>OU906966.1:6637500-8097500 GCA_918317495.1 Synanthedon vespiformis | reverse complement strand
CTAACCTAACCTAACCTAACCTAACCTAACCTAACCTAACCTAACCTAACCTAACCTAACCTAACCTAACCTAACCTAACCTAACCTAACCTAACCTAACCTAACCTAACCTAACCTAACCTAACCTAACCTAACCTAACCTAACCTAACCTAACCTAACCTAACCTAACCTAACCTAACCTAACCTAACCTAACCTAACCTAACCTAACCTAACCTAACCTAACCTAACCTAACCTAACCTAACCTAACCTAACCTAACCTAACCTAACCTAACCTAACCTAACCTAACCTAACCTAACCTAACCTAACCTAACCTAACCTAACCTAACCTAACCTAACCTAACCTAACCTAACCTAACCTAACCTAACCTAACCTAACCTAACCTAACCTAACCTAACCTAACCTAACCTAACCTAACCTAACCTAACCTAACCTAACCTAACCTAACCTAACCTAACCTAACCTAACCTAACCTAACCTAACCTAACCTAACCTAACCTAACCTAACCTAACCTAACCTAACCTAACCTAACCTAACCTAACCTAACCTAACCTAACCTAACCTAACCTAACCTAACCTAACCTAACCTAACCTAACCTAACCTAACCTAACCTAACCTAACCTAACCTAACCTAACCTAACCTAACCTAACCTAACCTAACCTAACCTAACCTAACCTAACCTAACCTAACCTAACCTAACCTAACCTAACCTAACCTAACCTAACCTAACCTAACCTAACCTAACCTAACCTAACCTAACCTAACCTAACCTAACCTAACCTAACCTAACCTAACCTAACCTAACCTAACCTAACCTAACCTAACCTAACCTAACCTAACCTAACCTAACCTAACCTAACCTAACCTAACCTAACCTAACCTAACCTAACCTAACCTAACCTAACCTAACCTAACCTAACCTAACCTAACCTAACCTAACCTAACCTAACCTAACCTAACCTAACCTAACCTAACCTAACCTAACCTAACCTAACCTAACCTAACCTAACCTAACCTAACCTAACCTAACCTAACCTAACCTAACCTAACCTAACCTAACCTAACCTAACCTAACCTAACCTAACCTAACCTAACCTAACCTAACCTAACCTAACCTAACCTAACCTAACCTAACCTAACCTAACCTAACCTAACCTAACCTAACCTAACCTAACCTAACCTAACCTAACCTAACCTAACCTAACCTAACCTAACCTAACCTAACCTAACCTAACCTAACCTAACCTAACCTAACCTAACCTAACCTAACCTAACCTAACCTAACCTAACCTAACCTAACCTAACCTAACCTAACCTAACCTAACCTAACCTAACCTAACCTAACCTAACCTAACCTAACCTAACCTAACCTAACCTAACCTAACCTAACCTAACCTAACCTAACCTAACCTAACCTAACCTAACCTAACCTAACCTAACCTAACCTAACCTAACCTAACCTAACCTAACCTAACCTAACATAACCTAACCTAACCTAACCTAACCTAACCTAACCTAACCTAACCTAACCTAACCTAACCTAACCTAACCTAACCTAACCTAACCTAACCTAACCTAACCTAACCTAACCTAACCTAACCTAACCTAACCTAACCTAACCTAACCTAACCTAACCTAACCTAACCTAACCTAACCTAACCTAACCTAACCTAACCTAACCTAACCTAACCTAACCTAACCTAACCTAACCTAACCTAACCTAACCTAACCTAACCTAACCTAACCTAACCTAACCTAACCTAACCTAACCTAACCTAACCTAACCTAACCTAACCTAACCTAACCTAACCTAACCTAACCTAACCTAACCTAACCTAACCTAACCTAACCTAACCTAACCTAACCTAACCTAACCTAACCTAACCTAACCTAACCTAACCTAACCTAACCTAACCTAACCTAACCTAACCTAACCTAACCTAACCTAACCTAACCTAACCTAACCTAACCTAACCTAACCTAACCTAACCTAACCTAACCTTTTTTTTTTTTTTTTGTTGAGGAGGGGAAATCACATTTACGGACTGACCTCCCCCGTCGGCATAGGACGCGCCGGCGAGGGAGAGTGTGGGACTCGACCGGCCGAGTGCCGGTAATACCCACTAAAACCCCCCCATGCTCCACCATCAGCGGTGATGTGCGGGGACCGAATAACAGCCAGGCCATGTCTGCGGCCCCCGCACACCGCTTCGTCCAGAGGACTCGTCTACAAAGTAGCGGCCTAGGGAGCATCTCTAGACCGCCACGCCGTCACTTTAGTGTAGGCCGGGCGCCAGTCGTCCTACCTGACGCCCGGTAGTCACAATTAGGTCTGCGCCGCAGCGTAGGCGCGGCGCCGTCTTCCAGCTCTTCGGCGCCTGAGTGGGTCTGCCTGGGGGTCCTCCTCGCGGGACCGCTCCCTAGCCTCTTTCCCACTCAGGGCCGCTTCACAAAAAGATCTGACGGCTTGCCAGCCGTCAGGCGTCTCAACCATTGCTCTGACGACAGCCGGTAAGGACAGGTCGTGTCCTACGACTGCCGTCAGAGCCGCACGTTCAGGGTCCCAACCTGGGCATTCCTCTAACAGATGTTGCGCCGTGTCGTTGGCGGCTCCGCACTCGTGGCAGGCGGGGGTCGGCTCCCTCCGCGCGACGTTGCACAGGTACCGACCGAAGCAGCCATGCCCCGTCAGCACCTGCACAAGCCGGAAGGAGAGCGAGCCGGTCCGCCTGCTCACCCACTCCTTCAGCACTGGCGCGATCGCAGACGTGGTGCGAAAACCCCACCCCGTCTGCATCAAATCGTCGCGCCAGCGCTCGAGTGCCTCCTCCTGGAGTTGCCGCCTCCAACGCGCCACCTCCTCTGGGAGCGGACTCGCGCCGCGGGCCCTCGCATCGGCGGTCCTGCGATAGACCGCTGCGAGGACCTCGGCATCCAGCTCCCAGGGAAGCGTGCCGGCGATCGCGCACGCCGCCCTCCACGAGGTGGTGCGATACGCCCGGATGACCCTGGACGCCATGACTCGCTGCGAGCGCCGCAGCACTGTCAAATTCTGGGCCGACAGGGAGTCGACCCAGATGGGCGCCCCGTACAGGGCCATCGAGCGCACCACGCCCGCGAAGAGACGGCGGCACCCGACGTTCGGTCCGCCCAGGTTGGGCATAAGTCTACTCAGGGCAAAAGCAACATTCGAAAGTTTAGGAGCTAAGCTCCTAAAATGCTCCGTAAAATTCCACCGGCTATCGAGTACGACGCCGAGATATTTCAGCGTCGACCCGACGCCGATGGAAACTCCGCTCACTATTATGTGGGCATCCGGCGGTGGCGCCTTGCGAGGTCCACGGAAGCAGATTGCTTCGGACTTCTCAAGGGCCACCGTCAGGCCCAAGCGCCGAATGCGCATCACGACCTGTGCGACTCCCGCCGTTGCCAGCAGGGCCGCGTCACGGTACGTGCGACCGCGGGCGGTCACCAAAGTATCGTCCGCGTAACACGTGACGTCGACCCCGCGCAGGGTAGCGCCCCGCAGCACCCAGTCGTAGCCGATGTTCCACAGGAGCGGCCCGAGAACCGACCCCTGTGGGACACCGCACGACACTTGCCGCTGACGATCTCCAACGCGCGTGGGGTACACGACCGAGCGACCCGAGAGATAGTCTCCGACAAGACGTCGGAGGTACTCCGGGAAGCCGTGGTACCCCATAGCCTCCATGATCACTCTGTGAGGCAGAGTGTTAAACGCGTTGGAGATGTCGAGGGACACCGCCAAGACTACCCCGCCTTTCCCAACTTCCTCTTCCGCTAGAGCCCTCACCCGCGCAATAGCGTCGACGGTGGACCTGCCCCGCCGGAAACCGAACTGGTTGTCTGCCAGGTTCGGCCCGGTTTCCTCCAGGTGGTGAGTGAGGCGAGCGGCGACGACTCGCTCGAAGAGCTTGCCCGCCTCACTCAGCAGAACAATGGGGCGATACGCCGATGGAGAGTCCACCGGACGCCCGGGCTTACGGATGAGGACCAGCCTGCCCTGCTTCCATTCGTTGGGAAAGTGGCCATCCCTCGCACAGGTCGTGAGAAGCGCACGAAATCTCGATCCAAGTCCGCCTTCCTTCAGGGCCAAGACCAATGCTTTCCCCGGGATGCCATCGGGACCGGGCGCTGTGTTCTTCGCACTGAGGCGAAGAACCGCCCTCTCCAACTCGCCCTCTGACACCTCGGGGGGATCCTCTACCGGGATCTGCAGAACGGGAGGAGCCTCGCCCTCCGCCCTGGCAGGGAACAAATTCTCCACCGCTCTCTCGAGCGTCTCCGTGTTCATGGTGGACGACAACGGAGGGGCCCATGGGCGGAGCTTGCTCATGACAAGCTTGTAAGGCCTGCCCCATGGGTCCTGCTCGAGAGAGTTCACCAGCTCCTGCCAGGCGCGCTCCTTCGCTGCACTGATCTCAATCCGTAGTGCCTTCTTGGCCCCTTGGAAGGCGGCAAAAAGTTCCTCCACGATGGTAGTGGGTCTGTGGCGTCGACGAGCGTGGGAGTACTGGCGTCGTGCCTTGACACACGTCGTCCGGAGGTGCTGAAGCTCCGGCGACCACCAGTACACTTGTCGACGGGGCTGCGGTTTGCCCACGCGGGGCATGGCGACGTCGCAAGCGTGCGTCATCGCCTCGCGAAACCACCGCGCCTCTGTATCCGCATCTGTCTCATCCGGTAAAGTGTTCCACGATTCGACGAGGGACGCCGCAATGAAGGCGTCTCTCTCCAGCTGTTTCAATGCCCACTTGGGCCCGATCTCCGACGGAGCACGACTCGGGCTGTTCGGGTTTGTCGAGTGGGGGGAGATGGAAAACCGAATGTATCGGTGATCCGAGAGCGTCTCGACCCCCTCCTCGACCACCCAGCCCCGAACGCGGCGTGCCAGGGCGGGAGACGCAAACGACACGTCCACGACTGATCCGCCCTGTTGCCGCACGCACGTGTTGGCCGTGCCCCTGTTCAGCACGAACAAGTTATTGCTGGAGAGCCACTCCTCCAGAGCTGCGCCCCTCGCGTCCGTGAGGGAAGAACCCCACACCGTCGACTTCGCATTCAGGTCTCCGGCAAGAAGCACCTGATGCGGACGACACCGCCCCAGAACGATGTCCATTTCCGCCAAGAAGCGCTCGAACTCCGCGAGCGGGCGGTTTGGCGAGAAATAGACACCGACGAACACAATGTCTCCGCAAAAGGCGGCGACAAACCCTTGACCCTTATACGAACGATCGACGGTGCGGGCTCCCTCTCCAGTGGTCAAAATAATGGCGACGACACCGTCCCGGTCGCCGATCCAGTTGTCACGGTTGACAACCAGATACGGCTCCGAGACGATTGCCACGTCTATCCCCCACTGCGCCAGAGACTGGACCAGCAGGTCCTGAGCTCCAGCGCAGTGGTTGACATTCGCCTGAAGGAACGCTATGGATGTATTAATTATACATCCATAGGCGTTCCGTTTGTCCCGTTCGGTGGGCGGCCAGCGCTATCCTGGGACGGAACCTCAGGATTCACTGGCCTGCGTCTAGTCCATGTCCGCTTGGGGGCCGAACACTTAGCGCTCCCCAAGCGGTGGTTGTGCCGTTTCCCGGCTTCGGCACAGATAAAGCAACGTGCTTCAGAACGGCAATCGGCCGCACGATGTCCGTCCTTGCCGCAGCGGTAGCACTGCTGGCTACGATCGACGGCGGCGGTGCACTGCCCCCTGACGTGTCCGGACTGCAGACACCGGAAGCAGCGCAACTCGCGGGGTTCCAGGGCTTTCACCCTCGCCGCCGTCCATCCCACCAGCAGTCTCCCCTCCAGGACTTTCTTGGCGGCTATCGCAGGGCATCCGGCCCATGCCGTCCCCATGCCGAAGCGCGGAAAACGGATAGCGCCGACCTTAACCGACTCGACGGCGCAGCCGCCGAGTTTGGCGATGGCCGCCGCCACTTCTGCGGGAGTGACGGAGTCGTCGAGCCCCGACACCAGCAACTCGGTCAGCTTGACCGGTCTGGAGACTCTGACGTCCTCCGCACTCATCCGCTCTCGAAGCTTGGCGGCCAAGCGGTCCGCCTTCTCGGCCAGGTCGGTGCCATGTATTTCGAAAATTACAGCACCCGTAATGGCCCGACGGGGACGGACATACTCGATGCCCACCTCCTCCAGGCTCACTTTAGCCTTAGCCTCCGTGACGACCTCAGAATAGGTCACTCCCCTTTTTACAGCGTCAGGCTGCAGGGTGAGGACCACGGCCGCGGTCTTCGGAGGCTTCGGTGTCCTCTTCGTGGGGGTGGGCTGTTGAGCCCGTCCCGCCTTTGCCTTTGGGGGAGCCGGAGGCGTCTCCCTGTGCTTTCCTGCCTTGGCCACCGTGCTCCACGGCCGATCCATAGAAGCCGGGGCGGGTGGGAGAGGGCGCGGTTCCGGGCGGGCCGCTCGTTTGGCGGCCGGCCCGCGTCCATTCGTCTTCTTCTTCTTCTTCTTCTTCCCGTCCTTCGCCGCCGCCTTTTGCCCGCTGGTGGAGGGTTTAGGCGGTCCGGTGAGAGGACGGGGTGTGTCCATCCGTGGGGCCGGTTTGGGAGGGAGTTCCCTCCGAGCGGCCAATGGAGGGCTCACTCTCGGCGCTGGATTCAAGCGCGGCTCCAGGTTTTCGAGCCGCGCGCTCAGCCGAGCGTGAACCCGGTCCATAATTGCCGTCTCTAGGGCCTCCAGGTGTTCCGTCGTGACGGTCGACCCAGAGGCGGCAACGGGAGCGGCTCTAAAAGCCGCGAACTCCCTCCGCAGATCGTCAAGTCCGGTCTGGAGCCGCTTGTTCTGCGCCCGAGCCTCTTTCAGCTCGCGACGCAGCGCGGCAGTCTCCTCGTTGGAGGAAAGGGCAGCCAGACTTTTGGCGTCCGCGACGATCGCCTCGGCGCTGTCGCGGAGCGCCTTCACAAACGTCCCTTTCAAGTTCTTACTGGTGTCGGCCACCTTGCGGATGGCCGCCACCCTCGTCATCATTCTCTCGAAGACGAGTGAGGACGACTCAACAGCGTCGTCCTCAGACTCGATCTCCGAGAGACGGGACCGTGTTACTCTCGCCTCAGCTATTGAAGCGAGCAGCTCTTCCTCAGCTTGCAGCTTGAGCTCCTCCTTGCGAGCTCGAGCTACCTCGGCCTTCGCCTCAGCGAGGCCGACGTATTCTCCGGTTGTGGGAGGGCGACCGCGACCGCGCTTCTGGAGCAGTCCAGTAGCGATGCCGGGTCGCTCCTCTCCTGAGGACTCCGGGGAGACCTCTGGGGACGGCAAAGGAGGGGCCTTGCCCCTCTTCCTCTTAAATCGGTCACCCGATCTTGGGACCGACTCGTCAGTGTCACTCCCCGTCGACACGGACACCACCGTGTCCATGTCTGATGACGAGGGCTCAGATAGGATAAGTTCTTCTCGGCTTGGCGACGTTGCAGGCGTCGCCATCCTGCGGAGAACAACCACAGGGCTAACAACACGGCTGTCAGCCCTGCTGTTCTCACCGATCTTCTTCTGCGCTCGTGTGCGCGCTCCGGTAACATCCTCCACACCAGGCAGCCCGGGATCCGCTGCCTGGAGCGCCTGCTGCCTGGCGTCACACCAGGCGCAGGGGTAGCGCTCTCCGCTACAATCGCATGAGCCGGTAGCACACTTCACATCGACCGGCCCGGACACCGGTCGACGCCGCTGGCGAGGCGGGTCGTTTTCGCCACTCGTAGCCAATTTAACACTGGGGGGCCGAGCTACCCCCGAGCGCCGGGCGTCAGCCGGATCGCAAGACATACCAATATCCTTTGTAGCCATACTCATATTCGTTTGGGAAGCATACCTGCGGCCCTTTCCCAACAGGCCGCAGGAGCGCTTGGGACCGGGTCCCCCCCAGCCATTCAGCCCCTCGGCACGCTGACCTTAGGCTTTAGGGTAATTTTTTATAGTGGTTTTCTTCCACGCGGCCCGACGCTCAGTGCGCCGAACCCCCGGCCCCGCAGATGCGGGGTTACGGTTTGCCCGACGGTGGCCGAGACCACACGCCGCGCCCGCGGACCTTATTAGGCCCGCTCCCACGAGCCGAAGCTCCGCTGGCCCATCTCTGGGCCCTCCAGGAATAGCGCCGAGCGCACCACCTTCACGTCCGGGCGAGCCGGACCGCCAGCTCCCGCTGGCCAACCCACGACCCACTAGGGGTCCACTGGTGACAGCCGTGGGCTTCTTCGAAAAGAAGCCATGGCTTCACCCTCCGAGTGTGATTTTTTAGAGAGGTTTTCTTCCTCGCAGTCCGACGCTCAGTGCGCCGGACCCCCGACCCCACTGAGTGAGGCTACGGGTTCATGTGACCGTGCAATGCCCGCCCTTAAGAAAGACCAGGCAGCCACATGCCAGTTTTTGTCCGCGCCGGATGAACCGGTACCCCCCATATCTGGGGGGCGTTCCCCTATCCGCAACCTGGGGACGCGTCCGATGGCGGATCTGGAACCGCACACGGAAACCTAACCTAACCTAACCTAACCTAACCTAACCTAACCTAACCTAACCTAACCTAACCTAACCTAACCTAACCTAACCTAACCTAACCTTTTTTTTTTTTTTTTTTTTTTTGACGAGGAGAAATCCTTTTACAGATTTCCTGCCGCTGGCTAGGCGGCAGGGGTATGTGGGGGTCGACCAGCGGTTCGCTATGCTAATCATAGCGATGCTGGCCCCTACCCACTAAAACTCCCCGGTGCCTCCTTGCCCTTTGAGCGGGGTGGACCGGGCTCTGCCGAAGCAACAACTCCGATCCACCCCAGGGCCGCCTAGCCATTGTTGGCTAGGCTAACGCCAACGGAGGATTGCCCGGAGACACCCAGGCAATCCCCAGACGGGGGGACCTTGTGCAGGCACACACAGTTAGCCAACCATGTGTGCAGGTCCCCAATGGACATTTAAAGACGGGCTTGGAATGCCCGCCTTCTCCTGCCCAGCCGTCTGCGTCTGAGGGAAGCGAGACCAGCCGCTTCCTCTCGCTCCCTCTCAGCCTCCTCCTTCTGCGACATTACAGTGTCACAGAAGGAGGATACAGCTCTCCAGGTGGCCTCGCCGTCAAGCATGGCTTCTACCATACTTGACAGCGAGACGTCCCCACCGCCCAGCGCCGCTCTTAACTCCCGGCGCTGGGGACCCCAGGCCGAGCATACCTGGAGCGTATGCTCGGCCGTGTCATCGGGATCGCCGCAGTGATGACACTGCGGCGAGTCCTCCCTATGGATGCGGTGCAGATAATGACCGAAGCAGCCGTGCCCGGTCATTATCTGCACCATGTGGAAGGTGAGGCTGCCATGTCGACGCCTCACCCATTCCTCGAGTACCGGACGGATCGCAATGATCGTCCGGTGACCGGCGGTAGGGTTGCGGAGTATCTCGCCCCAGTCGTCCAAGGCTCTCTCCTGCGCCTCTGCGCGGACCCGTTGCACGTCCTCGGCAACGGGTCTTCCTCCGAGGGCCCTGGCGGCGACCCGATGCCGATGCACCTGGGACAGAACCAGGGCATCGACATCCCACGGGAGGGTGCCTGCTAACACGCAGGCAGCCCCATGACTGACCGTGCGGTAGGCCCGCACGGCCCGGGTCGCCATGACCCTTTGAGGTTGTCGCAGGAGAGCCCGGGTGCGCGGGGCGAGACACTCCGCCCAGACCGGGGCTCCGTAAAGTGCCATCGACCTTATCACCCCGTGATAAAGCCGACGGCACGCCGAGTTCGGTCCTCCCTGATTTGGGAGGAGCCGTCCGAGTGCGGCCGCGGCTGCGATCAGCCGTGGAGCGAGGAGCTTGAAGTGCTCCTCGAAACTCCAGCGAGGGTCCAGTGTGAGGCCGAGGTACTTGAAGTGCCTCTCGACCTCGATCCGGACCCCCTCCACTCGGACGCGGAGCCCCGGAGGGATCCTGCGGCGTGGGGGGTGGAAACCCATGGCCCTAGTTTTATCTAGGGCCACCTCCAACCCGAGCAGCTGGATGCGCCGGACGACCAACGAGGTGCCGGCCGACGCTAAGTGAGCTGCCTTCTCCCACGACTGCGCTCTTGCCGCGACTAAGGTGTCGTCGGCAAAGCAGGCAATCTCCATTTTGGGAAGGAGATTGCCTCGCAGGACCCAATTGTACCCCAAATTCCAAAGAAGAGGGCCGAGCACGGCCCCCTGAGGCACCCCTACCGCCATCGGTCTGTGGAGAACTCTCCCGTCCGCGCCCTCGTACAACACTACCCGCTCAGCGAGGTAGTCATCGACGAGGGCGCAAAGGTAGGACGGCACTCGATGGTATCGGAGTGCCGCCTTAATGCATTCGTGGGGGAGGCTGTTGAAGGCGTTGCGGATGTCAAGCGACACCGCAACAACAACCTCCCCCTTAGTGGCGGCCTCCTCGGTCCAGCTCTTGAGGAGGCCCACTGCGTCCATGGTGGACCGACCGGTGCGGAAGCCGAACTGGTGATCGTCCAGGTTCGGCCCCTCCGTCTCTAGGTGCTCGACGATCCGACGGGCCATGATCCTTTCAAAGGCTTTGCCGGAATCGTCGAGCAAGACCACCGGTCGGTACCCCGCCGGGGAGTCGGCAGGGCGACCCTCCTTGCGGAGAAGACAGAGCCGCCCCACCTTCCACCTCCCCGGGAATTTGCCCCGGGCGATGCACGCGTCAAGTAACGCCCGGAACCTGACCTCCAGTGGCCCCAGCGCAATCGCCAGGGCCTTGGCTGGGACTCCGTCGGGCCCCGGGGCCGTCCTCTTCCTCCCGATCCGCTCCCTCACCGCCTCAAACTCGACGTCCGAGACGGGAGGGCCCTGTAGCGGCGCCTCCGGGAGTGGTCCTGGAGGCTCCATCAAGGGGGGCTCGAAAGGGCCGGGGTTTGGGAAAAGAGACCCCACGACCTTGTCGAGCAGCTGCGGATCGAGGTTAGCCGTGGAGGGGGAGGTAGATGCGAACTTCCCCCTCACAGTCCTGTACGGACGACCCCAGGGGTCAGCGTCCAGGAGGGCCAGGAAGCGCTCATGGGCCTCTTCTTTGGCCCTGCAGATACCCTTCTGCAGGGCTTTGTGAGCCTCCCTGTACGCCTGCCGAAGGAGGACCTCCTCGTCAGGCGTCCTCCTGGAACGCCTTCTCCGGCAACGAAGTAGCGCCCGTCTGGCCGCTAGGCACTCTGAGCGCAGGGAGGCGATCTCCTGCGCCCACCAGTACACCCTCCTCCAACGAGGAGGAGGGCGCCACAGTGGCATGGCCGCATTGCATACTTCGCGAAGGTCGTCTGCGAAGTAGTCGGCCATGCTGTCGGGATCCCCTGCGAGGTGAGGGGGAAGGGGAGACCAATCCCTCACCATCGCGGCCTCCTCCGCCACTTCCGGGCGGAGCTTGGCAAGTGCCCACCTGGGAAAGGCGGCACCTGCCGTGGCATCCCGACGCTGTGGGGCCCTAGCGGCCAGCGTGGAGACCTCGTATCGGACATAGAGGTGGTCCGATAGGGTCTCCACGTCTTCCTCTACCTTCCAGTCCCGGATTTGGGCAGCGAGGGCAGCGGTGGCGAAGGTTACGTCGACTATGGACGTACCCTGCCACCGTACGCACGTGGGGGAGGTGCCCTGGTTGAGGACCTGAAGCCCCAGGCCCAACGCCCAAGCCTCCACCAACCTCCCCCTCACGTCCGTACTAGGGGACCCCCAAGCCGTGGATTTGGCATTTAGATCCCCCGCCACCAAAACTGGGAGTGGGGCCGCACGCCTCACCACTCCTTCCACCGCAGCCAGGAAGACTTCAAAGTCCGCCCGACCGCGGTTGGGGGAGAAGTAGGTGGACACGACCACCATTCTCCCCCAGTTCGCTGCCACAAATCCGGAGCCTCTCTCTCTGAGCGAGAGAGGAGGAGCCTCACCGCCAGCCATCACCACAACGGCAGCGGAGCCATCCAGGTCCCCCAACCAGCGGTGGTTCTGGGGGACGTAATATGGCTCCGCCACCACCGCCAGATGAATTCCCCACTCCGCCATGGCCTGGCACAGAAGGTCTTGTGCCCCAGCGGAGTGGTTTACATTCACCTGGAGGAACTTTGTGTTGGGCCTACTGGACATTGGCGGTCTCCATTGGCTCCTCTCTTGCAACAGGGGTGACCCCTGTTTCAACGCCTTTGCGATCTGTTATAAGACGGCCCCTTATCGCAGGTGGGGAACAATTGATGCCCCCCATGCGGTGACTGGCCGGGAGCCCGGCATCCGTACAAACAGCGCATTTGTGAGCCGCCTCGCAGTTGGTGGCGGTATGCCCGTCTGAACCGCAGCGGTAACAAAGACCACTGCGGTCCTTTTTTGATGGGCATCGAGCCACTGGGTGACCCAGCCCCATACATCTGAAGCAGCGCATCGGCCGCTGCTCAATGAGGTGAACGGAGGCAGAGCTCCACCCCACCGTCAGTCGGCCGACCGCTGCCAGCTTTTTAGCTGCCTCGATCGGGCAGGAGGCGAAAGCCGAGCCCATGCCGCGGAGACCCGGGTGCACCCTACCCACCCTAAACAATTCGGCGGTGCAGCCTGTGCTGCGGGCCAGAGCTGCCTTTACATCTTCGGCCGACACCGAGTCATCGAGACCGTTGACTCGGATGTCGACCGACTTCGTTGGGCGGGTCACTTTTGCAGAGTCGCCCAGAACAGCACTAATTCTGGCTGCCAGAGTATCTGCCTGCGCAGCGGTGGTCTCCTTGGGGAGCTCGAGGATTCGAGCCCCCGTGACGCCAGTGCGGAATTTGGCAGCACCAATTCCCAGCTCCTCTAAGGACACCGAGGCCTTGGTCCGCGTGATCGCCTCATTGTATGTGGCGCCGTTCTTCAATGCCTCTGGCTTCAAGGCGACCACTACGGCCAGAGACTTGGGCTCCTTTGGGAGCTTGGGGGCGCTAACTTTAGGCGCCTTTGGTGCTGGGGCGACAGGGGGACGCTTCTTCCGCTTGACGACCTCGGTCCAGCCTCCGGTAGCTCCACCTGTCTCAGCCGAGGGCCCGGCCTCCGGCACGGGAGTCTTGCTTGTTAGAGGCTTTGCCGCCTTCACCTCCCTCGCCTTTTTAGGCAGATTGGCCGGGGGAGTGAGGGTTGCCACCGAGCTCGATTGAGCGGCCGCAGAGCGACTCTTCGCTCTGCGATCCGCCATCAACAGTGGCCGAATCGGCTGCGCCGGGAGCAGCCTCCCGTCTACCTCTAACCCTTCTAGGCGCGCATTTACCATGCCGCCTATGTGACTCATGATCTCCGCTTGGAACGAAGAGAAGGCCTCAAGGAATTCTGCCCGAGACAGCGACTGGCTAGCAGCCACTGTTTCAGACACCTCTCTCGGTGGCTGCGAGACAGCCATTTCTGTCTCGTCAGCAGAATGTTGTTGGGCCTTTTTCTTGCCGGGCTTTTCAGAGAAGGCCCTGCGGAGCGCCGTCACTTCCTCCGTGAGGGCGGCGACTAGGCCGCTGAGGCGTTTGTTGTCAGCCCGCAGTCGCCGCATTTCGCTGGACGACTTACGCTCTGCAACGGCCTCCATCAGATCGAGGATGGACTGGGTGTTCTCCTTTATCTCTTTTTGAGATGTGCCTTTTAGGTTGCCCGATTTGCGGACGACCTCAAAAATTGCCGTGGCATTAGCCCCCGCCTTTTTTGTAAGTTCCTCTAAGGAACCTGCCGACGATTTGGCCGACCTGAAGGACCTCACGGACACTACAGAGTCGGAGTCTGACATCTCCCGAAGCTCGCGACGAGCTCGCGAGATGCCTACGTCGTGACCGAACAGTTTTCCACCGCGGCCTTTTTTGAACTTCTGGACTTTTGGCGGGACCGCTGGTTCCACGCCCACGTCCGCCTCCGAATCGGACACAAGTCCAAAATACCTACTGGAGGACTGAGAGACCTCCGACAATGTCTGCTCGGTTGACTCCATAGCGGCGTGCCGCTTACGGGCCGCCGAACGAGTGAGGACGCTAGCTAACAGTTTGCGCCCCCCCGAGTCCTCCCTTAGGCTGGTTCCGCTAGTTTCGGTGGAGTCCGACATGGCCAGTAGTGGCCCTGTCGGCCCCCCGCGGTAGTGATGAGTCCGTCACTACCGTATGGTAGCGGTACTATAACAATAACAAGGAAAAATAAAAATTTTCCTATAAACTTAAAATATAAACATAAACTACGGCTTAACGGCAAGTGCCACCGAAAAGTTGTCCGGAGCTGACTGAAAGAGCTTCCGAAGAGGCTTCTTCCGAGCCAGCCCACGACAAAATCCGGAAGCAACCGCCGAAGTTAATAACAAAAACAACAATTTTTCTTAAAAAACTAACAACAAAAACACTTATTACAACTAAATAACAAATGTCAGCAACAGCTGCTATGGGCTGACCGAAGGGTCCCCCGAAGGGGCAACTTTTGTCCAAAGACCGCGACAAAATCCGTTCACACGGAAAAAAGTTATCGCGAGATTTGAGGTTTCCACTTGAGTGAGAAAAACAAAAAAACAACAACAAAAACTTAACCGTAAACAACAACAACAACAGGTATGGGCAGTTCGATAGAGCCTTCAAAAAGGCTACTAACAAGCTGCACCACGCCGAGAAACTCCTACAGACACCGAAGATATCAGTCCTCAAAATTTCCGAATTTTCGCCCAACCTAACCTAACCTAACCTAACCTAACCTAACCTAACCTAACCTAACCTAACCTAACCTAACCTAACCTAACCTAACCTAACCTAACCTAACCTAACCTAACCTAACCTAACCTAACCTAACCTAACCTAACCTAACCTAACCTAACCTAACCTAACCTAACCTAACCTAACCTAACCTAACCTAACCTAACCTAACCTAACCTAACCTAACCTAACCTAACCTAACCTAACCTAACCTAACCTAACCTAACCTAACCTAACCTAACCTAACCTAACCTAACCTAACCTAACCTAACCTAACCTAACCTAACCTAACCTAACCTAACCTAACCTAACCTAACCTAACCTAACCTAACCTAACCTAACCTAACCTAACCTAACCTAACCTAACCTAACCTAACCTAACCTAACCTAACCTAACCTAACCTAACCTAACCTAACCTAACCTAACCTAACCTAACCTAACCTAACCTAACCTAACCTAACCTAACCTAACCTAACCTAACCTAACCTAACCTAACCTAACCTAACCTAACCTAACCTAACCTAACCTAACCTAACCTAACCTAACCTAACCTAGTCGCGCGCTAGACCCCGCACCGAACGCACGCATCCACGCGAACGCTCCCGGTGTAAAAATTGTATTGATAAACCTATCCGCGGCGGAGCTACAGCGAAAAAAGTGCTATTGATCAAGACATCGACGCATCACATCAAGCCACACCTCATTCGACGCGCCGTTAAATTGCGCGTCGAATGACGTAAGAACTGGAACTCTCGGACAATCACTGGACGCACAATCCATGAAAACCTAAGTGCATTCTCCGGAGCAGTCAAGTGCGTTTATTAACCGTTTCCCGTCTTATAACTTTACCGGACATTTTACCTACGGACAGGGACCAGTGATCGCTATTACCGGTGATTTTTCGGGATTTTTGTGACATCAGGAAGAGGAAAATTTTTACCGAAATCAGTGAAAATTGTGTGTGATTCAATTTCGGAGTGTCATGGTGGGTGTCTGGCTGGGCTCCCCGGATTTCAAAAATTATTGCCGAGTGCTCTGGCTAACCAGGATCACTTTCCACCACTGAACATTTTTCGGTCTCTGGTGAGTGCTGCAGAATAGGCAAAACTCTGCAAGTCTAGCTGTCCAGCTCCGCTTGGGGGTCCCGTGGGAGGGGGGAGAGTTTGGCCCCTGGAAGCCCCTCATTGAGGACTACACACCACCGAAAACTCCAATCAAATCGGACAGCGGGATAGGAAGTTACGACCATTCAAAAATAGGTCTTTTTCGCCGCCCTGCAGCGCCTAAACGGGATCCTGAAGCCGGGCGGAAAATGGCATGACAAATACCGGCGTTTCCTGGGCTTTCGTTTGAGCTAAAAATATCAAATATTGACTTTGTGGTTCAAGAGTTACAAGTGATTTTCCGTTGTGAGCCGCCGTGAATTTCAGTTTTTTTTAAAGACAAAATTAACTTACAAAATTTCAGATAACAAATACATAAAGACCTTTTGCTATACAAGCTCCTCGGCGGGGTGGTGTCCGCGGAATTGATTGATTTGTGGCACAGCTCGGCGGCTGGCGGTCGGAGGATTTTTTGTGTTGCTGCACCGGAATCGGGGGGACTCGATCGACCGTCTGGAGGTGTCGGCTTCCGTTTCCCTCGACCCTTTGGGAGGTTTCCGGTTACAAACGGCGCATCCAACTTGTCCTCGGTATAGTCGAATCGACCAATGACCAGTATAACTGGACCTTTTCTCACTGGCCGGCTACCCATCATCTTTTCAACCGA
Organism: Synanthedon vespiformis; assembly: GCA_918317495.1. Classification (NCBI taxonomy): domain Eukaryota; kingdom Metazoa; phylum Arthropoda; class Insecta; order Lepidoptera; family Sesiidae; genus Synanthedon; species Synanthedon vespiformis. The sequence continues at coordinate 8,081,044 of OU906966.1, read as the reverse complement.
GCACAGTGTTGCTTTCCCTGCGTTTACCTACGACACGTTACATTGTTAGCATTGACCAGCCAATTCATCGGGACCCCGGTCACCCATCATCTTGTGGGTGTACTTGACCGACGCTGAACCTCGTTTGGTGACCAGCCGATTGAGGTAGACCTCGGTCACCCATCCTGTTGTGGGCGCACTCAACTGACGCCGCACCTTCAGTCGATCAACCAGCCGGCTAAGTCTCCGGCACTACAGTGATTTTTTTTTTGGGTTCACCTAAGTCTGCTTCGCCTGGTTTTTTGGGCCGCCAAATTTGGGTGAGTGCTTTGGGCCCCAAACTTCTTGGGTCACCAAATTTTTGGGTGAGTCTTTTGGGCCCCCAAATTTATGGTTGAGTCTTTTGGGCCCCCAAACTTTTTGGGTCACCAGATTTTTGGGTGAGTCTTTTGGGCCACCAAATTTTTGGCTGGGTCCTTTGGGCCACCAAACTTTTTGGGTCACCAAATTTTTGGGTGAGTCTTTTGGGCCCCCAAATTTTTGGCTGAGTCCTTTGGGCCCCCAAACTTTTTGGGTCACCAAATTTTTGGGTGAGTCTTTTGGGCCCCCAAATTTTTGGCTGAGTCCTTTGGGCCGCCAAATTTTTGGCTGAGTCCTTTGGGCCCCCAAACTTTTTGGGTCACCAAATTTTGGGTGAGTCTTTTGGGCCACCAATTTTTGGCTGAGTCCTTAGGGCCAACAAATTTTTGGCTGAGTCCTTTGGGCCCCCAAACTTTTTGGGTCACCAAATTTTTGGGTGAGTCTTTTGGGCCACCAATTTTTGGCTGAGTCCTTAGGGCCAACAAATTTTTGGCTGAGTCCTTTGGGCCCCCTAACTTTTTGGGTCACCAAATTTTTGGGTGAGTCTTTTGGGCCCCCAAATTTTTGGCTGAGTCCTTTGGGCCTCCAAATTTTTTGGGTCACCAAATTTTTAGGTGAGTCTTTTGGGCCATCAAAATTTTTGGCTGAGTCCTTTGGGCCCCCAAACTTTTTGGGTCACCAAATTTTTGGGTGAGTCTTTTGGGCCCCCAAATTTTTGGCTGAGTCCTTTGGGCCCCCAAACTTTTTGGGTCACCAAATTTTTGGGTGAGTCTTTTGGGCCCCCAAATTTTTGGCTGAGTCCTTTGGGCCCCCAAACTTTTTGGGTCACCAAATTTTTGGGTGAGTCTTTTGGGCCCCCAAATTTTTGGCTGAGTCCTTTGGGCCTCCAAATTTTTTGGGTCACCAAATTTTTAGGTGAGTCTTTTGGGCCATCAAAATTTTTGGCTGAGTCCTTTGGGCCCCCAAACTTTTTGGGTCACCAAATTTTTGGGTGAGTCTTTTGGGCCCCCAAATTTTTGGCTGAGTCCTTTGGGCCCCCAAACTTTTTTGGGTCACCAAATTTTTGGGTGAGTCTTTTGGGCCCCCAAATTTTTGGCTGAGTCCTTTGGGCCCCCAAACTTTTTGGGTCACCAAATTTTTGGGTGAGTCTTTTGGGCCCCCAAACTTTTGGCTGAGTCCTTTGGGCCCCCAAACTTTTTGGGTCACCAAATTTTTGGGTGAGTCTTTTGGGCCCCCAAATTTTTGGCTGAGTCCTCTGGGCCCCCAAACTTTTGGCTGGGTCCTTTGGGCCCCCAAACTTTTTGGGTCACCAAATTTTTGGGTGTCTTTTGGGCCCCCAAATTTTTGGCTGAGTCCTTTGGGCCGCCAAACTTTTTGGGTCATTAAATTTTTGGGTGAGTCTTTTGGGCCCCCAAATTTTTGGCTGAGTCCTTTGGGCCCCCAAACTTTTTGGGTCACCAGATTTTTGGGTGAGTCTTTTGGGCCACCAAATTTTTGGCTGTCCTTTGGGCCCCCAAACTTTTTGGGTGAGTCTCTTGGGCCACCAGATTTTTGGCTGAGTCCTTTGGGCCCCCAAACTTTTGGGTCACCAAATTTTTGGGTGAGTCTTTTGGGCCCCCAAATTTTTGGGTGAGTCCTTTGGGCCCCCAAACTTTTTGAGTCACCAAATTTTTGGGTGAGTCTCTTGGGCCACCAAATTTTTGGGTGAGTCCCTTGGGCCCCCAAACTTTTTTGGGTCACCAAATTTTTGGGTGAGTCTTTTGGGCCCCCAAATCTTTGGCTGAGTCCTTTGGGCCCCCAAACTTTTTGGGTCACCAGGTATTTGGGTGAGTCTTTCGGGCCCCCAAATTTTTTGGGTAAGTCCTTTGGGCCCCCGGATTTCTCTTTGGGCCACGAGGTTCCCCTCGAACGATCGACATGGAGAGAACCCCTCCTGCAAGGTCTAAACGCGCGGCCAAACATTTGGCCAGCGCTGACGACCTTCGCAGGGCTGCCGTTAGGAAGGCTGCGGCGGGCATCGCTGCGGCGTCCGTAACCTCTGCACATTCGGAGGACGGAGCTATTGCGGCCATAGCTCGCGGAGCAGCGGGACTAGACAAGACTTTCAACTTGTCTGGATCCGCGGAGTCGGTCGCAGTGGTTGACACAACTCCCCTCTTCTCGGCGCTCTCCCCTACCCCCTCAATGACTTCCGAGAGGTCTACATCTGGAGCTTATTCTTCACTAGACACCCTGCCCTCTGCTGCCAACAGGCTCATGCAGGAAGCTAAAGTACAGCTCGAGGCCTCGGGCAATATCAAAACAACAATTAAAGAAACAGTGATCCAGAACATGGCCTCCATGTATGAAATAGTATTACGCCTACATGAGTCACGCAGGACACTCGGTGCTAGGGTGGACAGATTAAGAGTCCAACACTTACAAGAGACCCTGACTGCCGAAAAACATAATCAAAAGAGGTTCGACGCCCTTGAGGACCTCGCAAAGGGCCATAACTTGAAGGAGTCCCTGGGGGAAATAAAGTCAGAGGTCGAGGCCATTCGGCAAATCCTCAATTTTGAAGTCATACAGGAGATCAAGGAAAAGGTCGACCCGGTCCCATCCTATCGCGACATCCTGTCCGAGCTGGCCACCCTTCGATCAGAGATGGACGCAGGAATGGCTAAGCTTGGTGAGATGGCTGCGATCAGGGGGGAGTGGATGGCCGTTAGACCGGAACCCAATCGTCGTGAGTTCACAATGACTCCAACACCCAAAGGTAGTGGGATAAGCCCCCGCAATGCCGTAGCCCCTATGAGCTACGCGATGGCGGCATCGGCTAGGCCAACTTACTCGGTGGTCGTAGAATCCAACGACCCAAGGCACTCTGGGGACGACGTAGTCAAGGGAGTCAAAGACTCCGTTGATGTCATAGCCCTCGGGGTGGGGGTCGGAGGGGTGCGTAAGCTGAGGGGTTGTAGGGTGGCTTTCTCATGCGACTCTGAGGACAGTAGGGAAACGTTCGCTGAGGCAGTCCGGAAGGGTTCGCCCCATTTCTCCGCCAGGTCGCTCGAGCAGCGCAGTCCTATGCTGCGCCTCGTCGGTGTGGCGAAGGACCTGACGGACGCACAAGTAGAGGCAGCCATTCCTAAACAGAACGCATCTCTGCTCTCGGGCGTGGCAAAACCAGAAATCAGGGTTCTGCGACGCGTAAAAGGCAGAAGCGACGCGCTGCAAAACCTCATACTAGAGGTATCACCGGCGGTGTGGCAACGCCTGAATGGTAACAGAGTCAGACTGGGATACCAGTCGGTAGCCGCTGTAGACCAATCGCCCATACTACAATGTTACAAATGTCTCAGTTTTGGCCACAGAGCGCGAGACTGCAGTGCTAATCCTATCTGCGGATATTGCTCGGGTGAACATGACACCAAGGAATGCAGCGCTCGCTTGGACTCCCCGAAGTGCCATTGGTGCACGACCAACAAACTCGGGGAAACCAATCATCCAGCTTACAGCAGCAGCTGCCCAGAATGGCAAAAATGGGACAGGATTGCCCGTAGGTCGGTGCGTTATTGCTAAGGGCGTCCACATGGTAGCAAACCAAGATATAAAAATCCTCCAAGCCAATCTGGGACGCGGCTTTGCAGCCATGAAGGAATGCTTGGCATTCTGTTCGGATAACCAGTTCGACATTTTATTGTTGCAGGAACCATACATCGGATCCGACACACGCGTCGCGGCAGCGGGTTATAGGGTGGTGCAGGCAGCTCCCTCACCTTTCCCGACCAAGTCGGCTGTCCTCGTGGCCAATCAGCACCTTTCGTTAACAATTAATAATAATTTAGTCAATGAGAATGTGGTGGCTCTCAGGTTTGTGGTAAATGGCAGAACTTTTGGTATCATTAATGTATACTTCGAAGGAGACCGCGACGCCGAACAGCAGCTCACCACCTTGAAACAAGTCATTGACCAGATTGATACTCCTGACTACATCATTGCTGGCGACATCAACGCAAAGAGTCCCTGGTGGGGTTGCAAGGCCGAGGATGGTCGGGGACGTGCGTGCGCTGACTTCCTGGCCGAGGCTGGGTGTGAAATTCTGAACACTGGCCAAACACCCACCTTCCACATTTATCGGGGCGGCAAACTATACTCCAGTATAGTCGACGTAACAGCTTGCTCACAGAACATGTTGCCGATGGTTGTGAATTGGCGTGTGGATGCCGGTGCGCTCACTTTATCGGATCATCGAGCCATCCGATTTACCATCTCTACCTCCAGATCTCTCCCAACGAACAACACAGACACAACGTGGAGGTTCAACACAACGGGGGCCGATTGGGACAAATATGGTGTTGCGCTGGGGAAAGCACTTTCTGATAAGGGATTAATGAGTCTGGACGGGACCGGATTTTCTTGCCCTGATGACATCGAGTCCGCTGCAGTGGCCTATACTTCGGCCCTGGCCGCCGCGTCCCGAAAGACATTTCCCAAAAAGAAATCAACAACTAAACCTAGAAAACCGGAGTGGTGGACTGATCTACTAGAACAGGAGAAAAAACTCACCATCAGTATGCGCAGAAGGATTCAGCACGCCAACCCATTGCGCAGGAATGCCTTAATTCCTGAATACCTGGAACAGCAACTTAAATACAAAACAATGGTTGAAACGGCCTCTACTGAGAGCTGGAGGCGTTTTTGCACTGAGCAACGACGCGAGGATCTATGGACCAGTGCTTACAAGGTCTTGCGTAAGAACGAACCCAGGAAACCCGACATCTTACTCAAAGACAGCTCGGGACAAATATTGTCTTCCACCGATTCTGTTAAACTTCTAGCCCAAGTCTTCTTCCCTCAAGACTCAGAAGCCAATGACAAACAAATACACACGGATTTGCGCAACGGGCTGGCCGATCTGGAAACCCTTCTTAAGGATCGAGTCACGTCTGATACTAAGATAACCCGTGGTGAGATCTACTCGGTGCTCAAGTCCATGTGTCCCAAGAAAGCTCCGGGCATAGACGGATTGTCATCGGATATATGTGCTAGTGCGTTCCGGATCGCTCCCGCGCCCCTGCTGGAGATATTTAATGGTTGTATGCGCCTCTCACATTTTCCTAAAGTGTGGAAAACCGCCGTCATCAGGGTTCTCACTAAGCCGGGCCGCGGAGACTACACCATCCCCAAATCATATAGACCGATAGGACTGATTCCCATACTTGGCAAAGCTCTGGAGAAGGTTCTGGCACGAAGAATCCTATGGCAGCTCCAGACAAACGGATCCATAAGTCCACGTCAATATGGATTCATGCCCCAGCGTGGCACTCAGGAGGCATTATATGAGATCCATTCCAGAGTCCAGCGTGCTGTTAAAAACAAAAAGATAGTGGGCCTTGTTTCTTTGGACATTGAAGGCGCGTTTGACAATGCCTGGTGGCCGGCCATCCTTCACCAAATGGTCGTCAAAAATATTGACCCATCAATTATAAAACTGGTCTCAAATTATCTCACACCGAGACAATACAACATCAAGTACTCGGGCAAGACCTATGCGGGGACAACAAACAAGGGATGCATCCAGGGCTCAGTCTGTGGCCCTTTATTTTGGAACCTTTTAGTGGACCCCATCCTGGATGAGCTGGGCTCCAGCCCCTCTCTGCATGCCCAGGCATTCGCCGACGATCTCGTGATAATTGCAGCGGGTGACACCGGGGCGAAGGTGGAGGAGATTCTGAATAATAGCTTGGTCTCCGCGAAGCGATGGGGAGAGTTGAATAAGCTCAGATTTGCACCCAATAAAACCCAACTGCTAGTCATCACCAAAAAGCTTAAATATAATAGCCCCAAGATCGTGTTTGATGGTACGATTATCCAGCCAAGTGACACAGTAAAAATACTAGGACTTACATTCGACCAACATTTAAATTACCGACCACACCTGGAGTCCGTCAAAGGAAAAGCCATTGCGATCAGTAAATTAATGACTAGGGCAGCCAGAGCACAGTGGGGGCTGAACTCTGAGATACTGAGAGCAATATACGTCGCTGCGGTGGAGCCCCTCATTCTTTATGGATCCAACGTCTGGGCGGACATCTCACACAGGAAATATGCCATACAGCTCCTCACTAGTCTGACCCGCACCTTTAGTATCAAAATTGCCAAAACCCATAGGACTATACCGAGCACCTCTGCTATACTCCTGGCTGGACTTTTACCGCTGGACCTCAGAGCCAGGGAGGTTCGGCGCCTGTTCCTGATCAAACACGGTCACACATTGGACGAACTTCCCTCGAGAGAGCTCCAGGGTGTGGGCGCTCCTACCGATTTGGGCCACCCAGCTGAGACAATAGAGATAGAATATAGTACAGTAAATTCCGAAGCTGATATGTGCTCACTGCTTGAACACGACGCCACTCAGGCCTTCACTGATGGCAGCAAAATAGAGGGTAAAGTGGGCGCAGCTGTATCCATTTGGCAGGGCCAATCGGAAATCTCTGGCCACAAAATGAAGTTGGCCGATTATTGCTCCGTTTATCAGGCTGAACTCCTGGCTATCAGGGAGGCCCTACAAAAAACCATCACAATCACAAAATGCCAAATACTCTCGGACTCCAGATCTTCCTTGGACGCAATCTGCTCAGGCACGTCACTCAACCCTCTTGTGCTTGAAATACGCAACCTGTTATCCAACCTGTTTCAACAGAATAAATCCCGAGAACTTTTCTGGATCAAGGCACACGCAGGTCACGCGGGAAACGAGCGCGCCGATGCCTTGGCCAAGGAGGCTGCGACTCGTATCAAAACACTTCCGCGATACGACAGGTTTCCACTATCCATGGCTAAGCGCCTCATCAGAGACTCAACAATAAACGATTGGCAACTCAAATTTTCAACTGCATCCACTGGAGAGGTTACCCGCACATTCTTCCCTGACGTGCGTCAGGCTCATCAAACCATAATGGCTATCCGACCTGCCACGAATTTGAGAGCACAGCTTTTTACGGGCCATGGAGGATTTAAACACTACCTTCACAGGTTTGGCCTGGCTGACAGCCCAGTCTGTCCATGTGATGACATTTCCTCACAAACGGTTCTTCACATCCTTTTAGACTGCCCTATCCATGCGGCGGACAGAGCGGACTTAGAAATAGAGCTGGGCTGTCGGCTGGACCTAACCCACATTCCCGAACTGATTGGTCACAAGGACACCCGGGGCCGTTTCCTCGGGTTCGCAGACAAGATCGTCTCTCTTGTCGCCCGAGGAAACGGCTCAAAAGTCTAACAACTAAGCTCTCTAAGAGCCTATTTAGAGCATTGTAAATATATAAGGATATAAATATAGATCTAAGTAGTATAAGTTAAAATTAAGCAAACATATATCACATTTTTAATAAAAGCGACTCCAATTAGTTATAAGAAATTTCTGACCCCAGAATTCCTTTTCCCGCAGGAACTGGGGTCAATAGGCAAATATGTTAACATTCTAAAAAATTAGGGATATAATAAAAATCCTATTAAGCGCCGCAGCATAGTGGCGAGTTTTTCATTTGTATTCGTCGGGAAAAAAAAAAAAAAAAAAAAAAAAAAAAAAAAAAAAAAAAAAAAAACCTAACCTAACCTAACCTAACCTAACCTAACCTAACCTAACCTAACCTAACCTAACCTAACCTAACCTAACCTAACCTAACCTAACCTAACCTAACCTAACCTAACCTAACCTAACCTAACCTAACCTAACCTAACCTAACCTAACCTAACCTAACCTAACCTAACCTAACCTAACCTAACCTAACCTAACCTAACCTAACCTAACCTAACCTAACCTAACCTAACCTAACCTAACCTAACCTAACCTAACCTAACCTAACCTAACCTAACCTAACCTAACCTAACCTAACCTAACCTAACCTAACCTAACCTAACCTAACCTAACCTAACCTAACCTAACCTAACCTAACCTAACCTAACCTAACCTAACCTAACCTAACCTAACCTAACCTAACCTAACCTAACCTAACCTAACCTAACCTAACCTAACCTAACCTAACCTAACCTAACCTAACCTAACCTAACCTAACCTAACCTAACCTAACCTAACCTAACCTAACCTAACCTAACCTTTTTTTTTTTTTTTTTTTTTTTTGTTGAGGAGGGGAAATCACATTTACGGACTGACCTCCCCCGTCGGCATAGGACGCGCCGGCGGGGGAGAGTGTGGGACTCGACCGGCCGAGTGCCGGTAATACCCACTAAAACCCCCCCATGCTCCACCATCAGCGGTGATGTGCGGGGACCGAATAACAGCCAGGCCATGTCTGCGGCCCCCGCACACCGCTTCGTCCAGCGGACTCAACTTCATGGTAGCGGCCTAGGGAGCATCTCTAGGCCGCCACGCCGTCTCATCAGTGTAGGCCGGGCGCCAGTCGTCCTACCTGACGCCCGGTAGTCACTATCAAGTCTGCGCCGCAGCGTAGGCGCGGCGCCGTCTTCCAACTCGGCGGCGCCTGAGTGGGTCTGCCTGGGGGTCCTCCTCGCGGGACCGCTCCCTAGCCTCTTTCCCACTCAGGGCCGCTTCACAAAAAGATCTGACGGCTTTCCAGCCGTCAGAGGACTCAACCATTGCTCTGACGACAGCGGGTAAGGACAAGTCCTGTCCCACGACTGCCGTCAGAGCCGCACGTTCCAGGTCCCAACCTGGGCAGACCTCCAATAAATGTTGCGCCGTGTCTTCGGCGGCTCCGCACTCGTGGCAGGCGGGGGTCGGCTCCCTCCGCGCGACGTTGCACAGGTACCGACCGAAGCAACCATGCCCCGTCAGCACCTGCACAAGCCGGAAGGAGAGAGAGCCGGTCCGCCTGCTCACCCACTCCTTCAGCACTGGCGCGATCGCAGACGTGGTGCGAGAACCTTACCCCGTTTGCATCAAATCGTCGCGCCAGCGCTCGAGTGCCTCCTCCTGGAGTTGCCGCCTCCAACGCGCCACTTCCTCTGGGAGTGGACTCGCGCCGCGGGCCCTCGCATCGGCGGTCCTGCGATAGACCGCTGCGAGGACCTCGGCATCCAGCTCCCAGGGGAGCGTGCCGGCGATCGCGCACGCCGCCCTCCACGAGGTGGTGCGATACGCCCGGATGACCCTGGACGCCATGACTCGCTGCGAGCGCCGCAGCACTGTCGAATTCTGGGCCGACAGGGAGTCGACCCAGATGGGCGCCCCGTACAGGGCCATCGAGCGCACCACGCCCGCGAAGAGACGGCGGCACCCGACGTTAGGTCCGCCCAGGTTGGGCATTAGCCTACTTAAGGCAAAAGACGTATTCAAAAGTTTAGGAGCAAGGCTCCTGAAATGCTCAGTAAATGTCCATCGGCTATCGAGTACGACGCCGAGATATTTCAGCGTCGACCCGACGCCGATGGAAACTCCGCTCACTATTATGTGGGCATCCGGCGGTGGCGCCTTGCGAGGTCCACGGAAGCAGATTGCTTCGGACTTCTCAAGGGCCACCGTCAGGCCCAAGCGCCGAATGCGCATCACGACCTGTGCGACTCCCGCCGTTGCCAGCAGGGCCGCGTCACGGTACGTGCGACCGCGGGCGGTCACCAAAGTATCGTCCGCGTAACACGTGACGTCGACCCCGCGCAGGGTAGCGCCCCGCAGCACCCAGTCGTAGCCGATGTTCCACAGGAGCGGCCCGAGAACCGACCCCTGTGGGACACCGCACGACACTTGCCGCTGACGATCTCCAACGCGCGTGGGGTACACGACCGAGCGACCCGAGAGATAGTCTCCGACAAGCCGTCGGAGGTACTCCGGGAAGCCGTGGTACCCCATAGCCTCCATGATCACTCTGTGAGGCAGAGTGTTAAACGCGTTGGAGATGTCGAGGGACACCGCCAAGACTACCCCGCCTTTCCCAACTTCCTCTTCCGCTAGAGCCCTCACCCGCGCTATGGCGTCAATGGTGGACCTGCCCCGCCGGAAACCGAACTGGTTGTCTGCCAGGTTCGGCCCGGATTCCTCCAGGTGGTGAGTGAGGCGAGCGGCGACGACTCGCTCGAAGAGCTTGCCCGCCTCACTCAGCAGAACAATGGGGCGATACGCCGATGGAGAGTCCACCGGACGCCCGGGCTTACGGATGAGGACCAGCCTGCCCTGCTTCCATTCGTTGGGAAAGTGGCCATCTCTCGCACAGGTCGTGAGAAGCGCACGAAATCTCAATCCAAGGCCGCCTTCCTTCAGGGCCAAGACCAATGCCTTCCCCGGGATGCCATCGGGACCGGGCGCTGTGTTCTTCGCACTGAGGCGAAGAACCGCCCTCTCCAACTCGCCCCGCGACACCTCGGGGAGATCCTCTATCGGGATCTGCAGAACGGGAGGAGCCTCGCCCTCCGCCCTGGCAGGGAACAAATTCTCCACCACTCTCTCGAGCGTCTCCGTGTTCAAGGTGGACGACAACGGAGGGGCCCATGGGCGGAGCTTGCTCATGACAAGCTTGTAAGGCCTGCCCCATGGGTCCTGCTCGAGAGAGTTAACCAGCTCCTGCCAGGCGCGCTCCTTCGCTGCACTGATCTCAACCCGCAGTGCCTTCTTGGCCCCTTGGAAGGCGGCAAAAAGTTCCTCCACGATGTTGGTGGGTCTGTGGCGTCGACGAGCGTGGGAGTACTGGCGTCGTGCCTTGACACACGTCGTCCGGAGGTGCTGAAGCTCCGGCGACCACCAGTACACCCGTCGACGGGGCTGCGGTTTGCCCACGCGGGGCATGGCGACGTCGCAAGCGTGCGTCATCGCCTCGCGAAACCACCGCGCCTCTGTATCCGCATCTGTCTCGTTCGGTAAAGTGTTCCAAGATTCGACGAGGGACGCCGCAATGAAGGCGTCTCTCTCCAGCTGTTTCAATGCCCACTTGGGCCCGATCTCCGACGGAGCACGACTCGGGCTGTTCGGGTTTGTCGAGTGGGGGGAGATGGAAAACCGAATGTATCGGTGATCCGAGAGCGTCTCGACCCCCTCCTCGACCACCCAGCCCCGAACGCGGCGTGCCAGGGCGGGAGACGCAAACGACACGTCCACGACTGATCCGCCCTGTTGCCGCACGCACGTGTTGGCCGTGCCCCTGTTCAGCACAAGCAAGTTGTTGCTGGAGAGCCACTCCTCCAGAGCTGCGCCCCTCGCGTCCGTGAGGGAAGAACCCCACACCGTCGACTTCGCATTCAGGTCTCCGGCAAGAAGCACCTGATGCGGACGACACCGCCCCAGAACGATGTCCATTTCCGCCAAGAAGCGCTCGAACTCCGCGAGCGGGCGGTTTGGCGAGAAATAGACACCGACGAACACAATGTCTCCGCAAAAGGCGGCGACAAACCCTCGACCCTTATACGAACGATCGACGGTGCGGGCTCCCTCTCCAGTGGTCAAAATAATGGCGACGACATCGTCCCGGTCGCCGATCCAGTTGTCACGGTTGACAACCAGATACGGCTCCGAGACGATTGCCACGTCTATCCCCCACTGCGCCAGAGACTGGACCAGCAGGTCCTGAGCTCCAGCGCAGTGGTTGACATTCGCCTGGAGGAACGCTATGGATGTATTAATTATACATCCATAGGCGTTCCGTTCGTCCCGTTCGGTGGGCGGCCAGCGCTATCCTGGGACGGAACCTCAGGATTCGCTGGCCTGCGTCTAGTCCATGTCCGCTTGGGGGCCGAACACTTAGCGCTCCCCAAGCGGTGGTTATGCCGTTTCCCGGCTTCGGCACAGATAACACAGCGTGCCTCGGAACGGCAGTCGGCCGCACGATGGCCGTCCTTGCCGCACCGGTAGCACTGCTGGCTACGATCGACGGCGGCGGTGCACTGCCCCCTGACGTGTCCGGTCTGAAGACACCTGAAGCACCGCAGTTCTCGGGGCTGCAGGGCTTTAACCCTCGCCGCCGTCCATCCCACCAGCAGTCTCCCCTCCAGGACTTTCTTGGCGGCTGTCACAGGACAGCCCGCCCACGCCGTGCCCATGCCGAAGCGCGGGAAACGAATTGCGCCCACCTTGACCGACTCGACGGCGCAACCGCCGAGTTTGGCGATGGCCGCCGCCACTTCTGCGGGAGTGACGGAGTCGTCGAGCCCCGACACCAGCAACTCGGTCAACTTGACCGGTCTGGAGACTCTGACGTCCTCCGCACTCATCCGCTCTCGAAGCTTGGCGGCCAAGCGGTCCGCCTTCTCGGCCAGGTCGCTGCCATGTATCTCAAATATTACAGCACCCGTAATGGCTCGACGAGGACGGACATACTCGATGCCCAGGCTCACTTTAGCCTTAGCCTCCGTGACGACCTCAGAATAGGTCACTCCCCTTTTTACAGCCTCAGGCTGCAGGGTGAGGACCACGGCCGCGGTCTTCGGAGGCTTCGGTGTCCTCTTCGTGGGGGTGGGCTGTTGAGCCCGTCCCGCCTTCGCCTTTGGGGGAGCCGGAGGCGCCTCCCTGTGCTTTCCTGCCTTGGCCACCGTGCTCCACGGCCGATCCATAGAAGCCGGGGCGGGTGGGAGAGGGCGCGGTTCCGGGCGGGCCGCTCGTTTCGCGGCCGGCCCGCGTCCTTTTTTCTTCATCTTTTTCTTCCCATCCTTCGCCGCCGCCTTTTGCCCGCTGGTAGAGGGTTTGGGCGGTGCGGTGAGAGGACGGGGTGTGTCCATCCGGGGGGCCGGTTTGGGAGGGAGTTCCCTCCGAGCGGCCAATGGGAGGGCTCACTCTCGGCGCTGGATTCAAGCGCGGCTCCAGGTTTTCGAGCCGCGCGCTCAGCCGAGCGTGAACCCGGTCCATAATTGCCGTCTCTAGGGCCTCCAGGTGTTCCGTCGTGACGGTCGACCCAGAGGCGGCAACGGGAGCGGCTCTAAAAGCCGCGAACTCCCTCCGCAGTTCGTCAAGTCCGGTCTGGAGCCGCTTGTTCTGCGCCCGAGCCTCTTTCAGCTCGCGACGCAGCGCGGCAGTCTCCTCGTTGGAGGAAAGGGCAGCCAGACTTTTGGCGTCCGCGACGATCGCCTCGGCGCTGTCGCGGAGCGCCTTCACAAACGTCCCTTTCAAGTTCTTACTGGTGTCGGCCACCTTGCGGATGGCCGCCACCCTCGTCATCAGCCTCTCGAAGACGAGCGAGGACGACTCAACATCGTCGTCCCCAGACTCCATCTCCGAGAGGCGTGCCCGTGTGACTCTCGCCTCTGCCATTGATGCGAGTAGCTCTTCCTCAGCTTGCAGCTTGAGCTCCTCCTTGCGAGCTCGAGCTACCTCAGCCTTGGCCCCGGCGAGGCCGATGTATTCGCCAGTGGTGGGAGGGCGACCGCGACCGCGCTTCTGGAGCAGTCCAGTAGCGACGCCGGGTCGCTCCTCTCCCGAGGACTCCGGGGAGACCTCTGGGGACGGCAAAGGAGGGGCCTTGCCCCTCTTCCTCTTGAATCGGTCGCCCGATCTTGGGACCAACTCGTCACTGTCGCTCCCCGTCGACACGGACACAACCGTGTCCATGTCTGATGACGAGGGCTCAGATTGGTTGGGTTCCTCTTGCCTTGGCGACGTTACAGGCGTCGCCATCCGGCGGAGAACGACCACAGGGCTAACCACACGGCTGTCAGCCCTGCTGTTCTCACCAGTCTTCTTCTGCGCACGTGTGCGCGCTCCGGTAGCATCCTCCACACCAGGCAGCCCGGGATCCGCTGCCTGGAGCGCCTGCTGCCTGGCGTCACACCAGGCGCAGGGGTAGCGCTCTCCGCTACAATCACAGGAACCGGTAGCAGACTTCACATCGACCGGCCCGGACACCGGTCGACGCCGCTGGCGAGGCGGGTCACATTCGCCGCTCGTTACCAATTTAACACTGGGAGGCCGAGCTACCCCCAAGCGCCGGGCGTCAGCCGGATCGCAAGACATACCTTTATCGTTTCCTGACATTTTCCATATACGTTTGGGAAGCGTACCTGCGGCCCTTTCCCAACAGGCCGCAGGAGCGCTTGGGACCGGGTCCCCCCCAGCCATTCAGCCCCTCGGCACGCTGACCTTAGGCTTTAGGGTGATTTTTTATAGTGGTTTTCTTCCACGCGGCCCGACGCTCAGTGCGCCGAACCCCCGGCCCCGCAGATGCGGGGTTACGGTTTGCCCGACGGTGGCCGAGACCACGCGCCGCGCCCGCGGACCTTATTAGGCCCGCCCCCACGAGCCGAAGCTCCGCTGGCCCATCTCTGGGCCCTCCAAGAAAGCGCCGAGCGCATCACCTTCACGTCCGGGCGAGCCGGACCGCCAGCTCCCGCTGGCCAACCCACGACCCACTAGGGGTCCACTGGTGACAGCCGTGGGCTTCTTCGAAAAGAAGCCATGGCTTCACCCTCCGAGTGTGATTTTTTAGAGAGGTTTTCTTCCTCGCAGTCCGACGCTCAGTGCGCCGGACCCCCGACCCCACTAGGTGAGGCTACGGGTTCATGTGACCGTGCAATGCCCGCCCTTAAGAAAGACCAGGCAGCCACATGCCAGTTTTTGTCCGCGCCGGATGAACCGGTACCCCCCATATCTGGAGGGCGTTCCCCTATCCGCAACCTGGGGACGCGTCCGATGGCGGATCTGGGACCGCACACGGAAACCTAACCTAACCTAACCTAACCTAACCTAACCTTTTTTTTTTTTTTTTTTACGTGGGGAAATCAGCGATCCTGATTCACTGCCAGCAATGGGGTGCTGGCAGGATATGCGGGATTTCTACCCGCTAAAACCCCACGGTGTTCCTTGGCCACGCACGCATGTGGGGCGGGAGAGAGGTGTCAACGCGAGTATTTCGTCCTGCTCTCCCGCCTGCGTTAGCCCAGATCGGGCACCTCAATGAGGTCATCAGTAGGAGGAGGGATGGTAGGCTCCCTCCTCCCCGGGTGGTAAAGTATGGGAAGACGTGCCGGAACACAAGCACGTCTTTCACCAGGGCCGGGTTGGTAGGCGAGCGGATCCCCATATCCACCCACCCTCCGGCTGATCACGGGAGCGCTTGGAGTCGGCCGTACAGCCTCTTCCGCCTCCCGGGTCGTCTACGACGGATGTCGTCAGCGAGGGCGGCATCCTCCCTCGCTCGCTCCGCCGCCTCCTTCAGCAAGAGAACTTCCTCGCTGAAGGAGACCATAGCCTGCCAGACCTCTTTGCTGCCGACCATGGACAGAACCACGGCCGACAGCGAGAGGTCTCCTCCGACAACGGAGACTAGGTGCCTCCGCTGCTGGTCCCATGCCGGGCATTCTGCCAGCGTATGCTGGGAGGTATCCTCCGGGCCACCGCAGTGGTGGCAAGAAGGCGTCGCCTCTCTTCTAGCAACGTTGCACAGATATCTGCCGAAGCAACCATGCCCCGACAGAATCTGCGCAAGTCGGAACGTAATCACGCCCTTCCCGCGTCGGCACCACTGCTCCAGGACCGGCCTGATGGCCCGGATGGTGTGCGCGCCGGCGATAGGCTCAGTGAGCCTCTCGGCCCATCGAGCTATTGCGACTCTTTGCGATCTAACCTAACCTAACCTAACCTAACCTAACCTAACCTAACCTAACCTAACCTAACCTAACCTAACCTAACCTAACCTAACCTAACCTAACCTAACCTAACCTAACCTAACCTAACCTAACCTAACCTAACCTAACCTAACCTAACCTAACCTAACCTAACCTAACCTAACCTAACCTAACCCGGACCTAACTCGGACCTAACCCGGACCTAACCCGGACCTAACCCGGACCATGTGTTAGTTAAATTCTCATGTCTCATTCCTTAGTCTCATTCCTTAGTCTCATTCCTTAGTCTCATTCCTTAGTCTCATTCCTTAGTCTCATTCCTTAGTCTCATTCCTTAGTCTCATTCCTTAGTCTCATTCCTTAGTCTCATTCCTTAGTCTCATTCCTTAGTCTCATTCCTTAGTCTCATTCCTTAGTCTCATTCCTTAGTCTCATTCCTTAGTCTCATTCCTTAGTCTCATTCCTTAGTCTCATTCCTTAGTCTCATTCCTTAGTCTCATTCCTTAGTCTCATTCCTTAGTCTCATTCCTTAGTCTCATTCCTTAGTCTCATTCCTTAGTCTCATTCCTTAGTCTCATTCCTTAGTCTCATTCCTTAGTCTCATTCCTTAGTCTCATTCCTTAGTCTCATTCCTTAGTCTCATTCCTTAGTCTCATTCCTTAGTCTCATTCCTTAGTCTCATTCCTTAGTCTCATTCCTTAGTCTCATTCCTTAGTCTCATTCCTTAGTCTCATTCCTTAGTCTCATTCCTTAGTCTCATTCCTTAGTCTCATTCCTTAGTCTCATTCCTTAGTCTCATTCCTTAGTCTCATTCCTTAGTCTCATTCCTTAGTCTCATTCCTTAGTCTCATTCCTTAGTCTCATTCCTTAGTCTCATTCCTTAGTCTCATTCCTTAGTCTCATTAATGCGGTAATCTGTACGACAACCGAAATACCCGGGGGGGACAGAAAGTATCAAAAGAAACCTCTGCTAAAGAGATACATCGCACAACGAGTGCGGATATCTCCGATAAACTCAAAAGTGTTTCTTTTGAGCGTTCGCGCTGTGTTATTATAGTAACAGAAGTGCGAACATCAACTTGACAAGCGATATCATTGTGTTTTCGAAAAATGGAATATTCTCTGCTGGACACGACAGGTTTAAATTTTTATTTAAATTTAAAACACGAACACGCCAGCCCCGAATTAAACCGGACCCACAAAGCGTGTCGTCGTCATTTCTTTTTCGGTTGAGAACCAGAACCATTCCATTTTGATTGCTTTCGATTTCAGCTTTCGAAAACATATATGCGGTTGCGCCGCACTGAGAATATAACTTTTCAGTTTTACCAAAATAAAATAAATGTAAGGAACAAAAAACTAAAGCAGCGCAACATCACGTCTCTAAACGCGAACATCGGCAACAACAACGACAACTACTCTGCTCCGATCGTAACAGATAGTGCGCAGCCGCTGCCACGCCGCGCACAACGCATGCGTAACATTTTAAAGACACGAACATCAAGGCGACTTCTGAGCCCCGATACAAACGACGCATGAAGCGTGTAGTCGTCGTCGCTTGTTCCGAACAGATAGTGCGCAGCCGCTGCCATGCCGCGCACAGCCACGCGATACATTTAAAAGACACGAACATCAAAGACGACTACTGAGCCCCGATACAAAAGACGCACGAAACGCCTTCGATTGTGAACAGATAGTTTTGTTTCTTTATCATCATTATAGAAATGTAATCATATTTCTCCGAAATTCATCAAATTTTTGTATCCGGATCAGGATCACAAAACACGAAAATTCGACTACAACTCAACCCTTTTCAAAACGCGAACATCATCAAAGACGACTACTGAAAATACTTCAACGTTAGACGGCGCGTAATATAAAGTTACCTTTCTTTTTCTGTGTCTGGAATTTAGTTTCTTTATGCGTCTTACTCTTGGTCGGATTTTTTTGAACGGAAGGGTCGCTTCTCACGCTCATTGGTCAAATCAAATAGCGCACCTTAACCTAACAGCTATCATAATACGGACACTTCCCGTTCTTAGCACCCCCAGTCTGCAATGGCTAGACTACCGCTTCCAACTTTCCAAACAATCGGAACATCCTAAGTAACATTCGAGAGTTCAAACATTTACCACGCAATCGACTAAAATGCTTTTATACAATACTGAATAAACGTAACAAGTGAAGGACGGTGGCGGCGCGCGGCGTATCTTCCCAATCGAGTCCTCTTTTACCAATTTTATTTTGTCGTCGTTGAGTCTATGCCACTGGTCATAGAAGCATGTTGGTACCAATGAGTACAATCTGTATTGTAGTATATTCAGTGACAGATAAACCCCCGTGTTGGGTATCCTTTGAAAGGTCTCAACGAGGGTGACCTATTACCCCCAATTCTTTACGAATTACAAGATACAAAGACCCAAAACCAAACCAAAACAATTAGATATGGCAAACGAAAAGACAAAACAAAAAAAAACACAAAAACGCGGGCTGCTTGCAGTCCGCAGCAGCACGCAAAATCTAGTTGTAGTATAGGGCTTAAAAAATATAGCTCTGATAAAAAATATTGTGTTTTCAACATAAAATGCTTGTTGCCATTTTCAACCGACGAAAACGAAAAAACAAAAACGGAGGAGGTTCTCAATTCGACGCATATATTTTTTTTTTGGAAAAAAGATTCCAACCCTAAGGGTAGGAAAACAGGGGGTGATTTATTGTTCACTCACTGATTGTAGCGTATGACTACGCATAACTTTTTACAGAGTGGTCCGATTTTGATAATTCTTCTTTTAATGGATTGGCTACACCTCGAAGTTGGTCTCGTATAAATTTTTAAAAAAAATCCTACCCTAAAGTTGGGAAATTGGGGATGGGATAATTGAAAATTCAGCAATTAGATTTTTCGGCGGTTTAATTTTTTGTTAAAGAGTTTTATTTTAAAGCCTTGATCATAAAATGTGTGAGCGGCAGCTCGTTTCTGTTATGATTCGGTTAGTAAAGATGTCAACGCCTCTTCCCTTTATTTCACCACATGTTATTATTTATGAGGTTGTTAGAATAGACAAGATAATTTAATGGTAACTTACTTCTTTTTGCCCTTAGACAACGACATAAGGTTAGTTCACGTTTTGACTTCCAGTTTTGTAAGAAGCAGCTGATCCTGATTGGGATCAACTGTTCCTGGTCTAATTTCCTTATGTATAATTGTGTTCACAAACGACTTAAGTACTGTTCACGTTTTACCCCTTTTTGTAAAAAATACAAAAAAGGTCGCGTACTTTTACGAGAATCAAACTGTGTTTACTTTTTCTATTTATAGAAAATAAATAATCATTGGGAATAAACCAGAACTTTTTTAAGTACTGGGGATGTCTTGTGATTGTTAACTTTTTTTGACCTTTGAAAAATAGATTCAATATATTTTAATTCAACATTACACTTTGAGAATTTTTTTCAGCTCAAGTCATATTAAAGTCAATGTTTAAACCGTATTCAGACAAGTTCGCCAGAGCCTCGTTGGTTTAATAGCAGGGAGCACCACGACGTCCTAAGACGCCGCCGCTGGACAGCGCTAGCAGGTGAGGTTGACTTGGGCCGGATCACCATTTTATCCGTTCGCCCCTTACTCCCCATTTGTTGGATTCCCGTTTCATTTGGTTCCCTTCTGATTAATTCTCACTTTAATAAAAGTTTTAAAATTGAAAGACTGGATGGTGCGGACTTTACCAATCCTATTAGTCTTAATTTATTAACGTGATCTGTCTGTAAACGTCTCTGTCAAGACAACAAAACACATTAACGATTTCTTCGTAGGTTCCACCGAAACCTTGTCACGAATTTTACTTCCTCAATTATGATTATTAGTTCGGTCAACTTACCAACGAAACTGACGGCCGTGGAAGCCGCAACCACGCATCGGTGCGAAAACCTCGCTAAGTCATATACTAGCACCACAATTTTGTGATCAATCTACGAGTCACCCGAAACAAGAATCAGGCCCTCCGAAAAACACACGCATTCGTAACACCGCTGTAACAGACGGCTCTTGTCGTCGAGGCCAGGAGACGTTATAAACGCATGCGCGATTCGTAATTTACTATCAGACCGCTGGTCTGGGATCGAAAGGTCTTCCAACGAACCTCGTTGCAGCGGCTGTTTAGACAGATATCGAGCGGGCCACGCGATTCAATTACTAGGAGAAAAGAGCAAGCCATCCGCGAGCGTAGACGCGGGCGCAAGCGTGTCATCACCCGTTGATTAATTCAACGGGTACGACATCGCGAAACGCCTTCGTTCGTACGCCGCGCAACAACAACAACAAATCTCTCCGATCATTCATTCAGGTTTCGTAGGTTTACCCCTGATCGGTTTCACACTCTGCTGACTCTTCGTCAAAGTTTTCAAATTTGAGGTCAACGAGCCAAGTGAGCCACAGTCCAGGGTAATGTTTGTCTTCAAGACAATAACAAAAAAAATAAGTACTGAAAAAATTACCGCTCTATGATTGTAAGACTCGATATGGTGCGGATTTTTACCAATCTCTACGTCATAAAATATTTATTGACGTGGTGTGTACAAGTCTCGGTTAAAAGACAACACAAACACGTTAAAATGGTTGTTCCGCAGATTCCCATAGGGAATGTTAAGAATTTTACTTCCTCTATGATCAAAGGTTTGGTTCATGTCAACATCCCAACAACGCCGACGGCCGCGAAGCCACAGCGTGTCGGTCCGAAGACCTCACTAAATGATTCAATCTTAATGCACACACAATACTACGCAATCTTTAAACCCAACATTGTTGGGCCAATGCCAATGCTCGCTGCTCTCTATTGTTTTAAAGTAACAAAGACGAGAACGGCGAATAAGCAATAACAGTATTCTCGAAAGGTGTAAAACAATTCTTTTGCACTGAGCAGGGAAGCACATTGCAAAACGCGAACATCGCCAACGACGTACGGAACGCGGCGTCTAAATGTTTGTTTTGTTATGTCTTTTCTTTCGATACATATACGGTTGCAGCGTACTCAGAATATAACTTTTTAGTTTTATGAGTTTCACAATATTTAGGTATAATGATAATTATATTAAGTATCCATAATATATAATTAAGTATGTTTAAAAATGTTAATTAAATGTTTAATTTAAAAAGTAACATGTACCTATATAATGAACCTCGATTGTGATACTAATTAGTTGGATAAGTATAATACTCGTAGTTTATTCCTTAAGAATCGACTTGCATAAATATCTTAAGGTTTTTTATGGTGAAAGAGTACTGCGCTATCTGTCGTTTTCTTTGAGAAATATGAGGACGCAAGAGCGATCATAGTCAGAACTAAGCTCGTATTTCAAAGTTTTCGAATGTCGCCTACAGATGTCGTCCAACCATACACGAAAATTAATTCAAATAGATGGTCATATTCATAAGCACAACATGAGATAAGATAAAATAAGTAATAATAAAATGTCGAATTACTTTAGAAATCTCGTCTTGTTTTAGCTACAGTCACATAACATTCCAAATTTTACTGATTCTTTTGACTTTATTAATACTCGTAGATCATAATTATCCCACGGATTCCTAGGTTTTGTATTTTTAATATTGTATAATATTAATTTTAAAACGTGCTACCTAACACAATCTCATATTCATTCACAATAGTCAGTATGTATTTTAAAATTATTTTTTAACTTTTCATTTTGCGTGTTTCAAATGGTATTACCATCTAGTTTCCCACAATTAGCAACAAGCGACATATGTGCCTCCTCTGTAAACAGAAATTACATAAACCTCTATGAGAGTTTCAGTCACAAAAGTGAACCTAGTTAGCGTGCGAGGGCGCTGTAGTGCTCTTCACGTAAAATAAGCTGTATCACATAAAATACAAGTTTTCTTTTCCTGACAATGACTTCCTTTTCAAAGACCAGTCCCGTGACCACCGTGAAGCTTTTTGTTTGCCACAGATTCTAATTGGTTTTTAATCTCCGACATCCAACGCAAAAACGGGGTGCCATAATTTGACGTGTGTAGTCTGTGTAAGTGGCATCGTGGCGCCCAAAGGGAAGGTCCGATTTGGTTCCCTTTTTTTGTTTAAAAGATGATGTGATGGCGATTATTCTCAGCTATGATATAGCTGATCTGTTCAAGCGTTTGAAGGCCTCAAGAATAATTTCTTAGTTACAGTTAAAGATTTTATTAATTTCCATTATGTTCGATTAATGTGAAAGTACTAATACCGATGCCTGCGACTTCGTCCGCATTGAAAAAGAAAAAATAGTCTATCCCGTGTCCTGTACGTCTAAATGTTTATCTACCAAGTTTCATGAAAATCTGTTGATGTATGATCACGCATAACTTTTGACAGGGTGGTTCGATTTTGATAATTCTTTTTTTATTTGAAAGGGTGCACCCCCAAGGGGGTCCCATTTTAATTTGAAAAAAAAAAATATTCCAACCCTAAGCTGAACTGTCTGAGCTATCATTTTACCTAAGTAATTTTGAGTCGCCGCCGCGCATCACTCTTTACGTAATTTTTGCTTGTTTGGCCAGTTTTTTCGGCGGTTTTATTTTTTGTTAATCTACCAAGTTTCATGAAAATCAATTAATTCGTTTAAGAGTGATGGAGGTACATACATGTATACAATACCTACCTTTATTATTAGATTTATTATTAGTGTTGATGATGATTGATACACATAATATTTTTTAGTGTGTAATGAATAAACTCAAAAAGTACTGGGATGATTTTAAAATTTCTTTCTTTTATTTTATTATCAGCAAGTAACATAGGATATATTTTACAAAGTCACTCGGATGAAGTCGCGTGCAACAGCTAGTCAAGGATAAACTGAATAACTTTTTCGTAAAAGATGTCAAAAATAAGATAAGGAAGCGATAGCGATATAGTCTCTTATACCATAATTGAAATAATTTCGGATTGTTTCGGAGTGAAAAATTTTTGATGTACCTACTTATATACAATTTAAACTAAATCTATATTTAAAAAAAGTTACACAAGCTTAGTTACATTGGAAAAATATTCATGTTCAACTCCCAATGTTTTTGCTTCAGACTCTAATTATTTTAAGTTGGTGTCGAATGTCGATGAATTGACGTCCATTGATCGCGTGCAAATGAGAACACCCTTTATACACTTATTGGTGCATGTTTGGGTACATTACGAGCACACATTAACATCTGCTCGTGACATTAGAGCTTATCGTGTGCTCTCGAATGGTTTATTTCTTCCGTTTCCCGCCAAAATGGCGTTCACTATCTGGCTGGAGTGGCTGGAGTGGCTGGACCCCTCAACACTTTTGTACGTTTATTCAAGCCTTGCACAATTTTTGGATATTGTATACGAGTAAAACAACTTGTACCCATATTATGATAATAATAATTTTCGTTGCTTCTAGGAAAGCGTCAAGAAATACACAACATAAGGATACTTTAAATACTCATTCAATGTCTTCCTGCAAAAGAATTCGTATTAAAAGCTTCCGGATTTAAAGAATTTCTCTAGAATCTTATAGAACTTAGTGATCCATCTACTCGTTAGTATAATTCTTACTGAATTATATATACATTGCAAACGTTATTATAGAAATTGTATTTTTTTACTATCCATTGATTTGGTTATCACATGTTTTCTTTTCAATATATTGCAATCTATAAGTCGAGAGTACCCCTCTGTATCCAAAGCTTTTTATATATTAGCATTATTTATTTTGAACACATAGAACTCAATCTGAGAATGGAAAATGGTAGAAAGCAAACACCTGTGAATTTAACATTATTAAGTATAAAGTAAGCGAGAAGTCGTGTAGCTTAACATAATTTTTTTCGTGCCCTTTTCTCGGTCAATGTTTGCTCTAGGTCATATTTATTCACATATCTTACCGGAGCAGACAGAATTTGACACTTTACAAGTCAATTCGATAACGGATTTACCTTTTTGTGAGTTAAAACCACCATTCGATGTGACATAAAGATACATAGTTACATACTGGTTTCCCATTTTCAACAGTCAGCCAAATTAACAATAGCATCGGCCTGTACAAAGGTCCCTCTAAATTTACATGTCCTATAACATTAAAATTTTGTAAGGGACACACAACTTCTTATAATATATGAAATGGAAAACTAACTAGAGGTTCGGACTCAAATAGCCTAGCCTACTCAGGAGCCACTTTTCCGGATACAGTCGTTCGCATGTACTAGGTATTTTCAAATAGAACACAGTCTCCACCTAGTGTTAAATAAAAGGGCCATTATTGGTTGTAGCTGGGAGACCTATCATTTCATTATGTGGTAGACAGGACGTGTTGAGTGACAGGGCAAATTCAGGTCCGATCTCGCGATACAAGCCATCACAAGTTTCGTTATGTAATTAATCACAGAGTGGTGTGTGCGTTGACAAGTTACTAGTGATGGGACACCTTCGATCTTGGGACGCTATTCGCGGAGGCGATGCAAAGGAACTCATCGACTCCCTGAATGCACGAAAAAGGTTTGTCATTATTTTTTGTTGGTTTTAACAAAACTATGCTGTCGACAATGCTTTAAAAACTATAGGTATAAAAGCAAGTCTTAAACTATAAGATTTCTAAAAAGTACAGTCATACTCTTTTTCTCTGCTATACTAACAAATAAACTGAGTGAAGTAATTGCAACCTGAAATTTGCCCCATTCCTTTAGGCTTGATTCATCCTTTTCGTAACATTTTAGGGGATTTTAGTGCCTACACACTATTGCGTTTGTTTTTAATAGAATGGCAAGTGGCTCACCTCATCTGGCCGCCCTAGACATCACCAGTTCGACCGCAAGCGAGGGACCGTTTTAATTTTGCTGCATATTTTTTATAGCCTGTAAACGATAAATCATGTGGAAAAATCATTAACTAAGACTTTTTTATTAATGTTGCTACAACGTTGTTCGCTTGGCCATCTTTCGTGGTGAATTAAATATGGCCTCACATAAATATTTACTTTGCGTTTTTTCTTAGAAAACACTAACGTATGCATTGACGTAGGTTGCCCTTCTCAAAATTCACTACACTTTTCAAGTCACATTTCTTCAAAGGAAAAATAAGTTCCTTTGATTCATTAATTAGTTAACTTAAAATACATACATATTACGAAAAAATCATTGAGTCCCCAGAACACAACGACTCTTTGCATATTATATTTAGTCATTTGTGCAACCCTGCCGGGACCACCCTTTTATAGACGACCACTGTGAAGTAACAGCATAATTGTTGATGCACCGCCACCAATTCGTAACCTTCACAGTTTGCGCAGGTTCAAAATCAAATTGAAACTTTTTCTTAAAGAACGGCAGAAGCAACAGGAAAATTTAAGAACAGAAACATCAATTAGTTCGAATATCGTTAGTAGCATTATTGTTATACTGTATATATAAATTAATTAATGTATTTAAAATTATATACGTTTTGATTATACATTTATTTATGTTATTATAGACTGCTATTACATTTTGATCTAGTGATATAATTATATCTGATAGATTTCTTTTCTGATTGCATTTTGTATTGACTCAATAAATTATATTTTCTTTCTTTCTTTCTTTCTAGTGCCGATAGTGGGCGCCTGCCCTAAGGGAGCTGTTTCTTGTAGCACCTGTGGAATTGCCACCTACCATCAAGTGTAGAGTTTTAGATTAAAAAATTTTTTTCTTGTGTTTTCTTCTTTTGAAAACGAACCTAATATGAAGGCAATGTAAACGAGCATATAATTAACTGTTACACAAGTACTGTGACCCGGTTTCACCCCACCATTAGGTGGACGCACGTACAATGACCCCCGCTAATGAGCTGGTGTTGGTGCGGCTAGGGGGACCATGGCGCAGCCAAAATGGGATAAACATTTTATACATTCATTTTCGACCAGCTTCAAACTAATTAGCTGAGGCTAGTGTCTTCTCATTCATGAACCCTTGTTATATTTACATAACATTTCGTATAGGAGAGGTTTGATTATGAGGACCATGATTTGCAACAAATATTATTAAGTATAAAATAAAGTCATATACAAATATTTTGAAAATAATGTTTTTTAAAAAAATCCATTATCTTTATATTATGATAATATTCAAATAATTATTAAAAAAATAAGCAACTTCTTATCAGTTCTCATCACAACGAAAACAAGACGCATGATTAACGAAAACTTTAATTAAGATTTAATGACATTTTGGCACGAATTGCCTTAACTTACGGAATAATCACTACACATTTTTATGATTTTTGTGACCTCTAATAGTAATTAAAAGGTTATAATATGTATTATTATGTAGGCTAGTAGATTGTGCCTTTAAACTAAAGTCGATTAGCATAGCGAAAGCAATCAAGATAATGATATTGACAATAATGAAAAATTGACAGGTTGACGTCCTGTTTTCGTGGAAATACTAATGGGAATTCAACGGGAAGAAATTAATTAGGGAACGCACGAGTAGGGAAACAAGTTTACGCTCAGGGACCAAACGATAATTACTAAAAGTCAATTAATTATATTATTAAAATCTCTTTTATTTTGTGTTTAATTTATTTATAGATTTTATTCGCTTCAGGAACCGTAGCAGCATTACGATTATTTCACATAATTGTATGAACATAAAACGACATTGGCTTTATAATAATACATTAATAATGTAACTCTATGACCTAACTCCAACCTTCCGTGGTGTATCTGTACCTGTCGCCAATGATCTCGAACTTCTTGGCGTGAGGTTGAGCTCTAATCTCAACTTCGGCACATCTATTGAGTCCAAAGCCCAAACAGCAGCCAAAAAGCTAGGCATCCTAAACAGGGTGAAGCGATACTTTACGCCTGGACAGCTCTTATCTTTGTATAAGGCGCAAGTCCGTTCTTGCATGGAGTATTGCTCCCACCTCTGGGATGGCTCGGCCAAATACCAACTTGCCGCACTCGACTCGGTAGAACGCAGAGCTAAGAGACTCATAGGCGACGGTACTTTTTTAAAATCTAAGATGCAGAGCCTGGCACATAGACGCAAAATTGCCGGTCTATGTGTCTTTTATAAGATGTACTTCGGTGAGTGTGCTCGGGGGCTCCATGAGCTCATACCGCCTTCCCCTTTCTTCCATCGGACATACAGACGTACGGCTGGTTACCATCCTCATCTTGTCGAAATCCCCCCTTTTCGAACCAAGCGCTTTAAAACATCTTTTATAATGCGCACCGCCAAGGTTTGGAACTCCCTGCCTGCGTCTGTATTTCCGAGTTCATATAACCCTAATCTTTTCAAAGTTCGAGTAAATAGGCATCTTCTGGGTGAGCTCGCTCCATCTTAGGCCTCTCCCTTGCTACCAAGCTGGTTGTTGGCCAAGAGCAAACCCATCTCTTATAAAAATAAATAAATAAATAAATAAAAAATAATGATAGTCCACAAGATCGCTGAAATTATCCCAGTCGTTATATCCGTCAACGGGTTGATCCCAACCAGCTTCAGTAATTTCCTCTGATTCCGGTTGGGATTCCGAAGCGGTTTCCTCCCGGCCCAGATGCAGAAGGCGGTGTTGCTCGATACGACTAGGACAATGCGTCGGCTTCTGTCCTTGTCGCCCTGAACCCCGACCGACTATGCTTCTGTCGGAGGTAACACCGTCTCCCCCTTCATTTTGGCTTTTAGTATCATTAATAATGAATTGATATAATGGACTGATATCAATTGGGTTATTGAATTATTATTTTATTTTGTGATAAATGGAAAGATCATGATATAAGTGTTATAACAAAACTATTTTAATTTTTTCGCAATAATTCAAAAGTTATATAAAAATAAAAATTATTTTTTGCATCCAGAGTGCTTAACTCTATTTTAGTTTCTATCTACTCATCATCGAATGTTATTAAAATTGATATTATAAAAATGATTGTCACTCTTAGTAGTAGGGAGATAGACAAACACTTGAAACCATTTGTAACTAGTCGTAGACAACTTAGAGGACAACCTTTTGTTGTACCCTATTAAGAAGATAATGATATTTTTGAAAATAAAAATGAACCGAGGTTAATGAAATCACGATCATTTAGCCCTTTCGTTCCTATCTCAGCTTACTTTTCAACCGACTTCCAAAAAGGAAGAGGTTCTCAATTCGACTATATATTTTTTTATTTTATGTGGGTTACCTCATAACTTTCGGCTGGGTGAACCGATTTTGATGATTCTTTCTTATTTGAATGCTGGTGCTTGCCGTGTGGACCCATTTCAATTCTCCTCACCGCTCCTTCACCTTCTCCTTCTCCTTCACCTTCTCCAGCTCCTTCACCTTCTGCTTCACCTTCACCTTCACCTTCACCGTTCACGCGTTCCGCGTCACGGAAGTTTTAAATCATTTTATAAATGAAAATTAATCCCTAAATATGTTGCTAAGCGCAAAACTTGAGAACGGCTGTACCGATTTTAATTCTGTCTTCACTCATGGATAGAGGGATAATAAGGGAAGGTTCTTACGTAAAAAAATGCATCCCGGGCGAAGCGGGGAGGAGGTCGCTAGTATATAATAAAACCTAACTTTCCAATTCTTAAAAATAATGTACTAGAGAACTGTAAAGTTCTTCTTAAATCCCAAAGAAAATGACGCGATGACATATCTCTCTGTTACGGTTGGCCAAAGTAACAATTTCTTTCATTAAAACTGTCTACATTCTCCGTCAACTATTTCTAAACATCCCAAATGATTTCAATACGGTTTTCACTTATTGCACAAGGAAAACAAGGAAGTCTTGTGTATACATATATAAAAAAATGTCTTGTGTATATTATAGTTTATTGAAATGTTCGACCTTGAACAGTTGGAAAGTTTTCGAATTTAGGTTTAATTACAGAAGTTTTCCAAGAAGTAACGCCCACATTGATTTCTCTTTATTTGAATATTTTTAGCGATTCTCCTATTGGTCGAATATTGATTTGAAACAAATTTATTAAATTTTTGGTAAAAAAAATTAAGAGTAGTAATTTAGTGCAGAAGAAAATTCTCTTTTGTCTGTAGTCTACATTTGTAAATATCTACATTTTAACGTGGAATACAGAAACCACATTATTAAGAAAATTGTTAGTTAAATATTACCTACCTTTGGCTGAGATGCTTTGTGCAAGCCTTTTATGAATAAATAATTGTTTTCTTTAGAACTATCGACTTTTATACTAAAATTAAGTAAATAAAGGACGTCATTTGACGCTATTGGAAGCAATACCTAACTTATAATATAGCTAAAAACTATGAATTTCTCTACATTTTATTTATAAAAGGATTTATTTTATTATTATTATGTTATTGTTCGAATATTACAAAACTAGCTGATGTCCGCTACTTGGTCCGCGTTGAAAAATAAAATTTTCATAATTTTGCCAAGCGATGGATTTTATTTTTAGATAGTTGGAATACTTTAGCCCATGTCATCTTGAAATTCCAATCTAACTCTTACCTCCTACGTACAAACAAACATACAATTTATCTTTATAATATTAGTAACGATGTCACCGGAAATATATCTCGAAGAAAGCGTTTTGAACGATTAAGATAAAAGTTGTAAGATGTAATTGATTTTTCACGTAAAGGCTTTGAAGCTGTCCAATTTGAAATGGAACGAAGCCGCGGGACCAGGCCTAAACATAATTTGCTAATGAAATGAACGATGTTCCGTTGACGTACTACTATAGAAAGAGAAAGTTTGTCATTCTAAAAGGACCTTTAGTCCCATGCCGTAGAGTCCATTGGATGGGAGGTGCGCTAAGATTTGAGTCACCCTATTAGACGGGGCCACCAACTTTGATCATTAGCGAGGTGTTGTGTGCTTGATGTGTACGCACAATAATAGTTGTGCTGGTTGCAGGCAATGAAGAATTTGTCATTTTTAAAAGTGACCGATTTTTATTATATTGTTCAATGAAGTTGTAATTAATTTCCATTAAAAGCGAGTGAATATTAAGGGTAGCGGACTATCCAGAGACACGCGTTTTTTTTTAAGTATATTTTATTACATGTAAATAACCCGACGCCTGACGCAAAAGAGGGGTTTTATAAGTTTGACATGTGTGTCTGCGCATCTTTGTGTCTGTCTGTAGCTCCCAATGACATAATATGATTAAAATGGTTCATAGCTATCCTTATTCTTACTAATATTAAAAATGTGAATTTGAGTTTGTATGTTACGCTTTCACGCCTAAACTACTAATAACCGCTCACCATGAAATTTTGCATACACGTTGTCTGGGACACAAGAAAGAACACCTTTCATCGTTCATTCACGGGTACCAGCTAGTAAATAATGAATAAAGATGGACATTTGAAGTTCACTAAATTCAATAGGTTCGATTGATGTCAGATTTGGTACACTGTTACTTCAGTTGTCTTGAACTTGACTTGATGCTGAAGCATCAAGTAGTTTGCGGGTTATCCAACTCCTCAGTCACTTACAGCAGATATAGTGTATTTGGGCTGAATGTATAGTATGATTTTTAATTTTAAGCCTTTTATTAAGACTAATTGATCGAACCAAACGAGTGCTAATAGTTTGCTGGTGAGGGAGTCACATTCCAGTGATTTTGATAAAAGACAAGTTATTGGATTGGGCTGCGACCTGCGTTCTATTACTGCTCACGGATTAGTTTGCAACTTATTAATTATTAGCGATTCCAGTTACTCGCTTCCGAGGATAAGATAAAGTTACAAGTTTAGTAATCTTAGAAGATTATTTAACAGGCATGTAGCGCGTATTAAATCTGCTGCCGGTTCCTCAGATTTAATTTACTACGATTCTTGTAATGGATCGGAATGCCGGGAATCGAACCCGGAACACCTGAATAAAGGCAAACATCTTGACCAATGAGCTCGTTAAAATAATAAATATAAATTATATTACAAGTTTAGTTGATACTAATATTATAAAGAGAAATTGGTTTGTATTTGTGACTCAAAAATCACCTATAAAGCTTCATTAACAGCGAGTTACTAGTCGTGGTTAATATATTAATAATTGTTAATGTTATAAAGTTTACAATTATGTAACTACATGTGTAAATGTAGTACAGTGGGTACCGAATCAAAAGCAAGGTCCTTGCTAATGCTAACATTATAATACCTACTAAATTGTTCTGCTCGCCGGATCGTGTAAAATTCAGTTTTCGAAACCACATTCTATTATGATTTATTTTTGAAGTGTTTCCATATTAACCCTTTACAAATGAACTCTTTCAATAAACTTTAAAGGTCTCAACCTCAAATATTGTATTAGACTATGTATGTAACTCCATTTGAGTATTCATGCATTTTAATACTCGTATTATACCGGTTTCGGATACGGTTACGGTTATGTAATTATATCGAATTTTCGATTAGTTTCGGATTATTTCGGTTACGGATATTCGATTTTTAAGGAATTTTAAAAGTAACATCGGATTAGGTTGGTGTTACTAGCTTTAAGAAAATGCATATAGAAAATACATACAAATACATAAAATACACACATTATACATACATATAGAAAACAAAAAAGTCACAATAATTTTTATGAACGAAGTCGCCTAACCCTCTGATAAAATGTCGCTAGAAGTCCCTACATATTTTTTACTTGCTAAAATAATTTTTTTTCGTATAAATTCCCTAGATCTTAGGTGAGTCTAGGGCGGTATGTCGGTTCGGCAGATTTATTTATTTTATTAGACACTAGTTGGTGCTCGCGACTTCATCCGCATTGAAAAGTATAAAACGCCATCTACCGTAGCGGATCGCTAAAAATATCACCAAGCAGTTGTCATGTTAGTCGCTTCATCTGATTTTGGATAGATGGCGCTATCTCACGGGCCAAGCCGGCAGTATTTACTTTTATTTTAGATTTCCCGTAGGAATGAAGCATTTTCCCATGGTAAAATGTAGCCTATTTTCATCACGGATAATGTCGGCTTCTAACGGTAAAAGAATTTTTCAAATCGGTCCAGTAGTTTCGAAGCTTATTCAATACAAACAAACAAACAATCAAATCTTTCCTCTTTATAATATTAGTATAGATTTAGACCCTTATCCGAAATTATATAGTAACTTCCCACAATTCTCGGTGCCCTATATTTTTCAAGCGTTTGATGGAACAGAATGTTATAACAATGAGACTTAGCAACGCCAAGCAGAACTCGTCAGAATAAACTCCATTGTACATAAAACTAACATCTCCGTTTATTCAAGTTGAAGGATGACTGAAAAAATAGAACAGATCGTATCGTTTTCAATTGAATTAACTCGTCTAACTTGAATTGGGAATCCTGCCTTTCGATTCGCAGACTAACCTTGTTGGATTATTCATTTTGAACCACCCGAAGCTTTGTATATTTCGAGCTATTATTAAAGAAATCATGGCGAAAGTTCTCATTATGATACACACAAAAATCTCCATCAGTCACCATCAGTCACCTCCGACAGGTTGATTCGATCTCAAAAAGAGTGACAAAACCTGTCCATTAATAATTATGAAAAATTTAAATTCGTATTTGATATTTGTACTAATATTATAAAGAGGAAAGATTTGATTGTTTGTTTGTTTGTATTGAATAGGCTTCGAAACTACTGGACTGATTTAAAAAGTTCTTTTACCATTAGAAGCCGACATTATCCGTGATGAACATAGTCTCCTTTTTACCGCGGGAAAATGCTTCATTCCTACGGGAAAACGGGTAATAGGACAACGGGTAGTAAGAATTATCCTTCCGTACTTAAAATTTTTTACATAACTTCTAAACGGCTGAACCGATTGGTTTGAAATTTTATATGGGTATTTCGATGGTCTCCTGGGTGATTTAAAAATACACTTGGATCCGGTAGATGGCGCTGCTGTTGGTATGTTCATTATGATATTTTTTTCATAGGGTTGAGACTTGAACTTACCGTAAGTTGCACTTACGTAATAGTTATTCTTTGTTTAAAGTTTAATTTAATTCTGTGTTGAGTGCTGAGTGTATTTACAGCTTTAGCAAATTGCTTTAGTTATTTTCTTTGATAATAGAATAATTTCTAGAAAATTGTAGTTTTCCGTTTGCGCATATTTCAGTGTTATTGCGGTTATCTGCAGAACTGTCTCTGTCAAAAAGGAACTCGTGCGATATATTCCAGTGAGTTTTACTTATATTAAGCAAATGTATTCCGATCTAAGCTCTCTTCGTATTTACCTATTCCTCCATATTTTTCTAATGTAAACATTTTTATGAAATCCGGTTTTCTGTATTTATTATATCTGAAGCACTGAGATTTGTTTGTTCGGAAACGTATGTTGGATTATTTATTTTGTACAAAAACTACTTAATCCATTACACTCATCATACTTAATACATTCTGTACGTTTCGATGTTATTAGAGATATCACCTAATTATAGTTCAGAAAGAAATATTTTTATTATTTGTTGGGTAGAGACTTGCTCCCTATTTCGCCCAGGATGCATTTTTTTAATATAGACAAACCTTCCACGTTTATCTTTCTTTCCAAAATTTAAAACCGTATTAAACAGACATGACGTTCATATTTATAAAAGAGATAAAATATTTAGTGAAAGAAATGGTTACAGTGAGAACTATAAGAAAACTGTAACAGATAGAGATAATAATATGTTACTGGGGTTTTCTTTAGGTTTTTTAAAAAACTACAATTCTCTAGTACATAATTTTTATGTATCTCAAGGTTTAACATACGTAAGACATGCTTAAATATATTTATCGGCGCCTTGATTTTTGTTATACATAAAACCAAAAAAGTACAAATGCGTGGTTTAGAAGGAGTTAGCGGCATAGACAGACGCAAAAAGCGACTTCAAATTATACTATCATTTACACCCTAATAGGAAACAGGAGACAGGAATAATTTCCTTTTACCTACCATTATTCTATGCTACTGTACCTAAATTTAAAGGGGGTCTGAAACGCGTCCATCTGATGGTCTGAGTCAAGATGGTCTGCTAACCAGCTCATTCTTGAAGGTGACTAATTCGTCTCTGACTATCTCTAACTCACTCCAGAGAAATTGTTTACGATATGCAATAACTGATAAAACAATTTTATTTACGCATGCATTTCGCTTATTATATTATTATTACCATAACTTCTTTGTGCAGATTCAGACACTTCTTTTATCCAAAAGTAATGTATTTGTTGTACTTATTGTTCCGCATTTCTATTTTCCTGTTTTAAGAGTCCTGATACTTTAAGCTTTTATATAAGCTGATGCAATGTAAGCCATAGGTGCGTTGCCGACCTTAGTACTGATTAGAACAATAAGGGCCCAAGGTGTGTATTTTTGGTGGGGATTATACACGTTAGATGTAGCTGAGCTGAGTGTACTAGTACTCTGATGTAGACATTCTCTGGTGTACCTCCGTCGTCCATCAATCAACCGGCGAGCGGCCGAAGGCGGCGGCTTTCAACTCGCAGCCAGTAGGCGTCAGACGTCTCGCATTGCGATGCCCAAATGAGTTTGCCCTACTCTCCAACACCTCATTACGTGTCATTGCCATTAACGTACTATTATAAAGGTACCTTTGCAAATACACTGTAAAAATATGAAGAAAACGACACAAGGGAATCTAAATATTCTACTTTTAGAATCTTTATTAGCAATAAAATTTTACGTGGGGAATTGTAGCCAACGCGTTTCCATATTAAGAATACTTAGGTCGGTGGTGAACACTAGTTATTTTTGTAATTTAAATAGGTCAATGATAACGATACTTTAAAGCGACTTTCCAATTTATTTCCATTGTTCTTACATTTTTCTTGAAAGAGAGGTTAATTCGAGGACCTTTAACTTGGTTTTGTCTTTATTTTTTGTCGTAAAATTCTTTACTATATTGACTGCGCTAGTGTTGTTTGCTGCTCGGGTCAATACCGATAACTACTCAGACATCAATTTACAATGACTTCACACAAATTTCAGCCTCAATAAAACCGGGTGTGATTAATCACACCCATTTCACACAGTAACCGGCGTATTCTAATTTTGAACTGTATTGTGTACCAGTAAGTCGTTGGCATTTTACATGTATATCTCTGAACTCGAAGTCGATTATATAAAGAAAACAGTAACCCGAATATCCTATGTTTAGTAAATTAAGTAAATATAAAAAAAAAATATTTAACATTATTTCTAGTAGAAAGCATAACAACACAGGTTATAGTAAGTTTAAGTTATAGTTGAGCAAAAGGCCATGATATATTTGGTAATCACTGAAGAGAATACGGTGGTTTTCCGTAAGGTGTAACCACATGAGGACTGCCGACAGAAGTGAAAACTTAAAACTGTGCGTACAACGCATACACATACAATCGGGTATATGCAATCTTATGCAATGTGTTGGCGTGATCGCGTACGTAGACAGCTGCGCGCGCATAACTGTGAGCATTAGCATGTTACTGACGCGATGCGATACATTTTTCCCTACCCAAAGTCGTATAACGCGGCTATAGAAGTTTTCACTTCAAAAATATTTTATAAAAATAAAATATGTACCGTTTAGACAGCTAAATTTATCTATATTTTGTAAGGAAGCTTTAAACAAGATAGCAAACAATAAGTTGGTAACCATCCGGAGTTAGGACACGTAATGGGCATCCGGGTCTTGTGAACAAGATTCTCAAAGTTTATTCATTAAGCGCCCTCCGGCTGACCTGTAGTCAAATGTGAAAAGTTTAATTGTTTCAACGGAGGCGTAGAGTGCTGGAGGATTTTTACCACCTGCGAGTGTACCGGCTCTAATTACTACTCACCAACACTCATTAACTTTTCACAATAGTTTCCAAAAATATATGTTTTTTAACTGCGGTAAGGGCTACTGTCGTCTAACACAAGCAAAACCACAGTAGAAATCTCACCAAGAAATTGAGATTGGATATTATCTTACTCACTCACCGAAACAAAATAACACACGTGCTGTTATTTCACAGTGGTGATTGACAAACTCTTTTTGAAGTGAAAACTTCTATAGCCGCGTTATACGACTTTGGGTAAAAATGTGTCGGACTTTGGGAAAAAATGTATCGGTTCGCGTCAGCAACATGCTAATGGTGCTAATGCTCACAGTTATGCCCGCGCAGCTGTCTAAGTAAGTTTTTACTTCTGTCGGCAGTCCTCATGACTGCCTCTTGATTGTTTTGTTTTAATAAAATCAAGGCAGCGCTTGGCCGCGATCTCACTTGATGTAAGGTGCAGATGCGGCCGAAGGTGGACCACGCTTACCCAGTAAGTGCCCATTTACTATTGATTTGAAGACACCGAGATTGTAAATTTGAGGAAACCCGGACGCAGGCAATGAGCTCCACTCCTTAGCAGTTCGGACAAGGAAGGTGGAACTTGGAACTTGGACAAGGAGGAAAGAAGGTGACCGCGAAACGCAGTGTGCTCTGCCACTTTTTTCCAGCCAACTTTGAAACCTTTGGAAAACTTCATTTTCAACCAATTAAACCATGAGAAAATCATCTTTAAAATTTTACCTCTGTAAAAATATAAAGAAGAATAGCAGGTTAAGCGTTTACTCGATGGCGCAAGTACCTTTTGTAATTTTATCGTGTTATTCTTAAATTTATTTAGTTTTTATATTGTAATATTTGGAGCCGGTTTGTAGCAAGACACTCGTTTGTGTCTATAAGTTTTATATGTAACTATATATCGTTTGTTGCAAATAAAATTCTATTCTATATTCTATTGTAATAATTCTATTGTATTTTTGAAAATGTATGATGAAAAAGGCACAGTTGCGCGAGTTTCTGCGATAGCGGTCGGCCTGGTACTCAATGGGTAGTTAGTACGACCGTGACTCAAGTGTGGGCCGGTCGCGCGCGATCTTTCGCTGCTCTACGCGTACATACGACTCTATAAAAATATTACTTAACGAAAAACAATTTTCCCAAATTAATGAACTCAAGTCAATTAATATGAATAGTTATTAAGTTACCAAGTGAACGCGAAAGTGTCAAGTTTTTAATGTATAATATAAACTTTAATGAAAAAAAATTCTCAAAGTTTTTGTGCAGTGAAAAAGTGGATTTGTGATAAAAAAAAAATTAGTTGCTTTACCTAATTGTGCAATCGTAATTAATGGTACAAGTGATAACTTGAAGTGCAAGTACTTATGAGTATTGAATTTGAAGTTTGAATGTGAAACGGAATGAAATAAGGTGAGGCTTATTTTAAACTAGCTGGTGCTTGTACTTCGTTTTTGGAAAATTTAATTAATAATATTTTTACAGGATAAAAGACGTATCCTATAGTTTAATCCAGTTCATCATTAATACATCAGTGAAAACCGCATTCAAATCGGTTAAGCCGTTTCTGAGATTAGCGTGCACAAACGCACAGACAAAGAGACAAAAATATTAATACTTATTTTATTGAGTAGATAGGAAGTTAGAGATTTGTTTCTTATACTTATAGAAACATGATTTTTGTGTAATATTTATATTTAGGGGATTTATTTTTACTTACGTGGTTTAGAAGTTTTAGATTATATACGTACCTATTTTAATAATTAATTAAATTAACTCGTTAATGTCTTTACGAACGATTATCTTACTTCTCTACTAAAATTCTCAAGTAAATTAAAAATGTCGACTGAAAATTGGCCAAAAGTTTTACGAAATACGAATAAATCGATGTTTGAATTAGTAAGAGAATTACTAACAAAGGGCTTGTTTTTTCAGGGTCATATAAACCTTTTTATTTCTTAAAATAAGTACGTGAAAATCCTCTTTTCGGCGCTGTGTTGCGAGGGGGCCCTTAATAAATTATGTATTGCCAGCACGAAACCGGTACACCCTCTTTCGGTCTGAATAATATAGGATCGAAATAATTTTGCAAATTTAGACTCCTGAAATGAATTTCTTAACATGGTTGATGGATTTTGTAGTAGATTGTCGCCAACAGAAAAAACATATAATACTGGAAATAAGTTCTCTTACACTATTCTCACTATAATATCAGGAAATAACACTATTCTCACATTATATGCATTCCCATGCATAGAGTGGGAGAGAAGAAAATGTACATCGTAGATGTTTTTACATTTTATCTTCTATTTATTTTTGTAATTCAATATTTCATTGCTTTAGCTCAAATTAACAGTTATTAAAAACAAATTAATAAGTAGATAAATTATAAATAGAAAATAAAATTGGAATTTTATTGTCGTAAGAGTTCTTTGTAGTCAGAAAACTGAATATTTATTAAAACTTCGGAAATAGAGGGACTCCCCATTAATGCTTAAATATCTCTCGCTGTTACAGTACGGTTACAGTACTTACTGCATATCGGAAAAATGACAAGAACAGATAGACGTCTTCCGGTTCTTGAGGTACAAACATTCTCTATAAAGGGTTTAATTAGAATTTCCGTATTCCTAAAATAGTTGTATTGTATTTTCTGAATATAAATTAAATTTACATCTCACAATCGCTATCTCTGCTATACAAGACAACACCTGGTGGTCGTGAAATGTCCTCTAAATTGTTGGCAGTGAAATAAAGTTTTCTATTCATTCTGAATTAGTTCATTTCACAATCTCATTATCGCAATAGAGGCACTTTTATTGCACGAGTGAATATTTTCAATAGTTTATTCAATTTGTTAAGTGTAGCGTACATTTTACGCGTGACGCTGCTCTTTTGTAGCTTATCAAAAGTATTTTAAGAACTATTATCTTTTAAAAATCCCATGTGAAATAGAAAGATACAGCCGATAGTTTGGACAACTGCGATTATTACTAAAATCAATTAAATTGACAAAAAAACACTTTTGAACCGTATTTTTCATTGAATAAGTATTCTAATATTCACTGCGTTCCCCCATTTTGTTATAATCACTATTTTAAATTGCCTCCAATTATGGAGGCATAAACTTAAAGACGGATTCCTGTCAAAAAACTTCAAAGCACATTGTAAAATATCTTTTCAAATAAATATTATATTGTTATTACAAGCTAAATTGTTTGATGTTGTTATATTATAATCTTCTACTGCGTCCAAAATCTTGAGAGTATTGAGGAAGTTAGTCGAAAATGGAACATTTTAAAAATGAGATCCTCTGGGAGCCTGTGTTCAGATTTGAAACGATTTACAGGAAAATAAGATGTTTTCTGTTTAGCTTTAGTGGCGTGATTCGCTTCGACACTCTGTTCGTTTACATTGCTTCATGAGGACAAACATCTTTACGACCGTGTTTCTTTGGGGATTATATTTCTTTCTTTTCTTACGACTGCGTTATTGGAGTTTTAAGACAGACAATATTTAATAATGTTACTTCAACTTTAGAGCAAGTATCAAGCCCTAAAATTATTTATAAAAAAATACCAAGGTTCGAACCCACTTTTGCTTTGTCACAAGTCGAGTTCTTTTATTTTTCTTATATTAAACTTTTCTAACTAGTTTTGGAACGCGACTTATTCCAGGGCCTTTTTCTTCGCTACTATACTTTTGAGGTCGAAAAGGCTGGCATAATCTGAAGATATCATGAAAGTTTCATCAAAATTGGTTGTGGAGCCTAGAGTGAGAACACATCGATTTTTATATTAATTATTTACTAGCTGGCGCCCGCGACTTTGTCGGCGTTAAAAAATAAAAAAGTTGCCTATCCTGTGTCCCGTAAGTCTAAATGTTTATCTACCAAGTTCATTAAAAATCAGTTAATTCGTTTAAGAGTTAACTTTGGACGAAAATACACACATACAATACGCTCGTATTGATTGATAATATTTTAGCACTACAGAACCGTCTCACACAATGTCAGTTAAAAGCATTACGTTAAAAAATTAAACATAATATGAAGTGAGATATAATATTTGTGATAAAAAGTGGCGGCCATGTTGGTTATTTCTGTAGCACATTTTGTGGGGTTCGCGTGACGGCTTGGAAGTTAATTAGCATGCAACGGTCAGGTGGTATGCAGATATAAAAATAATTGGGCTACCTATACCGTGCACGCCACACTATTTTTTCTCTGGCAAATATTTAAAGCAAGATGTGGCCACTTTGTCGTGTTCTTCAGTCAACTAACAAACCATTATTACGGAATGCAATGTGTATTTGAATTTTTTTAATGATTTTAAAAAGCAATCAATCAAGATTGTTCAATTTGA
Organism: Synanthedon vespiformis; assembly: GCA_918317495.1. NCBI lineage: Eukaryota > Metazoa > Arthropoda > Insecta > Lepidoptera > Sesiidae > Synanthedon > Synanthedon vespiformis. The sequence continues at coordinate 8,041,056 of OU906966.1, read as the reverse complement.
TCGTAAAATACGGAGCAGCCAAACAAACAGTTGTCGTTACTCAGTTATTTATACGTCCAGGGAAATCTGTTAATAGCGGATGCAGGAAATCAATGAAATTCTAATATTTGATGTTATTTAATTTTTAAAGCTAAACAGTATACTTATGTGAGTATACAACTTGCTACTACAAATTACAAGTAAGTACAACATTTAAAGTCTCTTTGATGCAATTAATATTAATAAAATGGGTTAAGTTAAATGTTATAAGTGAATATCCAACCAATTCGATAATACCATAAAACATTGGTCCTTTAGTTATCGAGTGGAAAAAATAAATTTTGGATTTATTTATATGACTAGTATGATAGATATTCAAATTGTGTCCCCGATAATACATCAATATAATATGTGTATGCCTGCGTAAGTAAGAAATGATCGACTGCACAAATGTTCATATGAATTCCGTCCATTACATATTCGGATAAACAATATGGAGTTTATAAACAACTAGCTGGTGCCCGCGACTTCGTACGCGATGATAAATTAAAAATATAAAACCAATTAAGTATAACACTTGAGAACTTATTCTTGAGAACACATATGTCATATCTTGTCTATATCTTTTATATTTCAGATTATCCCTCTGGAACAGTACTTTTTTCTTGCATGAAAGGTGGGTCCTATGTCCTTCCTGGTGTCATGGCAAAATTTCATGGCGATCGGTTCAGTAGCTTTTGCGTGAAAGCATAACAAACAAACTCACATTCACATTTATAAAGTTAGTAAGGATTTATTTTTGTGGGAACACGAGCAGACGTCGAATCCCAGACTGATCGCAAATTATACGGCGAAGTTAACAAACAATTTACAATAGGGAATCGGGAATGTTTTCGTCACGCAATCCGACCATTACCTGCAGGAGTTATATTGGCTCTCGTACCGCTCTGATGGCGACTTCCCAAATCCACCACCTTCTGGGAATCGATCTGCTAATGGATATTGGGCAGGCATTAACTTCCTCTACGTTGGGGTTATTATTAGAAACTTTAATAAGAAATTGAACAGATCTAATGTTTTAATTCCCTTTAAAAAATTTCAAATTAAAATTGTCTACAATTTTACACTAAAAACAGTCTACAGTTCAAGATAAAACGAAAAATCTGTAATAAATGTCTCGCTTTTAGGTCTGGTTGCAAATATTTCACCTACATGAAAGTAATAAAAATACATCCTAACAATTACAGATATATTTATGGTGAATTTACGTACTTATACATTATTTAATAAGTAGTAAAACTTAGTTTAAAAAGAAATACAAAATCTAAGTTAACGAAACTAAAATATGAAATTTGTCAAAAGCTTTTTAAATTAGAGCTTGACATTGACTAGCTTAGTGATAAACTCCTTCTTCTTCTTTCTGTATTCTGCTAATTATGTTTACAATGGTTTTTATCCTGTTCTTTATGGTAAATACGTTTTCTACGCCCCTCAACCAAACAATGGTATTAAAGTTCTCCACAGGGAAGTGTCAGACTGCATCCCACCTTGCTCTAAATAACAAAAGAGGAAACGCTAAAAGTATAAAAAAACTTTAGCGATTCTCAATAAAAACTCGACAAACGAGAAATCGTGATCGGGCTGCGTTGGATTTTTGTTTATCCGTTTTTCGTACAGCAGTTTGGCCACCCTACTTTTTTGTATTCTTTGCAAACCTGTGGCCCACGTTTGTATTAGCTAATTGTATTAAGAAAAATCAAACGAAATTCAATTTCAAAATTACAATTACAAATGAAATTTAACGTTTTTTTTAGTAACAGTCAGAGTAATGGTTAGAATCTATTTTGAAGAAATTGGGCACACAGATAGTTTATTGCCTGAATTAACATATATTTATCGTCAGAAAATATAAAAAAATTGGGCGCCAACGTCGTCGCAGCGATAAAGATGCCAGACTGTCTAACTCATATAATATTTTCATTTTTCAACGCCTAGTTGCGGAACAGAAAATAAATTATAGTAAACTAGCTTCTGCACGCGACCTCGCCCGCGTAACTTTATAAAATATACCCAATTTCTGGTGTCCCAGACAACGTGTATGCAAAATTTCATGGTGATCGGTTCAGTAGTTTTTGCGTGAAAGAGTAAAAACATCCATACATCCATACAAACTTTCGCATCTTATAATATTAGTACGGATAATAAGTGAATCCTCCAAATACAGTTTCTAAAATTAGAAATAGCTGAAAGTAATGTAACGAGAAATCCATAAGTATAAGTTTATCGGTGCAAATATCAAAACATTGGAACGAATTGAATGGAAGTCGTCATAATCTCGTTCGATCTGGACGTACTTGGTTCAGATACAAAGTATTTATTAAGTTCGGCTTCGGGGGTAGGTCATTTAAAAGAGGAATCGACGAGAAACGGACGAAATACGAGCGGGATGTAACATCGACGGGACCCAATTCGGGAAAACTACGGTCGGTCCTATTATCTATCGAATATCGACTATCTGCCGCAACTTACAACTTTATGACCCCTCAAATTGTGAGGACTTTCTTCAACATCGACCGTCTCACTGTGACTTTGCAAAATATATAACTTACTCCTTTATAATTTCTCATTATTGTTTTTTTTGTTAAATACTAGCTGTGCCCGCGATTTAATAGGCGCTGTATTTTGTTTATCGTAAATCTCACAAAAAAAATTTCAGGATAAAAAATATCCTATTTCCCCCAAATCTGTTAAGCCGTTTTTGCGTTAAATATTGAAGTCACAAACAGTCATACATTCAAACTTTATAATATTATTACAATTAATTTACTATAGTGCCTACTGCCTACTCAATAAATACTTGTACACCCTATTACTTTTATCATGGAGCTACATGTACGTAACTTAATAAGTTATTCTAGGGATTTTCTTCTTATTAACTTTGTCACGCAGAGAAAAGTTCGTTGAATAGACTGTCTAAGCTGAAAATTAATTACACAATAAGAAATTTCATTACAAAATGATTTATCAAAAACTAATATTTAATTAATAATTATAATATTTTCTTTGAAAGTATATTTTGATTAATTAATACTAATAATATATCTGTAAGTGTAGGTATTGTATGTATATATGTTCCTTCATAACTTAAACGCGGACGAAGTCGCGGGCGCCAGCCAGCTTTATTTATATTTGTATTGTCCCTTCAAAAGCAGTGACCCACTGAGATTAATGCAGAATATTTATGAAATGTTGCAGCATATATCTACGTAATTAATTATTTATGATAAAAACGTTGTTTATCTGTAAGTTTGAGACGCTAATCTCAAAAACGGCTTAACTGATATTTAATGCAGTTTTTTCTGATTTATTGTAACAAGCTTCTTGTAACATTGCGCGTACGAAATCGCGAGCACAGCTAGTTATTATAAACTAGGTGGTGCTCGCGACTTCGTCCGCGCTCAAAATAAAAAAAAAGAAGATTATAATGATTTGCTCCTTGTTGCTAAATAACACTTTGGCCAGGTGTTATTTTTTTATGAAAGATACCCCATGTCTTATATGATTATGTGTATTATGATTGGTAGAAAATGTATCTATAGGCGTGGAAAGGTAACAGACAGACAGAGTTACTTTCACATTTATAATATTAGTATGATCTAATATAGTAGAATTGTAGAAAAGTCGCAACTCACAATAAAACACAATGTACGAGTGTCCCATGTGATTTGAATTCGCGCCATTAGCTACTGTTGTGCTGATTGGCACTTTGCCCCTCGTCTGCCCACTTCTGGGACGTTAGGGCTCTCTGACAAAAGGGATCAATTTGCACTTGTGTCACAAGTTGTAAGGTCGAAGGCTCACCAATTCCTTTTGCTCTAATGCGTCAACTGAGGGAGGGTTCACTCGCACAATAATAACATGTCGCGTTGGAACCTTTTCAAAGACAGCATTACATGCTTTCAGATGCTTCTGCACAATTTGTTACTAAGGATTATTCTCTCTTCTGCAGAGTGTAGTGGTCAATATAGAAAAGTAGGAAAAAAATGTGTTCATAACTAAATATTGGAATATAAAGAGTTGAATATACCATAATATTTTTTTACACTTAGACAAAAAAATATCTATAGACATACATAAAATATTAACAAAAAAGAAAATACTTAGTGGTACTTATGTTTGTTCTGTTTGTCTGTGCGTTTGTGCACACCGTTGAGTTTCTAATAGTGGGACGCGACTCAGAAAAGTGATATTAACTAAATCGGTGGAACTAATTATTTGACGCTATCGTCTATATTCAAAATTTAATTACATGAATCTATTCTATAGCTAAAGGATCAAAGAATCGTTTGATATTCTAATTGTTGGATATATGTATACAATTGTACATAATTATAATACGCTCAAAGAAAACATACACACATCCGTGTCCACGACACAGCCACACCTCTTTATTTACATAACTTTCTGTTTTACTGATAGTTAACTGTCGATAGATGGAGAATAAATAAATCTTAAAGTGATTTAATGTAACAATCTCTCGATAACAGAGGATTCAGTAAACGCGTCACGTATTGCGATCTCGATGGCGTCATAGCGATCTATACTACGAGCGTCGTTGATATATTCACTAGTTCCTACTGGAATGGACAGCTCGGGGTGATCAATCACAAACTATTATATTGGGAATGACTGGGAAGACATTTCACGTGATTGCTTCTGAGCCTCAATTAGTTACGAAATTCATATATAGGTACTAGACTCTAGAGTATATTATTCAAAATGCTATATTGGGTTGTATTGGCAAAATCAAAATGATATAACTGTTCAACAAACTCACATTATTTATCTTTGCATAAATTATCTTTGCAAAAAAATTAGTAAACTAATGTATTTAGATTTGGTACTGACGAGTTGGGTGTATTGCGCAGACTACTTGATGCCACAGCACACATACGTCAAACTTTAAAACAACGTTAAAAACGACTTACTGTGAAACGTAGAGACAGTGTATTGTAAAGTAAGTAGTTTCTGTAGTTTGCGACGTATTTTTATTTTTTTGCTATCGGTACAAACTGGGACGGCATTGGTGGAACACTGAGAATTGGTACAGTAGGTACTGGCAAATAGAAAGATTTTTGGAACTTATACAAATCTACCTTTTATTGTATCCACAGCTCAAAAGCAACTATAGTCGCTTGAAAACGTGGGATAATATTCAAGCTCGGTAAAGTGAAGTCGGTTCTAGTTACTTTTGTGTTTGGACAAGTAATATGTATAGAAATGAGGCAGAGGATTTTTCATGAAAAGATGACAAAGTGTGTTTCGAAAGTTTTATCAAGTGAATAGAAAAGATGGAAAAGTGAAAAATTCTAATAGTCAGGTAACTATTTGTTCCGTCAATTTGCCTTGTATTCGTATTGGTACAATAGACTCAAGGATTTTTTTTCATTAAAAACATTAAATGTTCATGTAAACGACTATTCAAAAGATCAGCTCTTACTGTCATTTCTAAATTTAATTAGGAGAATCTATTTGTTTCTAATAGTGTGGTAAAAACACACCAAAACGCGCTCAATAATACTAAACGAATAAATTATTCAATCTTTCTGTCTTCTGGAATACAAGTCAAAAATAATATTGAAAATGAAATTAATTAAACATCCAATATCACCCTCGTAAGTAAAAGTTTTGGGTATTATAATATCTAACCTCCGAAAGATATCCACTGATGAAGCAATGGTTCAATAAGGTGAACGAATTTTACATAGTATCCTGGTTCTTTCAGAAAGTTTGTCAGTTCTAAGACTTCCAAGTGTGTGACTTGCCTATTGCCACCTATAGATCACAAGATAGGTACTCTTTAAAAATATGAGAAAATGAGAAATCTCTTAAAAGGGAATCTCTCTGAAAAATCTCCTTTATTGTGTTTAATCTCCATTATAATCAACTAAAAATGGGAAACTCTTTAATATTTGTTTGCTTGTCCCTTTCTATTACGATAGTAACACATAAAAATTCTTATGTCTGAAAGGAAAAAAACACATTCTACTCGTAAGAGATCTGTCGCTTGATCATTTATAAGTCTCTGCCGTTTCCATAGTGTTAATATCATGTGGTTAATATTCGGAAAATATTAGTAGCTACTTAATATAAACAGTTGGGATGAAATTCTTGCTAACGAAAGCCCTCCGACTGAGTAATATTATACCGTCTCTGAAACTTAATTAAAGTGAAATTGATTTTGTTCGGCGGTTATTGGCGTTGTCTTTTTATGATTGCTTTAATTGGATGCGGGGAAACTGAGATAATGGAGAAATATTCGCCCGCGGCTTCACTCTCTGCGAGATACTAAAATGAAACCAGATTACAATTATTTTGATATGCGTAATTTAAAATTTTTCTTTAGAACTCAACACGTAAAATATCAAATTGTTTTATGTACATAGTGAGAGTTTGACATTATTAATAAGTTGTTCTTGTTTTCGAAATTATCGAAATAATGCTTTCAAATTTTTATAACTTTAATTACATAAGACCGTAGTGAAATAAGAGCATGTGTTGTGTGCTGTTGCGTTTAAGTTGTTCGAAAGAACCCATTTTCCTTATACCTTTCTAATCTCTTATCCTAAGATCACAGATCAAGATTTTTTTAACAGAGAATAATAATTATGACAAATATTACAACAAAATTTACATAATAATAATAATAGGACAATTAATACTGATAAACATAACTTCATATTATATAAAATAGAAGTAGAAATAGTATTCAAACTAAAAATATATACTAGTAAAGTTTGGTTCACTATCTTAATTCTTATTTTTAAAATACCGCAACAGAAAAAGTGCAACAAAAGTACCGGTCCCATTTGAAAACGATTATTAAAGTTGTAAATAAAGTTCCAAATGCAATGCGCCAGCCGTCGGCCGTATTGGGCGCCAGTACTCTGCTGACTGTACGTATTTGTGTCAACGCGTACCGATAGCAAAATATGTGCGGCTGTTATTACGATACGCATACATTTTTTCGGCAGCGACTTTTGGATGGCGGCCAACGTTATCGCGGTGCCAACATTGTACTTGTTTAGGCGGGTTTATGTTAAAAGAGGATTTTCAAGTACAAGTTGTCACCACGCCAAGTACACTCTTAGTAGAGCTTGAGCAGTCATAAAATCACGTCTTGGGACCAAAATCAGCCCATTGATGAAGACTACCGTAAAACTATAGCTCGACATTGTTCACTATCATAAAGTGTCCGCCTATCCGCCATGTCTACCTCTCGACCTCTATATAAAACGTGCTAACAATACTTTTTTTTAATTATAAAACTCGTTATTTTATTTATATATTTTTTTCTTGAAACTGCTAAAAATATTGTCGAGTAACAAAACAAACCTCTAGCCACATTCTCAAGTTCTTTTCATTTTTTTCGCCTGAAAAGCTCGAATCTCAAAGAAAAGCTAAAGTGGGTTGTATTTTAAGCGAATAATTGGCGTGTAAGCCCGACTTTGTATGTAACATTACAAAATGCGCTTAAAATATGAAAACGAGATACGAGGTGAAAGGAAGTGGTTCGCGGGCGACATCACTCTCGTAGCTGTCTACGGTGCGCTGCTACGCGCTGCGAAACGAGTGTGCTACGAGTGCTACGAGTGCTACGAGTGCTACGCTCAACATGTATTACGTATCCATGTTACACCCAAAACTTACAATCGAGGGACTATCTCTCAATCAATCAATACTAATAATAAATTTGTAAGTATAGGTATTGTATGTATGTATGTATGTATGTATGTGCGTGCCTGCGACTTCGTCCATGTTGAAAAAGAAAAAGTAGCCTATCCTGTGTCCCGTACATCCAAATGTTTATCTACCAAGTTTCATGAAAATCGGTTAATTCGTGTAAGAGTCATGGAGGGACATACATACATACAATACCTCCACTTACAGATTTATTATTAGTATTGATGACTGCCACTATTACAATCTTTTAAAAAGCTCGTTTTCAGTTTTTTTGTTTTTTATTCAAAACAAAATTATATTACACCACCAAGTTTTTACAACATATAGTTTAAAAAATACAAATTATATATAGTGTTACGTGAAAATAATTTTCAGCTAAAAGTACACATGACAGTTTAAGAGTAACATGTTCGTGAGTTCGTAACATTTTTCAGTGTTAGGTTCAGGTGGACATGTTGTGTGGAATAAGTGCGCTCTAAAGAGAGCATCGACACCGAAAGTCGAAGGTGGAGGCTCCGGCAATAAATTGAACCCAACGAACCAACCGATCGTTTTTATCTCAATCTTTTTTAGTTCAGTTTATGTCCGTGTCGTGGGTTGGAAAAAGAAAAACTACTCTTGTATGGCATTGGGTCTTCGATGTATTGCAACCCGGGCGAAGCATAAATAGCAGAAAAAAATTGCATCGCGTGAAGCCGAAGTTGGGTGATTAGTTTCTTTTTTTTAGTGTTTTTTTCAATACAAATATTGTTTTTAAAAACAATAGTCGAAGCATGTCAGTGGCCACTTCTCAATGTCAATCTTCTACAGCGCGAACGACGATAGATTTTTAATTTACTTAGTTTATGGTAAAAAATACAATTGAAAATTGGTCGCAATAACCGCTTTGACCTACAAATGGTATAGTATAGAGGCTTTGATAAATATGGAGATTATTATTTTGTGACGATTAAGAAATTTCGTGACGGTAGTTTCTGTCACGCGAACCCATTTCGGATTTATTTATTAGGGACATTTATTTCGTTGTACGAACTTATATGGAAACAGGTGTGTTCATTTGTTTGTCATTAATATAATATAGTCACAGCGGACCAATTATTATTTGTTATTAGATCATTTGTATTATTTCAATTATGGTTAATGGAAAATATTTGTATATTTTACTGAAATTCAACTGATAGGATCAGAACTTAGCGAAAGCTAACTTTGTTGAGCTTACTTTAACATCCACAGAATCTTTCAATAACGATGTCGCGGACTGCATGATTTTAGGACGGTTTAATCAAGCAGTAGCGAATTACTAATATGATTATTTGCCTGTACATATCGTACACACGTATCTGCTTCGCTGATTTACTGGTTGTACAAACTTGCACCCAAAAACCACCAATTTTATCCCGGGTTTAACAGAAATAAAACGCAGGGAGTTCAAAATAGGTAAATCGTAAATAGATATCTTTATTAAATAAACATTTTGAAGATATAAGAACCTCCGTTATTACCGTGTTACCGATTACTGATGCTGATTCTGATTACTGATTCTGATTACTGTTACCGATTACTGATACTGATTCTGATTACTGATTCTGATTACTGATACTGATTACTGATACTGATTACTGATACTGATTACTGATACTGATACTGATTTGTGATACTGATTTCTGATACTGATTTCTGACACTGATTTCTGATACTGATTTCTGATTACTGATACTGATACTGACTCTGGTTACTGATACTGATTCTTTTTACTGATACTGATTACTGATACTGATTACTGATACTGATTTCTGATACTGATTTCTGATACTGATTACTGATACTGATTACTGATACTGATTTCTGATACTGATTTCTGATACTGATTTCTGATACTGATTTCTGATACTGATTTTTGACACTGATTTCTGATACTGATTTCTGATACTGATTCTGATTACTGATACTGATTACTGATTCTGGTTACTGATACTGATACTGATTCTGGTTACTGATACTGATTACTGATACTGATTACTGTTACCGATTATTGATGCTGATTCTGATTACTGATTCTGATTACTGTTACCGATTACTGATACTGATTCTGATTACTGATTCTGATTACTGTTACCGATTACTGATACTGATTCTGATTACTGATTCTGATTACTGATTCTGATTACTGATACTGATTACTGATACTGATTACTGATACTGATTACTGATATTGATTACTGATTCTGATTACTGATACTGATTACTGATACTGATTACTGATACTGATTACTGATACTGATTACTGATACTGATTACTGATACTGATTCTGATTACTGATACTGATTCTGATACTGATACTGATTCTGATTACTGATACTGACTCTGGTTACTGATACTGATACTGATTCTTTTTACTGATACGGATTACTGATACTGATTACTGATACTGATTTCTGATACTGATTTCTGATACTGAATTTCTGATACTGATTACTGATACTGATTACTGATACTGATTACTGATACTGATTACTGATACTGATTACTGATACTGATTACTGATACTGATTACTGATACTGAATTTCTGATACTGATTACTGATACTGATTACTGATTCTGGTTACTGATACTGATACTGATTCTGGTTACTGATACTGATTACTGATACAGATTACTGATACTGATACTGATTTCTGTTACTGATACTGATTTCTGACACTGATTTCTGATACTGATTTCTGATACTGAATTTCTGATACTGATTACTGATACTGATTACTGATTCTGGTTACTGATACTGATACTGGTTACTGATACTGATTACTGATACTGATTACTGATACTGATACTGATACTGATACTGATTTCTGTTACTGATACTGATTTCTGACATTGATTTCTGATACTGATTTCTGATACTGAATTTCTGATACTGATTACTGATACTGATTACTGATTCTGGTTACTGATACTGATACTGATTCTGATTACTGATACTGATTCTGGTTACTGATACTGATACTGATTCTGGTTACTGATACTGATTACTGATTACTGATACTGATTACTGATACTGATTCTGATTACTGATACTGATTACTGATTCTGGTTACTGATTACTGATACTGATTACTGATACTGATTACTGATACTGATACTGATACTGATACTGATACTGATACTGATACTGATACTGATACTGATACTGATACTGATACTGATACTGATACTGATACTGATACTGATACTGATACTGATACTGATACTGATACTGATACTGATACTGATACTGATACTGATACTGATACTGATACTGATACTGATACTGATACTGATACTGATACTGATACTGATACTGATACTGATACTGATACTGATACTGATACTGATACTGATACTGATACTGATACTGATACTGATACTGATACTGATACTGATACTGATACTGATACTGATACTGATACTGATACTGATACTGATACTGATACTGATACTGATACTGATACTGATACTGATACTGATACTGATACTGATACTGATACTGATACTGATACTGATACTGATACTGATACTGATTCTGATTACTGATTCTGATTACTGATTCTGATTACTGATTCTGATTACTGATTCTGATTACTGATTCTGATTACTGATTCTGATTACTGATACTGATTACTGATACCGAACTGATACTGCTCTGATACTGTTCTGATACTGCTCTGATACTGCTCTGATACTGAACTGATATTCAACTGATATTATGCCTGAGCCGGAACGTGCCTGAGCCGGAACTGATCTGATATTGAACTGAACTGATATATTCAACTGATATTAAACTGGTATTGTGCCTGAGCCAAACTGAATTGATACTGATCTGTGTCTGAGCCGGAACATGTGCCTGATTCTGATTCTGATTTTTGATAAGCAACAACGACTATTGTTCGCTATTCTTTCGGTTCCACTCTAAAGTTCCGGTTTTAGACCTCCGGCGCCGCTCGCCATTACACATGATCATTACACATGGCCTTATATAGTATTATTAAAACACTTACCAGTAAGCAACTAAGTTCGGCCGCACTAAGCAAAGAGAAATGAAACTCGATAAAATTGCATTGGCTCTAATTTTTAATATTTTTAACTTCGGGTAGGCTCAATCCACACCTCACAAATTTGAGTCTTATCGCGGAGGTAAAACGCAATACGTTTAAAATGAATTGCGGAGGCTTTTTATAATTTTCAATACATTGCAAACCTACCCAACTTCAACTATCACATTTGACTTTGAATTGTGACTTTGACTTTGACAGTTTAATTTGTTTGAATTGTAGACGTTTTAATAATTTTCATTACATTGTAACCTGTCAGTCCTTCAATCCGCACACTCACGAATTTGACTCTTATCCTGTACTTAATATGCGATACGTTTGCATGAATTTGACTCTTCGCGTACGTAATACGCGAAAAACGAAATATATAAACGCATCACACCCCTATCAAAGCTCGTTTCACCGAATCAAGCTAAATCGACTTCCACCGGCGAAGCCTTTGTGCTTAAAAATGTTTTACTTGTATGCGGTCAAATACAACACCTGTTCTATCGATTTTGTGTTTTACTTTCAAAGTATTAAGGTCCACTAAATTTGTATCGTACGAAACTTCTGGGGGAAAGTTAAATGCAATTTTAAATCCGTCTTCGCATTCGATTTCGGAATAGTTTATTGTGTTTCTTGAAAGCTCGTAAGGTGTCTTATACTAGTAAAAGCATTCCATTTTAGACTTAAATTGTTTTTACTACGATTTTTTTAATCTTTAGACTGACCTTTTCAACCCGCACCGGAATTGAAATTTTCAAAAATATTTTCTTAATGTAAAATAAAGCTATGTTCCAAATTTTAGCTTTCTAAGTTTGGTAGTTTTATATTTTTTTATAAATATAGGTTACTAACATAGCTTAATTTAATTTCTAACCTTAACAATAAAAATAATAATTTTATTTTTATTGTTAAGGTTAAAATATATTATATTTTTTCAAGCCACAAAAGCTACTCCTTAAATTTTGGTTGTCTCTGTGTATTTCATTTGTTTGATCAAATGCCAAATCAAGGCGAAATGGAACGCGAAACTGTTGGCACTTAAAAGAGGTATAAATGAAGGCTTTGCGCTGAATAGGCATTTAAAAGGCGTAGCGTGGCATTGTTGTGATATGCAAATGTGTTTTGTGTGGAATATCAGCACGTGTGTCCAAAAGGTATCGGTAGCCTTGAGACGCCCGCATTGCGGTTGCCCGTTCATATTTTACTTATACCTTAACACACACAGCTACAGAGGGTCGAGCGAAACATTCTAGCTCCTCACTCAAGCACTTGCGCGGTTATTCAACTGTGCTCTTCTGTAATAGATGTCGCATTATTTAAATTCTCTAAGAAACATTTCACATTTTTAAGCAATTATATTATTATGTTACAAAAATGAAGACTTTTCGTATATTACAAGACTAAAAGATCTGGAATTAATTAATTAGCGACAATCCAGTTCTGTTACTCTTATACAATATCTTAAACATTCTTTTATTTGTTTATAAAAAATGTATATAAAACATAAAAATAAATATTAGTAGCTTTTGTTATTTACTTATTTAGATGTGTTTGTCTTTTTGAAATTAGACTATTCAATTTATTGGTTAGTTATCACTTGTTATGAAGGAAATTTCCTCTTTCGTTACTGGTTATGAAAAATGTTCACGAAAGTGAATGAAGGCGATTTGTTAATATTTATAGTCACTTGATATAACACTTAATTTAGGTAGTTATGGTACAAACCTTTATGGGATTTGTGGCTTGCTTTTGCATTAATCAAAGCGTATATTCGTTGTTTAAAGCACGCAAGAGCTTGGCTTGCTGCTTGTTTCTATGAATATTAATAGCAAGCGTGTGTGAAAGCCTAGACTATAGGTGAGCTAGACAGAACAGGATAAGTACTTGGGAGTTCATAACCTGTGCAGCTACCTCTCACTTGTAACTTGACTTTACAAACTTAAACTTAGATCAAGTAGTGTTTACTAAGTATGTTCATTATCTCATTCGAGTTTCAAAAATTTTAATAATTAATTTATTTATTTACCCAACATTAGCAGATATCGTAAATCGATATCTGACAATATAAAGAAATTTTAGGACCTATAAATACAACCGACACCTACAATTTGCCATTTCTGAAATACTTACTGAAATAATGTGTTTAGAAAGCCGTATGTGTTACTTACTAAGCAGAATGTTGTACTTAAGTGGATCGTATCGCACCATTAGTCTATAGCTGATACATAATGATACCAACATTTTAGTGGTAACAAGCGTTCGCTGACGGCTATCATTTTGATCTCTAAATGATCTACGTTTACCTATTTAGGTAATTGCTAACATCATTCTAATATTGTTTAAAGAGTTCTACCTACTACGATTCTTACAACATTATTATTTTAATTGTCTTTTTAAATAAAGAATTATTCTACCTATAGGATAATCTTTTGCAAGAAATTCTTTATTCACTTCTTAGATGTCTAAGAATCTTTAAAAAAAATAATGGTATTGAGTTCCCGAATTTTGTGCTCACAATATTTGGAATATAGATTTTATTAATTATATACATTTGTTGGAACGAATTATTCAAATATACAATTCACGTATTAATTACAATTTATATTAATACCTATTGTGTATTTCAATGAAAATGTTTGAAGTGTACAATATTGATGCAATAAATGGTGATTAGCATACAAATTAGATTGAAATGACTTATTAAAACCGTTGGACGTTTATTAACAATACATCTCACAGTTGGGTTTCTTCTGAACAAAAGTAATACAATATAAGATAGAACAATAACAGGAATTTACTTTGTACGCATTCATTCATGAGTTATATATTCATTAAACTTTTTTTTTTTTTTGACGCCAGGAAATGCACACCGTCTGGGGGACGGTGCGGTTATGTGGGACTCCCCTCCCCCTAAATGAGGGAGTTATACCCACTAAAACCAGGCGGCGGTCCTCCACAGCAGCAGGAGGATCCTGGGCTCGCATTAGCGCACCAGGGCCCTCCCCCCGCTATGCCCCCTGTTTTTCGGGAGGGCACCTCCAAGGGATGCTAGTCGTACCCGGCAACACCCCGACCGCTCAGGGTATTGTCCGGTCTCGAGCCGCGTGGTTTGACGGCGCATTTCCCCATAATACGCCGCCCGCGACACTTAGGCAGTGCTCAAGTTATCGGCTTCGATTGCCGGCACCCCGGCGCCGCCTCCTCCGAGCGGGATCGGCCCTCTCTCGATCCCGTTCCGCGGCCTCCTTCTGGAGCATTACTGCCTCACAGAAGGAGACCGCGGCCCTCCAGCCATCCTCACTAACCAGCATAGCAGCGACTACTGCTGGCGGGGACAGATCACGCCCGATCTGATAGACCAGTTCTCGACGCTCGGCCGCCCAAGCAGGGCAGTCCTCCAGCGTATGCTGGGCGGAGTCCCGGTCAGAAGCGCAGTGGTGACATTGTGCCGTCCTTTCTCGTCCGATTCGATTCAGATACTCACCGAAGCAGCCGTGCCCGGTGAGTATCTGAGTCAATCTGTAGGTGACACTACCGAATTTCCTGTCCGTCCATGCTTCGAAGTTCGGCAGAATTGCTCCGACTATACGTTGGCGCGTACAACGGGGCTCCTCCAGCCTCGCGCGCCAAACCTCCAAAGCCCGTCGTCGAGCGTTCCGCCGTAACATTTCGAGCCCTGATCCTGACGTATCACACTCCCCTTCCTCCTCCCGGCCATCGCTCCGCAACTTGTTGTAAACCGTCGCATCCATTTCAGCCAGGATGTCAAACGGAGGGGAACGTGCCAGGACTGTCGCCGCCTCAAAGGATATTGTTCGGTATCCTCGTGCGATCCGGATAGCCATCAATCGCTGCAGACTGTTCAAGAGAGCTCTGCAGCGGGAAGAGTCCGCCAGGTCTTTTGACCAGACGGGCGCTCCATAGAGGGCCATAGATCGCACGACGCCCAAGTAAAGGCGGCGAACTTCCTCCCGTGGTCCGCCGAGATTGGGCAGCAGCCTGTGCAATGCACCAGCTACCCCTCGAATTCGGGGGACAAGGCGCTCGAAATGTTCTTCGAAGCCCCACTTCGGATCCAGGGTGAGGCCAAGGTACCTCATGCACTGCCCCATTCGGACTTCTGTGTCCCCTACCCTTATCACCGAGATGGGTGATTCCATTCTCCTGCTTAGGGAATGAAACCACAACGCCTCAGTTTTATGAGGCGCTATCCTGAGGCCCAGCTCGGTGATATATTCATTAACCTACTCTAACAATATGTGACTACTTACTTTTAACTCATTATGCATAAGAAGTCTCAAACAAGAACTAGTAATAAATACGTACACGAATATAGTCACAATAGGTTTTATTTTATTTTATTTTTCTCTTATTGGGGACAATAAACTTATAATATAGTAAAATAGAAAAAGAAACACCTACACAAATAAGTAAGCAAACTTTATACATGTTTTTATACAAAAATACACCAAAAGACAAAAACAAAGAAAAAATAAAACAATCTCATAAAAGTAAAACATTAACAATAATATTGTTTCTGTAATATAATCGTGTGAAAAGTAAAGTTATCATAATGTACAGTGGTTACAGTAGAAGGAACTTTATCAAGCTAAACTCCATTTGAAATTAAATTGTTAAAAAACATCACCGACAATATTTTAACTGGCCATGAAATGAAGTAATGTTATTTCCAACAATAACTACTGTACCGTTGTTTAAAACGTAGTACACTCAATTACAAAGAGACACTTAATTCAATAGAAAAACAGAAAAGAGCCACTCGTGTATGGAATTAATTTGAATTGTACGCCGTGTTTATTATACCGAAACCATTTTGCTTGTCATCTATTACATCTTTAGCTTTATATAAATTCACCAGAGATTCTTGGAATTATTTATTTAATAAAATATCAACGGGTTTTTGACTAGGACAGTGTAGTTTAAAACTGTCAGACACAGGTAAAATGCTCTAGGAAACACAAATGAAAATGGACTTAATTTTTTGTAAAATAAAATTTAATTTCAAACGTTTTAATGTTTTTTAAAACATAACATTTACGAGTAACAAGAAATGAAAAGAGGTAGCAAGATGTCTAATAAAACTTTATGAAGTTATTTCTCATTCAGTTCGTAATTAAACTTAACTAAGTATGTTGTAGTAACTACTTACATATAATGTATAAAGTATATGTGAAAGAAAGTAACCCTTGAATTACTTCTTCGTAGATGTTCTACCAAAGATGTTAATTAATCGTTGGCATTATTGATTTTTTCACTTTCTCTTATAAAAGTGAATACCGAAGTCTCTTATACCCGAAGTGAATAATCGGGTATAAGAGTGCGGACTAATTTAAAGTTATATTAATGTAGACATATTTAATTAAGTTTAATTGTATATTGTTTCTTGTCCTGAATAAAATAAAATAATTTTCAATACCATCAGTAGTTACAGATGAGAACCTCAAATGCTCGCCATAATCTCCTTCTTCGTCGCATTTGACGTTATACTTAAGACGACGCATTGGAAATTTTGGTGGCAGGTATTTAGATTTTTCTCAGCAATGACAAAACATATGAAAGTGATGTTTCGTAATCTGTTTCTTCATGTTATTGACTTCATTTTTACGGTCGGATTTCACGATTGATAATAAACTTTTATAAGATAGAAAAAAAAATCCAAGAAACCTCTTTTAAAACACAGATTTACATTTTACAGCCAAACGGGACAAATTTATACCTCCAAATTTTTGATGTACATTAGTATAAACATACACTTTAATTTAGCGGTTGGATTTATTAAAATACATTATAGTTTTTTATTTAAACGATAAAAATCGTATTGTCGCATACGACCTTACGACATAAGCAAGCCCGCTCATTTTTACGTATGGAATCACAGCCTCTGAGTCTCTCCTCAGGTTTTAGATTAATTGTTTATCGCTGCGTCGCCTTAAGTGATTCATTTGAATTTAACCATTGACAAGACGTATCGAGACTCGTATTTTAGATCTAAAAGATATTTTTTTTGTGAACTCGTTTAGTTGGTGTGACAAGTAAGTACTTGTCTAACTTTATTATTTTTATTTTTTTTCGCCAAATAATTTATAGATGGCTCCTTCTTATATTATTTATGTTACAATTTGATGGAAACCAATTTAGGAAATCGATAGGTGTAATCGTAGTTAGAACAGATTGGATCCAATTTAGATTTTAGATTCTATTATGTATTTTCAACTATATTTTCGATTTAGAAATCAATTTAGTGTAGTGTGATCAACTATATCAGTACTTAGGTTCCTAAATTAGTGTCCATCAAATTGAATAGTGTGATAGCGGTTTATTCGGATAGTTAATAAAATTAAAGTTGTTTAAAATAATGACATGACAAAATTTTGTCAGATTTGCTGTGTTTTTGTGTAAAGAAACGCCTATTCCACATTTATAAGAGCCATCAAGGAAATTGTACAAATACAAGTCATAATAAATGTCAAAAGTGAGACCTAAAAATACACGTGAAACTAAGAAATCGATTCCACACCTATTAATACTTAAGAGGCCGATCACGCTAACCTTTTGCGATTTGGGAATTTGTGGATTGTGTTCAAAAATTCATGTGGTTCAAATGGATAGGCAAATTGAAAGTATATCTTTAAGTATTCAGTATTGGATTAATGTCATCGTAGATCATAAGGTTATGTATGTATGCTTCCATTTATATAGAGTTATATATCTCTTTGACAGACCGAGCGAAACGAAATGAAATCGCCTCAATTACTGTTGTTAAAGTAAACATAAATTAGTCTGTGGCTATGTCTCCCTGTCATAGCGTACTACTACATGTCGTGCCACCATCTTTGTATTGTACATACTTACTTCCGGGCATTAAAACCGATTGAACGTTTAATTAACTATTTTTGTTTTATTTAAATTACTACAGGTTATGGGCCGTCTCATATACCAAAATACTCAAAATAGTTGTAACAGTTTGATATTTTGTGCCAAAAAGTATAGTAGTAAACTAGTAAAGTATTTCGCGAGTAGGTTTTTCAGCGCACATCGTCCCGAAAAAATAATTACAAGATGGCTATGTCCAACCTTCAAATAGAAAAATTATCTGGTCGGGAAAATTATTCGACATGGAAATTTGCAGTTACATCATATCTACAACACGAGGATTTGTGGGATTGTGTCGATCCTGGTACTAATGTCGACGCCAAGAGAGATATAAAAGCGAAGTCAAAAATAATTTTGTTGGTGGAACCATTGAATTACGTCCATATTGAAAATGCAAAATCAGCGCATGAGGTTTGGTTGAACCTTCAAAAGGCTTTTGAAGACTCCGGGCTATCTAGAAAAGTCGGCTTGTTACGGGACTTGATAAACACATCCCTAGAAAACTGCGACGGCGTCGAAAACTATGTGAATAAATTACTAAGTACCTCCTTCAAATTGCGAAATATTAATTTTGAAGTAGATGATGAGTGGTTGGGGACACTAATGCTGGCAGGTCTACCAGAGAATTACAAACCAATGATCATGGGTCTGGAGAGTTCCGGTGTAAAAATTTCATCAGACTTCATCAAGACAAAACTTTTACAAGAAGTGAAAGTTTCCGAGTCTTCCGCATTTTTTACAAAGCACAAAAATACCCCCAACAATAATACAAAGCCAAAAGCAAAAGGCCCTCGTTGCTATAATTGTAACAAACATGGACATTTCAAGAATCAGTGTAAAGTGAGAAGATCTGAACAAAATAATTTTTCAGCAGTTTTTTCAGCTTATAGTACAGTGAATGAGAACGACTGGTATATCGACTCAGGTGCCACAATGCACATGACAAAGCGCTCAGACTGGATGTATGATTTGCAACCACCTCCGGTTCAAACAATAATGGTGGCGAATAATGATGTTGTCTCCGTACAAAATATGGGTAAAGTAAATATTCAGACATATTTATGTAAAGATGAGCATCCGATCCAGGTGAGAAATGTCTTATTTATACCTAAACTAAGTGCAAACCTGTTGTCGGTTAGTCAATTAACTAAAAATGGCTGTAAAGTAGAATTCACTGATACGGGCTGTAATATATACAATGCCAATAAAATTCTTATAGCAACTGCAAGACTAACCAATAACATGTACAAGCTGTACACTGTTACTGGCAATGCTTATGCTGTTTTATGTGAAAAAACTGATATTATTACATGGCATAAAAGAATGGGGCATTTAAATATGGCTGATTTAAAGAAGTTAGAGTTATGTGCTGAGGGTATAACTATTACCAACAAAGATGTTGATACCGTTTGTATACCATGTTGTCAAGCAAAACAAATACGACTACCGTTTCCATATTCTGGTTCGAGAGCGAATGCATTGCTAGAAATAGTGCACACTGATCTATGTGGTCCGATGGAAACACCGTCAATTGGTGGTGCGAAGTATTTCATAACCTTTATAGATGACTATTCCCGTAAAGTATATGTATATCCTCTAAAGAATAAATTGGATATTAAGTCAGTGTTGGAAAAATTTAAACAAGAAGTAGAAAATGAATTAGAAAAGAAAATAAAAATATTAAGAAGCGATAACGGAAAAGAGTTTTGCAATAAAATACTCTCTGATTTTCTAGCAGCTGCCGGCATCAGACATCAAACTACCAATCCATATACCCCTGAACAAAACGGGCTAGCGGAGAGAATGAATAGGACATTGGTCGAGCGTGCAAAATGCATGCTGTTTGAAGCAAGGCTGCATAAACAATTTTGGGCAGAGGCGGTCATCACAGCAGCCTATATCATCAACAGATCTCCATCACGAGTTTTGGGTGACGTAACGCCTTATGAAAAGTGGACTGGTAAGAAACCAAATATATCACACTTAAAGATTTTTGGCTCCCAGTGTATGGTACATATACCTAAACAAAAGCGTTTGAAATGGGATCCTAAGTCAAGAGAATTGATATTTATGGGGTACAGTGACAATACAAAGGGTTACAGGCTGTATGATTCAATAAATAAGAGGATTGTATATAGTAGGGATGTGATATTTATTGACAAAAATACTGATAATAATAATATCACACCGCACCCAGTATATATACCACAACTCGTTTCCATGCCTATTAGTGGTAGCAATATACAAGAAAATTGTTTACAAGAAAGCCCTGAAATGCCTGTCGATGACAGCTCACGGGACGAGACACTTCATGACACTTCGTCACCCTCAAGTGCTGACACATCTTTTGACAGTTGTGTGATGAATAAAACAACTGATGATGAAACATATTACCCCACTACAAATGAAGAGAGCAGTGATGATAGTTTTACCAGAAATATCACTTTAAGACCTCACCAGAGACGCAATGTACAGGGAAATAATTTCATGTGTGTTCAACAAATTGCAGATCCATTGACTATTAAAGAAGCTTTATCAGGCACTGATGCTGAACATTGGAAAGCCGCAATGGACGAGGAGTATCAGTCTCTATTGGAAAATAATACATGGGAAACTACTTCTCTTCCAATAAACAAACGTCCGATACCATGCAAATGGGTTTTTAAGAAGAAAACAAATGAGAACGGAGAATTAGTAAAATATAAAGCACGGCTTGTGATTAAAGGGTGTTCACAAAAACCAGGTATAGATTACACAGAAGTATTTTCACCCGTTGTTAGATATGCTTCTCTAAGATATCTATTTGCTCTAGCCGTCAAATACGATTTAGATATTTGTCAAATGGATGCTATATCAGCCTTTCTTCAAGGCGACATAGAAGAGGAGATTTATATGATGCACCCACCTATGTATGGTGATGGTAAACAAATATGTCGACTAAGAAAATCTTTATATGGACTAAAACAAGCAAGCCGACAGTGGAACAAGAAGCTTAGTTCTGCATTAAAAGGATTAGGACTTTTACAAAACATGTTGGATCCTTGTATTTATAGCAAAATTGTAAATGAGAATAATATGATTTTTCTAGCCATTTATGTTGATGATATAATCTTATTTACAAATAACATGGATTCGAAGAAGTATATTAAAGAGGAATTACAAAAACAATTTAAAATAAAATATCTGGGAGATGTTCATTATTGCATTGGCATACATGTGGAGAGAGATAGAAATAAAGGAGTTATATATTTAGATCAGAAAAAATATATACAAGAAGTTTTACATAGATATGGCATGTCTGATTGCAAAAGTGTTAAGACTCCAATAGATATAAATACAAAGTTCCAAGAAAATATTGAGGAAGAAATCTTGCATGACATTCCCTATCAAGAAGTAATCGGGTGTTTATTGTATGTTTCACAAATTACTCGACCCGACATAAGTTTTGTTATAAACATGTTAAGTAAATACAACAATAAACCTAACATGTCACATTGGTTAGCACTGAAGAGAGTTATGCGCTATTTAAAAGGGACTGAAGGATATAAAATGAGTTTTAAACAGAACATAGAAGAGAATATGACTCATGGCTACTGTGACGCAGATTGGGCAAGCTCAGAAGATGACCGGCGTTCTTGCACTGGTTACACCTTTTTGTTTCAGGGAGGAACAATTAGTTGGAATTCTAGACGCCAACCTACTGTTGCTCTGTCTACAACAGAAGCAGAGTATATGTCATTATCATCATGTGTACAAGAGGCCATGTGGCTAAAACAATTTCAAGAGAGCTTCTGGTCACAACTGAGGAACGAGGCAATGATTATTTACAGTGATAATCAAAGTTCTATAAAACTTTCAGGTACCGATGGTTATCATTCCAGGACCAAACATATTGATGTTCGGCACCATTTTGTACGCGATGGAGTCGCCAGAGGGGCCATTGACTTGAGGTACATCCAGACTGGCGTGATGGTGGCTGATGCACTCACAAAACCGACATCGCACTCCAAACTAAATTATTGTTCGTCTAAAATGGGATTGATTGATGTTTAAGGGAGGATGTTGTTAAAGTAAACATAAATTAGTCTGTGGCTATGTCTCCCTGTCATAGCGTACTACTACATGTCGTGCCACCATCTTTGTATTGTACATACTTCCGGGCATTAAACCGATTGAACGTTTATTTAACTATTTTTGTTTTATTTAAATTACTACAATTACTGAAGGCTTAGTATACTTAGGTACCTACTGCAACTGAACGTCTCGCATTATGTTATGTGTTTCCTAATCTGGAGATTCTAACAGCTTCACGGTTCTGTGAGTTATGCAGAGTAATAATAGATAAATGAAGATATTCGTTATACAAACAGTCGAGTTGATATTTGCGCTAAGCAAATATTTGTTGAAATCCTATCGCTCGAGTGACGTATGTGTCGACGTACACGTCGCCTACTGCCTATCAAAGATCCTGCATCTAATTTCCGAGCTTTGTACACGAATGGTTTATTCATGTGAGGCCATTAGCGGCGCTTTGTAAACGCCGACATTCCGCTTCAGGTCGTCGGGAGGAATCTTTCATTTCCTAATGTAGGTTTCATGTCATTCGGCATAAAGATTTGATCGGAACATTCCGCGAGATTGACGCGTTCTCACTTGAATACGTCTTCAAATTTGCTTCCATTCCATAGTGGGAGGCAATTCAGAAAAGTGATGACAACAAAATGAGTGGATACAGTTTGATGCTGTAGCTACCTACATATCTATCATCTACATCCAACTTTTAATTACAACACTCGATAACTGGAGGATCAAAAGATTTTTTTGGTATATTCGAATGGGATACAGCCACATCCCATTTTTTCGCGTTTTACTCAATCTGGGAGTATTCTGGGAGGACATACATACTTTACATAGATACCTATACTTACAGATTTAATATTAGTATCGATGAAATTGATATAAAAAAAATATTGTTTAAAAATATTATCCAAGTACAAAATCATAATAATTTCATGCGAGTCATTCTGTTCTGAGTCTCACAAAATGTTCAAAGCGGCTGATAAACGCCCAACGCCCACTTTGTTACATCATTTTTAAGCCCTACGAGACTTCTAGAATCACATCCATCAAATAAAATATATAAGCCTGATTGAGGAACAATACAAGAAAAATAATAATGCCGTTTGTCGCACATTCAATCGACTTTAAGAATCGATTCAATTGTAACAGTAAGAGTTAAGTGAGTATACTGAGTCCCGTAGGAAACGAGGCAGTTGAAGACGACGTCATTACACTAGATGGGCTCACGGAACCCTTTTAAGTTGAGGAAGTATAGAGCGAAATGAGATCGAAATTGAATCCGCCGTGGGACAAACGTAGGCAGTTCGAGGCGCTTTTCAATCGCTCGCTTTTTGCGGTTCGTTTGCGCCACTTAAGGAGACGCTGTCTTTGCATTCATTATTTCACTTCCCGGTTAGGTTTGCACCATTCTAATCTATGCTTATAAAAACGTTAGTCCTGATTGATTATCAAGGCACAGCCACAACGACTAAGTCTAGAAAGCTGAAATTTGGAACAGAGGTATAGTACACGCACGAGTTAACTGTGCATTTTCTATTCCCATTGGATGAGTGCTGGTTAAGGTGCCTGCCTTAATGCTCTGTTTCAATTGTCCCGAATTTGATTCCCGACCAGAATAACTTTGAAAATGAAGTTTTCCTAAGTTTTCAAAATAGGTTCAAAAAATTCAAAAAGGTTCCTAAGGTTTGAATCTAGAAAGTTAGTGGCAAGGATTCGCAGTCATTTGGGTGGACCGTCTGCCTATAAGAGTGTGTAAGTGATGCCAGAGCCCATTGCTTATTTTATAGGCGACGGTAGCCACCTATAATCAAGTGGACCGTCAGACTCTTTGATGATATTAACATCAAATCACTACATAGTATAAAACAAAGTCGCTTCCCGCTGTCTGTCTGTCCCTATGTATTCTTCGATCTTTAAAACTACGGAACGGATTTTGATGGTTTTTTTTTAAATAGATAGAGTGATTCAAGAGGAAGGCTTTAGTATATAATTTACAAAGTCACGCGGGCTAAGTCGCGGGCTCTAATTATCTACTAAAAATATAGGTACACCCCTGAAAATTTTATTTTTACACATTTAGTCAGGCGCTACATATTTAACGCGGGCGAAGTCGCGGGCACCAGCTAGTAGAAGTATAATAGATGAGACGTCACATCGCATCGACACAGTTTTTCTCAAATTTATAAAAACACAGAGACAAGTTACTAAAATAGGCACTGAAGAATGTAAAAACTTAACGAAGAATGTAAAAACGTTTTTTTATTCTCACTCTGAAACCGTAAATCTTAATTAAGTGAAAGGAAGGGTTAACCTTCTGCATCAACTTTGTTTTAGAAAAGGGTTCAAATGAATTTTAAACAATTGTTTTTACTTCGACAATTAGATGTAATCTGCTTATGCGAACCCAACTTTGTATAATATGGCCGAGTGATATCTAACTTTCTTTAAACAGTGGAAAGGTTTTCAAACATTTTTTTTAAATATATATTTATTATATCTTAATGACTATCATTTGATTATTAGTTAAAAATTTTGTGAAAATATTCGTAAATTCATTATTATCTTTAAAAAAAGTATGCAATAAAAACTTTGTGCTGAAACAATTATGGAACAAGTAACATGAAACATGAAAATATTAATGGGTAAACCTTAATTGATATACTATTTCATTTGGCCCTTAACATAAAGTTAAATTTTTATGATAACGTGGGCTACTGTCGCCTATTAACAAAGCAAATATTGGGGAATACAAGTATTGTGCACTTTTAAAGGACTTAGAGGCGATAGGAAAATGGCATATGGCATTATTTACTCAATTTAACTTAATTTTTTTGCAAAGGGTAGGCTTCTGTCACTAGGAGAGTCGACAGATTTATAAAAAAAATATATTATTATTATTTGTATTGAGGTATTATATGCTATACTTGTAATTGTTGAATATTTTCAATGTTTTATTACTATTATGAATCATCAATCAATCATACTACTAATAATAAATCTGTAAGTATAGGTATTGTATGTATGTATGTATGTATGTATGTTCCTCCATAACTCTTAAACGAATTAACTGATTTTCATGAAACTTTGTAGATAAAAATTTAGACGTACAGGACATAGTATAGCCTACTTTTTTCTTTTTCAACGAGGACGAATAAAAACAAATTCACGGTGGTGTCTGCGGTCCCAAACGACCTTCAGTTGGTCGGACAGAACAATGAACTACATTCAAATAGGGTATCGTACTTATTTACAGCATAATAGAGTAATTACTTCTTTAACACGTGTATTATTGTACATACTCTATTATTAATCGATGTATGACCTGTATGGCAGCAGTAGCACATTGTAGACTTTGCCAAACAGTATGGCACACTGTTCCTCTATCTGTCCAAGGCCTACAGAATTGTTTTATAATAATCATAGCCTTTTAATCAGATCAACTTAACCTAATAACTATATTTTATTATAAATACAAAAAACTTATGCTAGTATTTGTTGCAAACCTTTTCCATTCTGATCTATCCTGAGCCACTCTGTTCCACATGACTCCTGCCACTTCTCTAATATCATCATCCCACCTTTTCTGCGGTCTGCCTCTCCTCCTTTTACCTTCTCCCGGATACCAACTCGTCACTTTCTTACTTTCTTGCTCCATTATATTAAATTTGGCATGACCTCTTACCATGTGCCCAGCCCATCTCCATTTGAGCCTTTTAATTTTCAGTGTTACATCTATAGCTTTTGTTTTGTTTCTGATGACACGGTTTTTAAGTCTGTCTGATTTCTTAACATTCAGCACACTTGTTTTACAGAATTGTTTTAACTAAATATTATTTTATGAGGTTTACCGTTTGTTAGTAATAGGGATAAGTTAAGGTAGAAAACACAATGATGTTGTAAAATTCTAGTTAATGCTCATAATAATATGGTATTAATTAAAGCAAGCCGGAGTGCAGCGCGTGTAAACTGCATTCACTATTAACGCGACCTCCTTCCTACGCGCACTGCAAGCGAACCTCAGTGAGTATTCGTTCAAATTTAAAATAAATATTGTCTACTAGCTGGCGCCCGCGACTTTCTTCGCGTTCTCTATAGCCTATAGCCTTCCTCGATAGATGGACTATCCAACACAAAAAGAATTTTTCAATTCGAACCTGAGATTAGCACGTACAACCAATCAAATGAATAAAACAAACTCTTCAGCTTTATATATAGCCCATGTTACTCTCTGATAATATAGCTTCCTAACAGTGAAAGAATTTTCCTATCTAATCTATTTTGATAGCAAATTATTTTTCATTTATCTTCAGTGCTGAGAAGAATTGGCAAGAAATTTTCGATATCAATTTACTTTACAAAGATACAATGATAGTCCTCCATCAGTCCCAAGCAGCTTCATCAGTCAAATAAAACCGTTTCTATCACTGAAACAAACTTATCAGTGGAGACGCTAACGATGAAGTCTTTGACTACTGTGAGAGGTGGTTACTGTGAACATGCCCCATAGTAATTACACGTAATACGATGCAAAATATTTACACTTTAATCACAGTTCGGTGTTACAGAGTGCATTTATTATGCACTTCTCCTATTTTGTAGGGGAATTTTGACTCGTGCTTTCACTAATAAGAAATTTCTAAGTATGGTTTAGCAATACGACACGTCTTCCAATTAATCGTTTGGACATACTCGTACACTCACAAGAAGTCCCTATGACTTCGTAGTGCTTCATCTCCACTAATCCGTCGTCTTGTCACTCAAATTCTTAATTAAATTCTCATATATTGCAACACAACATTTTTTTTCAATTCTTATCTATTTGTCAGGGTTAGTCTACAAAACAGATGAGCACATCCTGGTGGATACATATAACACTGCGAGGCCTTTCTGTGGTCAGTGTAGGTACTGTCTATGGCCTATGGTGTCGAAAGATCGGAAATCAATATTAGATTTTTTAGGATTTCAGTCTGATTTTAAACATATTACATAAATGCAAGTAGAAAACCGTTTAAATCACCGATGATATTTTATAAAAAAATAAGATGAAATTTTTATTAACCATGATTGAAGACTCCTTTTAAGCGAAAGCCTGTGCCAGGAGCCTTCGCTCTTACATAAAAGCTAGTAACAATGTATATATTCTATCATTTTTAACAAAATATGCACTACACTAAGAAGCTTGTACAAGAAGCATAATGAACATCACACTCAAATTGTTCAAGAAATCTGATAACTAAATATCTTCTGTAAATAAGATAACTGTGTATTTTGAGTTTAATTAATTCAATCATACACTGCTTTTAGCTTAAAATACGGTTATTGTCATTATCTTTATTGAAATTTCAGATCAGAATAGTTTAAATTGAAATGTAAATCGCAAACGAACAAATTAATAGCCTTAAATTTTCGAAATATTTGCAATGATTCACGACCAGTTCGTTGAGTACATATTAATCCAAATTTAAATTTAATGAAAATAAGTAGAGTGCTTCAATGACACTCGTATTTCGTTAAATAAGATTTCCTTTGTGAAGATAAAAAAATACAAATTTAAGCTTTGCCCTTTGTTATAAAAAATAAAGTAAAAGGGACATTCATATTATATATGAAAATAAAAGTGGTGAGTGTCACATCTGGTCGTACACCGCAAGCCTTCAACTTTTTTGTTACTGTAATGAGCTTTGTAAGTGGAGCGAGCTTTCGGCCCGACATACATTTCCTATGAAGACGTGATTTTTATGTTTCTACTTGCGACTAAATCCACAAAATACTTGTTTCATTGTTCCCTTTTGTTTCCTTACATAACACAAAAATATCTATTTAATTAAGACGACTATTGTCGACAAAAATATATTTTGAAATTATACTTTAAATTATTATTTTTAATATTTTAAAAATTATAATTTTAAAATATATATTTTTTTATTTAAAAAAATAAACTTACATAATTTACACGTTACTAGACATTAATGTGCTCACCCTGTATATACACAAATACAGTATACACGTAGGTATACTTTAGGTACCAACCATTCCAATATTTTAGGTACCAATATTATTTTCTTAGACTTCTGTAATTCAGTGTAAGTTTTTCGAACTGTTTTCATACGCGATTTCTTCTCACGTAACAACGCTTCAGATGAAACTGTTATTACGTTTTTCGTTTCAAGATAACACGCAATAGCAGAGATTCCGTTCCATGGTTTCAATTTAATAAGTTATACTATACTATAAGATGTATAATAAGTTAAACATCTTCAAGATAATACTACTTGTTAATTATCCGTAATTTGTTGATCGTAAGGGTCATAAGAAACTTAATATTTAAAAGGCGATGTGTCCATATGGATTCCAAAACCGCTGACCCGATTTTAATGAAACTATCAGACAATCTTCAGATTAGTCCAGCGGTTAATGCTGTGAAGTTTAGTAGCGATTGGATGCGGGCGGAGCCGGGAGCGGGTCGCTAGTACAAAATAATGAGTAATGGTTGTGAATCAGCAAAGCTTTTATAGCGTGTCGAGATTGGTGGTGGGTGTATTGAGTATAGTTTAATGAAGAAAAAACAATGTGAAGCAACTCGAAGGTTCCTCGAGATGAAAACGCAACAAGGAAATTTTGATGAGAACTGTTCTGTGTTCGTACAATTGTTTGCCCTCTACAAAGGATATATTAGCAAAATGTTAATCCATCTTTTGCTCGTCCTTATTGTGCTCACAAAGAAATTCCTAAAATTTTTAATCACATTAAATGAACATTATTATCAATTGTTTCATTTTAATTCAAAATTTAAGAATTATGAACGAAGATTACACAAAAATACCAATTTAAACTTTTGGAACCTTATTGTTAACAAAAATTTTAATTGCTATCTATTAGTAACTAATTTTTATTTATTTTATAATAAGATGTAATCAGTGGCAATAACGACCCAGTGTGTAACAACATCACGTGCGTTGTGTTTGGGGGCGTGAGTGGAATTCCAAAACCCATACATACGCCTTACATTCTCCTTGTTCCCACATATCAACAAGCAGAGATCAAACTGTCTGACACACGAAAAACGTTTTGTTATTATTAGAAAAGAGGATGTTATAAATGAATCATTATTAATATCCTGAAGATTAATTTTTTTGGCTATATTTTTTTAAGTCTGACGGTAAACCTGACGGTAAGTGGCTGCCGTCGTCTATAACACAAGCAACGCTACAGGTGGTGCAAGATATCCCTTGATAGATTACTCGTATTTCACGGCGGTCTTCTATAAGAGGTCTTCTAGATTTAGACCAGAGCCAATTTTGAAAATTTCAATATCTTATTAGGTAATGATGTAATTAATGAATTTTGAATTTGTAATACTTTTTTTCTTCAAAATATTAGTAAAATCCAAAATATGTCAACTTAATTATTATAATATGCATTAATATGCAAAAGAGATGCAGGTGATTAAAGCGAGTACGATAAGTTGGCGAAGGCATTTGGGTCGAGTCTCCTCCCTTTGTCTCACGACTCTAGCAAATTAGTGGGAGTGTGTGTTCGTGCTGAGATGGATCGTGTTATGCCAATTAGAACCAAGAGTCTTATGCAATCGATGAACATCTGATGCGGATATTACAATGGCAAAACCTCTACTAACATTTTGTATGGGTAAGCCTTTTATTGAGGAGTATTGTATTTTAATACCTATTTTCGTAGCTTTGTCTTTACCGATTCTATTACATATCATATTATTATAGGAAACCTTAGAAATAATTTTTTTATGACCTATTATCAAACTGAAGCTAATTTAATTATTTAGATATTTATGTAACCTAAAATTTACAATTTCAGGAAATAATGCATACATTACGACTTGGTTGGTGATCCTGACGCGATACTACATTGTTCGATAGTTCTATGACCGTTCGATATTACTTTTCCTTATAGTTTAGTATGAAGCATTGAAGTGAAACAGTAATATTGATTGTAATTGTAACAGCTTTTAAAATTTGAGGTTCTGTAACGGTTTTCTCTCTGGCCAAATGCAGAAGACAGCGCTCTGAACAGCTACAGGCTACGAGTCTGAACTGCATGCTCTCTTGTGTTCACTTTTTTAAGGAGAGGACGAGGCAAACGTAAAACTATTAGGTATAGTTTCTATAGATAGATAATACATTTTTAATTACAAGGAAAATTAAATATGAACAGGATCCTAGAGTCTCAGGGTAAATTTACCCTGTTCCCACACAATCGAGGGGATCTTAATAAACGTATACTCGTAAAATACTAGTTATTTCTACACTACATTCTGGTCGCATAAAAAGTAAAAACTAAGAGTCTCTATAATCATTACTCTGGAGACTATGTAAACTTATCGCCTCAATGTTACACATAGTATAAAAAAAACGTACCTATCCTACGCTAGTGTAGAATATTAACAAATCACTAGACAATCAAAAGTAGACTTGACTATCCAACAATGCATAGAGTAACAAAAAACCAATTTAGCACCAATTCAAAGGTATTATTGACTAAATGAGCCCCTGTCCTTTATTTGACTTGAAAAATAGGGCAAAATAAGTGAAGTTGTTCAGCTCTCGTGCGTTTTAAAAGTCATCCGCTAACTTGTTGTAACTTAAGCCTAAACCCGATCCCTTTATATGAGGCGTAACTTGGCCCATATGTTCCCTTTTATAGTGTACTATTTATGCAGATACGGCCCCAAATGCGGTGAATATGAAATGATGGTTGGCGTCGACAAGTTTGCGGTGAATGTTTTCAGTACCCAAGTACACGTTTTATTATCATAGTCATTAAAATGAGCTCTTCAATTAGCCTTCTGCTAATCAAGACCACAAGTGCTTGTAAATAATTGAAGAAATGTTACAAAATTATGGCTTTCACTCTTTGTGTGCAACTGTATTAGCGTGTAAAACACAGAAGTCGCAATATTTACGTTCAAATCGGACAAGAGCGACAGGCAGTAATAATTTTTCAATATTTTGTTAATTTGAAGAATGCCTGCCTGTCAATGTGTGGAATCCATGAGAAACTACTTACATACACTCATCTATTTTTACATAATAAAGAATAGCTGTTGCACGCGACTTCGCCTTTTTTATAAAATATAGACGATGTTACTTGTTGCTTGTTGATAATGAAGCTTTCTATAAGTGAAGGAATTTTCAAAATCGGTCCACTAATTTTCAACATCTCAACAATTAAAAAGTAAATGCTCGCCGTGCTTATATTTTCAAAGAAACATATATATATAGTTTACATTAGGTAGGTATTCCATTCTTCCTTTCTTAAAAATGTTTTTAGTATTTTCAGTATAAAATTCTAGCTGACACTATAAGACTGCTTATGATGCTATGTTTGTTATGTCACAAAATTGGAAATTTTAAAGGATTCCCTAGAAAATGTTCTCTAAAGAGGTATTCATCTACATTTACAATTCAAGAAGCGAAATATTAGAACGCGACTTTCAGGTTTAGGAACTATTACATTATTTTAAAGCAATGTCAGGTCCCTTATTTTGTATGAAACCGACAAAGCACATCCTCTAGAGATACATTCCACGCTTCGCCGAGTTCACAAACTTGTGCTCGAGTAAAGTTGACCTAAGTGCGGAGGCACTAAGGTTCAGAATGGACCGGGGCTGTTATGCAAAATTAATTTTAGTGTACAACACTCTCGGAGTGACCCCTATCTACAAATGTTACTGTTTCCGTGAAGAAACAATGCAAATTCAATTTGCTGTCTGGGACTTGTTTCATTTTGCAATGGCTCAACGGTTTTTTTGTTGTATTTCATGTCACCGGAAGATTTGTTTCCAACGTGGATGGAAGCAAAAAGTAAGATACGACACTTTCTTAAATTACTTTTAAATTCCTTAATGACGTAATCGATAAATGTCTAAATAAAATGTCTATTTATTTTATGTTTACATAAAATAAATGTCTAAATTCTCATCTCCACAAGTACAGTTCCAATATCGATCACGTGAATAATAGAGAAATTCGACAAATGTATTCAAATTCCACAAAAACCGCGTCCGTATTATTAACGTATCCCGTGTATTTAAGACACTTAAAAGGCACACTACTTCAGCGGCCTTAAGGCGCTTAGTATTAAAATAATACATATAATATCTCATAACAAACACGTAACAACACGTTTATAATTATGTGTTAAGGCGCTTAGTGCTGTCAAATGGGTGCTTTCTTAAGCTTAGGTACACCTCGTTAATGGCTAGATCAAAAAGATTGAAAAATAGTTATATGAGTTATCAAAATTCATGTTGGTAAATACTTTAAAAAAATATATGTGTTTTTTTTATTCCCCCCGCCCAGACGGGACACGCCATTGAAGACCCCAAGCGCCTTAAAGTATTGAAACATTTTGTTTTTGGCTTGACGTCAAAGCATTCATTGAATGCAAGTTGGCATTAAAACAAAAAAAAAACTTCTGAAATGCTCTGCTATTATTTCTATCGAAAAGTGGAAGCTTATTGAGACTTTTATATAGTGTTACAAAAAATACTTTCAGCACTTTAAGACATTGTTACGAATAAACAAACGGACTAAAAGAATGGAAAAATATTTAAAGTTTAATGCTTACATTTTTATAAAGTGCAAACATAGAAAGAAAGCTCAAAGAGAAGCATCTGTTTACAAATTATAAAGAGACAATACAATTTTATTTATTTCTATAGTTGCATACTTCTTATAGAAATATAAGATAGTATAAGAATTAATTTATTCTTTATTAATTATAATATTTACAAGGCCATTTATGTAATGGCATATACTCTCGATTACGTGCTAATGAAATATACAACAAAACCATAGAAACATTTACACATTAATTAAACCTTCCCTTAAATCCTTCTAATCACTTGATAATTAATATAATCTGGTAAATGACAGTCATTTGCTTGGTTAATTCTGCTATTTTGGTTTATGGTATACAATACATTATTACATATTCGAGTACATTTATCATTACGTGTGTCATATTTGTTATATTGCCTTTTTGCAATTTTTTAAAATGCGAAAAAAAATTGACAAGCTAAGCTAAGACATCTTTGCAATTAACTATAAACTGGTGAAAAGGGCAACTGCCATTATCAGTTACTTATATAAATCCATTTGCTTTCCAAAAGCGTAAAGCAGCAGTGATCTCATTCAAATTAGTTATTATTATTATTATTATCTTTCAATTTCGAGTTAAATTGAAAAGCCAAAATGAGGGAGAGACGGTGTTACCTCCGACAGAATCACAGTCGGTCGGGGTTCAGGGCGACTACGACAGAAACCGACGCACGATCCTGGCTGTGTCGAGTAGCACCGCTCCTTTATTTGCATTTGGGCCGGGAGAGAACCGCCACGGAATCCCAGCCGCTTCAAGTTATCACAGAGAGCTTCTGGGATCAAACCATTGACGGATATAACGACTGGGATGATTTCAGCGGACGCAACAGCCCACATGTCAATGATCTCGTGGGCCAAGTCGAGGTATTTCCTCTTCTTTTCGGTTTCGGCCTTCACGAGACCGTCATCCTGCGGGATAGTTACGTCCACTAAAATCACCATCGACTGCGCCCGATCCATCAACACGATATCAGGTCTATTCGCTAAAATAGTCCTATCCGTGACGATGGGCCGGTCCCAATAGAGCACCATAAAGAGCTAAGATCATATTATGATCATCATAACACCATCATAATTATGATCAAAGTATGATCAACATCAGAGACTCAGATACTTTAATTTGTAACGAGTTTATGGACTACTCATCCCACAGGTAATGGAGCTAGACAACTGTAATTGTAAAAGATATCGTCGCCAACACAAGAAACTTTTTCATTTTTCATTTTTTTTTTAAGTGCCGTACTGTGAATTGTGGTGTAAGAATTTACAACAACTTAAGGAAAGAATAAGTTCCAAATGAGAGTAAAGTTTCAAAGTGGTCCAACTATGAAAAATATATTTCCCCTCTACTTATAGTAATGTTTCATGGGCTTTTTTATTATTCACAAAGGGAGGAGTGAAATAAATGAAACAAACAAACACATTCTACTTACAACTGAAACTCATGCTAACCTAGTTTGAGTTAAAGTAAGTAAAATTTTTATAGTCTTTTGTACTAGTTATTTAGATGATTCACGGAAAAATTAAATGCCTGCCACATTTTCAAAAATATATCTTGCGTTACCAAACTATATTTCATTTATGTTTCTATATTATGCCTATATCATACGTTACTTAAAACATTTTACTTTTATAATAATCAAATTAACCAACTTGACTTTTACTTGTTAATTTGAGCTTAGGCTACCTTTTACAACAAAGTAATCTAGTAATCTTATTTGTATTATTAAGGCTTCCATCGAAATAATAAATATCTCTGTAATATATTCTTTGTAGTTTGGTACTACATATGGCTTGTAGTTGGTCTTAAAAAGGTTTTTATGAATCTAGAACCACTTATCTCCAGTTTCAATGGTACAAAAAAATATTTCGGATATAATGTACATGTATGTATATATGCCTTATAAAATAAAATACAATTTAAAGCGAGAAAAGCAACGCAAGACTGCTAGTATCAATATAAAGCCGTTTCCAGCAGATTACGCAGAATGACGTCTCAAAATGCAAGTAATGTGATAGGATTGTGGTTCTGATCCGACATAGATTTGCTGCGAAATCTGATCCCTATTTTATTGTAATATCGCGTGTATCACGTTCCTATGTACACGTAATATAATACGAATCACATATTAGGTAACACAGTTGCTTAAGTGTATATAAACACAAGACAATTCAACTACAATTACCAGCATGGATCGCCCAGAGAGTCGTAATCGGATTCGAATTACGGTCGAGCCTTTATTTCGAGATTTTTCATCGATACTTCAATACTAATAATAAATCTGTAAATGTATGTATGTTCCTCCACTCTTTAACGAATTAACTGATTTTCATGATAAACATTTAGACGTACAGGACACAAGATAGGCTACCTTTTTTCTTTTTCAACGATATTACCATAGAGTAAATAGTACTTAACCAGTATGAGTACTATTTACTCAATGCTATTACCAAAGTTTTAGAGATATTTAAAACCATTTTAAAACGATGATAATCTGCAATGGATTGTTGTCATACATACTCCTTACAACCACATGCTTAAAAGAAAGTCTATGCCCAGAAGTGCCTTCATCGATCGCATTTATAAATATAGTATTTGAATTGATCAAAAAGAAAATAGGTCAGTGAGTTTTTTAAATTAGAACGAGTGAGTTATGGATGACAGACGAAAGGTTAATTTAAACGAGTCCACCAAATGATTTAATTATCTTACTTAGGTATTAAACATATTTAAACTCCACATGATTGCATTATGAAAGCTAACTCAATTATAATCTTAACTTATATTAAAGTAGACAGAGAGTTCAAATTCAGAAGAATTTGAATAGTTAAATTTTTGTAAAAAATGATATAAATAAGTAAGTAAGTATAAGTAAATATAAATTTTGAATTAAATATTACGGAGCCCTCACACTATTACTAGACCGTTGAAAAAAGCTTGAAAAGGTTTTATAAAGGGGACATCGCCCAGGTATTTTTTATTCAACCCGCAAACTATAGGGGCAAAAAACACAATAGTTCGTCCAGGCATACAGTTTTCCTCTCACAATAAAAATGGATGACAAGCACCCAGCTATGGCATGTTTAATAATTTAAACCTTATTTTCCAAGCATGAGAGGTGAAATTACAACTATTTACCCTTAGTAAGGCTTTCACTATGAAACGTTATTACTCATTGTACCCTTACAAAAATTAAATAACCTCTGAGTTAACAAAAACTTATGGTCAACAATTAACCCAATTAATATTTTACATTTCTCCCTAATCTATACTGATATTATAAAGAGAGAAGATTTGTATTTGCGCATGCAAACTCAAAAACTACTGCACAAATTTTGAAAAATCTTTCACCTATAGAAATCTATATTACACTAGTAACACGCTCCCGGCTTCTCCCGGGGTGCATTTTTTTTAACGTAAGAACCTTCCCTGATTATCCCTCTATCAATGAGTGAAGACAGAATTAAAATCGGTCCAGCCATTCTCGAGTTTTGCGCTTAGCAACACATTTAGGGATTTATTTTCATTTATATAGATTATCAGCAAGAAACATAGGTTATAATAAATCTGTAAGTGTAGGTAACTATTTTATGTATGTATGTATGTATGTATGTATGTATGTATGTATGTAGTTATGTATGTTCCTCCATAACTCTTAAACGAATTAACTGATTTTCATGAAACTTGGTAGATAAACATTTAGACGTACAGGACACAAGATAGGCTACTTTTTTTTTACCAACACGGACGAAGTCGCGGGCACCAGCTAGTATTTTATAAAGTTACGCAGGCGAAGTCCCGCGCAATAACTAGTTGGTAATAATTTCTCATAGCAAAAAAGTACAGTATAGAACATTAACATTATAAGCTCATATCTAAAGATAGGAACTCTTAAGTTATGTTTCTTTTATCCCTAAGTTGTCCCTTATTCCTATACTGTCAGGATAACAACATACTTACATATCCCTTATTGTTTCTGTGTTAATAGGCGACAGCGACATCTGGAGACCGTTTATCTGCTTTTCTTCCTTTAACATAAAAATACTGAGAGATAATTAATATATCCTTATAACTAGAGAAGCAGAGGACATCTTTTGAAGAAACAAATAAGGAATCTTGTCTACCATTCGAATTTGTGTGTGTGTACAAGGGCCCTTATCCTAACAATACGAGATACAACGATCTCGAGAGGCAAGATGTGAACAATGCTTTTGATTCAAGTGGCCACCATAATCGGAACCGTGTCCGCGTTCAATTTGTTTATTAAAACACACTTCCATTTTAAAGCTCAGCTTATTTTTAACTAGCTGGCGCCCGCGACTTCGTCCGCGTTGAAAAAGAAAAAAATACCCTATCCTGTGTCCCGTACGTCTAAATGTTTATCTACCAAGTTTCATGAAAATCAGTCAATTCGTTTAATAGTTATGGAGGAACATACTTACATATGTACATACAAATTTATATATTCATAATATTGATTTAACTTTAAATATCAAACTGAATGAACCGAATTTTCTGAAGTAGAAACGGGCCCCCTAGCCAAGATGTAAACGCTTCATTGCAAGATACTTCGCAAACGAATAGAGAACGGCTTGGTAATTGGTTGTTGTAACGTCCACATAAAATTTTGACCAATCACAAAGCTTTCTCTTAGCGTTCTCTCTTCGTTTGCGAAGTATCTTGCAACGAAGCGTTTGCATCTTGGCTAGGGACTAGGGCCCCTGGTATACATTCGCAACAATCATGATCTAGATCACGAGTCTGATGCCAGTAGATACGTTCTCAGAGAAAAAAAGCACGTTTGCTATTTAGTGCTATTTATCCGTCCGACATTAACATGTTTTTAATTATTTTTTTTAGGGCCTCTTAAACCATCTTTCAAGTAGGCTAAGTAAGTCACTGATCATTGGGGATAATAGAGCTGATATACCTTTGACTTTGCACGTTAAAAGTCCCAAATTGTAAAAAAAAATCGCCATCGAATTATGTATTACACTGAGTCCATAATTTAATAAAACATAAAATTATTTCCAAAAGTAACTAAACAACACATTACTTGTAGTTGGTGAAAGAGGCCCTTAACCTTTTTAAAAAACTGTTAAATATTTTCAGTTTTGTGTGAAATGGTTCAAATTGTAATTGGAATTCCATTACAAAAGTGTCCGCATTAGTTCGGTGGAAATTCGGTCGCATATTATATTCAATGCAACCATCCGTTATATTTTAATTATGTCAACAATTATTACAACAATAGAAAATAGACAAACCACACGGTTGCTCTTTTATTTAATTAAAATATTGCAAAAATATATTTAATAATACCACAGATAATGTGCAATTTGTATGTTATTGTACAATTACACATGTGTAATTTGTAATTTGTTCTTATTTAACCATTTATAATTTCAACTGTTTTTCACGACTCCAGAACAACTTTCAAGAGTTCGTAAGGAGTAACTAACCAGTATTTTATTTTTTATTATTAGAGTGTAGAGAAGAAGATGTTTATAAAATATAACAACAAAATAATATTATGTACATTGTACACTCTAGCATGTTTTTTTTTATTTACAGTTTATTTTAAATTATTTAACATAATAATATCTCCGTGCGTGTCTATTTTTGTGTGTTTTTAACACTTAAATGTTAAGATAAAGTGCAATAAATATTTGAATTTGAAAAAAAAAATTGAATTTAAGATCATTAGACAATTCGACTGTGTACAATTACAAATATTGTTCAAAAAATGGGTCGTATTTTAAACGCTCACAACACTACAAACTGGAGGCTCGTCGTTTACAAAACTCAGTGGGTTCAGGCCTCAGAGGGAGACACGAGAAGTATTCTTTAATCTGTGACCCGGACTCGAAAATGAGGATTCCGTTGAAATAAAAGCCTCCCTTTTGGACTCTTTGTAATTTGTACATTTCACGCGAAGCCGCCTTGTAACAGCGGAATGTTCTCGTTTGATTCCGTGTTTGCAGAGCGCCTTTATAACGAAAGGCAAATTGAAATCAACACCCGTGTGGACACTTGCACAGCCGCTTAACGAACGATTACTCTACACAGAGTGCCGGTTAAGCGAACAGCTGGGAGTAGCTCTTGCTACTTCCAAATTTAAAAGTCTAATTTTAATTTGAATTTTTATAGCGGTGTGATTTTGTTGCAGGTAATGTCATCTTTGCTGGAATATTGTTAATGTAATGGTATGATTTTTAAATTATTTCTACAAATGAATTTAAAATGACTCTTTTTAACAAAAAAAAAAAAAAAAACAAATCCGACTTGAAACAGTTTTCTCGTGGATGCCATTGTCAGAACTGGACCAAATTTAAATGGGACCGCACGGGAAGAACCAGCTTTCAAATAAAAAAAGAGTCAAAATCGTTTTTCACCCAGTCGAAAGTTTTGAGGTACCTAACAAACATTATAAAAAAAAATACAGTCGAATTGAAAAGCTCCTCCTTTTTTGGTAGTCGGTTGAAAATAAAGAACTCCTATTTTTTAAAAGATTTGTTATGATATTTTTAAAAGATTTCTATTTTTTATAGGATGGTAGGCCACTCACCATCAGCTTCTCTGTTACACTGTTTCACATAAAAAACTTATTAACGACATAAAACGATAAATTCACGCCAGACTGTGTTCTGTTTTATCACAATTTTGTTGAACAAATATAAAAATAAACGGTTCTTTCACTCAAATGTCTCGCGAGAGGTTTTAGCAAGAATAATGATGTATTCAAATGCGAAGTACACGATATTTACACAAGTGGGTAATAATATGTTTTATTATCTTTGTATATTTGTTTGACAAGAGTATAAGTAATCACTTGTGTCTCGACTTACTCTTGCGTTTAGTTCATCAAGTAAAGTACCCTTTAAAAATCGTTATTGACTACTAAATATAATTTAATTTACAATACAATACAACTATTTGATTAATAAAATTGGTTGAAATCATCAATTATTTAATATTTGTATTCTGAAAAAGAATAAAAAAATAATAATTAATTGTCATATTAGAAAAAAGAGGAACTTTTGTATACAATAAGGATAAACTTCGTCGTCTATTTTTGTCAAAATAAAAATAAATCCATTATTATTTATCAAAATTGCCCAATTCCAAAACCAAAGAACATCAGAACTAAGGACGGGCTTGAAAGAATTTGGCTCCGATAAAATAGAATCGCTCTGTTGGATCGCAGTTCGTACGAAGGAAAATGAAAAGCGAACCAATTAATTTGTCACGAGATTTAACCATAAAAGAGGAACAAAGGCCAAATTGAACCGTCTTTGCGCCGTCCGATGAAAAATAAATCATAATATTTCCTTTGTAAATTCTTAACGAATACGACAAAAGGGTTTGTCCGACCGGTTAACGTTTCAAAGAGAATTGAAAAAAGAATTCTCTTACATTTTTGGGCTTAACGCTTTCCGCTGTAGATTATTACAGTGTAAGCTTCCTTAAACAGGTGTAGCCCTGAGTGAGCATTAATTTTTTTCTAGTCAAAGTCATTTCCGAGTGACACGTTCATGCAGAGAACATTCCTCGGTCGCCTTATTTTGGTCTGTCCACCTCATAGGAGACCTATTGTGCTTTCGAGTCTGCTTTGCACGACTAGGTACTCAATTGCCGGTTAAGCTCGGTTGAAACGACAAAATGATAGTCGGTATGTGATACCAAGTTCCTCCACCCACAATACTCCCGGCTACACTCCCTTCAGTAATACATCTCTAAGGAGTCAATCCTCTACCATTTACTCTTCCGCATCATAAAGAGATGTATTTTTGTGATTGTTCTTTGTCTCTGTTCCTCCATATTGATCTGAGCTTATCCATGGACGACCTAAATATAGCCATGCGTCTCTTAATCTCATCAACGCAACCACCGTTATTAGAAATCAATGCGTGTAAATCAATTATCCGAAGTGGATGTATGAATTTCGTAATTTCTCTCAAATTCTTTTTGGTCGGTCAACAATAAATAATAATAAATAATTCTAATTCAAGACTGACACTTTTCACTAGCTGCGAACAAGGTAGTATCGAAGCACATTACTAAACCTCAAATAAAATAACGCCCTTCGAATAGTCTATTCGAATAGTCTATTGGTTTTGGTTGAAACGACGTTTTGACCTCGTCACTTCAATTTACCCCAATCGAATAAATGAAACACAATAGTATTGGGCGTCATCTTTCTCTATTGCTTTTCTCGTGTATCTGGAGAGTGTTGCCGCTACACGATTTGGGGCGGTCCAATTTAAAATTTCATCTTTTCTTCACAAACAAGTTTGCGTCCGGACTCTGGAATAGTAGCGAGTGTCGGGATAACCTGATTTAAAACTGATCTCGGGCCTTTGTTAAATAAAGGAACTCGACGGACGTAATTTAATAGACATCGTTTTTACACGGCGTTCAGTCGCGACGCTTGGTAAAAGAGACTTTTGGTAAAAGAGCGACGAAATTGAACATCTCACTTAGCGTGGCCGAACGTTTTAACCGTTTTCAGAAATTAATATAATTATAGCTTTTTTAAACTGCTTATACTTTCTAATTTAGTCTACACTAATACTATAGGGACAAAAGAATTGATTAAGCGAGGTATTTCATTTTGTACTTTAATTTCATTTTTAATCAAATAATCTAGACAAAGTGTTTATAAGTTCTGGCACTCATGACTTGTTAGAAAAAAACTTCGCTCTCTTATTTCAATATTAAAATATTACATCAATCTCATTATACATCTAAAAGTATCATCAGACAACATGATTAAATATTCAATCAATAAATCCGCTATTGTTTACAAGGCTCGGTTTGCCCGAGGATACATCGTGGGTACGAAGTTCTTTTGTCATTGACGCATTGTTGGAGATACTGTACGAAACGTTAAGGGAGCCATTATCCCTAAGATCTACTCCCATCCCTGCGTGAATCACGCTCCCTTGCTAATGTAAACAAACCTAAGGGTTTTCAAGAAGCATTAAGTAAATCTAGTGGGTTCCGCGGGGCTTTGATTCGGCACATTCTCAATAGAAAATTTATTCGAGACCCACGCTACGGGATTAAAGGCCTTCAATGGAAACACGAATATAGTTTAGTTTATTTCCCGATTCCTCGATTGCCTCAAATGCCTAAATAAATAAGTTGACAATGTAAAAGTGTCTTGTATGTGGCGCGATTTAAGCCAATAGTAAACAGAAATTGTGTCGTAAGTGGAACTTAAGGGAATTCCATCTCGCACATTGAATTCTCTAATCCGGCTCGAAGGACCAAACACTAATGCACATTTATTGATTTATAGACTGCCACAAGCCAAAAAGTAAGGAATATTTTATAATGTTGAAACTTTTGTCAGCTGTATCGTTTTACCTAGTTAGTATAAGACAATATACTGTGTTGTTTAAAAAGTTGGAAAATGACTACTAGATGCCGCTCAGTGGTCGAGGTCGTCATAAATAAAAGAGTACCACAAATACAATAGAGGATACAGCAATTTAACCTAAAACCTGAAAACACAAATTCTGAGGCACACCAATATTTAACCATTTCGATAAATCTTTAATGTCGTTCACAATCGAGCCGGTTGTGTGCCCGAAATAAATATTAAATTCAGCTGAAACTAAATTAACGGGGCCTAATTATGTATGTAGTTAGCTCGCTGATCTATTTTCATGTTTCTATAATCCACCATTTACAAATAACAACTAGTTATTTCTACCGCTAACGAGCACCGCCATTACTAAGTCATTTCATAGTTACGATGAATTTGTAACTTAACAATGTTATTAAGCATTTCTAAAATATTTTTAATCCTGAAGTTATGTCATCACGGTAACGTATTTCGGTACATGGCCATCACGTAAGAATACTTCAATAGTTTCGGTTCTACAAGTTTGGAGATCTATCTACTGTCATTTCAGATTTCAAATTCTTTTAGCACTATTAATCCCGAACTAAGCAGTTACGTATATACTTTATTATATACACAGATTGTATGTATGTCTGAGACAAGTAACTCATATAGGTAACCCAAATATTTTCAAAGTTCGAGTGAATTGGCATTTTCTG
The DNA here is from genome assembly GCA_918317495.1 of Synanthedon vespiformis. Lineage (NCBI taxonomy): Eukaryota > Metazoa > Arthropoda > Insecta > Lepidoptera > Sesiidae > Synanthedon > Synanthedon vespiformis. Next base: position 7,997,576 of record OU906966.1, on the reverse strand, counting down.
GCTGAGTTCGCTCCATCATAGGCCTCATCTTCGCTACACAGATGCATGTTCGCCTAACTCAACTCTAATAAAAAAAAACGACCCTTATAGAATATTAATAAAGGATAAAAAAGGTAAAAATATACTCTGTCACCCTTTACTTAATCTTTGAATAAAGCATTAGAAGTAAATTATGATAAATTTTTCAATAAAATGGCGTTATGCGATAATGGCAACGTCAGAAAATGACTTTTCTAAGTGAAACATGTCTCGCTGGTGACAAGTTGACAATATATTCTTTAGTGAACGAAATGATTTATGAGCAAAGTCACCTGTAACAGTGGGATTGTTGCGGGATAAGTGCTCGTTTTATGAAATGGAGTGATTTTTATACAGTAATGAAATTATCACTGTCAAATTTAAAATGGTTTTTATTTGAGGATCATTCCGAGCAAATTAATTTATCTGGAATAGTCAATGACCGGACTTGAATATGAAAATTTCGCTTTATCTTTGTAGGACCCCAATTTCCAATTAACCTTCGGTTAACGTACGTGTTTACCTTTACCTACGTGTTTTAAATACTGTAAACCGAATATCCTAATTTTACTTCTTACAAAAACCGCCTAGAAATCAGCATAGCAACATTTAGTTAGATAAATTGATTCACATGGATATGGCTAACTTTTATACAGGGGCAAATGATATAAAGACAGTGATCCAAACGGATGCTTAGCTACTTCTAATAGGAAAACGTTATTTCTATTTTTTTTTGTAGTCTCAAAACTTCACATACACGTATGTTCCTAAAAAAAGAAATGTTTAAACAGCCTCGATCATAGAGATAGAAAGAGTCTGTTTTAGGGACCCTTTGACCATAAAGGACATGAGGAAGGTTACAAGATATGTCTGTGGCCCATCTTGTCGGATGAGTCGGGCGTTTATTGCGACGAATTCCCGTTTGGAAAGGATAGAGTGGAAGTATACGACGGTAAGACAGTGTAATCATAAAAAATCGTTCAAACAAAACGGTTCGTAAGTAAATTTTGGCCGCGCCCCGTTTACCCTACTTATTTCATAGGAAGCTCGCTAAAAAACAAATGAGGGTTGGTGTAAAAAAGCTCGCGCACAACTTTTTCTCATAAGAACGTTGCTTCAGTGACACACGGCCGTGTATCGTGGACAACTAATAAGAAATTAATTAAAAAATAAAATATTTTTCATTGCACAGCTTTAAAATTGAAATGTTTTTGTATTTACCACCAGTTCGGAATACTATATTACTACTACTATTTCAATATTACTACTATTTTTAATTTGTATAATAATAGGTTTCCTAATTATTATGATAATGTGCTCTATATCATAATTATATTTAGGAAACATCGCTTTTGACTAACAAACTTAATCAAAATTAAATTAAATAAAATTGACTCAATACATACTTATTACTAAAGTAACGTTGCGTGATTATTTTAGCAATTACTTTATAAATGTTACAGATTTTCGTAACTGGTTACGAAAGGAAAAAGAAGAATCAATTGGAACATGAGCATGGTTGCAACTTTTATAATACTTCTTTAACTTAATTTTAAAAAGCTTTTGGTTACTCTTTTTAAGTAAGGAAAATGGCGACGCGTCAATTTTGGCAACCACGTAACCTTGGGTGCTATATTCTATATGTCTGTGTGTATAGCGTAATTCGCGGCAGCTTTATATTTCAACTTATGAATTTTTCTCTCTTAGCGCTCGGCTGTTTGTTATATGACCACGTTATGTATTCTCTTCTTTTGGATATTTTCATTTCACTTTTGATTATATTTTTGACTATGAGCGATTAATACAATATTTTTTTATAAAGATTTTATGATGAACACCAATTCTTGTGATTTCTGATTATGAACGAGTGTTTGTTAGTTTGTTAAGTCAGCAATGTGAATACTGAGGAACATTGGCAGATTGATTGGGTTAAGCCCTCTGACTGAAAAATTTACGATTTCTACATTTTTTTGGGTATCGCCTCCAATTCATTGTGCCTAATTAAGTTTTTTCCTGAGCGAAGTAATAGTCCCTAATAGTTTGTCTTGACAAAATATCTAGAAATTACTACTAAGTTTAGAAAGTAGTAGGAATATGACGAGCGTAAAAATTCAGGTTTCCCTTAGATTAGATGACAAGGTTATTTTAGAAAACTTGAAGCTAGAGCTGCAACTAATTCTGTGTACTCGTATGACCTAGATTATCCCACATTTTTGTTGCAATGCCTTTGAGCTGTCCCACGAAAATACCACCTACATTCTTTTAAGACCATAAAGTGGATAGTAATCCTGGTCGCTAATTTTTATCAAACACTAGCTGGCGCCCGCGACTTCGTCCGCGTTGAAAGAGAAAAAAGTAGCATTTCCTGTGTCCTGTACGTCTAAATGTTTATCTACCAAGTTTCATAAATATGAGTTAAAGGAATATATATACATAGACACCTACACTTACAGATTTATTATTAGTATTGATGATAAGACAAGTAAAACGTTGGCCAGCGATGAAGCGCAAAGTTAAATTTAAACATCGAAATGCAAAACATATTTTGTTCAGTCTAAACTGTTAAATTCGTCGTACTGTTAAATTCCACGTTTTTAACGTGGGGCTTATGCAAATTGTTATTCCGGCTAAAAATATGGATTCCGTATTTTTTCACCGAGCGACCTGTAACTTATTATAATACACCAGTTGGAATGTCAGAATGAATCCCGCGAATTTCGTATTAAATTTATGGACGTATCCACGCATTAACAAGTTAACTGATGTCAAACGCTTTCTCTTAATTATTCCTGATTAATGACAAACATAGAAACAAATTTTCAACACAAAAATTAGTTTATTTTGAATTTAATTTACGCTTATATTAAGTAATTTAATATTTATTTTTATTTATTTTAACACAGAACAGGCTCATAAACGGCTTAAATATTTGTTTCTGTTTTTAATATGTCCATACACATTTCTGATTTTATCTAAAAAGGACAGAAACGAATATAAAACGAAATCGTTTTATGAATATCGAAGACCGAGATAATATTTTGTTTGACGACCGAAATATACATATTGTAATGTCTGCGGTAGATAAAAAATAAACCAGGAAAATGATTTTTCCACAATGCGTTAGGGTGAATTGTGCAAATCAAAAATCTTTTTGCTTTTATCTGAAGTGAACATAGAAATTGCATTATTTATTTGCAAAAACTGTGATTATGATTATGATTAAGATCCTAATTACAATATGAACGTATACATGGTTTAAATTCATAGTTCCCGATGGTAACTACCATCGGGTTGTACGTTTATAGTCAGTCAGGACAAATAATGAATGAAAATGTATAGATACATTAATCCTTACTAATATTATTATAAATGTGAGTTTGTTTGTTACGTTTTCACGCAAAAACTACTGAACCGATCACCATGAAATTTTGCATTCACGTTGTCTGAGACACCAGAAAGGACATGGGATAAATATGAAACTGTAACTAACGCCTGGCCAATGTGTTATAGCAACACGTTGTCAAGCGTTATAATTGTTTTTATATTTTTAATTTATCATCGCGTACGAAGTCGCTGACACCAGCTAGTAAATACATAAATATAATATTAATACTGTTGATAAGTAAACAATGTTCGGATTGGCATGTCCATTGGTTTAACAATGGCGGACAGTTTGAAGCACACGTCGGAAACTCAAACGGACGACCCGTCTGCGTATATTTGAGCACTTCACTCGCAGGATTTGCCGATTTAGGCTCTAATCCTTCTGGATGAGAGCCTCCACTTTGACACGGAAACCCGTTTACGCGTTTTACCTCCAAAAAGACTGCATTGGCTCGCCTGTACCGCGAAATTCTTCCATTTTAAATACTAATAATAAATCTGAAAGTGTAGGCATTGTATGTGTTGTATGTTCCTCCATATCTCTTAAACGAATTAATTGATTTTCATAAAACTTGGTAGATAAACATTTAGACGTACGGGGCACAGAATAGGCTATTTTTTCTTTTTCAACACAGACGAAGTCGCGGGCGCCAGCTAGTTATACTAATGTAATTAAATCTATCACGCTGCAAATGTAGACAAAACGTGTCTAAGTACTACATAATAGCATTAACTTTTCTCACTTATGGCTGAATAATTTTTTATTGTATACTTATATAGCAAATTGATTTTAAGTTATTCCTCATAGAATATGAGCTCCGATCTAGTGTAACTTTACATAGTACCTATCCATTACCATTGTTGAGGACATTGAAAATTTACATCTCTTACGAACCAACATCTATTCATATAGTTTTTCTCTATAACTAAGGGCGAACTAAAATTTTCTTCAAAGGCTCAAATTCGCTCTAAATATAACTACATATATGTAAATAAATTCAATGAGTAGATAATAACGCATGAGTAAAGCTTTCTATATTAATCTGGGTAATGCTAGCACTAAATCCAAATAGATTCAGATCGGATTAAGCAATCAAAGTGTGAGCATTAGGTATTATTAAGGGCTTTGTGAATTGCAATTTCTGATTCAATTCTATACCAAATACCAACGCCCTGTCAATTTAATTAGGAACTTATCTCGTATCCTATAATGTTTATTACATTTATTACCTTTTTTTCACATTTACTTTTTATGGTACATTGTGGCCGTCAGGGTGCTGTAGCCTGTGACCAGTGACACGAGTAGATTGCTGCGAATGAAGCTCTTCTCTTCTTTAAAACCTAGCTGTTGCCCGCGACTTCGTCCGCGTTAAAAAAGATAAAAAAGCCTATCACGTGTCCCGTACTTCTAAATGTTTATCAACCAAGTTTTGTGAAAATCAGTTAATTCGTTTAAGAGTGATGAAGGAACATACGAGAAAAAAAATCTAAAAATGGTCAATATATTTTCGGTATCATGTATAGAGCCTATATATACATGATATTTCTGAAAACAAAGGAAATTACTCCATGACCGACCCCTACAGATTTATTATTAGTATTGATGACTAGTTCAAGACTGTTATACCCGCTACCAAATTCTCCATACAATAAACTGCGCAAGCCCGCCTAAAGAACATACCAGTATGGTCACGATGGAAATAATATATATATATATATATATTTGGCTCGATCGATTGCAAGCCTCGTTGTGTCTTGTCGAACCCAAGACACAAACCTGACGCGGTGTGATCTCCAAAAGTAAAACAAAATAAATAGTACTAGTATCCCACGCAACTGTTTTCACACGAACGAGGAAAGTGTATTGGGTTCACTCATTCGCTCAACACAAAACTTTCTATTGCCCAACTGGCATTGTATTGGGAATGTTCCTGACGGTATCGTCAGCAACAAAAGCGGACTTCAAATCGAAAAGTTAATAGAGTTTTAGTAATAGCTCCGAATAAAACAAGTTTTTGATGAAAGTATAGACTTTTGGGGAAAATTGTTCGCAGCTTTAGCTCGTTGAAGTGACAAACTTTTCCAGAACCAGTTAACCATGTTATAACTTGATAGCTTCAAGTGTTGAACTGGTTTTTGCGAGAACACCTATGAGCAGTTACATAATACTCTCACTGTTGGGCACAGTCCACACTTTTCAGAGTGAATGTCCCACACTTTGAGAATGTTCAACAAGTAATCCAAATATACAAATGTTATTTGTAGATAAACCTTTTATAATAAACTTGCGGTTCGTTTTTCTGCATATTGCGTTCAAAATTCTTCTTTATTGATCGCTCTTTCCATTGATTATAGCGTCGAGCGGTTAGCTAATAAAACTTAAAAAAAAAAACAATAAAATGCCTGGAAACAAAATGGTAGTGGCAAAGGTCAGATTTGTAATTAATTAAATGAACATTTGATGTAACGTGTCCGCAATGTGGGTTTTAGACTTTAATCAGTGTGAGGCGAACGTGAACTAATCAAAAGGCACGCCTCATGTACGATGCTATTAAGTACACTCAGCTCAAGGAAAAGCTGCATCAATAAATATGGAGTTTGATTCGCCTCTGCACTGTCGAAACCATTGAAATACCCATATAAAGTTTCAACCCAATCGATTCAGCCCTTTAGAAGTTATGGGAAAAATATAAGTACGGAAGGATAATTCTTACTACCTGTTGTTCCGTTGTCATATTACCCATTTTCCCGTAGGAATGAAGCATTTTCCCGAGGTAAAAAGTAGGATATGTTCATCACGGATAATGTCGGCTTCTAATGGTAAAAGAATTTTTCAAATCGGTCCAGTAGTTTCGGAGCCTATTCTTTACAAACAAATAAACAAACAAATCTTTCCTCTTTATAATATTAGTATAGACTAGTTGCTGCATGCGACTTCGCCCGCGTAACTTAATAAAATATACCCTATGTCCTTTCCGGTGTCCCAGACAACGTGTATGCAAAATTTCATGGTGAGTGGTTCAGTAGATTTGCGTGAAAGAGTGACAAACATCCATACATCCATACAAACTTTCAGATTTATAATATTAGTACGGATAGCTTATGTTACTCGTTGATAAGTTATAGCTTTCTATAGTGGAAGAATTATTGCATGCCTGAACAGTCCTGAAATTGGAGCCTGGGAATAAAATGTGCTTACTCTTTATGAAGACTAGAAAACTGCGACAGTAAGATTAGACCTTCACTTAACTACGAAACCATTTAGAGCACAAGAGATCGAGGAAAGACTGCGAAAGAGGCATTACAACAAAAACCACTTGTTGTTGAAAACTTTATCTTAAATGGACACTTTCTGTTAGTGGTTGTGTTGTGGTGGTGTCTTTAAGGGAACTTAAGCGTTGTCTTTATCAACACATTTCCAGTAAAGCTTAGATAAAATAAGAACTAAAGATAAAGCCCTGTGGAGGGTGGAGGGCAGAGTGAAGACGAAAAAACTACGCCTTCATCGTGTACAGTCAAACACGGTTACAGTAAAAAATGCAATCAAATTACTCCTCGCGTTTTTAGAATATTTACTAGTGAGAATTCCACAGTAAAACGGTGTAAAAACCAGTGTTGAAAAAAATAAAAAGCGATCACGTAGTATAAACAAAATTTTGCGTATTTTGTACACATTCGTACTTTATGACCTTTCATATCCATTTTGTTTATGTTTGCCTAAAATGTGTATAAAATTTTAAGTATAAATGAATAGAATTAGTGTATTGTTCGCTTTGAAAATGTTAATGAAAGAAGGTAGCGTCAGTCATATTAAGGTTCATTAATTAATTAAGCTCTATTAATTAGATATCCAAGTTAGATTCCGCTGTGAATGGTCCAAAATGAAACTTGAGCACAATGAGATCTTTTTGAAGGCTGAAGAGTCCTGATTACGATTGCTGTTTAGGAAATTTTAATTTAGCAAGTTATTTGAAGTGCCTTTTTGAAGTTTACAACTTTTATTGCAGAAATTTATTTATTATTACCTGTTCCTATAATTTCGTACGCTTGGTATTTCGGAATTTGGTATAACTTTTTTGTTTGTAAACCGATCGGAATGAAACAAACATTGTTACTGGAATCTTGCCATTTCTTAGATTAGCGTGTACAGAAAAACATACAAAAATTCTAAAAAAAAAATGGAGGCAGTCATGAGGACTGCCGACAGAAGTGAATACTAAAATTGAGCGTCCAACACACACACACATACAATCGGCTATATGCAATGTATAATCGAGCACCATTAGCATCTTGCTGACGCGAACTCTTAAACGAATTAACTGATTTTGATGAAAATTGATAGATAAACATTTAGACGTACAGGACACGGGATAGGCTACTTTTTTCTTTTTCAACGCGGACGAAGTCGCGGGCACCAGCTAGTTATACTATAATGTTCGTCTTAAAACACAATAATTGGAGGCGATCACAATAACTGGCAGAACAGTGTAGTGCTTGAACTTGTTTCTTGCGGTACGAATGAATTCAAAAGCATTTCACTCAACTTGCTATTGACCCAGTTCCATTTTACATTACACTTAGTTTGTATAGTTTCACACACTTACTCGTAAGACACCATATTAAGTATTTAAAACTTTATGGTATTCAGTAAGGTGGACTCTTGATCCTTTGTTCTACCTATTTTGTAAAATCATTTAATTTTTCTAGCCCCAAACTTTTGTAGGTTCAAGCTCTCTAACTAAGTTAAAAAACGTTATATTCTGGTAAGATCTCTTTAAGATTTTTAGTTTGAAATTTTAGTATCTTTTACTAAATATTTCATTTAGTAAAAAATAAATGAAATAAATAAAAAATAAAGTAAAATTATGAACCTTTATTTGATGAACTAAAATCAAATTGATCAAATAAGGATTGATTCTAAACACCGCAACAGCGATTTGAACCTGAATAGAGCATTGGTTTAAGTTTAAACCCCCTAGGGCCATAGGGTTACGAACGACGTCCATAAATCTAGGCTAATTTTCCTTCAGGGTTTAAGTCTGACTCTAAGATAGGTACTATGATTAAATGATGGAGTTTGTTTAATCAATACCCGATACCAGTTATGAAATTGTCCATTGAATCAAACTCGGCGTTACATCAAATCTGTGCCGGCTTATTGAAAACTTTATTACTTGGAATGTAAGTTAGATTCGTAAAAAATTTTATATCTTACATCCGTCACATTTCAAGTATTGTGTATTTTACGGCGTTCCGTTCAAATAAATTTGGATTTGGTTTACTTAGAGTAAAAATAAAAATGTTTTTCAATTGGGAGCTAGCACGAATAATTGTAATTTTGTAAAAATGTGACATTATTATTGTAAAGGATATTTTTGCATTGTTTCTTCCAAATTTCTCTGAAAAATCTTAATGGCGTAATTTCAGTGTTTAGTTAAATCTTATATTTCTCTTGTTACAGTGTTTGTAACAAAACTCCTCCGAAACGGCCTGACCGATTTTTCGGTTTTCAACTATTTTTCAGGTAGTAAATTAATAAATAGGTATTTTTCTTTTGATAATAATTTTACCATCATCATAATAATGATAAATCGTTAATAATAAGTTAATGGAAATCATACAAAAACTGCGACTCAAAATGTAAATTTTGTTATTTATTCAAATAACAATCGATATTTTTGTTGGTTTTTATACATTAGGTAGGTAAAATATATAGTTTAATTTCAAATATTGCAATATTAATTAGTAATAATTTAAGTCAAGCATCTGAAATTATTATCCACTAGATTTAATTCCAAAAGTGTGGTTGTTGTATAAAAAAAGTTCAAACTGCATCGTCTGGATAAACTTATTAAAACTTTAATACGCTTAAAGCTAAAAGCTAAGCGTGAATCGCTCCAAACTATAATACTCCTTTGTGGTGAATTTTTAATTAAAATCGATGTACTAAAATTTTGCATCAACATTTTGCGAGGCGGCCGTTTAAGTTGCGCGCTGTTGGCGGGATGAAAATTCTATCCGGCCCAATTCATAGGAGGTAGCGTTTTTTATATTTCACATAATATTCTTTCGTTACCGATCGTATTTTTGTTGAATTTTTTGTTTTTAAATCCTAGTAAAACTATGTTTCAGTAGAACCAAAGGATAAAATTATTTCAATTAATATGATTACTTCGACAAGCTTTGAAATAGAGGACAGAACATTTGTCCTTTGTTTACAGACTGAGGATGTATTACTTACTGTGCAACTATGGACTGTTTGGCAAAAATATATCAAAACCTAAAATATATGATATGACTACACGTTTGGTCTAGTGGCTAGTAACCATAGGTGTTAACCAAACGGTCGCGGATTCGAATCGCGCTAGGGGCAAATCATTTTACCTTTGTACCTGAGTCATGGATGTTTTGTATTTATAATATGTATGTATTTACAAAAAAAAAGTAATCTATGTAGTATATCAACTGTCTGATATCCATAATCAAGCATTAGTTGCTTACCGTGGAACTTAGACGTTGCTGTGTGGAATGTGTGAAGAAAAAAAAGACATACTTTCATTATCATTTTCAGCATTCTATCATCATCCCACATAATAATATTGTGCTATATTTTATCGTGATGGCTTGACCGTATCCGCTTCATCTTGTCGCTTAAGCTGCCAATGATTGGTAGTTAAGTCAATCTGTACAGACTATGACGTTCAGTCAGCCTTGAACAAGGGGATTAAATTACACAATGGATTGTAAACTAGATATTCACGTACAAGCAGACAACTTACAATGCAATAGTTTGCGGTTGAGTGCTTGTAATAGAGACTGGACAACTGGTTCTTGTAACTCGTAATGTTTCAAGATTAATAGACTGTATTACTTAGTGACATGTGGCATACATAACTAGATCAACCAACTCATTAATTTTCCAATCTAAATGCGTTGCCTTATTAAATGACTGAGTGACTTCTGGACTGCACAGATTATCGTCTGCCTATGGTTTTTTTTAGTGTTTCCCCCAGGGGTTATGCCACCCCCACAGTCCGTTTATTATCATAATTTACAATAATATTACTTTTAACAGTTCCATTTCAATATTTAGCACAATGCTATTAAATTAACAAAATTTTGCGACATAAATAACTGGTAAGTACATAATAATTATTATTGTTACATGAATAACTGGTACATAATTTAATTAGGTTTGTACAAAAATACTGAAATAATTATTTTTTTATAATTATAACTATATACTAATAAATTACCGAAGAATGGCGAATTATTTGGGGGTTGGGGGATTGTATTCATAATCCTCCGACATAATCGGAGCCTTGGTTAGTATTGTGAGATTTGTGTGGTTTTATGTCAGTTTAGTGTTATTGATGGATGCATCCTATGGTTATTGATGCAGACTGAGTGGTTAAAACAGAACTAGTTGAACTCATCGGTGCGTGTAGCTAAAATTCTGTCTCACACAGCACAATACGCAAGAAGAGTATTCGAATGAGATGCACAATGATTCATACCAAAAATAAAATCAAAAACAGACCCATGGGCGTATACTCTTTTTGACAAAACTACTGCATATATCTATTTCGTGTAAAGTTATTTAAACTCTTAAATAACTAATCAATGCTTGAACGTAAAGTATTTTGGAGTTGTTGTATACTAGAGTGACCTATTCACCCTCAAAGTTGCATTAAAACTTGTGTTAAAATATGGACTTTTCAAGGATCATATCTTTTAAATTAATACTCCTTCATTTTTAGTTTGTGTAACATGGAGTCTAGTCATGGCTTAAATTATCTCTCGAAATGGATTGTAGCGACATATGTATGTAGTAGTAATCAATGTAAGCGTAAATATGGTTGGCATGTGTAGCGTTCACTTGTGTTGGTGAATAGCCGCATATGCAATTTTGTATACAGTAAAAATAAGATTAGTCATAATCAGGGTCTCCGTGGGAGCGTTCACGATCGCTCGCCGCACGTGTAAAGTGCAGTGCAATAAAGTAACAAAAACTCAAGTTTAGACCTTTTTATTTAAGTAATCACACAGGACATTAGTGACAACAAGAGGAGTCAACTTAGATAATAGAGGGTCTAACAGGATGTTAACAAATTATTTATAACGCAGTATAGATATTCTGTTGTTTCATAAATAGCGTTTCCAATAACGATATTGATCGCAAGTTACCAATTTTAGGTTGTCTAGACTAGATAGGTTTTATTGATTGTCTAGACACTGTACAGCCATGTATTGGAAATATTGAGTTAATTGTAGTTAATTGGACTTGTACAACAACTACGATCAAGTAAGAGTCAAGTTTTTTTTAAGTTTTATTGAAGAATGTTATTAAAACCGTCAATGTCAAGCTATAACTTGAAAACACATTAAATTCTAAACAAAATAAATGTTGTATACATTATTTTGATTAGCTTCACGGTTTTCTAGCTATAGCAAGTTTTTGAACCAACTTTCAACTTTTAATAACTTTCAAAGTTTCAAACATACAAAAAAGTTTTAAATGCAAAGATTATCCTCATCAAATTCTTAACAAAATATATTTTTTACATTATTTGGATTACCTTGGCGTTTTCATTTTTCAAGTTATAGCTAGTTATCGAACTATGGAATTTAGTTTGAAAACTGGCTGTAGCTTGGAAACCGTCAAGATAATCGAAAAGTGTATAGAACATATTTTGTTAAGTATTTAATGAAGGTAATTTTTGCCATTGACGCTTTTGTTGTATCTATTAAAGTTTCTGTATTATAATATTAAAGAGTAAAGCAGTAGAATAATATAAGTCCAACTACATATAAAAATGGACTTCTCAAAATTGGTTTTAATTTTAGCAATTCCTTAAAAATATACGTATTAATTTAAATAATAAGCCAACGTTTTAATGCAAATTACCTTTCGTGACTAGCTATAAGTTCTGAATGGCTCAAATCATTCTACTTCTGCACCTTTGCCAGTATAAAATATGTTTGTAAGTAATAAAGTGTGACAAGAGTGAGGCGAGCCCCGATTTTTCACCTCGTAAAATGCAAAGTTAATGTGAAATACACATAAGCACACAGCGCGACGCAGAGAGTCGTCGGCGCTCGTAAAAAAGGAGGCCTCGGCCGGGGAGCCCACTTGAGTGCGCGGTTGTTTTTGGAGAATAAAGAAATTTCGCATCAGCAAACTTGTATATCATATCAAAAGATTACACCCTTTGTTCGTTGTATTTGAAAATGGAACAGTGACGCGATAACATTTTTGTGGACATGGTGATCTATAACTCCGCTGACTTCGATGCGACGAAGAGACGAGTTCTTCTATGTTTTCTACGTAATCATATGTGCGTCCGTTCACTGCAAGAGTCGAGGTGGAACCATGGAGGTGGAGTTGAGACGGAGCCGCGGCGGAGTCGAGGTGGAACAATGGAGGCGGAGTCGAGGTGGAACCATGGGGGTGGAGTCGAGACGGAGCCGCGGCGGAGTCGAGTCCGGGGCGCGCGATGTGCTTCCTACTCAGTGTGTTGCGTCGCCACGGCAACACTGAGTGCTTCATTGCACATAATATAAATACTAAAATGTAAAAAATACTAAAAGATTTCGTAACTAGTCTATTGACCGTTTCCCTGTGCCGTCTTGACTCTTGCAGTGAGCGGAGTCCTCAATGACGCAATGGAATGACTGCCAGCAAAAAAAGCCTAACGAATGCAAGGTGTTTTAAAACGTTTAATGTCTTTGATGAATACAAAAATAAAGATATATATTTTTTAAATTTGTAGACTAAGTAACATTCGAAATAAAAATACAATATAAAACCTGAAAATAAATTGAAGTGTGAAGGTTAGAAAGAAAGGTCTGATGTGTATCGAATCGTTCGCCCACATCAAGAAGCGACAGTGAGTGGGTTACCGCTTCAACCACAAAATAAACTCGTCGGGGCGGCACGGCTAAATTGCATTGCCCATCAATTCAAACATGACTAAAGGTTTTCTTTTTACCATTTAAAGGTTTTATGACATTAAATTATTCCCTATGGAGTAGCAATGTACTACCTGGTGCTTGCGACTTCGTCCGCTTTAAAAAATAAAAGGAAAATCGCGCATAAGTGTTTGCAAAACATTTTAGCTTCTTATTTTTTTAATATTGTAAATAGAAATGTTTAAAAATGAAACAAAAACAGATACTAAGTGACCCGCCCCCGACTTCGCACGAAGATGAAGTTTACAGAAACACTTTCTTAGCGGATGCTGTCGCGAACTGCATGATTTTAGGACTGTTTAATCAAGCAGTAGGGAATTACTAATATGATTATTTACCTGTATATATCGTACACACTTATTACTGATTACGTTGATACTGATTTACTGGTAGTACCGCTTTACACAAGCGAACCATCCTGATATCTGTTGATCCACTGATCAACTGATGTCTGAATAGGCGAGTCCGAAGACAAGCTCAACTGATAACTGAATAGGCAAGTCCACCGACAAGCTCAACTGAATTGACGGGTCCACCGACCCTGTAAAAAAGGCCTCCAACCTCCCCTTATAGCCTTCCCAGTCCTCTCAACATAGTCTGATTTCTGGTACTGATTTCTGATACTGATTTCTGATACTGATTTCTGATACTGATTTCTGATACTGATTACTGATACTGATTTCTGACACTGATTTCTGATACTGATTTCTGACACTGATCCTGATTTCTGACACTGATTTCTGATACTGATTTCTAATACTGATTTCTAATACTGATCCTGATTTCTGACACTGATTTCTGATACTGATTTCTGATACTGATTTCTGACACTGATTTCTAATACTGATCCTGATTTCTGACACTGATATCTGATACTGATTTCAGATACTGATTTCTGACACTGATTTCTGATACTGATTTCTGATACTGATTTCTGACACTGATTTCTGATACTGATTTCAGACACTGATTTCTGATACTGAATTTCTGATACTGATTTCTGATTAATGATTACTGATTTCTGATTACTTATACTGATTACTGATACTGAATTTCTGATACTGATTTCTGATTAATGATTACTGATTTCTGATTACTTATACTGATTACTGATACTGATTATTGATACTGATTACTGATACTGATTACTGATACTGATTACTGATACTGATTACTGATACTGATTTCTGACACTGATTTCTGATACTGATTTCTGACACTGATTTCTGGTACTGATTTCTGATACTGATTTCTGATACTGATTTCTGATACTGATTTCTGATACTGATTTCTGATACTGATTACTGATACTGATTTCTGACACTGATTTCTGATACTGATTTCTGACACTGATCCTGATTTCTGACACTGATTTCTGATACTGATTTCTGGTACTGATTTCTGATACTGATTTCTAATACTGATCCTGATTTCTGACACTGATTTCTGATACTGATTTCTGATACTGATTTCTGACACTGATTTCTGATACTGATTTCAGACACTGATTTCTGATACTGAATTTCTGATACTGATTTCTGATTAATGATTACTGATTACTTATACTGATTACTGATACTGATTATTGATACTGATTACTGATACTGATTACTGATACTGATTACTGATACTGATTACTGATACTGATTACTGATACTGATTTCTGACACTGATTTCTGATACTGATTTCTGACACTGATTTCTGATACTGATTTCTGACACTGATTTCTGATACTGATTTCTGACACTGATTTCTGATACTGAATTTCTGATACTAATTTCTGATTAATGATTACTGATTTCTGATTACTTATACTGATTACTGATTCTGATTACTGATACTGATTACTGATACTGATTACTGATACTGATTACTGATACTGATTACTGATACTGATTACTGATACTGATTACTGATACTGATTACTGATACTGATTACTGATACTGATTACTGATACTGATACTGATTACTGATACTGATACTGATACTGATACTGATTACTGATACTGATACTGATTCTGATTACTGATACTGATTACTGATTCTGGTTACTGATACTGATTACTGATACTGATTCTGATTACTGATACTGATTACTGATACTGATTACTGATACTGATTTCTGATACTGATTTCTGATACTGATTCTGATTCTGATTACTGATACTGATTACTGATTCTGGTTACTGATACTGATTACTGATACTGATTACTGATACTGATTACTGATACTGATTACTGATACTGATTACTGATACTGATTCTGATTCTGATTTCTGACATTATTTCTGATACTAATTTCTGACACTGATTTCTGATAATGAATTTCTGATACTGATTTCTGATTAATGATTACTGATTTCTGATTACTTATACTGATTACTGATACTGATTACTGATACTGATTACTGATACTGATTACTGATTACTGATACTGATTACTGATACTGATACTGATTTCTGATACTGATTTCTGATACTGATTCTGATTCTGATTCTGATTACTGATTCTGGTTACTGATACTGATTACTGATACTGATTACTGATACTGATTACTGATACTGATTACTGATACTGATTCTGATTCTGATTACTGATTCTGATTACTGATACTGATTTCTGATACTGATTTCTGACATTATTTCTGATACTAATTTCTGACACTGATTTCTGATAATGAATTTCTGATACTGATTTCTGATTAATGATTACTGATTTCTGATTACTTATACTGATTACTGATACTGATTACTGATACTGATTACTGATACTGATTACTGATTACTGATACTGATTACTGATACTGATTTCTGATACTGAATTTCTGATACTGATTTCTAATACTGATTACTGATACTGATTCTGATACTGTTTACTGATACTGATTACTGATACTGATTCTGATTACTGATACTGATTATTGATACTGATTCTGATTACTGATACTGATTACTGATTCTGGTTACTGATACTGATTACTGATACTGATTTCTGATACTGATTTCTGATACTGATTTCTGATACTGATTTTAAATTTTTACTTCATACATTCTAGACTTCTAGATTATGCAGAAAATATATTTTATTTTCTTTTACTATTTATCAGTTTGCAAAGAGGTCTCTTTGGATTTCAGATTTGCTTTCTTCCCTGGGGCTGCAAATCGAATTTGCAAGCGCATTTAAATACGACCTACTTTCATGAAAAAAAAATATAGCTCCATCCTGCCAAGGCACGAGAAATGTACAGAAAATTCTATCAAATATTAATACAAATTAATTGCTAAAATTGATCGCGAATCACATTGAAAATGAGTCGTTCGACAATCCAACAAAGGAAGGCACTTAATTCTTATTTCAAAGTCGAAACAGTGATTGTGAAATCCAAGCATTAAAAGCGTTTAAAACTTTTACGAGCGACCAAATCGTTTTACCATCGCATAGACAAAGAAATAGCAGTAGGGACACTCCAATTAAAAACGACAGGGTACACTGAGACTCCGATGAAATAAGATTTTAAACCTCAGGTTACACGACTTTTGGGTGTCTATCTCTCTACCGTCGATAACAGTAAAAAAGTATGCATTAAAAATTAGAAAAACTAATCTTGTTCAAAGAAAAATATATTTTATTATATATAATATTATAAGTAAGTACAAAGACACACCAAGATAATTTTATATAAAAATTTAGTTATTCAAAACTAACCGTTTCCAAATATTATGTCTTTTTAATGTTCACTTTAAAAATCTTTGTTGGAATATAATAATAAGTTTCATGTTACCCTACTGTCATTTCTTTACCAGTGCGTAATTAATTGCGAAAAATGGTTAGCATTTTAGGTTATAAATGAAATCTCAGAGCAATTAATGACAAAACAGGTTTTATAATTATTCTTTTATCAATTTGAATTTCTCTATTATTAATTAACTTTCCTTTGTAAGTTGTAGACTCGGGCGGTCAACCATTCAAGGGTGTTTTCTAAACAATTTTATGTCTTTGAAAAGGTTGAAATTATTCCTTTCATTACAAATCTTCAAGTAAATATTGGGACTGGTTTATTTTGAAATTTTTATAATAAATAAACAAAAAAGTACTCTCGCCCTGTTGAATGTCATGACCTTTAAGGTCAAAAGAAAACTGTTGCTAGTAACTATGGGAATATTTCAGTTAAAACGTTTTATGAGTGATTTTTTAGTTTTTAAGAATCTTCTACAATTCCTTCAATTCCTTCTACAATTCAAACTAAGTGATTTTCCATTTCTTTCTGAATTCAACAACGTCTGTTGTTATGATGATTATGAGAATGATTACATTTTTATTGACTTTTAATTAACAAATGTAAGCGTCTGCTATTTATATCGACTGAAGTTGATTGAAAAATGCTCTGTGACGTTCCAAAAAGAGGTTTACATTCATTCAGATTCATTCGGTGGCATGATAAAGGTATCAAACAGTTGAACGAACTCGCCTGCGAAGGGAGGTCGTTGTCGTATGTCCGAAAATCATAGTTGGAATTTTAGTTCTGATAATATCGGTCAGACGATGAAAGTATTGGAACTGAACATATAGGGGTTTATTTAATATACGCGAAGTAGAGAGTTCTAACACAAAGTTCTCAAAGTGTGAAGAATAAATCATGACTTGAATTTAGTCACTATAGAAAAACCATTAGATTCTATAAATAATAAATAAATAATCCTCAATACTAATAATAAATCTGTAAGTGTAGGTATTGTCTGTATGTATGTTCCACCATTCATAACTCTTGAACAAATTAGCTGATTTTTATGAAATTTGGTATATAAACGTTTACAGGTACAGGACACAGAATAGGCTACTTTTTTATTTTTCAACGCGTAGGGTTCTGAACTAGCTGCCCTATGCGTGGGATAACAGCATATAGTCTTAATATAAGGCACGTCATGCCATGTGTCTCCCAGTCATGTACATACGTACGTTTTGTACTTTCGTAGTATATACAGATTGCGTGTCTTGGCCACAGACTTGTACGTGACTCCCGTGACAGGTACAGTGGGCACCGCTTTTTGTTTCTTCACTATTCAAACCCATCTCACTGAATCAATTTTTCCAAAGACTGAATTTTAGTTAGAAAAGCTCGGAGCTCTTAAGATATGAGAAGTGACTTCTGTCTTGTGCCATTTTTTTGTGTTTTGCGTTCTCACACAGTGAATTGTTATTTATATTCAATATGTTCATCTAGGGCAATGGTCTTACTTTCTGTTGATCTGTTCTTTTGATCATAAAATAAACGTCGACAAATACGGAGTATGTCTTTATAAAATTTAATATTTAATATATTTATTATTAGTACGAATAAAAAATTTTAGAGCAATAATAATTTTACTAAGTTTGGAAAAGTCATGAGTAACAAGCCTTATAATATTGCGAGTTATTGGAGATGGAAAAAGCCTGCCCTGAAAACAGCCTTTAAAAGAAACTCACAGTGTTCTTAATTATTGTTTTAACTCAAATAATTAAACCTAAAAATAAAGAATAGTTCAAATGGTGGAAAAGAAAGATGATTTCTTATTGACAATAGGAACCCACAATCAGTATTAATTATAATACGAATTGGGTACAGTACATTCGTGTTCCGATATAGTATTACTTTCTAGTTCAAGAGTGCTTCCGTGCAGATCGTTATAACTTTTTATATGAGTGGTCCAAATGTAACCTTTT
Organism: Synanthedon vespiformis; assembly: GCA_918317495.1. Taxonomy (NCBI): domain Eukaryota; kingdom Metazoa; phylum Arthropoda; class Insecta; order Lepidoptera; family Sesiidae; genus Synanthedon; species Synanthedon vespiformis. Next base: position 7,978,499 of record OU906966.1, on the reverse strand, counting down.
TATATCACTTAAGGCTTCAGATGAAATAATAATCAATCAATATACTAATAATATTAATATTTTTTATACAAATAATAAATCTGTAAGGGTTGGCTTTGGGAATCTAAATTGACCATTTTTAGAATTTTTTTCTGTATGTATTGTATGTCCTTCCATAACTCTTAAACGAATTAAATGATTTTCATGAAACTTGGTAGATAAACATTTAGACGTACAGGACACAGGTTAAGCTACTTATTTTTCAACGCGGACGAAGTCGCGGGCGCGAGCTAATATTATAATAAAATTATGCCCAGACCCTTTTAAAACAGACGAGGCCGTAAATTGTAAATTCTGCCGAGACTTGTAATAGTACTACTCTCTAACTTTTCTATATGTTTTCGTAACATAGGATTTTTATTTTGTTTAAAAAACAAAAACAAAATAAAAATTAATTAAAAGTACTAGGTAAAATTAACCTCAAACAATTTGTACACGTTGCACTTGTGTTACAACATAATATTATAATGACATTATTCAAACAATGTGAAAATACTGTAGCCATTTTGAATTAACACTATTTCCTTTTATGAGGTTTCTAACACATTCAACAAATTTAGAATTAATAAAATGTTACTTACTATTACTTTAGTTAGTATCATGAAAACTGCACAAACATTTCCATCTAAATCAGGTGATTTATTCAGATATCCAAAGCTACTGGAATAGGCGATGTCCAAACAGAACGAAAACCGCTCACGGGCGAACAAATACAACATCACAAGGCTACACTCAAACTTATACTCTAACTTCTAAACCATAAGATTTCAAATCGAACAGCTGTACAGTACGAGTTAAATAAACTAGTTTCAGAGGGTACCCAATATTATGTACTTAGTTATTAAAAGATTGATATTTTACTATATATTTAGTTTTTAAACAGGAGATTTTAATGAAAACGGCTGCAGGTAGCATGACGGTGTACCCTATGGTAGGTGGTTACCGTCACCTATTTATTAATATTTATTATTTTTCATCCCTCATCCCTCATCCCTTATCCTTTATCCTTAACCCTTCTGTGTTCGGCAGTCAATGTAACACTGTTTGTCTGCCACTTTTTCTTTTACGCCTCAACTACTAGACCGATCATAATGAAATTTTGCATACACGTTGTCAGGGATACAAGAAAGGACATAGGGTAGTTTTCATCCAGAAAAAAAATACTGTTCCCGAGTAATCGTCTAAAAATACAAAGAGTTGGGTGCCACTGTAGCGTGATGGCGCCACCGATATTTTCTTTTTCAACGCGGACGATGTCGCAGGCACTAGCTAGTCTTATCAATATCAATATACTAATAATAAATCTGTAAGGGTTGGTCATGACATGTCACTTTGTTTTCAGAGATATCGTGTTTATAGGTTCTATACGTGATACTGAAACTAAATTGACGTTTTTATATATTTTTTTCTGTATGTATGTATGTATGTTCTTTCATAACTCTTAAACGAATTAACTGGTTTTCATGGAACTTGGTAGATAAACATTTAGACGTACAGGACACAGTATATATATGTATAAATAAGGCTTATAATCTACAGAATAAAGTCGACATTACTTTGCAGTTAGTCATCAAAGTTTCTCTCAAACCTGTGCCCTAGAATGCCTAGAACCTATTGATACCGAATTGTATTTCCAGTTACAATTTAGTAATAATAGCTTTACAATGTAGTATCTACACAAAACACAATTTCACAGAATTCGTTTTTGTGAATGTATTGAAATTAGCTATTTTCAAGCTGACACATATTTGTTATTGGAAATAAATTACAAGCGATAATTTATTCAAAGAAAACGATTATAGTACACCGAAATTGACAGCTCTGGTGGCGTAACAGCATATGTGCTGTTGTGTTTCGGTAAAGAGTGTAGAGTTCAATACCCTGACCTCACCTTAAACTATTCAGCAACCTAGACAAAGGTTTACCTAGTGTCAAGGTAAACCTAGACAGTTCACCCAAATCAAATTAGAAAATAATTTTAGCTTATTAAAAAAAAATGATATCAATCCTAATGCAATAAAAGTATTTCTTACAAGATTAATATGCAAGTTTTTTTTTAAAGAATCCTTCCTGCTAAATCTACTTTTTTGTATATTTTAAACTTTCCTTTTTACTAGACCTTTATCAGTTAAAATTGTAACTTGATTTTAGAAATCACTCTGTAAATGCGATTCGTGTCTGACTGTACTCTTCAGGAAACTACGCCCAACATTCTGGAATATATCGACAGCGCTCAAACTTCGTCAAGGAACTGCTAGGATGTATTTTGCCGAACAAATACATATAATATTAAGATCATTGAGTATCTATACTTCTATACTAATACTAATAATATTATAAACAAGAAAGATTTGATTGTTTGTTTGTTTGTATAGAGTAGGCCCCGAAACTACTGGACCGATTTGAAAAATTCTTTTACCATTAGAAGCCGACATTACTGTGGTGAACATAGGCTACTTTTTACCGCGGGAAAATGCTTCATTTCTCTGGGAAAACGGGTAATAGGACAACGGGTAGTATGTATAGTATATCAACTGTCTGGTATCCATAATACAAGCATTATCTACTTGCTTACTGAAGAGCTAGATGGTGCTGTGTGGAATGTGTGAATATATATATATTTATTTATTTACTTAAAGTTGGAAGTAGATGTGATATTTATGTTCTCGTCTGTACTTATTGATGTCTGCCGACTTGACGTAACTCAATCGAGTTTATGCGCCTTCAGCAGCAACACAATGTATTCGTGATACATGTGGCGTGAGCTTTATAGAAACTTGTGAGCCACCGTTGCCATCTTTATGTGTTGTCTACCTTTCATAAAGATATCTTGTCGTTTCTGATACATGAAATAAATAGAAGACTTCTAAACTGTGAAGAGAATATTGTATGAAGAGGCTAGCTGGTGCGTGCGACTTCGTGTCTGTGTCCCGTACGTCTAATGTTTATCTACCAAGTTTCATGAAAATTACTTAATTAAGAGTTGTCATACATACTTACAATATCTACACTTACAGATTTATTATTAGTATTAATTGATGTTAGGGATATAAAAATAACTTATCTTAATCACTTAGGGGTTCATTATCACCCTTATGACTTAGAGGTATAAAAAAATAGTTCACGACCTATTCTCAGATCTACCGAATATACACAAAAAAATGAAGCCGTTTCGTTCGGAGGAGTTTGGTTACAGACACTCTGACAAAAATGAGAATTTTATATTTTAATCGACAATTGAAAAAATAAATGCCAACAAAACAGCGCAGTCATATTGGATATCGTTCAGCATTGTTGCGAACACAATGAGGATATCAATGTACAATAGCTCAACACTGATATCAGACGTTTGCCAGTCGACCGTCAGCCAACATCCGGTGTCTTCATACAAACGGTACAAATTAATTTATATACTGCCTTTGTCCGATGTTAGAACCTTGGTAAATTAATATTTTCAATTGAAACAGAGGAGTAGCCAAGTGTCGTTTTCACTTCTGTGTGTTCTTTCACATAATATCTCTTTTTAACAAATATTAAACCGACTACAAACTTTCTCATAGATGCCATTGTCAGAACTGGACCAAATTGAAATGGGACCACACGGGAAGCACCGGCTTTCAAATAAAAAAAGAACATTAAAAAAACATACGCGTCGAATTGAGAATTTCGGCAAATTTGATATTTCGGCAGGAGAGAATTTGATAATTTGGTAGAAGAGGACTACGTTTATTTCACTTATAATATACTAGTTGGCGCTTATGACTTCGTTCGCGTTGAAAAATAAAACATGTAACGCCTGACAAAATACGACTTTTGCCAATCCTTAATTCTTTATTTTTAGACTAGCTGGCGCCCACGACTTTGTCCACGTTGAAAAAGGAAAAGTAACCTATCCTGTGTCCTGTACGTCTAAATGTTTATCTACAAAGTTTCATGAAAATCTCTTAATTCGTTAGAGTTATGGAGGAACATACATAATACCTACACTTTATTATTATTATTATTATTATTATTATTATTATTATTATTATTATTTATTATTAGTATTTATGATACCAAAATACTTAAAGCACTTGACATTGATTTCATTTTTATTTTTAGAACTATAAAACAAATATAATTATGTAATTATGTAATCTAAAACAGAGAATACTTATGTGATACGTCATCACAATGTCTAGATCCAAATAAATAACCTTCACCTTCAGGGTGACCTCTATTGCGTTTCAATAAAGTTGAAATTCAAACGACCTTGTGATATCGTGACCAAGAAATTCTCAAACTAATATTTTAAGATTTGTAAAAATTATGATGTGTGAATAAAGCCAGAAGCCAGAATTCAGTTAAAAAAATATACATAAATTATTTTCTATATTAACTGCAATCAAGCCTCTATAGAGATAGCATAGTTTTACTTAACCAATTAAAGAAAATGTCCTGAGGTGAGGACTGTAAAGTTTCAGCGTAACCGCAACACCTTCATTAAATAAAAAAGATGAGACTTGTTAAGTAAGTATATAGGTCATAGCTACGGAATACGATTTTGTATGGTTTATAATATATTTTTACTACATTCGAGTCGATTTTAAACATAATAATTCTTTTTAACAAAAAATAAACCGTCTCATGGTCTGAACTGGACCAAATTGAAATGGGACCACACGGGAAGCACTAGCTAAGCTAAGCGCTAAGCGCAAAACTCGAAAACGGCTGGACCGATTTTAATTCTGTCTTCACTCATGGAAAGAGGGATAAACAGGGAAGGTTTTTACGTAAAAAAATATACCTCACGCGAAGCCGGGAGCTGGTCGCTAGTCCTATAACAAAAAAGGTACCCTTTGTAATGAAGCTATTCAGATTAGTTAATAAATCGATTAGGTGAGCGCAAACTGTACCGTTATCGGTAATACGAAGTTGATTGTCGTGACTGGATCACATAAATAGAGCAACATTACCGCACACCCGTACAAGCAGACAATGTCATAAATAAGAACTCGCTCGAGGTTACTTAGCTTTTGGCTGAATAGTCGAGTTGAATACGTGCGGTCTACGTACCACTAAAATTATTTATTGCTAACTGGTGCTCGCGACTTCATCCGCGCTGAAAAGTATAAAACGCCATCTACCGTAGAGGATCGCTAAAAATATCACCAAGCAGTTGTCATGTTAGTCCTTCACCTGATTTGGATAAATGGCGTTATCTCCCGGGCCAAGCCGCTAGTATTTACTTTTTTTTAAATTTCCCGTAGGAATGAAGCATTTTCCCGCGGTAAAAAGTAGCCTATGTTCATCACGGATAATGTCGGCTTCTAATGGTAAAAGAATTTTTCAAATTGGTCCAGTAGTTTCGGGGCCTATTCTATACAAACAATCAAATCTTTTCTCTTTATAATATTAGTATATTATAATATTATCCCTTATATTAGTCCAGCTAATAAACGATATGTGTACCAAATTTCATCAAAATCTAAAGAAGTAACACTCCGGTTTAGAAGAAGTAACATACAGACACGCGGAAAGCGATTTCATGTAATGATTAGTGGTTATATATATGATAACGTGTATGCGATTTTCGACGTTGAGAGGCGGCACCTTTAATGGTATTATTGTATCAAATTTAATATGTAATGTATACCTTTTGCCACACAACGTAATAAGCTAGGTGTCGCAGTGGTAGAGCAATTGAATTTATGTTTTTAATACCTTCTTTTAGCTCCTTTTCCGTATATAAATTATTTCTTGTTAACCGTAACTGAAATTATTACTTTTGTGAATGAATGAAGTTTATATTATGAATGAATTAAATTAATTTTTATTTCGTTACTATACAAAGAGTATGTAGGTGTCTATACATCCTTAAATATTATAAAATAACGTCGTCCCCACGTTTGTCTGTCTGTTTGTTCGCGATAAACTTAAAAACTACTGCACTGATTTTCATGCTGTTTTCACCAATGGGTAGAGGGGTTCTCAAGGAAGGTTTTTAGTATATAATTTACAAAGTTACGTGGACGAAGTCGCGGGCAGCAGCTAGTAAATAATAAAATCGTAAACGAGATGTCATAAATAAAAACGTCCATACATTAAATTTTTTCTCGTTTTACTTAATGTCAGTGAGGTCATAAAATGAACTTTTAGATTTTTTGTCTGTTTGTGCGTTTGTGCATGCTAATCTCAGAAACTGCTAAACCGATTTGAATACGGTTTTCATTGATGTTTAAAAAAAATGTTAAGTATGTTGCGGACACCAGCTAGGATGAAAGTAATATACCTAACTGGTAACATTTGCGGCGAATGACTTTGTAGTCGGGCACAACTCGACAGGAAAATCAATTGTCACTCTGTTGGTAAAGTTTGGAACATATTTGTAATATATTCAAGCCTATATTATATGTGAATGTGAACTTTTCTTATTACTCGACTTGTATTTTACCATTTACTATAAACGGGATTGGATCACATCCTTTATGACTTTGATTAAGGGTACACGAGATTCAGGGTCTCGAAAAAAAAAACCATGAAAAAGTGTCCAATTGATTTTTTATACAATGACATGCTATCACTTTCTCATCTCATCTCAGTTTCAGTTTCTGATAAAAATACACATTAAGAGATTTTCTAATAACAATTCACACGGATAATAAATTAATTTATCAGTTTCTTCACATACTATATATAATATTATAATTCTGATAAAAAGTTGAAAAATGTAATGGTAATAATGGTTAAAGTCGTAACACGTGTTCACCTTAAGGACAACTTTGAGCAACTACTTTGAAATATCACCCCAAGCTGTGAGTGCGGTGATATTCTACTGTGCCACTTTTAGTGAAGCAATCCAGAATCTAGTGTATCCTTTATCAAAGCTTTATGAGGGAGATATGTGACCTATGACTATGACCTATGAAAGTAGATAAACAGGTACAGTACAGCACGTGTGCTATTATTTTATTACAATTAACTTTATTGTGATTTCAGAACGCATACAGCAACCCAATTGCTCAATTTTTTGAAAATAATTATCATATACTTTACCTTCGACTAACTTCACGTTAGAAGTTATTTATGATTAACTAGATTCTGTACAATATTCTTTTTTATTTTTACAAATACTTTCTAGATACAATACTTTGTATTTTTAATAGAAAGCAGAGGAATTCAAAGAATATTAAAAAAAATGTAGGCCGGAGCTGATCTTAGAGAACACCTCGCCTTAATAATGGACTCTTAGATGCCTTAGTGAAAATGTCTTAAACAGTGAGTTGCTTCGCGAGAGTTGATAAGGCATTTTGTGTTTTAATGGCCACGCAATCTTCGTTCACGACTCAGTGGCACTATTAAAATACAACATTAAGATCATGAACGAGATATTACATTGAAATAATAATACTTAAAACCACCATTAGCGCCTCGCCGATTCTATTGAGGAATATTGGTGAAAATTGGAGATGGGAAATGGGCATAATGAGGGGAATCAAAGGGAATGGAGCCGTTGATGCGCGAAATGAGTCGGCATCCAGAAATGAGGGAGGTTTCCAATGATGCCAAACGACATTTTTGTTTCACTACACACTGCCAACACTTTTGACTTTCATGAACATTCACAATGTCTTTTATATTTTTTACTACGATCCGCTCCCGGCTTCGCCCTGGGTGCATTTTTTAAACGTTATACCTTCCCTGATTATCCCTCTTTCCACGAGTGAAGACAGAATTAAAATTGGTCCAGCCGTTCTCGAGTATTAATTTTTTTTTTAAATATAGATTAGAGATGGGTTTGCTCTTGGCCAACATCCAGCTGTGTAGCGAAGATGAAGCAGAAGTATTTACTCTAACTTTGAAAAGATCTGAGTTATATAAGCTCGGCAATCCAACTTTGCTAGTGGGTCATAAATTAAATAAATAAATTTAAATAACCCGTGAAATATTAAAAATAATCAAAATAAGTCCCATACTGTTGAATACAAAGTCGCACTCTTTTGATTATTTCACTCCTTGTCGTTTTTTTGATCATGTTGAGCATTTGATAAATTGATTAATTTTGTATTATGCTTTTATTTCTGACACTATGTTATTTAGCAAAAAATAATCCTTATGATGAAACCTTTCGATCGGTATGATAAAGCAACAGGGTTCGATTCCCGGTTCAACCATGTAATTATTTAAAAATCTATGAATGCAGTTTAAATTATTTTAAACTTAAATTAAAATAATATATTTTCAAATAATGCTGAGGAATAGAAGGGGAGTGCATAATCGAAAAGAAAAATCTGCAACGTTAGATGCTTCTGGGCTTCAGATGATGATAATTTCAAAAAGAGTCTTGCATCACCTGTAACTTTAACCAGTTAATTTTTTGTATAATAAAATGGCCGCATAGTCCTACAAATTGAGTGGTACGTTTTCCCAGTCCTACGCTTGGAATTTTTTTACCTCTATCGGGAATTTTCGCAGAGGAAAAAGGTGGACGTCTCGGCAAACCGAAGCTACTCACGGAGTTTCAACCTGTTAGTAATCAGAAAGAAATCCAAGTGAGGGATACTGTGCTAACAGCCTTAACATAAAGAAAATACATATTGTTCCTACATTAAAATCGTCAGCATGCTAATAATCGGCTTGATCCATCAAAGCTATTTGGAAAATAAGTTATCCGCTGGCAATGACCGTGTGTATAACATGTCAATTGTAATACTGGATGAGCTTGGATGACACTAAAATGTTATATAAAAAAATACTTTATCCAGTGTCACGAATATCTCGCATTTTTATCTTCTGAGCCTATATTTCCGAACGTTCTTTTATATCTCGCCGGAAGGTTGTCAGTTGTGATATATCTGTCACATCTGACAATATAATGAGTACGTAATATTGTGATATTGGTTATTGAATCAGGTGGACAGGTGGAGCAGTATAACTGATTCTATAAATAACAGGACAACTTTCTATAAATATCTATACTAATACTAGCTACACGCTCCCGACTTTGCCCGGGTTCAAAATAAAAACTATCCTATCTTTTAAGTTGGACCAAATTACACATAGTTACGCTAGTAACTAAATAAATATTTTTGTTTGTAATAATTTTCGTGAGTGAATTCAAATTTCTTTGATATAGAAAAAGTGTTAATTAAGATTTTAAATTTCTTGAAATTTCTTTAGCACACAAAACATACCTCCATCCAACGGTCGTATACACACATTTATCGCTCTACGAGGATATCTTTTATATAATCAAATAATCCGAAAACAATTAAGAACGTCTCTTCATTGTCTTATGTGGGGGTTGTAATCCACCACGCTAACTCACTGCGCATTGACAGTACGTTAGATATATTATAGTATTATAATACTAGCTGGTGCCTGCGACTTCGTTAGTGTTGAAAAAGAAAAATATTGCCTATCCTGTGTCCCAAGTTTCATGAAAATCATTCAATTCGTTTAAGAGTTATACATACAATCGCCATTTAGAAGTTATGTGAAAAATATAAGTACGGAAGGATAATTCTTATTACCCGTTGTCCTATTACCCGTTTTTTAAGAATGAAGAAAATGCTAAGAATGAAGCATTTTCCCGATTTACAACTACGATTTTTGCAACAGAGATTTTAACCACTGGACACCAATAATTTTCCAGTAAAAAGTATAATATAAAATATAAAAGAATTAAGAGTGCTGTTTTTGAAAACTGCCTCACAAGTAAAATACTCACGAATATGGAAAACAACGCAGAGCATTTAAACAAATAAATTTATTGAGATTATCCTTTGAAATTGTTGGATGAATTTCCAATTACATAAATTCGTGTACAAACCAAAGGTAAATTCAATAAAGCGAATGTTAATTAAACATACAATTGTGTTGCGATTCATCAGAACGTAGATGAGAAGGGTTACCCTATTGGGTTTGCAAATCTCACGAGTGGGCACTACTTACCATCGGAGATTACTCGACTTCTAGCACCGTTAGTATTATTGATTTCAAATATATGAAAACAAAAGCATTCGGAATTGCAATTTAATCTGTTATCATCAATCATAAATACTTTTACTAATAATAAATCTGTATAAGCTATATAGCAACAGCTAGTATAAGCGCCTCTTTCACAAACGTCAATTAGGCCAAACTGTCTTTAAAGTCACCGGTAACCGGAGATAATGGAGCTGATATACGTTTGTTTGTACGGTGAACCTCCCAAACATTGAATAGAAAATAATAATAAAAATTCGGCTATCGATGGATGTACTAACCCGAGTGAATAATTCAATAAAACAGAAAAAAAATTCTAAAAGTAACTAATCAACACTTTACTTGACGCTAAGAATAATTTATTAATTAACTACGCGTTTACTGTTAACTTAGCCATAATATACAAAGTAATATTATGTACGTACTTTTATACTATCGCCAATAAACCGATACGACTTACTTTTATTTCTGCCCTCATCAAGTTTTTATTGCAGTTCAGACTATCACTTCCGGCCGTGGCTGACCATTCTCACAGCGGCCGTTTCCGGTTCGCCTTAATAAGGTTTCGACAATTATACTCTAACGAGATAACACTATCCTTTTCACTCTTTACGATCGGGTAACATCCTTACTACATCATTGAGGGGAGTGCTCACTTCGGAATTAACACTTGACACAGTAAGAAAATATTGACTAAGTGTTGACATTCAGTCAATACTTTATTTTTCAACCGACTTCCAAAAAAGGAAGAGGTTCTCAATTCGACGCGTATGTTTTTTTATGTTTGTTATCTCATAACTTTCGACTGGGTGAAACGATTTTGATGATTCTTTTTTATTTGAAATCTAGTGCTTCCCGTGTGGTCCCATTTCAATTTGGTCCAGTTCTGACAATGTCATCCATGATAGAAGACCATGAGACTGTTTGAAGTCGGTTTATTTTTTGTTAAGAGATATTAAATGGAAACTTCTTTAGGCGTTGGGCATTTTTGAGACGGTATTTTTTTTTAAACTGACAAACAGCGGCTGACGGTCCACTTGATGGTAATAATGATAAAACTTTTTAACAAAAAATAAAAACGCGCATCACTCTTTACGTAATTTTTGCTTGTTTGGCGGCGACTCAAAATTACTTAGGTAAAATGATAATAAGATTATTTTATGCTTTTCAGTTTTTTCGGCGGTTTTATTTTTTGTAAAAAAGTTTTATTTTATGTTTTTTTGTGACTATAATCTAATATTTACTACATGCTTAATTTTTAATTTTCCCATCCCCATATTCACACCCTTAAAAAAAAAAAACATACGCGTCGAATTGAGTATCTCCTTCGTTTTTGTTTTTTTGTTTTCGTCGGTCGAAAATAGCTCTGCCATTACTTACATAAAAGCAGAGATGCTATTATTTCACGGTGGTCTTCGAAATGACTGCGAAACATAGTTTGTCTTGCCACTTCTTGCGCAAGCCAACTTTAAAAAATAACATTCAAAGTAGACCCTACCGGGATTCGAACCCGGGAACCCAAAGACGGAAAGTTAAAGCAAGTACGATAACTACTCACGCAATGTCCTCTTCAAATTTTGTGTTTCTTAACAACAGAAACATATCTTACTAACTCGAGCATGATTTTAGGACGGTTTAATCAAGCAGTAGCGAATTACTAATATGATTATTTACCTGTACATATCGTACACACGTATCTGCTTCGCTGATTTACTGGTAGTACCGCTTTACACAAGCGAACCATTAACTGATATGTGTTGATCCACTGATCAACTGATGTCTGAATAGGCGAGTCCGAAGACAAGCTCAACTGATAACTGAATAGGCGAGTCCTCAGGCAAGCTCAACTGATAACTGAATAGGCGAGTCCTCAGGCAAGCTCAACTGATAACTGAATAGGCGAGTCCACAGACAAGCTCAACTGATAACTGAATAGGCGAGTCCACAGACAAGCTCAACTGATAACTGAATAGGCGAGTCCACAGACAAGCTCAACTGATAACTGAATAGGCGAGTCCACAGACAAGCTCAACTGATAACTGAATAGGCGAGTCCACAGACAAGCTCAACTGATAACTGAATAGGCGAGTCCACAGACAAGCTCAACTGATAACTGAATAGGCGAGTCCACAGACAAGCTCAACTGATAACTGAATAGGCGAGTCCACAGACAAGCTCAACTGATAACTGAATAGGCGAGTCCACAGACAAGCTCAACTGATAACTGAATAGGCGAGTCCACAGACAAGCTCAACTGATAACTGAATAGGCGAGTCCACAGACAAGCTCAACTGATAACTGAATAGGCGAGTCCACAGACAAGCTCAACTGATAACTGAATAGGCGAGTCCACAGACAAGCTCAACTGATAACTGAATAGGCGAGTCCACAGACAAGCTCAACTGATAACTGAATAGGCGAGTCCACAGACAAGCTCAACTGATAACTGAATAGGCGAGTCCACAGACAAGCTCAACTGATAACTGAATAGGCGAGTCCACAGACAAGCTCAACTGATAACTGAATAGGCGAGTCCACAGACAAGCTCAACTGATAACTGAATAGGCGAGTCCACAGACAAGCTCAACTGATAACTGAATAGGCGAGTCCACAGACAAGCTCAACTGATAACTGAATAGGCGAGTCCACAGACAAGCTCAACTGATAACTGAATAGGCGAGTCCACAGACAAGCTCAACTGATAACTGAATAGGCGAGTCCACAGACAAGCTCAACTAATAACTGAATAGGCGAGTCCACAGACAAGCTCAACTGATAACTGAATAGGCGAGTCCACCGACAAGCTCAACTGAATTGACGGGTCCACCGACCCTGTAAAAAAGGCCTCCAACCTCCCCTTATAGCCTTCCCAGTCCTCTCAACATAGTCTGATTTCTGGTACTGATTTCTGATACTGATTTCTGATACTGATTTCTGATACTGATTTCTGATACTGATTTCTGATACTGATTTCTGATACTGATTTCTGACACTGATTTCTGATACTGATTTCTGATACTGATTACTGATACTGATTTCTGATACTGATTTCTGATACTGATTTCTGATACTGATTTCTGATACTGATTTCTGACACTGATTTCTGATACTGATTTCTTACTGATTTCTGACACTGATTTCTAATACTGATTTCTGATACTGATTTCTGATACTGATTTCTGAAACTGATTTCAGATACTGATTCTGATTACTGATTCTGATTACTGATTCTGATTACTGATACTGATTACTGATACTGATTTCTGATACTGATTTCTGATACTGATTTCTCATACTGATTTCTGATACTGATTTCTGATACTGATTTCTGATAATGATTTCTGATACTGATTTCTGATACTGATTTCTGATACTGATTTCTGATACTGATTTCTGATACTGATTTCTGATACTGATTTCTGACACTGATTTCTGATACTGATTTCTTACTGATTTCTGACACTGATTTCTAATACTGATTTCTGATACTGATTTCTGACACTGATTTCTGATACTGATTTCTGAAACTGATTTCAGATACTGATTCTGATTACTGATTCTGATTACTGATTCTGATTACTGATACTGATTACTGATACTGATTATTGATTACTGATACTGATTACTTATACTGATTACTTATACTGATTACTTATACTGATTACTGATACTGATTACTGATACTGCTCTGATACTGCTCTGATACCGAACTGATACTGCTCTGATACTGTTCTGATACTGCTCTGATACTGCTCTGATACTGCTCTGATACTGCTCTGATACTGAACTAATACTGCTCTGATACTGAACTGATATTCAACTGGTATTGTGCCTCAGCCGGAACTGATCTGATACTGAACTGATATTCAACTGATATTCAACTGGTATTGTGCCTAAGCCGGAACTGATCTGATACTGAACTGATATTCAACTGATATTGTGCCTGAGCCGGAACTGAATTGATACTGATCTGTGCCTGAGCCGGAACATGTGCCTGATTCTGATTCTGAGCCTGAATCTGATTCTGATTTTTGATAAGCAACAACAACGATTGTTCGCTATTCTTTCGGTTCCACTCTAAAGTTCTGGTTTCAGACCTCCGACGCCACTGCTTCCGCAGCGATCATTACACATGGCCTTATATAGTATTATTAAAACACTTACCAGTATACACACACAAAGAGGCACAATAAATTAAGCTGAATATGGCAAATCACCCACCAAATTTAGTCAAACACTCACTGAATAAATATACGTCTGTTTGGTTCGGCCGCACTAAGCAAAGCGAAATGAAACTCGATAAAATTGCATCGGCTCTAATTTTTAATATTTTAACTTCGGGTAGGCTCAATCCACACCTCACAAATTTGAGTCTTATCGCGATACGTTTAAAATGAATTGCAGAGGCTTTTTATAATTTTCAATACATTGCAAACCTACCCAACTTCAACTATCACATTTGACTTTGAATTGTGACTTTGACTTCGACAGTTTAATTTGTTTGAATTGTAGAAGTTTTAATAATTTTCATTACATTGTAACCTGTCAGTCCTTCAATCCGCACACTCACGAATTTGACTCTTATCGTGTACTTAATATGCGATACGTTTGAATGAATTTAACTCTTCGCGTACGTAATACGCGACACTACTCAAGAACTATTAACAGTTTGAAACAGCTGAAGTTTATTGAGTTTGAATTTGTAATGTTTGAACTAACTTTAGCCCATAGATTAATATCGATAAGTCATCTTGTCACTTTGGTTTTAACAACGTTAGCCATCTTCAACTGGGATTTCAGCCTTCTCATTACATAGGCCTTTAGGTAACTCAGAGGCTAGATAAAAAAAAGATAAAAAGTAGCCTATCACGTGTCCCGTACTTTTAAATGTTTATCTACCAAGTTTCATGAAAATCACTTAATTCGTTTAAGAGTGATGGGGGAACATTATTACATACATACAGAGAAAAAATCTAAAAAATATGGTCAATTTAGTTTCAGTATCATGTATAGAGCCTATATACACGATATTTCTGAAAACAAAGTAAATTACTCCATGAAAGATTTATTATTAGTATTGATGCTTAGTTTTTATATAATAGGATAAAATCAATGCCTTGGTTTAATTACATTTTGGGCCTCTTCCACCAAGTAGACTACTACTCTTCTGTCAAGTAGACTAAATGTCATTTAAAGTCACCAGTAAGCTGATGATTGTTTGTACGGTAAAAGTCCCAAACATTAAAAGAAAATTTAAAAAAAATTGGTGAAAGGGCCTCAGATAAAGAATATTTTTGAAAGTAAGGTTACTTTTTAAATATATAAATTGATATCGATTTCCTGTTAGAATTGTCTGCAAACGATTTTGAACCGTATTTAAAGCACCCAAAGGTGTATATTTTGTCCACGTTCCTTTTAGACTAGCTCTAACACGGCTTGCTAACTGTTGATGACGGTCGCCTGTAGGCTAATGTGTTTATGTATATATATGTAATGTGTAATAATTAAATGTAAACTACCTGTTTTTAAGATTTTAGTATTTAATTGTATACCGTCGATTTCGAGTGTGTTACTGTAATTGTTTATTTTATTTCTTAATAAATGAGGGTGGACGGAGATGTGAGTTAGTTACCCACGAACTGCGACAAGACATATACGCGCAACCGAACCGCTCGCATCTCGGACATCGACGTACCAAATTTAATTCTTTTTCTTTGGCAAACCACGGCCACATCGCATCACCAACACTAACTTTGCGTTGACTGTCGGTAGTCGGAATAGATTTTAAATATCGCAGCTCAAATAAGACGGCGAATACACGTGACGCTAACACCAGCCATTTATCAGAAGCGACATGATCGTAGTAATCTGCCTTCCAACAGAATCTATGTACACTCGATGACAAAATTGAAAGGCGTCTGACGTGAATTCGTCTTTATTGCTTCCATAGTGGAAGGCAATTTAGAAATGTGATGATAACAAAATCGGAGATACCTTTTGATTGTAACTAAATGTCTATCATATTAATTTCACCACTCGATCCATTTTTCAACCGACTTCCAAAAAAGTAGAAGGTTCTCAATTCGACTGTATTTTTAATATTTTTTTGTATGTATGTTACCTCAGAACTTTCGACTCGGTGAAACGATTTTGATGATTCTTTTTTTATTTGAAAGCTGGTGATTCCCGTGTGGTCCCATTTCAATTTGGTCCAGTTCTAACAATGGTATCCATGAGAAAACGGTTTGAAGTCGGTTTTTTTTTGCTAAAAAGAGTTATTTATGGCAACTCTCATAGTATGTGTGGCCGTAGTATTTTTCTCCAAATCCAAGAGAAGTCTCTCGTTAATAACATTCTTGTATGTTATTTGGTAAAAGTTTTTGACTGTTGTCTGCTTGAAACAAAGTTAATTGTGCTTTAGAAGGTTTTCTATAATTTAACTGAGGCCGGACTTGTTAACACCCAAATTTACCCAAATTTTTTCAAAGTTCGAATGTATAGGCATCTACTGGGTAAGCTCGCTTCACCATATAGCCTTCATCCTTGCTACACAACGGGCCAAGAGAAAACCCATCATAAAAAATACGCCGGAATTAAACTGTGGCGATGACTGTACCAAATGCTTGCTTACATGTATTGTGTTTGAGCCCGAGTGGGCGATTAAGGATAGCCCATAGCTGGATTAGTTGTGTCACCGAAGGGACATTCCGCACTGCAATGCTATTATAACATGTATTGTATTCAATGGTATTCTAGGCTTATCCAGGATTACATCCTTATATAGACTTAATCTAGAAACATCCTCACAATACAAATTATATAGTTTTTATTGTATGGATGCTTCTTCACATTTTCTTACTTTATTCCTAATCATTTGAGTAAGTTTTTTTCGTTGTGTACATAAAGTCAATTACATAAAATATGTTATTCATAGTGTAAATCAGCTGCTCTAAAGGTTAAGGGAAGTTAACAATATTTGAAGATATGTGAATTTTTATTAGCATATTAACATTCTTTATAGTTGAAAGACTAATGAAGACTATTTTACGCCTTATGCGTTGCCTGCCTGTTCGTGATGTGACATCATAAAAACACACACAACAGTCTTCTAAGGTATTTCATGATGTTTGCTTTCAACATTTTCTAGTACAGTAGGTCAAATGTCTAGACTAGACGAACGCTATTAAATTAACAGATGTTTGTTCAAGCCTTATCAGAAGCCTATCTCTCTTGTTCAGAGACATACAACCTAGAAAACTGCCCTAATTCACTGGCTTATGACTAACATGCGAAGAGAGGTGGTGTCATTTATCAAAAAGCTTCAACAAAAGCTACATGAAGCAAATCTCGGGCCAAGTTGAATACGTTTTGAACGATAGCCAAGAGTGCACTTAAGGGAATTGTAGCGTAATGCCTTCTACAACAATCATAATCACTGCTTACACGATATTTATTAAGCTGAAACCGTTGAAACGGTACATACTAAACATAAAGGGGTGTTTACAATGTGTTGAATCGAACATCACCCATTAAAATAAAATATGCAATGTGCAGTATTTGTCGCTTAGCTCTCCCATTTGTTGTATAATTGGATTTATTATTACAGGTGATATTTGATTTTTTTAATCTGAAGTTATAATAGTAATTAATCGGCCTTATCGATTCTAAGTATGCAAGTATGCTTGTTGATATCGTTCTACAGCATGACCAAAACCTCATAAAACTGCAAGACACACCAAGTACATAGACTTAGCTCACGTGGTGACCGTTATCTGGGATGTCGATTCGACAATCATTGTCCCTATAGTCGTCTCTTCGAACGGTCTTATAGCGAAGAGCCTGATGAACACCTCAAGAGGGTCTAGTGGCCCTTCTGTCCCTTGATCCAGCCATCTAGTGAAATACAGAAATTAGGGATAGATACAGAAGGCGATACTTCTTGAAACAGCACGTATTGTCAGAAAGTTCCTAACTTTGTAGCCCTAACCACCCGTAGCTTGGACTTTGCCAAACTATAGTTTTAACTTGTTTATGACATTTATTTCATCTAATTCATCCATTCATTTAGTAGTGGCAGAAATGAACTAGGTCACTTAACCTTATTTAACTTTGTCTCTTAAACCTTATCCAATCGGGATCTGCAGCGCATTTGCTTGCGTTCCTGGTTGGCAATAAGAATGAAAGGCAGGTAGACGGATAAGTGACTATCCTGCCTGCCTCCCTTTTTCGTTAAAAATTAACGAGTACCTCGACCAGTCAAATAAATGTTGAAATAATTAAAATGTTTGTCGTCCCACGACCCCTTTCCTCATCGTTGGGTTTATTAAAGGATATAGGTAAAACACAAAGCGATCGCTCACCGAGAGTACATATTAAACATGTGTTTTAGATTGTATTGATTTTGACTAACTGTAGTTAATAACGTATCATCAATACTGTAGTTAATCTAACTGTAGTTAATAACGTAATAGTAATCACTAACGTGAGACTAACTGTAGTTTAATAAAATGTATACATTTAACATCAAAGACTTCAAGGAGAATCAGGAATTTGAATACAGCTCGCTTCAAGAAGAAAAATATTGTTAGAAGAAATTATTACGTATCTGAATGTATAGTAAATGTATCTAAATGAATATTAGATTTCCGTTAATCTCGTTCTAAGTATATTTTATTAGAAACCTAAATCCTACTTTATACATTTGGATATACATTCTTAATAATATTTGAAAAGATCCGTTTTACATAAATGTCGGAATCGTAAACCAGTGTGTACACACCCTAACGCGCGTTGTTTACGACCAACCGGATTAATTCGTGGTCCACTCGGCCGGGATAAATTGCGGCAGTACTCTCACCACTGGCGCAATTTGAATTAGTAAGCAGAAGGAGAGGTTAAATGTACGCTTTCTTACTCGTATTACATTATTTTTCACATAACTGTAAAACAACACTCTAAAAATTTCACTTCACCGTCAGCCGGCTTCATTTAATTTCTTTAAACCCGCCACTGTAAACACGGTTGAGATTAAAGAAACAAACACGAGCTAGATTAGTTTGCAGAGCCCAGAGCACTTGTTTTTCTAAGTTTGCGACGTGCACTCGTAATAATTTTATAAAGCAAAATATTGTATTGTACGAGATGACGTTTTTAAATTACTTAGTAAGTATACTAGAGTAATTTTCGTTGGACTGCAAGTCACAAGTGAAAACTAAGTTTCTCAAAAAAAGTTCAAATATTACATTACATTATCGCGACAGTGTCGCGAGTTCAATAGGTTTTTTTCAATTTATTTTAATTTAATTTAATCGCAATATTTGAAAATATCCCATCTGAAAAATGCCCAACGCGCCTAAGAAATTTTCACTTAAAAAAAAAAGGAAAAGCATAGACATACGTTTAACTATAGATCAACTAATGTTACATTTCACTTATAGATATTGTATTTCGAGAGATAATATACCTAGCTATGTGATTTATTATACAGTTCTTTTAATATAATCAGTAAGATATTAATTTAGTGCGGTGATCCAATCGCGAGGAGTTGCGGCCACTCCATTTTTTCTACGGATTATCCGACCCCAAGTATAACTTATTGGTTGCGGGTGTTTGTAAAGACGGATTACGATAATACCACTTAGTCTAATACTTCTAACTAAGTAATATTTAAGTGACACCCAATTGAATTCACAAGAATTTTTGTTATTCGTTATTATTATTCATTACTAGCTGGCCCCCGCGACTTCGCTCGCGTTGAAAAAGAAAAAATTATCTATTCTGTGCCTGTACGTCTAAATGTTTACCTACCAAGTTTCATGAAAATCGGTTAATTCGTTTAAGATTTATGGAGGAACATGCGTAAATACAATATCTACACTTACAGATTTATTATTACCTAGCATTGATGTTAAAACTATATACAAGCGTCGCTAAAATGCAGCAATAATAATGAATGTCGATATTTTGATCGAATTCGTTGACGACGCGGGCCCACTCATTTCACACCCTCCAATTGTCAGTTCTGAAAAAGGCCGAGCTTTTACAGACCGTTAATCGCTAAGAGCAATCGACCGAGCCTGTTCAGAAAGAAATAAAATCCACATGTGAACTGAAGTCCTAATGAGGTTAATAGCCACTTTGTCGATCCGAACGAACGCCGGGGTGGGAACAACTCATCAGCCAAGTTATGAGCGATTCCATTTTATTAACACCCCTATAGAGAATCATTGATTTTAAAACTTGGAGAGCGGGTGGTACACGATGGTCGGGGGTTTGAGTGTTTTACTTCTGCGTCAATGGTTGATTTGCTAAATAAAACCGCTTAAGGGGGAAGTATAGCTTTGCTATCCTAACGAAATAAGTATTTAGAAAAACTCTTGCACCGGGGCAATAGTGCGATAGAGAGCGTTGCAGCTCGCGACTGAGAATAGGTACGTTTTTGATGAAATTTTCATTTCGGAAGAAAACAATTTCAACTAACTAAATCTTAACAAATCACTCTGATTTTCATCTCGATCGTTTCAGCATAATATATTCTAGTTTTATAGCTTTTGCTTTTTTTAAAAAAATAGATTGATTTTATAAAATAACGGTTTCATTCGACAAAGTTTTAGACACAAAAATTAAGTTATTTGAGCTTAAATAAGTTTGAATGTATAGCAAATTTTGAAAAAAAGGAAAACATATAAACTTAATCTTTCATTGTGTCAATAACATTCAAAAAATCATGGAGATTGAAAAATATTTAGAAGTGGAAAAACATTTGTATGGACGAGTACGTACTATTCTTCCCTCTTAAGGCGCTTGGAGTAGACAATTAATACATGCTATGTTGGTGTGTTTAAAGTACGACAGATTCTTATTTTTTTAGCATGTAAATTAATGTAAAAAGATAAAATGAATGTTGAAATTTCCATTTTTCCGCTACAGCCTTAACTTTTGAGCTGTAAGAGTATTAGAGCTTCAATGACAGGGAATTAATGGAGTGACATGTCTTAACTCAAGACGGTTAGCGAGTTGAGACGTGAGCTCCTCCGCGAACTCAAAAATCTCTCTTTATATTTGACATCATCTAACTTCATTTATCATTAAATCTTTAAATTTATATTCTTACTAATATTATAAATGTGAATGTTAGTTTGTTTGTTACGCTTTCACGCAAAAGCCATTACCATGAAATTTTGAATACACGTTTTTTGCGACACCAGAAAGGACATAGGGTACCTTTTATCCAAGAAAAAAGTACCGTTCTTGAGGGATTATCTAAAATATAAAACTATAACTAACGCCTGGCCAATGTGTTATGGTCCAGTAACCCTCATCTAATTTTTTTCTGATTATTACATGTTGAAACTCCGTGAGTAGCTTCTGTTTGCCGAGACGTCCACCTTTTTCCTCTGCGAAAATTGTCGATAGAGGTAGCTAAAGGAGTTAGCAGCCGTAAAAAACTTCCAAGCATAGGACTGGGAAGACGTGCCACTCAATTTGTAGGACTATGCGGCCATTTTATTATACAAATGTTTACTAAGCTGCAGACAAAAAATCAGCTGGTTATTAATTTTTTTATATGACCTATTTATTGTTATAATATTATTTATTACTAGGCTGTTGCCCGCGACTTCGTCCACGTTAAAAAAAGATAAAAAGTAGCCTATCACGTGTCCCGTACTTCTAAATGTTTATCTACCAAGTTTCATGAAAATCGGTTAATTCGTTTAAGAGTGATTGAGGAACATACATACATACATACAGAAAAAAAATTCTAAAAATCGTAAATTTAGTTTCAGTATCGTGTATAGAGTCTATGTACACGATATTTCTGAAAACAAAGTAAATTACTCCATGACTGACCCCTACAGATTTATTATTAGTATTGATATTGGGGGTGGTTTTTTGGGAGGGATGGGATTACTAACCAGCTGATCGTTAACCTGATAAATCAATTTTTGGGCAATTTCACTTTTTATACTTTTCGACAAATTTAGACGATTATCTACTACCGTTTGGTGAAGAAATAACTAAAAAGGTGAGAAATATCATAAATGAAAAACTGCTTTCTGACTAATAGCAAAATCTTCAGAAAGAAAACCTGCTAAATCCTAAGTGCTAGCTAAATCAGTGCTAAACACTGAGTAGAGTTATAAGTGGTATTTATACTGCTTACTGTATTTTTTTACCAAGTTCTTATTTTATAAAGATGATTTGATAATTTGTATGGTAAATTGAAGAACTATTGTTTAAAACCTTCATACCCATAGGTTAGTTTTCTAATATTATAACAGGGCTTTTGAAAATATTTACAATACAGAGAGATATAAACAAAAACTTTCTTCATAATATAGTTTGATGCCATAAAATAGAAGCTTAACACGATTCTCGTTAGAATTTTACTGGAAAACACCTAACAAAATTTCTCTACAACAGAATTACTCGTATATTCTTTTTATAGAACTCGCTTCAACAAAATTCTATTTTGAAGCAATATTTATCTCTGAAAAATATTTTACTCATAATTTGTGTTTGTCTACGTTATTTTAAAAATATATCTACACTTTTTTTTATTTTATTTTTTATTAGAGACGGGTTTGCTCTTGCACACTAATATAATATTATAAAGAGGAAAGATTTGATTGTTTGTTTGTTTGTTTGTATAGAATAGGCTCCGAAACTACTGGACCGAATTTAAAAATTCTTTTACCATTAGAAGCCGACATTATCCGTGATGAACATAGGCTACTTTTTACAGAGGGAAAATGCTTCATTCCTACGGGAAATCTAAAATAAAAGTAAATACTAGAGGCTTGGCCCGGGATACAGTTGACAGCGCCATCTATCCAGAATCTGGTGAAGCGACTAACATGACAACTGTATGGTGATATTTTTAGCGACCCATTCCACGGTAGATGGCGTTTTATACTTTTCAACGCGGACGAAGTCGCGAGCACCAGCTAGTTTTATATATTTTAATAAGTTTTTCATTTGATGTTACTCAATCAAGCAAAAAGTGCTAAATGGATTTGGATGAAATTTACCACACATATAGGCTTATTGCCTGGAGTACTATTATGGTAGAGGTGCCCAAGAGGGGATTTTGGGATTTTTTCGAGCACGTCCAATAGGTCCCCACGACGCTCGAGTGACTCCACATTTCCACATAACTACAGCGTGTAAGAAGTCGTGGGCACAGCTAGTAAATAATAAACAAATGAATATACCTGGGCTACCGCAGCTTCGTAAACCCTATACATAGGAGTTTATTATTATGACGAATGTAATATAATAATGGTTCGAAGTTTGCATCGAAACGAACAAAACGTCAGCTTCAAAGAGAAGGCCGTAATATTGTATGAATTGGAAACTCGTCGCGAAGAGGAAATGGGTTTGCCTGGTGCGGTTGACTTTGAGGCGAAATGACGAGGAAACATCTTGGTTCCGGTTTAAAATATTGGAAAGTACAATATGCTTGGAAACGTCAGGAAAACCAAACACAATGCTTGTGTATATTTCTTTAAAACGCTCAAATTTGCTTTGTTTAGATGGCAAACTAACGAATGCGCGACTTAAGGTGATGAAAGTTAGCTTTCCTCCATACGAACGTAGAATTATTATTACTCCGCTGTTTTATGCTTAATTTAGAAAAGTAAGCATGATACCGATTTATCTTGTCGTTAACTAGGTTCCTTGTCATACAAACTTTAAAAAAAGTATTAATTTAATGATCCTTGAAAAATCCATATTTTAACACAAGTTTTAATGCAACTTTGAGGGTGAATAGGTCACTCTAGTGTACAAAAACTCAAAAATACTTTGCCTACAAACATTGATTAGTTATTCAAGACTTTAAATAACTGTACATACATACAGAAAAAAATTGTAAAAATCGTCAATTTAGTTTCAGTATCATGTATAGAGCCTATGTACACGATATTTCTGAAAACAAAGTAAATGACCCCATGACCGACCTCTACAGATTTATTATTAGTATATTGATTAATAATTCTACTATGCGTCTATTAAAAAAAAATCCAAGCTTCAATTAGAAAATTTATTTTTACCAAAATAAATATTGGTTGTTACTTAATGGAAATGCCCTACTTATCTGCTAATAAATAATTGCCTGTCAAAGTAGAGTTTTTCGTATATTATTGATTACCGGACAAAGTGTAGTCCTCACGACAATACACTCTTACTTATTCATGAGCCGGATATCCGGGCATGGCCATTGTTATTTATTAAGCATCCTACGCTAAGATAGGCTCCTCATGACTCAGCTGAAAATGGTTGGAATGGCGGAAAATTTGCGGGCTAATGAATTATAGTAGGCACCTATATATACTCTACTTGTCTAATTTATTACGTTTTGTTGATAATAGACTCTATTAAACTATTGGTTGAAGGTTTGTTTGTATATGTCAATGTAATCAATACTAATAATAAATCTGTAAGTGTAGGTATGTATGTATGTCTTTCTTCTTTCTCTTTCTTTCTTTCTTGTATACATTTAGACGTACGGGACTCATACGACGGGACTCATACGAGACAACGCGGACTTTTTTTCTTTTTTCTTTTTCTTTTACAAAGCGGACGAAGTCGCGGGCACCAGCTAGTAACTAAATAAACATTGTAAATTAGATCTTTAAAAAAATCCTACCAACAATATTTATCCATATTTTACTTAATAAGTATGAATATGTGAAGTTTTTGAAGAAGAAAAAAAAAAGAGGGAAATAGTGGGGACACTATTTCCCTCTTTTTTTTCTTCTTGGAATCTCTGGATTTGTAACAACGCCTGATTTTTTTTCTCAGTATTCTGTAGACTAGATCATTAAAAGTTTTCCACATGAAAATTTCTGTTGTAACGTTGCATCTAACGACTTTTATCTTCTAACGAGGTATTAACATGCGGAGAGCCTAATTTATGACGCACAGTACAGAATTACGAGGTTACTAAGCAAACTGAATTATAATCTAGATTCTAATTGAAATGACCAAATCAATGTGGAAACGCTAGATAATTGATTGGTCGGTATTGGTTTGTTTATTCAACTAGGCGACGGCTTAACTGTTAGTAGCGTCAACAAATAAGTACAAACTTATGGTTTAAATTTATAAAAGGAATAAAACAGGCGCCCGACGCAAAAGAGGGGTGTTATAAGTTTGACCTGTAAATCTATGTGTCTGTCTGTGGAATCGCAGAACCCAAACGGATGAAACGATTTAGATCTAGATCTAGATTATGAAGATCTGTTGAGTTATCGGTTCGACGACACGTTTGGTCTAGTGGCTAGTGACTCTAGCTGTTAACCAGGCGGTCGCGCGTTCCAATCCCGCTAGGGGCAAATGTTTATGTGTTAACATTTTACCTTTGTACTTGAATGATGGATGTTTTGTATTTATAATATGTATGTATTTACAAAAATAAAGTTTAGTAATCTATGTAGTATATGAACTGTCTGTTATCTATAATACAAGCATTAGTTGCTTACTGTGGAACTAGATTGTGTTGTGTAGAATGAGTGGAGATATTTATTCACATAATAACATAATATTGGGGGAGGCCTATGTCCAGCAGTGGACGTCCTGCGGCTGAGATGATGATGATGATTTATTCACATCGTACTCTGGTTCGATTGATGTCAAATTTGGTATACTGTTAAGTAGTGGTAGGCACACTGCGTTTCGCAGTCATTTGGGCAGCCCGTCTGACGGCAGTAACCACTATCTTACAGAATACCACCGTGAAATAACAGCATCATGTGCTGTTGTGTTTCGGTAAGTGAGTAAGGGATGTCAGAGCCCATTACCCCATCCCTCCCTTATCCCTTATCCTCAATCCTTCTATGGTCGGCAGCGCACTTGTGGCAGTTATGGCGTTGCTTGTGTTATAGGCGACGGTAGCACTTACCATCAAGTGGACCGTCAGCCTGTATGTCGACCTTAACATAAAGAAAATACTGTTATTTCGATGGTATTTCCATGACATGGTAACCTTGGCTTGATGCTGCAGCATCAAGTAGTCTGCGGTACACTCAACTCCTCAGCAACTTACAGCAGATATAGCGTGTTTGGGCTCAATAGAAACTTGGAGGTACTAATATATGGGGTAACCAGATTCAGTAGTATTGGTTAAAAATTGTAGAACGACCTAACCATAGATTTTGTATTACTACCGTTGGACCTAACATAATTATTTGTTCTAAACTAAAATCTAACACCGAAAATAAAGTTGAATTTAGAGTTCAACATACGGTTCATCTAAATTTCAATTTACTTTTTAAGTGATAATACCTACTAAAATAAATTTTATCTTTTTTCAGATTTGCTTGAAAAGAAGCTGAACAAGTAAGTACGTTTTCGTGTAAAAGGTCTGCAAACAAACTGACAACACAATTTGATGGTGGGTGGTGTGCATTTTTAGTGATGTACAGGCTATAGAGGAGGCGTTACTCTTGTTCATAATGCACAAAATCTTTACAAATTAGGTCGGTGGAAGTGCCACAATTTTGACAAAAACCGTTTCGGCCTATATCTCCGTAACAGTGCACTTGAGGCCAAAAATGGTAATAACCTTTATTGTAGATAAATAAATTTCCTATCTTTTTGTCAAATTTTTTTTTCTATCACTTACCGTTTAAGACTTATTCGACTATTACGATTTGTTTATGGCCATATTTGTGTCCATGGAAATGGGCTCTACCGAAACATAACAGAATGTGTTGCTAGACGAGTGTGCCCTGGCACTAATTTCTAGACCCAGACCAGAGCCAAATTTGAAAGGATTTTCAATATTGACCCTGCACAGAGAATTAACCCTGGAACAGAGCGTTAAACCACTCATCCAACGGGCTCGTTAAACATCCTAAATATAATGTAATATATCCACAGAAAAAGAGGAAAAGTATAAGAGCCAATGTTCGCGGCTGCCGTTAAGTGTCATTGAAGGCCCACGTAGTTGGATTACAAGGGAAAGTAGGTCTTACAAGATAAGAGTTAAGGTCGCAACCCGCTTAAACGATTGACTCAATTATGTTGACGCGTATAAGAGTGGCAAGAAGCCAGTGAAATCATGCGAGACGATACTCTGTAATTATAAGGAGGCGATTAAGTGGGGCTTCCCTATAGTGATGTTTCATTTTTCAGGGAAAAGTTAGGTTTTTCTCATCTATTTCATTTTTTTTATAGAAAAAAAATTGAGATAGATTTTATCTATATGTACTCTTTTAGTTATTAATTAATTATTTTTGTTGAAATTCTTTTTTATATCTATACTTACATAATTATTATACTGCTTTTTAAACAAATATATAAATATATTATTTTATCACTTCTTTAACACTAGCGACCCACTCCTGGCTTCTCTTGGGTGTACCTAATTCTGTTTAATGACTTTTTCGAGGCTCGAGATTCTAGCTATTTTCATCCGCTTCATATTAGCAACTTATATCAAAATCGTTTCAAAAATCACTGGATGAGACAGCCATAATGATAGATGATGGATGGATGGATGACTTATAAATGTATGAAATGCATTACTATGAAGTGTGAAGTAAACATTAATTATTATTATAACCAATAACGAAAAAAGTAGACTGCGTTCGTGAAAAGTAGTTTCGTTACACTAGTACATCACTAGTAATACTAATATCGAGTATTAGTAGTAAATAGCTACATTTGAACAGACACAGTGTAATTAAAAGTGGCAGTTGATGGCCTCAATTCAAATCAATTGCGACCTCTTCATTATGAATGTGACAGTGGAATTGCTTCGTGTGTACAGTCAGCAATGTAATTAGCTAAATATAGGGTTAAGAGCTAACTTTTTTTTTTAATAGAACTTGATAATCTACATTTGTATTTATAATATGTATGTATTTACAAAAAACGTAATGTATGTAGTATATCAACCTTCTGGTATCCATAATACGAGCATTATTTACTTAGTGTGGAACTAGATGGTGCTGTGTGGAATGTGTCAAGATATTTCGATACTTATAACATACTTTCCATTAGATTAAAAAAGGCCAAATTGCCTAACAGATGCTATATTTCACAGACGCAATGAAACTTAGAACAAGTTACGGCTAAGCAAGCAATACAAAAATGAAGTTGAAAACTACATTATTCATATACTTGAAGTAAGACTCGTTTTTCGGTTCGGTGTTGCACTCACACAACACGGTAGTAAATAAGCACTCTGCTTAATTACGACTGAAGGCAAATGTTGCCCTGCTTTCAGACCTAATTTAGAAGATGGAAGGCACACTGTATGCCGCAGTTTTCCACTTACGTTTAAAGGTAGCACTTGTGCTATATATTAAATCAAATCAAATCATTTATTTGCATGTACGTGGTTGTTAAAACCAGATTCCATAGATGAAACAACGTCCCAGCATATGCTACAACATTTGGTGTGCAAAATAATACATTCAATATAATTAGCTTATCGCAAGCAATTCTGTCGATCATAGTATTATGTAATTTTCAATACATTTGAAATTCAAAAGCAAAAATCTTAATTAAACTTTAATAAACTAGACAACAATACTTAGAAACGTAAGTTAGAACTTAGAAATGTGTACCGGTAACTTATCCCAATAGCCGATAAGGAAGTCTGTTGTGAAGCCAAGGTACAGTCGGGGTAAGAAAAGGCAATTTATCAGTCATGCCAAAATTTCATTTCAAACGTCTGTCAGTTGTCTGCTATAGTGCTTTAGTTTCAAAAGGTACTAATAGTGTACGACTTGATTAAGGAATGAATTTAAAAATTGCCGAGGTTTTCGTACCCGAGCTTTACCGACTGACTCTATTATTTAGATTATTCAGAGGATGGCACACCATCCTACCAGCTTAATACAAAGGCCACTACATCTAACGAACCCTATTTGGTTTCAATAAATTATGTTCCCATGCAAACTGTTTGGTTAAAACTCCTATGTAAGGTATTTTTGATTAGCTTTTTTGTGTACTCTAGATTCCATTAAAAACCTTTCCCAGTTAGGACCACATATAACGCATATAAATGAAGTTCACCTAAATGAAACGTTGAAAAGATAAACAAGGTATTTTCGATGTAAATGTTAAAATTTAACTGGAAAAACTAACTAAAAAAAGTTGTAATATATTTTTAATGTTGTTTAATTGTTTTGAAAGAAGAAACTACGCAGGTTTCTTAGCTGTTTCTTCCTCGTAGAATTAGCATTCCGAACGAGTGACAGATTAACTTTATGAAGTGTTTTGACGGCCTGCAAATTCTTGCAAATTGGCTAACAGCTAAATTAATGTAAATATTTAATATTTTAATTCAAGACTTAAATAACAAACAGAGAAATAATAATGCTGTGCTTTTCGTATGCAGCGAGTGAATTTTATTGGCTCAAACGAAAGCCTCATATTTTTTGCGATAAATCCCAGCGACGCACATAACTCCAGCATACCATAACTTACGTTTATCTTTGCACACATTACAACATTCCACAGTACATTGTCACAGCAGAAAGTAAAGTATAATATTATATAAAGAGAAAATATATGATTTTTTGTATGTTTCTTTTTAATAAATAAACTCATAATCTACTAAACTGGTTTTAAAATTTCTTTCAGTTATAGGAAGCTACATTATTATAAGCTACAGCTATTATAAAACTAAGTTTAAGAGTTACGAAGGAACATACATACATACAGAATCATTCAGTTTCAGTATCATGTATAGAACCTATAAACACAATATCTCTGAAAACAATGTGACTTACTTCATGACCAACCCTTACAGATTTATTATTAGTATATTGATTACATGCAAATCCATTCTTAAAGAGTAAACTCCAATAATAATAAGTAAAATATGCGTCGGTTTCCTCCTCATTTTGGCTTTTCTAGACGGAGACGAGGTAAATAGAAAAAGTAAAATATAATAATATGAATACATTTATTGAATTTATACATATTGAATTGACCGTCCCTCACTGCGGTGTCTGCACTGTGTAGCAGTACGACAGGCGCAACTCAAATGTTTATTCGCTGGAATTTGCGAGCGCAACTTCGCTGACTCCGTCCCCTGCTCTGCTGCTCTCTTCCTACGAATTAAACTTTCGCCTTATTTATAAATTGAACTTGTTACTTTTATTGGCACTACACAGACGACAAGCGGGTTCGTGTTTACTGGACCGTACTTACGTAAATATCTACTTATTTTATTTCAAACCAGCTGGCGCCCGCGACTTCGTTCGCGTTGAAAATGAAAAAGTAATCTATCCTGTGTCCTGTACGTCTAAATGTTTATATACCAAGCTTCATGAAAATCTTCGTTAAAGTTATGGAGGAACATCCATACATCAATACCTACACTTACAGATTTATAATCTACTAGCTAGTGCCCGCGACTTCGTACGCGATGATAAATTAAAAATATAAAAGCAATTACAACGCTTGACAACTTTGTTGCTACAACACATTGGCCAGGCGTTAGTTACAGTTTTATATTTTACATAATCCCTCGGGAACATTACTTTTTTCTTGGATGAAAGGTATCCTATGTCCTTTTTGTTGTCCCAGACAACGTGTATGCAAAATTTCATGGTGATCGGTTCAGTAGTTTTTACGTGAAAGCGAGACAGAGTTACTTTCGCATTTATAATATTAGTAAGGATTTTTAAGTTTGATCCCTCCGGGAGCGTTGTTGGTAATATTATGAAGGGCAAACTAATATGAAGTGCGTCTGTGGACATAGTCGTATCAGTCCCATATTACACATCTTATCTCGGCTTCCCAAATTGGCATGCCATTAATCTATATAAACCTCTCAGATTAACTCGATCTCGAAGCGAACTGATTACTTTATGAATTCAGAACTTACATGTGGCCTTCACATGTCGAACTTGGTTAAATATATTACCGAAACTTTCACCTAAACTGTATTCATTAATATTAACTGAATCTGTACGAGCCTATAAATACAACTAGCTGGTGCGTGCGACTTCGTCCGCGTTGAAAAAGAAAAAAGTAGGCTATCCTGTGTCCTGTACGTCTAAATGTTTATGTACCAAGTTTTCAAAATCAGTTAATTCGCTTAAGAGTTATGAACATATTTACATACATACATACAATGCCTACACTTACAGATTTATTATTAGTAATGCCTGACACATTATTGGTGTGACGCAAGTGGAGTTGTCACGGCGACAGTGGCGCCATTTTTTATATTATCAGACGATCCCTCGGGAACCTAACATTTTAACAAGATAGACGGTATCCTACATGTAAATCGAATTAATAAACTATCTGTGTGCCAAATTTCTTCCAAATCCGTTCAGCCGTTTTTGCATTGAAAGAATAACAAACATCCTCACAATCTTTGCATTTATATTAGTCCACTGGTTCCACTGTTCGTGAGGAGGCGTAAGATAGAGAGTCTAGCTATTATTCCTACGCTTTCCTATCCTATCCTACTGCCGTTGAATAAACATTACACTCGACACTACCTTTCCCCAATTTACATTTTCTTCGCCTAGCAAGTGATGTGTAGGTCGAACTTGTGTCCGCATCGGCAACCAAGCGATAAATTGCTGGTATAATGTTATCAACACTAAAGGTCGGAATATCAATAAATGTAATAAAATCGTAAACAAGACGTATAATGAGAAAATATTTGATTTTTTGTATAAATATAAATTATCACACATTCGACACAGCACCATCTAGTTCCAAAGTAAGCAAATAATGCTTATTCACTCGAACTTTGAAAAGATTTGGGTTATATGAGTTCGTGATAACGCTTTTCAGCCAGAACTCAGCAAAGTAGAGACGTGGAGCTAGTATAGCAAAATGAAACAAGATGTTAAGTGTATTAAGGAACAGTAAATGCGAGCAATTATCTCTAAAATATTATCACTCCCCCAACTAACTATTTAAAGGTCCCTACAGACTCGCCGATCTTGTACAACTCGAAGTATAATCAGCCAAATTGTTTGTACAGTGACGAACTTTAACATAAAACGTTTAGAAACGTTTATGCTATAGCAAATTCTATGCTTCTATGCTATAATCTTTCTTTTCAAATATGATTATTGATAACAAAAATTAAAAAGACTTCAAACCGTCTCGCGGTCTTTTCTCGTGGATGCCATTGTTAGAACTGGACCAAATTTAAATGGGACCACACGGGAAGTCGAAGGACCTACTCCATTTTTGGATATCGGTTGAAAATAATTTTTCTCTAAGAGTTTTATACTACAGTTTTACAGTATTCAAAATCAAAATCAAAATATTTATTTATCAATTAGGTTTCTACAAGAAACTCTTATGATCGTCATTACAAATCTAAACCTACCAGGGTTTCGGTTATTATTCGGTTATACCAGGCTATTATTTATTTATTTTAAATATACACAATGTCTTTGTTAGGTTAGGGAAATATATACCTATTATAGAAGTCAGTCAGTATGTCCAACTAAATGTTTTTTAGTTCCCTAATAAAGACTGACTTGAGCGTAGGTTGGAACAATAAATATTTCCCAGTCTCCTATTCGTCTCAAGAAGATGTCTAATTAGGCTCGTTACTTGTGACGCGATAACACCCGAAGATGTCTGGCTCATGGACCGCTAATTTATTTAATGGTCAGAGTTTCATGTTTTGTTGGTTATGTCTGTTGTATAATAATAAAGGACATCCTGTGGAACTGAATATTTGATGTTTGACAAAAAATTATTATTATTTTGACTACACATTATTATTAATACCAATTACGTAAGGTATTTTTTTTATTTTACATATAAAGAAATGACCTAAAACCATTTTCTTACATTAGTTTACAATTATTTAAGTTTACAAATACAAATGTGTGTCTGTCTCTGTGTATGTGTGTGTGTGTTTCCATGTGTTATACATTTATAGTGTGTGTTATACATTTTATACAATTGGAAAAATATTTGAAAGAGATTTATGATCCTGAATCTAGCGGACATCCGACAAAATAAAATTGGCTAAAAAATAAAGTTACTGCAAATGTAAAAAAATGGATGTTGTTCGTTGATTCGAAATCTTCGTGTGGTTAATTTAAAAAAAAAAAATTTTTGGATCAATATTTTTTTATAATCAAAAATCTTGTTTGTTAAAAATTAATTTCGACTTACCTATAGTAATTATAAATCGACACTATAAATGTGTTTTTTTTAAATTCAGTTTAGATTCTTTGATAAAGGATATTTACATGAAACATCACTTGAAAATAAATTTAAAAAAAGACGTTTGAAGATTTTTTCAAAATCTACATGTAGTTTTTTGTAATTTTTAAATTTTTTGATTTTCTCAAAGATATTCAAAAAACGATCTTGCCCATCGATCTGATTAGGCATAGATATAATTTAACACACTTAATATAAAAAAATATATAGAATTTGCCTTTGTATATGTCGTCGGCGGATCCTTTAACTAGGCTCATCGAGATCGGCCTTGTCACATCACGAAACGGCGACATTTCTTGATATGCCGCTCTAAAAACCGTCATATCGTTCAAAGCATAACGTTTGACGTTTTGCCTGGGCATGTTTGAGCAAATCGATTTGTAGGGTGACCAAGCAAATGAAATGAAGTTTTGATTTTTTTACTAGATTAAAAGGGCGTTTAGGTATTAAAAATTTACCCAGCCATGCTCGGACAGAGTCTGTAGGGTGATCAAAGTATAGGTAAATAAAAAAATTATATAATTATATAAAATATATTTTTAATTACGTTTCTTAAAAGCGTCTCTTAAAATAGTTACATTCTAGTATTAATCATATAATAAAATCAGACTCTTAAAAGACACATTAATCAGGATTAAGTGTTTGGGTTGGCTTTTGAATCTTTTTACAGTTTTTACAGTGTCTTTAAACTAAATAAGTTAAGAATGCTTGTTAATTTTATTAAAATACAGTTTTTATGCCTAGGAAATCCATTCACAATTATTTTTATAAACATTTTAAAACATAATAACATAACAATTGTGCGCTTATTACAAAATGTATTACAATACTTACTTGCACTGGAAACAAATAGGTTAGGTTAGGTTCTGGAATGTTATGA
This sequence comes from Synanthedon vespiformis, assembly GCA_918317495.1. Taxonomy (NCBI): domain Eukaryota; kingdom Metazoa; phylum Arthropoda; class Insecta; order Lepidoptera; family Sesiidae; genus Synanthedon; species Synanthedon vespiformis. Next base: position 7,944,436 of record OU906966.1, on the reverse strand, counting down.
AAATTAATGCGAGCGGAGCGCAGCGGAGCGAGCCCACCCGTAATACTGGTTGTAGCAGTACGACTGGTAACAAAATAGGTTAGATTTTGTAATGTTTATGACTCTGGTTCATTTCAAAATATGTTATAAAACGTAATGTAATGTTTATAAAATTAATTGTGAATGGATTTCCTAGACATAAAAACTATATTTTTATAAAGCTAACAACCATTACTAACTAATTTAGCTTTAAAACACCATAAAAATCACATACAAGATTAAAAAAGAAATCCCATTTGTTTACTGTATTTTGCATACTTATAAATAACAATGGCTTAAAAAATCTTAAATTAATATTTAAGTAAGTAATGAAGTAAATGTTTTATAAACAAACTTATAAGTCACTTCCGCAGCCATCTTAGATGTCAATGGCCGAGGAATCACGAAGCAGGGACACCCTACTTTTTTATAGCTCCATAACCTAAAACAATAAAACATTTTGTTATAAATCTCTCACCTTTTATCATGATTTATTGTTATAATTAACACAAGATTAGGATATAATCTTGTGCATCCCTAATAATCCTAAGTTGCATGCCCAACAGGGTCCATAATACTGGTCTTTGTTTTTATATTATAACATTTTTGTACATTATGGTTTCGCAATAAATAATAATTGAATTGAATTGAATTGAAGATATTAGCGTATAATGTTTAATCATAATTTATTGTTATAATAAACATAAGATATTAGTTTAAGTGTATAAATAAAAACTAACCTGTGAAATCCAGTCAGAAGTCCATGGTCTTTTTACATTATATGTAGAATTAGCGTGACTCTCATAAAAAATCCTTAACTAACACTCATAATTTAATTGAAAATAACTTTTTTCTTCAATCGTCTCACTGTTATCACTTTTATTGTCGTATTTATCGATTTCTTGTGACGCCGCCATCTTATTCGCACGTAAACACACAGCTGACAGAGCGTAAATAGCGCCACAAGCATCGCGAAGCGGAACTACATTACGATGCGCTAAGCCATATCTCGATGTGGCGAAGTGACTAAAACGGCAAATCGACGAATAGGTTGCTTTCATCGATCAGCCCAACTTTATAGTAGGCACATCATGAAATAATCAGTCAAATCAAGAAATGCCACTGTATCGTGATGTGACTAGGCCGATCTCGATCGGCCTAGTTAAACAAAACGGCGGCGACATATACACTGCTTATAGATATACCCATTACAAGACTAAACATACTCTATTTTATTGTTATAATAATGTACGTAAAATATATTTTAATTGATATTAATGACATTTAAGTATTAAAATCAATTACAATAAATGAAATGAAACATTCATTTGGTAAAGAGCTACCTTTTTGTTGAATCTATTGGGAAATATGAAGGCGAGTGGAGTTAAATGGAATGAATACGTACTTGCTATACATTACTCCAATTATAATGGAAATATCAATTATTTTAAATTAACAACTCAAATCAATTTCACTCTTGTGAACGACAGAATGGAAAGATACGATTTAATGATAAAATAAAAGCTTTATTGGAAGTATGATGATACTTTAATGTATGAAAAATATAAAAAACTTAAAGATCAAGGCATTTGATTTCATAGTACACCTTATATTACTGTGATAAACAAAGAATTAACTAGACTGCATCTTCTAGTTTTCCGTATATTTTACTATATTTTACTGTAAAAGCTCATACGGAAGTTATATTTAAACTTTAAACCATATAAGTGAAACATTTTCTTACTTCACATAGTTTTATTCGGTATATTTTAAAAGTATTTTGAGGTTGTACGTAAATTAAAATTTCAATTTTATTTATTGTTTTTTCATTTAGAAAAGCCGCAAAATTACTACATACTTATCTTGACTGCATGTAACGTTTTATTTACTAGAACTTCTATCCTTACCTCTAATAGAGGTCTAGCATGCAATACCTACCACCATTAGTTTGTGTATTTCGTTTCTAACTGAAATTCTAATTGTGTTTTCAATTAAATAGTGAAGTGGGTAAAAAATCTTATTCATTCTCATTTTTCTGTCATAAATAACATTCTCCGCAGCTACTCTTCTAAAGAGGAAAGATTTATTTGTTTGTTTGAATAGAATAGGCTCCAAAACTACTGGACCGATTTGAAAAATTCTTTTACCATTAGAAGCCGACATTATCCCTGAAGAACATAGGCTACTTTTTACCGCGGGAAAATGCTTCATTCCTACGGGAAAACGGCTAATAGGACAACGGGTAGTAAGAATTATCCTTCCGTACTCATTTTATATATGAAAGGGGGAAGTGTGGGAACGGAGGAATGGGGTCTAACAGAGTTGTCGACAAAGTCATGTAAGAATGTAAAAATCCGTGTCTGGTGTATCAATGTTATAAAAAATTCACTCATTCGTGAAAACAGTATTCAGAGCCTCACTGCAGTGAATTTTCGCGCAGCGGAAAATTCTAAATAAGTAAACACACACACACACACATATACAACGAGATTTTTCACTAGAGTGAAGCAGAGTGGGAGATTTTACATTTAAATGGGAAAAAATACTTTGTAACTAGAAAAATGAGTGAATCCTCAAAATACGTAAAATATTTTATAATAAAAAGTTCTTTGGACGGACTTAAAAAGCGAAGCCACAGAGCATTGGTTGTTTCTAAAATGCGAGCTAAGTTGAATAGGTAAGCGCAGAGACGCATTGCAGTAACATAACGCTCACTTAATGCGGCTTCGGTTAAATCATATTTGGATTTTCATTTCAAAGGATATTAAATAAATAGGTGTTTCATCAATCTTTCTAAGATACGTACAGTATCATTGTACTGAGGATAGGCCAATTTTTAGAAGGGGAAATGACGTTTACGCACTATCCCTCGTCGATGGGAACAGTCGATGTGGTCTACCATCAGAGGATAGACCTGTTCCCAGAAGTGGGACATGATCAATCAATATCATCATCAATACTAATAATAAATCTGTAAGTGTAAGTATGTATGTATGTTAATTCCTCCATAATAGATTAAAAAAAAATCATTTTTAACCCGGACGAAGTCGCGGGCGCCAGCTAGTATGCAATATATCGGCTGGTGAAGATGAAGAATTCAAGAATATATACAGGCTGATAAATCCAAATAAAATTTATTTTTAGAGATATTAGATTCTTAATTAAAAAAAAAAAAGAAAAAAAAAACAGAATTTAAACTTTTTTAAATTACGCTCAAACGCGACCAGGAATCGAACCCGTTCAAATCTCTCTAAAAAATAGCGATGCTCTAAAACATACCACACAAAATGCTGTCAATTCGTGGTGGTCTTCTTTTCGTTCAGACAGGCTATATCCAGTTAAAACTAAATTACAAATTGTTTCTAAATTTTTCAAACTTTTCATACATGTATTTATATTAGAGCACAGCAATAAATATTTAAACTGTTTTGTACATAATAACCGCATTTTTCCCGTTTTCCAAACGTGGAATTGAGTGGCGTGTCGGTTGCTCCCTTGCGGACGTCCCAATTTGCGTCCTGCCAAATGTCGAGTTTGTGGCTTGCGAGGTTTTTGCAGACGGCCGTTTTTGTAATTACTACGACAAACGAAATGAATATTGTAAGCTGCATAATTAAGTTTCTGAAAAAATAATCGGGAATATTTCACTTGTATATATATTTTTTGTAATAAGTGCATCGTTTTTAATTATCCAATAATTAAAGTGTAACTGTAGTTAATTATATGTGAAACCCAGAGAATGGAGAGCATGAATAAAATTATCAAAATTACATCACAAAAAAAGAAAAAAAATGTAGGAGGATATACTAAATATTTTTTTGTTCTAACTGAAATATTATAATTTAGTTGAGAAATTCCTAAAACAATGAAATAGAAATATTTACATTGTCGAATAGCACTTTGTACTGTAACTGCTATATATAAATTAAAATCCCGTAAACGTGTCACGTTTGCGCAAATAAAGATTTTATAGCTTCAACTTTGTAAAAATATTTTATTTGATTTAGACAAAACAAATGTACAAGAACATATTATTAAAATCGCATTGATTCTCAACCACGTTGCACAATGTAATTTCCAACTTTGCCGAGATCTCAACAATTCCAATTCTCATAACAAATTCAATAACTACCAAACTTAAATTGAACTTATTCTTCCCGAATAACTAAGAGAGACAGTAATAACTCTGAAACTGTCAAAAATATCCACTTTCTCATTCAAACTTGGCCCTTTATGCGTTCAGTGTGAAGCCATCTTAAGCCACCAATAATTCATATTTGTAAGACAACTTTTTTCTGAACCCCAGAAGCCTATAAATAACGCTCACAATGGCCCTAAATTCCATGAAGTGAGAGAAAACCATATTCAGTTCGATGGGAATTCTCGTCTTGTGTGTTCCGAGCGATTTATAAGGTAAAAACATCCCCTCAAGATTACCTGTTTGATTGATGAAGCAAAAAGGCCGATGATTAACTAACTGCAAGAAAAACTTTGTTTTTCTCCTACCCACTTGATGAAGGCTATACCAAATAATATTTTTAGCTGGACCTCAATTAATTTCGTCTTAAAACACTTTTGCTAAATCACAATAATATAGATGATTTTTACCTAACTGATAATAGGCTAAAAGGGAAGGCGTCTTCATAGCAACCGTGGAAGGGAGATACTATACACAAACCATCCACCATCATATAGATCGCCACAATGCCCGCTCTGTTTAAATAGAAATAATAATAATATTTAATTTAAATTTTAATTTAAATGAAATATAATTCTTTCATATATTTATATAAATATACATACATACGCTTATACATACACTTCCTCTCTCCCAGTCCCTAAGTTGCATGCCCAACAGGGTCCATAATACTGGTCTTTATTTTTATATATAGTAACATCTTTGTACATTATGTTTACACAATAATAAATATTTGAATTTGAATTTGAAACAAACTTGACCAGATAATATCTCGAGAATTGTGAGGTATTTCTAAGCAGCAACGTACAAGGTCTAACGCTGCAGGGAGAACCAGGGAATCTAAAATAAACAAACGATAGCGGATACTTGTTCTTATTTTGTTTGTTGGATAAGTAAATCTTGTTGTTTCATAAATTTTCAATTCTATACCGTTGCGGTACCTTTATAAAGTTTAGTGTGGCCCAAGTCATTATCTAAGAGCGAGAGACAAGTATGAAGACTTGTTATTGTCGTCCAAAAGTACCGTTTAATTTTATAATGAGACGCCAGTATGTACATATTTCTCTTTTAGATAATGGTTACATTTTAATATTTTTGTTGATAATTTTGAGAAAATGTTATACTTATTGGCAAAAATATTATAGTAAAAATCACAATTCATCTCACAATATAACTTTTAGGGGCAAAAAAAAGGCAAAAAGGCAAAAAAACCTCATTAAATTGACAATTTCCGCTCTCGCTAATAACTTGTTCCTTGAGACAAAAGAGTATTCCCGGTGCCAACATTTTGAAATTACCGTAGCGGCCGGCTACTTCGTAGCGCATTTTGATTTCTGTAGCGACGTTGTCGCAGTTGCTCCCTCGCTACGCCGTAGACTGGCGTAGACGTTTCGTAGAGAATACGAGTGCTACGTGCTAACTTGTAGCATCTGATGTTAAGAAGTAAATTGAGAATTCATCGCAACTTAGCTTTTATAACTTCTAAGTGTTTCACAACGAACGATCCGACCTTAAGCTGATACGGTACTTGTTTATTTTGTTTGGAAAAATGGCCGTCGGGACAAAGTTGGAAGCTTTATTTCGCTATTTTTTTTTCTGTTCTCTTTCAATGTTCTAAACTGGAAAATAGAAGCTAGACACATATATTTTTGCAAAAAAATACCAGTTTAAATAATTTATTAAATTTTCCTAATACGCAAAGTTAAATAACTAAAAGTGACAATGATTGTGCGCTGCCGCCTTTGAAAAAATCTGCTTAAGTTTTAGTTCCGCCTCTGTAGTCTATTGACCATAATGATATGAATATTAATAAAACTGAAGCGATTGGATTTGAAAAAGAAAAATGGAATGTGGCTGTGTCGTGGACACGGTCGTTACATAACGTACATAAAGTTCATGTATACGAACGAACCACATCTCTAATCCTTCGTCATATTATACAAACGGTCGCGGGTTCGAATCCCGCTAGGAGCGATGTTTTTTATTTATAATTTGTATGTATTTAAAAAAAAAGTAATCTAATTAAAATGAAATCTAATTAAATCTAATCAATTTGAGTATAGTACTCAAATTGTCTATCAAATTGTTTTGTTTTAAAAATATAATTGCCTTAAAGAATTTTTGAATTGGATCACGTAAATAAAAGCACACCGTTTCATCCTTCGAACACAGGGAAGCCGATAATTGCTTAGAGGCATTCTAGGCTTCTGAATGAAAAGCACAGTCGAGCCGCAAGCTCGCAAATCCGCGACAAAGCTCGATCCGATTTACAAATGTAAGCGATTTCAATTAAAATCGATTTTTGAACGTAAATATATTCCTATGTTAACAGGTTTGCAGGTGATATATGTTCCACCTTTAATATTTTAATTTGCACGTTAGCTTATAAAGTCACACTAAGGGAACAAAATTGTCGCCTTTATGAGCAAGTATAAATTCATAATATATACTAGCGACTTGCATCCGGCTTCACACTAATCCTTTTTTTTTTAATTATACACAACAATCTTCCTCATTGATGGCTCTTTTCATTATTGCAAACCGCATCAAAATCTGTTGTTCAGATTTTCTGCTGCATCACCAAATAGTGGAAGTCTTACCAGCATAAATTATTTTGAATTTGCAGAGCTTTACTGCCTCCGGGTATACTTCGCCTACAGCCTGCTTTTATGGACGTACAAAATGCTCTAAATAAAGTCACTTTGACATCCCTCGAACCGTCGATCGAACGGTTTGGTCAGAGTTTCAAATAACCTCTGCGCTCTCTCTCTATGACTAAGGTATTTAAAGTCACAATATTCACCACACCAACAAAAACAGAACTAGATTACAAATCGATGTTAATTAAATATTAAGACAAACCGGTGTCAAAGTTTCACGATTAATGTCAAGGTTCAAAATAACAGATACAATTGATATTGTAAATATATATAACTTTAAAAAAAAAAAAACAAAAAAAGGTTTTCGTTGCGTTTACCGCCATCTATCTTTATGAATTTTGGCACAATAATGAACAATTTGGCACGTAATGGATTTCTCTCGCTTAAGGTCAAACACTAGTCGAATCATTCTGGTCACGTGTAAGAAGGAACTCTGATCTTATTCCATTATGGAGGCCTCGGGGAAATCGAAGGAACGGTGTATAAACAACACAATTGGATTACTTGCCTCTGTTCTGACCATTTACTGTTTAAATTGCCAAGCGACGATCTCAGATCAATTTATAAATATAATTCATCAAATAGATATTGGTACCAATTCGTTAAATAGCTTTTTTAATCCATACGAAACATATTCGACTGTAACATGCACACACGTATACATTATTATAAAATGATATCAATCAATCAATACTAATAATAAATCTGTAAGTGTAGGTATTGTACGTATGTATGTATGTCCCTCCATAACTCTTAAACGAATTAACTGATTTCCATGAAACCTAGTAGATAAAAATTTAAAAGCACAAGACAAAGGATAGCCACTCAATAGTTATATTTTAACCTTCATATAATATTAAACTAGCGAAGCACCCTGGTTTTGCATGGATGCATTTTTTTTTCTGAAAATTATATAATTTAGGCGGCTATAGCTTTTTTCATTAATTAATAAAATCTATCAAAATACGTTGAGGGGGTTTAAAAGTTATAGGACAAACAGAGAGTCACTTCATTTTCTAATAAGTATGTACATATGATTTTGTCTTTGTCTTTCACAGATAAACTCTTTTTAATGAAATTCCCTGTAAACAAAGCTAACAGGCATTCAAAGTTTGTTTGGAAATACCGTTTCGTTAGTTCCCTAAATGGAAACTGTCGATCAGTGGACGTTTTACAAACAACGATAAAATCTCCAAATTGTACTAAAATCGCTACTTATTCTGTAGTTTTATTTTTATTACTAAGAAAACTCCTTTTTGTTTAATGTAAAAATACACTAACTTTTGTAATTGATAAATGAAAGTCGATTTTTGTAAACAAATTAAAAAATAACATATTATATGTTTACCCAGATTTTTCTTGTGATGTAATTTCTTGAGATTTTTGAAGTGAAAGCTCCTTTACGCATGGCATTTTTGAGATGGAATAAAACCACTCCTTCCACTTGGATCCACAGCTTAACCATTGAACTCGCGACACTGTCATGTAATATAATGTAACCGAAACCTCTGTATATTTTCAGATATTAAATAAAAAAAAATTAGATGGGAAAAATCATTGAACTCGCGACACTTTCATGTAATGTAATGTAACCGAAACCTCTGTTTATTTTCAGACATTAACTTTAAAAAAGAACCCTTTTTGAGACGGGAAAAAGCATTGAACTCGCGACACTGTTATGTAATGTAATGTAATTTGCCTATTTTCCAGGTTCAGACTAGAGCCAACATTGATAATTGACTCTGCCAGCAATCAAACCCGGTACCCTTGATAAAAAATCTTGGGAAATATGGATGTAAAATGTCTACTAAGTACATAATGGTCTTACTTTAGGAGAATTTGATTTTTTCATTTGTTTCTAAATACAAGAATTCATTGGTATGTTTATGATGTTTTCAAAAATCTAAAAAAATATATCTTATTTTTACTTGAGCGTGTTTAAGCGTCGTTCTAATTATATTAAGATGAAAAGCAATAAACTATTCACAAAACAAAGTTGTTATTTAACGCGAAGCTGAAGTATAACGGCGCGGTTAAACCAACTTGAGATTAATTAAAATGGAGTAAGTATTTTAATACTTAGAAAACAAAATGGCGGAAGTACAATGGCTTTAATTAACAAATCAAAGACTTGAAGTGTTGCATCAAAGGAGCGGCACACAAAAGGATTTTAAAAACGTTTCAAGGATGTTGTTATAAAGGATCGCCTCGGATTGTATAAATATATCTATTTTCATTCGGGAAATCTTTCGGGAATAATTTTCCATAATTTGGTGCAATTTACATAGGATCTCGTGAGGAAGGAAAAGATAGCTATTTTTTTAAGTTATCGTCTGAAAAAATGAATCGCTAAACTTACCTACCAATAGACATAATCAATACTCTAATAATAAATCTGTAAGTGTAGGTATGTATGTATGTACGTATGTATGTATGTATGTTCCTCCATTTTAAATGAATTGACTGATTTTCATGAAACTTGGTAGATAAACATTTAGCGCCTCTTTCACCAACGTCATGTAAAGTGTTGATTAGTTACTTTTAGAAATCATTTTCTGTTTTATTGAATTATGCACTCTGTTGAGTGCATCCATCGATGGCCGATTTTTTATTATTATTTTCTATTCAATGTTTGGGACGTTTACCGTAAAAACAAAGGTATATCAGCTCCATTATTTCCGGTTACCGGTGACTTTAAATGACAGTTTTCCTACTTTACGTTTGTGAAAGAGGCGCTTAGGCGTACAGACACAGGATAGACCACTTTTTTCCTTTTCAACGCAGACGAAGTCGCGGGCACCAGCTAGTTATTTATAAATTGTTTCTGCTAATGATTGCAATAATACTAATAATGCTAATGATATAAAATGATTGCTTTAGCAAATAAGAAAAAAGCCTTATAAAAGCCCTCTAAGATAACTAATAAAGTATTCGTCACAATTCCTCACAGTCTCGGACGGATATTAGTTTCCGCAGTGCGTTAAGAAAATTTTTCTCAACTTTTACGCCAAGATTGCATCTAAAATACTTTACACTAGCTGCTGCCCGCGACTTTGTCCGCGATTTATTTATGTCTTATATAGCCAATGTCTCATTCTGATGTGTAAGCTATATTATTGTGAAGTTTCATTCAAATCAATTCAGTGGTTTTTGCGTGAAAGAATAACAAATATCCATACAAACTTTATCGCATTGATAATATTAGTAAGGATAAGGAAAAACGGATGTCACACCCTTCGTTTACAGTATAATAATATTAATTTGTGTTCCCCATCTTTCTCTATGGAGCCGGTCTTTTGGACTTGGTCTTTGAGACTGCAGGATCGCCATAAAATCGATGCACTAGAGATGTGGTGCTGGAGACGCCTCCTAAAGATCCCATGGACGGCATTTCGCACCAATGTATCCATCCTCAAAGAGCTTTGTGTTAAAGAAAGACTATCGTCAACTGTGCAACTACGAATTCTGAAGTTCTTTGGTCACGTTTCTAGAAATGAGAACTCGATGGAGAGACTGGTGGTTCAGGGCCAGGTGGAAGGCAAGAGAGCACGCGGTCGATCGCCAATTCGCTGGATGGACGCTATAACAAGGGCTACTCAGTCCATAATCGTCAGAAATGGAAGCACATCGCCAGGAAAGCTAAGCTGCCTTCGGAAGTGTCATTGACCCACCGAACACCCCACCGTGTACCCCGTCAGTGCGGCCACGACCACTCTGACAAGAGTGTCCGACTGAGAAGAAGAATGTTAATTTGTGTGTCATTAACGTATTGACTCAAAACAGTCGTCTGCAGCTTGAACTTTTGTTTAAAATTAACATACTCTGAACTCTCAGACCGCGAGACAATTCTAAAGCTTTCATTATCTCACGTTGCTAAAATTACGCGTTCCCTAGACCATAATCTCTCATTAACTTGGAACTAGTTGGAGGAACTTCACTCCAATGAAGATAGTGTTAATAGCAAAAGTTTTCCCCTAACGTTTTCGCCGTTACATTTGGCCTTTGTTTATGAACTTCGATCTATCTAGTACTTTTATATTGATCAGGTTAGCTGGTTACTGTATTGTTAATAAATCAAAACACAGTATCAATACTAATAAAATAAATCTGTAAGGGTTGGTCATGGAGTAAGTTACTTCAGAAATTTCGTATTTGTAGGCTCTATACATGTTACTGAAACTAAATTGACGATTCTTAGATTTTTTTCTGTATGTATGTACGAGTATGTATGTATGTTCCTCCATAACTCTTAAACTTAGTTTTATAATAAAGTACTCGCTGATAATGTAGCTTTCTATAGCTGAAAGAAATTTTAGGTTTTAAAATTTCTTTCAGTTTAGTAGATTTTGAGTTTATTCATTAATAATTTCTGTATGTAAAATATGTATGTTCCTCCATATAACTCTTATTAAACGAATTGCCTGATTTTCATGAAACTTGGTAGATAAACATTTAGACGTACAGGACACGGGATAGGCTACTTTTTTCTTTATCAACGCGGACGAAGTCGCGGGCACCAGCTAGTAGTTAATAAATACTTGTTTATTTAATCAATCACCTTTAAGACAGCGAGACATCAATTTTATTTTAATTTTTACTAGCCGGTGCCCACGACTTCGTCCGCGTTCTGGATGAAATGTACCCTATGTTCCTTCTGGTGTCTCAGACAACGTGTATGCAAAATTTCATGGTGATCGGTTCAGTAGTTTTTGCGTGAAAGCGTAACAAACAAACTCACATTCACATTAATTATAATAATTAATTAGTAAGTATGAAGATTTCATCTTAGTTCACATAACATTCAAAACACAATACTTTCGTGCGTAAAGAATTTTGAAAGCCATTTCCTTAGGATAGTGCAAGGTCACTTTAACAATAAATAATTGTCCTGTCCGTCCCATTTCATCACACAATAAAGTTATTCATTTCCTGACGCCAGTAAGAAAATATCCGTAACATTTTAATACAATTAAAAGTTGAACATTTCAACGGCTATGATTTGCAAGTGTGTTGTAGAAGCGAAAGAACAATGCTGTAAAAACAAAATGGCCGACAATAATAACAATAAATGGGAACAAAGAGGCGAAAAAATTTACGATCCAAGTTCGGTCTTTGTTTTTTCAGGAAAGTGGAAACTTGTAAAGGCCACCGTTGTAATGGCTTTCAACCACCTGTGCTTTTTAGCGCAGTTTTTGGCTGATTTTTGTTCCGAGTTCTCGCTGCGTTTCCGCTAATGCAAAGCTTTCACGTCAAGCTCTGGTTTTCAGATAAATACAAATATAAAGATAATTTCTCACACAGTTGAGTAATGCATGAAAAATTTCGTGTCTTGCTTTAATTGTATAAATTTTTGACGACACGTTTGGTCTAGTGGCTAGTACCCGAGCTGTTAACCAAACGGTCGCGGGTTCGAATCCCGCTAGGGTCAAATGTTAACATTTATCTTTGTGCCTGAGTCATGTATTATGTTTGTGTATTTATGTTGCGTGAATAAAATTCTTTCTTTCTTTCTTTCTTTCAAAATATAAAGTATAATTTCTATCAGAACTTCTCTGCATTGAAATATCTTTTGTCCAAGCTTTTTAAAACCCAAATTCTGATATTATAAATATGTAATATTTCATCGAAATCAATAAAGCAGTTTTTGCATGAAATATTAACAAACTTCTTAACAACATTCTTAACAAACTTGCGCATTTATTATGTTAGTAGAATATAATACGATTTATTTAACAACTCTTAACAACATGATATACTTATAAGTAGGTTTCTAACTTACTACATAATTATGGATAATTGGATCCAAAATAATTAGTTAAACACTCGTCAAACGCATTTCCCCTAAATTATAGTAATTATTTCTTGGATGTTTTTGCTTAGGGTAATTGTGGCTAAATACCATGTTCATAATAACCGAGGGATTATTAATAACCACAGTCACAGACTAAGTAGACTGTAACATAATTATCATAATGATAGTGGTGAGAGACTCGGACTCGACAACATCTGCTCATCTAATTCCAAGGTAAGCAAATAACGCTTGTATTATGGATACCAGAAGGTTGATATACTACATAAATTACTTTTTTTTTGTAAATACATACATGTTATAAATACAAACATCCATGACTCAGGTACAAAGGTAAAATGTTAACACATAAACATGACACATGACCTCCCCCGTCGGCATAGGACGCGCCGGCGAGGGAGAGTGTGGGACTCGACCGGCCGAGTGCCGGTAATACCCACTAAAACCCCCCCATGCTCCACCATCAGCGGTGATGTGCGGGGACCGAATAACAGCCAGGCCATGTCTGCGGCCCCCGCACACCGCTTCGTCCAAAGGACTCGTCTTCATGGTGGCAACCTAGGGAGCATCTCTAGGCCGCCACGCCGTCAATTTAGTGTAGGCCGGGCGGCAGTCGTCCTACCTGACGCCCGGTAGTCACTAGGCAACTTGTGCCGCGGCATAAGCGCGGCGCCGTCGTCCAACTCTGCGGCGCCTGAGTGGGTCCGCCTGGAGGTCCTCTTCGCGGGACCGCTCCCTGGCTTCTTTGCCACTCATGGCCGCTTCACAAAATGTCCTGACTGCGTTCCAGCAGTCAGGGTTACCGACCATTGCTTTAACGACAGCGGGTAAGGACAGGTCCTGTCCCACGACTGCCGTCAGAGCCGCTCTCTCATTGTCCCAACCTGGGCATTCCTCCAGAACATGTTGCGCCGTGTCGTTACTGGCCCCACATTCGTGGCAGACGGTGGTTGGCTCCCTCCTCGCGATGTTGCACAGGTACCGTCCGAAGCAACAATGCCCCGTGAGCACCTGCACAAGCCGAAAAGAGAGTGAACCGGCCCGCCTGCTCACCCACTCGTGCAGCACCGGCGCGATCGCAGATGTGGTGCGGAAACCCCACCCCGGCTGCATCAACTCGTCGCGCCATCTCTCGAGTGCCTCCTCCTGGCCCTCTCTCCTCCATCGCCTCGCATCGGCGGTCTTATGGTAGACCGCTGATAAACATTTGATCCTAGCGGGATTCGAACACGCGACCGTTTGGTTAACAGTTAGGGTTACTAGCCACTCTAACTGTGTGTGCCTGCACAAGGTTCCCCCGTCTGGGGATTGCCTGGGTGTCTCCGGGCAATCCTCCGTTGGCGTTAGCCTAGCCAGCAATGGCTAGGCTGCCCTGGGGTGGATCGGAGTTGTTGCCTCGGCAGAGCCCGGTCCACCCCGATCAAAGGGCAAGGAGGCACCGGGGAGTTTTAGTGGGTAGGGGCCAGTTCTGCTGGTCGACCCCCACATACCCCTGCCGCTAGCCAGCGGCAGGAAGTCAGTAAACGGATCTCTCGTCCAAAAAAAAAAAAAAAAAAAGGGTTACTAGCCACTAGACCAAACGTGTCGTCAAGTTTATTAGTAAAACATGTTCTTTCAAACTTTGTAAACGAACATTTAACCCGAAACCAGTAAATCTCACATTCTTAACGCTGACTTGTTTATGTGTTGTACGTGGAAATACATTTCCACAGGTATGTGGAAGTCTTATATTACCTTTTCACGTGTATTCACTATTTGGCGAACTAATTGGATGCGCTACAAAACCTATATGTGAGTGCGCGTACAGCTTTGTAATAGAATATTGTGGTTCTGTAATTTAGCAATACGGGAAGTTAACTTTACAAACAAACAGAAAATATAGAGTACTGACTACGTGAAATAGAAAACTGAGTTATGGATAAGGGTGTAGCTACACTTTCAGCGGTGAAGAATATCCTGCAATGAGATCCAATGATAGGGAGGCGTGACAATGAGACTTTAGCTTTCATCTATTCACAGTCCATTAAATAGATTCACATAATATATTTAATGGTTAAATTTATCATTATCTATTAACGCCACTGCATCCAAAACCCCCCAACACGACATCATTCAATTATTTTTGCATATACAAGTACATATTGTGACCAATTCTTACAAAATTCAAAGAGATAACTTTAATTTTAAGTAATAATAATAATAATAATAATAATGCTAACCACAGGGTTAGCAACTCCTTTATGGGACAATGTGTGCGCTTCTACAACAGGCTTCCAGCTAATATACAACAATTATCTATAAATAAATTTAAAGTTTATATTAAGAAAACCCTGTGCAAAAAGGGTTATTATAGGATATTAGATTACATAAATGATGACTGTCCTTGGAGTCAAGTATAGTTGATTATTGTGTTATATAGATTGCTATGTATTGTTACGTATTACTTTGTAATTAATTTATGAAAAGAGCAACTAGGGGGTTTCTTGCCGAGTTCTTCCCCCTAGAAACAGCTTTCCGAACCGGTGGTAGCTTGTAAAGAATGTTGACGAAGATAAATGTTTTGTAAAAACTTACGTCGAATAAATGATTTATTATTATTATTATTATAAATATGAGCCGAGGCAAGCAAAGTTGAAATGGGAATGGCATTAACACCACGAAATGAACGCGAAAGTGCATGCACGCTTTTTACAAAAAGCTGAATGCGATGAAAATGTGAAGAGCGTCGCGACGCTACACGTCAAAGAAAACACAACGTTGCAAATCCGCATCTGCATGTTGCAGATTACATCTTTCGTTGCACTCGCCGAGGCCGACTCGGCTCTAATTAAATGGGAAAAATCGACTGCCACCCAACTTGACCCACTTGCGACAACAATCGAGCGCGCTAAACGGTCCAAACGACTCCAAAGAGCGACGATGCGAGTCATGAGCGGGGAGCGAGTCAAAGTAATGGCGAAATGAGTCGAACTGCACAGAACTATTGGCCACCATTCAAGACATTGCGCAACAAATTTTTAGGAAAAGCTCTTTCTTTCCTAGATCTGTCGAATTTGTTAATATTTCCGGTGTTAATGTTAATTCCCAAGTGAATTTCCGGAGCTCGATTTATTTGATTCTAATATTTAAAAAATAAGAGAGTTTGATGGTTCTCGCTCTTTACTGTAGACTTTTTCTTTTTCTTCTTGGCTTTATTTTTTACTTCTTTTTAATTAAGTTCAAAAATAGCTGTACTCTTATTTAGTCGTAGGTTTTTGAAACGGTTTTATTTTTTATTTTATATAGATTCAATATTCGGAAACGTGTAAATGGTGTCACATTAGTCTGTTATTTAGTTATTAAGTAAATTATTGTATAAATAACACTCTAAGTTTTCTATAAAAATAAATAAATAAGTTCATACATTGTCGCTATTGGTTCTTCAAAATACCAGCACAAATAAATGCCTGCGACTAGCTGTAGTTGAAATTAAAGAATTTTCACTGAAGTATTGCTTTTATGATATAAAAATGCGTTTGGCTTTTGTACTACTAGTTTCATTAGAATATATTTAAAAAATAGTAAAAATATCAGACTTTAAAAAAAAAGTTTTCTGTTGTACCTTTGAATTTTATATAGAGCAATTTCTTTTTTTTTTATGTAAATAGCTTTGTATTTCTATCGTTTTTTTTGGTTTCCAATATTGTTGGTGTACCAACAATAAAATAAAATTAATTTATCTATTTCAAATCCAGGAAAGTTAGTGTTTACTTTTTTTTTTTTTTTTTTTTTATGTTAAGGTCGACAGACAGGCTGACGGTCCACTTGATGGAAGGTGGTCCACTTGATGGTTTACTTTCTTTAAGATTGATTGTTTAATCTAATTTAATTAATTAATTGTATTTAATTTAATTTTAGATTTCTTTATTTTTAATGGTATTTTTTTATAACCATATATTTTTTTATTCACGTGCTTAATTAATGAACATCCAAATGTATTATTAATAATAGAAAATTGAAGACGAATTTATTATTAACACAAATTAAATGTAGTTTCTTAACTTTGTTTCAGAACTAAGTAGACGCCATCAAACATCCTACAAAGTGAGTCAATACTTGTTATAGGCACAGTTTATTTCACTTAGACAAATATCTCTCTTTTATGTAATAAGCTTGTCTCTATTTAGAATCAAAAATAAATACCTAATTATTATTAAAAAACAATATTTTCCTCTCTCAGTAATTCTATGTACATTGTACACAACCTTCCAACGCGGAGGCAAAGGAAGAACTTCATAAAATTTCAATACATATATTAATATACTAGCTGTTGCACGCGACTTCGTCCGTGTAACTTTATTAAATTAGCCTATGTTAGTCGCTGATAATATAGCTTCCCAACATTGAAAGAATTTTTGAAATCTGTCCAGTGAATAACACTGAAACTTAATATGGAGAAAAACTAGAGAAAGCTAATATTTGTCTATACTTCTATAAAGAGGAAAAATTTGATTGTTTGTTTGTATAGAATAGGCTCCGAAACTACTGGACCGATTTGAAAAAATATTTTACCATTAGAAGCCGATATTATCTGTGATGAACATAGGATACTTTTTACCGCGGGAAAATGCTTCATTCCTACGGGAAATCTAAAATAAAAGTAAATACTAGCGGCTTGGCTCGGGAGATAGTGCCATCTATCCAAATCAGGTGAAACCTCGCAGAGATATATTATTTCGATGGGTGAAACGACTAACATGACAACTGCTTGGTGATATTCCACGGCGTTTTATACTTTTCAACGCAGACGAAGTCGCGAGCACCAGCTAGTACATTATATCCATAACAATCTGCAATAGAACATTACGTTATTACGAGACTTTTCATTTGGCCCGAACAAATAAATGAAAAGATACTTCCATTAAAAGGCTCGTGAGACGGTAAAGAGTGTAGACAATTTTAAGTCGTTTCCTAGACTCGATCTTCATTTCGAAGCAGTAAGAAAACCAATATCGCTTCTAAGGTTGGAGCTACGAAATCAGCGATGAGATTAATCAGCGATAAGATTAGTTGTTAAAGAACTTGTGACGCAAAAAAAAATTTTTTAAAAAAAAAAAACCAACTTCAAACCATTTTTTCATAAATGCCATTATCAGAACTGGACCAAATTGAAATGGGACCACGCGGGAAGCTGAACTTTGAAATAAAAAAAAGAATCATCAAAATCGTTTCACTCAGTTGAAAGTTCTGATGTAACAAACATTTTAAAAAAATACATTCGAATTAAGAACCTCTTCCTTTTTTTGGAAGTCGGTTGAAAATGTCTATATTCTTTAGAATACAAATCCTAATTGTTCTTTGACAGTTTCTTTCTTATAAAATTTTTCGTTTTATAAATAAAAAATATATCTAATAATTACGGGGAAAAAGTATACAAACACACATTATTCCCTATAATTAATTCCGAGAATATGATGTGGAAGTTTACAAAGCATTAATAATATTTTAATAAATCTGTAAGTTTAGATATTGTATGTATGTAAGTTGCTCCATACCTCTTAAACGAATTAACCGATTTTCATAAAACTTGCTAGATAAACATTTAAACGTACAGGACACAGGATAGGCTACTATTTTCTTTTTCAACGCGAACGACGTCGCGGGCGCCAGCTAGTTAAAAAATTTAAAAAAACATGAGAACTGCCGACAGAAGTGAAGACTTAAAACTGAGCGTCCTAAGCACACACATACAATCGGGTATATGCAATGTGTTGGCGGTATCGCGTACGTAGACAGCTGCGCGCGCACAACATGTTGCTGACGCGAACTGATACATTTTTTCCCTATCCAAAGTCGTATAACGCGGCTATAGAAGTTTTCGCTTCAAAAATCGCAAGACTACCACTGACAAAGCTCCAATCTTCTATCGCAGAGACCGAGCAAAGGAATTCTTTCAATTTCCAGCTATAATGTGAGCGCCAACCAGTTTACTAAACGACAAGTGGTCGGATCGAAGTATATAGAAAATACCGGACACGCGTCTGCAGTGATCGTAGGTCCCCCGTATTGACTCTTGTACGAGTACTTCCCCGCCGTGTATATTCCGGTACATTAAGCTTGAAATGAGTTGCAAGCACGCCTCTAACACAGTATAACTAAATAGATGGTTGGTAAAGTCATTCAAATTTTATATTTTTAATTTTCAGACTTAAGAAATTTGTTTCACAAAAATAATATGAGTAGTAAATAGAGATAATAAGAAAAAGATAATAAGATTACATAAAAATAAAATTCCCAAAATGTCCCATTTGGGACATTTCTTGTGGGACATTTTGGTAATTAATATTACTGAACATAACGGAGGCATTATATAAAAGAATTCAACATAACGTAACTATTATCATATTAATAAATGCAAAAACTACTGAAACGATCACCATTAAATTTTGCATACACGTTGTCTGGGACACCAGGAAGGATATAGGGCACCTTTTATCATTCAACGCGGACGAAGTCGCTTGCACCAGCTAGTATTTTATAAAGCCACGTGGACGAAGTCGCGTGCGACAGCTAGTAACGAATAAATTACCAACTTCTAGAAGTCTTGCAAGAAATAGAATGTTCAGTGCTTTTCCCGTTTCGTTTAAAAAAGTATTTATATTTCAGACATTAGTCACTGTTTAATCCCACTGTGCGACATAGCCTGAGGGCGGGTTACGTGTCGAATGCCGATAGAACAGTACAGTCGTCTCGAATATGCATGCATCCAGATAAAATTTCCACTCACATTTCACTACAACATATTTCCTTTTCATTTGACCTACTTTGTTCTATATACATATAATTGTACATTACAGAAAGTGTACGAGTATATTGAAAAGTATACAAACACTAAAATATTTAGCCAGAAATTTGCTACGATTTTCATGTAAATAGTGTATGTTATGGGTATACTTATAGATATAACTTTATGACTAATTTAATCCAATTCCTGAAACCCAGTGGTAATATAATAATAATAATAATAATAATTTATTTTCAGATTTACATCGATAACTAATTACAACAGATTAACTATATATTTACAAAAATTAACTATTTACATATATGTGGAATATAAATTATATTATAAAATATTATAAATATGAATGTGAGTTTGTTTGTTTGTTACGCTTTCACCTTTATTTTACTTGTTAATTTTGTTATGTCATATTTAGTCCCTTCCAAAATGATTGTATGGGACAATCTACTTTATCTGCAATTGTTTTCAGAATGCTATTGGTACTGCCACGTATCTTGTGCCATAGGGACGCCACCCTCTGTCGCCAAAAAAAATATGTTTAAGTTGCCTCATTTTACTCTTTTTGTTTAAATTTTTTTGCCAAAAGTAAAATGCCTTTACATAAATGCGAATACATGCATTTGTGTTTTTAGGAATCTGTCCTTATTTGAACGAATCGTCAATTGAAATAATTTACACCCCTAAAACATCATTCCAATAATCTATTTAATCCGCCCACAAAACTGTTCTTGACATAAAGATCCCCCCTGGATCCCCCGCGTTCCATTGTCACAGAATCAATCTCGCCCAGTCCCGGTGACATGTTTGAAGTTCAATATTGACATTTTTACCTCCACAAGCTTGCTATACATCTGCTATACACATTATAAAGGGGAAATTTCACTTACACTTAATACTATCGTAGCAGAAAATTTATTCTGTAGTAAGAAGACGTGAGTGGATGAAGGTGATATGTCGCATTATTCCAATTTCGATACAAATCGTGGTTAAAGTTTTATACAGAATTTTTGAGATAAGTCGCCACGGAACTGTTTTTTGTACTAAATAATGATGCAAAGTTGTGCAAACAACCTAAAATATTAATGGTATGATAGCACTAAACACTCGTATTATTTAATTTAAATAAAAGTGAACATAGCTTTCTCTTCCATTAACAAAAGTAAACTTTTCTGGACTCTTTGCTTTTTAAAATTATGTGTACATTACACCTTTTTCAACTTTTTACTATCCAAAAATCTCTTAACTCGACGATCTTAAGGTCTGTAAACATTCATATGGACATATTACCTTCATCAATGCAAAAAAACGAAAAAACCCAAAAATGCGACATAACACCTTCATCCACTCACGTCTTGATTGACAATCGGTGGTATTTGTGAAATGTACTTACTTAAACCCTTTTAGGATTTTTCGTTGTCATTTTAGTATTCACAATAATTGTCATTTAGATTCATGATAATAAAAACTATTTAAATACTCTCAACCCCTAAACTCACCTTCTCTTTTGAAGGCTCACTAAGACAACGTGGCGACATCGCATCTGATGACCAATATTACACATAATCATAAAAAATTCAAATGAAAACAGTCCCAGTTTAAGTTACATGTAAACCGAGATAATCCTTAATGGGATTGTGCACCTGGATGAGGTGGAATGTGCAGTAGAGTGAAAGAGTAAGTCGCTTCAATGCCCCATTGTCCACCACTCGCTAACTAAAGCTCTCTTTGGTAATAGCAGTCAATGGCTCATTGAAATAAGGTTCAGCTAAAGCGAAAAGCACACAACCGATTGAAGCAGAAAGAGCTTTTGCCGGAAATAAGCTCACATTTCTAATGCTACTTCACACATACGCGAATGAAACTGTTTTCGTAACACTTTTTTGTACATCCAAATATATTCATTAACGAGCCAACTTAATGAGAGGTAGAGGTGCTTGCTTTAACGTTTTGTCTCAAGGGTCCCGGGTTTTATTCCCGGCACAGAGTCTTCTTTGAAAATGAACTTTATAAAGTTGGCTCCAGTCTGGATTCGGAAAGTAGTGGCAGTGCACTGGAAAGCCTCGGAAAGCCTCAAAGTTGTTTGAATAAGCCATTTGAAAGACTCGATGAATGACACTTTCAAATTGAAAGGCAAGATTCAATATCAAAAGCTTCAACTTTCATTGAAGCTTGTCTGTCGTGTCGACCTTAACGTATTATATATTTTACGATCAACGAATTTAATTAAAATCGTAATTTTTTTTTTCATATTTTTCCATACAAAACCTTTTTTCTAAATTTGTGCGCAAACATTACAGTAAATTATTTAGTTGCATTTAAAACAATGCATCATAAATTAAGACAAAGGCTGTGTTATTTGACATTAAGATGTGTTTAAGTCATTCGGAAGATACTCATTTCGATCTGTTAATCTGTAGGAGGTGGAATGAACACTTGAATCGCTTGAAACGTCTGTAAATGCAGTGCAGAGGAGAGAGTAATCGAATAAAATGAAGCCGAGTAGCTAACGAAGCATGAAAGAAACTGTTCTTCAAATGAAATAAGAAAAGCATCAAGTAAACGTTATTCTTCTTTAGCAAAGATAAACACAGACGGAACAGTCCGGTGGAGTGCATTTTAATTTCGTCTTAACATTTTATTTTACTCATCTGTATATTATCTGTAATATATACATCTAAAGAGTTTGTTTGTTTGTTTGTTACGCGCTAATCTCAGGAACTACTGGTTCGAATTGAAAAATTCTTTTTGGGTTGGAATATTATTTCCAAATTTAAATGGGACCCCCTTGGGGGTACACCCTTTCGAATAAAAAAAGAATTATCAAACTCGGACTACTCTATTAAAAATTATACGTGGTCATACGCTACAATCAGTGAGTGAACAATCAATCATCCCCTGTTTTCCTACCCTTATGGTTGGAATTTTTTTTCCAAATTTTAATGGGACCCCCTTGGGGGTACACCCTTTCGAATGAAAAAAGATTTATCAAAATCGGACTACTCTGTAAAAAGTTATGCATGATAAAACATAAAAATGCATACATAAAAAAAAAGAAAAATATACGCATCGAATTGAGAACCCCCTCCGTTTTTGTTTTCTCGTTTTAAATTTAAATAACTAAATTATAATATAACGGTCACTTCCAGTAGTTTTTGGTGTCTGTGGCTCGTGTATTAGCTGACTGGCGTTGTTTAAAGCCATTTCCGTCTTTCGTCTCTAAGGGAATTAAGGCTCGGAGAACTGCTGTCGACATTGTCGTCACTAAATAAGGAGCCTGGCTCATTATTAAACCTACCTAAGCAACTATCGGCTTATACAAGCCGACTGCTGCAAATAGGTTTAGTGCGATTTATGTAACTAAAGACAATTTCTTTTGATATTACCGCATTGCATGCAGTTGTGTCTGTCACCAATATTATTTGTACATTTAGAAACGATAATTACTTACTCAAAAGTGACAAAGTACAGGGAGTCCCAAGACTATGCGACATGAAGGGAAAGTGCCTTAAGATAGGATATTTTGCTGAAAGAAGACTTTGTTATTTTTAAAATACAAAAAAAAAACTGTATTTTTATGATGCCAATCGAAAGAATGGACAAAAAATAGTAATTCTTCTTAAGTAACATAGTATCTTAAAAGAAAGGAATAACGTAAAATGTTTGATTTAAATTGCAAGAATATTTATTTATTGTCGACGACGACGTTATATTTAGAAAATCTTTTTTCATTTTCAAACCTACA
Organism: Synanthedon vespiformis; assembly: GCA_918317495.1. Taxonomy (NCBI): domain Eukaryota; kingdom Metazoa; phylum Arthropoda; class Insecta; order Lepidoptera; family Sesiidae; genus Synanthedon; species Synanthedon vespiformis. The sequence continues at coordinate 7,921,228 of OU906966.1, read as the reverse complement.
CTAATACTATGAAGTGAGAAAATTTGTATTTCTGTATGTTTGTAATGTAAACTGAAAAGCTATTGGACCTATTTTAAAAATTCTTTCACATATGGAAAGCCATATGTGAAGCTAGTAACATATAGGCTATGTTTTCTAAAAAAAATACCAGGCCGAAGTCGCGTGCAACAGCTTGTAATAATAAAAAACTACTTAACTGACCCTAATACAAAAGCAAGTACTAAATTAATCCAATTTAATTGCGTCTTGAACGGTTTTTTTACACACATTATTTTTGTCAGTTAATGCAGTCATTATCGCATAAAATTATGTTTCCTTTTGTGCGGTGCAGTAACTGCATTAAAAGTCCATTGCGCTGGCCTTTAACGAAAACGAAGCGTGAAAAATTGCATAAAACCTTCATCGCACTAGAGTAAAAAAAAAACAAGTTTGAACGCCTCTATGTAAATGTTCACCGGACTCGTTATAAAATAATAGTTTCGGTGGCAAAATTTTGTCCGAGTAATTTTTTGACGGTGAATACGCTTTCAAATATTCCTCCACAGTGGAAGGCAATCCAGAAAAGTGATGATTTTTGACGATGTCAAGATTTTTGTGTGTCTGTCAAGAGTCGCTTTTCCAATCTCAATTTTATCCTTTACTAAAAGTACTTTGAAAACAATGTATGTCGTTAAAACGTTGCTTAAATGGCTCCATTGTGACTGTATTCATTAAAGCTTAAAATCGTCTTAATAATGGTTCCAAGTCAGCAGGATAGATACGAACAAAACAGCGGTGACTTGGCGTGCAAATTTGCAAATATCAGCTTTAATCTTTGAATAATTGATCACCAAATCCATTTAAATTATTAAAAATTACCGTTGTCAATTTTCCGTAGAACATCATCATCTCACCCGCAGGACGGCTCTCCCCAAAATTTTCCAATACGACCGGTCAGAAACAGCCTGGATCTCACTTATACGATAGAGCAAATAGTTACTTACTGGTTAAGTAACTATTTACTCTATGCTATACTCATGGCGTGTCACTTATACTCATGGTGTCTAAATTATACTCATAGTGACTCACTTATACTCGTGGTGTGTCAATTATACTCCTGATGTCTCAGTTATACTCATGGTGTGTCACTTATACTCACGGTGTCTCACATATACTAATGATGTGTCACTTATGCTCATATTATGGTGTCTCACTTATACTCATTCTGTCCCAATTATACTTACGATGTCTCAATTATACTCATGGTGTGTCACTTATATACTCATGGTGTCTCAATTATACTCATGGTGTCTCATTTATGCTCAGGTGTCTCAATGATACTCATAGTGTCTCAATTATACTCACAATGGCTCAATTTTATACTCATGGTGTCTCACTTAGAAACCTTTTGTTATGCTCAAGACTTTGGTAAAATTCAGTCGAGGACAAATAATGTGGGAACTTTAATACATTTTATCATCACATTGTTGGCAAACCATGTGACGATAAAATGTATTAAAGGTTATGTTGATGATAATGTTGTTGAAGGTGTGTGAAATTAAATAAGTCATTGTTTCTTAGTCTACAATAAAAGTAAATCGTTCAATTAATCCTAATTATTTATGAGAAATCTTTTTCCATTAATTAATTCAACCAGAGATGAAACCAAAACCTTTTATTTGAACGCTAATTAAGTAGGATAGCGTTATGCAAAATTAGACCAATAAATTAACTTTGATAAGATTTGCACATTTATTTGATTTTTACTTAAAAAAACATAATATTTTTTTCTTTTTAAATTTAGCTCTTAAAATAGTATTTAATGCCTTTAAAATATTTTCTTTCAAGTATAAATTAAATAAATAAAAGAAGTGTTAACGTCTGCTATTTATGTCCACTGAAGTTGATTAAAAAGTGCTCTGTGACCTTTCAAAAAGAAGTATTCATTCCTTCAGGTTCTGATGTATCGGTTGGACGATAAAAGTATTTGGACTAAACATAAAGTGGTTTAATTAAAGTGCCCGAAGTAGAGGAATTAAGTTTGCTTCCTTACAGCATAAAGTTGTTAGGCAAGAGTGGCAGGTCTCAAAGCCGCCGCCAAAATTCGACGTTCCGATAATTTATACTTCCACGTTGTAACGAATTAGGAGATCGGAGTTTAAAATGGGGCGGACTATTAATTTTGCTACTTACTTTGCAATTTGGATCCGGTTTCTGTGTGTCAGCAAAATTTGACGGCCCTTCATTTATAATTATCGACAGTACGCCTGTGTTGAACATTCTACAAATTTATCAAAACGTTCCAAGAAACGTTTATTTTTCTTGATTCCATTATGGTTATTTTCGTTGATTTTGTCGAAACCCCTCTTTTTTGGACCAAGCGCTTTAAAACACCTTTATAATGTGCACTGCCAAGGTTTGTGTTGTATTTCTGAAGCTCATATAATCCAAATATTTTCAAAGTTCGAGTGAACAGGCATCTTCTGGGTGATCTGGATACTGGTCAAGAGCAATCTAATAATAAAAATAAAAAAAATATTTCATGACAATTACATTGGACTAGCTGGTGCCTGTGACTTCGTCCGCGAATACTGTCACGGGCGTTAGTCTCCCCTAAGACATTCATGAGCCCTACCATTTAATAACATTCAGGGAGGCATAGCGCACTCAATGCACTGCGGCATAATGAATTACATCTCAAAACCGAGTTAATGCCGGCCTCAGCTCGTTACTGGCTCCTTTAGTTACATTATTACAGTATGAAAAGACTCGTATAATGGGACACAAGAACGCTAATTGCTCATTTCAGAACAAAACATCGTTAAACCACAAAATGGTTTTTATCCCGTAAGTATCTAGTTGTTACAGTGAGTCATTAAGATGTCAATACTCACATCACTTGAATGAGATACAACTCTATACTTAGTCGTAAAACATTATCGTATCTGTTTATGATCATGTTCAAGTTGGAAACTTCTAACTGCTTTTTAAACACCGACGCAACGGGTTGGACGTTTGTGTGTACCTGTCTATGTGTATCTGTGTATGTGTGTGTCTAGTTGTAGAAACATAGCTAACAAACAAATGAACCAATTTTTGATTGAAAGCTGACTTGGAATTGTAACCAATTCCTTGAATTGACCTTGAATTGATGCTGCAGCATCAAGTACTCATCGGGATACCAAAACTCCTCAGAAACTTACAGTAGATATATTATATTAATTTTAATCGGTAAAATTCTGATACTATTTCTCTTTATTTATTTTTTTGTGTAATATTTGTCGACACGTTTGGTATATTTGCTAGTAAACCTAGTTGTTAACCAAACGGTCGCGGGTTCGAATCCCGCTAGGAGCAAATGTTTATGAGTTAACATTTACCTTTGTTATATGTATGTATATATTTATAATATGTATGTATTTAAAAAAAATACAGTATTATATCAACTGTCTGGTATCCATAATACAAGCATATGTGCTATATGGATTATTGTGTGAAGATATTTATTAAATATATGTATAGGTATCACTTTTAACAGCTTTTCAAAGGGGATTTTAACTGGCATACATTAATCTAGGTTTTGTTACAAAGACAATTATGTGTGTACCTTTCATCGCTTTATAACGCTCACCAGCCAGGTCACTGACTTTTAGACGGTGGGGTTAAAAATAAGGGCATTGTTCCGCGTAACATCTTGTACATTTAGCACGTGCATAGCATAGCTCTATCTAGATACCTAAGTGCCTTTCATAGTTACCTTGAGAGAGCCAAACCGCAGGGGACGCTACCACCTTTGGAGGGTTGTTTTCTATCAACTCCGAGACTATTTACCCAACCCACAACTTGGAGATAAGTTTAGGTTTTATGGTCAAGCTTGAATTTCCGAGTTGGCGACAAAGCTTTAAACTTTTGAACGTAACTCGTGTTACCGAAAAAGGTATTCTCATGACTATATTGCAATAGCTATACTAATATTATTATAAAGAGAAAATATTCTAATTTTTGTTTGTAATGAATAACCTCAAAGAGCATTGACATGACCCTAGTTGCTATTTTTACGCAGTATTCTATGAACTTATCCCTTAGGCAGCTTATATATTATAAAGTTACACAGACGAAGATGCGTGCAACACCTTTTTTTTTATCGAGGAGAAATCCTTTTATTGATCCCCTACCGCTGGCTAGGCGGCAGGGGTATGTGAGGGTCGACCAGCATACTCCGCTTGCGCACGTGCAGGCGTAACTGGCCCCTACCCACTTAAACTCCCCGGTGTCTCCTTGCCCTTTGAGTAGGGGGGTGGACGGGCTCTGCCGAAGCAACTGCTCCGACCCACCCTCCTCGGGCGGCCTAGCCATTGCTGGCTAGGCTGACGCCAACGGGGGGATTGCCCGGAGACACCCGAGCAATCCCCAGATGGAGGGGAATCGTGCAGGCACACACAGCCAGCCAGCCGTGTGCGCAGTTCCCCGAGGGCATTTGAAGACGGGTTGATACCCGCCTTCTCCTGACCAGTCATCTCCGAGCAGGGGACCAGGCCTCCCTGTTCCCCTGAACTCCACCAAAACACCCCGACGACAGCTGGCGAGAACTTGCATGGAGGGCTACAAGTCCTGCCCCAACCGCCGGGGTGGCCTCCACAACGAGGTGCGTGCAACACCTAGCGTTTTTTATTCAGAGGGACTTGTCATTGTAAATAAATAATTAAAAGTCGTATATCAACCATTACTTCAGTCGCACTATATTTATTTTTATGATTTGTATCATTATAAATCCTAATTTTAAACTATTACAGCGTGACATTGGTGATAAATATATATTTTTCTATTGATAATATTATGTATTATGTTACTAATTGTATAATGGTATCGATATCGAGGGAAGAATTCAAATTTTCCTCAAATTATCTATCGGAGGAAATAGAAATAAAATCATGTTTTTTTACAATTTCTTTTATTTTCTTGTGCCATCGTATGTACTGTTGTCTACCCACGACTTTAGTCTTTAGACTGAACGTACCCTCAAACTGATTTATAGATTTATTTTGGGGCCGAAATTAAGTTCTACAGATACACACAGATTATATTATAAGTACTACTAGCTGGTGCCTGCGACTTCGTCTGCGTTAAAAAAGAAAAAAGTAGCCTATATCCTGTGTCCCGTACGTCTAAATGTTTATCTACAAAGGTTCATGAAAATCAGTTAATTCGTTAAGCGCCTCTTTCACCAACGTCATGTAAAGTGTTGATTAGTTACATTTAGAAATCATTTTCTGTTTTATTGAATTATGCCGATTTTTTATTATAATTTTCTATTCAATGTTTGGGACGTTTACTGTACAAACAAATGTATATACAACACACAATACCTACACTTACAGATTTAATATTAGTAGGTATTGATAGGCTAGTGGTAAATGTGTCATTTCCAAATCGAATTATTAATGTGTATTCTTTTTTTTTTCTTTTTTTCCTTATCCAAATTCCCCATAGTATTAAAGTTCCAATATCCCTTTTTAAGTTATTTGTTGTTTTACTCCCCTATTGTAAGTTTTAAGTAGCGAGAAACTTAATAGCGTAAGTAGTGGTAGGGCACACTGCGTTTCGCAATCATTTGGGCAGCCCGTCTGGCGGCAGTAACCACCACCTTACAGAATACCACCGTGAAATAACAGCATTATGTGCTGTTGTGTTTCGGTGAGTGAGTAAGGGATGCCAGAGCCCATTACCCCATCCCTCCCTTATGCCTTATCCTTAATCCTTGTATGGTCGCAGCGCACTTGTAGCACTTATGGCGTTGCTTGTGTTATAGGTGACGGTAGCCACCTACCATCAAGTGGACTGTCAGCCTGTCTGTCGACCTTAACATAATATATATATATATAAAATATAGCCTATGTTACTTGCTGGTAATATAACTTTCTATAGGTGAAAGAATTTTTAAAATCGGCCTAGTAGTTTTTGAGTTTATTCATTACAAACATCTTTATATTAGTATAGATTGGTTTTAAAGTAAATAAACAATAAGATTGGCTTAACTCCTCAGTTAAGTCAGCATAACAGTGCTTAGTCATGAGTCATGAAAAACATACTTATCAAAATATTTGTCTATTTTCAGATGAATGACTAGCTACTACACGCGACTTCGCCCGCGTAACGCTATAAAATATACCCAATGTCTTTTCTTGTGTCCCAGACAACGTGTATGAAAAATTTCACGGTGATCGGTTCAGTAGTTTGTGCGTGAAAGTGTAATAAACATCCACACATCCATACAAACATTCTCATTTATAATAATCTATACTCTATATACTAATATTATAAAGAGGAAAGATTTGATTGCTTGTATGTTTGTTTGTATAGAATAGGCTCCGAAACTACTGGACCGATTTGAAAAAATCTTTTACCATTAGAAGCCGACATTATCTGTGATGAACATAGAATACTTTTTACCGCGGGAAAATGCTTCATTTCTACATGAAATGCTTGGCCCGTGAGATACCGCCATCTATCCAAAATACGGTAGATGGCGGTATACTTTTCTATGCGGACGAAGTAGCGAGCACCAGCTAGTTACGTATAATTTGTTACTATAAATACGGATATATCGATAATCACTTTGATTTCACTTGTAAATAGCTCAACGGCTTGCAACGTATCCCACACTAGAGGCCTCGTGAAACTAGCTGACTGAAGCATATACAACATGAATTTATAATAAGGCCTTTCAGAAGAATTTCATTACAGTATAGGTATAGTTGATATTACAAAGTCATTGGACCAAGCGAAATTCGACCTTACGCAGCACGTAATAGAGTAAGAATTAATAATGTATCTTACTAACAATGGTAATGTTGCCCTGTTTGCATCCTCGTGTAAAGGCTTCAAAGTTATGAATAATTCTAATAAAATTGTCTATGATTATGCTAATCACAGACAATTATTAGTATTTGTTGATTTATTAATTATATTATTAGCTGGTGCCCACGACTTCGTACGCGATGATAAATTAAAAATATAAAAGAAATTATAAGCTTGACGCCTCGCTGCTATAACACATTGGCCAGCACATTTTATATACATACATAAACAGTTGTATAATATAGTTTTATTACAGTTTTTAAATAATCCCTCGGGAACAGTACTTTTTCTTGGATGGAAGGTACCCTTCGTCCTTTCTGGTGTAGCAAAAAACGTGTATGCAAAATTTCTTGGTGAATATTAGTACCTAAGGATTAAATAATTAATTTTTTTTATCTGAACTACTAACTAAGTAACCTAACTCAAAAGTGACAGTAAAAATTTCATTAAAAACTGTATAACACATCAATAAATTAATTTTTTCAGTAAAGTCTAAATCGAAGTTTGTATCTTCGTTGATGGCTTTACGAAACGACAGACACAAGATGGAAACCCTTCGAGACTCTACTTTTAAAAGTTTTTGGGTTCCGTATGTGTGTTTCAAACAACGGTAAAGACCTGTGACACCGTGAGACTTGAGTCCAGCTAACACGCAATAATCTATATGATGACCTAACCTAACAGAGGTGTATGCTTAGCACCGAATCAAGAGAAAAAGAATATGCTGCCTAGTAATACCACCGTCAAATAAAAGCAAGTCTGCTGTGGTGTTTCAGTGAGTGAGTAAGGAAGGGATGCCAGTAAAAAGTTTGTGACCACTGTACGAAATTCTTCCTGCTCAGCAACTGTACTACGAGTACGCATTTTATACTCATTTTATCCGTTATCTTGGCATCGTTGTGTGGCTCTGGTGACGGTAGCCACTCATTATTAAATGGACCATCAGTTGCCTTCCAACTTTTACATTAAAGAATTTGCAAATAAAAAAATTAAGTATGGATTATGTTTGTAAAAAAGTTTGCAACTGTAAAAATAGTAGTAGAACAATGTCCAAATTGTTCTACTACTATTTTTACAGTTGGAAATAAGCAAATAGTAAAACAAAAGCAAGTACTAATAACCCACCCAATAATTGCGTGAAAAAAATTCATGAAAGAAATAATAGCAAGTTTTTAAAAAATTATTTGTATGGAACCCGATTGCAAATTACATGTTGGCCGGTTGACCCGCAGACTCGAGTCGTGAAAGGAAATTGCACTGGGATTTTATGCAAACATTTCTACATGTTATGTTACCTACATTATTTTCAAAGTAAAGTGTTCTTTCTCGGTTTAAAATTAGAATTGAATCTATTTCAATTCTAATTTAACGAAAACAAACGGAAATGAAAATGAAAATGTAGAGGAAAACTTCCCTTCATTATTTAGAATGTATTTACCAAAAAAACTAGTGAACGGATTTTGATGAAAATTTACAAACATATTGCTATAGAGATGTTTAAATTGAGAAAATGCAAAATGTAATGATAAATGTCAAGTAAGTAAGAAAACTTTGTGTGACCTCAGTGCTACGTCGTCGTGTTCTCGGATACAATACATGTTAGGTTTCTAAATTAAGTCTATTACTAATTATTATATTTTTTAATTAATTATTATCAAAACAAATACTTTAATTACTTTTGGTAATTGGTAAAAATAATTTGAAAGAAGAGTTAGACATGCCAGGGAAAGTATATTTACACAACTGAGAAAGTTAACGCAGAAACCATTAGACTTTAAGTACACATCTAAAGAGCTGTGGTGTTATTTAAATATTTAAAATAATCTTTATTATGTAAACATTAAAGTTTATTACGCCTCGTTCTCCCGAGCCGAGCTTTGAATATTAATTTAAGTAGTTCATTAATTCATAACTAGTATTTCGTAGGAAGCTTAAAAAGCTCCGTCTAAATATTTTCCCAAGCCCACGTTGACTCCACTAATGATATTTTAAACTCTCAGAGACCTTTGTTCAAAATGTTTTACATAACTATTTCAACAAAATAGTGCTTCACTTGGACTTTTTAATTTAATATCATACTGTATCATCTCTCTTGTATATAAAACTAGCTGGTGCCCGCGACTTCGTACGCGATGATAAATTAAAAATATAAAAGCAATTACAACGCTTGACAACTTACTGCTATAACACATTGGTTAGTTACAGTTTTATATTTTAGATAATCCCTCGAGAACATTATTTTTTTATTGGATGTAAGGTATCCTATGTCCTTTCTGGTGTCCCAGACAACGTGTATGCAAAATTTCATGGTGATCGGTTCAGTAGTTTTGGCGTGAAAGCGAGACAGACAGAGTTACTTTCGCATTTATAATATTAGTATAGTAAGGATTACGTGTCACATGTTTGAGGCCAATGAACCCTTAAACTACTGAACCGATTTTGATAAAACGACGTGACTATGTGTAATTTGGTTCAACTTAAAAGATAGGATAGTTTTTATTTTGAGCGTGTAGCTAGTAGTTCTTATATAGGTAGGTATGTGGTAGGAAAATCTCAGACGGGTACTTCTTTTTAAGAAAATGAATTAATTTAAAAAAAGCAGTGTTTTATGAAGGGTTTAAAAAATAACAATGAATTATTGGCGTCGGTAACAAAGTTCTGGCCCGATTAAAACCTTATGTAAGAAGAGACTGCCTGTGCGCTGGTATTCGCACCTCATCCATTATTCGTACGTAGACTGGAAACACACGGCAACATTTTTCGTTTTTTTTTTTTCTAAATTGTAACTTAATTAAACTGTTGCTTGTTTACCATCAAGTGGACCTTCAGTATGTCTTCCGCCATGTAACCATTAATTTAATTAAGTATTGAATATATAAATAAATTAATACCTGTTTCGTGAGACTTATAAAATCAGCCTACGTCACTCGCTAACAAGGTAGCTGTATATATGTGAAAGAATTTTTAAAATCGGTCCAGCAGTTTTTGAGTTTGTTCATTACACACAAAAATACAAATATTTTCTCTTTATAATATTAGTAATCCAGCTTTCCTGTTTTATGGGGCAATGTGAATATTATTAAGATAACTTTTTATGTATAATAAACTAGTTGTTGCACACGACTTCGTATCAAATGTTGTTACTCTCAGATAATATAATAATTATGGCTTCTTAACAATGAAAGAATTTTTCAAATCGGTCTATTAGTTGTGGAGCCTATGCAATCAAATACATAAAACTTTCGTCTTTATAATAATATTATTAATTAATTAACACCAAAAACGCAATTGTGTGTGCCTTTAATTCATACGCGATGTTCGTCGCAACGTAGCAACGTGTGTCCCCACTTAGCTGTCGGAAAGTTACCGGTGCACATATTTCATATATGAATGTATGCGGGGATGCACTTCATACGTGTGCACACGAAATTGTCGACGGTGCCGTGTTTGCCGCACTGGAATTTCGGGATGTTTTCTGCGGGCAAATACAACTTGTTTATTCTTTCGCAGCGACTGATTTATAACCATCGAAAATTGAGTACAGTGCATTCCATTTTCCACTCTAGTCAGTTGTTCTAAAAGGGTTTGAGAACTACAAAATCCTATACAGTGAATATGGGCTTCTTAGACAGGCGAGACTGTGTTATATAGAGTAATGCATCTTTTATAAAAGTCGACAGATAGGTTAGACTTAAAGGTTTTGATCGACTGCATATTGTCTACAAACATAGTCAAGGAAATCTGTTGCAAATATGTCATAACATTGTAAAGAAGATGCAAGTGCCCTGAATGTTGTGATAAGAACAGTCTAGCTTCTTTAAAAAATGAATACTGGTTAAAATAATCAGTACTTAATAAATAAAATATGTATTATAATGACTAAATACTGAAATGAGTACATAAGGGCTTTAAAAGTAAAACAAGATAAGTCTCTGCTACTAGCAGTAATATGAAGAACGTGTCAATTTTAAATTAGTTTTAACAATTCATAATAAGTGTTTAGTAACCTGTCTGCCGCTTTCAATCTTAAAAAGTCTATGGAATATCAATATAGAATATTCAGTAGTCGTAATAAAATGAGGCAATAAGGTGTTTGTAAACGTAACACGTCTCAAACATTTAGAAACTCGTGCTAGCGTCAACGTATCGTAAAATAATACTGGGCTCCTTCGAAGGGACGTGGGACCGAATCGTTTTGTATTAAAACATCGTGTCATACCCCCAATTCAAAGCCTACATATTACTTTACATATATTATCGGACAAACAGTACGCAAACTAATTGCTAATTTAAATAAATTCTACTAATATTATCAACATGAAAGTGAGGAAATATGGGTGCTTGTTTACTCTATCACGCAAAAATGACTGAACGTATTTGTATGAAACTTGACATGGAGATAGTTAATTACCTGGATTAACATGTAGTGTACTTTTATCTTGAAAAAATGTTAGGTTCCTGAGGAATCGTCTAAAAGATTGAAAAATTGGCGCAGTCAATAGCATCCACTTTTTGCATTTCTACACTTAGGAAATGGTATAGTTTCTTAATTTTTTCAACTTAGTATTCTTTTTTGGAGCATTCAATGCGATTTAATATTAACTAGCATAATTAATTCTTTATTAAAATTTTCACTCTTTTTGAGTTAATCGTTTCTATTGCATACATACTGTCAACATAGTTGTGGGTCGCTCTAAAACTAAATCGGACATCTAATTAATCTTTCGCTTGACAAAATCTATGTGAAGGATTTAGAAGGGTGGGTGTCGGTAGCCAACCCTTAATTTTAACACGATCAATATTACTCTTATTTTCTGGAAACACTCTTGTAAGTATAAGTTAGGTATAGCAATGTCCCTGGTAAAAGTACGACTCACCGTTTAATGTCATACATTTTTTTATTAACTAGCTGGCGCCCGCGATTTCGTCCGCGTTGAAGAAGAAAAAAGTAGCCTATCCTATGTCCTGTACGTTTAAATGTTTATTTACCAAATTTCATGAGAATCAGTTAATTCGTTTAAGAATTATGGAGGAACATACATATTATTAATATTTATTGATTGATTGATAAATTAATTCAAACTCCATTACAGAACATAAAAAGTATAAAAGCTACTTAATTAATAAAACCTATTATACAACTACCAATTAAGTAACAATTAGGCGTATAAAAATTAAAATATAACATGTAATTACTGTCAATTAACGAATACGTAATGTTACGGTAATACTATGATTACAAAGGTTAAAATAGTGTAGAATCATTAAATAGGTATATGCGTCACTATTAGTAAGTAAGTCGTACTTAGTGTGACATAGATAGAATGACTAACTAATTAATATTGACCGCTTGTAAACAAATTGGGGTTATTTTTTAACCCGACCCCGGCGTCTATTCGTTAAAAGCGGACGGGTGACAGCGCTAACTCGTCCATTATTTATTGGGGATAACTACGGAATAGGGGTCGTGGGTCAACTGCTTCTGAATGGAAATAGCTTTATCTATTCTAATCCGTCATGGAGAAGTCGTTGTGTTGTATAATTACATGTCATTTGGATAGCACACCTTTTATGCTTATTTAATGACATTATTTAATGATATACTTGTATACTACGCGCGCAGCCCGAACCTGCAACCCGTGCGGAAAAAGGGGAAAAATTAATGTATTTTTAACATTTATTTTACAAAAAAGTAGCCTATCCTGTGTCCCGTCCCGTACGTCTGAGGAACATACATACATAATAATATATAATATACCTACACTTACAGATTTATTATTAGGATTGATTGATTGATTGATTGATATACAATGTCGTATTTAGTTTATTACCTGCATTCTTTGTAATATTTCTTTATGTCACAGAAAAATGTTTGGTACCTGTAATTTTCAAAAACTAAGTTGCGGTCACAGCTAGACAAAAATTTCACTGTGATTTGTGTTTTCTCTTCTCGCTATTATATATTTATATATTACATCTTTAATATTCCAATTAAAAATGAAGCTTTATTCCACGGACATAAAACCGGCTTGGGAATTATGATTTAAAAAAAATTGGCGCACGCAAAGAGATTATAACTTTAAAAGGTTGACGGGCGGTTAAAAATTTAACAATAGGATATTACGGCAGTGTCGGCTTTGTGCCTCGCATTTTGGAGTCGGACAAAGCGAGAATTGTGACTGAATGAGCACAGGAAGACTAGAAGTGGCAAATATTAAAACTGAAGCCAACCAGTCTTCAGGGCGTTTCGCTACAGCAGTATTTTTGGGCTTTTAACATACTAATTGTAGAATTACTTTAATTATTTATTTGTAAGAAATAAGGAGGCTGGACCAAGCTTTGCGAATCGGTAATTAATTATTTTTAACTTGGTTTTCTAATCAACCGTGCAATTTCACACAAAGACTGTCTAACATTACCAAGCCAGCGTTGGGTGTAGACCTAGGAGTTTTAGACTCTACGCAAAAAGCTTGGGTAATACTAAGTAGACCCAAGTAAACCTAACTTTCTTATTATTCTAGCATAACCCGTAACAGATACATATTTCTACACTAGACTGTAACTAAGTGTTCCAATGTCCTTGATACTACAACAAAGCGTAATATAAACTTTCAAGCGAAGCGAAGACTACTTTTAATCCGCATAAAATAGTGCCAGTCCGACATGAATTTTAAAACGCCTTTATCCGACTTTCTTTTTTTATTAGAAATGGGTTTTCTCTTGGCCAACATCAAGCTGTGTAGCGAAGATGAGGTCTATGATGGAATTTTGATAAGATTTGGGTCATATGAGCCTAGAAATACAGACGCCGTCAGGGAGTTTCAAACCTTGGGAGTGGGTATTATAAAGGGTTGTTAGCACCCTCCACTTCGGGTACATTAATTAAACCACTTTATTCCAAATACATTTATTGTCCGAACGATATATCAGAACTATAATTCCAACTATAAGATGTGCCAACATACGCCGACGACCTCTCTTCGCGAACGCTTTCGTTCAACTGACTGATACCCTTTTAATATGATACCACCGAATGAATCTGATCGAATGAACACCTCTTTTGAAACGTCACAGAGCACTTTTCAATCGTTCAATTCAAATAAATAATAATAATAATAAATATGACACACATTTCACACAGTACCATCTAGTTCCACACTAACTAACTGGATACCAGCCAGTTGATATACTACATAAATTACTTTTTTTGTAAATACATACACATTATAAATACGAAACATCCATGTCTCAGGCACAAAGGTAAATGTTTAACACATAAACATTTGACCCTAGCGGGACTCGAACCCGCGGCCGTCTGGTTAACAGTTAGGGTTACTAGCCACTAGACCAAACGTGTCGTCCAAAAACGACCAAACAGCAGACGCTAAAAGGTAATGCTATTCCAGTGCGCTATAGATCCATGTGGTGGAATTGTGCGACGTTTTCATTTTAGCATTGGTTGTAATGTTGGTCTCGCACGCGACTACGACGGATTTGAGCAACTTTCCTTTTGACGGACACAGCCATAATTTCGCATGAAACGGCCGCAGTTTGATTATTGTTCGTCTGAAGCATTGTTCGCCCACGAGAATACTATGTTGACTAAAGTACCTACTTAGCGTATTTCTATTAAATATACTTAATTAAATAGGTTTAAAAATAAAGTAATTTTGTATTCTGATATTAAGAAGAATTCTTTTATAACTAAAACAAACGTTAATATGTATAATAAGGCGAATACAAATTTCAATGAACGCTTAACCTTAGTTTACTTCGCTAAGCGTTTTTTGTAATAAAAAAGAAACGAGTAGAATTAAGGGTAGTTTAGCCTGTTTCCTCCCTGCGATGAGGTGTAAAAAGAATAGCTAGTATTCTTTTAAACGGTTGGCGTAAGGCAGGAGCGGAAGCGGTTCTGAAAATACAATAGGTATATATAAATATATATTGTTTGTGTCTAAGAAAGAAAGCCAAAATTTTATTATTGTCAATTTTTTTATCATTACTTTCCGAGAAAATCTAAAGATTTGTTTTAATTATTTTTTTAGCATATATCTCTGTTTTTTTGTCCATCTGTATTAATTTTTGGTGGAAGTAATTTTTTTTGAAATATAGAAATACTTTTCTATATTTTTCTTTAAACAATTATGTGTGATGCATATTTTATAAAACTAATGTAAAATGAATAAGCAGATTATCAACACAGATTAAGCTTTAAAGGGTTGTTAATTGACTTTTTTTAACACAAAAAATAGCAATAAAGACACGTAGATCATTACTGTCAAGGGTTGTCACAGACAATGATATAATATGCTCGTTTTTCCATTAGCCGGCGCTGGCGACGGCACGGCACGGCACGGCTTTCATACATTTTTGCTTCCCCGACACCGGCACAGAGGCCGGCGCCGTGCCGTGCCGGCTGTGCCGTGGCTAATGGAAAACCGCCCGATCCTATCGCTTATGAATTGGACTGCACCCCGTTGTGCTCCGCTTTGAAAAAAATAAGGCGGACTTACCTGTAATCGAGCGATAGCGACCTCATAACGCAGCCTGAGTGGGTTTTACTGGTCTCCACTATTAGAAGTTAAGTTTTTATCCGATTTGAATATTGCCTGCGGGAAAATGGAACAGTATAGGTCTTTTTTTAGTATTTATTTTAAACTAGCTGGCGTCCGCGACTTTGTACGCGTTAAAAAAGAAAAAAGCAGTCTATCCTGTGTCCTGTACGTCTAAATGTTTATCTACCAAGTACCAAGTTATTAGTTGTAATAGAACTTCTTTGTACAGATACCTATACCCCGGTCAAAAGCCCGGTCCCCCTAGACTTAATTCACAACAAGCTGAAAATTTGCAGGCACGTAAGGGATACCACTATAATGAAACCCTGAAAAGTTCCCATTGATCCCGTGTGTGCAAAAATGTTTATTCAAGGTCGCAAAAATTGTTTTTTTTTTTTTAGATTTTTTAGCCAAACGTTTAGTTTTACGATAAAAATTGCTCAGAAAATCAACCTAAACTACTTAAAATATCAACCTCAAATAAACGTTAAGGAAAAAATAACAGACATACCTACCAAAAAGTTTTAACAATTTATTTTTATTTTTGTTTTAGTGAAGATTAAAAATTTAGTAATTTGTATAAAATGTTATATATTTTAAGGTCGAAGAAAAGCTCGCGTGTCGCATTCCAGGGCACGGACAGCTAACGCTTAACAAGAAAAGCATTTTCTCTGGGACCAGTGACACGACATAAATCACCAAAGGGTTGTCACCATTATATTTTAACTATAGATTAAAAAATGTCTTTCGATTAAGATCTTCATAGTTTAATAGTTTAGTTAGCAAGTTAATTATATAAGTTTGAGATTTTTTAAAATGTTAAGATCTACTATGACGACACGCTTGGTCTATTGGTTAGTAACCCTAGCCGTTAACCAAACGGTCGCGGGTTCGAATCCCGCTAGGGGCAAATGTTTATGTGTTAATATTTTACCTTTGTACCTGAGTATTTATAATATATACGTATGTATTTACAAAAAAAAGTAATGTATGCAGTATATCAACTGTCTGGTATTCATAATACAAGCATTACTTGCTTACTGTGGAACTAGATGGTGCTGTGTGGAATGTGTTTAATAAAGGGAAATGGGCTCTTGCATCCATTTACTCACTCACAGAAACACAACAGCACATGTGCTGTTATTTAAATGTGGTGTTTACTGCCTCTAGACTGGTTAGGGATAACCAAATGACTACGGTATTGAAAATGATTATTATAATTTATATTTGTAACGATAACACTCGCATAAGTTTATAACCCATGCTCTGCCGCTCTCTAGCTCTGCCCTCAGACCCTAAATAACCTAGGTAATAGCTTGAGATATTTTTCAAAAATGGTGTCATTCACAGCACTTAGAAAGTACACCGTTGGGTTACTCAAGTAATTGTCAGTTGATGTATTTATGGTCGTAGGTCTGAAGTCGGGTCGGGACCGCACCGCACTGATTTATTACCAACCGCCAGGTCACAGGAGTTTTTTGGTTTTTATTTCTCCAACGGCAATGAATCGTGAAATACTTAGCGGGATTGGTTTTTGTTTTAATGTGTGTAAGATACAGCTCGAGATGTTTATACCGACGCTGAACGCATGCATCTCCTCTTTGTGAAGAGCAAAGAGGCTTGAGTTGTGAGTCTGATATCTCCCCTACGAATTTAAAGGACTAAGGTCCTCTTTCACCAACTACAAGTAAAGTGTTGATTAGTTACTTTTAGAAATAATTTTATGTTTTATTGAATTATGCACTCGGTTTAGTGCATCCTTCTATAGGCGATTTTTTTAATATGATTTCCTTTTCAATGTTTGGGACTTTTACCATACAAACAAAGATATATCAGCTCCATTATCTCCGGTTACCGGTGACTTTAAATGACAGTTAGCCTACTTTACAGATGGTGAAAGAGGGGCTAAGGGCTTCTTTCACCGTGTGTCAATTAGGCTAACTGTCATTTAAAGTCACCGGTAACCGGGGATAATGGAGCTGATATATCTTTGTTTGTACGGTAAAAGTCCCAAACACTGAAAAGGAAATAATAATAAATAAAAAAATCGCCTATCGAAGGATGCACTAAAGTGAGTGCATAATTTAATAAAGCATAAAATTATTTCTAAAAGTAATTAATCAACACTTTACTTGTAGTTGGTGAAAGAGGACCTTAGTCCTTTAAATTCGTAGGGGAGATATCCAGACTCACAACTCAAACCTCTTTGCTCTTCACAAAGAGGAGATGCATGCGTTCAGCGTAGGTATTTCTAAAAGTAATTAATCAACACTTTACTTGTAATTGGTGAAAGAGACCCTCATAATAATACTTTTGTCTTCTTTCAAACTTTCAACGTTCAACTAAACTTAATTGTCTAGATACTTGCCGTTGTGTACTTGTCGAACTACGTCATTGGTTTGTAAGTGCGCTACCCCTTGATGGGATATTAGATAAGGGACGTAGAGGGTATAGACAAATTGTCTCACTAATATTCTTAGATAGGCTTCTTCGCCGTTAAAGTAGGTGATTGTTTCTAATAGTCAATAAACACTCACTAAGTTTAGAATCCACAAAGAAGTGACATTTACCTGCGACTTCGTTGTCGTATCGTCATGTATTAAGTAATACTGAAATTTTACTTCAAAATCAATCATATATGAATCAAATCAATAATTTTTGCCTAAAAAAAAAAAACCTCACAAACTTATATCTAAGTAATATTAATATTAGTGGGATATTTCAACATAGTCCAAACAGTACATTAATATGGCGTTTTTTCATTAGGAATTCATTCATGAGAACATTAATTGAAATTTCGTTTCGATTTGAGATTTTTCCGAAAGGAAAAACAGTGTATTTTGGTATTTGGTAAGATCACGGACCCATATTTTTTTATTAGCTCATTAAAAATATATATTTTTAATTTTTTCAGATTAACATGAAGAGCCTTACTGTTGACTACGCCGCATCGTGTTGACAACTTTAGGTGAGGAAATAATGGAATTAAGTTCCGAAATTTGACAGCTCAGTGAAAAAATAAAAGCTGTGTATCCCTGAAAATATAATATAAGGAATTCATTAGAGTTCCTCATTAAAATTTTAAAGATTACATAATATTTATATGAGGTATAAATAAATATAACGTGTCATGTTGTTTGACGCCAAAGAACTCCTAAATTACTGAACCGATTCTGATAAAACTTTGTATCTATGTGTAATTTGGTCCAACTTAAAATCTTGGATAGTATTTATTTTGAATCCGGGCGAAGCCGGGGCGTGTAGCTAGTATTATATATATATTTATTACATTTTTCTTTCTTTTTGTATCACTATGACTACATAGTATAAAACAAAGTCTCTTCCAGTCTGTCTGTCCCTATGTATGCTTAGATCTTTAAAACTACTAACGGATTTTGATGCGGTTTTAGTATATATATATAATATTTAGTAAGGTTTTAGTAAGAGGAAAGATTTGATTGTTTGTTTGTTTGTATTGAATAGGCTCCGAAACTAGTGGACCGATTTGAAAATTTCTTTTACCATTAGAAGCCGACATTATCCGTGATGAACATAGGCTACTTTTTACCGAGGGAAAATGCTTCATTCCTACGGGAAATCTAAAATAAAAGTAAATACTAGCGGCTTGGCCCGGGAGATAGCACCATCTGTCCAAAATACGGTAGATGGCGTTTTATACTTTTCTACGCGGACGAAGTCGCGGGCACCAGCTATAGTTATTAATATTCATTTCTTGTAAATGTGAATGGGTTAAGTTATGGTTTCTAATTTTTTGGAGTTTACTCTTTGCACATAATATAAGCCCGCGGTATGAAAATTTATTTATTTATTTAATAGCTAACCTTACAGCATTTAATATTTAACAAATAAATTAAATAGATTATTATATTTTATATAGCCTATTATAAGGTTAGGCATCTTAAATTTTCTGAGTACAAGAAAAAGTAGCTAGTACCTAATTTTAAAAAAACTTATAACAATATACATAGAATAGACATTATTATTAATTATTACAATATTTATTGGAGTGTATGATCAAGATTGGCACACACAAAATGCGTTACATTTTTTTTTAATTTTAAAGTAGTCAGAAAGGCTGAACGGTCCCTTAGATAGTGGTGGCGTCGATAAGTTAAAAATAAGTAGCCTTTGGTTTGAAATTATACATTATGTGCGTATATGTCATTATTATTTGGACATTTCAATCGATTGAAAATTCGTCTAATTGAAGGCAATTTTGAGAATCCATGACCCATTCGTGACATACATTTGCTGATGGAACGACCGACAAAATTCTTCACTGTCTATTTTAATAATTTTTAAATGATCATTACACACAGTTGTATAAAAAGTTTACAATATTATTATATGTATACTAGTTGGCGCCAGCGACTTCGTCCGCGTTGAAAAAGAAAAAAGTAGTCTGTCTTGTGTCCTGTACGTCTAAATATTTATCTACCAAGTTTCATGAAAATCAGTCAATGTATTTAAGAGTTATGTAGGAAATACATACATACAGAATAAAATCTAAAAATGATCAATTTAGTTTCAGTATCATGTATAGAGCCTATAAACACGATATATCTGAAAACAAAATGACTTACTCCATGACCGACAATTACAGATTTATTATTAGTAGTATTAGAGCCTCTTTCACCCCAACTACAAGTAAAGTGTTGATTAGTTACTTTTAGAAATAATTGTCTGTTTGATAGCCGATTTTTTATTATTATTATCTATTTAATGTTTGGGACGTTTACCGTACAAACAAAGGTATATCGGCTCCATTTTCCCCGGTTACCGGTGACTTTAAATGACAGTTTGGCCTACTTGACGTTTGTGAAAGAGGCGCTTATTGATATAATTATAATTATGATAGATGAACGTTCATAAATATACTGATAAATTTAAGAAAAATAACGTAATCCACTATTTTAAGCTTAAAATTAAACTCACAAGTAACTCTTTTAAAAATCAATGTATACGGTATTTAAGATATTCATAATTATAAAAAGAAAAAATCAAATTAAAATATAAAAGACTAGCCGGTGCGTCCGACTTCGTCTGCATTAGAAAATGAAAAACAAAAAGAGTATTATAATGCCTGACATCTTTAGTTGGTGTTAAGTTAAATGGATAAGTTTGAGTTTTTTCGAAAAAAAAAAAGAAAACCGTTACCTACGACATTTTGATCCTACTTTATTCCATCAACGGATTCTACGTTGGAACTTAAAAATTGTAAAACTTTCAACTTAAAACAAATTAAAAATGAATATTTAAATTGCCCACTTGTTTGTTCCCATACTGTCACGTGTGTCCCACAAAATTTTTCGGGTTCCGACCCGACCGTTGATTATACAAAGCACCCTTAAACCAACCCTTAATGTTAGTGAAACCGCGTCAAACCGCGGTCCCTTCTCACTACACTACCTATTCATTTTTGTAATCCACTGTGAATGCAGGACAACAGAACAAATACCTATTTACTTATTTATTTTGACGACACGTTTGGTCTAGTGGCTACTAAAGGTAGTACCACACCATACAATTTGAACGTATCCAATTTAGGAAATCGAAAGGTGTGATCGCAGTTAGAACTGATTGGATTCAATTGAGAGTTTATCCATTTTCAACTCTATATCTTCGATTTAGAACACAATTTAGCGGAGTGTGATCACGAGCTCTCTACTTAGATTCCTAAATAGGAAACGTTCAAATTGTATGGTGTGATTGCCGTTTAACCCTAGCTGTTAACCAAACGGTCGCTGGTTCGAATCCCGCTAGGGTCAAATGTTTACGTGTTAATATTTACCTTTGTACCTGAGCCATGGATGTTTTTGTATTTATAATATGTATGTATTTACAAAAAAAGAAATTTATGTAGTATATCAGCTGTCTGGTATCCATAATACAAGCATTAGTTGCTTAGTGTGGAACTAGATGGCGCTGTGTGGAATGTGTGTCATATTTATTATTATTATTATTATTTATTTCGGTGCCTTTTTAAGCTGTCCGTCAATTTAATCAGTTTTGATTTCTTTAAATAATAGGTTTTGTCCGCAAAATAGTAAATCTATCGCCAAATTGTAGTCGTCAAACAATTCCGTTATAAATCACATTATAAGGATATGTTATCTATTGTTAGTACCGTCTACTTGGGGTATATTAAACCACTATATACTGAGTCCCAATATATTTTATTGATCGAACGATACATCAGAATTACTATAGGTAAGGTTAGCGTAACGACATCAACCTCTCTTCGCGAACGCGTTCCTGACTGAGTGATACCCTTTTTATATCCTACCATCGAATGAGATCGAACGAATGAACGAATGAGTGGATTTGAATGAATGAATGAATCTTTCTGAAACGTCACGTCAATGTCAACGAACTTACTGTAATGTCAGAGAGTATTTTATACTATAATATATAATTATTATACTTCCGTCGACCCGAATAGCCAACGCTAACACTATTATCAAATACCTGTATAATCAAAATAATTGGAAACGATCATTAAAAAAAAAAATGAAATATGTCACCTAAAAAATTCATAAAGATCCAAAAAAACTATTACTGTTTATTATACAGGTTGTATGTATGTAAAATATGTGGTTTTAGTAAAAAGTAGCTGTCAAAGGTATCTATTTATACCCGGTAAATTGAAGACGTGAGTGGATGAAGGTGATATGTCGCATAATTCCAATTTTGAATAAATTGAGGTTAAAGTTTTACTTTTAATTTTTGAAATAAGTTGCCACGAAACTGATTTTTGTACTAAACTATGGTGCAAAGTTATAAAATATTAATGGTATGATAGCAAGTAAACACTTTTATTATTTAATTTAAAAAAAAATCTACCTCCTCTACATTAACAAAAGTAAACATTTCTACACTTTTTGCTTTTTTAAAATTAACTGTACCTACGTAACACCTTTTTCAACTTTTTATTTCGCAAAAATGTCTTAAATCGACGATCTTAAGGTCTGTAATCATTTATATGGACATATTACCTTCATCAACGCAAAAAAAAACGAAAAAAACCAAAAATGCGACATATCACCTTTATCCACTCACGTCTTCAATTGTTTTGGGGTGTTGTATTGTAGTTACAAATATATTCAAATAAGTAATTTCTATTGGAAAATTAAACTGAATAAAATAAGGAAGGATTAGTCAATTTTGGTAGCGCGCCAATTTTCGAAAATTATTTTTTTTATTGTATTAAGGGTCAAAAAATGTACATTTAACTTTTAACTCTACATAAAGTTCATAGTCATTCATGAAACATTTCTATACATTTTATTTATACCACATACTCGCATTTTACGTCATTATGATTATAATAATATCTAAAAACAAAGTTCGTGGTCATTTTAACCGAAATGTTAATAATTATAGTTGTACCTAAACTATAAAGAAATAACTACAATATTACTCGCAAAATGTAATACATAGAAACATTAATTTAATAACACCGTATTGAAAATACCAGAAGTCGATGTCAGGTTTATTTAGATTTTTTTTCAATCAAAACCCAACAGAGAAAAGAAATATAATGCAGAAAGCAATTTCTAAAATTAGAAATTCCGGTCGTAAATCAAACATGATATTTCTAAGTGTGCCATACTCGTCACCTCTTAAGGCCAGGATATTCAAGCTTCGGAATCTAATCTAAGTTTTCTAAATTGAGAAAACCGTGGGCGGTGCTTTGTTAGACATTATCTATGAAAAAAAATTAAAACTGTTTCGATATAAAGTAGACAAAATAAGTAAGTAAGGATATTCTCATTTTTTGAGTTAAGTATTTTTCGTGATATATTTTACTTAGGCCTGAAAAACGTTCAAACTTTTATAATCGGATGAAATTGTAAATATATACACTTTTGATCCGTAAAATTAATCGAAAGTTAATAAACTATATAAAAAAAAAATTAATCAAAATCAAAGTAATATTTCATTGTTTACTGTTGAATCAAAAATGGGTTGACATCCAATATTCTAGCGTCTTAACAGGAGAGGTCTAGAGTACACCTACTGTTTTTGATTGATACTAAGCTTTCTATTTGTGTGTGACTGTGAATGTGTGTGTTGGGGTGTGTCGAACATAAACGCCGATGCGTATACCTATTACTATTACCGTACAGTGTGTTGTCACGAAACCCATAAAACACAAGGCCGATCGAGCCAAGGACATTGCATGTGAAATTGGTGATTCTGTATTCGAACACACTAACTCTTTTTAACAAACAAACAAACAAGCCATTGTCACAACTGGACCAAATTTCAAAATTATCAAAATCGAAAGTTATGAGGTAACAAATATAAAACAAACAGTCGAATTGAGAACCTCTTCCATTTTTGGAAGTCGGTTGAAAATATTTCAACATTATAAAATATTTATGATCATTCCTGAAAGTAATAGTGCAATATTGCGCAACAAATTTTGGTAGCTTCGGAGATAACCGAACAGATTTAAAATTGGAAGGGTTTTCTTAAATATTGTGTAAAATAGGAAAAAATAAATAAAAGTAGTCGACTCAAACTTTAGTGTAGATGTTCTACACTAAAGTTTGAGTCGACTACTAAGTTAATTAATAAGCCTAAAAACAAGTAGTTGTCACGGAATTTTTTTATCACTGTGTACAGTAAGTTTTTTTAGCAGTATTTTACAAATTTTTTTTCTCAGAAAACTGGTTTTTTTTTTAAATGTTAAACGTTTCAAACTTTCTTCCATATAGGTAGTCTATTATGCACTGTATTTTTATCTAACTTGTGATTTTACTCTAAGAAGTCAAACTAGGCGACGAAAGTAACGCTTTCCTGCTAAGTCCTCGCCTCGCCTTAATTGAGGGACTAGATTTCCCGCAGTAACTAGTTCGTGTAGTCTGATACAGTATAATTAAAAAAGCAAGTAGCCAAATCGATCGCGTGACCTAACGGGACCTCCTTGAGGTCACATAACACCATTAATCGATATGGTTGACCTCATTTTGGGATGGGGTGCAAGTTACAAACTTATTAAAATTTAACCGAGTAAAATTTTGCTGCAGCAAACTTGATTAAAGTCCGACTGGAAAAATGCCTTAACTTTAAATAATATTAAATATCAAAATTACTGTGACATAATTCCAATTATCTATCTTGATACTTGGAATTTATTTAATTCTATTTATATGTATACGAGCTGGTGCCCGCGACTTCGTTTGCATTGGAAAAGAAACAAATTTAAAAAAGCATTTGCTATTTGCGCCATCTGATGGTTGAAAATAAGACTTTTCAATGCATTAACGTCTGCCAGTATTATAATAATGTCACTTTAAATATTATGTCACTTTTCACTGACAGATGGCTCTAATTGATGCAAATCGAAATTATTGTTTCTCATTATTTTTATTCTTAAATTATGATTATTCGGAATTTTTTATTAAAAAAACAAACAATTTTAGTGAGAAATATTTTATTTAAAAAATACTTATTTTTTACGTATAATTATGCGTAAAAAATTTTTCGGCTTTTTCCTCTTTAGTAACGTATTTTATGGTCGTCATGTTTCGCTATCTCCTATCTCTTGCGGAAGCGTGCGAGGGCCTACAATCACCCCGGAAGGGTCTCGCCGTTAACGTGTTAAATAGCACCTAAATTGGGTCCTGGTAAACACAGTTAATGTGCTTAATTGTTCTTAACGAGTAGTAGAAGTGAACATAAAAAAATATGTGGACATTTTCTCTGCGGTAAAAATGTCCAATATTATGTTAATAGCTTCTTTGTCACGCACTTATGAACATTTGAACCTTTATGAACACTTAAACCACACTAACTTACACTGAACCACTGATGAGTCTTTTGGACTACTGGGATGGGAGTCTAAAAATGGGTACTTAGTATTACTTTGGAGTTGCATGGTCAAAAAGGCTGTGAAGTTTAAAAAAAATTAGCAGTAAAAAATATTCTTTCAGGGATAAAGACAGGGAAATAGGTTTCATCCAGAAAAATGTACTGTTTCCGAGAGACGCGGACGAAGTCGCGGGCAAAAGTCGTCGTCAATACTAATAATAAATCTGTAAGTGTTGGTCATGAAGTAAATAACTCATCAGTGATATCGTGTTAATAGGCTCTATACATGATACTGAAACTAAATGTATGTATGTATGTATGTTCCTCCATAACTCTTAAAAAGATTGAGTGATTTTCATGAAACTTGCTAGATAAACATTTAGACGTACGGGACACAAGATAAGCTACTTTTTTTTCAACGCGGACGAAGTCCCGGGCGCCAGCTAGTGTAGAAATAATCCTATACAGCCAACAGACCTCAAGTCTTTCCCTAAAGTGTATGGTACAGTCATTTCAAACGACTAGCCGAGGGCTGCGTCTACTCCTTCCTACGAACTTAGTTGTTGAGAACTAGTTCCACCAACTAATTCACCAAATACGTTCAGACATACAGCATAGTTCTAAATTAAACATAAATACTGATCTAACTAAGCAATCGTAAACATCAATACATATGGTAAACGGAACTAATGCTGTAACTATAGTTATACTCGTACTAGCTGGCGCCCGCGACTTCGTCCGCGTTGAAAAACAAAAAAGTGGCCTATCCTGTGTCCTGTACGTCTAAATGTTTATCTACCAAGTTTCATGAAAATCAATTAATTCGTTTACGAGTTATGGAGGAACACACATACATACATACAGAAAAATATTCAAAAAATTGTCAATTTAGTTTCACCATCATGTATAGAGCCTATAAACACGTTATCTCTGAAAACAGTAACTTACTCGATGACCAACCCTTACAGATCTATTATTAGTAATACAAATTGGATCTTTCCAATTTCCTCTTACAAATATTGAACAAAAATATATTCACAATAATTTGTTTGAGTTCCGCTCGAGCCATTGTTTATCTCCCGTGTAATTGCCGATCCTAATTGAGATCCGTTTGTTGAGTCAATGGAATCAACTGCGTTGGGTCCTCAATGATGAGAATTGATGCGTAATCGTCTTTTTTATGTTAAGGTCGATAGACAGGCTGACGGTCCACTTGATGGTAGGTGGTTACCGTCGCCTATAACACAAGCAACGCCATAAGTGCTACAAGTGCGCTGCCGACCATAGAAGGATTAATAAGGGATAAGGAGAGATGGGGTAATGGGCTCTGGCATCCCTTACTCACTCACCGAAACACAACAGCACATGATGCTGTTATTTCACGGTGGTATTCTGTAAGGTGGTGGTTACTGTCGCCAGACGGGCTGCTCAAATGACTGCGAAACGCAGTGTTGCCTACCATACTAGATGTCTGGGTCTTTCATAAAAATGCCGACAATACTTACATGTGCTGTTTACAGAACAAACGTACGTTTATATAACTTCTATCTATACTAATATATTATAAAGAGGAAAGATTTGATTGTTTGTTTGTATAGAATAGGCTCCGAAACTACTAGACCGATTTGAAAAATTATTTTATAATTAGAAGCCGACATTTCCGTGATGAACATAGTCTATTTTTTACCGCGGGAAAATGCTTTATTCCTACGGGAAATCTAAAATAAAAGTAAATACTAGCGGCTTGGTCAGGGATACACTTGACAGCGCCATCTATCGGTGAAGCGACTAACATGACAACTGGTTGGTGATATTTTAGCGATCCATTCCACGGTAGATGGCGTTTTATACTTTTCAACGCGGACGAAGTCGCGAGAACTTGCTAGTATATTATAAAGAGGAAAGATTTGTTTGTTGTTTGCATTGTATGGGCTCCAAAACTACTGGACCGATTAGAAAAATTTGCTTATAGTATTTAGCGATCAACAATATTGTAGGTCACTAGCTTATGCTCGCGACTTCGTACATTTTTCTACAAACATTTTAAGCAACTATACATATCCTTCTTTTAGCTCATATAAAGATTTTAGCTTATAATATTTGATTTATTTGTCATATATCGATTTGATTACCTTCAGAGATGTATGATTTAAATTTCGAATGTACATTTCAAATGTTACCCAGTCGTTGCTCTCAATAAATCCACCGAGACCTTACTCACACTTCTGACCAAGATACGAAGAAAACATCTCATAATTTATTAGAAAAATCCCCAAATATATGAGGGGCAATTTTTCTTTTTGCCAAGTCTTCTAATGTTACGCCGATAAAACTGCGTATTAATTTAATGTACCGTATCGTATGATCCTCTTTCGTATTGTATAGCTTTTGTTAGGGTGTAATATGTTGCGCTTCTTTATTGATTTCCTTTATGGCAATTTATACGATTAAGTCTTCAACTTTATATAATAGTACAGATTAGGAAAAGCGAACATCACATTGCACTGATTGTTTAGTGCAGGGAGCGAAGTAGTCCAACATTCATAAATGAACAACGTGAAATAATCAAGTGAAATTATAAAACTGCGTTCACATGGTAGGTTTGCTTATATTTTTTTGCGTGTGGCACACACGTTGGCACGTGATAACGCGAAAGGGCTCCGTGTAGCCTTGACTTTATTACTGTATGCGGCAAAGGGGTACCTAGTGTGCTCGTAACGGGGAAACCAGTGCGCAATCTCTTGATGTTATGACCATATTATTTAAACACTAGCTGGTGTCCGCAACTTCGTCCGCGTAACTTTATAAATTACTAGCTATTGCTCGCGACTTTGACCGCGTAGAAAAGTATAAAACGCCATCTACCGTATTTTGGATAGATGGCGCTATCTCTCGTCCCCCTTTACTTTTATTTTAGATTTCATGTAGGAATGAAGTATTTTCCCGCATTAAAAAGTATCCCATGTTCATCACGGATAATGTCGGTTTCTAATGGTAAAAGAATTTTTCAAATCGGTCCATTAGTTTCGGAGCCTATTCTATACAAACAAACAAACAAACAATCAAATCTTTCCTCTTTATAATATTAGTATAGATATACCAAAATTTTTATATACTAATTACCTTCCTCGAGAACTATTTTATCTATTGGTGAAAACAGCATGAAAATCGGTGCAGTAATTTTTGAGTTTTGAGCCTGTATGTTGGCGATTAATCGCCAACATACAGACAGACAGACGCGGAGGAGGACCATGGTGTAAAAAGGTCCCTAGACGGTTATTTAAACAATCACTTGTTAGAGAAATCAAAGAAAAGAAAATTCAAAAATCTCAGTAGCTACTTTCCCTAATAATATGGCCACCCACTGTATGTTAAATCACTGCGTGGTTTTGTTTACTGTGACCTCATTCGTGCCACATGGGAAATCGGTTTGTATTTCACGCTAAAACCTCCGCCACTAAAGCTATTACCGGTGTACTATGTTTTACTTTTTTGTCGTGCTTATTAAGCTGTTCTTACTGCGTTTTAAGAAACACTTTCCTATGTTTAACCTAAATTAGCTTTTACCCAAAATTTCATCTAGTTAATATAGTGCAAATAACATTTGGATTTCTAGATAATTTCGTATTTTTTTTTAATTTGGGTTAAAAAACTGGTTTTAAAGATTAAAATACTATGAGAACTGTACAACTTTAGGGGCAAAATTAATGTATTCAAAATTTGTAACTACAATATACTATCATTAGCATATATATATAAATTTCAATAACATTTATAAATAGATAGATACATTCCATACATTAAATACCATAATTATAGTATAACAGTGCGAGTTTAGGGTCCAAAGTGCCTAGCCTAATACACCCAATGATTTATATCTAAATGTAGGATTTCTATTATTGCCGTTTGAAATAGTGCTTGAAAGAATTGGAACACATGAATTGCTCTTACACACTCTTACACACTACACACTTTACATTTACTAGTATTAATGAAAATACTATTGTATTAATGAATAAACTTAACAGTTTAAGATAGTGGTGAGTTTTATAAATACTAAGTAACGTAGCTACATTGTAATACAAATAAATAGTGCTAGCAACGAGCACTTGACACAATAAAAGTAAAAACAAAATAAAATCAAAAAATTTCTCAACGTAGTTAGTTAGTTAATGTAGTTTCATTTTTATTAAAACGCTCGAGCTCAACCTTCGTGAAACATCTTAAAACAAATCGGTGTACATTAGTAGGATTAACAAGAGACCCAAGTTTACGAAATAAATCTCTCGCTGTGTATCTACAAACAGACATTCAGATAGACTGACCTTCAATAAACTCGGCGGTACAGTTAGCCGCAATATTTTCATTACGCGAATGGGCTGTATGTAGCTGCGTAGAAGCATAATTTATCTAGAAATATCCACGGCTAAATTTCCCAAATCCCTTACAACGGTGGCGCGAACTAAGGAGACATTACGCCCGCATCTCGGTAGGCCTAAGAAATGATTTTTCCGACGCGCTTTCATAACAACCCAATGGCTAGTGTGACCATAAGTTTTGTGGAGAAAAATGAGACACATTTATTTTTTCTCATGTGATAAAAAGATGCGATTGTCATTAACCATGTAAATGATAAAGATGGAACGTTTTTTTGACAAAAGTAAATCTCCAGCGTTGCCCTTACTAAGCATCGCTAGAACACTTGCAAGAGCTAAAACCTCTCTACTTTTAGAAAAAGTGTATATTATTTTAACAATATTTTGTAAAATTTGCTCTAGGGTATAAATAACTAAATTTATTCATGCAACTATTTATGTAAGAAATTTTTATTTTCATTTATTTTTCTACTGAGATATTCGCAAACACTCTAGGTTGATTTCAGTCGTTTCTTAGTAGTCCGATAAATAGAAAATAAATAAAAGAAAATCATAGTGTTTTTGCTATTAAATCAAGTTTTAGATTTATACTAAGAAATAATATAGAACTTATCAAATATAATAATTTACTTATAATAATTATTTACGCAATCAATTCACGTAACATTTGTGCGATGCGAGTACGTTTTTGTTTTGATAATTTAATAAAAAAACATACATATTTTTGTTAAAATTATTTATGTTGTAGTTTATCTACTCTAAGTAGAGAATGTGTTGTGGCGATACTCCACATTACAAAACACGCATATACAACCTCTTCATAGAACGCTGGCAGCGAAGATTCGAAAACGTCAACATGAAAAATTCGAACGAACATTTAAATATAATTCCATGATTGATTTGAATTTGAAATAGAATGTCTTGTCAAAATGAAAATATATAAGGGCTGCCAAAATTTGTAAATAAACATTCTGCTATCGCTTTTCAACCGGGATTTTGCTATGTAAATATTCAACTATTGCTTCTCAACCGGGGTTTTGCTATGTAAATATTCTACTATATTTTTCGGCCGAAGTTCTTCTAAAATGTATATAGACTAAATTCACTAACATAATTCAGTGAACACAATTCAAACAATGGTGAAGTTTATTCGCTAGTAACCCCGCCGTGTGGGCCTAGCTGCTTTCCTGTGCCCATGTGGATCATGTGGTCCTTGCCGACCATACTACGTCACCACCTACTGGTGATCCCCGGGTACTTGCCTGGGAAAGAAAACATTGTCGCTGACGCACGCACTGTCACGAGAGGAAGAGATTGCAACTGCAATTGACTACGAGGAACTTGCACGATTTCAGGAAACGGAACCTGAACTGCAAGACCTTCTACTAAACGGTTCAGCACTGAAACTTCAGAAGAGGAAATATACTTACCTGTCTACGGTGACACTTCTATTTTTCCTCGACCGTACATCACTCCTCAGCTACGAAGACAAGTTTTCGACATTATCCACGGTCTGCATCATTCTGGAGCATCTGCAACGTTAGAGATGTCACCGAGTACGCAAACCGACTTCGCTCCTACATGGCGAAGTTGACTCCACAACCTACCACATGGCACAACAATTCACCATTCTACATACCCCGAGACCTGCATACATCTACACACGTCTTCATTCATCAAGACCATGTCAGAAGTTCTCTACAACCGCCGTACGCTGGACCCTACAAGATAGTGAAGAGGCAGCCTAAATTCTTTACCGTCGATGTCCGCGGCAAGATGCAGAACATCTCCATCGACAGGCTGAAACCGGCATTTCTGATGAGAGAAGCGACGCACCTCAACGAAGACAGATGTGAGCTGACCTATGAGCCATCTTCAAGTCGTGTCGTCGTACCTAACGTCGAGCCTGAAGAGAAGAGGTCGCGCAGTGGTCGTCGAGTCAGATTTCCAGACTACTATCGACCATGACCATAGTCATGGTCTGGCCAGGGGGAATATGTGGCGATACTCCACATTACAAAACACGCATATACAACCTCTTCATAGAACGCTGGCAGCGAAGATTCGAAAACGTCAACATGAAAAATTCGAACGAACATTTAAATATAATTCCATGATTGATTTGAATTTGAAATAGAATGTCTTGTCAAAATGAAAATATATAAGGGCTGCCAAAATTTGTAAAAGGGCTATCACACCTTACAATTTGAACGTTTCCAATTTAGGAAATCGAAAGGTGTGATCGCAGAAAGAACAGATCGGATTCAATTTAGAGAGTTCTAACTCTCTGTTTCCTTAAATTGAATACTGTGATCGCGGCGTTTCAATTTAGGAAGTTTAGGGATGTCCACTTAAAAAATACATCGATGTTTTTTGTCGATGCGATACAAAGAGGCTATGCATCGGTTAGAAACATTGATGTTTTCTCAAAATCGAGTACACTAGCTGCTGCCTGCGACTTCGCCCACGTAACGCGTGACACGTTAATATGCAAAATGGTTAATTATTTCGTTACCTTTTTAAAATAAAAATTGAAACATAAATAACATAGGTCATTTTTTTTTTTTATTAGAGATGGGTTTGCTCTTGGCCAACAACCAGCTGGGTAGCAAGGGAGAGGCCTAAGATGTAGCGAGCTCACCCAGAAGATGCCTATATTTATATTTTATAACGTTACGAGGACGAAGTCGGGCACTAAAATAACTACTTAAATGAAGAAATACCTATTTAAATGAAATAGGTAATAAAATAATATACTAAATAAATAGGTAACACAATCAAGATTCTTGATTGCAATTGATTTCGTTAAAATACCAGTAACTCGTTATATACCTAACTAGTAATTTCCTAAAGTTTTATTGTTCATAAAGTTGTCAATTTTATTTGTAGAATCTAGAAAGAGAACCGACAAACGTTGCCGCCTTATGACAGTGCAAATGAATTTAGACCTTAAGTCGTAGTATGTATGTATGTATGTATGTATGTATGTGTGTGTGTGTGTGTGTGTGTGTGTGTGTGTGTGTGTGTGTGTGTGTGTGTGTGTGTGTGTGTGTTTGTATGTATGTATGTATGTATGTATGTATGTTCCTCCATAACTCTTAAACGAATTAACTGACTTTCACGAAACTTTGGTAGATAAACATTTAGACGTACAGGACACCAGCTAGTTTTGTAAATAAATGAAGATTCTAATACCGACCTTTGTGCGCAGCAATAGTGTTCAATGTTGCTTGCTTGCGCTGCTATTTTACTAATAAATATTATGTAGGTATATAAAAAGTCGTCATTAGTCAAGATCAAAAGAGTGAGCTTTCTGTACGGAAACATTTCAAATACCAATTCATTCATTGTTATAGGTTTATGATTTTTATAAATAATACAATGAACTATCTCTGACTTATAAATAAAGCTAACTTAGTTACAGTAACTACATACATATTTAATACGATATATCGATACAAAGCGAAGTATCGGGCATCCCTACTGCGTTCACAAGTGTTGCCACATTTGTGGAGGCAAAAATCCGTACCGCCTTTCACTGTTTCCTAAATTGAATTCGATGTAGGAAATGCTTATCGCACTATTCAATTTGAACGTTTTCTATTTAGGAATCTAAGTAGAGAGCTCGTGATCACACTACGCTAAATTGATTTCTAAATCGAAGATTTAAAGTTGAAAGTGGATAAACTCTAAATTGAATCCAATCTGTTCTAACTGCGATCACACCTTTCGATTTACTAAACTGTAACATCGAAGTTTTATGACTGTTGCGGAAGCGGCAGCTCTGAACTCTACCTATTCTCTACTTTGTACTAATTCAATTAAATAGAAATGCCACAATAAAAGTTATAAAGTTTTTTAATATTTTCTAAAATATATGAAACTACAAGAGCAAAATTTGTTTGAAATTCTTTAGAATTTAATTATACCGAGTGAAGTATTACTTATAAATCGTATATCGATTTGTAGATATCAAAAATTTGTATAATCCATACTATCCATACTTACTAATATTATAAATGCGAAACCTTTTCACGCCTTAACTACTCAACCGAATTTTGCATACACAATACACGTTGTCAGGGATACAGGAAAGGACATAGGGTACCTTTCTTCAAAAAAAAGTACTGTTCCTGAGTAATCGTCTAAAAATATAAATAATAGGGCGCTACCGTCGTCACAGTAATAACGATGTCAGGCGTTATTACTCATATATTTTCTTTTTCAACGCGGATGAAGTCGCGGGCACCAGCTAGTAATATAATATTTGGTTTAAACTTAAAAAAATAAAATCAATAACTATTTATAAATATAATTATTCATCTTAGATATAAAATCAAAATCAAAATTTAATTCATAACAAGGCTTATTTATCATTTAGTCATTTATAGGTATGACATGCATGCTAAAAATCTGTAATGTATACCGAGAAATCCGTATTCTGGCAACACTCTTCGATTTAGAAATCTGTTTAGCGTAGTGTGATCACGAGCTCTCTACTCAGATTCCTAAATAGGAAATGTTCAAATTGTAAGGTGTGATAGCCCTTTAAATAAACATTCTGCTATTGCTTTTCAACCTGACTTTTTCTGTGCTAATGCAAATGTATTTTGAGTTTCATTGGCTGCTGACTAAGTTGAGGCTTGTTAATCATTCTGGTGGAAGTCGGGGATAGTATTCAGCTGGCATACTAATACGTGGGAACATTATCTAACCATCCCACAGCTGGGGAGCCCTCTATACAGGCGCCCCACAGTGTAATTTAATTATTAATTTTAAAATTAATAACTTATTGGTCACCCTACAGACAGCCTCACATAAAGTGTACGTGAGATACGAACGGTCACGAGCGGTAATGCCGTTTTTATCAGAACTTACGTTCTGATTTGTCACGACCACGGTTGGGGATACCAACAAATGGCTGCGCCACTCCTCTGATTATGGCCACTTCTAAAAATTTTAAAGCTTCCCGCGATCCGAATAAATTGATGCCATTTTTATACTTATTTTATAACCCAAGTTTAGATATTGGAAGCGAATCTATACTTAAATGTGAATTACGTTGTATTTATCTTCCTCATAACACTATACTGTGATAAGCAGCTTTTTGAGGCTGTCTAATCTTTTGTTTAAAGGAACATTTCTTTTTCAACATTTCTTACACAACATTTTAGTGTTTAATCTTTAATTAAACACTAAAATGTTTAATGCTACTAATCAATTAGATCCACGCATAAAGTAATATACTTTAGAGACAAGACAATGGATTTATGAGGGCAATAGATGGCGCAGTCTAGGTAAGAATGACTAAAAAAAAAACAACTTACATTTATTTTTAGTTAAACTTTGAGCGACATTAATTATAAATATTAAATAAATAAAAATTCTAAATGGACTCGGTGTCACAAACAAAATAACAAATATATTTTTAGATTAGCTGATATTGAGTGGCGTCGACCGTAGCCACATTTAACTGTTCAGTATTTAAGTCAAAGTACAACTTTTTACCATAAATAAATTAGTTTTATTATTACACTAGCTGACGCCCGCGACTTCGTTCGCATTGAAAAAGAAAAAAGGAGCCTGTCCTGTGTCTAAATGTCTGTCTATCTACCAAGTTTCACGAAAATCAGTCAATTCGTGGAACATAACATACAATACCTATACACTTACAGATTTATATAAAAACATTGTATTGATTGATATAAAAACGCACAAAAAAAAAACAAAAAGTCTAATATGTTGAAATTTCTATAAGAATAATTCAAAATAAGTATTAGAAAATCGATTAGACAAAATATATGTTATTTAAGAGTTCAACATTTATCGTGCAAAAAGTTCGTCTCAAGTTAAATTGGCTTAAAACAGTTTAATTGGACATAACTTTTTCCAAAATGATACTTGCATGGTATTTCCAAGTTACTTCCGAAATTTCCTACAAAAGAAAATCAAGAAAAACTTTGCTAATTATAATAAGGTAGCTTAACAAATGTAATGAAAATGTATATTTGATGAATGTTTAGTTCACGTGTTCCTGTACAGAATTGTTAACAATTTAATTATGTACTTTCTTAACAATTCTATTCCTAGTTCCTAATACTAATTGTACTTAACTCTCCTGATACTATTTTTTAGTAATTAAAATTTTATTTACTCATTAAAACATGTTTTTTTTATATAAAATTAAACATTAATGTAGCAGATACTCCCAAAATAAAATTACATAACATTTTATATTTCTAATACATTTTTATATTTCTTTTATTTATCTGAACTTATTTACAGAAAAAAAATCTGAACTTTTGTTATTTTATTACTTGCAGTTCTTCCCTACATTTTTATTTTTAACTTATTTCATAAACTTCTCGTCCTCTTTCCCAAAATAAAGTTAACGAGATATATTCAAGTTTAAATGATAAAAAGGTGTGTGACAAAATGTTTCAAGTAACTTTTGTTTCCATGTACCTAATTAGCAAAGGAGGTACAGACAGGAACACATACCTACACAGACACTAAATTATGTTCTCAGGTTAATGTATGCAAAAGTGTAAGTACAGTCGGGCCCGTAAATTTATTCATTGTAGCATATATCTCAGGTGTCGTGCATAAGGCACGTGGCGTCGTCACGTACGGAGCTTGTTGTTCTTACAACGATTTAAGTGTGGTACAAGTGAAAAGACGTAGCGTTTATTTTTTAAAACGCGATTTTTATTTGTTTATTTATTTACTTAGATTTCATACAGCCATTATTATATCTATCATAGTATAATATCATAGTATAATCATAGTATAATCACCTTGTAATAGGCTATATAAAAATATAATCTGTTTTATATATTAGTTAAATATTAAATGCTGTAAGGTTAGCTATTAAATAAATAAATAAAATAATATATATATTATTAATATACAAATAGGCCTATAGAATAATGAAATTAGTTATTAACATTTATCCATTAATTTAAAAAATAAATAAATATAAAACAAAAAAAAAGAAAAGAAAATATTCCATATGATAGAAATTATTTTTTTAAATACTACGTATTTTTTTAATTTTATGTAAATACTAGCTGGCGCCCGCGACTTCGTCCGCGTTGAGTTATCCTTTTATCCTGTGTCATGTACGTCCAAATGTTTATCTACCAAGTTTCATGAAAATCAGTTAATTCGTTTAAAAGATAACTCTTAACTACATACATACATACATACATACAATACCTACACTTACATATTTATTATTAGTATTGATGACATTGATTGATATTCCAGTGAATCGTTAGCAATGGAAGGACATTACTGATTTACTCTAATTTACTATTCAATTCATAAATATTTAGAAATTAAATACTAAAAGGAATAAAGAAATGGTAACATAGTAACATAATTTGACCAAAAAAAAACTATTAGTCGTAGGACTGTACGTCAGAAGTGAAAACTACGGCATCTGTTAACATCTTAACAAACTATTGACAGAGATAAGCTTATTATACATATTATGAACCAAGAAGTACGTATTAATTTGGGTCGATGGCGCTTATAATAGGGCCCACCTCGATTCGGTTAATTTCGATTTTTCAGTTATTGTACGTATTTTTTAAGAAAATGGAGTTTTTACCTATTGCCATATTTAAACGATTAATGGACATAGACATACAGTCATACATTTTCATTTTACAGAACAAAAACAAGGTGTTTTGTTTTGAGTAGTACGAGAAATTAAACGTCACTGAGGGTGTCGCTCGCACATATTTTTTTTACGTTTATTAAAAGTGCCCAATGTAGGCACTATAGGCACGTTAGAACAAAATTTGAAACTTTTATAGGCACTTTTATTTTCAACTTCAAAAAGGCAGGAAATTGGAAGATTAGCAAATAAAACCTCTCTGTCATCCTGTAATGTCTTATATCTTTTACTGAGACCATAACAGAGATTCCTAGTTTATTGTTATGTTCGTTTTTAAGTTCAAGGGTTGTACGAGAAATTTGAATTGCAAATTACACCTTCGGCGTTGGTAATAAACGCGTTTAATATTAACGGCATTTATTATCGGGTGTATATTTTAAGGTCAAATTTATTGCAGTGATAATTTTTTCCGTTATTTATTTTCATTGTGTACTTTCTTTAGCTCTTGTTATAAAATTACGATTTTAATGGTATAACTAACAATACACTTGAAGACGTGAGTCGATGAAGGTGATAATTTATGTCGCATAATTCCAACGAGTCGCGGTTTATCTTATTATAACTGCAGTTATTTTTTAAAATTTATATTTTCCTCTATTATCTTTTACATGATAATTATATACTAGAATAAGGAAAAATTCGGATTTTATACTTGCCAATTTAAATCAACTACCCAGTACACTCTTAATGCAATAGTTTATTCGTTTTTGTTACAGAATCCCAATGCGTCCGGTGACGTGCACTGTTCAGGCATGCGACTACACGTGGCAATGACCACTCTGGCAAAATGGCTCATCGACATTGGGAGACATGGATGAAAATCGCTCTAATATCACTGGTCCTGCCATCTTCGGTAGCTGACTTCACCACCGAATGCCAAAGACCGTGTGACTGTCGATGGCAATCGGGTAACAAAGCCGCCATTTGCTCAAACTCAAGTCTAAAAGTCGTCCCAGCAAACCTCAGTTCTGACATACAGATCTTAGATCTATCGAATAATAACTTGCAGCATTTACACCAGGAAGCATTTAAGAAAGTAGGATTGAGCAACCTTAAGAAACTCTTCCTCAAAGAGTGCAGCATTGAAACTGTTCACAAGTCAGCGTTCGCAACTCTCGCGATCATGATCGAGTTGGATTTGTCGAAAAATAAAATAAGGTACCTGCACTCGGACACTTTCAAAGGCACGGAGAAACTCCGATTAATAAACTTAAGCAACAACTTGATAAATAAGTTGGAAGACGGCTTGTTTCGCAACTTGAAGTTTCTGCAAAAGGTGGAAGTGAGCAATAATAAAATAGTTCGAATAGGTACGAGAACGTTCTCGAACTTGCCCCAGTTGAAAATACTGAGGTTCGATGGCAACAATCTGAGTCATATAAAGCCTGAAACTTTGATGGCGCTGAACAATTTATCCGGCTTAGATTTGCACAACAATCCGTGGCGTTGCGATTGCAACCTACAAACGTTTAGAGATTGGGTGATAAGCCACAACTTGTATACGCCGCCGACGTCGTGTGCAGAACCGGAGTCTGTGCGGGATAAACTTTGGAACGAATTAGATTCGAGCAACTTTGCCTGTCGACCTACTATTCTCGAGCCGCTTCCAGACACGACGGTCAGAAGTTACGAGGAAAACGTGACATTGACTTGCAAAGTTGTGGGAAACCCCACACCGGACGTTCTCTGGCGATTCAACGGAAAAACTATTGAGTTAAGAACGTTCGGAGATATCAAGTACATTACTAATGAAAACACGATAGATTTGATTAAGTGGGCTAATTTGACGATTATTCATTCGCGATATAGTGACAGAGGTAACTATACCTGCATAGCGGAGAATCCTGGCGGTAAAGACGAGAAATCTTTGATGCTAGTTCTGTCGAAGTATGGCAGTGGTACCATAGTCGGAATGGATGCCGATTCTTTTGCAATATTAATAGGATGCATAACCGCTATTTTAATAATATCCGGTACACTACTAGCTATATGTTACTTTACAACACAAAATAATGAATCTAAAAGACTGATTAAAAACAATCCACGCAACTCCAACGGCGAAGCGTTGATAGAAGGATCGGTGGCTTCGGAATTAGAAAAGGGTTTGAAAGTTGACGTGAATCCTGTAACCAAACCACCCAGAAAGTTCGAGGCACCGACGTCCTTGACGAACGGTGCTACAGAAATGTCAGATTTAAACAGAACACTACTGGACAATGACTCTGTTTTAGGTGAGAATTCAATTTATAATTACTTTAGGTAATTTTTGTTTATAAAGGTCTACATATAAGCTAAAAATCCCATTCGATGTTAGGAATGGATGGCTACCAAATATCAACAGCGGATAATTTTCAATAATCTTCTGTAAAGGGTTGCTGTCGTTATTTATATTTGTCAGTCATAAATTTAAATAAATTTTGTGAATATAAATCACAGTTGTTATAAAGTATTTAAATTACTAAGTTTTAATTGAATAACAAGTAGTACATTACACAATTTACATAACCGTTCAGGAACACTCCGTTTTTGTGGAGAACTTTAAATTGGATTGCATTTTGAATAAGTGATTTAGGTGAGAGATTTAACTGTTAAATAACTTATTTTTATTCCTTTAAAATTTTAGTTACTATTTTTTTCTAAATAATTCCAAGTGTATTAGTCTAGTCGGGCATAGGCAGGCCATAAAGCCATAGTCGGGCATAAAGCTCTTTGCGATATGGTAAGGTTTGAACTACAGGCCACCACATTAGTATTCTAGAATACGCATATGTCTTCATATGTTTTTTTTTTTCACTATTAGATCATGTGTTAATTATTTTTAATCGTTCACAATTGAATTCATTAAAAGTTGGTGCAGACCGGATAGGGATTGAAACCTGCTTCTGCTGTTTCGATTGTTTTTAACTATTGTGTTAAATAATTATCCTTTGTTAAACACTTTTCCGTAAAACTAGGCAAACCATTTTATTTATATTACTGCCGTGATCTGTTAAAATAATCAAATAACAGTTAGTGATAGGTAATAAGCTCTAT
Organism: Synanthedon vespiformis; assembly: GCA_918317495.1. Classification (NCBI taxonomy): domain Eukaryota; kingdom Metazoa; phylum Arthropoda; class Insecta; order Lepidoptera; family Sesiidae; genus Synanthedon; species Synanthedon vespiformis. Next base: position 7,880,903 of record OU906966.1, on the reverse strand, counting down.
TCGCAAATATTTAATGTAATAATATGAGAATGGCCATAAACTACGTTCTTGCAATTTTCAGTTACTTAAAACCATAAAAGTCGGCATAATTTAACTAAAACTGACTGAACACAGAGTTCACATTAAATGAGTAATTTCTATTTCCTTTTTGTATTGTGAGATATATCCCTAGTAAATATTACTACCTCTGACTGTTACATTTTTATGGCCAAATTACACAACCAAATTAGAAGAAATTTTGTATAGAGATGACCTGGGAAATAAAAGATAATAATTTCATGCTGTCTTAATAGCAGTTATCGTTTAAATTTGACTGTCGTTTTCATCGTCCGTTGCATTTGCACCAATCTAATTTATTATATTCAAGAATTTCCAATAAAACAGTTCTCATCGTGCTTTGCTCGTTGGACGATAAAATTTAATGAGGTTCCTACTCCTTTGTGTCAAGGGTCGTCTTGACTCATAACAGTACAGTGCTTGTGCCAAACGTTCTTTAAGTTTGAGTTCGGTGCAAAAATGCGTTTATAATATTTTCCCTTTTATTTATTTTTGTCTTTTACTAACTTTTAAGCTGTTGTTAAGAGCATTAATAGTTTTAGTTGAACAATACAAATTATAAAACCAAATTGAAGTACACCTTTTTGTTAACAGCAAACAATGAAGATGCCAGCCGCAATCAAGAAATAGAACTGCCCAAATTATCGCAAGAATTATTGGATAGACTGACGCAGGAACAACAGGCGTACCCTCCAGATCTTCTGTCTTTCCCTCTTCGAGGAGGAAATCAAGTGTCTCCAGCGAACGGCACGTCATCCAAAGACAAACACAAGCCTCAAAGCACAACAAGTCCAATAAAATCGCCAAGTTATGATGTAACCATAAATCCAAGCTTGTACACCAGATATCAACCACCAAATAGCTCTCAAGGTTCCATGCCGTTGATAAATCCTAAAGGCTACGTGACGTTACCGAGAAGACCAAGAATGAGCTGGTTTCCAGAAACCAATGTTAACCCACAAGTTTTTTCTACACTTAACGGAGTCATACCGTACTATGACAATTTTAACGCAAGACTATTTGGGAATAACGGACATTATTACAGTTTGCACAAAAGTGAAATAGATCTGGGGCCGTATCATAAAATGGGCTTTCACGATTCTGAAGACATAGAACCGGCACCTTCACCAGCCCCCGGAACTCCTCACGCTACCGTGCCGAGAAGTAGTCTAAGTTCTCCAAATATACACAATCAGTTATTAGCGCTTCAGGCTATGTCAATAAGTGCTCAAAGGCCTAAGGTGGAAAGACCTCTGAAGGTGGTGTTAGCTGAAAATGAAAATCTTTTGAGGAATCCCAAAAAAGACTTGAGGTTAGGAAGTGTAAATGTTGTTAGTGGTGCTGTGAGAACTCGAACATCCCCAATGCCTCCGTTAAAGCCTCGAAAGAGGAACTCCAGTGAATTGAAAGAACCATTTCTTATGAATTCTGGTGAAACCGCCACACAAGTGTAATGTTTTCTGTAAGTGATTATGTTATAATATTTAAATTTATATATATGTAACTGAACATTTAGCAGACATTGTAGTACTTCAAAGAAAAACATTCAGTTTATATATTTTAATGTTAAAAAGTCACACATTACGTGTACTATAGATTAATAATTGGCCTCGATGCGCTCGACTAGATACCGCCGGCGTGCTTGTCAAATGCGGCAACAAATACTACGCCGAAGTCGGCGTATCTGAGCCAGTCACACTGCAGCTGTCTGTGATGTGTACTGATGTGTACAGCTGTCCGAATGTTTTTTTAAATTTTGGGCATAATAAACTGATAAGGCATAATAAGGCAAATAAAGAAACTGTGTAAAAAGTGACTAGTCTTACACACACTATAATAATAATGAGTTGTCGCATTCACAGATCTATTCAAGGAGAATAGAGGTAAAGGAGCGCAAGCTCTGTGTATTAAAAGTGTCCGTTGAAAGACGACAAACTGATGGCGCTGGTGCAGCTAGTGATAGTAAACAATTCAACTCACGCGCACTTCACTCCGTCAACAACTGCTACATTCATTTCATACTCTCCAACTCTCTAGATCAGTGCTCTAGACACACAAGCACCATCTCTATTTATCGATTTTAGTTGCCACCTTTTTAGTTTAACAACCATATAAGATTGCGCTCCTGATCTCAACCCTCCTTAGATCTATTGTTTTCAGATAGCGCAGTATCTAGTCGAGCGCAGCGAGACCAATCTTTAATATATTATTAATATCACACTATATTTTCAACAGGTTTATTGAAAATATAGAACTGTGAGCTGTAGTTGCAATAGGGAAAGAAAGATCGCTTGTATGCTAATTCGGACCAAAGTACTGCGTTTGTATTTATACCATTTCACATGTAAAAAGTTTATAAAGTGAGAATTGCAATCACTATCAAAACTTCTGTATCTATTGTACTCTTTGGTGTTATTTTAGTAACGTAAAATCTGAAAAATATCAAGTCATTTCCTTCTATTGACTGCTGACGGGTCAAAATCAATTTATTTACGTGAAGGTTAACTTTATTGCTGCTTAATCAATAATAATTGGATGATAATAATAATAATAATAATAACCAACCAGCAAGATACAAAAAAGGGTAACAAAAAATTTCCCTATAATTTATTTTATTTTCTATCTTTTCATGGTGAAATCTACAAAATTAGTCTCAAGACCATTTCGCGTGAAATCCGCCCAATCGTTTGAATATAAAATATAAAGCCTTGAAAGTTTATCTCCTAACTTTGATCTACTTAGAGGTCACAAAGCTGTCACAAGTATAATAATAATATATACTAAAATCTACATGTGACATTTTAAATTGCATATTTTCTTATATTTTCTATATAATATAAAAAGCAATATGTGCATGTATGTATGTTCCCCATGGACTCCAAAACCCTTGGACCAATTTTTATGAAACTTTCAGACAATCTTCAGATTAGTCCAGCGGGTAACCCCGTGAAGTTTGGTAGCTATCGGACTCGGGTGAAGCCGGGAGCGGGTCGCTAGTTTAAATTGTAGAATCCACGAAGAATGTGAAATTGAAAACTTAACTTAAAATTTCTTAATAGTTTTAAGTTAAGAGCGTTACAGAATCAGAATCACGTTGGAGTGAAAATTTATGATTCCCGGCCGATCATAATGCCATGATGTATGTAGTTTGCAGATAAGTTATTAACGTCAAATTATTTGTAAATTTATAAACTAGATAATAGCTCAAAAATATTTTAAAATATTGGGATAATTTTCTCATTAGAACAGTTTTTAAGTAGCCCTTTTTTAAAACTAGCGATCGACGGTCTACGCAGAAGTGAGATATTGGTAAAATTATATGGGAAAATCTTATAAAAATATTGATTTTCCAAAAATGACATCTTATCTGCAAACTAAACATCTGAAACTACTAAAAATCATAAATTTTAACTACAACGTGATTTTAATTCATGAACGCTCTTAAGTGACGCTCGGTTACTTTACCATTGTACGAAAGTTGTCAAGAGCTGTCAAGAAATGTCTAGCATTATATTTATAATAGTGTTTGCTTGTGCTATGGTCCGTAAGCCAGGCACTAATTTCGTCAATGATTTCCTCTCAGTCCATAATTTGTAAAATGCCTGAGAGAGTTGTATCATGATGCGTTGTGAACGTCAGCTGCGGCTCCGAAGGTGGGTTGAGCAGTGGTAGCCCGTTACACTTTCAGATCATCAGCTGACAAGCATTCCACCAAGATATAGCCAGCTGACTTTTTTATTTATTAACAGTAATACATAAACTATCATCTGATAAATTTTCTATTCAGGAGGTAATCACTGAACACGTATATATTCGTGTGACCTGCTGACGTATAATCCACCATTTTATAAATAGCTGACAATTTTGTTTCTTCAAAATATTAGGCTAACTATAATTTGATGAATTTACCACTCTACTGCTCAACCCACCATCGGAGCCGCAGCTGACGTTCACAACGCTTCATGATACAACTCTCTCAGTCATTTTACAAATTATGGACTGAGAGGAAATTGGTCATGAAAATCTGTCGCTGGCTCATGGACCACTACAACACTGTATTTATAATAATACTTTTCTCCATTTAAGAAATATAACCAAAAAAGAATTGAAAATGCGCATTGGAATTGTTAGAGTATTTTTTTAAAGTTCTTTTTCAAAACATTTCAACTCAAGTGTTATACTTTGTTAAGTCACTCTCACGCGTAACTTAACAAAGTAATTTTAGTTTGACACGAAATGAACTTGAAATTTAAAGAGTCTCATGTACTGACATCTGATAAAATCTTCATTGAACCAAATTTCAAGTATATTATGCTTCTATTTGTATATGAGTAGTTTATTTTTTATAAATATTTTTTTCTTAATTTTTTCTTGTCAACTTCTCAAAGCTCATAATAAATTTTTGCATGTTTGTTCCTTATTATTACTTTACTTAAGATAAAAATGAATAAACAATATAAAGGTATTATTTTTTATTGTAATAATATTCGTCTATCGAGAGATCTACAGTAAAACATAAGTGTTTAATTTTTTTTGTTATTTTTATATAACAGTCATGTTCTATGAATAGAAATATCAAAACAAAATTTTAATACCGATTTCTTTATTCCGGTTTTATATATTTTATTAATTTTAACTGATTTACTAATGTTTATAAGTTTAATTAACTTTTTGTTGGCCAAAAGTTGTATTGTTTGAGATAATCACCAAATGCTTAGTAAAAAAAAATCGTATAATTTATTTTGTAAACTATTAGAAAGGAGTAAGGAAAGTCTGATGTTCTGATATTTATTTAATTAACACATTACGATAAACCGAATTGTGAAACAAGGAAATTCTAGGATTTCTAAAAATTTCAGTGAATATGAAAATTGTATAAATAAACGCGTTGCGTCCAATATTTTATTGAGGGCCTACTTAGTGCGAGTTTTACTCGATCAAACACGTCGAACACGTAAACGTCAATTTGTATGGGAATGAAGCAGCGCCATCTAGTGGCTAACATATAGCGCTGCTTCATTCCCATACAAACTGACGTTTACGCGCGTTCGACGCGTTTAATCGAGTAAAACTCGCACTAGACACTCAGATTGAGATCAACGGCTCTATCAGTTTTAGAGTTTGTAAATAAATCTCAAAATTGGTGCTTATGATAATAATAAATCGCAAATCACTTGTAACCGTTCGAAACGCTTCTGAACTAAAACGTTATATAACACGAAATTGTTATAGATTTTATTGTATTGTACATAATAATATTATATAATATTTTAGTGTTAAATAAATCTCCTTTCACTATGTTATGCGTACTATAGGAAATTCAAATACGTTAATTAGTTACAAGTTTAAGAGGTCTAATAAATGTATAAAGTACATAACTCGTTTACCACAAAATTACTTACTGAGGACATCACAGGCTTTTACTATTTCTTTTTATTTTGCAACTAGCGACCCGCCCCGGCTTCGCACGGATGTACCTTCCTCTTTTATCTCTATTTATATTTGTGTTCTAATGGATATATAATATTTATAGAAACCACGACTTTATTCTTTTAAGTCTAATAATATCATTGTTTTAATTTTTCCTTTGTTTTAATTCTTTTTGGTGTATTTTTGTATATAAATATGTAGGTATAGATTTAACAGTTCATGTATAGGGATAGCAGGCATCCCTAAATAATAATATAAGCACAGAAAGTCAATAATAGCACACATGCTTTAATTGAGAGTCGTCTTCAGTAAACGGTCTGTTGAAATGACAGCAGTCTAAAATATTTATTTTGTGGTAAACGAGTTAATATATCAACAATGTAAAAATGTAAATAAAGTATTAGATAAATAAAATTTAAGTTATACGAATGTAAAAATATATTATTGTATATTTATTGAGTGGTCGATATAGAGGGGATGTTAGAAGGACCAATAGAAGGGGGGAGATTAATTACCAATGTAATTATGAAGATAATAAATACGATTTTAAAACTTTTCTATTGTTTCATTTCTTCTATTTAATATATAATACAAAAACTTGGTATAAATAAATAAAATATTAAACAATCCACAAAAACTCTTTCACAAGTTTTTGTAGATTTGGAAAATTGTTTCTACTACAGAAAAAAACCGGTAAGAAATCTCCGAAGTTATTTCAGATGTAGTCCAGAATAATATCTACCATTATTTTGAATTGAAAACTTTTTCTTTTTCGCCTAAACTACTTAATAAAACTTTTAAATGTTTTATACATACATCGAAGTACTACAAGTATGGAATTTGCATGACAAATGCCAAAGCGGCACATAAAAAGTACGCCTTTGACAGAATCATGGCGGACTCTTGCCTTCGCGCGTCAATGGTAAAAGGTAGTAACGACTAAGTTCTACTATAGATTTTAAACTAAAATGTGTTGACGTAAAGCCACATTTTCTCTAATTGACAAGTCTTTGGATAGTTTTAAATTACAGATGAAAGAGTTCATACGCTAAGCATATTTTATGTCACTTTTAAATCAATACTAATAATAAATCTGCAAGTGTATGTTCCTCCATAACTCCATTAACTGATTTTCATGAAACTTGGTACAGTCGGCCGCATAAGTCGATTAACAGATTCAAAAGTACAAAACAATTGAACACTTATCGCGCCATAAGTCGTTATCAGGACTAGAGATAAACCTCACGTACAAACGATCGTAAAAAGCTTCAGTAAATAAGTAAGTAAGTAAATTGAGTGTTTGGGGACCTAGCTTAATGCACTTTAATTAAGATTACTAGAAATGAACATTTAGTATTAAAGGAAATCAGTAATTTAAGTTTGTCTACCTAGCAATTAGTAATTAATATAGAAAGTAAATGTAAATATAGTTTGTAGTTTGGTCAAATAAAGGCTTTTTTATTTTATTTATTTTAAATTGAGTGTTCAGTTGTTTTGCACTTTTGAATTAGTTAATCGACTTATGCGGCCGACTGTACATAAACGCGGACGAAGTCGCGGGCACCAGCTAGCGAAATCCATAGTTGTAGTACATTGGTGGTTTTATATTATACATAAAACTATACAATTTTTATATGTATATTTCAGTATAAAACAAGATGAAAATGGAAACTTAAATGACTTAATTTCTTCAATATTATCAATTCGTAGAACGCGAGTCTATTTTTAAAATTATAATAACAGTGGAAACAAAAGTGACGTGCCATTTGTATAATATTTGAAATGAGAAACCGTATTTTTGAAATATACGAGGGGCTTTTAAAGTGAGCTTTGAATTGTGTGTAATGTGAAAGCGGGCGGTCGGTAGCGGCACCCACTTATCGCGACAATAAATCGAGCACTGTATGGGACGGGGTGTACTTAATTAACTTATTTCATAAATGGTTTTCATCAAACGTTAAAGTTGAAGTTACAGTGAGAGAATGTATCTTTTGTAAGCATATTTAAATACATTATGAAATTTGTATTTTATATTTGAAGACGTGAGTGGATGAAGGTGGTATGTCGTATAATTCCAATTTTGAATAAATCGAGGTTAAAGTTTAACTTTTAATTTTTGAGATAAGTCGCCACGGAACTGATTTTTGTACTAAACTAGGATGCAAAGTTGTGTAAACAACCTAAAATGTTAATGTATGATAGCAAGTAAACACTTCTATTATTTAATTTAAAAAAAAAGTGAACATAGATCCCTCTTTCATTAACAAAAGTAAACTTTTCTACATTCTGCTATTTAAAATTAACTGTACATAAAACCTTTCTCAACTTTTTATTTATCAAAAATGTCTTAAATCGACGATCTTAAGGTCTGTAATCATTCATATGGACTTATTACCTTCATCATCGCAAAAAAAAGACGAAAAAAAACCCAACAATGCGACATAACACCTTCATCCACTCACGTCTTGAATTATTTATTTATTTATTTGCAATTTTAACAATTTTAAGGGCTAATATATAAAATAACATGTAAAATTATAACACTAAAAACCAGTGAGGTTTAATCTCGTGTTATCATTTGTAATTATTAATAAATCAACTAACATTTGTAATACTACTTAAATTTAATATTTTGAATCAATATATAATATATGTTACATAGATAATATATCTAAAGCTATGGCAAGGCGTTTCGCAGTAATCTAAGTATTATACCCATGTGTATTTTATATTCTTACATAACATCTACGTGAAATAGAACTTAGAAATAATATACATACTAGAGTCTTATATTTTTCTATCTTTGATATCTTTTTAAGTGAAACTATCTAATTAGAACCAAACTCAATCAATCAAATCAATATATTTTATATATTATAATAATAGGTAAAATATAGGTAAATAAATATTTCATTAGTTTCTTCCGTTTTTTTTGCATTATCGATAAGAAAATATCAGAAACAGTTTATGTTTCGAAATGATTATGGTTGGAGGCGAATTTTAATGTTTTTAGGTGTATAAAATTTTGGTGGATTACCATAATTATGGACATTAGACTCTAACTATTCAAAAAAATGGGCTTTATCTGTAGAGAAACAGAGAGCAGAGAACAGCATTGCTCAGCATAAAATGATAATTAGCATATGATAAAGAGACTTGAGTGTAACAGTAGCATAAAGCCGTCGACTGTCAAGCGGAAAGCTTTTAAAACATCGCGTAATGGAATCTTAGGAAGTTATAAATCAAGTGATGCATAAAAGGCCATGAATTATCTTAACGAGGGGGGACATTTTGTCCCGATAGGACGACCGGCCAACAAAAGAAGTGCACGAAATTTAGGTCGCCCACTAATTTGCTTTGGGACATTATCTGCTTTTCAGAGTGTTGAAAATGAGATTAAATTAGCAGAGCCCTTTGTTTGCAGGTTTGTTTAACCGGAGCACTTGTTTAATGAACAACATTCGAATGAGCGTTTCTCTAAATTGGATGTTTATGAAATTTCACAGGAAGCGAAATAATGTAGAGCCTGCGGCAGACGTTCCAACAGTGCGTCTGATGAAAGAAAAACCTTTTCAATTGTGATATTTGACGGAGGTGTGATCACGCTAAAAAGTGGGTAAAAAATATTATCTATATACTATTATATAAAGCTGAAGAATTTGTCTGTTTGTTTGGTACAGATAGTTCGCGCTAATCTCAGAAACTGCTAATTGAAAAATTATTTTTGTGTTAGATAGTTCATTTATCGAGGCAGGTTATTAGGCTATAGAGAATGCGGACGAAGTCGCGGGCACCAGCTAGTAATATATAAGGCGATTTAAATCCATATGACGAAGTACGAAGTGCATATATTACGATTTTTCGCGCCTATTAGAATTCCTCTCATAAAATAATTGATCAATTTTTAAAAGGTTGCCTTCATGACTATATACAACATATTATACAGCAATCCTTTCTACAATATACCGGACAGATTAATATAAACATTCTACAACGATGTTACATCTCCATAATAAAATATTCAGTCGTAAGATAAAATTGAAAAGGTAAACACAACTCTGAGAGTCCGGGCTTTACTCAAGATTTATTGATAGAGCATAATACCTATATTATATGCCTTATGCAAAACCTTTGTCTACAAGTCTCTATGTGAGTGGAACGACGGGTCAGCAAACACAGGACAACAGCAAACGAGACCAAGTGGGCACTTTCTAGCAAACACTAAGTGTTAATTGAGCAAACACTTTGAATTGGACCAAAACTGCTGCCTTTGTCTATTTCATAATAGTATATTACATTTAGTATCTAGACTCTCTTCATTGTAAGGAGGTATTTAGTTTACTTTACTTGAGACTGATTTAATAAAACGTCGTTCTCAAACACAGTATGACTTTTAATGTCCACTGAAACACCTGTGGTTTTAAAAATGTCTGTTTTTCTGAACAAACGCTTTACAATTCTTTTATAATACGTTCTGCCAAGGTTTGGAAAACTCCTCTGGACAATTTAGTCAGCTACAATTTGAGCCTAAAATAAAGACGATCGGGTTAAGAGTTTGCCCTGTAGCTTAACCTTTTTGAAAGAATGACTTCTTTCAAAAAGGTTAAGCTACAGGGCAAACTCTTAACCGTGGTGACCCACGAAATCTGTGAATTTTTATCATAAAAACGTACAATGAAATAGGCCTTTTTTTCATCAAACAATATCTCAGTTTTACATAATGAACTGTAACGGAACAAACATTAAAAGTGGAGGAAATAATAAAGTTTATTTAAATTTCAACCTACTACAAGTTTACGAGGCGCCTCCTAAACGAGTAAGTGTATTTTTATGTTGGCAATTAAAAACAGGCTAAATTAAACTGCAAAAAAGAGCTATCGGTTGAGTTGAGCTTTTTTCGTTTTAAAATAGCTGATATGAAAATCTAACATTGTTGGACAGGTTTTTCAATTTAGCTATTTTAGTTTGGTAAATTTACCTATTGCAAATATACACGTAATTTAATTCAAAGTAAGACTAATTCAGAGGAAAAAAGGTCATATTTGAAGCAACTTTGAGTTAGTACTAGTAAACTTAAGTTACTAGTACTAACTCAAAGTTATGACCAATGACTAAATTTTTATATATATTTCAGTACCTATAGCTTCATAATATTATTGTATAGTTATATTTATAGTCATAACTGGTTAATGTTTGTATATACATATCAAATTCTAAATCAGTTTTTTCATTCACATTATATACACATGCAATGGCTGAAAATAGTTTAAAAATCATGTGTCAGACAGGAAGCTCTGCTCTTTGTTATCTATTTAGTATCTATCTAAAATATACAAAAAAATCCTTACTAATATTATAAATGACAATGTGAGTTTGTTTGTTTGTTACGCTTTCACGCAAAAACTACTGAACTGATCACCATGAAATTTTGCATACACATTGTCTGGGACACCAAAAAGGACATAGGGTACCTTTCATCCAAGAAAAAAGTACTGTTCCCGAGGGATTATTTAAAATATAAAACTGTAACTAACGCCTGGCCAATGTGTTATAGCAACATGGCGTCAAGCGTTATAATTGCTTTTATATTTTTAATTTATCATCGCGTACGAAGTCGCGGGCACCTGTTAGTTGATAAATAAATAAAAGATTATTAAATGATAAAGTGTTACATATACAAACCAACTCTTAATAATAATTTTCAGACAGTCCCACTATTGAATCACTTTGAATCATGAATGTTTGAAACGAAATTGCAGTATGTATTCCTATATGAGAATACTAAATCAATAGAAGCGCACAAAATGAACTGTTGCTAACTTTACATCCGGAGTGGCATGAAGCCAATTACAGACAATTTGTAAACCGCGAACCAAAATCAAAATGTCTGTCTATTCCAATTGCGAATCTCTTGTTTCTATTAACAAACTATGTTGCACATTCAATTAAGTGTAAAAATATCTGAAATCAACTATTGTTTTATATTTTACTAGCTGTTGCACGCGACTTTGTCTGCGTTAAAAAAGAAAAAAATAGTCTATCCTGTGTCCCGTACGTCTAAATGTTTATCTACTAAGTTTCATGAGAATCAATTAATTCGTTTAAAAGTTATGGAGGAACATACATACATACAATACCTACACTTACAGTATTGATGATTGATATAGAAAACAGTCTATCTGTCTGTATGTGCGCTTAGATCTTTTAAACTACTTGACAAATTTTAATGTGGTTTTTACTAATGGAATGAGGGTTAAACTGGAAGGTTTTGCTCGAGGAGCGAGAAAAAATTGCACCCATGTGAATCCAGGAGCGGTTCGCTAGTATAATTAAAAATATATAAAAGCAAGTTGAATGTATAAAATATCCAGGACTAATTCTAGATAAAAATTGTACCTAATTGGAAGTTCTCTCTCTGTTTTGGATTCTCTGTTTGTGGATTTTAAAACCTATCGACTCCAATTAAATTCGACATTAAATTGGAAATAATTATTTGTCAAATTAAAAACCAAACAATAAATAACGTGCTAATAACTTCATCGACATGTGTCACAGGTATAACCACGGTAAAAACATTATGAGACATTTTGACAGGGGCTTAGCGAATACCACAGTAGACAATTGAATACGTGAGCGGATGAAGGTGATATGTCCAATTTTTGGGTTTTTTGTATTTTTGCATTGATGAAGGTAATATGTCCATATGAATGTTTACAGACTTTAAGATCGTCGATTTAAGACATATTTGGAAAATAAAAAGTTGAAAAGGTTTAAAAAGCAAAAAGTGCAGAAAAGTTTAGGTATTTTTGTTAATAGAAGAGGGAGCTATGTTCACTTTTTTTTTAATTAAATAATATAAGTGTTTAATTTCTATCATACCATTAATATTTTAGATTTTTTACACGTTTACACAACCACGCATCATAATTTAGTACTCAAAAAAATCAGTTCTGTGGCGCCTTTATCTCAAAAATCAGAAGTAAAATTTTAACCTCGATTTATTTAAAATTGGAATTATTAAATCACCTTCATCCACTAACGCCTTCAAAATTGTCAAGTCGGTTCAACTGTTGTTTTGCTGTAACCACAGCAAAACAACAGATAGAGCCCGCTGTTTACATCTTGTAAGTACAAAAAAAACATACGTACTTAACTTATTTCTATTCCTAAGTTATTAAGGTGAGTTCGCTGCCAACTGTACCTTCGTACCTATACTTAAATTGTAACATAGTTCAAACAGAAACTATATAAACAATAAAATGTTAATAGCCGAATTCTGAATAATGATCCCACACCCGGCACAACATGAAACAACAATCGCAACAGTATAAACAACATTTAGGCAACATCAAAACTTGTTTTGTTTACGACCGACCTTTGTTTTACAACATAATGTACTGGAATGTGAGTATCAAATGACTAAAAGCTAGCAAAAGTTGGGTTCACGATATAATTGGAATGATATTGTAAGGAATTGTAAGAATGTCCATATTATCCTCTTCTGCTCCATGTAACCTATGGCTACGACAACGATCGACACTCCTTCATATGTACATTAATTTTATTATTTGATTTTAGTAAAAAAAATCACAAAAACAACTATCACTGCTCTATTTTTTAGTTTATAATACATCATAATTATTTATTTATTTATTTATTTATTTATTAATTTATTCAAAATCCACAGCTTTCAACAAAAAAATTACTGACAAAAGCAAAAAACACACCCTACAGCCAATTATGGATTTTACATTTATATACAAAAAAAAAAATACAAAATTATACGATTCCCTACAAACTAAACAAACTATAAAGCTATAAAAATCACACATTAAATATAATACATAATATATACATACATACATATAACATAGAACTGTCAACATAGATGCTAGCCTGTAAGAATGTTGCCAATATTATGAAAGTGCAAGTAACTTGCACTTTAATCAAGTGGGCTACATAATGACATATACTTGATGTAAGCAAACTAGTGGTGCCCGCGACTTCATCTGTATTGAAATATATTAAAAAAATATATTATAACGCCTGACATAGTTATTGATATTACACTTTTGCCAGGCGTTGGTTTTCCACTTTTTTCTGGATAAAAGATATGCAGTATACAAAATTTCATGATAATCGGTTTATTTATTTAAATAAACTAATAATACTAAAATGTTATCATATTTTATAATTTTTGCAAATCGTCCCAGTAGTTTTTGAGTTTATCAATTATTAGGTACAAACATATAAATCTTCACTCTTTATAATATTAGTATAGATATATACTTATGAACAAGGAAAATAATTACATAGAAATACAATTATTAATTCTAACTAAATAAAACTAAACTAAACTAAAATCTAAAACTAAATAAGCCTAAAAAAATAAACAAGATAATAACTAAGATTATTATATATAACTAGCTGTTGCCCGCGACTTCGTCCGCGTTAAAAAAGATAAGAAGTAACCTATCACGTGTCTCGTACTTCAAATGTTTATCTACCAAGTTTCATGAAAATCAATTAATTCGTTTAAGAGTGATGGAGGAACATACATACATACATACATACATTTAGTTTCAGTATCATGTATAGAGCCTATATACACGATATTTCTGAAAACAAAGTAAATTACTCCATGACCGACGCCTACATATTTATTATTATTATTGATAATAATAATATAATAGTATGGATACAGCATGGATTAGCTGAACCCGGCCACAGCCTAACAGTAATAGAAAATTACTGTTAGGCTGACATTAATTATGTAGCTCATAATAACGGCTACACTGCCTACACAAACACCTACACTGCCTGAAATACAAAGAAAGTGTTTGATAGGATTGAAATAGTACTTAATACGAGATAACGTTGTAGTGCTCGTATGCTGACACGTACATTAAGGGCCTCTTTCACCATCTGCCTGACACCAGACTAACTGTCATTTAAAGTCACCGGTAACCGGGGAAAATGGAGTTGAATATACCTTTGTTTGTGCGGTAAAGGTTTGGGACATTAAAAAGAAAATAATTAAAAAAAATCACCAAACCGAGTGCATAATTTATTAAAACATAAAATGATTTCTAAAAGTAACTAATCAACACTTTACTTGTAGTGGTGAAAGAGGCCCTAAGTGAACCAAACACCCTAGTATTCAACTCAACCGTCACAAAGCTCCTGGCAAAAGGCTTTCACAGTAAAAATATGGTAGTATTTATAATTCCTCGCGTAAAACATAACCGTACGTACATTGAAGTGCAATTTCCTGTCCTCACGTTTCAAGTCTAGACACGTGCATTGAGAGACAATAAGCTGGCGTGTGCACAAATGGGACCACCGGACCACACTGCAACTATTTGTGTCACAGTATACCTTATAGAAAGACAGTATAGAAACTCTAATTGTTAACGACCTCTTTCGAGTTTCACTGTATGGCCGTTTTCTATTTTTATTCTCTGTTTGAAATTACTGTCTTTTAATAATTTGTTTGTATATATTCACGTTTTATTCATTGGCGTTTTAAACTTTGCAGTGTGGATACATTCAGTTTTATTTTATCGTTTTTTTCCTTCTTCCACCCCTATTTATTTTCTTTTAACACTAGTTCAAAAATATAAATTAATATAATTTGATTGTGTATTTTGTAATCATAATTATCTTCTTAAGGTCTTCATGCTGAGTTGAGTGTCTATTTGGGTCGAGGCACTGATGCATGCACTGGCAAGTATGGTACAATTGCCAATAAGATTAAAATTGTTGTCATTTAACTTGTATTGTATGTGCCATTTGTGTTTTAAGTTCAATAAAATTTCCTTTCTTTGTTTCTTCTAAAGCACAAATTGCTATTTGCATTTTACAAACAACATGCGTTGTAGCGTTGTTTAGCTATTCACTAAAACGTCTGAACTGATTTTGGCTAGATTTTTTTTAATAAATAGAAGACTGTCCTGCAGTGGATATCAAACAACTTACACTAATTTTATCTCATAAAAATTTAAGGTTCTGCGACTGGTCTCTAAATTAAATGTCAGTGACATTTAAGTGCTAAAAAAGAAAGAAAAAAATGTTTATTTGGTATTTTTACCAGTTTAAATTGGCATTTTACAATTTATAGGAAAGTGTAACAAAATGGTCTCCGCTCAGCAGTAATAGGCCTTATAAATACACATAAAGAGCACTTACTATTTATCTCTCGTACTGTGGTAACTATTCAATACATTGGGTTCTTTAAAAAGAATGAAAAGATTCGTGGTTTACATTCAATTCGGTTTTGTTCTTTTTTATTCACTCGAATATTTTAGTTAAACTCGAAACACATGAAAATATTCGCAGATATTATGAGTAAAGGGAGAATGTTAAAATTACCAAGACTTAATATTAATAGAAAAAACCTTTGATAACCTTATTGAACATAAAAGTTATAATAAACCCTGATCCCTCTTCTATAAGGTTAGAGTTATTCGTAACTAGCTGATGCCTGCGACTTCGTCCGTATTGAAAAAGAAAAATGTATCCTATCCTGTGTCCCGTACTTCTAAATGTTTATCTACCACGTTTCATGAAAATCAGTTAATTCGTTTAAGAGTTATGAAGGAACATACATACGCACAATACCCACACCAGATTTATTATTATTGATTGATTGATTGATGTTAAAATCATTAAATTTATGTTGGTAAATACGCTCCTTCCTCTAGAAGTTAACCATGTCATAGAACCTAGAGGAAAATTAAATATATGTAACAATATTTATAAAAGTATTTTCCGGATCGCAACTCCACTGTATAACAAAAGAAGCCACAGTGAAATAACAAGGTAGAAATAATTGGACTGTTTCATAAAGCAGTCACTTTACGGATATGACGTCTGGGGAGCCACAGTATTCATGAGATGTGCACTTAGTTAGGGCTCCGGTTACCGAATAAAAATGCAATTTTACTACCAAACTGCATTGTAAAATTAAACAGTTTCGCTAAAAATTCTGTGCTGAATCAACCTCTTTGAAATATTTTAATATTATTCCGCACATAGATCAGTTAAATAGGGCTTGTAGATAAACTATAGATCAAGGCTGATTTTGGCTGCTACTATTATATATATTGAGCTCTGGCATTCCATTCTTTACAAATATGTATATTGTTATTGTTATTTTACTGTAAACTTAAATATGTTTGTAAGGTTTATTAAAATTGTGTACCATACCGCTGTACCACTCCTTAAGAATGCGGGATGAGGCGGGAGGAATGGAAGAAATAGTATGAGTGCACATGAGAGCGATATTGTCGGACAGATCTTACAATATTTATTTATTTATTTATTTTCAAGGAAAACTTAGAGTATACAAAATTTATTTAAAAACTAAATGACAGATTAATTTGACACCATATACAAGTTTCCGCATATTGAATCTATATAAAATAAAACCGTTTCTAACCAATATATCAGTAACTAAAAGCAAACTACGACTAAAAAATTAAAAAAAAAAACAGAGTACAGCTTTTTTGAACGTAATAAAAAATTTATAAATAAGTAAACAAATAAATCAAAAAAAGAAAAAAGTCTATGGTGAAGAGTAAGAACCTTCGACTTACAATATTTTAAACTTTTTAACACTTATATAATTATACAAAAGCTTCGTTTGTCTGCTTTTTTTAAAATTATTCTGCCATTTATAAAATCA
The DNA here is from genome assembly GCA_918317495.1 of Synanthedon vespiformis. NCBI lineage: Eukaryota > Metazoa > Arthropoda > Insecta > Lepidoptera > Sesiidae > Synanthedon > Synanthedon vespiformis. The sequence goes on along the minus strand of OU906966.1, from coordinate 7,863,730 downwards.
TAGTTTTACATCACGAGCACGAGCCATATCTAGATATATTTTTATCTCTCGTGCGTCTAGTTCTAGACGAACGGACATAGCGAAGCGGCCTGCTAGCACCCCGCCTCCCCTCCCCCTTCCCTTTTTTTTTTTTTTTTTATCGAGGAGAAATCCTTTTATTGATCTCCTACCGCTGGCTAGGCGGCAGGGGTATGTGGGGGTCGACCAGCAGAACTGGCCCCTACCCACTAAAACTCCCCGGTGTCTCCTTGCCCTTAGAGTGGGGGGTGGACGGGCTCTGCCGAGGCAACTGCTCCGACCCACCCTCCTCGGGCGGCCTAGCCATTGCTGGCTAGGCTGACGCCAACGGAGGGATTACCCGAAGACACCCGAGCAATCCTCAGACGGAGGAGACCCGTGCAGGCACACACAGCCAGCCAGCCGTGTGCGCAGGTCCCCGAGGGCATTTGAAGACGGGCTGATACCCGCCTTCTCCTGCCCAGCCATCTGCCAGGATGTTAAAAGGGAGGACTCAATGGACACCAACAGTGTCCATTGGCTCCCCCCCGCCGCTCCTCTGAGCAGGGGACCAGGGACCACCCCCCCAGGCCTCCCTGTTCCCCTGAACTCCATCAAAACACCCCGACGACAGCTGACGAGAACATGCATGGAGGGCTACACGTCCCGCCCCAGCCGCCGGGGTGTGCTCCGCCGGGGTGTGCTCCGCCGCGAGCTCCGCTGTGCGGAGCCCGCTCGGAGCACACGGGTGTGGGCCTTGTTGGTCCTCCCCTCCCCCTTCCCTAAGGCGTGGTACAGTTGTTCCGGTCAAAGTACATTATAATTTTATATATACTGGCGTGTGTATACTGATTTAAAAATTTAAATGTTCTTATTGTACCTATAAGGTTTTAAAAACCGCTTCGAAAAATTTGTGTCGTGTTCCTTCAACAAAGCATCGGGGATTACATGAAATAATAAATTTGAGCAAAGTCGTTAGACATTACGGCATAAGAATTGTAAATAAGCCGAGGTAACTCCTCAGCACATTTTAGCATAAAATTATAAATATTTGAAATTCAAATGTGGGAAGTGCGCTGTTCAAAAATTGTGTTAAGCTATTAGCCGACGTTCAATAATTTACTAAGCCATTGCACGTTGGACTTGGATTTCGAGTCGTTCACTTGAGCTTTCTATGATCAGGACCAGAATGAATAAACATTAAATGAAAAATGTAATGCTTAGTGAATATTGCTTTATAATTGCTAAACAATCCATTAGATTCACCAATGGATCTTATCCATTGGTGGATGTGACTTGAAGGACTATATATGTGGATTCAAGACTATATGACTTGAAGGGAAAGTACCTTAAATATCGTAGATAGGATATTTTGCTAAAATAAGAGTTTATGTTAGATTTAAAAGTTAGTAATACTGCATCAAAAAATTTCTAAAATATGTTTTGATAAAAAAAAATTATAAAAAAATGCTTTGATAACCTTATTGGAAATTAAAGTCATATAAACATTAAAGACATTAAAAAGAAATTAATAATATTGGACACATAAAAAGCAGAAAAATTTTAACATGAAAGTTCAAATTAAGAATATATTATAGTTAACTTACTTATGAACTTATTTTATATATTATTTTAACTGTAGGTTTAATATTTAAATAATTGCGATTTCGTACTAAAATTAACTGAGTGATTTGACCAAAAACTAAGTCCTCACTATCGGTAGTAGCAAACGACTGAAGTTTGACGACTCAACAAGATTTGTAATGAACCTAGTTCGAAAACAAGAAGTGGGTACAGAAGAAAAATACTAAAATAAATATAAAGAGGGAGAGTTTAATCAGTCGTCGAGACCAAACAAATACAGTTCCAACAAAATAACTTTCGCTCCTCTGATTACATTAGGACCACAAACACAATATTTTATTTTATATCTAGTAAACACAGCAATTGTACGACATCTAAGTTAATAACTAAACGAGCTTTAAGAAAAGCTATTTTTTCGCTCAGGTGACAACATTCACTTCCAAAAACAACAAACTTCCTAAAACGTTTTTTCCAAAACAGACAATTTACAAAAACGATAACTTCCGAAAATAACGAATTCCGAAAATGACAACTTTTCGCTAACAAGCAAAAGGATGTCAATTTCGGCCCTCAGTTTTGAAATGTCAAAAATGTCAAATTTGTTTTAGGAATTCTTTTTGTTCTCAACAAGAACACAACAGCCTATAACACAACCAACGGCACTAGTGCTGCAAAGTTAAGGCGAACACCCTAACCACTTATTCAATCTATACTAATATTATAAAGAGGAAAGATTTGATTGTTTGTTTGTATAGAATAGGCTCCGAAACTACTGGACCGATTTGAAAAATTCTTTTACCATTAGAAGCCGACATTATCCGTGATGAACATAGGATACTTTTTACAGCGGAAAAATGCTTCATTCCCACGGGAAATCTAAAATAAAAGTAAATACTAGCGACTAACATGACAACTGCTTGGTGATATTTTTAGCGATCTATTCCACGGTAGATGGCGTTTTATACTTTTAAACGCGGACGAAGTCGCGAGCACCAGCTAGTATATTATAAACATACACATCCATGACTCAAATACAAAGATATAATGTTAACACATAAAGTTTTGATCCTAGCGGGATTCGAACCCGCGACCGTTTGGTTAACAGCTAAGCTAAACTAGCTATTGGACTAAACGTGTCGTAAAAAATCAGTTAATTTCAATTCAGCACAGTCAAATCACAGAAACCGTTCCCCCTACATTGAAATGTGTCTCGTATTTAAAACATTAATTTTGTCCCCAAAGAGCTCCACACAATAATGTTGAACTTATGGTTTCTAAATGTAAATGCCTTTTGTACAAGTTCTGATATATGTTAATTCTCCGGATAATTTGTCCCCTGTGGGGCTTCTTAATTCTGACTTCTTAACTTCAGGTGGATTTTTCATTCTTCATACGCAAATTAATCTTGAAATTGCTACATTCTAATCATTCTAATTTTAGTGTTTTTAAATATTTTGTATTCTAAAGTTTCTAAGTTTTTTTTTATGTTAAGGTCGGCAGACAGGCTGACGGTCCACTTGATGGTAGATGGCTATTGTCGCCTATGACACAAGCAACGCCATAAGTGCTACAAGTGCGCTGCCGACCATAGAAGGATTAATAAGGGATAAGGGAGGGATGGGGCAAAGGGCTCTGGAATCCCTTACTCACTCACCGAAACACAACAGCACAACCGAAACAACAAATCAGTCAATTAGTTTAAGAGTTATGGATGAACATACATACATGCATTACAGATTTATTATTAGTATTGATAATTTAATTTCACAGTCATCCGACAGTAATTAAATGGCCTGTAAAACAGGCCGAACTTAATTTGCGAGTCACAGGATGTCTAAAAACTTTTCGTCTTTGCCTTTGACATTTTCAAGTGATGAAAAGTTGTAAAAGCCCACTAAATAAATTTACTTTCAAAACTCACACTGGTTTAAGTGAAATATTGTTGGAATTTAAATATATTATTCACTAGCTAACCGCTTCTGGCTTCGTGCAGGAAAATCGTGAACAAACAGACAGACAAACGTGGCGAGGGACTTTGTTATAAAATATAAGTCGATAAGATAAATTATAAGATACAACCCCTGTAAATTTTATAACAGCATAGAAGTCAGGCGTTATATTGCTTTACACATTTAGTCAGGCGCTACACATCCCTTATTTTTAAGGCAGGCGAAGTCGCGGGCGCCAGCTAGTATATTTATATCATACTAGCTGGTGCTCGCGACTTCGTCCGCGTAGAAAAGTATAAAACGCCATCTACCGTATTTTGGATTGATGGCGCTATCTCCCGGGCCAAGCCGCTAGTATTTACTTTTATTTTAGATTTCCCTTAGGAATGTAGCATTTTCCCGCGGTAAAAAGTATCCTATGTTCACAACAGATAATGTCGGCTTATAATGGCAAAAGAATTTTTCAAATCGGTCCAGTAGTTTCGGAGCCTGTTCTATACAAACAAACAAACAAACAATAAAATCTTTCCTCCATTTAATATTAGTATAGATGTTGAACATGGACTTAACGATTTTGCAGACACCGCTTAGTTTAATAACGAAATAGTTACAAATTTACTCTATCTGGACCCTTGTGGAGTCTCAGCTTCAAAGCCTGCAGCATCGTCGTAAAGTAGCATGCCTATCGGTTTTCTATCGTCTACACCACGGAGAATGTGCGTCCATCCTATGGGATCTGATCCGGCCAGAGCCGTTCCACTTGCGGAACACGAGGCGCGGGCGGGGGGGTTTCATCCCTTCGTGGTTGATGTTCCTCGGTCACGCACGAAGCGTTATAGTTCCACCTTCCTTGTCCGAACTGCTAAGGAGTGGAACTCATTGCCTGCGTCCGTGTTTCCCCAAAATTACAACCTCGGGGTCTTCAAGTCTAGGGTAAATGGGCACTTACTAGGTAAGCGTGGTCCATCTTTGGCCGCATCTGCACCTAACATCAAGTGAATTCGCGGCCAAGCGCTGCCTTGATTACATAAAAAAAAAAAAATCTATTAAGCCATTTTTATGTTATTTTTATGTCTTTTAAGTAAGAATTTTATCGCTTTTGGAATATAAAAATTTGTAATATTAATATACGATAATATCATTTAATTAATTACCTTAATAGGTCAGGGCGGGGTGTTTAGGGCGACGTGTTCCGAACATTTAATTAACATTTATACCTTTACATCCCTACAACAAAGATTGACTTAAAACTAGATACGTCAATGGTATCAATTTTTTTAATTAAGTTTTAAAACACACACTTTACAAATGTAAAGAAGGATTATATAAAATCTCTAGCTGGTGCCCGCGACTTCGTCCGCGTTGAAAAGGAAAAAGGAGCCTATCATGTGTCCTGTACATCTAAATGTTTATATACCAAGTTTCATGAAAATCGGTTAATTCGTTTAAGAGTTATGGAGCAACATACATATATACAGAAAAAAATTCTAAAAATGGTCAATTTAATTTCAGTATCATGTGTAGAGCGAATTTAAACACGATATCTCTGAAAACAAAGTCCATACTTCCACACTAATATACTAATTATTATAAATAACTTTTCAACATAACTAAACTATTCAATATACAGAGATATAGAAAAGGAAATTTCATTAATAACTCTCTTTTTTTAACAAAAAATAAACCGACTTCAAACCGTCTCATGGTGTTTTCTCATGGATTCCATTATCAGAACTGGACCAAATTGAAATGGGACCACACGGGAAGCACTAGCTTTCAAATAAAAAAAGAATCAACAAAATATTTTCACCCAGTCGAAAGTTATGAGGTAACAAACGTAAAAAAGAAAACATACGCGTCGAATTGAGAACATCCTTTTTTGGAAGTCGGTTGAAAAGTACCTACTGTCCCCGAGAAATAATCTATAAATAAAAAATACGACGCCTGGCATAAGTTTGTTATATTTTTTATTTTTCAAAGCGGACGAAGTCGCGGGCACCAGCTAGTTTCAAATAAAGCCACATCCAGTAAGTCGTATTATATCTGTAAAGCTCGCCTTTGCCTGACCTTGAACGCCGAAGTGTATTAGACTTTTATTGTGCGTTTGTTTGTCACTTTATGAGGCAAATTATGTTGCGATAGTTCGCTTAAGTTTGCTACCAATTAAAAAAGATATAAGTTCGCATTGATCTGAATCTTTATTTTGGCTCAACTTGCAAAACTAGCTGCTGCCCGCGACTTCGCCCGCGTAACTTTGTAAATTATATACTAAAACTTTCCTCGAGATCCACTCTATCTATTGGTGAAAACAGCATGAAAATCGGTGCAGTAGTTTTTGAGTATATCGCGAACAGACAGACAGACCCAGCGGAAGACTTTGTTTTCAACCGACTTCCAAAAAAGAAGGAGATTCTCAATTCGACTGTATTTTTTTTTTAATGTTTGTTACCTCAGAACTTTCGACTGGGTGAAACGATTTTGATGATTCTTTTTTTATTTGAAAGCTAGTGCTTCCCCTGTGGTCCCATTTCAATTTGGTCCAGTTCTGATAATGGAATCCTTGAGAAAAAGGTTGGAAGTCAGTTTTTTTTTTTGTTAAAAAGAGTTATATATTTTACTAGGTGGAGCCTGCGACTTCGTCTGCGTTGAAAAAGAAAAAAGTAGCATATCCTATGTCCTGTACGTCTAAATGTTTATCTACCAAGTTTCATGAAAATTTGTTAATTCGTTTAAGCGCCTGTTTCACCAACGTCAAGTAAAGTGTTGATTAGTTACTTTTAGAAATCATTTTCTGTTTTATTGAATTATGCACTCGGTTTAGTGCATCCACCGATAGCCGATTTTTTATTATTATTTTCTATTCAATATTTGGGACGTTTACCGTACAAACAAAGGTATATCAGCTCCATTTTCCCCGGTTACCGGTGACTTTAAATGACAGTTTGGCCTACTTGACGTTTGTGAAACATAGGCGCTAAGAGTTATGGAGGAACATACGTACAATATCTACACTTGCAGATTTATTATTAGTATAATATATAATATGTAGTGACTTTCATGTCGTTCGGACGCATTGTATTACATTTTAAAGTTTGATGTAATTGCTCCGGTGGATGTAGTGGTGAACATTTACCAGCAGATGTTCGTGACGACAAAGCAACTATATGGGACCTAGTATGTAACTTGTGCGATTCGCGTCTTATTTTTCCCCTCAGACAACTCCAATCACTAATAGTCTCCACAAGTTGATTTGATATAATATATAGATCAAATTTCAAATTTGGAAATTTTTAAACTAATTTTACATTTACATAAAAATATAAATAAATAAATAAATAAATATGACACACATTCCACACAGCACCATCTAGTTCCAAAGTAAGCATAATACAAGCATTATTATGTTTCCTTATGTAGGATACCAGACAGCTGATATACTACATAAACTATTTTTTTTTTGTAATTACATACATATTATAAATAGAAAACATCCATGACTCAGGTACAAAGGTAAAATGCTAACACATAAACATTTGACCCTAGCGGGATTCGAACCCGCGACCGTTTGGTTAACAGCTAGGCTAACTAGCCACTATACCAAACGTGTCGTCAAATAATAATATAATGCAATCTCTAACTTTGTTTGTATCTAAACAATGTACCGATTGTTTGATTGTTTTAAGATACTTTTATAGGTGAATTATTATATTAATTGCGCACAAAATTACTAAGAAAAATGACATTTTTTTTTTCTTATTTCGTAATTTTTCACCTCATTAACATTACAGGCAGTGTTGATATTCCTTCCATAAAATCATTGTGCGATGTCGAAGGACAACGTTTTTTTAGGCATTTATTCACCATGACGTATTTACTAATACGATAAAACAATCTGTACGCAACAGTACCTAAGAGACTCGAGACGCGCGAACGAAGTGCGGGAGGGGAAGAGCGACGAGTCTACCAATAACGCATCGACGCGTACCCGCCCCTCACTTTCCTCTGCCCCTTCAAAGACCTAAAAACCTGCGCACATTTGCCGAGAAGTCTTTATTCGCTACACGAACTATAGGAGCTCTCTCTAAGTGTTCAGGTTTACTAGTAGCACTGCTAGTAGTTTACACAAATTGTACAACAATTTAATGTTTCCCGTCAATCAGAAACAGTCGACTCTTGTTATAAATGTCCATTAAATGTCATAGAAATGTATTGATTTTCGCAACAGTTTACTCGGTACGCCAATCGTCCTAGCCCATTGAAAACTTACTGGCAGTTCCTTGCACTTGTGTAGCCATGAACTAACTTAATATTATAAACTGGAGCTCGTAACAGTCCGTACATATTTTAATAAACGAGTACGTTGTTCGAGATATGCCTTTGTAAAACACAAAAGAGATTCAAAGTCTGTAGAGATTTTTTTTGTTGTCAGATAAGAATGTATGATACGTATTGACTTCGAAGGAAACTGTTCAAATTGCCATGTCTCTTTTTTATTTTGTTCTAATATAAAAAAATAGTAGAAAGGTTTGTACATGTTCTATTAAAATTAATTGAGTCCAATCTAACATAGTGTGCAGTAGAACTAGTTGGATTTTTTTTTGTTCAAACAATTCTATCGTAGCACTGTTTGGAATTGTATGTATGTATGTTCCTCCATAACTTGGTACTTGGTAGATACTGGCCAAAACTTGGTAGTTAAACATTTAGACGTACAGGACACAGGACTTCTTTTTTTATTTTTCAACGCAGACGAAGTCGCAGGCACCAGCTAGTATCTTATATTGATTTAATGAGTTGATTACGAAACTCAAGTTTCAAAGTTACTAAGTCCTGTAGACGAGTATGTTTTAACATTTATGTTGAACACAAATTCCCAATTTATCTGCGCTGAAATATATATAAAACAAAAATATATTCTGAATAAAATAAATTATGAATTCTTAATCGAAATGTTTGCGAAGTCGTAAACCCAGCAAAATTCCAGATAATATACTTTATAAATTTAGTTATTATCGTTTGATAATGGTTATTACAAAGAATAATGAAAAAAGGTATTTTTCCATTACAATATTAATTTTCAAATTCCTAACGTTTTCATCGTAAAATTACATTGCTGAAATGAATTATTACTTATTCTTATAATATTACTAGCTGCTATATGCTATTATATGCTAAAACTCATCGAGAACCAATCTATCCATTGGTGAAAACAGCATGAAAATCGGTGCAGTAGTTTTTGAGTTTATCTCGAACAGACAGACGCTTATAAAATGTAAGGATTTATTATTTCTTATTATATAATAAGCGCATTTGAATGAAGCCAAAAACTTAAGAACTTTATGTATCTACATAAATCTTTCTAGTCCTTTTTATTACTATAATACTACAGTTAAAAACTATACTAGCTAAGCCTGCGACTATACTAGCTGAACCTAAAAATTTTCCAGGATAAAAAGTATTAGAGGGAGCGAGAGGAAGAGGCTGGTCTCGCCTCCCTCAGACGCAGACGGTTGGGCAGGAGAAGGCGGGCATACCTAGCCCGTCTTTAAATGTCCAAGGGGGACCTGTGCACATGGTTGGCTAACTGTGTGTGCCTGCATAAGGTTCCCCCGTCTGGGGATTGCCTGGGTGTCTCCGGGCAATCCTCCGTTGGCGTTAGCCTAGCCAGCAATGGCTAGGCTGCCCTGGGGTGGATCGGAGTTATTGTCTCGGCAGAGCCCGGTCTACCCCGCTCAAAGGGCAAGGAGGCACCGGGGAGTTTTAGTGGGTAGGGGCCAGTTCTGCTGGTCGACCCCACATACTCCTGCCGCCTGTCAGTAAACGAATCTCTCCTCGTAAAAAAAAAGGATAAAAAGTATTCCATATGTTAATCTAGGTAATAACTATCTGTCTAGTTTCATCCAAAACCTTTCAGCTTTTTGCGTGATCGAATAAAAAACATCCAAACATAGGAACTTTCGCATCCATACTAATAATATAGATATATGTATTACTAGTTGGTGACGTACGCGATGATAAATTAAAAATATAAAAGCAATTACAACGCTTGACAACTTGTTGCTATAACACATTGGCCAGGCGTTAGTTACAGTTTTATATTTTAGATAATCCCTCGGGAACATTACTTCTGTCTTGGATTAAAGGTATCCTATGTCCTTTCTGGTGTCCCAGACAACGTGTATGCAAAATTTCATGGTGATCGGTTCAGTAGTTTTGGCGTGAAAGCGAGACAGACAGACAGAGTTACTTTCGCATTTATAATATTAGTAAGGATAAGGATAAGGATGTATGTTTCTCCATAACTCTTAAACGAATTAACTGATTTTCACGAAACTTGGTAGATAAACATTTAGACGTACGGGACACAAGATAGACTACCTGTTTTTTTCCAACGCAAACGAAGTCACGGGCGCCAGTTAGTTTATAATATTTTATATTAGGTTTAGGTTATACAGTTTTTCTCAAATATAAATGAGACGCGATGGGAATGGAAATAGGAAACGAAATCGGTGGCGGTAATGAGATCTTCGGGGAACAAACTCGAGTGAAGTCATATCAATTTACATGTGTTTTACAGCTGCATATATATATGCCATTTGATATTACGACAGATATCTATACTAATATATAAAGTTGAAGAGTTTGTCTGTTAGATTTTTGGGTTGTACGCGCCAATCTCAAGAACTACTGGTACAAATTGAACAATTATTTTTGTGTTTAATAGTCCATTTATCGAGGAAGGCGAGAACGCGGATGAAGTCGCTAGCACCAGCTAGTATTTTATATTTTTGATGAGATTACCTTTTTAGTTAACTCAAAAAATATTACATTTTATTATAACAGCATTAGACAGTTGTACGAAGTACCACAGAATAAGTAATTTTGTGGCAATAGTCAATGTACTTAAGGTCTGAGAAACACTGATGTACAATTAAATTACTCTGTGGACGCTTTGCAGACGTTTGAGTTTGAGCTGTAGCAATAGATGTTACATTAGCGACGCAACATAAATTACTACACATGTTATTATAAGCCTACATTTCTATTAAGGCGGTAGGATTCGTCTATCTACATAGGTATATTGCTATAGTCTTTAATTTTTGTGAAAATATATGGCTATAGAGTGATAAACATCCTTACAAACTTATCTATGTATACAATATTGTAAAGAGAAAATATTTCTATTGTTGTTTATAACTCAATAACGTAAAAATGGCTAAACGGGTTGTAATTAAATTTGTTACAGATAATTTATTATCTGGTTTAACATATACGACACTTTTTATCCTTGAAAAATGTTAGGTTTCCGAGAAATTGTCTACAAATATAAAAAAAGGATGCCACTGTCATCACAGCGACAAAAATTCAATGAAGTTCAATGTCAATCCGTACTAATATTAAACCTAAATGCGAAAGTTTATATGGATGCTTGTGACTCTTTCAGGCAAAAACTACTGAACCGATCACTGTGAAATTTTGCATACACGTTGTCTGGGACACTAGAAAGGACATAGGATAGGTTACGACAACTCAAACTTTACGAAAGTATAATTTTACACCTGCAAAAAAGAAGCGCGTGCACACATTCGCTCACTGCGCCCTCTGACGGGATATTAGCAATGGAAAAATGATGACGCGCAATTTAAAGTTATGATTGAGTGAAAGAAATCCGTTAATAAACTTAAAGTTCATGGTGAAAAGAGTATGTTACTACTTACCCCTGTAACAACAAGCCCCTCGTTCCTCTACCTTTCATCATTCAGCGCGGACGAAGTCGCGCGCACCATCCAGTTTCTAACATTTTTATCGTGATCATCACTTTAGTGCGCGTGAACCTTAACATTGTGTAAGCAATAGTCACGTGACCGCGAGTCGACCATGATGGATCGGCTTCCATCACTCACCGGGTGCTTCCACATAATGTTATGGATATTTATTTATGCCTATCGCTCAACTAGACTATTTACTTGCCCAAGATATCCTTAAGCTGTCAGTCCACTTACTTGGCCATTAGCTTTACTTTTCATGCTGAGATTACATTTTTAGTGTTATTACACACTAGATTTTGCTTGCGACTTCGTCTGCGTAGAAAAGTGTAAAACGCCATCTACCGTATTTTGAATAGGTGGCGCTATCTCCCGGGCCAAGCCGCTAGTATTTACTTTTATTTTAGATTTCCCGTAGGAATGAAGCATTTTCCCGCGATAAAAAGTAGCCTATGTTCATAACGGATAATGTTGGCTTCTAATGGTAAAAGAATTTTTCAAATCGGTCCAGTAGTTTCGGAGCCTATTCTATACAAACAAACAAACAATCAAATCTTTCCTCTTTATAATATTAGTATAGATAGCCTATGTTACTCGCTGATAATGTAACTTTGTATAGGTGAAAGAATTTTTCAAATCGGTCCAATAGTTTCGAAGCCTATGCAATGCATACAAACAAACAAAAAAATATTTTCTCTTTACAGTATTAGTATAGATAGCCTATGTTAATCGTTGATAATGTAGCTTTCAATCGTGTGACAATATTTAAAGATCAAAGGAGGAAAACTCATTCTTACAAACACTGAATAGATGTTGATGTTGAAAATTACATACTATGTGATAAAAGGAGCTTTCCTTTAAAAGTCCAATAATGAGAGACCTCATTATTCTTGTAAATTGAATGTTCACAAACAATACTCAAATCAATTACGTTCTGTTTTTATGTATTTCAATGTACTTATCTTATCACCTTTTCGTTTTAGACTATGATGGAGATTTTGGTCGCATAGAAAACGTATTAAAAGATGAAAATTCAAGTCCATATAAAATGATTGATTGATTTGTTTGTTTGAATAGGCTTCGAAACTAAAAACTGGAAATTCTTTCACTTTTGAAAAGCTACGTTATCAACGAGTAACATACGCTATATTTTATACAGTTACGCGGACGAAGTCGCGTGCAACGGCTAGTATATTAATAATTTCACATGCACATTAAATAAATGGTTAAACGAATTGTTTTTCTTAAAAATGGCAAGCAGCTCTTGACAAAAGGAAATGATTTTGGAAGCATTTTCTTCCGGAGTACATGAGATTTAATACTGCGGATTCGTCTCTGGGGCGTAATTTGTTTGGTTTTATGTTACGCGCAACACCGTAAATGGAAGGTCGTTAAAGGATACGAACCTCGCCGCATCCATGTAAGGAAAGTGTCACCTTAATGTTTTATATTCAGGGTAATTCTTTTAGAATCCCAAAAACGAGCATCCACATTTTTGGGATTCCAAAGGGTTTCGTGTCAGGGTTGCTATTACATTAGTCGGGCCGGCAAAGCCGGACGGTAGACACGTATAGTTATTTATTTATTTACAATAACATATAATATATTTTAGTTAATTAGCTATGAAAGCACACACTAGACATGCAAGCCTGTATCGTGTGCCTCATGAATTATTATTAATTTTTTTGAAATTTAAGATAAATATCAAAAAATAATAATAATAAAACTAAAATACAGGCCCTATTATATGTATAGCGACCCTTACATCCCGCTTAGGCCGGTTTTAGAGCTCTCCTGACTGTCAGTACTGACGATACGCACCCCTAACCGTGCGACCGACGCGCTTGTCATTTGTATGAAAATTCACAAGTCGTTACAGAGCTTGCCTGACCGTACGCATGCGTATTGCTACCGCGGTCCGTGCGTATCGTCAGTACTGACCGTCAGGAGAGCACTGAAACCAACCTTAGATGCAGTAGGTAACATAGATGTAAAGATTTAAATCACAGATGCGCCCTTGCCATGCTTAAGGCAGCCGAAAATGTGTCATCGGTGGGAACAGTGGGCTCACTCTTGCCTCTTCCCGCCTTAGTCGCTTGTAGACAGCAGTGAGCGGTTCATGTTGCATACAGACATATTACGTGGACAGTTTTCAGAAGCACAGGGCGCATCTATGATTTAAATCTTTGGCATAGATGTGCGTAATTCGTCAAAGTGTGGTAATTGGAAAGTGTCTGAATTTCTTCGCGTCCTTCTTATAGGACGATAAAGAAAAGGAGAAAAACAAACTTACAAACTTGAGAATGTATTCTTTAAAATCCACTCAGTAATAAAGACTGGCAACTAACTTTTGTTGGAAACCCAACAGATAAATTTAAAATATTTTCCACTGACTGCTAATTTTTTTTTATTGTAAAAGGTGGCGGACATACCGACAGTCCATTCGATGGTAGGTGAAACCATCGGCCTACCGACAATGCAGGAAAATGAATCTATTTCTTATTTTAAGATTTCAAATAGAACCTGTAGATATCGTATTCTTTATTATTTAAAAGGCGTCAAATGATTGTATACTTAATGTGTTTTATGAAAATTAATAGTGCTGTAGATAATATTTGTTAATAATATTTGTTAATAGGTAAATAATAAATAAATAATAATACAAATTATGGATAAAGTTAAGTTAATGTTCATGCCAATATGAATTCTTAATTGTCACAAATATTCAAATTGCATAAATAATTCTATATTCTAAACGAAAGCTTTGCCCTTTGCCTCCCATTAAAATTATTGTCATCGGTTTTTTTTTTACAAGGCAATATAAAATACAAACAATATTCCCCAAGTAAAATAAGTCGTAAAACTCCGGCAAGATTTCCATACGTGTCTCGAATAAACTGCTCTCGCTAAAGCAAACAAGAGAATTTGATCGCTAAACATTTGTTTTACCTTACCTTTGTGCGCTTCGTCACTTTGTAATAAGCTGTATTACGACTTACACGATCATTGAGTCATTTTCTTTTCTATACTAATACTAGCCACACGCTCCCGACCTCACTCGGCTACAAAATTAAATATTATGCTATCTTAGTAATATTATGCTATTTAGTAGTGGTAGGGCACACTGCGTTTCGCAGTCATTTGGGCAGCCCGTCTGGCGGCAGTAACCACCCCCTTACAGAATACCACCGTGAAACAACAGCATATGTGCTGTTGTGTTTCGGTGAGTGAGTAAGGGATGCCAGAGCCCATTACCCCCTTCCCTTCCTTATCCCTTATCCTTAATCCTTCTATGGTCAGCAGCGCACTTGTAGCACTTATGGCGTTGCTTGTGTTATAGGCGACGGTAGCCACCTTCCATCAAGTGGACCGTCAGCCTGTCTGTCGACCTTAACATTAAAAAAAAAAAAAAAAAAAAATCTTTTTGACGCGGGTTCGAATCCCGCTAGGGGAAAATGTTTATGTGTTAGCATTTTACCTTTGTACCTGAGTCATGGATGTTTTCTATTTATAATATATTATGTATGTTTTTAAAAAATAAATCAATTATATTGAACTGTCTGGTATACATAATACAAGCATTATTTGCTTACTTTGGAACTAGATGGTGCTGTGTGGAATGTGTGAAGATATATTTATTTATATTATTATTTATTTATTTAAAGTTGGACCAAATTATATAAATTTGCTATTTACTAAATGTATAATAATATAAAAGTATACAGTTTCACATTATTTTTAATTTGTCTGTCTCTATGTTTAGCCCAGAATTGTTGTGAACGTAAGTTAGCACTTTAAATTGTGCCAACGCTTAGTGCTTTTTTCCTAAAATGAGTTCGTCCCCAGCTTCACTTAAAAAGCTCTGAAAGCGCAAACAACTTGTATAAATCAACTGCTTTCACCGTCGTTAGGACAATCGGTTGAAAGCTTTCTGAAAAAGCTTATATACGATTTTCTCGTGTTTGTAGTGTGATTCGATGTAAATTGTCAACACTTGGCAATAAACAGCTACATGAAAAATTTAATGCAATTATTCTTAAAGAATTTTATTCTTAACTAAGTGTTGTACGCGGTTTGACTCGCTTTTCTTTTATGTTAAAGTTCGTAGAGAGGCTAACGGATCACTTGACGGGAGTTTGCTACCGTCGCCTATAACACTATAACAGTCGCCGGCTACAGTAGGATAGGATTAAGAATAGGGAATTGAAGTGATTTAATATAAAAAATTCTTACTAGCTAGTGCCCGCGACTTCGTCCGCGTTGAAAAAGAAAAAAGTATCTATCCTATGTCCTGTACGTCTAAATGTTTATCTAGCAAGTTTCAGGAAAATCCTTTAAATTCGTTTAAGAGTTATGGAGAAATACACATTCTAAAAGAAAAAAATGTAAAAATAGTCTATTTAGTTTCAGTGTCAACTTACAGGTTATTATTATTTATTATTATTACCTTACAGATTTCTTATTAGTATTGATATATGGATAAAATAAATATTTTTTTAAAATTTGTGGTATTTTTGGGTAAAAGGATCCCCTGGAGAATCCCCTGGGGATCCGTGAACTCACCAAAAATCCAAGCAAACCACGGACTATATAGGGTAAGAGCAAATGTAAGAATTTAATATATTTTATTTGCACCTATAAAGGTTCTAAACACAACAGATTACAATGGTTACTTTCGCCAGGAGACTTGCCCAATTTATGACTGCGCAAGGCAATCTACTCTCGCTACTAAGAGTATGGGAAATGTTCCTCTATTTTGAAAAAGCCTTCATTGAAACTACCAAGTTCATTTCGAGGCTTTGTTTCGAACAAAGAGGCAGGAACGGTGAACGCAGCTGACAAATTGAAAATTATTCAAAGCAACAAATAGAGGAAACTGAACATAAATAATTCGGGCGATTGTATTGAGACAATCGGTAGGACGCCATCTTCAATAGGTCTACTCCCGATTGCTCGAAATATGTTTACACCAAAAATTGTACATGTATTAAATATGTTAGTTTTGAAAACAAAGCGGACACAAATTAAAAAAGAAAAAAAAAATAACAAAAAATAAAATAAATGTATATTTCATACTAATAGTAACTCTGTCTGTTACCTTTTCATGCATTAATTACTCAACCGATTGTCATGAAATTTTGCGTACACTTTATCAGACACGTGTAAAAGGACATAGGATGACTTTCATCAAAAAATGGTCCGTCCTCGAGGGATAATAAAAATATTATAAATTCATAGCCTGGCTAACAGCAATAAAAATTGAATAAATTATTGAGCCTATATTTTGACAGCCGTTATACCAGCCGTTTTCGACGCGGACGAAGTCGCAGGCAAGAACAGATATAGGTGTAAAACATTAACCAGCTCCAAGTAGCATCTTTAGCATTTTCAAAAAGATTAATCACTTCCTATCAAATGCTCTATATAACTCACTTACTGACTGATAAGTACAGCAATAAAATGTCAACGTAAATAATTGGAGTTACATACCTTTCATTTAGTATAATGTAAAGAGCGTTAAACGAGGAAGATTTTATATACTTATTATAAGAGTTATGGAGGCAGGAACATACATACATACAGAAAAAATTCAAAAAAATTGTCAATTCAGTTTCAGTATCATATATTATAGAGCCTATAAACACGATATCTCTGAAAACAAAATAACTTACTCCATGACCAACCCTTACAGATTTATTATTAGTATTGATTATTGATGATTTGCAAAAAAAATGCACCCGTGCACCCCCAGAAACTATATAAAAATAAATATTAAATTTATTTAGGTAACAATGGTGAAGGCACGAAACGGGAACACGCCGTTAAATTATGGGTTCCGAAGAGACGTCGTCTACATTCGCGCAAACATTCCGCTTGGATAATTTTAAATGGAGATTATTTGCTACGTCTCGCTTTTTATTGAACGTGCTGCAAATAGACAGACGGCACTCCAAATGCAAGCGCTATTTCAAAGTATTACTTTTGCTTATTAAAGACTATACATAGTGCTATTTTCTATTGTGCTTTTAGGTACGTTTAACCAATTGGGTTGCCTCTATAGCGAACGAGATTAACTGAACCAATCGGTCTCTCCTAGTATGATATTTGTTATTCTGTTTTGAGTGCGTTTCAACTAGGGTTGTCACCTACTGAACTCACTAAACTGAATACTAGAGTAGATATGAGAGGAGAAGATACATTGGAATATCAATATCAAAATATACTAAATATTGAATAAAACAACCAATAAGTCTTTTGAAGGATTGTGATTGTGAACTTTTACCATATTTTTTATGACATTGATTGGTTTTGAAAAATTATGATTTTGGAAACCTGATCGTACAGTGTTTGCGTTACAGGCTAAATAGTTCAGTAAAACTTAAATCCAAAATAATTATGTCACTTAAAAATATATATATTTTTTTTGACAATTTTAAAATAATTACAGATAAAAAATATTTGGGTAGTCTCTACTTTTTGAATATAGAGATAAATATATAAGATAAGATATGAGCAAGATATTTTACTCTTCGCATCGAAATAAATACTGGCCACAAAAAATCATTTTTTTAACGCAAACGTCCATATCAGGTGTCAAATTAAGAAACTTTTAAAATTGTCTCCCATACTATAAATATTTTCTATTCTCGCGAAATTTGCACTCACAGAAATAGTTAATGAATGCAAAGTGCTGGTGAAACGAGCGAAGTAAAAATCCAATAAATTCAGTGAAATGAGATCTTCATTTATTTAAATTTTGATTCAAAATTAATAGACCACTTACGAAACTCATATTATGATACCTATACGATATTTTTCGTACCAGTATGGTTAGTAATCCTAGTTGTTAATCAAACGGTCGCGGGTTTGAATCCCGCTAGGGACAAATATTAACTTATGTGTTAACATTTACCTTTGTACCTGAGTGTGGATGTTTGTATTTATAATATGTATGTATTTACAAAAAAAGTAATATTCTATGTAGTATATAAACTGTCTGGTATCCATAATACAAGCATTACTTGCTTACTTTGGAACTAGATGGTGATGTGTGGAATGTGTGAAAATATTTATTTATTACTTATATCAATCAATACTAATAATGAATCTGCAAGTGTAGGTATTGTATGTATGTATGTTCCTCCATAACTCTTAAACGAATTAACTGATTTTCATGAAACTTGGTAGATAAACATTTAGACGTACGGGACACACGATAGACTACCTTTTTGTTTCTCAAAGCGGACGAAGTTGCGGGCGCCAGTTAGTGTTTAAAATAAGTCTTTAATTTCCATTGCGTCTCATTTCTTGTTCACAACATAATATTATCCCGCTACGCTGCATTGTAAGTAAAAAAAACTTGCGGTTTCCTAGATCTTTGTAATGTTCAAAGGCTCAGACAAAGTTGTTGCAAAGCAAGCCTTTTCGTTTGCAACGCTCCGTCACTCTTTTTTCTTTGCATTTTCTTGAATAAAAGGCGTTCTGCTGCGGCGTTCACTTGCAAAGAATTGTCATGTGTTTTCTTTTGTCATTTGAACCACTTCGATTAAATTTTCACATTATATTCATATTTGTAATCTATACTAATATTTTATAAAGACGAAAGATTTGATTGTTTGTTTGTATTGAATAGGCTTCGAAACTACTAGACTGATTTGAAAAATTCTTTTACCATTAGAAGCCGACATTATCAGTGATGAACATAGGCTACTTTTTACCGCGGTAAAATGCTTCATTCCTACGGGAAAACGGGTAATAGGACAACGGTTAGTAAGAATTATCCTTACGTACTTGTCTTTTTCACATAACTACTAAACGGCTTGACCGATTGGGTTGAAATTTTGTATGTGTATTAACATGGTTTCACAGACACGAATGTATTATATTTTATAAAGTTACGCGGACGAAGTCGCGTGCAACAGCAAGTAAATAAATAAAATGAACCTGTGGCGTTGCTTGTGTTGTAAGCAAGCAGACCTGTCTGTCTACGTTAACATAAGAAAAAAGGGTTTTTCGTATCACCTCTCTTACTTATATCTACTTATAACATACTTTCCCAAAAGTAGTCGAAATCCCTCAACATAAAAAAGAAGTGTCTTCTCCTTAATAAAAACAGAGAGAATTGTGTTAATGAACGTAATATATTATTAGTTATTAATTAACTTATTATAGTAATTCAGGTTAAATTCAAATTAAACCTTATAAGTACTATATTGTATCTTAAAATAACGTTAAATCCCAGATACATCCTGAATTTATAAGAAAATATACAAACAGAGGGCCTTGTCGTCGCTTAGGTGATTATATATCACCGTGTCACAAGCAGTGACGTTACAAGGTGATACAAAATATGGCCAATATTAAGTTACTAATCCCGGAACAATAACAGAAATGAATGTCTTCACATAACCGTCGTCCCTTTGATTGTGACCTTATAAATTGCCTCAGCGGTAGGGCTGTACATGAACATCGTTAAAATTAATTAATTAATGACTAAATCTATACTATTTATTTTTTTTATCTTAAGGTCGACAGACAGGCTGACGGTCCACTTGATGGTAGGTGGCTATTGTCGCCTATGACACAAGCAACGCCATAAGTGCTACAAGTGCTCTGCCGACCATAGAAGGATTAAGGATAAGGGATAAGGGAGGGATGGGGTAAAGGGCTCTGGCATCCCTTACTCACTCACCGAAACACAACAAGCACATAATGCTGTTATTACACGGTGGTCTTCTGTAAGGTGGTGGTTACTGCCGCCAGACGGGCTGCCCAAATGGCTGCGAAACGCAGTGTTTTACCGCTACTTTTCAATTCCAGACCAGAGTCAATTTTGAAAATTATATTAAAATTTCCAAAGTTGACCCCGCCGGGAATCGAACCCGGGGCCCCTGAAACGGTAGGCAAGTACCCTTGCCACTCGTCCAACGGGCTCGTCAAAATTATAAAGAATTAAGGTTTGTTTGTATTATTATCCAAAGATAATATCAAAACCACAATTCCGTCTATAAGATGAGCGGACATACGACCTCCCTTCGCGGACGCGTTCGTTAAACTGTCATGTCAGATTTACTTTTTTAATATAATGCCACAGACTATTTTATATTGTAACGTCACAGAGTACAATCACGTACTTTATACTATACTTTCTACCTTAATTAATTAACTTCAGCCAACATAAATAGCAGACGCTAACAGTATGTAGCAGGTAAATTTTTAAAGTTCTATATATAATTATCATAGTATACTATCGCGACATCAGATAAATACCTATTGATGACTAGCTGGTGCTCGCGACTTCGTCCGCGTAGAAAAGTATAAAACTATCTACCGTATTTTGGATAGATGGCGCTATCTCCCGGGCCAAGCCGCTAGTATTTACTTTTATTTTAGATTTCCCTTAGGAATGTAGCATTTTCCCACGGTAAAAAGTATCCTATGTTCACAACAGATAATGTCGGCTTATAATGGCAAAAGAATTTTTCAAATCGGTCCAGTAGTTTCGGAGCCTATTCTATACAAACAAACAAATAAACAAATCTTTCCTCTTTATAATATTAGTACAGATTACCTTGGTTGTAAAACATCTGCTTTACTATCGCTATCACTACACAATATCATGTAAGGGAGTCTTTTGTATTCGTTATGTAAGTACGTGTTAATCTCTAAAAGTTTTGAAGATATTTTTCCTGTTTTCATTTGCAAAACACCGTTGTAAGTAGGGATTTTTGAGGATGTTTTTTATACCTTATTATTATTATACTTGGCGAGTTATCAGGTTTTTTCAAAAATTCGGTAATTACCTATATCTAAAGTAAAATTTCACCAATAGGAAGCAGTGCATAAACAGCGAGTAACATAGGTTATATTTTATACAGCTATACGGACGACGCCGCGTAAAAAAGCTAGTCTGTTAATATTAGTAATCATAAAATTTAAATACAAAAGTGATTTTTGAATGATAGAGAATTTGAATGCACATCCTTATCTTTCCTGCAATGCGTGATTCTCCTCCGCTTGTAATTCCAATTAAACTTAAGTTATTGCGGTTTATGTTACCCCAGTAATAACATAACAGTCTCGACGTGATGTTTTGTAACATTACACCATAGTTTTAATTGTCCGCGACAGCCCCTGTCACGGCTAATAATTTCCCAAGTGGCAGCCCTGGAGATCGCACGTGTTACAGCCTCTTTTATCGTCTCGGAAACCTTATGAGAGTCTCGTCATGTGGAAATTTATTGTTACGTCTCACTCCCCTTTTTATTTCATGTCCTACACGTACCTACCAAAGATTTAAATCATAGATGTGCACTGTATGCTTCTGAAAATTGTCCACGTAATTTATGACGGTGACGTAATAATTGACGTGATGACACGTTTGGTCTAGTGGATAGTAATCCTAGATGTTAACCAAACGGTCGCGGGTTCGAATCCCGCTAGGGGCAAATGTTTATGTGTTAACATTTTACCTTTGTAACTGAGTCATGGATGTTTTGTATTTATAATATTTATGTATTTACAAAAAAAGTAATGTATGTAGTATATCAGCTGTCTGGTATACATAATACAAGCATTATTTGCTTACTTTGGAACTAGATGGTGCTGTGTGGAATGTTTGAAGAATGTGTGTCTGTGTGGGTTACGTTTCACACGTTCGTTCGTTTGTTGAAATATAAGAACACTCTGAAGGCATTTTTCAAAGGTAAACGAACGTAATTAGCAAAATAAAAGATTTGTATGCAACGGAACCGCTCACTGATTTCTACAAGCGACTAAGGCGGGAAGAGTGAGCTCACTTTTCCCAACGATAACACATTTTCGGCCGCGTGAAGTATGGCAAGGGCGCATCTGTAATTTAAATCTTTGGTACCTACCCCATGTGGGAGGCGACTGAAAGCAGAACGTCTTCCGTCCTCAGATGTTGAAAGCAATCTGTTGCCATGATCGATATATTTTTTTTACAAGGGCTACCCTTTTGATGTTGATGTGTTTCGAATTTGAAATTTAATTTGAAAATCGAAGTAATCAAAGTTAGCTCATCGCGCAAATTTGCTCTAAAGAGTACGTAAGCCTTTTTTTAAATTAATTTTTATTGAGAGTGGCAGGAGTACTTGTAAATCTCAAAAAACGTTAGCTACAAAATACAGCCTTTAGAACTCTCTATAGATATAACCTAGGTTCCAAATTAGTCATAGCCTGTATCTATAATTAATAAGTACCATTTATTAAATTCAGAAATTTAAATTTTACAAATTTCATTAATAAATATAAAAATAATGACTTCTATTTGGGAAATGCACAGTAGTTTAATACTTGATGTGAATATCCATAAAAGCCAAATGAAAACCCATTATCAAATTATACAATACTTTCCTAGTAAAATTTGTAATTTCTTTTTAACTAATTGGGCAGTCCATTTGACCACCCTTTTACGTAAGACCACAATGAAATAACAGCATGTCTGCTGTTTTGTATTTCGGTGCCAGAGTCAATTTGCTCACGCACTTCAGACCTTGCAGTATATTTACCTTTGGCGTTGCTTGTGTTTTAGGCGACGGTAGCCACCTGCCATCTACCACCACCTAGAGGTTTGTATTTTATACTGGTGATAAATTTAAGAAATATAATTTGGAATGTGATTTTGAATAAACAAGTGAAAGTGCTTTTCAGAATGAATGTAATAGTTGCATTTAAGATTAATTTAGTAGAGAATGTAATTTAGTAAATTTTGATAAAGTTATTTTATACATAGCTATGTGCCAGGAAATTTAAGGTGAATAAATTGATGATGAGATGCAATTTAGAAAATCTTAATTAAGACCACTTGTGTTCACCAATCTTAATTACATGTGAATCTGAAAATGTACCTACTCTTACGAAGTTGTAAAATTTTTCCCCTGCTTATTTTTCTTTTCATTTGTGGACTTGTCCAACACTTTCCACTTTCTCAGCGAGCTTGTCTATATAAACTAAACTGCTGAAATAAAGCTTTTCAAACAGACATCGAACTATATAATAAATAGACAGGCTCGTTTCATAAGTTTTCCCTCCCTTAGTGGATTATTCCTGACTCACCCCTGAACGTGAAAATATTTAATCAAACAAAATAACTATGAAATAATAATTGTAATAATGTTAAGCATTTTAAAAAATAAATAAAAAAACATCAAAATATTCTGAAACAAAATATATAGAAAGTAAACTAAACTAAAATAAGTATTGATTTAAGTATTTAGAACTTATCTGTATACATAATTATTATATATTTTGTCAGACGTTATATATTCTATTGTTCAATGTGAACGTCGTCGCGGGCACGAGCTAGTAAAATACATAATAATAATAATAATATAGATAGACCTATAAAAGTTTAAATTTTGTTATTATTTTCATTAATATCTAGAATTACTTTTTCTTCGGTGTAATTTTTTTTTTATTATATTTCTTAATTACTATTAAAAATTATAAATAACACTATAACGCTATGCTTGTAACATAATTTTTAATTATAATATTTTTTCGCTTGTTCCCACTAGTTTAGTGCTGTAGTTCTGTACACAGCACTAGTGGGACTTTTTGTCCCATTACTTCTGTGTACAGAACTAATGGGACAAACAAATATATGTTTAATTAATTGGGTGTGTCCGGATGAGGAGAAACACTACTTCACTTTTTACTGCGTTATAATATTTTTTTAATAATTTATTGATTCTATTTTTTTATAGGATATATTTTTCAGTTTTAAGGCTTTACCGTGAACACTATGCTTAGAAGGAAGTAAGTAGATATGTCACTTATTTAAAGAATAATTGTAAAATGTCTTTGCCCCCGAGTTAACTGTTTGATTATGGAGGCAATAACTCATACAACAAACAAAGCTAAAGGTTTGTAGTAAAGTTGGCGACTATAAGTTTGCAAATGAGCCGACCCTCGAATCCATTTATCCTGGCTAAGTAATACCCACAGGGCCGCCTCGTCCAAACTTCGTGGGCAGAGACAAATTTCACCTGGAAAAACTTCAACCCTCTACATTCCCCTTTCTATATATTAAGTATATACGAGCCGTTGCACGCGACTTCGTCCGCGTAACGTTATAAAATATAACACATTCGTGTCTGTGAAACCATGGAAATACACATACACAATTGCAACCCAATGGGTCAAGCCGTTTTATAGTTGACATACCGACAGCAGCGCCACCTACCGGATCTAATTGTATTTTTAAATCATCCAGAAAATCATCGAAATAAGTAGCCGTATAAAATTTCAACCCAATCGGTTCAGCCGTTTAGAAGTTATGTGAAATATGTGACAAACAAACAAACAAATCTTTCCTCTTTATAATATTAGTTTAGATAATAAATATATAATAATATTATAAAGAGGAAAGATTTGATTGTTTGTTTGTTTGTATAGAATAGGCTCCAAAACTAGTGGACCGATTTGAAAAATTATTTTATCATTAGAAGCCGACATTATCCGTGATGAACATAGGATACTTTTTACCGCGGGAAAATGCTTCATTCCTACGGGAAAACGGGTAATAGGACAACGGGTATTAAGAATTATCCTTCCGTACTTAACTTCTTTTTCACATAACTTCTAAACGGCTGAACCAATTGGGTTGAAATTTTGTATGTGTATTAAAATGGTTTCACAGACACGAATAAAATATATTTTATAAAGTTACGCGGACGAAGTCGCGTGCAACAGCTAGTATACTATAAACAAGAATAGAGGAACGCGTTATGCACATTATTTAAATATTTATCTAATACATATTTATACTTAAGAAAATTTATGTAATTTGATCAGGTCTTATTTTGGTTCAAGAAAAATATATGTCTTAGTGTAACCCCGACGTCGTCCACGTTTCTTTTTTTGGTGCTAAAAGATTCATTCAATCTTTTATTTATTTTTGTCAGGAGTTGATTTTTTATTAGTATTTTTTCACCATCTAGTTCCACACTAAGCAACTAATGCTTGTATTATGGATACCAGACAGTTGATATACTATATACATTACTTTTTTTGTAAATACATACATATTATAAATACAAAACATCCATGACTCAGTTACAAAGGTAAAATGTTAACACATTAACATTTGCCCCTAGCGGGATTCGAACCCGCGACCGTTTGGTTAACATCTAGGATTACTATCCACTAGACCAAACGTGTCGTCACGTCAATTATTACGTCGTCGTCATATTACGTGGACAGTTTTCAGAAGCATACAGTGCACATCTATGATTTAAAATCTTTGGTAGGTACGTGTAGGACATGAAATAAAAAGGGGAGTGAGACGTAACATTTGCCCCTAGCAGGATACGAACCCGCGACCGTTTGGTTACCAGCTAGGGTTACTAGCCACTAGACCAAACGTGTCGTCAATTATTACGTCGTCGTCATATTACGTGGACAGTTTTCAGAAGCATACAGTGCACATCTATGATTTAAAATCTTTGGTAGGTACGTGTAGGACATGAAATAAAAAGGGGAGTGAGACGTAACATTTGCCCCTAGCAGGATACGAACCCGCGACCGTTTGGTTACCAGCTAGGGTTACTAGTCACTAGACCAAACGTGTTGTCAGATTACAGAAGACGTTGGTGGCCATCAAAGAGAATAGGGATTGCAAAACAAAAACGAAGACATTTCTTTTATTGGATCTCGTTTCCTTTATGTCGCCTCGTAATGTGTTTCGGATGTTCCCTTCGAGTGAAATATGGCCGAACGAACCTAATATTGACTTGAGTTATATTTTAACATATTTTATAGAATCATTGGACACGGAATGGTCGGGACCTTATCCTAATAGGTCCTAATAGGTCCTATATTATGTGATTCTGCAATCAAATTCTTTAAAGTATTAGTCGATTATTTATAACTAGCTGTTACACGTGACTTAGTCCGCGTAACTTTATAAAATATAGCCTATTTTATTTCCTAATAACGTAGCTTTCTATAGGTGAAAGTTTTTCAAATCAGTCCAGAAGTTTCGGATCCTATTCAATTTAAACACACAACACGGCTTTTTTGAAAAACTTTTTTGTATTTTTTTTTTTTGCACAAATTTTCCTCTTGTAACGCTTTCCCCATTAGTAAAAACCGCATTAAAATCCGTCGAGCAGTTTAAAAAATATAAGCGTATCTATATACATACAGAGGGCGTTTGTTTTATACTACGTAAATAATATAACCGAGCGGGTTATAATTGTAGAAATAATTCAAGTGAAACATTGTTGGAAATATACAGATTTCTGTTGTACAAAAATGTATTATAACTTCAATACCTATAATTATGATATAACTTTTATATAACTCAACGTTTTACTGCTTACCTATAGATAACTATTACATACAATTTCACCCACAGTCATTATTAGTCTCATCGATACTAATAAATCAGTAAGGGTTGGTCATGGAGTAAGTTATTTTTTTTTTTTCAGAGATATCGTGTTTATAGGCTCTATACGTGATACTGAAACTAAATTGACCATTTTTAGAATTTTTTTTCTGTATGTATATATGTATGTATGTTCCTCCATAACTCTCAAACGAATTAACTAATTTTCATGTAACTTGGTAGATAAACATTTAGACGTACAGGACACAGGATAGCCTACTTTTTTCTTTTTCAACACAGACCAAGTCGCGGGCATCAGCTAGTATAAAAATAACACTAAACAAATTTTGTCCGAACTATGAAATAACTATGAAAAAATAGTAAATAAAAGCCGAAAACATATTGCATGATGTGCACCCATTGAATTTGGCGTGGACGCAATAAACCTACTATTAGGTTTAATGATTTCTTGAATGCGGAAGCACGCCAACAATAATTACGGCCAGAGATTTGATTTTTAAAATGATTACGTTTTCGTATAAATAAAGCTCCCAATTGCTTCCAAATATTACTTTTTTATGTTTTCATTTGTAATACCAAAAATACATACAATTTGTAATAAGTTACGAGAACATTCTTATACATTTAGCATTTAAATTTATAATGACGATCAAAAGAGTTTCTTGTAGAAACCTAATTGATAAATAAATATTTTGATTTTGATTTTGAATGAAAATACTATTTATGTTACACGCTTTATTCCTAAGCTGCCAGCCACTATCCAATTTAAAAAAATACTTATTTAGCTATATACTTGAAGCAAAATTAACGGTATTTATGTGTACATAGAATAAAAGTTAAATTTTAAGTCTCTTATATTTGTATATACAATCAATCAATACTATAATAAACTGTGAGTGTAGTAGGTATTGTATGTATGTATGTATAATCGTCCATAACTTTTAAACGAATTAATTGATTTTCATGAAACTTGATAGATAAACATTTAGACGTACAGGACACAGGATAGACTACTTTTTCTTTTTCAACGCGGACGAACTCGCGGGCGCCAGCTAGTATAGGGCGAAGTCGCGTGCTACAAGCCTTTATAAAAATATCCCTATTTAGTATTAAAAGTGACTCGTATTATCCGTGTCAAAGCAAACAACTCGTGGCAGGTAGGCCGTAATGTAAAATTGAAAATATGATTTGGAAGCTTTGTTAAGGCGAGCTTTTAAAAATAAACACAAAAAGGTATATAAAGCGGAATGTCAAATAAAACAAGCGACGCCCAAATTGAGATTGGTGTGTTCTCAAAATGTTGATAATGGAGATTTATAAGGGGACAGGACGCCAGATGGGGGCTAACATGACTGTTTTAAACCGAGTGCGTTCGTTGAAATTATGTTCCCATGCTAAACAATTCACATACCTTCACATATTATATATGTCGTGGGCAGATCGTAGAATTGGGCATATCATGATATTCCCGGGCAGATCATATTTCTGTTAAAACTGAGAGGGTCGCCTCACTCCGCTCCATTTCGCTCAGCTCCCCAGATTTATTTCCATGTAAACCTAACACGTAATAAATCTGAGGAGCCGAGCGAAGCGGAGCGGAGTGAGGCGAGCCTCTCAGTTTTAACAGAAATATGCCCAATTCTACGATGTGCCGACGACATATACATAAATACACATACAATCCTTACTAATATTATAAATGTAAATTTGTTTGTTACGCTTTCACGCAAAAACTACTGAACCGATCACCATGAAATTTTGCATACACGTTGTCTGGGACACCAGAAAGGACATAGGATACATTTCATCCAATAAAAAAGTAATGTTCCCGAGGGATTATCTAAAATATGAAACTGTAACTAAACGCCTAGCCAATGTGTTATAGCAACAAGTTGTCAAGTTGTCATGCTTTTATATTTTTAATTTATCATCGCGTACGAAGTCGCGGGCACCAGCTAGTATACACATAATTATAAGCTTTATTAACACATACAACTGTTACAGTGCTCATTGTCTTAAAAATAGATTTCTTCATTATTATTTTTTTCGTATAAATTAAAAAAAAAGGGATAATATTTTTCACTGTCTTTTAATTCCATTAATGAGGGTATAAGAGTTATTAGCTGGTAGCTGCTTGTTTAGCTCTCGAAGCAGCGTGGAACCAGGTTATGAGCGGCTTCATCTAGAGCACATTCAATATTGGCATTAATGGGCAAAAGAGATATAATGGCTGCAAAAATATTATCCACACTAATATTATGAAGAGAAAATAAAATTTATTTTTATTTGTCTAGACTTCTATACTAATATTATAAAGAGGAAAGATTTGTTTGTTTGTTTGTATAGAATAGGCTTCGAAACTACTGGACCGATTTGAAAAATTCTTTCACCATTAGAAGCCGACATTATCCGTGATGAACATAGGCTACTTTTTACAGCGGAAAAATGCTTCATTCCCATAGGAATGAAGCCTATGTTCATCACGGATAATGTTGGCTTCTAATGGTAAAAGAATTTTTCAAATCGGTCCAGTAGTTTCGGAGCCTATTCTATATAAACAAATGAATAATCAAATCTTTCCTCTTTATAATATTAGTATAGATTGCATTGAGTTGTGGCCGCTTTGGCATGTAACTTTGCATGCCAATTCATGCCAAATGCCAACGGTGGCATAGCTCGTTCGCTTTATAAGCGATTAACGCAGAAATTTAAAGTGTTGTATCTAAATTGTCGCCAGCACCCTCCTCATTTACAGAATACTAATTAAATAAGTTGGACGGAGAAACTCTTGAGTCCTACACAAGGATGTACTAAGGAGAGAGTAGCATATGCTCTTTCTTATACAAATCCTTAGGGAAGAATTATTCATAGTGGGTTACTGGCTGTGCTAGTGAATTCGTACGCGAAAATCCCACAGGAACCTAAAATTTTTCCAGTATAATTATTCTATATGTTAATCCAAGTACTAAACTATATGTATGAAAAAAATCATCCAAATATTTAAGCTGTTTCTAAGATTAGCGTGCACAAACAAACAGACAAAAATCTAAAAGCAATTCCTTTGATAGTATAGGATGTATGGGAATGTACAGTCGGCCGCATAAGTAGATTAACACATTCATAAGTGCAAAACAACTGAACACTTAACGCGCTATAAGTCGTTGGTCACGACTAGAAAAAAAAAAAAAACTTCACGTACAAACACCGTAAAAGCTTCAGTAAGTAAGTAATTAAGTAAGTAAGTTGAGTGTTCAGTTGTTTTGCACTTTTTAATGTGTTAATCGACTTATGCGGCCGACTGTACAGACTACAGGCGGCTCGTTTACGATTTCATTATAATTACTAGTAGGCGCCCGCGACTTTGTCCTCATTGAAAAAGGAAAATTCGTATTAGAAGTGATAGTAATTATTTTTTATTTGGTTAAAAAGAGTTATATTTTATCCTTTGAATTCTTTCTCCTACATTCGAAGACACTCATTTGGTCTGTCTGAATCTTCACAGTATAAAAATTTTGAAAAATTATCTACTGTTCCGAGTTCAGTTTTTACTATTAAATCCATTTACTTACTTTTATCCACAATTTCACAGTATCTGACAGCTGATAAACTTTTAAAAGCTTATTAAATCGCTTTACATTTTGTAAAGTTACGGAAGAGAGCTTCTAAACAGATGTCACTGAGTTGGGGATCTTTTATGGATGAAATGAACGCCGTCTTAGTAAAAAAAATTAACCGATGTATACTGAAGTCATTAAAACAACCGCACAAGTGCTGTTGTGCTGAAGTGTGCGTGATTTACGGATGCCAAAACTTATTCACTTGTGAAACACTTTTGTTTGGACTTTGTATTTAATTTCTATTTTATTGTTTTGACTTTGTAAAATTTATTTATTGGAGTTATGTACCAAATTGAATCACGTGCTCAGCTCTAATTGGCTTGCAAACTGGACCTAGATGTTGAATGTTAAGTGTGCTAGGCTGTTGCTGTTTTGAATGTATACTAATATTATAAAGAGGAAAGATTTGATTGTTTGTTTGTATAGAATAGGCTCCGAAACTACTGGACCGATTTTAAAAATTCTTTTACCATTAGAAGCCGACATTATCCGTGATGAACATAGGCTACTTTTTACTGCGGGAAAATGCTTCATTTCTACGGGAAATCTAAAATAAAAGTAAATATTAGCGGCATGGCCCGGGAGATAGCGCCATCTATCCAAAAACAAGTGAAGCGACTAACATGACAACTGCTTGGTGATATTTTTAGATGGCGATTTTATACTTTTCAAAGCAGCAGCTAGTAATAAATAAATAAAACCTAAGTTTGTACACTTTATCCCATGACGGTCCCTATTCCTTCCTATGCGAATTCCTATACTTAATCCTACTATGGGTGAAACTTTGGCAGCGCACTTGCATCTCCGGTGGCGTGGCTTGTGTTTTAGGCGACGGTAGCCACTTTCCATGAAGTCAGTCTTAACATTAAAAAGTCACCTACCATTACATAGGCGGTCAGCTTATCTGTCGGTTTTTTTTTTCTAAAAAAAACTATAGTAACGGTGACCAATTTCCGAATAAATAGAAATACGATACCTCATCCGCGCAACATCTAATCCGAGACTCGCGAACCATGAATTTTAAGGCGAGATAACAACGAATTATTCTTCCGAAACTCGACTCCTAAAGTCTTAAGTAATTAAATCTGGATCTCTAAACATTTTATGTTTTCTTTACTTTACCTTTGAATTTATTATTAATTAGATGACGCGAAATTATGTCAGCAGAAACTTCCTCAAAGCTAAATTCCACTCGGTGTTGTTATAATGAGTTAGAAATTTTATTATTTCTATAATATGCAGTAGCTATGTAAAGCTCGGATAGCCCAATTATTGAGAAATTTTAGGCCACCGAGAATTACCGAGAAGAGCCGACATAACATGTGCATTGTGCATATATTTCTAACAGGTACTTACGATTCTTATGATTACCTAAAAATAAATCATAATAATTACGAACCTTCTTTTGAAAGACAATAAATTACAATCACTGAAACAAAACTCGGATTAGACTGTAAGGTACAGGAATTGGTCGAAAAATTATAAACTTTTTCCGAAAACTTTCTTCGTAGATTAATAACGAAACAAACAATGTTCAACGCCGACCTTGCTTACAAATGAGCGTAATTTATAACTTGCATTAACCATAACAACATTAATATTCATGTAAGAAACATTGTCCGGCTTTTTGCAACTATTACCTATTCAGATAGCAATGGCAATAGAAATCGATGCCATCAATAAGGTATTGGAAATTATTTTGTTAATTTCTGATTAATCAATGATATAATAGATTATTGTATTGTAGACCACCGCAAATAAAATAGAGTAATATGTAAATAAAGTATAAAAATATAAAAAAAAACAGTCTGAAAGTCCACTTGATGGCTCGTGGCTACCTTCGCCTTATATAAATATAGTTACAGCTAAAAGTGGCCTGCTTTAGAAGGATAAATAAAAAATAATTATGAAATAGGTACACGAAGTAGTATGTTATATTATTTCATTGTGGTCTTTTCTATGGAGTGGTTACTTCCACCAGATGGATAACCCAATTTGTGACTGCGAAACGAAATATTATTTGCTACTAATATATTTTTATTTCAGTAGTTTTCGTTCAAAAACTCCTTATTATGGATTTAGTCTCATAGGGAAACCTCGAGAATAAAGTCATATTATGATATTAAGAGTTAGTGGCCAAGCAACACACGCTATTGAAAACTTTATTTTTTTATGGTAACGAATGTCTATTGGACTAATTGCTATGCAAATACGTAATAAATCGTTGCCGTATTTATCAAATCGTTCCTTGTTTGTGACAGCAACCAACTTTGCATAAGCGCTAAGCGATTTAGTTTTAATATTTAAGTATTTGAGGAAAAAATGAAGGAAAACTTCTTTTTTTTTTCAAGGTTCTTTGAATAAACAGCACCTCGCTAATGGACGTTGTATATCACAAACATAATATTTCCGCGTGTGCATATTTTTTTAAAGAAATAATTAGTTCACGGAGCAGAATATAAGTTTTAAACTTAGTTTTGTACTTTTTCCTAAATTTTAATTTTAATATAACTTAATTCAGGTTATATTTGGCTAGTCGCATAATAATTGGATATATTTATCAATATAAATAAAAAATAAATGTGTTGCTAAACGAAAAACTCGAGAACGGCTGGAACGATTTTAATTCTGTCTTCACTCACGGATAGAGGAATAATTAGGTTTTTACGTAAAAAAATGCACCCCAGGCGAAGCCGAGAGCGGGTCGCTAGTTAAAGTAATAATAACTGATATTGAGTTTGAGTGTTTTTTTACCATCCTTATAATAAGTTTTATAAAAGCTAAAGTTTGTATGATACAGTAATATTAGGGATAGGGAAATAGTCTCTGGAATCTTTACTCATTCACCGAAACACAACAGCACACGTGCTGTTATTTCACTGGTAGTCTTCTGTAAGGTGGTGGTTACAGAAGACCACCGTGATGCCCTAACTAAAGTGATTAAGTAAAGTCTTCAAAGATGTCTAGTGTTTTTATTTACTCGCCTCTGTTGAAGTCCCAAGCAAAAATACACATTAAATAATTATGTTTATTCCTTAACCATAAATTATGTTGGGAACATCTTTTAAAATAAGGTGTCTCTGTTAATTAAATTGTGCCTTACTTACTTTTGGTAAACGTCGACTTGGAAGGCTTAATTAAATGCGCGGTTTTATTATTAAAATGTGTAACTTAATATTTCGTATGGCACTTAGATTTGGATTTACCTAATTTAATTTTGTCTTTGTAATAATTAAGTATATAAAAGTGTTAAGTAAGTTGGTTTGTGTACGTGAAAAAAATTTCCGAATTTGTAGATCGATTGCAATTCGGTTTTCACATATGAAAAGAAATATAAACGGGAAAGGTAATTAATTAATTTAATTTAAGGTATATAGGTGATTTGATTAAAAACTAAAGGGCCATAAAACAAAAAAATATATAACTAAACTGTATAAAAATGATAAATAGTGATTCCTTTAGGTAGGGCCGTATCTAGTCGAGCGCAACGAGACCAATCATTTATCTATGATCAAAGTAATATATCACTCAAGCCTTTTTAGATTTACAGACAATACTTTTTTTCCAGATGAAAATTATACATGTTCTTTTCTTTGATAAGGCGTGAAAGCGTAACAAACCAACTCACTTTTACATTTTAACGAACTAAACATATTGAAACATAAGTCTCAATATTTGAATTGTCTGGAATCGAATTCGCGACCCACAAGCCAAAAACTGACTTAAAAATAATTCAACTTAATTTACTTTATGCTCATGCCGAATAAAAAAATATTAATTTCAAAATTTAACTTAAAAAAATGTAGAATTCCCAAAAACTGGCCGCCGACGAAACCAATGCTACAACCGGTTACGTGTGAAGGATTATTTTTCTTGCTACGAAATTAGTTACGTACAAGGAGGTTTTTTCTTCCTACGAAACTAGTTACGTACGACTGCCTACGAAACCAGTTTCTAACACATATTTGCATTTGTGGGAAAGGGACAAAACACATTTTTGTATTTCGTTAACACAGGCATAGTTAGCTATTAGCTATTTCGTAGAATTCGTAGACAGAAAAAGAAATCTTTGTACGTAACTGGTTTCGTAGCAAGAAAAAGAATTCTTGTCACACAACTGGTTACGTAGCGTTGGTTTCGTAAGCGGTCGAAGGGCCAAAAACAGCTGCATTTTATATTCAGTGAAATGGGTTCACATTAAAATTAACAAGTTTGTGAGGTAGCGATATCCCCCGAATGACTCTATGAAAAGTTTCAATTGCTCCTAACTAACTTGTAAAAACAAGTTATGAGGGAAAAAAGCTTCGAAACCATTCTGTTAATGACCCCCAGACGGTTTTCAGTTTCAGTGATTACACTGACGGTTCGTTGGCTATCATTTTTTTTCGTTACATCCTTTTTGAATGTTTTTTGAATGTCTGCATTTATTGCTGGCCAGCTATTACTGCACCTATTCAACTGCTTTGCTCGGTTAGGCGAAAATTTTCATTTGGTCGGCTCATATTTTAATGACTAGATTTTAGATTATAGGTTTTTTTTAAGACACCAACTACATATGCTACATAATATATGTCCGTGGTTTGAAACGGTTTTTCTTTCCATTATTAATTTATCAATACTAATAATAAATCATAAGAATTGGTCATGGAATAAGTTACTTTTTGTTTTCAGAGATATCGTGACTATCATATTATCTAAGTATAACTAACAGTAATCATTATTATATATTATATTTTTATATACCAAACAACCACTATTTTTTTTTAACTTTATTAATTTAATTTATACTGTACATAGACTGTAAATTAAGTGAAATTCTTTTTGTCATCTTTATTATAAAACTAGCTGGTGCCTGCGACTTCGTCCGCGTTGAAAAAGTAAAAAGTAACCTATCCTGTGTCCCGTTAGTCTAAATGTTTATCTACCAAGTTTCATGAAAATCAGTCAATTCGTTTAAGAGTTATGGAGGAACATACATACATACAATACCTACACTTACAGATTTATTACTACTATTGAAATGAAATGAAAATATATTACCTATATTATCTTTATGCAATGAATCTATATGAAATATAGATTTTCTTATGTAGATAGTTAGTTTTATTTCTGTTCGTTTCTCCTACAAAAGCGGATATAACATTGTATTTTAGAATATAAAAATAAGATACATACTCTCATAATTCTAACAGATATGTCGTTATAAATCCCGTGCAGACAGTTCCGTTTCCTTTTGGTTTTTACTGAATTGTTGCGAAAACTAGGTCTTTGTCTTTGTTAGTGAGGTTGTTTTTTTTATGTCACATCTTTTTTGAGTAGATTAGATCATCCGCACTACTTTAATCTTTCTTTTTTTTTATAAATATGACACACATTCCACACAGCACCATCTAGTTCCACAGTAAGCAACTAAATGCTTGTATTATGGATACCAGACAGTTGGTATACTACATAGATTACTATTTTTTTGTAAATACATACATATTATAAATACAAAACATCCATGACTCAGGTACAAAGGTAAATGTTAACACATAAAGATTTGACCGCAGCGGGATTCGAGCCCGCGACCGTTTGGTTAACAGCTTAGGGTTACTAGCCACTAGACCAAACGTGTCGTCAAAAAGAGAGATAACTTGATTAGAAATTTTAATTATTTTTTTAAGATTATTTAATTAATTAAAATTAACAAAATTTTCTTCCATAGATAAATGTGATTGGTCTCGCTGCGCTCGACTAGATACGGCCCTACCTAAAAGCTATAGCTCCGTGAATGCGGCAACTTTTTCATGTAGTGTGTGTAAAACATCGTCACTATTTATTTATTGCCATTTTATCATGCCCGACATTTAATAAAACATTCGGCACGTACACATCACAGACAGTTTGCAGTGTGACTAGCTCAAGTACGCCGAATTCGGCGTGCTATTTGTTGCCACATTTGTCAAGTACGGCGGCTGTGTCTAGTCGAGCGCAGCGAGACCAATCAAATATCTTTGTTTTATTCTTGTAAGAATGTGCCATATGTGCCATATATGCCATATATGCCATAATCATCCATATGTGCCAATTAACGCTTGAAAAGACTTTTTCTTGGATTGAGTTTTTCATGAGTTTAAATTGTGTAGTTACTATAATATTCTTATTATAACAAAATATGTGGTTGAAGGAAACAGTTCACGAGTCGGGTCTTTATTTTCGCAATAGATAAATATTTTCCTGTGACAAACCCACATCATTCAGTATTACGTAGATGTTGACAACATCGCCAAAGAATATTTCTCCACACACGGACATTGTATACATGATCTTTTTCAAGCCGATTTTCGTTTCCTTTTTTCTAATATTAAAAACTACCTGGTGCCCGCGACTTCGCCCGCGTTAAAAGTAAGGGATGTGTAGCGCCTGACTAAATGTGTAAAGCAATATAACGCCTGACATCTTTGCCGTTATAAAATTTTCAGGGGTTGTATCTTTGTTTTTACATTTAGTACAGGACACAGGACACAGGATAGGCACTTTTTTTTTGTTTTTCAAAGCGGACGAAGTTGCGAGCTATTCTATACTAATAATATTATAAAGAGGAAAGATTTGATTGTTTGTTTGTTTGTATAGAATAGGCTCCGAAACTACTGGACCAATTTGAAAATTCTTTTACCATTAGAAGCCGACATTATCTGTGATGAACATAGTATACTTTTTACCACGGGAAAATGCTTCATTCCTACGGGAAATTTAAAATTAAAGTAAATACTAGCCGCTTGGCCCTAGAGGCAGCGCCATCTATCCAAATCAGGTGAAACCTCGCAGAGATATATTATTTCGATGGGTGAAACGACTAACACGACAACTTGGTGATATTCCTCGGTAGATGGCGTTTTATACTTTTCAACGTGGACAAAGTATTTTATAAAGTTACGCGGACGAAGTCGTTTGCAACAGCTAGTATGTAATACAATTAGACAAGCTGCTATAGGAGCAGAAGAAAATGAAGAAGAAAAGACCATAAACGAACGATTTCACGAGCTTATAATAATTTTTGAGTACTCCCAAAGAGTAATAATGCGCGAACGACCGCAATCGACCTATTTTAATGTAATGCCTTTTTTTATCTGTCCCATTAAAAAAAATTGAAAGCTTTAAGAGAAATCGATTGTTATTTCCCCTCTTCCGGGGTATAAAAGCGATTTATTGGGATAAATGATATTGTGTTGTTCGTTCATTTGAAGAGCATTTGGGAGTTGAGTGATTCTATTTTAAATGTATGTAAAAATAAATATGTTACAGCACTTTCTCATTCATTACCACAACCAAACCTGGGTAGCAAGTTAGTTGGCATAAAATCACAATGAAATAACGGCACGAATGCTTATAATATGTTGTTACAAATGCACTAGTTAGGGTTATTAGGACATAAAATTTTAGCACTGAAATTACTTAATTAGAAGTGCATCGTCAACCTCTCTGAGACTTTTTTTATCAAAAATCTATGTCAATAGAGCCCTTGGCAAGACGCTTAATAGAAATAAAAGTAATATATTAGAAACAGTATTGAAATATAATATTAATTTTATCTATGATATCCAAAGTTAATAAAATATGATCTAGGAATATAATTTCGATGGATGTAGGTACGCTCGAGTGGTTTTCTCATTTCTATGATTACTGCTAGTAATACGGAGTTATTCAGATAGGTTTCAGTTCTCAGTTTAAATGGAAAATTAATTTCACTGCAATTGGAAATAATCTCTAATAAATAGGTACATACAAATACATATAAGATAATGTGCACTGCCAACCGTTGGAACTTCCTACCGGTACCTATGTTTCAAAAAAGATATCGCAAAGTATAATTAGTTTAAGAAACTTTTAATTTCATAAGCTTTATTATGAAATTTATGTAATTGCTTCTTTGATATATTTTTTTTTCAAAGAAAAGCAACGTGTAAAAGCATAATAAAGAAGGATTAATTAAAAAAAATGATAATATTTATTTAGAAGTATCCGATTTTTGACGTTCCGTTTTACTTCTTTGAGTCGCTTGTATAAACGAGCGCGATGTTTAGTGAAGAGAAATGTTCGAGTATTTATATCGAGACTTCTCCATAAAGCTCTAAACCCACACGAATCCGACGGTTGCGCTTTTTGAGAATAACTTTTAGAGAATCAAGAAACAAGATAAAAATGTGATAATAAGATGACTGTTTTGAAAATTCAACTTATTCCTAACTTTCATTTAGTAGATTGGACTTGTCTCAGTAGAGCAAACTGTTTCAGTTGGTGAGACAGACAGACACCATAGAGAGAGAGAGAGAGAGAAAATGTTTATTTTGTAAATTGTACATTGTAAATTATTGGTATTTTATAATTTATAAAAAAGTGCACCAAAAGGTCTCCGCTCAGCATGAGAGAGAGAAAGATAGAGAGAGAACAGGCTTTAGCATAATTATCTCACTGTACATAAATACACACGTGCGTTTCAGGGTGCTTTTCTATAATCCTGTGATCATTTATATTTCTTATAGAAAACTACTGTGTAATGAAAATCTAACCGCCTATATTCTTATGTAGACATTGTTGCATTAAACGTACACGAGCCCAATCTAGTTGCTTTATAGAACCTGCAGCTCTATTTCACTTTAACGTAGTAGTTAGCTCAAGAATTATCGATAATTCGATATGGCGTGCAACGTTAATGCTCGTTCTAGAAACGATCGATACTAAAGTGAGATAACTAATAGACTTCGAGGAGCAGATTTATCGAACAACGTGTTAAAGTAATTACATCATGGGCTCAGTCTCTTCACTTAAACTACATAGTAATTGTCATTTAGACGTTAAGTTTCGATTTAAAATTATCTCTGCCACCAACCATGCATGTTACAAATAAAATAATATCAAATTTTTATATCTCTACTAGTTGGTACTTTGAAGGTTCAAGTTTTTGCTTCTGTATTCGGCGTATGAGTAAATGATACTTGATAACTGGTATACTATATGCTACCCTTTTTTGGTTACTTGTAATTATAAATTATTTACTACTTGTATTGTATTACTTTTAATTGTAATTATAATTGTTATTGTAATTATAAAGTAGGCATTTAGAGTGCTATATCTAGTCCGAAGCCTGAGGTCCATTTTCATTAATTAAAATTGTGAACACCGCTTTATTTACTGTTAATTGTAGTACTACAGAACAGGATATATTTTGACAAGCTTTTCACTGGAAAGGGCAATAACCGAGGAAGTTTTAATATTTAACTCATACAAAAAAATTACAGCGTAAGGTCTTCCTATACGTAATTAGTTCTAGGTGCTGCTGTATACTAAAACCAACTTAAGCGCTGTACACAACATCTAATATACTGTATCTACCAATCAAACCAGCTTTCGTTAGACAAATCGAGTGAAGTATCGATAAAAGATTTAGCTATACACGTCTCATCACTAAAGTCATCAGTGATGCGCCTCGGGGCAAGAGGTCCGTTATTATCACCACAAATTGTGTCTGTTCTGCTTCCAAGTATCGTTATAACATCAACGCTGCTATTCATGAGATCATGGAGGCTTCCATTTTGTTTGAATTATGCAAAATGATTGATTCCATTTAGAAGTTAGTTACGGATGACAAAGGAATTTCGTGGCTATACAGGATGATGCATTTTTTTGTTCTAATGCTGTACTTTACCATGTTTGAGCAGTGATAGCTCAATGTTAGAACGCTTGACTATCAAAACGGCTGATTCCTCTGATTCCACCTTTTTCCTCTGCGAAAATTCTCGATAGAGGTAGCTAAAGGAGTTAGCAGCCGTAAAAAACTTCCAAGCGTAGGACTGGGAAAACGTACCACTCAATTTGTAGGACTATGAGGCCATTTTATTATACAAATATTTACTAAGCTATGACCTATTTATTGTGATATATTGGGAGTGGTTTTTTGGGAGGGATGGGATTACTAACCAGCTGATTTTTTGTATGCAGCTTAATAAACATTTGTATAATAAAATGGCCGCATAGTCCTACAAATTGAGTGGTCCGTTTTCCCAGTCCTACGATTGGAAGTTTTTTACGGCTGTTAACTCCTTTAGCTACCTCTATCGAGAATTTTCGCAGAGGAAAAAGGTGGACGTCTCGGCAAACCGAAACTACTCACGGAGTTTCATCCTGTTAGTAATCAGAAAAAATCCAGGTGTATCCGATCCAGGTGTACTGGACTAGCATGTTCTAATCCTAGTAGCCCTCGTTTACCGCTAAAATCACAGGATGGCATAATTTCGTTTTAAAAGACTGTGTAAGAAATGCAGCATCAGTTTACTTAACGATTTTACAACGTGAAATATTTATCACCAAGGAATAAATATCACTGAAAACTTTTTTCAGTGCATTGTTTGGAGTTGTATTTTAAACAGTATCATGTTTTTCGTCAGCACACGCAATATAGAATTTTAGCATTCAATCACACTTCCAGTAACGACCTGAGGGAAAGTAGGATGACATCGATTTTTCCATTTGGCAAACAGTTGAATAAACCCATTTAGAGTACCTGGCGTTTGAATAAACTACAAATAACCAAGCTTAAAATGATTTAGTACTCTTTTCATTATTTCATTATTTATTTACTAGCTGGTGCCCGAGACTTCGTCCGCGTTCAAAATGTTATTTTGTATAGACTAAAGGCCAAAGATATTTGATTGGTCTCGGTGCGCTCGACTAGATACACCCGCCGTACTTGACAAATGCGTCAACAAATACTACGCCGAATTCGGCGTACCCGATCTAGTCACACTGTAAACTGTTTATGTGTACACGTGCCGATAATTTAATTAAATTTTGGACATAATAAAATGTCAATTTGCGTAGTGTCTAAAACTGTCTAAAAATATAATTAAACTGTGTAAACAGTGACAAATAGTGACGATATTTTACACACACTACAATAAAAGTATACTACACACATTTATGGAGCAATTGCTTTTAGGTAGAGCCGTATCTAGTCAAGCGCAGCGAGACCAATCATTTATCGATGCTAAAGCCTTTCTCGATAAATGAACTACCTATCAAATACAAAAAGGTTCTTTTTTTAATTCAATCCAGTAGTTTCTGATACAATCAAACAAACAACCACTTCAGCTTTAAAATATTATTAATATAGATTATTATTACATAGATTTTTGCCTAGGCTTTTTCGGGGTGTGATTTTTTATCTACCTACTATAAAAAAATACGTTTGATCAAAGCTTTGGACAAACAACGACTTGTAATTAAAATAACACAAAGCCTTATTAGCCGGTAGGTAATTCAGTCTTTTGAACCAGAGTTAGATTTCAAAAGCAATTTGTAAATTCCTAAAGTTCGCTATTCTTCCTCTTATATAGCCGCGATAAATATTTATAAGACCGCACTTACTTTACAATTAAGAGGTGGTGGGTTGAGGGGGTAGATATAAAATGGGAGTGTTCTCAAACGAGCTGTTTAGGAGCAGGCACTCGTGAAGATAAGCCGAGTATCATCCGAGGGCTTTTAAAATTTTAAGTACATCCCCGAAAAGTAGCCTTTTTAACCCTTTCAAATACTTCAACGGTACTATTCATCTG
This sequence comes from Synanthedon vespiformis, assembly GCA_918317495.1. Taxonomy (NCBI): domain Eukaryota; kingdom Metazoa; phylum Arthropoda; class Insecta; order Lepidoptera; family Sesiidae; genus Synanthedon; species Synanthedon vespiformis. The sequence continues at coordinate 7,821,850 of OU906966.1, read as the reverse complement.
TTAGGAATTCAAGTGGTGTTTGGTAACAAAGGTTGACACATTATCCGGGATATATTAGTTATATAATATATCTATACTAATATTATAAAGAGGAAAGATTTGATTGTTTGTTTGTATTGAATAGGCTCCGAAACTACTGGACCGATTTGAAAAATTCTTTTACCATTAGAAGCCGACATTATCCGTGATGAACATAGGCTACTTTTTACTGCTTCATTCATATGGGAAATCTAAAATAAAAGTAAATACTAGTGGCTTGGCCCGGGAGATAGCGCAATCTATCCAAAATACGGTAGATAGCGTTTTATACTTTTCTACGCGGACGAAGTCGCGAGCACCAGCTAGTTAGTTATATATTTAAAACATTTTTCTGCCAGGTCCAGCAATTTGATTTATTTATATACGTTTTTATTGATATTTTTTAATGTTCCTACATATATCAATCAATCAATACTAATAATAAATCTGTAGGTGTCGGTCATGGAGTAATTTACTGTGTTTTCAGAAATATCGTGTATATAGGCTCTATACATGATACTGAAACTAAACGTATGTATGTATGTATGTTCCTCCATCACTCTTAAACGAATTATCTGATTTTCATGAAACTTGGTAGATAAACATTTAGACGTACAGGACACAGGATTGGCTACTTTTTACTTTTTCAACGCGGACGAAGTCGCCGGCAACAGCTAGTAATAAAAGCTAGTAATTACAGCAGTTAGAAAATAAATAGCCTTTATTTTCTACAACAAACTTTAGAACTTAACTTTTAACTGTAACTAAAATCTAACTTTAAATGTTAGCTTCAACTTTAAATTTTACTTCAAGTACATATAAGATTTTTTATTTAACTAAACGTTTTAAGATTTTAATTAAACGTTCCTACATACAGTTCGCCTATATTGTTGCATGTTTACAAAAAGAAAATTAAACCTATCTTTATTTTTTCTTTGGACTGGCACTGTGTTGCCATATTATAACTCTTAAACGAATTAACTGATTTTCATGAAACTTGGTAGATAAACATTTAGACGTACAGGACACAGGATTGGCTACTTTTTACTTTTTCAACGCGGACGAAGTCGCGGACGCCAGCTAGTATATAAATAAAATTAAATATACTAAACAGTACTTTGTTTCAGTGTATCTATAGAAGACGTGTACATTGAATTTGTGGTCTACAACAAGGGTTAGAAACAGTTGATAAATCAGTCTTGCGTTAATTATTCTGTCCACAAATCACTTAAGTTTGGATAACTTGAATCAAGTTTAGAAACTTAGTTCACACTGACTCGTTATTAAGTCATTTAAAATTTAATTATTTGTTAATTTTACTTCCAGTAGTAGTAACCACATGTATGACGTATTAGCCATTTATAAGAAGTGTTAAATTTTGGTTCCATTCCTGTCAACATAATCCCGATAGGAAATTTTAATAGGTTCCAATCGGTATTCTTCTTTTTCTTCTCTAAGGGTCGCGATATTTCAGTCTTTACTTACACTTAACTAAGCTTCACTTTGCCATAAAGCTAAGCTTATTGAGGAACGAATTTGTGTTCAGTGAAAGTTGTAATACGCTATAGTTAGTAAAGTTAAGCCTCACTTAAATTTTATTCCTAATAGGAACAATTGAAATACTTACAAGTATCTTATCAGGTTTGTTTCATGTAGGCCTCGAAAAGGCCTCTCCATCTCACTCACCGAAACACAACAGTACAACAACAACATAATCGTCAACATTATCAACAGTCTACCTTCAGATCTATGTACAGATTTATGGCGTTGCTTGTGTTATAGGCGACGGTAGTCCCTACCATCGACTTTAACATAAAAAATAAAATAAAAATGTAACAATTATAAAAAATATTAAATTTAAGTTAAACCAATATATTTTTTTAAATTTTAATTAATACCTAGTTAGTTTTTAATTTACAAATGATAACACGAGATTAAACCTCAGTGGTTTTTGGTGTTTACATCTTACATGTATTTTATATATTAAATGCTAAAAAAATGTTAAAATTATAAGTAAATAAAAACATCATGTTATTATAGATTTGATTATAATTTTCTAACCAAATTATTTGTATCAAAACTGTGTCTCTTTTTTTGACAAAAATACAGATAGTAATTCCACTTCCAATTCCGCGACATCTGAGAAAAAGCGCCAGTTTTTCCGGTTGGTCAATTTACCCCATTTAGGAAGTGAGATAAAAAAATGTGATTGATGACACGTTAAAGCTACTTATATATATAGACTAGACACTGAGAAATATATTAGTTCTGAAGGTTTCAGCAAAACTAACTTCATTTATTATAACACTAGCCGGTGCCTGCGACTTCGTTCGAAAAATAAAAAATATAACGCCTGACAAAATATGTGAGCAATATAACGCCTGGCATGTTTATTGCTATTACATTTTGCCAGGCGTTGGGTTTTTTTTTCTAAATAAATAAATAATCTTTTTAACATCAAACAGTTTGAAAAGTGACACAGAATAAATTATTATTAAATTCAATCAAAATCAAAAACAAAATATTTATTTATCAATTAGGTTTCTAAAAGAAACTCTTTTGATCGTCATTGCAAATCTAAACCTACCAGGGTTTCGGAAAAAAGCCAAGATGACGATCCTGAGAAGAAATCCCGATAACCCTGAGAAGAACAATATATTTGTTGTTAACAATACTGTTGAGATTACAACGAAACCAAGCCCTAAAACTTGTTATAAAGGTTGTCTAGCGCGCTCTTACGTGTGTGTGTGAGAGATGTTCTCTCACGCACACACGTAAGAGCGTAAGAGCATACTTACTCAAAATACAGATGTCACAGAGGTTAAATAATTTATATTAAATGTGTGTAAAAGTTGTTATGTTGAATGGAAATAAAATAAATTTAAATAACTACGTTTATTTACTAGCTGTTGCCTGCTACTTCGTTCAAAATGTTATATAGCTCGTATGTATAGCCTTCCTCGATAAATAGACTATCCAATACAAAAATAATTTTCAATTCGAACCAGTAGTTCCTGAGAATAGCGCGTTCAACCAAACGAACAATTATATAATAGTAAATAGATTACTAGATTAGGGTTGAATATAATATATTATATTTTTAAAACTGGAAGGATTCTCAAGTTAATTTGGAGCAAGTTGAGAGCGTGGGCGTTGATACGAAATTCCTTCAGAGAACTTTAGACAAACTTCTCGTAAATTCGAAATGAAAATGAAAACTTTCGATTGGTGTCGAGTTAAAGAAACGGCGCCGACTGGATTACTTAATTGCCTCTTTGATAGCACAACGAACGCCAAATTGGAATTTCTCTGAAGACCTTAAATATAGTTGCCTAAAAACCTCGTTAATGTCTCAAATAATTTCACAGATGTCCGCGCAACTCTGCACTTTAAAATTTTCGAACCGCTAACTTTTGATAACTGTTTCACTCTCCCCCAACACTGTCATCAAACTCGGTTTTTGACGTACTTTTTTGTATAAAACCTATAAATAACCCAACAAACATGGCTTCCGATTTTATAAATTTTGGGATTTCTTTTTGGTAAAGTAGTAAAACAGGTTCAGATTTGATGGTAGTCATCAGAATTACTGCATCCCGATACTGCAAGTAAGATTAAGGACATAAGGGGACATGCGGCATCAAACTTATTAATTTTTCTTAATTTCTTAATTAATTTTCTTTAAAAAAAATACTTTTATGTTATTCCTAATATTTGTTTAACAAAACAATAAATATTTCTGCTACTATTTGACGTAACAATATACTGCTTAACGAGGGCATCATCAGGTCTTTGCTTGGATTTAAAAAAAAGTTCAAACTCTTACATTTTCAGAAAAGAAATTAGAAAACTTTTCTACTGAAAACTTGATTGAATTTGGGTGAGTATTCGGGTAAGATCCAGTGTTGAGAAGCTTTTAAATTATTTGTTGCAATGTGTAAGTACGTATGACGTCAGTTAGTCATAAGAGACTAGATTAGACTATTAAAAAAAATCGGATTAAATATATGTTTAGTAGATATTTTTTTTTACCTTAAATAGAAAATATTGAGAAGGGTCTTTGAAAATTTTATTACAACTATGTAATACAATGTAAACTTCATTTTCTCGGAATGTTACTTTCGCGGAGTTATTGTTTCCACAGCTTTCGAATGAATAAATCAAGCCCCTCAAGCAATAAATAAATCTCGGTCAGACTACAAATTTTCTTCGCTCCAAGAAATAAGGCTTACTTAAAGTTAAGAAAAAAATGACAAAAATTTTAATTGTAATATCCTACATAAGAAAAATACTTATTTTTTTTTACACATATTTTATAAGATATCCCAATACTTATCCTAATAAGATGCAAAAAATATTATCATGTTCAACGTTATGTCACAAGATAACGAACATGAAATTGCTTCTTTTTGCAAGAACAATGTGATAAATCTTCCATTTATTTTTTAAACTTTAGTTTTATGTTGTTAGATATGGTTGTAGTAAAAAAATAATCTTATGTAACACTAGTTTAATAGTTAAAAAACAAAAGTTTCATACAAATGTAAGCGCTAACTTCAATATTTTTAAAGTCACTGCAATTTAAAAGATTGAAAGTAGTCTCCTGTAAAATCGCTCATTACGAGATATCACAGTCGAAAATTGGCTCAGCGGTTTTGGAGTCTATAGGATGGGCTATAAAACAAAAAAATCCAAAAAATGCAAAAATACAATCACAATCCTTCATATTGTATGTTGCAATAATACTTAATGGTTGTTTTAATCCATATTTAGTATATTTTGATCATCCATACTAATATTATAAATGCGAAAGTAACTCTGTCTGTCTGTCTGTCTGTCTCGCCTTCACGCAAAAACTCCTGAATCGATCACCATGAAATTTTGCATACACGTTGTCTGGGACACCAGAAAGGACATAGGGTACCTTTCATCCAGAAAAAAAGGGCTAAGTATTCCCGAGGGATCATATAAAAACATAAATAATTGGGCGCTACTGTCGCATGGCGACGCCATCGTCGTCACATCGATATAAGATGACATGAGATGACATTACACAAAATGTTCCGAGCTGTGAAACATTATTGATGTATTTTGTCTAAAATTGTCACTTGGTTGTCAAATATTTATAGGTGCGTTCAGAATTTTGTTGTAGTATGAACGATTTTTAAGAATTATTTTTCGGTAGGTAAGTGATAGTTGCAAAATAACGTTTGCCCGGGTCAAGCTAGCATATATTTTCTTTTTCAACGCGAACGAAGTCGCGGACACCCAGTAGTTTGATATAAATATCTAAAAAAAAAAAAAATATACAAAAAATATTAATTTTTTTTTTCAATTAGCTCTTATGTAAAAAGTGCAATTTGTATTTGAATCTCTTTAATTTTTAGGCAGCGATATACATATTAAGATTTTTATTTTGTTAACTATTCTTTCGCAAATTTAATTACTTTATGGAATACGTTAATTGTAATATCTCTTTCAGAGTAGTTGTTCATTATAAAATACATTTTAACAAGTTCCGTCTGCGAACGTTTATAGAGATGTGAATCTCGCCGAGTTACATGCGAGATAAAGTTATATACAACGTCAATTAGTATCGTTCCAAGTCGTGTACAACTACCTATATATGTAGTTGGAATTGCCAGCGCAAAGTAACTTATTAATATGAATGTTGTATTGGACAAATTAATTTTACACTGCTACTTATGATTGAGTATTTAAATACATTTGCATTTATTTGAATACTAGTAGTGCTCGCGACTTCGTCCGCGTTAACAAGTATAAAACGCAATCTACCATGGAGCGGATCGCTAAAAATATCACCAAGCAGTTGTCATGTTAGTCGTTTCACCTGATTCTGGATAGATGGCGCTGTCAAGTGTATCCCGGGCCAAGCTGCTAGTATTTACTTTTATTTTAGATTTCCCATAGGAATGAAGCATTTTCCCGGGGTAAAAAGTAGCCTATGTTCATCAGGGATAATGTCGGCTTCTAATGGTAAAAGAATTTTTCAAATCGGTTCAGTAGTTCTTGAGCCTATTCAATACAAACAAACAAACAATCAAATCTTTCCTCCTTATAATATTAGTATAGATGAGAATTACTTTTGTTTACAAAATTATTAATGAAATTAAAATGTGCTTCCATAAGTAATAATAAATATTTTCACATATTGCACACAGCACTATTTAGTTCCACAGTAAGCAACGAATGTTTATATTATGGATACCAGACAGTTGATATACTACATTGATGACTTTTTTTTTGTATAAATACAAAACATCCATGATTCAGGTAAAAAGGTAAAATAAACTTTTGCCCCTAGCGGGATTAGAACCCGCGACCGTTTGTCAATGTCTCAATACAAAAGTTTTCGACCAATGTGTGTTGCCAGTGATGACATTATGGTGCTGAAACTTGGTATGGACCTCGTTAAGAAAGCTCAACGCCCCGCTCGAAGAGCTACGAAGAGGGCTATACGATATCGAATCAGAAATAAGCAGATCCGTATACATACGAAAGTTACCGACTTAAGCCAGCAAATCAGTAAGTTTTTTTGAAGTGAAAACTTCTATAGCCGCGTTATACTACTTTGGGTATGGAAAAAATGTATGGGTTCGCGTCAGCAACATGCTAATGCTCACAGTTATGCGCGCGTAGCTGTCTACATACGCGACAACGCCAACACATTGCATATACCCGATTGTATGTGTGTGCGTTGGACGCTCAGTTTTAAGTATTCACTTCTGTAGGCAGTCCTCATGACTGTCTCCGTTTCTTTTCCTTTTTTATTATCCTTTTCATTTTTGGGATTTTTACCTTCTAAATGTATGTCAGGCCCCATCATCTCCTGCGGTATTTTGGTTAAGATCAGTATTGCTTTTGGGAAATCCTCGCATAGTGGTTATAGAAATCAAAATTAGCGAATTCTCTCCATTGAAACAATGTTAAAAATATATAAATATTAAGATGAAGTAAAAAACTTGTTGCCCGAATTCCAGTATAGTATTGCTTCCTTATTGTGTGTTCTCAGTTAAAAGATATTATACAAAGGACGAAACAGTTTCGTAGTCATATCATCAAAAAGTCAAAAAAGTATACCCATTTGTGTTACAAACGATTTAGCCCGACATTCGCAGTATGGTGAATTTCTTTCATAAGTTTCCGCTTTGACATCACAAATTAATGGACATTCTTATTAGCTTCGTTTCTTTTAATACTATTTTATTATAATTTGTATGAAATTTATGTAATTTAATATAAAAAAATATATTTTAATGTTCTTTATTAGGATATATTAATATAATAACAATAATTCAACAGATTTAAGCGATTGTGACTTATACATAGCATAAAATAAAAAATAAAAAAAACCAGTATTACAGTCTACCAAGTTTCATAATGATCAGTTAAGGAACATAATATACATACAATACACTTACAGATTTATTATTAGTATTGATTAGTAAGATTTCAGCAAGACATGTCCATTCGTTTTACTTTCTATAAAGTTTCCGCCCTAGTTTCTCGTCGTTAAACGTTCTCAAAATCCGCCCCCAATTTGCATGGTAATGATGCCGTGCGTCTGCGTTTCCGCAAGGCCTCCCTTCAAAAACTTACCTAAGGCTTCTCGAGGAATGCCTCGTGAATCGTTAAAATGTTTAGCTATTATTTTACGGTCGTTATAAAAGCCTCGGTCATCGGCCTCGGTTCCAAGACCGAAACTAATTGGGCTGACCAGTTTTAGCGGAAAGGAAGCTTTACTCAGTAATGGACAGTAGATAAGTTTTAAATCAGGTTGCATTATTTTTTAAAGTTAACTCTTCAAACAGACTGACAGTCCACTTGATGCTAGTTGACTACCATTGCCTATAACACAAGCCTATAACGCTTAAAGCTCTGAAAGCTAGAATCTTACAGCTGATAGCGCGAAAGCTCAATTATAAAGAAAAAACGGTAAATAAATGTTAAATACTCCCAACAATCAAAATAAAACCGTTTTATAGCAAACATTAATCGCAATAAAAACGATCCAAGCTATACAATACAATGCATCTAAACATAATACGTTTAATCCAATTTGTTGTGAACGACGTCGTCATGTATGGCATGATAGAAGAAATTAATACAAATTGTGCTAAATACACTAATGCCCGCAGTGTAATGGCGGCCTAGTGATTAATTTTCATTAAGGAAGATATGTAACGTCAGCAAAACAGTTAATTTAAAAAAAATATTTACAAATATTACAACAAGAAAACTAAAGTCTAGGCTAATGATTTTAGTCGCACTGTTTCTCCTAGGAAACTCTTCATTTGCACAAATACGAAGTTCATCAGTATTGTAACAACCCCACAGAAGGTCACTGTAAAATAAGAGCACATGTCTATTGTAAGTAAAGAATTCGTAGGCTCGTTGGAATATTTCCTTCTTATACCATATAATTTATCCTTTCAATCGGTACTTGAATATCTTCCTGACGTTGTTTTGTGTTCAAAGTTCCATTAAACTCACTTTAAAGTTCCGAAACACAATGAAACCAGTCTTCAGAAATATTAAAATAAAATGATTAATATGAAAATCCGAAATAGGTTATGATTCAAAGGCGAGTAGAAGAAATACAACAATGAAAATTGTAAATTGTAAAAAAAATACACAATATTAATAATTCGCCGATTAATGTTTAGGTTAAGACTTTTTTGCTAACCGTACATTTAATCCTGTACACACATCAACGTTCGCCGTTTAGATAAAACCACGCCTCGTAATCCGCCAAAAATAATTCACAAATTACATTTAAATTCTCTTAAACAAACATTGTATATTATATTATTGCATGTATTTAACTATTAATATAATTTAAATTATAATAGAAATATTATGTAAACTTTGAAAAATAAATGCAAAGTACAACAAAAAATTTCAATTAATGATAAATAATAGGAATTACCTGTTTATTCAATAAACAATAATATTCAATAAGTACAAACAATTGCACAATCAAAATACAGATTTAACTGCGTAAATATCAGTGTCGGATATCTGATAATATTGAATTATTACGGTTAACCATTCCAAGTTTAACCAGATAACTTCAGTCGCGGTCGGAAGTAAGATTGTTTTCAAATATTTATTACACTTTCATTACGTTAATCGCAGCGCTTAATCTGCATTACAAAACGTGTAACACATGTTTCAAAGTGTAATCTGTTTTATTTTAAGGGCACAATGCGTTTCGCAGTCATTTGTGTCTTGTGTCTGAGGCAACGGTAACCACTTACCATCAAGTGGACCGCCAGCCTGTCGACAGCCGTCGATTTTAACATAGTTTACTACAATAAAGTTTACTAAAGTTTACTAAAGTTTACTAAAGTTTACTAACAACTACTAAAGTTTATTAAAGTTCACTAAAGTTCGCTAAAGCAACTTAGGCAACTTTTTTTTGAAAATTTTGTTGACTCCTTAGAATATTTGAGGTTTTTTTCTAGATATATTTTACATGGGACACAATTCAGAAAAATGTGATACTAAGAAGAAAATCGGGGGATTATACCGCATTTTTTAACGAACTCATATATGTATACCAGGTGTCCCAAGAAAATGCGACATGAAGGGAAAGTATCTTAAATATCGTAGATAGAATATTTTACTGAAAGAAGACGTTATGTTATTTTTAAAAATTAGTAATACTGCATTCAAAGATTTTCTAAAAATTACTTGCTTCGTCTGGGAATCGAACCGACTTAAATGTGAAAAAAAAAATCACTGTATTTTTATAATGCCAATCGAAAGAATGGACAAAAAATAATAACTCTTCTTAAGTAACATAGGTACTTAAAAGAGAGGAATAACGTGAAATGTTTGATTCAAATTTCAAGAATATTTATTTATTGCCCGACGACTAAGTAATTCATATTATTTAAGGTACTTTACCTTCATGCCGAATAGTTTTGGGACGCCCTGTACATAGTAGAGTATACTTAGTTAAATTTTGTAGTAAAAAAAAAATGTACTGTAAAATATACAAAAATACGAGTGGAGCGATTAAAATGGTATTTCATATTTAAATGAATTGAAGCATTTAAATACTGACAAATTAATTTATGTGAATCAAAGGTTTGCACCAATGATTTTGTCCGTGTAATGGATTTGCGGTGTGTTCCACAAGCGAGACTAATTGCATTCACAGACCGACGAGCGATTTTTTATATACACACACTCACCTTATCTACATATAATATAGAGTTGTTTATAATATACTAGCTGGTGCCAGCGATTTCGTACGCGATGATACGCCTTCTTGCTGGAACACATTGGCCGGGCGTTAATTACAGTTTCATATTTAAGATAATCCCTGTACTTTTTCCTGAATAAAAGGTACCCTATATCCTTTCTGGTGTCGCAGACAACGTGTATGCAAAATTTCATAGTGATCGGTTCAGTAGTTTTTGCGTGAAAGCGTAACAAACAAACAAACTCTATTTAAGGATTATAATATCACTTAATTGTTCGGGTATTTGAGGTATCTGTCAATTGATTTCTGGGTTCGAAAGCTGGTCGGATCCATTTTTTTTTAAATATTTTAATAATATTAAAAAATAAATAAATGAATATGCTAGTTTAAATTAATAAACACACTAAAGTCTACACAAACTTCATAGCGAAATACGTGTATGATTGTCGCTAAGTCAACGAGTAGAAGTTCGTCGGCTAATCAGATTGATGAAGAGCTTTACAGCGCTTGAAGCTCTTGAAGCGCTCATTCTCACGCGTGCGAACGCTCCGAACGTAGATCCTTGATCGTTTCAACGATTGAAGCGCAAACCAGTCTGCGGTAGATAAGAGTATCGGGAGACCATTTGCCGCATAGCTGCTAATTTCCGCTGCAAGATGGCGTCATTTACCCTCAAAGCGCTTAAGGGAGTGGCGCCTTTGCATGTGGAAATATAACGTCTACTTCTTCAATTCTTCATTTAATTTAAATTTTATTTTAAACCAGCGACCCGCTCCCGGCTTCGCCCGGAATGCATTTTTTTTTTATGTAAAAACGTTCCCTGATTATCCCTCTATCCATGAGTGAAGAGAGAATTAAAATCGGTCCAGCCGTTCTCGAGTTTTGCGGTTAGCAACACATTTAGGGATTAATGTATGGACTCGTGTTTTTGCCAGCGACGTCGTCCGCGTCCGATCGCTACCAAACTTCACACGAACACCTGCTGCACTAATCTGAAGATTGTCTGAAAGTTATATCAAAATCAGTTCAGCGGTTTTGGAGGCTATACACACATCAACTATCGAATGGCCATCTCGCTGGGCCAACGCTGGCATTTTAACCACAGTAAGATAACAACATATGTGCTATTGCAGCACCTGCTGTGGCATTGCTTGTATTATAGGCGTAATTTTGAGGGATGTATATTATGTAGGATTGTGTAGTTTAAATTTTATCATGACTACATAAATTTCTTACGTTCGTTATGGCTGTATTTTAATTATTTTTTTTGTCTTTGGGCTACTAACAAATAGTCCAAAGAAACTCCCGTTTGTTATGTTCAAATAGGAGTTTCTTTGGATGTAAAGAGCCCAAAAAAGTGGTGAACTTTTAGAAAGTGGGTCTACGTTTTAAATATGATTTTAACGAAATAAATCATTCTATTTTATTTTATTAATTTTGAGAAGATATTTAAGCGTTCGTTCGCTTTCAATCACACCAAACCCCATTGTTCCAAAGCCAGGGGCATTTGCTGATGGCAAAATCAATTCTCTGGCACTTTCAACTGTCGTTTCAAAAGTTAACTATTAACTTTACCATTCGATTTTATTTCGTTGTTAAATATTGTGACCATAAAAACTGATTAGCATTGTGGATTTTCATTTTGAGCGTACATTTTAATAAAAATCTTTGTAGCATGATGGGTTTTTTGCCCAGTCTTAAAATAAAGTCAAAAATACCAAAATTATAATACGTTCAATTTCTGCTTTTAATAAATGCGCTGACTCTATTACATTTTGAAACTGTAATAAAAATCTGACGAATGATGGTCGTTGGGATAATGGATCTTAAAATCAATACTCTGGCCCTGACTCTGTATGGCAAATACGATTCCACACTCTTGTCTTACTTTTCCAAAAAACCTCATAAATACAATAGTAGGTACACTGTGGTTTCTGTGAAATCATAACGTGCCATAGATAATTTGTCTTGGGGCATCAGAATAGAGACCACAATTCCATGACACGACAAGGCAAGACATTAGACGTGGTTTGAAAAAGTAAGACCAAGAGTGTGGAATAGTAGTTGGCATACAGAATCAGGGCCCAGTCTGGGTCAAAACATCCCGTAGGCGTACCACTTGCACCTAGCTTAAAAAAAAAACACGACAATTCAAGCGAGTTAAATTCTAGCGAGTAGTCCAACTCGATGACCCCATGATGGCTGTAGTAATGCGGAGTTTACTGAGATTAATGCGGGCCCTGAGCACCGAGTATCTATAGATACTGTGCCCTGAGTGCCTACTTATTCAATAACTAGCCGGTGACTGCGACTGTGTCCTGTACGTCTAAATGTTTATCTACCAATATTCATAAAAATCAGTTCATTCGTTTAAGAGTTATGGAGGAACATACATACATACATACAATTACAGATTTATTATTAGTATTGATTGATTGATGTCTATATTTTAATAGAATAGAATAGAATAGAATAACAGTTTATTTGCAACAAAGGACATAAATACATAATAAAAAAAGAAAAACACACACACATACAAACGTCCCCTGTCACAAACCGGCTCCAACTCAGCATAATGCAGGTTGTAGAAACCTACGCTGGTCTTCCGTTGGAGCCGATGGTGAGGTTACGCACTTACATATTAACAAAACATACAAAACATAAAAGCTCCAAAATACAAAGAAAATTTGAAACATAAATTAGTTAAATTCAATTACAACCTATGAATGTGTAAAACAAAAAACATATTTATACAGAGAAAAAATTAAAAAAAAAAAAAAAAAATACTAGGAATAAAAACAAAAATACAAATACTTAAAATTAAAATTTCAGAAGGCACTGGTGTCATTCCGCAGTTGCTCCTCGCTTTTTTGGTGTTCGAAAATAAACTTCTTTAATTTATTTCTAAAATTATTAGTACTTTGCAGGTCCCTAATAGGCGGCGGGATGTTATTCCAGCACTTTGACGCAGCATATCGAAAGCTTCCTCTAAAGGCAGCAGTACTATGGCGCTCTATTACTAGCTGCGTCGAAGACCTGCGAGGATGAACATCCCTCCACGACAACTTTTCATAGAGATAAGAAGGCTCCCTATATTTATTGACGCCAAACATAAGGCACGCGAGATGAAGTTTGCGGCGATGCTTCATTTTTAATATACCATGCTTATTTAAAAATGGAGTCACATGTGATCGCCATGGGATATCAAAACAAAAACGAGCACAAGCATTTTGGACACGCTGAATTAATTTTTGGGTTTTTGCCAACAAACGAGGACCACAAACTGTGTCCATGTAATTAAACTTAGATAAAATAAGAGATTCAACGAGTTGAACACGTAGTTTCTCAGTTAGATAAGGTCTCATTCTATAAAAAATTTTTAGTTTGTAAAAGCAATCCTTCGTACAATTACTAACATGTTTTTGGTAGTTTAATTCAACATCCATCAGTAAGCCTAGATTCCGCGCTTCATATACTCTTTGTATAGGTTCACCTAAGAGAGTGACAGAAACAGACTGCGTAAGAGAAGAGAGTTGTTGTTTACTACCGCAGATTAAATATTTGGATTTAGCTGGATTGAGGAGTAGGCAATTATTTTGACAGTGTTTTCTTATGGACTGATGATACTAAAAAGTAATTTCTAGTAAATTATTCTATATCGGTCTGTCTCACATCGTTTAGTATTTGGTGGCTATTGATATAATATCAAAGTCCATAAATTCAATATTAACATAGTTATATGACTGTTGTCATGAATTAACGTTGGACAAGTAAAATATGAATGGTATCCAGTAATATATTAATTATTAGTCTGCCAGTGGAAATACTCGTTTAATAACGTAAATTATTACATGTCAGCCGTATGAAGCGATTAGGCGCAGGGGATTTAGCGTTCCATAGTGAAACGCTGCTCGAGCAGTCTTCATACTCGACCTATTTATTTATGAAAATTAGAATAATAACATTGTGTTAGCACCCTCTACTTTGGGTACATTAATGAAACCACTCTATGTTCAGTCCAAATACTTTTATCGTCCGAACGGTATATCAGAACTACAATTCCAACTATAAGATGTGCCATCGCGTTCGTTCAACTGATACCCTTTCAATATCATACTACAGAATGAATCTGAACGAATGAACACCTTTTTTCAAAACGTCACAGAGCACTTTTCAATCAACTTCAACAATTGTTTTGATTCAAAAATTGTACATGCTGCTCTTCGCGTACAAAATTAAATAAATAAGATTAAAAATTCTAAAACGAACGATTTAAGCACAATTCAGTCGTAAACAGAACAGTGGCCCAAGCCAAGAGCAAACGTACAGACGTAAACGCGCTACCGCTCAAGCTACACTACGCTGGGAGAAAAGCTTTGTGATTGGTCAAATTTTTTTTATGGGCGTTACAAAACCAATCACCGGGCTTTATTTCTTTCGTAGCGTAACCTGAGCGTAGCGTTTTCGACTGTACGTTTGCTCTTGGCTAGGGCCCCTGACAGTCAATTAATGCAATAAGTATCAAATGTGCTCGGTCGCAGCACATGAAAGAGCAAGCTTGCACTGGACGCATTTGGTGTGACATGCTGCAGACGCCCTTCTGGTATTAATTATACCTTTGTTGATTAACTGTGTGCGATGTTTGACGTTAAATGAAAAAATTAATTTTGCATTATGGTCCTTCAAGCCGGATAATTGCAGAGCTCGCTCCGGATTCATGATGCGAGCGTTGTTGTTTTAAAATTTATGTAAACTTTATTTCGCTTTTGTCGTTGTTGTTTTTAACAATGGTTTGTTTCATGATTAATAAATATATTCATTCATAACATATCCATCGTGTACGTGGCCTCCATTTTGCTGTCCTAGATATTCATTGTGGCTTAATATTATATTGAGTGGCTTGTACTGGATGGCTAATTGAAATTAAAGATGTAACCATGTCATTTATTTCCTTTTACAATTGAATTGAGATAAATTAACAATTTCTCCCGAGACATCTTCTCGTCCAAAATTCTTCAGTGTCTTAAAATAAAAGTTTTTGCCAGTGACAGGGCTTTGTTCTGGGTTACACTACGAGATAGAATCAGGAATGAGGAGATCCATAGACGAACGAAAGTCGTCTATGGATCACCTGGACAAAAAATGGCAGTGGGCAGGGACAAGGACACAAGGACGACCTGATAAGGACCAAGAGTCGACGGTGGATCTCAGGCTGCTTCTGAGCTGCTGCTGCTTTTCCTTTTGTAAGGAAAAACCTAAGATCAGCAGTGGTTTTTTTTTTTATCAAAATTTGATACTGAATGATAGAGAGAGGTATACGAGTATGTGTATGGTTCTGGCTCACTATCACAAAAGAGATGAAACAAAATTTCACGTGTTTGATGCTACGAGTAGCAACGCCGACGAAAATATTAACAAACTTTGTCAAAACAAATATTTTTAACGTCATTTTGTCGTTGCTCTCGATTTTGTTTACAAAAACGACAAAAAAGAAAACTTCCAAAAATAATATCATTTTTAGTTAAATGATCAATAAATGACAAATACAAATAAAAAGTCCATTGAACAATTATCAAGGCTTAAAATTATATTGTTTGAGGATCGGTTAACCAGGATTATTAGCTTTGTCTCCCAGAGGATTAGTTAATAAACCATTCAGTAAGTTAATAAATATTGCTGGGATTTTGGACTTCCTGAAATCCCAAATCAATACTGGTTAGTTAAATTATTGTAATATTTTTAAGTTTATTTTTTATCGTTTTTGCTTAGCTCATGTTAGCATTAAATGTACTTTTTCAATATTAAAATTTAAAAGGCGCCAAGCAGACTGATGGTCAACTTGATGGCAGGTGGATACCATCGCATAGAGACACGAGCAACACCAAGGAGCACACCTTGCATTACGTCTTTCTTGAAAATTGAATCTGTAGAACTTTTCTACGAATACGGGAGGAAGAAGTGAAACGAACTCTTGCATGAATTTGTTTAGGGCTTGCTTAAACATTGAGGGTGTATTGAACCGTAGGAGTTATTGTTTCGGTCAAAATTAACTTTAGCAATAACTTTAACGGTGACAGTCGAAATTTACAATCGCATGTTGCACCATGATGTTGTTTGTCACTGTTAAAGTCAATTTAATTTACCTAAGTTGTTGTGGTAATATATTTTTAAATATGGCAACATTCAAAATCACCTGTCAAAAACTGTCACAGTTGACTTAACCGAAACAATAACATTAACCGGCCAATATCATATAATATTAGCCGGAAATTTAAAAACAAAATTAAAACTTATTATCTATCTAAATACATATAAAATGCTGCTTACTTACTGATTTAATTTAATTTAGTAGATTGTTGACTATTCTTGGAGGCCGTCCCAACTTTTATCAATGTGTTTTTTCTTTGTATTCTTGTGTCATATGATTGTGTGTTTTTTTTTATATGTAAGTGTAGTTTGTTTTTTTTTTCTCTTGTTTGACTGATATTAATTTGAATCTGACTGAATTGATTATGTAACATTATGTAACAAACAGATTAATTGAATTGTATAATTATGTAATTTAATTTCCAAGAATTAATTAATATGCATGTTGTGGTAGCCAATAATTGTGACGTGTGAAAGCTAAACTTTGATATGCATTTTTTTTTAGTTTCATATGCACACTATTACGTTGGCTACCCGTAATATATAAATAAATAAAATAAATATCGACCGGTGAAAGTTAGCGTTAAGTTATGACGTCATTTTAACCGTTGTAAAAATGGTGCAACGCATATTATGCTTAAGCGAAGATTTAACGGCTGGTTTGGATATGGTTATCGTTAAAGTTAGATGGTGCAACCCACCCTGAATCTATAGGACATTTTAATAGATTTTTCAAAAATATCTATAATCGAAGAAGAGGCTAACATGTTTGTCTTTAATTGAATCAAATATGTATGTTGTACAATATTGGGTATGTAGTACATTAAGTTGACAAAGTTATTTATCTCAATGTATAGATACAATTACAGTGGCAATGTTAACGCAATCGGTTTCTATGAGCGTGCGGTGCGGAACTAATCCGGTTTTGAATCAACGAACCGGAGCTGAAACATGGGCGGAAGCGACAAAATCAGTTCAACAACTTTTAATTAATTTAACTCCTTCCCCCGATACAGCTTAAACTCACGAGGCTTAGGAATTATAAAAATCAATCTATACTAATATTATAAAGAGGAAAGATTTGATTGTTTGTTTGTACAGAATAGGCTCCGAAACTACTGGACCGATTTGAAAAATTATTTTACCATTAGAAGCCGACATCATCCGTGATGAACATAGGCTACTTTTTATCGCGGGAAAATGCTCCATTCCTACGGAAAATCTAAAATAAAAGTAAATACTAGCGGCTTGGCCCGAGAGATAGAGCCATCTATCCAAATCAGGTGAAACCTCGCAGAGATATATTATTTCGATGGGTGAAACGACTAACATATACCACGGTATTCCACGGTAGATGGCGTTTTATACTTTTCAACGCGGACAAAGTCGCGAGCACCAGCTAGTATAGAATATATTGGTTATCTCTATTACCTACTTGAATTTATAGTGTAGGGTAGATCATTTGCCACTGCCAAGGTTTGGAACTCCCTGTCAGCGTCTGTGTTTCCGAGCTCATATAACCCTTATATTTTCAAAGTACGAGTGAATAGGCATCTTCTAGGAGCTCGCTCCATCATAGGCCTCATCCTTGCTACACGGCTGGTTTGTTAGCCAAGAGGCAAACCGTCTCTAATAATAAAAAAAAATTACTGATGTATTTTTTTATTATTAGAGAGATTGACAGCTCAAAAGTTTTTGTTAAAAAGAGTAATCATATTTTCTGCCATTCGACAACAGAATTCGACTATGTGTTTTGTAAATTTTACTGTAAAATTTTTGTATGAATGTAACATCTGAATTTAATGATTTTATTATTATTATCATTATAAAAAGTACAGCATCCTTTAAAATTTTAAATAAAAAAATGTTATTTTTTTGAGTTTTTTGTTTTTTTCATTTTTAACTCTAATTTTACGTTGTGTCGTTTACAACTTAAACTACCTAAAACTTAAGCTACCAAATGGACCAAAAAATTCATCAATTGAATACAGCTAAGTAGCTTTATACATGAGCGACAGCTGTTCACCTTGAATTAGCAAAATCGCTACCTCTTGTGACTTGGACGAGACGCAATTTGAAATCACTATTCCAGCTCCGAAGCTGAGCTTGAGTGAAAGGTTTTGAGCGTGCGACTAATACCTACCACTCTCAAGGGATTTCGTTTTGAAGATTAGCGCACTCACGATTTCGACAATCAATTTATCAATCCACTAGCTGTTGCACGCGACTTCGTCCGCGTAACTTTATAAAATATAATACATTCGTGTCGGTGAAACCATGGAAATACACATACAAAATTTCAACCCAATCGGTCAAGCGATTTAGTAGTTGACATACCGACAGCAGCGCCACCTACTGGGTCCAATTCTATTTTTAAATCATCCAGGAAACCATCGAAATACCCATATAAAATTTCAATCCAATCGGTTCAGCCGTTTAGAAGATATTTGAAAAAGATAAGTACGGAAGGATAATTCTTTCTACCCGTTGTCCTATTACCCGTTTTCCCGAAGGAATGAAGCATTTTCCCTCGGTAAAAAGTAGCCTATGTTCATCATGGATAATGTCGGCTTCTAATGGTAAAAGAATTTTTGAAATCGGTCCAGTAGTTTCGGAGCCTATTCTATACAAACAAACAAACAATCAAATCTTTCCTCTTTATAATATTAGTATAGATATCAAAGCGTGACGGTCACATGAGCTCAACGCTTTTTCCTCTTACAAAAGGCGCCCAACACGCTAAACCTAAAAAAAAAATTCATTTAAAAAAAATATTTCTCAGCTGTCTCAAAGGAAACTACGAAATTTCTATTTACACAAAGTAAAGGAGGCATTGCTTATTCAAATTAAAATGCGATCCACCTGTTGACGAGTAACACAGAAAATTAGATTCCAGACCGAAGTCTTATTGATTTAAGCACTATGCAAACTTGCGTAACTTAACCTCAGAGTTTAAGATAATAATATCTTGCTTCTGTTTGCAATATGCTAATGAGAGCTATCATTATAGGTGTCGGCTTCTAGTTGCTGTGACACACTGCTGAAAAATTTGGCGAATATTTTTTTCTATCCGAACTTTCAGAGATATTGCGCCATCTACACAATATTATTTAAAAAAAATTGGAATTGTGAAAATTTAACTTTTATAATCATTCGTAAGGAGTAAACTCCAGCTGTGTGTCGGAGCTTATATAGACAATTTTTGAAGTGAACGTACGCGATCACGCCAACAAATTGCATAATTATACCCATTGACAGAGATACCCGATTGTATATATGTGCGTTGGACGCTCAGTTTTAAGTTTTCACTTCCGTCGGCAGTCCTCATGACTGCCTCATGAATCACTTAATCTTGGCAAAGCCCGCAATGTGCGGGCCTCGTTTGGCGTGGAAGAAGGTAGCATATTTATTATGTCCTAATGTTCCTAACGTCCTAACATTATTTAGGTTATCGACGGCGGCATGAAGAAGTATCGTGGGTTCTTAGTGGGTAGAATCCCTGGAGCTGCTAGTCTTTCTGTTATTTTTTATATTATTAAAAAAATATGAATACAAAGTTTTACATTGGCAATTTTTTAATAATAATAATAATTTATTTACAAAAGTTCTTTGATGCTTTAGCCATCGGGTGGGGTTATCAAATTTTGGATGACAGAGCTGCAGCCAGCGAACATGAATGGCTAAAGCATCAAACTCTCTCCCCCGATTTTTTGGCAGCAACCCTTGATTTGTTGGTCACACTGTGTGACCGTATGTCACGGTTAATAGTCTGTTTACTGGCGTTATCTG
Source organism: Synanthedon vespiformis (assembly GCA_918317495.1). Taxonomy (NCBI): domain Eukaryota; kingdom Metazoa; phylum Arthropoda; class Insecta; order Lepidoptera; family Sesiidae; genus Synanthedon; species Synanthedon vespiformis. The sequence continues at coordinate 7,801,662 of OU906966.1, read as the reverse complement.
CGCTGAACACACGTGGAGTTACGATGCGTAAGTCTGTTGTTATGCTGCCGCGTAACTCTGCTGTCGACTCGTAGCCACATTCAATGACGCGGCCATGTTGACTTTGTTCTTGCACAAAATAATTTTGCGGTTATCATTCTTCTCCGGTTATTGTCTGTTTGTATAATGGGTAAACGAATTCAAAATTTATTTTTTGTTCTAACACCCGAAGTGTTGTTGAAAATTTTGGAATAACATCTATGTAAATTTAGAATGAAAACCATTTTTCGCAGTAATAAATTGAGCATCCCGGTATGTGTGATAAAACCAAGATACTAAAAGTAGTAATACTAAATCTACATAAAAGGATAAAACTTACATAAAATGATAATGAAATTTATAGAAATCCTAGTCCCTAAGTTGCATGCCCAACAGGGTCCATAATACTGGTCTTTATTTTTATATACTCGTAGTAACATCTTTGTACATTATGGTTTGAATTATTTGAGTTTGAATTTGAATTTGAAATAAAAGCATGTGTGCTGTGTTGTGTTTAGGTGAGTGTGTAAGCGATGCCAGAGTCTATATTTCCCTATCCCATCCTAATTATCCTTGACCCTAATAATATGTTTGTTTTAAAGGGAGAACAGGAGTCAAACAATCAAGTCGACCGTCACCCCGTCTAAAGAAAAATTAAGGTTATTTTTTAAAAAACCTACATTTTAAAAAATAACCTTATTTTTTTTTTAATAATACTAGTATGTGCCCGCGGCTACGTCCGCGTACGATCGCTACCACACTTCACAGGATTACATTGTCTGAAAGTTTCATCAAAATTCGCCTTTTTATATATAAAAAAATCGATTTTGATAAATTGTATATCGTACTGACTTACACGACAGGTCAATATTGTAAGGAATATTATATTCGTTATTTATTTATATATCATACAACACAGAAAAAGGTTAAATTAAAATACAAATTGGTTTATAAAATAATTTATTTATTGTTACAATAAATATCTTACTTATACTTATAATCTTGTTTATTTAACCAAGTAATTTTTCTTCTTCGTGCTTCCCAATCGTTCTTCAAGCGGTTTTTGGCCAATTAGCACATTTTGAAGCCATTTCTCCAAAGTCTTTACTTTTTAGCGGTTTCCGTCTTTGGTAACTCAAAACCACGTCATCCTAATATTCTTAGGAATATATGTTATTCTCATGTATTGAAACAATAAGTTCTAAAACAGAAAATATGCAAAAGAAAAAATAAGATAACACAGTTCACAATAAAATATATCTGAAGTGGTCTCGATAGATATGAATGAATAACAAAGATATGATATCAATTATTACGGTGATATGTTATCAATGATAAAAACATATATTATATGTAATAAATATGTATGGTTAATAATAAAAATTTATTGTTAAAAATGAGTATTATACATGCAAATAAAATATGTATAGGTACACAGAAATATCTAGAACGTAGCGTCTATCGTAATGATTTTATGATGATATCATAATTTTATGTACTTTTTTTATGTTAATTAATCATTAACATAAAAAAAAATTTAAAGCAAACGAATAAATGCTTTGATTTGATTTTTCTTAAAAATTTTTTTTTTTGTTATTGTAGATAAAAAAATATTGACAAAGATGATGAAATGAAAATATTGCGTTAAACGAACATAGTACGGATTAACATACATGTGTATATGTTAAAATTACTATAAGTTTTCAAAGACATAAAATATAGAGAAAAATAAATGTAAGTTAAAATAATATATTATGAATATAGAAAAAGACATACGGTATTGTTTCAAACAGAATAACAGCGCGGTGCTTTTTCTACAAAGACTCTTTGGACGCAAATAGTTTCATTTACTGATTCCTTTTCTTTATTTTGATCCTTATTTTTATTGCAACAGGACCTTTTTTCCTTGTTGCCTCCATCGCAGCGTTTATCCTTTCCGGAGAATGGACAACAAGGTCTGTCCGAACGGTCAGGTCTGCCATGTCCTTCGGGTCTTCCGAAGTAGGGTCCAAAACGACACAGTTCATGGCCAAACGGGCCAAATCCGGGAGGTCCATGATGTTGGTGCGGTCCATGATGACCGTGGCGTCCATGTTGCCCAAAGCCGCGTGGCCCATGATGACCGTGTGCTCCATGTTGGCCGTGTGGCCCATGATGACCGTGGGGCCCATGATGACCGTGGGGCCCATGATGGCCGTGTGGTCCGTGATGCCCAAAGCCGTGCGGTTTGAAGTAGCCGTGTGATCCGTGGGCTACACCTTTATGGCATCCGTGATGTTTTTTATGTCCACAGTGATGGTCGTGCCTGAGAGGGCCGAATCCAAAATGGTCGTGTCCAAAATGGCCTTTCATTTTAGAAAAATAATTACGTGTTGATCAAGTAACGAAAGATTACTGACTGTCGCTCTACGTCGTAGCTGGCCATATTTATACAGCCATTATGACATCATATTGTGAAATTATGGCGCAATAGTTGTTTAGAACCTATTTGTAATTTTTTTAGAAAATTGCTACAATTTCGAAGTAATAACACCGGTTAAATATGTTTTAAAGATAGTAGTTTATGGTACACTATTAGACCGTAAACATTTTGTTGCAGAGTTCAGTGACTCACGACATGACCTCCACTTGATTCACGGTCGTATAAGAAGTACAGTCGCGAATAAAACGAATAAACTTTCATGGACTAACGTTTACCGACGATTCTATTCAATCTTTATTGTTTATATTTATTATTTTTTTTTTTCAAGTGCTGAATTTATTATTTTCATTTTTAGATGATTTTTAGATAGATGATCATGTTTTTTTATTTATAGTGTTATTTTAATATGTGGAATTTTCGGATTCTTCTTTATCTACTTACTAAGTAAGTAAAAAAGACTGCCGTCTGTCCCTTTGTATGTATAGATCTTTTAAACACCGCAAACGGATTTTAATGCGTTCTTCACTAACAAAAATAATAAGGGAGGAAGGTTATATATAATTGTATTTTTGATAACATTAATGGACAAGGTAAAGATATATTTTAGACTAGTTGGTATAGAGATGACTAAAGATTTAGAGATGGGCTATTGCCCATACTTACAAAAGTAATGTTTGGGGAGCTAAAACCTATGTTTAAAATTTGATATAATAATTAAATTCTTAAGACCCATCGAATTACTTCAAAGTTAGCATTTGTTAGAAGGCGAAAAACCCAGTAATCTCCGACCAAATTAAAATATCCAAATCGAACCCAATATTTCTTGTGTATTGAACACGTATTTTTTTGTGTATTTTATGTGTATTTTTTGTGCCTTTAAAAAATATTATCACTTGTGTTATCGACTGTCCTTAATATACACGCTTTTTCCTGCAATATAGGTATATCTATGTACAATGTACATAACATAAATATGTAAGTACATTGTATAGTGTTTGTACTATAAATATAACTGTAAGATATTGATTTTTAAAGAACCATTGTGTTTTTTGCGTTTGCGCTTTACAACTGTATGTGGTAATATAAGAGGCAATGGTTCATTGTCTTCAATTTATAATAAACAAGCTGGTGCCCGCGACTTCGTCCACGTTCTCTATAGCCTATAGCCTTCCTCGATAAATGGACTATCCAACACAAAAATCATTTTTCAATTCGAATCAGTAGTTCCTGAGATTAGCGCGTACAACCAAACAAACTCTTCAACTTTATATATTAGTATAGACTAGCTGCTGCTAGCGACTTCGCCTGCTAAATTGTTTGTAAATTATACACTAAAACCTTCCTCTAGAAAGACTCTATCCATTGGTGAAAACTGCATGAAAATCTATGCAGCAGTTTTTGAGTTTAGCGCGAACAGACAGACGCGGCGGAGGACTTCGTTTTATAATATGTAAGGATTATGTACGTCTTGGCTTCCCTATTAAAACTAATTTTTTTTTCTGCAAATTATATAAAAATCTTCACACATTAATCTTGTCGTTAGTGAAAAAACCCATTAAAATACTTTGAGGAGTTTAACACATCTAAACATACAGAGGGATAGACGGCTGCTGGCGACTTTGTTTTGTACTATGTAAAGAAGATAAAGTAATTTGAAAATTTTTACTTAATTTCATTATATTTATCATAAGACATGACAACTATTTCAAAGAAAAATCGAGATCGTTAAAAATTGAGTTTAGTATCGGCCGTTGCCACTGAACAGTCCACTTGTCTTGGAAACCTTTCTATATATAAAAAAAACCACATAATTATTTGTTCAATTTTTCTTTATTATTAATGTTGTTTATTATATTTATTAAAATAAATTGTTTATAAATAATAGCCTTAATAAATTGTGCTTCTCTCTTAGGAAGTAAAAAAAATCTTGTCATATTTGGATCCTAGTCATTGTCGGAACAACATCTCGTCTCCTTGTCATCTCCCTGGCAGCTCTTATCTCCTCTTGAGCAGCGACAGCAAGAGTTGTCCAGATGCTCAGGTCTGTCGTGTGTAACGGTCTCCCTATCATCTCCCTGGCAGTTTTTATCTCTTCTTGAGCAAGGACAGCAAGAGTTGTCCGCATGCTCAGATCTTTCGTGTGTATCGGTCTCCATGTCATCTTCCTGGCAGTCTTTATCTCTTCTTGAGCAAGGACAGCAAGAGTTGTCTGGATGCTCAGGTCTTTCGTGTGTATCGGTCTCCCTGTCATCTCCCTGACAGTTTTTATCTCCTCTTGAGCAAGGACAGCAAGAGTTGTCTGGATGCTCAGGTCTTTCGTGTGTATCGGTCTCCCTGTCATCTCCCTGACAGTTTTTATCTCCTCTTGAGCAAGGACAGCAAGAGTTGTCCGGATGATCAGGTCTTTCGTGTGTATCGGTCCCCCTTTTATCTACCAGGCAGCATTTATCTCCTCTTGAGCAGCGACAGCAAGACCTGTCCAAATACTCAGCTCTGCCATCTCTATCAGGTCTTCCAAAATTGGGTCCTAAACGGAATGGTCCATAACCGTGGACAAATGGACCAAATCTGGGAGGCCCAAAATGGTATTGAGAACAGTGAAAACATTGGGGTCTATGATGTGCGTGGGGTCCGTGATTAGAGTCATGACCACGGCCGAAGCCATGGCCAAAAAAGCTTGGTGGTCCAAAAAAGCCGGGTCGTCCAAAAAATCCGGCATGTCCAGAAAAGCCGCGGCGATGAACAGGTCCGAAAGGACCGCATCTGAAGTTATCGTGTTCAAAATGGCCTCTCATTATTTTATTTTTTTTGAAGGTATGTATTGGACAAGTAACTAATTCACACCAACTGACGCTATACGGAAAATTCGGCCATATTTATAAGAGAAAATTTTTCATAACAATGGAAATTATGGCGCAACTATTACACAGTATTTTATGTAAGCGAAATAATACAAATTTTCTTTTTCACCATTTCTAAGAGTTGTTGTAAAGAGAAAAGTTTATGATGCACCAACGGACTGTAAGTGTTTGGTAAACACTGGACGAGTTCAGTAGTTAGAAGTACACTCGTGTAGAAAAAACTTTAACTCGAGTTTTAACTCGAGTTTTTGAAGCTTATTGGGGGTTACGCAAAATTTCAGTTACATCAACATCTACTGAATATTGGTATATAAAAAAAAACGTGAAAGAACAACTACTATAATTATTATTTTGTTACCATGCACTTATCGTCAGTGCTCTTCTTATTTATTTTTTTAATTTTTTCTTTAACTATTTGTAAACTAAATGAAAATGTAATCAGTGGTAAATGAAATAGGCGTTGCAATAACTAAAGTTTAATTAACTTAAACATTATTTAAATGTTTTATTTAGTGCTATGAATGGATTGTATCTTAGCACTTGTTGTCTATATTTTCTTGTCAAAGTAAACATTTGAAGTTTGAAGCGTCCTAGACTAGAGTATGAATTATTATTCATCTTCACAATGCTTATTCAGTTGAATGAATTTAATTTCACAATCTTGAGACGGTTGGTTGTAGTTTCAAAGCTCGCATTTAGTACAATTTATATTACACACGCTATATTAGTGTGCGACAAAAAAAACTATTGACGAAGTAGAGCTTATTATGAGCTTATTATGCCTAAAGAAGTTTTTATTTAAAAAATACGTCCCTACAAAGTTTTTTAAGGTTTTGAGTAAGGACCCTAAAATTTGGTCAATTTTGCAAGGCCGAGAGAAAACCGAACCTGAAAACATAGGCCTATTTTCAGATTCTATTGTGACACAAACGTACAAATAAAGGCCAGCGTCATGTTATCGAGTGGAGCCATATTATATGACTCTAATCTATTATAATATGACTCATATACTAGATTAGATCCCAGTCATCGCTATTGTGTAAAACAAAAGTGTTTATTTGTAATGAAAAATAATGATGAAGTATTATAAATAAATATGTAATTTGTGAAAAGGGAAAAGGGGGTAAGCAGGGAAGGTTTGATATAAAAATTGCACCCCGATCGAAGCCGAGAACGGGTCACAGTCTATACTAATATTATAAAGGGAAATTTTGTTTTTTTTTGTAATAGGAAAACTCAAAAACTACTGGACCGATCTTAAAAATTCTTTCACCTATAGAAAGCTGCATTATCAGCGAGTAACCTAGGCTATATTTTATAAAGTTGCGTAGGCGAAATCGCGTGTAACAGCTAGTGATATTATAAAGAGAAAATATTTGTATTTTCGTATGTTTGTAATGAAAAAACTCAAAAACTACTGGACCGATCTTAAAAAAAAATCACCTATAGAAAGCTACATTATTAGCAAGTAACATAGGCTATGTTTTATATCGCGCGTGAACGAAATCGCGTGCGACAGCTATATAAGTTAGAAATGAATTTGTTAGCATCGTTTCACGTATTCACTCTAGCATACAGTGTGAGTGCTCCCAAAGGGTTTCTCCTTTATAATCATTAAGCTCTGAAACGTTGCACACTAAATGATTGAATCGAGAATAGTTAGGGCACAGGAGCACAAGTTGTAAGCGATGCGGTTTCTCTGGTGCAAGCGATAACAAGTCTAAACCAGTCTTTGCATAATATAGGTCACCGCTTTAACCAAATCTCTTGGAACATATGAGCTGTAACGAAAGGCTTAAAGCAATATGCTGTGAATTAGATTCCCTACTTGCAGCTCTTTGAGGCAAAGTGGCACTAAATGAAGTTTAAGACTGACCACACCAACGTCAACCTTAATTTACGATTCACACAAAAAACGTATGCACCTATATGACTTAATACAGTAATCAGAGATTAAGCAAAATAATATTCAAAATTTTATAACATTTCGCAATATATTGCAATAATTCACAATGTTTCACAATATATTGCAATAATTCACAATATTTCACAACTTTTTGCAATATATTGCAATAATTCACAATAATTTGCAATAATTTAGGTTAACACAATAAACATACATAAACAAGCATTTTTACAGAGTCGTGTTAAAACCTAAAACACTAGTTCCTTTTCTTTTACCACACCCTGTATTAAATGCTTGTATTCTACATACTAGCACTAAACCAAATTGATTTTAATTCCTACTGACAAGAGAGGTTTTTCGCTCTAGACTTCCACTAACACTATAGTCTAGACTTTATAACGAGATTTCGAAATTTTCAAACAATGCTCGAGGATGCTACGCAATTACAAAATTTTCAATATGTTTACTGTATGAAACTTAGAGCATTGTAATGTTAATAACTCATTGTTTGATAGCTTTGATTTACATAACAGTTAAAATCTTTATTTCTTTGAATTTTTGAAGCAAGAAAGACTGAGAAATTTTAGTTGGATCTAATTGACCATTTTTTTGTATTTCTTATTATGATGGTATGAGTAAATACGGATGGTAACCTCTAACGCCTATGTGATTTAACTTGGTTATAATCTCTGAACACCATCAGTCTATAACACATACCTACTAGCTGGTGCCCGCGACTTTGACCGCGTTCTCTATAGCCTATAGCCTTCCTCGATAAATGGACTATCTAACACAAAAATATTTTTTCAATTCGAACCAGTAGTTCCTGAGATTAGCGCGTACAAACAAACAAACAAACTCTTCAACTTTATATTATAAATTAGTAAAGAGATATTAAAAGAATACAGGGTATTATAAATTTTTTAAACGTTGTAAAATAAAAAAATAGCGCCTGAATATAATAATATAATTATGAGCAATATTTTATCCAATCTTTATTGCTCGTATTTTATTTTCAGGTGTTAAATTTAAATTTTAGATGATACTTCGCGATGAGTACATAAGAAAACTACATTATTAGAGAGTACAATAGGCTTCATTTTATAAAGTTACGCGGGCGAAGTCACGTGCAACAGCTAGTATTTAATATTTTAATCAACGATCGTACAACAAAGATTTTAGTACATCACAAATCTTTCTTCGAAGATTACAAGTCATCAGTTTCTCTAAGAATATTTTAATGGAAGTATTTTCGGGTTAGAATTTAAAATATACAACTATTTTGTGAGTGCATCCAAATAATCCAAAATATACAAATGGAGAGGGAAAAGTTTAATTTCGATTTCACATCCGAGTTATCGCAGTAATGACAGACAGATGGACAGGTTGTAAATCACTCCGAGTGGCAATAAAGCTGCCAGGGGACGCCACAATCGGGAAATTAAAAGCACTACCCGAAAAATAAATAACAATATGCATTTTCGATTTGTTACGACGCATAAATTATTTTTTTACGTAACTTGTGCGAACATTCGCAATTGGAGGCAAGCTAGTTCGACCGTTAAATTCGTTTCATTTATTAACTAGCTGGTGCCCGCGACTTCGTCCGCGTTGAAAAGGAAAAAGGAGCCTATCATGTGTCCTGTACATCTAAATGTTTATATACCAAGTTTCATGAAAATCGGTTAATTCGTTTAAGAGTTATGGAGCAACATACATATATACAGAAAAAAATTCTAAAAATGGTCAATTTAGTTTCAGTATCATGTATAGAGCCTATATACACGATATTTCTGAATATAAAGTAAATTACTCCATGACCGACCCTTACACATTTATTATTAGTATTGATTGATGATTTATTACAGCAAATCGTATGAAAATAGTTTTTAATACGATTAAAATAGAAAATGAAAATAGGGTATTTAAAAATTACTAAATTCTGTACGATTTCGTTTACAGTCTTTTCTTATTCAACATTCATTCAAACTTTACTGCTTCTTTATTTTTCTAAAGGCTCAAAATATTTTATTTTTCATAAAGTTTTCTCAGCAGTACTTTTCTCTAAATAAAACCTATGTATGACACATTTTTCCTACGTCTGTCGACCTGTGTACAAAAATTCATGGTGATCTGTTGAAAGGTCATGAAAGCGTAACAAACAAACTCCTCAAATTTATTATACGAGTATAGATCATAACATATTAATCACCTATGCGTGTGTATAAAAGGGCAATTTTGTAAAACAAACATCAATCCAGTTATTGACTTCAAGTAACGGAACCCATAAATTGTTTGTGGTATAGCAATAAAATTGTGTTTGCGTCGCGAAACGAAAGCCTTCGACCGAAAATATTGGGTTTGAGGTGGAGCGTCATTGTCAGCGATTTCTACTCGTGAAACTTTAGTTAATGAAATAAAGTTCTTATTAATTAAATTTATTGTTAGCACCCTCTACTTCGGGTACATTAATTAAACCCACTTTATGTTCAGTCAAAATTTTATCATCCGACATTTCAGAACTACAATTCCAACTATAAGATGTGAGGACATACGACGACGACTTCGGGAACGCGTTCTTTCAACTGACTGATCAATCCTTTCAATATCATACCACCGTGAAATAACAGTATGTGTGCTGTTGTGTTTCAGTGAGTGGCTAAGGGATGCCAGAGCCCATTACCCCCATCCCTTCCTTATCCCTTACCCTTAATTCTTCTATGGTCGCAGCCCACTTGTAGCACTTATGGCGTTGCTTGTGTTATAGGCGACGGTAGCCACCTACTATCAAGTGGACCGTCAGCCTGTCTGTCGACCTTAAAATAAAAAAAATACCACCGAATGAATCTGAATGATTGAACACCTCTTTTCAATCAACTTCAGTCAACAAAAATAGCAGACACTAACACTATTTTATTAGTCACATTATGACAACAATATGACAATTATGACACATTTTTAACAAGCTTTTGCACCCGACTTCGCCCACGTAACTTTTTAAAATATAGCCTAATGATTTAAAATATAAAGAATTTTTCAAATCAGTCCAGTTGTTTTTGAGTTTATTCATTAAGTTTAACTTTGTCCATTAGAAAAGTCAATACTCTGTAATAATAATATTATGTGGTATGTAGGCTTTTTTATGAACAAACAACAAATTCTCACTTACATTAATATGTATTTATTATAACTTGTATTTATCTGAATGAAGCCAGTATGTTTTTGTACAGTCTGTAGGTTTTTAAGTCTAACAGTACCTGTACTATTTATCTACATACTAATATGAATTATATAAACAGTAATTGCAGACACTACTTATAAAAATTTCAAGAGAATTTAATTAATTATGAGTCATTGGAAACCATTAAAATTAATAAAATTATCAAATTATCATTGATTAATATGGGTGTGGCAAAATTGCAAAAACTCATGTACGCTAACAATGCGACCGTACCTTTTCAGCTTTTTCTCTAGGGTGCAGAGGCAGCACTCTTGTTTGTATTATCGATATGAAAAATCACTTGAAAACTTAATAAGCGTAACTCAACGATGCATTCGCGTATTATGACCATACTTTATCCATACTTCAACTCGTTCAAAGCTTTAAAATATGAACCTTGATGAATATAATATTATTAAGGGATAATTTTTATTTATTATTTATTAATTTAGATTTCACACAGCCATTATTATATATAACATATATATATAAATGATATACAATTAGGCCTAAAGGATCATTATATCCATTAATTTAAAAAATAAAGAAATATAAAACAAAAAAAAGGAAAGAAAATATTCTATGTGAAATAGAAATTAATTTTTTAAAAGAAATTCGCCAATTTTCTTTTTGTAAGTATTCAAATTGTTGGAAAATATGTCAATATCATTTGGAACTCTATTGTAGTGATACTTGGAACGATGAAGGAAGGAATTTTTGGAATGATTAGTTCTACAGTAGGGATGTATGTGAAATGTATCTTTCGACCTTGTCCTGAGTTTTGGTACGTAAAGTATACATTCCAAAAGTAAAGAAGAATCGATTTTAATATACAATTTTATTTTGTAAAAAAATTATCTTGACGCAGAATTAAGTTTAAAGTTTTTATTTGTTACGTAAACAACAAATAGACAGGCAGACGGTTAGCCTCTGCTAAGACGGAGCAATAGAACGATCGGTAATGTTATTCTAATAGAATAACGAGACGATTTTTTTTGTAAATATATTTGTAACTAGCTGGTGCCTGCGACTTCGTCCGCGTTGAAAAAGAAAAAAGTAAACTCTCCTGTGTCATGTACGTCTAAATGTTTATCTACCAAATTTCATGAAAATCAATTAATTCGTTTAAGAGTTATGGTTAAGTTATGGAGAAACATATATACATACACTTTCAGATTTATTCATCATCATCATCTCAGCCGTAGGACGTCCACTGCTGGACATAGGCCTCCCCCAAAATTTTCCAATTGGACCGGTCAGAAGCAGCCTGGATCCACCGTCGACCCGCGGCCCTTATTAGGTCATCTGTCCACCTTGTGGGTGGACGTCCTACGCTGCGCTTGCTGGTCCGTGGCCTCCACTCGAGAACCTTCCGGCCCCAGCGGCCGTCGGCTCTTCGTACTATGTGCCCTGCCCACTGCCACTTCCACATACTGATCCGACGGCTTATGTCGGTAACTTTCGTACGTCTGCGGATCTCCTCATTTCTGATTCGATCTCACAGTGTAACCCCGAGCATAGCCCTTTCCATAGCTCGTTGAGCGACATTGAGCTTCCTTACGAGGCCCATAGTTAGAGACCACGTTTCAGCGCCATATGTCATCACTGATTCAGATTTATTATTAGTATTGATTACATATTTCTCAAGCATTGATTTTTTTTAATTTATATTTTTTATATAATTTCATTTATTTTTATATTTTAGGTATATTAAGATATGGTGGAAAGTAAAATTGGTTTTACTGTAAATAAAATGGAACGTAAAGTTAGCGCATCTCCGTTGAACGGAAATTAAGGTCTATCTGAATGATTTTCCGATATGTGGTGCGTCTTAGGAGACACTAAAACCGGTTTTTATAGCTTTTCTTGAGGTGCTTTTTTTATGAAACATTTATGTAAAATGTTTATATTCTCATTATTTGAACTTGAAGCATACTTGCTGAAAAATTGAAAAAAGTACCTACTTAATAGCAGTGATTTGGAATTTTTGTGATATTTATTACGATATAATATTTGTATTATGTATGTAAACATTTTCCTCTTATTTTGGCAATTAGTATAACTCAAACATTATAAATGCTAAAGTGAGTTTGTTTGATTCTTTGTTACGCTTGGAAATTTTGCATCATATATACGTTCTTATACAAAAAAATCCATATAGTACTTTTCATCTAGAAAAAAATTCTAAATTCTATTCTAAAAAAGGGATTACTCGCACAATGACACATTATGTAGCCAAACGCACAATGACACGTGATGTCTACGCAAAACGACATACGCAAATTAACACATTTCCTTATACGCAAAATGACACATCGTAAACGACTACACAAAATGACATACATGAACTTCGCCCCTTTTACCAATTTTAGTACATGAGTAAAATCGCTAGTAAAACCCGCTAGTCTTGACCCGCTGTTATAAAGGGTACACTCACTGACTAAGAATAAATTAAAATATTGACACTTGAAGTTAACACTAACAGCTTCATGAAGAAATCGATTTGATTTGTCACTTACACAACCGCAGTCGCGTCAAAAGCAAGCTGCGTCAAGCTATTCGAAAGTCACGCTGCATTGGACGTTATCTAGCTCGCGATTAGCTCGCATGTTACACAGTGCTCGCCAAAACGGTGATCAAAATGGAATAAATATTTAATTGTGTTAACATTTTACCTTTGTACCTGAGTCATGGATGTTTTGTATTTATAATATGTAAATATGTATTTACAAAAAAAGTAATCTATTTAGTAAGTATATTAACTGTCTGGTATCCATAATACAATCATGTTGCTTGTTGTGGAACTAGATGGTGTTGTGTGGAATGTGTGAAGATATAATATAATATATTTTGCCAGGTCACTGGTTGATAACTACCATCGCCTATTGTCGCGTATTACGTACGCGAAGAGTCAAATTCATTCAAACGTATCGCATATTAAGTACACGAGAAGAGTCAAATTCGTGAGTGTGCGGATTGAAGGACTGACAGGTTACAATGTAATGAAAATTATTAAAACTTCTACAATTCAAACAAATTAAACTGTCAAAGTCAAAGTCACAATTCAAAGTCAAATGTGATAGTTGAAGTTGGGTAGGTTTGCAATGTATTGAAAATTATAAAAAGCCTCCGCAATTCATTTTAAACGTATCGCGTTTTATCAGTATCAGTAATCAGTATCAGTAATCAGTATCAGTAATCAGTATCAGTAATCAGTATCAGTAATCAGTAACAGTAATCAGTAACAGTAATCAGTATCAGTATCAGTAACCAGTATCAGTAATATGTATCAGTAATCAGTATCAGTAATCAGTATCAGCATCAGTATCAGTATCAATATCAGTATCAGTATCAGTGTCAGTATCAGTATCAGTATCAGTATCAGTATCAGTATCAGTAATCAGTATCAGTATCAGTATCAGTATCAGTATCAGTATCAGTATCAGTAATCAGTAATCAGTATCAGTAATCAGTATCAGTAATCAGTATCAGTAATCAGTATCAGTAATCAGTATCAGTAATCAGAATCAGAATCAGTATCAGTAATCAGTAATCATTAATCAGAAATCAGTATCAGAAATCAGTATCAGAAATTCAGTATCAGAAATCAGTATCAGAAATCAGTATCAGAAATCAGAGTCAGAAATCAGTGTCAGACATCAGTATTTGAAATCAGTATCAGAAATTCAGTATCAGAAATCAGTATCAGAAATCAGAATCAGAAATCAGTATCAGAAATCAGTGTCAGACATCAGTATTTGAAATCAGTATCAGAAATCAGTATCAGAAATCAGAGTCAGAAATCAGTGTCAGAAATCAGTATCAGAAATCATTATCAGAAATCAGTGTCAGAAATCAGTATCAGAAATCAGTATCAGAAATCAGAGTCAGAATTCAGTACCAGAAATCAGTGTCAGAAATCAGTATCAGAAATCAGTATCAGAAATCAGTATCAGAAATCAGTATCAGAAATCAGTATCAGAATCAGTATCAGAAATCAGTATCAGTATCAGTATCAGTAAACAGTATCAGTAATCAGTATCAGTAATCAGTATCAGTAATCAGTATCAGTAATCAGTATCAGTAATCAGTATCAGTAATCAGTATCAGTAATCAGTATCAGTAATCAGTATCAGTAATCAGTATCAGTAATCAGTATCAGTAATCAGCATCAGTAATCAGTATCAGTAACCAGAATCAGTAATCAGTATAAGTCATCAGAATCAGAATCAGTATCAGTAATCAGAATCAGTATCAGTAATCAGTATCAGTATCAGTAATCAGTATCAGTAATCAGTATCAGTAATCAGAATCAGAGTCAGAAATCAGTATCAGAAATCAGTGTCAGAAATCAGTATCTGAAATCAGTATCAGAAATCAGTATCAGAAATCAGAGTCAGAAATCAGTATCAGAAATCAGTATCAGAAATCAGTATCAGAAATCAGTATCAGAAATCAGTATCAGAAATCAGTATCAGAAATCAGTACCAGAAATCAGACTATGTTGAGAGGACTGGGAAGGCTATAAGGGGAGGTTGGAGGCCTTTTTTACAGGTTCGGTGAACCCGTCAATTCAGTTGAGCTTGTCTGTGGACTCGCCTATTCAGTTATTAGTTGAGCTTGTCTGAGGACTCGCCTATTCAGTTATCAGTTGAGCTTGTCTTCGGTCTCGCCTATTCAGTTATCAGTTGAGCTTGTCTTCGGTCTCGCCTATTCAGTTATCAGTTGAGCTTGTCTGTGGACTCGCCTATACAGTTATCAGTTGAGCTTGTCTGTGGACTCGCCTATTCAGTTATCAGTTGAGCTTGTCGGTGGACTTGCCTATTCAGTTATCAGTTGAGCTTGTCTGTGGACTCGCCCATTCAGTTATCAGTTGAGCTTGTCTTCGGACTCGCCTATTCAGTTATCAGTTGAGCTTGCCTGAGGACTCGCCTATTCAGTTATCAGTTGAGCTTGTCTTCGGACTCGCCTATTCAGACATCAGTTGATCAGTGGATCAACAGATATCAGGATGGCACGCTTGTGTAAAGCGGTACTACCAGTAAATCAGCAAAGCAGATACGTGTGTACGATATGTACAGGTAAATAATCATATTAGTAATTCGCTACTGCTTGATTAAACAGTCCTAAAATCATGCAGTTCGCGACACCTATTAAAACAAACAAGACATGAGTAACTGCGTTGATGACCTTAAAATAACCTTGAAATATAACTGTTCGAATAATATTAAGGAGGTAAATCATATAATTATTATACTTACTCACCGAAAAACAACATACTGTAATTTCAGCTAACTACAGGCTAACAAAAATCGTCGTTACTGAGTATAATATATATCATTACCACATTAAATATACAAAATAGAAGAGTATACTAATGCTGTGAGAGGGTGATTAATTATTATCCCCAGGCAAACTACTAAATTAAGTTATACATAACGCTTACTTAACTAAGTAGTATATGGTAAGAAAAGGCATATTACTCACTTAATGAATACCTAAATGATGACACTATATAGTGCAAACGATGCAAACTACGCCCTATATAAATATAGCATAAAAATAAAATAAAAATACAATAAATTGGAGAAATTGTTAAATTTAGTCGCTTCTTAAATTTGCACACCGCTTGCCGGTTGAATATGTGGACATTAATTATTTCCACATATTAATCTAATCTACACATAATAAGTTGTTGTAGATTAAATAATTAATTAGATTATTTAATCTACAACAACTTATGTAACTATATTTAACAAATAAATTATTTTGAATTTGAATTTGAAATTAATATTAAAAATGTTCGCTAACCTTTGAAGCCGTGTGTATTGCTAACGCAGCGTGGGAGAGCGTATTACACGCTTCACGATCACAGGGCGTCTACATACTACACAAGTTAGCTGACACTTAATTTGGAGTATAGGCGCATTTGAAATACTTCCTCTTAAATACAATTTAAACCAACCATTTGTAGCGAATTTTACATTAATTTACCTAGCTAAGTAGTTTTTTAGGGCCTCCTGTCACCAACTAGAAGTAAAGTGTTGATAAGTCACTTTTAGAAATAATTATATGTTCATATTATATTATCTTATCTTTGTTGTTTTAATTATATTTATCTTCTCTTTTGAACTTGTTTGTTTACGAACACAAAACACGTTTCAAATTGTATACTCTGTTAATAATGCGCTACATTAGAACCATTTACGAGAGGGAAGCTCTTTATTTTCCCAAAGTATTTTATCACGTGACATTAAAGACGTTTGCGAAAGAAGAGACATAACGCTCTCAACCTTTTAACATGAAATTTACAATTTCCTCAAAGTAATTCACCGAATTAACGTCAAAGCACAAAGGACTCTGTGATAAATAAATACTTGTCTTGTCACTGTTACTACTGGGTTATTGTGCGCTCATTCACTTTGGACCCCAAACTAGCACATCTAGAGTAGTGGTAGGGCACACTGCGTTTCGCAGTCATTTGGGCAGCCCGTCTGGCGACAGTAACCACCACCTTACAGAATACCACAGTGAAATAACAGTATTATGTGCTGTTGTGTTTCGATGAGTGAGTAAGGGATGCCAGAGCCCATTATCCCATCCCTCCCTTATCCCTTATCCTTAATTCTTCTATGGTCGGCAGTGCACTTGTAGCACTTATGGCGACGGTAGCCACCTACCATCAAGTGGACCGTCAGCCTGTCTGTCGACCTTAACATAAAAAAAAGCTTCAAAAATATACCTCGACTTTTTTATTGACTTGTCTTTACTAATATTATAAATGTGAATGTGAATTTGTTTGTTTGTTACGCTTTCACGCAAAAACTACTGAACCGATTACCATGAAATTTTGCATACACGTTGTCTGCGATATCAGAAAAGACATAGGGTACCTTTCATCCAAGAAAAAAGCACTGTTCCCGAGGGATTATCAAAAATATAAAACTGTAACTAACGCCCGGCGAATGTGTTATAGCAACAAGGCGTCAAGCGTTATAATTGCTTTTATACTTGTAATTTATCGTCGCGTACGAAGTCGCGGGCACCAGCTAGTATCTCTATATATACAAAAATTTCGTGTCACCCCTAAACTACTAAATTTGATCCGACATAAAAGCCTGTCTTTCTTTATTTTGAACCCGGGCGAAGCTAAGAGCGTGTAGCTAGTATATAATTATTAATACAACGTTTGCTGGGTCAGCTAGTAAAATATAAATACTTTTCTATATAAATTTTAATATATAGCTACAGCTTGTATTTATTTTCGCTTTAATTTAAGTCAACCCACTGACGGAGCTATTTCCAAAGAAAGATCACTAGAAACCGTACAGAATGTCCTCAAAGAGGCGTCACAAAAAGGTAATTTATTTTTATCCCATAAAAAGTAAACGTCCGTGGTATAGCATCACGTAAGTAATATATATCACAATAAAATTTGAGTATAATTTCCAAATCGACTTCCGCATCGCTCATCCCCGCCCAAATTGATTTTCATCCGTCGATATTGAGAATGAAAATATCATTAACCCATATCTGAGTTGGATAAATGATTTTCTATTGGAAAAATTGCCTGTTACCGGTCCTTCACTTCGATCATTGCGAAAAATGTATTTCGGATTTTTACACTGGAAATAATTACCTGTTTAAAGAGATTTAAGAGAAAATTTTGTACGCTATATCGCCTGTTTAATTTTATAAAATACTAGCTGACGCCGGCGACTTCGTCCGCGTTGAAAAAGGAAAAAGTGGCCTATATCCTGTGTCCCGTACTTCTAAATGTTTATCTAGCAAGTTTCATGAAAAACACTTAATTCGTTTAAGAGTAATCGAGGAACATACATACATACAGAAAAATATTCTAAAATCGTCAATTTAGTTTCAGTATCATGTATAGAGCCTATAAACACGATATCACTGAAAACAGTAACTTACTTCAAGACCAACCCTTACAGATTTATTATTAGTATTGATGATAGCCTATGTTTGATAGGCTAGAGAGAAGATTTGTATGTTGAATAAACTCAAAAACTGCTGAACCGACTTTAAAATTATTTCACTTATACAAAGCTATAACATTAGCAGCGAAAAATATTGGCTAATACTAATATTATAAAGAGGAAAGATTTTTGTTTGTTTGTATAGAATAGGCTCCGAAACTACTGGACCGATTTGAAAAATTCTTTTACCATTAGAAGCCGACATTATCCGTGATGAACATAGGCTACTTTTTACCGCGGAAAAATTCTTCATTCCTACGGAAAATCTAAAATAAAAGTAAATACTAGCGGCTTGGCCCGGGAGATAGCGCCATCTGTCCAAAATACGGTAGATGGCGTTTTATAAAATAAAATTGATATTTTCTTCAATATAACTTAATGCCCCTATAGAGTATAATTTAAATTCCCGACAGTTCTTCGACGAAAATAAATTTCCAAGCCTCCACAAAAGAAATGATTTTCTAAAACTTTAGCAGTTTCCACAAGTTTCGAAATGATCCTGAAAACGCTGTTGCAGAGCGGTACACGTTCGGGGGAAAGTTTTATTAAAAACGGACCAAATAAGTGACTTCTTTTTCTCTTTCACGAAGTCTGCACGATTATCGAGAAGGTTTAAACCCTGCCCCGTAGGAAATCGAATAGTTCAAAACCAATAATAAAACGTTTTCACTTAAAACTTTCAATGTAAATATGACGGCTGCCATATTGGATTTATTAAGAGTGGTCAAGGCTCGGTTTTCTTTTATAATAAGCTAGCTACCCGGTCCCGGCTTCACCGGCGTCCGATCACTACCAAACTTCACGTGATTACCCCCTGGACTAATCTTTTTTTTTTGACGAGGAGAAATCCTTTTATTTATCCCCTACCGCTGGCTAGGCGGTAGGGGTATGTGGGGGTCAGCCGGTGCACCGCGCTATTTTAGTCATAGCGGGCCCGGCCACTACCCACTAAAACTCCCCGGTGCCTTCTTGCCCTTTGTGCGGGGGTGGACCGGGCTCTGTCGAGGCAACAGCTCCGATCCACCCCCAGGGCGGCCTAGCCATTACTGGCTAGGCTGACGTCGATGGGGGATTGCCGGAGACACCGGAGCAATCTCCAGACGGGGGAACCTTATGCGGGCACACACAGCTAGCCAGCTGTGCGTGAAGGTCCCCTAGGACATTTGGAGACGTGCTAAATATGCCCGCCTTCTCCTGCTCAACCGCCTGCGTCTGAGGGAAGCGAGACCTGCCTCCTTCAAAGATTGTCTGAAAGTTTCATCAACAGCGGTTTTAGAGTCCATAGGGAACATACACACACACACACACATCGCCTTTTATATATTAGTTAGAACATCAATAAAATTGTACCATCTGTCATTTTGAATTTTTTCAACCGACTTCCAAAAAAACGCTCATAACTTTTGACTGGGTGAAACGATTTTGATGATTCTTTTTTTATTTGAAAGCTAGTGCTTCCCGTGAGGTCCCATTTCAATTTGGTCCAGTTCTGACAATGGCATCCACGAGAAAAGACCATGAGACGGTTTATTTTTTGTTAAAAAGAGTTATTATACAACATTTTGTAATGTTTATCTTTTCGTTAGTGCTTGTCGCATTTTATGTGTGTACTAGCTAATGTCTGCGACTTCGTCCGCGTTGAAAAAGAAAAAGTTGAAGTCCCATTTCAATTTGGTCCAGTTCTGACAATGGCATCCACGAGAAAACGGTTTGAAGTCGATTTTTTTGTTAAAAAGGTTATTTCATTATTTGAATATATTCGAATTAGATGGTAGAATAGCTGTTTTTTAAACTATAGTTTAAAGTTTAGCTAGCAAACGCATTATCCAACTGTGACAAGGTTTGCAAGCTTTGCAAACGATGCAAAATGATGCCAAGTACACTGCAACAGTATCCGTACTTGACCCACTGATGTCGACAAAAGCGGAAATTCGTAATAAAGTTTGAATATACTCGTACTTTTGAAACTGACTATGATAATGTTCTAAAAGAAATAATTAATATGAAGTTATTTATTTATGTTATCAATTTATTTAATTTTATTAGGGAAAACAAAAATTTACACAATTTTTTTTTCTCACTTACTACCTATACTAATATTATAAAGAGGAAAGATTTGTTTGTTTGTATAGAATAGGCTCCAAAACTACTGGACCGATTTGAAAAATTCTTTTACCATTAAAAGCCGACATTATCCGTGATGAACATAGGCTACTTTTTACCGTGGGAAAATGCTTCATTCCTACTGGAAATCTAAAATAAAAGTAAAGGGAGCCGGGAGATAGCGCCATCTATCCAAAATACGGTAGATGGCGTTTTATACTTTTCTACGCGGACGAAGTCGCGAGCACCAGCTATAAAAGTGCAATCAACAACATTTTCCACGAATTGGTCTTATATGGAGAGAAACTTTATACATAACAATAATATTATTTGAGCTAGTAATGTGAGAGAGATCTCTAGTCATTGTGGTCAGTGGTGTAACTTGACCTTAACTACTAATCTAACTTGACTAAACTTAATCTAATTACTAACTAAAACATGTAAGAAGTAACAACTCAATGTAATTTTTCGCCTTCATGTAGAAAAAGTATGAGAAAATCTTCAATTGTTATTAAGTTTTTTAATTTCTCCTACGACCACGGAGTTCGGCTCGAAGTTACAAAGTATACTTCGACTTGTTTAATATTGGAAGATCGGATTTAATTAATATTTTTGAACGGTTTCCAACTAATTTAATTCTGAATGTACTCGTAATATCGAGCCCCTTGGTCGAGTGGTTAGGGTGCTTGTTATACCGCTCAGTCGCAAATGGGTTTGATTCCCGGCAAGCCCAACTACAGAAATTGTGTTTCATTTCACTTTCATACTGTCTAAAAGATCATAATGTAACCCCTGTAATAAATGTTTGTGTTCTGTTGTGTGTTTTGATACCGAGCCCATTTCCCTTTCCCCTTCTAGTTTTTATCCTACAGTGTATGCATTTAAAACAATACTCGCATTATTTGTGACAATAGGCGACAAATAGCCATCAACCATCAAGAGGACTGTCTTACATAATAAAATGTATCCAGTCAATTTTAGAATTAAAAAACTGTCAGTCTTAGCACTGAACGTCAGATCTTATGGCCATAATTATGTTAACATCTTAACAAATTATTTATTGACGAAGTTAAGCTAATTATGCACCAAGAAGTACGTACTGATTCGGCTAGATGGCGCTTATTTCATACAATCAAACGTCACTGAGTGTGTCGCTCACAGATCGTCACGGCGCGAGCTTATTGTTTTAAACCCACACCAAAAGTGCTCTCAAGGCGCCTAGAGGAGCGTTTACTTCGAAAAATTAAGAAAAAAAATAAGTAAGAGACAACCCTAAGATATTGCAACTATTTTAATTGTATAGCTGGAGAAAATCCGAGTGTAACTGGGCCAGTCTCAGCGATACACAATTGTTGTAATGGACTTTGTAAGCAGACTATTTGTATGCTGCAACAGATGAAGTTCACTTTAAATGCAGTTGAATCAGAAGCATAAGAGGGTCGTGTTTTACACAGTACTTTGTAATTTGCATTTCAGTTCCGCTTCCTTCTCTCACGTTGCCTATACTACATATTTTTGTGCACAACATAACAATTCTTCTAGTCAATAAACATCTATATACATACCTATACTTTACTAATATTATAAAGAGGAAAGATTTGATTGATTGTTTGTATTGAATAGGCTCCGAAACTACTGGACAGATTCGATTTTTTTTTTACCATTAGAAGTCGACCTTATCACTGATGATCATAGGCTACTTTTTACTGCGGGAAAATGCTTCATTCCTACGGGAAAACGGGTAATAGGACAACAGGTAGTAAGAATCATCCTTCCATACTTACCATTTTCACATAACTTCTAAACGGCTGAAACGATTGGGTTGATATTTTATATGGGTATTTCGATGGTTTCCTGGATGATTTAAAAATAGAATTGGACCCAGTAGGTGGCGCTGCTGTCGGTATGTCAACTACTAAACGGCTTGACCGATTGGGTTGAAATTTTGTATGTGTATTTCCATGGTTTCACAGACACGAATGTATTATATTTTATAAAGATACGCGGACGAAGTCGTATGCAACAGCCAGTTATCATAAATATAATCCCTAAATACATTATTATGAAGTGTAGACACTGACACCTCTAAAAAAGTCTTAAAATAGACTCTTTTATTTTTAGATTAAAATTCACAAATGTAACGGCAGATTGGTTGCAGTTTTGTCTCAATGTGTGACGGTACCACTTACCATCAAGTTGAATGTAATAAAAGTACAGTTGGACATCTCTGAAAATTTGCCTGAAAATTTGCCCCTTAGACTTTGGGTGAAATTTTCAGAGCTTATTTCTTAAATGCTCTAAAAATGTAACATACTAGTTAATTCGTAACATTTCTGTGTCCAAAGTGGGTCCTGAACTCCTGACCCAAAACAACTTTAACAGGCGGACCGCAACGTTAGAAACTCCAACTTTTCAACCTTTATGTTATTAGTAAATACTTCGCAATCCTAATTGCTGTCACTTTACTGGATTTACTTCATGTTAAAAGTGCTTTCCCAGTAACATAATAAATAAAATCATTTTGTCTTCTGTATGTTAAGTTCAAAAAATTCAAAAATTAGCCTGTAGATTGACTTGAAATTTTGACACAACATTTTATTTTAATTTTGAAGTTACAAAGAAAACGAAAAAAAGAGGCGAAAAAAAGACCAGGTTCAGCTAGTTATATACATTGCATCACAGAGAGAAATCCCACATTTACATTTTACAAAATTGGTAATTTTTTTAAATTAAATAAATCAAATAAGCACTTTTCAAATATCATTTGTTACCTATATAAAAAAAAATGAGACATAAATTCTACAATTTGAAGCTAATTATCATCATACATCATAAATTCTGATAATAATGTATAGATAAGGTTGGCCTGTTTTAATTTCGGTTTATCGATGATATTTTATCGATTTCAATAAAGTGTGTGTACATAAAACAGTAATTGTGAAATTGTTGTAACGAATAGTTTAGGGATAATGTAAAACTACATAATACATATTATAAAAAAATCATTTTAATTTTTAAAAGTATTTTCAGACTAGAATGAACGATTGATCTCATGAAAATATAAATTTTAAGTAAGCTTTAGTTACTTATATTAAATTTTAATTTCAAAATCAATCAATCATCATTACTAATAATAAATCTGTATTGTATGTAATGTAGGTATTTTCCTCCATAACTCTTAAACGAATTAACTAATTTTCATAAAACTTGGTAGATAAACATTTAGACGTACAGGACACAGATATGCTACTTTTTTCTTTTTCAACGCGGACGAAGTCGCGGGCGCAAGCTAGTGTTATATAAAGATTGCTAGCCATTGTACAAGAATTAGCAACTTAATTACTTAAGTTTCGGAGCTTAGTTAAGGCGTCGCACTATGGACACACCTACAAGAGCGGTGGCTGAATGAGACTTAGGTTTTAATTGAAATTTCCTCATCATTCTTGAAGAAAGTTTCAGCGAGATCAATTTCCAATGCAGAATATTCAGTACGTGTTCACGACTAGTGATGTGACTAAGGATATCGATAAGTTATATTTCGATGGTAGAATTATTTTAATAAAAATCGCATCGCTTATAATCTACTGGCTGGTGCTGTAACGACCCCCCCCTTTTATATTATTGCTTTGAAATGAACCTAATTGGTCAAATGGAAGATGCATGAAAATGAAAATGGAAAATTGTGAAGAATGAAAGATGCGTGTCTACGACTACTACGTGGGGTGCTCCACCCTCTACGCCCAATCTTTCCGGACTACAGCGCTACGTAACACAGCTCTACGCTGAAGTCTACATAGCTTTCCTGAAACACCTTCCTTTCTTCACACACATACTTGCATACTTATAATAGTTACTTATAAGAATATTTACTAATTTTCTTAATACAATTTAAGATGTATTTTATTGGCATTGTGATCGTCTAATAGTGGCAGGGCCCCACGCTACGTTCAATAGTACCCTTTGATTCTTTGTAGAGGTACGTAATACTTTGTGCTAAACTGTTGAAAGAATTTAATAGATGAATTTAATGAATTTAAAGAATTTAATGAATTTAATACTCTAGCATGGATCTTCTAAATGCTAATAAACTACTGAGATTTATATAAATCTTAAATCAGTTAATGATAAGGGATTATATAAAGTAGGGTTAGATAGGTTTCACTATATTGACTAGTGAATCTTTAAGCCATCAGGCTAAAGGAATTTAAGTAGGAACCCATTCTTTAACGAAAGGGTTAAGGATACTCGCGAGCCCCAACCATTCGCCCCGAGCCGTGAAAGTCATCCACAGTATTCTTTCTCCGTTTGACAGGAAAGGTTATAGTTGCGTCACTTAGACGATAAATGGTAGGATATAAGGAATCCTCCAATCCCATATAGTTGTATTTCAATATTTACCAGAGAGTATCTCTAGGTCAATTAACACCACCATCATGATGTTAAGGTTGCAGGAACATGGTTGTCGCTTTGAATAATCTGTAGCAGGTCATGTATTTAGATTGCTTGCAAGCGCTCTGTAGTGCTACGGTTAGTAGTACGGGACTACAATGGCCTCGACTGTTGTTCACCTCCCCTCGCGGCTCCTTCCGCGTAAGATCGTCAGTAAATCAACATCTAATCCAAAGTGCCCCAATTCTGTTGGTACTACCTCCCGAATTACGCCATACTTATTGAGTCACTTCAGCCGAAGAAGAATACGTATGTTCGAAGCACTGCCTGTTTCCAGTCACTCGAAAGGACGATATTTTAATTCAGTAATATAAATTCGTTAGGTGGGGACCACCAGATGATCGTGTTAGCTGACCACGAGCTTCTCCATGTGAAGTCATAATCAAATAATCATGATAATTCCAATTCAATATAGAGATTGGAGTGGTTTGGTGAGTAAACTCACAGTAGGAAGGTTTCATAGATCTGCAAGCACTACGCTTGGCAGGTATGTTGTTTTTAGTAAATAATAAGACTGTCTGATTAGAACAGTCTTGCATTGTAGATGATAGCTGGAACAAGGCAATCCAATGTCGCCAGTGTATAAATTATATAATAATATTTTTATAAATAAATTAGTTGAGCTACAGCCCATTTAAGTTTGCTGGTATTATTCATGAACAGTTTAAAATGAATATGTACAATAAAGATGTATCATTTAGCATGTTTGCTGCAATGTTGGTTTAGGAAACTGCAACAAGTCTGTACTTGTGAGGTCTCTACACACATATAAATACTAGAGAAAACTTAAGGCTTCCGTGGGGCTGTGATAATGATAGGGATCAGAATCCAGAACCACTTGTGTACGCTGGGAGGCCAGAAGAATTATATCTCATGTAAATACAGCGGCAAAGAGATAGATATTTACGGATAAATATCTACCTGTAACTCACCTAGCACAGCCTAGGCACAGATATCTATATAAGTAAATAAATTTCAATAATAAATGAACGACCTTTAAGAAACTGCATCAAGTCTGTACTTGTGAGGTTTTTACACACATATAAATACTAGAGAAGACTTAAAGCTTCCGTGGGACAGTAGAACAGCCTTTCGGTCATTCTCTGGACCACTTGTGTACGCTGAGAAGCTAGAAGAATTATATCTCATGTAAATACAGCGGCAAAGAGATAGACATTTACGGGTAAATATCTACCTGTAGCTCACCTAGCACATCCTAGGCACAGATATCTATATAAGTAACTGGATTTCAAAAATAGATGAACGACCTTTAAGAAACAGCATCAAGTCTGTACTTGTGAGGTTTCTACACACATATAAATACTAGAGAAGACTTAAAGCTTCCGTGGGACAGTAGAACAGCCTTTCGGTCATTCTCTGGACCACTTGTGTACGCTGAGAAGCTAGAAGAATTATATCTCATGTAAATACAGCGGTAAAGAGATAGATATTTACGGGTAAATATCTACCTGTAGCTCACCTAGCACATCCCAGGCACAATCCCTCAAAAGACGCTATTTTAATTATTTTAAATATGCAAACTGTTGAATTATAATCAGACTACGAATAATATTTAATATTAGGGAATCAAATTATTATTGTAATATATAACTTTAATAAGTAAACAATAAATATTCAGTGGATATTATCAGTTACTGCAAAGTTTAATGGTTCTTTAAGAGGAGACAAAAGCCAAGGTGTTTTATTCATTTATAATGGCTAGTTGTCTAATATTTGAAAATCATATAACTAATTATTAAACATTAGTCTATTAAATTATATTACAATTTAAAATATATGTAAATGAAATTGTGTTCGATTTGAGAAAAAAATCTCTACAATGAACAAATACCACTAAAGCAGAACATAGGACACTACACACTATTAGATTTTCACACTATTTTTGAAGGCTTTCAACCACTTCTAAATATTGCTTGTGTTGAAATGATATAAATAAATACTTAGTCACAATCATCTCTCACACGCCTTGCATTCATAACTATGTTATTTTATATTTGCATTTACTCCCTATACCTATACCTACTCTATTTACATTGATGTTGTTTCTCATACATTGAGTAATGATCCATAATTATTTCAAATAGTTATCATAGTATATTCTAACAGCAATACCCAATTTAAAATTTATGATTTATATAAATATCTAACCTTTCAAAATTAAACATTAATAAACATCAATGTAATTAATTCCTATTTCAAATTATAACCTGTGTTCCCTAACAACACGATACTATGAAACCAATGTCTAAGTCCTCACTATATTACCTAATTTGATCTAATTAAACATGTAACACAAATAACCCTCCGCTATAAAGTTAATAGTTTAATTATTTAATTAATTTAGTCAAATGAACCTAATTCGTCGTTTAAATCCGCACACAACGCAAAATAATGCCCAAATTAAATATAAAATATAATAAATCCGACATTAAGAAATAACTACCTGGATTCACTCTACCAAGCTCTATAGTAATTAAGCAAAAGATTTTAATTAAATAAATTATTGAAATCATAATGAAACGTTATTGAGTGAAATAAAATATAATCTTTTTATTATTTAATTAATTCAGTTAAATGAACCTAAATTGCCTAAAATCCCCACGCGACTCAAAATAATGCACAAGCTAAATATAAAATAAAATAAATTCGAAATTAAAAAATAACTATGTGAATTAATAAAATTAAATAAGTTATTGAAATCATAGAGAAACGTTATTGAATGTGATAAAATCTAGTTCTTTGATTATTTAATTAATTTAGTCAATTGAACCTAAATTGTCTAAATTCCGCACGCAATACAAAACAATGCACAAGAAAAATATAAAAGAAATTCAAAATCTAAATTGCTGTAAAAAACACACACACACAAACAAAACACAATAATGCACATGTAAAATAAAAGAAATTCAAAACCCAAATTGCTGTGGAAAACACACAAAATAAAATAATGCACATTTAAAATAAAAGAAATTCAAACCCCAAATAGCTGTAAAAAACACACAAAATAAAATAATGCACATTTAAATAAAATAAATTCGAACCCCAAATTGCTGAAAAAACACACAAAATAAAATAATACACATATAAACTCAAAATAAAAATCTGGACCTGTGAAAAATCATGCTTACTTACCTTATCACTGCTATCTTACCGCTACACCTTCAAGTTCTGAAGTTTGTTGCCAATCGACGCACTAGATAGTTACACTTGAGAATCTCTTATAAGAATCTAATAAACTCGAATTGTCTGCGGAAATCTCAACGCAGCGCGAAAATAAACTAAAATCAATTACGTCTTACTCCAGCAACTATCAAAACAAAATGCCCCCGTACTCCCGTCGTCGACCCTATTTAAGCTATCGCCACCCTTCTTTTCTTCAAAGTTTTCCCATAATAACAAACAAAGGACACAAAGAAATCGTCACATTTTTTTTATACCGTCGAAATTTCTACCTGTGTTAACCGAAATATTCCTTTGTAAAAGCCGACAGTATTCGCACATTACCATATTAGACAATGCAAAAACAACACGGCGGCTTTTACACAAAACGCATCGATTGCTCAAACAAAGCTAACTTATACCTTCTTCTAGTGGCTTCCGGCCACTCTATTGATACAAATGTAAACAAAATATTTTTTTTGTAATTTTGTTTTTAAATTTTACGTGAGAACGCAATCTTTTCTTGATTCACACATGACTTCAAAGGACACCGCTTTGAATAGATGTTTACCTATTTTTTCCATACAATTCTTTTGTCGAGTTTTAGTGACGCATCAAAATAAAGTACACAGAAAATTATATAATTATGTTACTTTAATTTCAATCACAAGGATTGATCCGTTACAATCGCCCCCTAAATTTTAAGAGTTTAACGAACGACTTAAAATTTACAACATTAACTATTGATTTTGAGATGTAACCAAAAATTTAAACTGCCTTGTACAACTATATAATATAATTCAAGATATTTTCCTAATATTTTTCTCATTCAAATTTTGTATTACAACTAACAAACATTAAAATTGTGGTCCAGCCTCCCTACACCCCAACGACTAAACCTATTACTTACTACATATGGAAGTAAACCAAGAAAATTAATACAAAGCAAAGTTCAAATTGAAGCTCAAGTTCTTCAAGTTCAAGTTCTCCATAAGCAGTAGATAGGTGTACTCGTGCTGAACTCCCTAGCCAACCAATGTTTTTTTTTTTTTTTATATATATTTATCCACAATGATCACTTATTATCTATGTTTACACTTTTATGTTTTAAAAAGAAAGCTCCTATTAACTAAACCTTATATTTCACATATGCTAATCACACAAAAATATATATACTAAATTAACACGCTATTACCATTTTTTTAACATTCTCAATACGGTAAGATGTTCACGAATTTAGTATCACTACCAACTTATTTCACTTGTGATGTTTTAAAATCAATTCCTTGAGTACTAAGTTATTTCTCCTAGACATAATTAATCTTTAAAGAAATCTCTCAATTAAATAAACTTAATTATAATATTTTGATAAATGTATGGTGTTAAAATTTCCCCTAATATGCTGTGTTTTTGGATCTGCCAAAGTGTAAACGTTTGGGTGTGGAACGGCAGCAACTATATAAGGCCCTTCGTACAACAGTTCAAACTTTTTTGTTAATTTAAGTTGTTTATCGGATTTATTATATTTACGAACCTTCACTATATCACCTACATGGAATTCCGCCAACCTATGCGATCTATTGAATTTAATTTGTCTGTTTTCGCTGGATTTCTTTAAGTTTAACCTGACTTCGTTGCGTATGATACTACAATGTAACTTTTCTCGTGGTTTTAATAGGCATTTATCCGTTGATAATATATTCCGCTCGCCTATCACTATCTCATTGGGCGTATAGCCAGTACTCTCATGGTAGGTATTGTTATATAATGTTTCAATGTTACTTAAGGTAGCAACCCACCCCTTATGATTTCCGTGACAATATGTCCTAAATAGGCGACCAATCTCCCTGTTCACTCTTTCCGTAGTATTTGGTCTCGGGTTTCTAACTGTAGTATATATGGGTTTGATATTCAACTCCTTCAAGGCTCCACGCCAAACATTACTTATAAATTGACTACCATTATCCGTCATAACTACCTTTGGTTTTATTATTTTTATAAACTGTTTTAACTTCGATACTATAGCGCGTGAACTGGCCTTTCTTAGATCATAAAGTTTTATAAATTTGCTAAACGAATCCTGTATAACTAAAATATAAGCTGAGGCGAATTTTCCTTTGGGTAACGGCCCATACAAGTCTGCCATAACAAGATCTCCTATATCATTAGTAACTATGGACCTACATTCCCCTACATATTTTACATTGTTGCTTTTTGATAACTGACATAAGTGACACCTTTTTAAAGTTCTCTTCACATCTCTAGTCATTCCTACCCAATAATAACGCTCCCGTATATATTTTATGACCTTATAAGCCCCTTGGTGTCCCATTTCCTCGTGCACCTGCCTACACAAGTCTTCCCTAAGGAACATAGGCAAATAAATTGCCATAATTTCATCCTTTTCACCTATTTTGACATGTATTATCTTTTCAATCACATGACATCGTTGAGCTATCCTAACCAAGCTCTTACTAATAAAGGTATAAGTAGGGTCCCTCAAAAAATTTAACAGTTCCTTAGTCTCCTCGTCTTCAGATTGATATTTTAATATATCCTTTAATCGGTTTATTAAACATTTGTTTTCTCTAACTCCCATATAATGAATTTCTGGACAAACTAACTTATCCTCTTGTAACCCAAGTCGGTCGCTAGGAAATCTAGATAATATGTCAACCACTACATTGTCTCGTCCCTTTACATGTTCGACAGAGTAGTTAAACTGCTCAAGATACAAGGTCCACCGGATAATGCGACTGTTATATAACTTCCAAGATTTTACAAATGTCAATGCTTTATGATCTGTTCGGATTATAACTTTAGATCCCCTTAGATAGGTTTCAAACTTTCTAAGGCAGTAAATTACAGCCCAAAACTCCTGCTCTGTAACAGTCCATCTTAATTCCGCCCCTTTTAGCGATCTACTACAGTAACTAAGGATTCTCATATCCCCTTCTTCGTTATATTGGTAGAGGACCCCTGCTATACCTATTCCCGAGCTATCTGTTTGTAAATAATAGGGAACCCTAACATTGGGGTGGTGTAACATTATAGTGTTTATGAAAGCGGACTTCACTTGATCAAAAGCATGTTGAGCTTCCGCTGTCCATTTCCAATAAGAACCGGCTTTTAATAATTTACACAGCGGTTGTGAGATAAGACTATATCCCGGGATAAATCGTCTGTAATAATTACATAACCCTAAAAATGCCCTCAAATGTTTAACCTTCTTAGGCTCTGGAAAATCTCTGATTGCTTGTATTTTCTCAGGGTCGGTCTTAATCCCCTCTGTAGTTACTATGTGCCCTAACATCTTTACCTCTTTGCAAATAAATTTGCATTTCTGCAAATTACATGTAAGTCCAGCCGATTCTAATCTACGAAGAACCTCCTCAATGTGTTTCAAATGGTCTTCTAGGCTTCCAGCCGTAAATATAGCTAAATCGTCTAAGTAATTTACACAAAATTGTCTAACCTCTGGTCCCAAAATAATATCCATAGCTCTGCTAAAGCTACCGACGGATGTTTTAAGTCCCTGTGGAAGAACATTGTAGACGTAAGACTTTCCGTTAAACGTGAATCCGGTATATTTTTTACTATTTTCAGAAATCGGTATTTGAAAATAAGCATTATTTAAATCAATAATACTTATGTAACTAACACCATGGAAGGCTTTTAAGACATCGGCTTGTATCGGAGGTGCCTCTGACTCAGCTAACATGAATTTATTTACTTCACGTGCATCTAATAAGATTCTGATAGTTCCGTCCGATTTAAGTGTAAAAGTAAGAGGACTACAATACGGAGTTGACGCGCGTGATATTACTCCTAATGTCTCCATTTCTTCAAGTTTATTCTCCACTTTATCCCTATATGCATAAGGTATAGGATAAGATCTTTTAATAAATGGCACATGATGAGTCATCTCAATCACGTGTTCATAGCAATTGGCCCTGCCTAAGCCTGATCTGAAAACTCCTTTACACTTATGTAACGTCTGTTTTAACCCTATCATCTGGTTTGTATCCAGATTTAGGCCTGTTTTTACTCCATCAATCCTATCACCTATAGTATTTACGACACCTAGTTCTGATACCGCTAAATCTTCGTTTATCTGTTTATAAAAGGGCAGGTAAAGTTCGCAGCCATCCTTGAAAATTAATAACCCTATGCGCGGCTCACTAAGACGAATAATTACTTGATTAGCCTTAAGCCAATCAAATCCTAAAATTATTGACTGAACTAAGTTTGGTACAATTAAGAAACAAGTGTCTATAATAATATGTCCTATTTTAAGCGGTAATAGCACCATTTGTTGTATTTTGGTACTTTTTTGGCCAACTGCCCCTCGAACCTGGATTGCTTTGACGGGTAAAAGTGGCGTACTCTGCTTTATGTCGTTAGATAAGGAATTCCAATAGGATTCAGATATGCATGTAATGTCACTACCGGTATCAATGAGGCATTTTACTTGTTTTTCAAATAGTCCTATAATTATTTCTGACTTGTGAATAATCCGATCGTCTTCCCAGTGGTCCTCTTCCTCAAATAGAGATGCCGTTACCTCATTGTTAAGTGTTACTAATTTATTCTGTAACGTATGAGTACGGTGTTTTAAAATTTCTGTAATTTCTAAGGCGATACTTTCAATACTCTTATTGCATTTACTTAGCTCGAACCCAAACCCAGCTTTGCCTAGCGATAACCTTACTTGTAACGGCCTTCTCAAACCCTGATTACCCGTTTTACCTAATGTCTGACCCGGCTTCCAGCCCATTTTTAACATTATATTTAGAACAGGTAATTTTTGCATCCCTAAAACAACTGATGAGGCGGGATTATAATCACCAGTACCTATTAGTTTAAATTAGCACTCTCAGTATTAATATCAACATTAGAATTATTTACACTGGTTGGTTCACTTATGTCAATCACATTAGCGTCCCTAGGTTTTGCAGCACTTTGATATTGAATCCTTGAATACTCGTTTCTTCTGTTTTGATAGTTAGGCTTGGCGCCATTGTACCCACGGAAGGTGGGATAATCATGTTTGTTAACATTATCCAATTTGCGTAGAAACTCCGTCGCATCTAATATTGTGTGAAAATTACTGACGGCCCAAGCATATTGAACCGCCTGTGGAAAGTGACATATAATGTCACTTACTAGCTGCCTTTCCGGGATGGGGTAAGTGAGCATTTTCGCCTTCCCAGCCAATGAAATGAAGTATCCGAGCATCGTGGGACACTCCGTTTTATTCCAAGTGCCCTGAACAATTTTCCGTCTTAATAGGCTTTGTTCAGCCTCTCCCCAATATGCACTCAAAAAATCTCGACTGAAATCTTCAAGTCCCGTCCATCTTTCTTTATATAGACGAGCCCAATCGCGGGCTTCTCCCTCCAAGCAATCAATGATGGAATCCACTACGCTGCTCGCGGACGGCGTCCTTTTCAAGTATGCCTTGAGGTCCTCCACGAAGGCAATCGGATGACATCTATTTTTCCCTGGATACTTAGGACGGTCTATGTTGGTGTTTTGTATAATATAATTTAAATTTTCTCCTCCTATTCCGCCCTGCATTCTATTAGTATATTCGGAACTTAGAGGAGGCATAATGCTCAAACCCCCTGCAGCACTTCCTTGTGACGTCTCCGGTTGGCTTTCCTTCAGTTGGTTTAATCTCATGGTCAGGGTAGCAATCTCCCGTCGAAGAGCTCTATTCTTTGCTTGACAAAATTCATGGCCACTAACCGAGCTCCCATTCGTCTCACTGCTCTTCTTCACTCCCTTTTGACTTTCGTTTCTTCTTGTTGATTTGGTAGTATTAGTTTTCTTCTGTACTTTCGGCATTTCGTTGGTATTTAAATTTTAACTACCTGACAAAATTAGCTTATTAGCTTGCGTAATACCCTGGAATAAACCAAACCAAAAGATCTAACTAAACAATAAATTTGTAATCTAATTATTTACATCGTTGGTCATTACCAAGTCTCCTCCTCTTCAATGTAATAAATCTTAAGATGTTATTCAATAACCTTGTCAAGTAGTGTTACATATTTAAATTAAACGTCTATAATTTTCTAAAATTTCTTATTAATGACGTAATCTTTTACGATATCGTTTTGATTAACTGAATTTATTATACTATATTTGTAAAGCTTCAATACTACCAAACGTCACCTATCAAACACCTGCGGTCAACTTCGTAAATCCTAATTAGGCACGCCCCCAAGATCCTAACTTACTAATTTATTTGAACCACAAGATATAACAACCTCGAACAAAAGATATTACAAATAAAGGCAGTCGCAATGGATTTAAATAAGTAGTAATTTCCCTAGTACCTAGAGCCATATAACATAAGAACTATAAATTACTCCTACAAAATTTAACAATCTACTAAAGTTTTACCTAGATTAACTTTACTTACTAACATTAGAGAGTTTTGTTAAGCGTCTTTAAACTAATGTAGGCGATTTTAAACTAATTTGATTTATTATATTTACTATAACCTATCTAACCATTCATCTTAAGTTTTACTCTTTAAATCTAACTAAATTAATATAAAATATCTCGCCCCCATATTGTAGAAACGATGAACATACTTGTAGATCTGCTAGCTAGTAATATTTGAAGAACAATTAAGCACAATCGATTACGTTTTCAAACCTCTATCCATTTCACGGACAACAAATTGTAGGCATGTTTAGCCCACACATCAAAACAATAAGCCGTACGACCATAGTTCCTGAAATCCTGGTCATTGGCACCACCAAATTGTAACGACCCCCCCCTTTTATATTATTGCTTTGAAATGAACCTAATTGGTCAAATGGAAGATGCATGAAAATGAAAATGGAAAATTGTGAAGAATGAAAGATGCGTGTCTACGACTACTACGTGGGGTGCTCCACCCTCTACGCCCAATCTTTCCGGACTACAGCGCTACGTAACACAGCTCTACGCTGAAGTCTACATAGCTTTCCTGAAACACCTTCCTTTCTTCACACACATACTTGCATACTTATAATAGTTACTTATAAGAATATTTACTAATTTTCTTAATACAATTTAAGATGTATTTTATTGGCATTGTGATCGTCTAATAGTGGCAGGGCCCCACGCTACGTTCAATAGTACCCTTTGATTCTTTGTAGAGGTACGTAATACTTTGTGCTAAACTGTTGAAAGAATTTAATAGATGAATTTAATGAATTTAAAGAATTTAATGAATTTAATACTCTAGCATGGATCTTCTAAATGCTAATAAACTACTGAGATTTATATAAATCTTAAATCAGTTAATGATAAGGGATTATATAAAGTAGGGTTAGATAGGTTTCACTATATTGACTAGTGAATCTTTAAGCCATCAGGCTAAAGGAATTTAAGTAGGAACCCATTCTTTAACGAAAGGGTTAAGGATACTCGCGAGCCCCAACCATTCGCCCCGAGCCGTGAAAGTCATCCACAGTATTCTTTCTCCGTTTGACAGGAAAGGTTATAGTTGCGTCACTTAGACGATAAATGGTAGGATATAAGGAATCCTCCAATCCCATATAGTTGTATTTCAATATTTACCAGAGAGTATCTCTAGGTCAATTAACACCACCATCATGATGTTAAGGTTGCAGGAACATGGTTGTCGCTTTGAATAATCTGTAGCAGGTCATGTATTTAGATTGCTTGCAAGCGCTCTGTAGTGCTACGGTTAGTAGTACGGGACTACAATGGCCTCGACTGTTGTTCACCTCCCCTCGCGGCTCCTTCCGCGTAAGATCGTCAGTAAATCAACATCTAATCCAAAGTGCCCCAATTCTGTTGGTACTACCTCCCGAATTACGCCATACTTATTGAGTCACTTCAGCCGAAGAAGAATACGTATGTTCGAAGCACTGCCTGTTTCCAGTCACTCGAAAGGACGATATTTTAATTCAGTAATATAAATTCGTTAGGTGGGGACCACCAGATGATCGTGTTAGCTGACCACGAGCTTCTCCATGTGAAGTCATAATCAAATAATCATGATAATTCCAATTCAATATAGAGATTGGAGTGGTTTGGTGAGTAAACTCACAGTAGGAAGGTTTCATAGATCTGCAAGCACTACGCTTGGCAGGTATGTTGTTTTTAGTAAATAATAAGACTGTCTGATTAGAACAGTCTTGCATTGTAGATGATAGCTGGAACAAGGCAATCCAATGTCGCCAGTGTATAAATTATATAATAATATTTTTATAAATAAATTAGTTGAGCTACAGCCCATTTAAGTTTGCTGGTATTATTCATGAACAGTTTAAAATGAATATGTACAATAAAGATGTATCATTTAGCATGTTTGCTGCAATGTTGGTTTAGGAAACTGCAACAAGTCTGTACTTGTGAGGTCTCTACACACATATAAATACTAGAGAAAACTTAAGGCTTCCGTGGGGCTGTGATAATGATAGGGATCAGAATCCAGAACCACTTGTGTACGCTGGGAGGCCAGAAGAATTATATCTCATGTAAATACAGCGGCAAAGAGATAGATATTTACGGATAAATATCTACCTGTAACTCACCTAGCACAGCCTAGGCACAGATATCTATATAAGTAAATAAATTTCAATAATAAATGAACGACCTTTAAGAAACTGCATCAAGTCTGTACTTGTGAGGTTTTTACACACATATAAATACTAGAGAAGACTTAAAGCTTCCGTGGGACAGTAGAACAGCCTTTCGGTCATTCTCTGGACCACTTGTGTACGCTGAGAAGCTAGAAGAATTATATCTCATGTAAATACAGCGGCAAAGAGATAGACATTTACGGGTAAATATCTACCTGTAGCTCACCTAGCACATCCTAGGCACAGATATCTATATAAGTAACTGGATTTCAAAAATAGATGAACGACCTTTAAGAAACAGCATCAAGTCTGTACTTGTGAGGTTTCTACACACATATAAATACTAGAGAAGACTTAAAGCTTCCGTGGGACAGTAGAACAGCCTTTCGGTCATTCTCTGGACCACTTGTGTACGCTGAGAAGCTAGAAGAATTATATCTCATGTAAATACAGCGGTAAAGAGATAGATATTTACGGGTAAATATCTACCTGTAGCTCACCTAGCACATCCCAGGCACAATCCCTCAAAAGACGCTATTTTAATTATTTTAAATATGCAAACTGTTGAATTATAATCAGACTACGAATAATATTTAATATTAGGGAATCAAATTATTATTGTAATATATAACTTTAATAAGTAAACAATAAATATTCAGTGGATATTATCAGTTACTGCAAAGTTTAATGGTTCTTTAAGAGGAGACAAAAGCCAAGGTGTTTTATTCATTTATAATGGCTAGTTGTCTAATATTTGAAAATCATATAACTAATTATTAAACATTAGTCTATTAAATTATATTACAATTTAAAATATATGTAAATGAAATTGTGTTCGATTTGAGAAAAAAATCTCTACAATGAACAAATACCACTAAAGCAGAACATAGGACACTACACACTATTAGATTTTCACACTATTTTTGAAGGCTTTCAACCACTTCTAAATATTGCTTGTGTTGAAATGATATAAATAAATACTTAGTCACAATCATCTCTCACACGCCTTGCATTCATAACTATGTTATTTTATATTTGCATTTACTCCCTATACCTATACCTACTCTATTTACATTGATGTTGTTTCTCATACATTGAGTAATGATCCATAATTATTTCAAATAGTTATCATAGTATATTCTAACAGCAATACCCAATTTAAAATTTATGATTTATATAAATATCTAACCTTTCAAAATTAAACATTAATAAACATCAATGTAATTAATTCCTATTTCAAATTATAACCTGTGTTCCCTAACAACACGATACTATGAAACCAATGTCTAAGTCCTCACTATATTACCTAATTTGATCTAATTAAACATGTAACACAAATAACCCTCCGCTATAAAGTTAATAGTTTAATTATTTAATTAATTTAGTCAAATGAACCTAATTCGTCGTTTAAATCCGCACACAACGCAAAATAATGCCCAAATTAAATATAAAATATAATAAATCCGACATTAAGAAATAACTACCTGGATTCACTCTACCAAGCTCTATAGTAATTAAGCAAAAGATTTTAATTAAATAAATTATTGAAATCATAATGAAACGTTATTGAGTGAAATAAAATATAATCTTTTTATTATTTAATTAATTCAGTTAAATGAACCTAAATTGCCTAAAATCCCCACGCGACTCAAAATAATGCACAAGCTAAATATAAAATAAAATAAATTCGAAATTAAAAAATAACTATGTGAATTAATAAAATTAAATAAGTTATTGAAATCATAGAGAAACGTTATTGAATGTGATAAAATCTAGTTCTTTGATTATTTAATTAATTTAGTCAATTGAACCTAAATTGTCTAAATTCCGCACGCAATACAAAACAATGCACAAGAAAAATATAAAAGAAATTCAAAATCTAAATTGCTGTAAAAAACACACACACACAAACAAAACACAATAATGCACATGTAAAATAAAAGAAATTCAAAACCCAAATTGCTGTGGAAAACACACAAAATAAAATAATGCACATTTAAAATAAAAGAAATTCAAACCCCAAATAGCTGTAAAAAACACACAAAATAAAATAATGCACATTTAAATAAAATAAATTCGAACCCCAAATTGCTGAAAAAACACACAAAATAAAATAATACACATATAAACTCAAAATAAAAATCTGGACCTGTGAAAAATCATGCTTACTTACCTTATCACTGCTATCTTACCGCTACACCTTCAAGTTCTGAAGTTTGTTGCCAATCGACGCACTAGATAGTTACACTTGAGAATCTCTTATAAGAATCTAATAAACTCGAATTGTCTGCGGAAATCTCAACGCAGCGCGAAAATAAACTAAAATCAATTACGTCTTACTCCAGCAACTATCAAAACAAAATGCCCCCGTACTCCCGTCGTCGACCCTATTTAAGCTATCGCCACCCTTCTTTTCTTCAAAGTTTTCCCATAATAACAAACAAAGGACACAAAGAAATCGTCACATTTTTTTTATACCGTCGAAATTTCTACCTGTGTTAACCGAAATATTCCTTTGTAAAAGCCGACAGTATTCGCACATTACCATATTAGACAATGCAAAAACAACACGGCGGCTTTTACACAAAACGCATCGATTGCTCAAACAAAGCTAACTTATACCTTCTTCTAGTGGCTTCCGGCCACTCTATTGATACAAATGTAAACAAAATATTTTTTTTGTAATTTTGTTTTTAAATTTTACGTGAGAACGCAATCTTTTCTTGATTCACACATGACTTCAAAGGACACCGCTTTGAATAGATGTTTACCTATTTTTTCCATACAATTCTTTTGTCGAGTTTTAGTGACGCATCAAAATAAAGTACACAGAAAATTATATAATTATGTTACTTTAATTTCAATCACAAGGATTGATCCGTTACAATCGCCCCCTAAATTTTAAGAGTTTAACGAACGACTTAAAATTTACAACATTAACTATTGATTTTGAGATGTAACCAAAAATTTAAACTGCCTTGTACAACTATATAATATAATTCAAGATATTTTCCTAATATTTTTCTCATTCAAATTTTGTATTACAACTAACAAACATTAAAATTGTGGTCCAGCCTCCCTACACCCCAACGACTAAACCTATTACTTACTACATATGGAAGTAAACCAAGAAAATTAATACAAAGCAAAGTTCAAATTGAAGCTCAAGTTCTTCAAGTTCAAGTTCTCCATAAGCAGTAGATAGGTGTACTCGTGCTGAACTCCCTAGCCAACCAATGTTTTTTTTTTTTTTTATATATATTTATCCACAATGATCACTTATTATCTATGTTTACACTTTTATGTTTTAAAAAGAAAGCTCCTATTAACTAAACCTTATATTTCACATATGCTAATCACACAAAAATATATATACTAAATTAACACGCTATTACCATTTTTTTAACATTCTCAATACGGTAAGATGTTCACGAATTTAGTATCACTACCAACTTATTTCACTTGTGATGTTTTAAAATCAATTCCTTGAGTACTAAGTTATTTCTCCTAGACATAATTAATCTTTAAAGAAATCTCTCAATTAAATAAACTTAATTATAATATTTTGATAAATGTATGGTGTTAAAATTTCCCCTAATATGCTGTGTTTTTGGATCTGCCAAAGTGTAAACGTTTGGGTGTGGAACGGCAGCAACTATATAAGGCCCTTCGTACAACAGTTCAAACTTTTTTGTTAATTTAAGTTGTTTATCGGATTTATTATATTTACGAACCTTCACTATATCACCTACATGGAATTCCGCCAACCTATGCGATCTATTGAATTTAATTTGTCTGTTTTCGCTGGATTTCTTTAAGTTTAACCTGACTTCGTTGCGTATGATACTACAATGTAACTTTTCTCGTGGTTTTAATAGGCATTTATCCGTTGATAATATATTCCGCTCGCCTATCACTATCTCATTGGGCGTATAGCCAGTACTCTCATGGTAGGTATTGTTATATAATGTTTCAATGTTACTTAAGGTAGCAACCCACCCCTTATGATTTCCGTGACAATATGTCCTAAATAGGCGACCAATCTCCCTGTTCACTCTTTCCGTAGTATTTGGTCTCGGGTTTCTAACTGTAGTATATATGGGTTTGATATTCAACTCCTTCAAGGCTCCACGCCAAACATTACTTATAAATTGACTACCATTATCCGTCATAACTACCTTTGGTTTTATTATTTTTATAAACTGTTTTAACTTCGATACTATAGCGCGTGAACTGGCCTTTCTTAGATCATAAAGTTTTATAAATTTGCTAAACGAATCCTGTATAACTAAAATATAAGCTGAGGCGAATTTTCCTTTGGGTAACGGCCCATACAAGTCTGCCATAACAAGATCTCCTATATCATTAGTAACTATGGACCTACATTCCCCTACATATTTTACATTGTTGCTTTTTGATAACTGACATAAGTGACACCTTTTTAAAGTTCTCTTCACATCTCTAGTCATTCCTACCCAATAATAACGCTCCCGTATATATTTTATGACCTTATAAGCCCCTTGGTGTCCCATTTCCTCGTGCACCTGCCTACACAAGTCTTCCCTAAGGAACATAGGCAAATAAATTGCCATAATTTCATCCTTTTCACCTATTTTGACATGTATTATCTTTTCAATCACATGACATCGTTGAGCTATCCTAACCAAGCTCTTACTAATAAAGGTATAAGTAGGGTCCCTCAAAAAATTTAACAGTTCCTTAGTCTCCTCGTCTTCAGATTGATATTTTAATATATCCTTTAATCGGTTTATTAAACATTTGTTTTCTCTAACTCCCATATAATGAATTTCTGGACAAACTAACTTATCCTCTTGTAACCCAAGTCGGTCGCTAGGAAATCTAGATAATATGTCAACCACTACATTGTCTCGTCCCTTTACATGTTCGACAGAGTAGTTAAACTGCTCAAGATACAAGGTCCACCGGATAATGCGACTGTTATATAACTTCCAAGATTTTACAAATGTCAATGCTTTATGATCTGTTCGGATTATAACTTTAGATCCCCTTAGATAGGTTTCAAACTTTCTAAGGCAGTAAATTACAGCCCAAAACTCCTGCTCTGTAACAGTCCATCTTAATTCCGCCCCTTTTAGCGATCTACTACAGTAACTAAGGATTCTCATATCCCCTTCTTCGTTATATTGGTAGAGGACCCCTGCTATACCTATTCCCGAGCTATCTGTTTGTAAATAATAGGGAACCCTAACATTGGGGTGGTGTAACATTATAGTGTTTATGAAAGCGGACTTCACTTGATCAAAAGCATGTTGAGCTTCCGCTGTCCATTTCCAATAAGAACCGGCTTTTAATAATTTACACAGCGGTTGTGAGATAAGACTATATCCCGGGATAAATCGTCTGTAATAATTACATAACCCTAAAAATGCCCTCAAATGTTTAACCTTCTTAGGCTCTGGAAAATCTCTGATTGCTTGTATTTTCTCAGGGTCGGTCTTAATCCCCTCTGTAGTTACTATGTGCCCTAACATCTTTACCTCTTTGCAAATAAATTTGCATTTCTGCAAATTACATGTAAGTCCAGCCGATTCTAATCTACGAAGAACCTCCTCAATGTGTTTCAAATGGTCTTCTAGGCTTCCAGCCGTAAATATAGCTAAATCGTCTAAGTAATTTACACAAAATTGTCTAACCTCTGGTCCCAAAATAATATCCATAGCTCTGCTAAAGCTACCGACGGATGTTTTAAGTCCCTGTGGAAGAACATTGTAGACGTAAGACTTTCCGTTAAACGTGAATCCGGTATATTTTTTACTATTTTCAGAAATCGGTATTTGAAAATAAGCATTATTTAAATCAATAATACTTATGTAACTAACACCATGGAAGGCTTTTAAGACATCGGCTTGTATCGGAGGTGCCTCTGACTCAGCTAACATGAATTTATTTACTTCACGTGCATCTAATAAGATTCTGATAGTTCCGTCCGATTTAAGTGTAAAAGTAAGAGGACTACAATACGGAGTTGACGCGCGTGATATTACTCCTAATGTCTCCATTTCTTCAAGTTTATTCTCCACTTTATCCCTATATGCATAAGGTATAGGATAAGATCTTTTAATAAATGGCACATGATGAGTCATCTCAATCACGTGTTCATAGCAATTGGCCCTGCCTAAGCCTGATCTGAAAACTCCTTTACACTTATGTAACGTCTGTTTTAACCCTATCATCTGGTTTGTATCCAGATTTAGGCCTGTTTTTACTCCATCAATCCTATCACCTATAGTATTTACGACACCTAGTTCTGATACCGCTAAATCTTCGTTTATCTGTTTATAAAAGGGCAGGTAAAGTTCGCAGCCATCCTTGAAAATTAATAACCCTATGCGCGGCTCACTAAGACGAATAATTACTTGATTAGCCTTAAGCCAATCAAATCCTAAAATTATTGACTGAACTAAGTTTGGTACAATTAAGAAACAAGTGTCTATAATAATATGTCCTATTTTAAGCGGTAATAGCACCATTTGTTGTATTTTGGTACTTTTTTGGCCAACTGCCCCTCGAACCTGGATTGCTTTGACGGGTAAAAGTGGCGTACTCTGCTTTATGTCGTTAGATAAGGAATTCCAATAGGATTCAGATATGCATGTAATGTCACTACCGGTATCAATGAGGCATTTTACTTGTTTTTCAAATAGTCCTATAATTATTTCTGACTTGTGAATAATCCGATCGTCTTCCCAGTGGTCCTCTTCCTCAAATAGAGATGCCGTTACCTCATTGTTAAGTGTTACTAATTTATTCTGTAACGTATGAGTACGGTGTTTTAAAATTTCTGTAATTTCTAAGGCGATACTTTCAATACTCTTATTGCATTTACTTAGCTCGAACCCAAACCCAGCTTTGCCTAGCGATAACCTTACTTGTAACGGCCTTCTCAAACCCTGATTACCCGTTTTACCTAATGTCTGACCCGGCTTCCAGCCCATTTTTAACATTATATTTAGAACAGGTAATTTTTGCATCCCTAAAACAACTGATGAGGCGGGATTATAATCACCAGTACCTATTAGTTTAAATTAGCACTCTCAGTATTAATATCAACATTAGAATTATTTACACTGGTTGGTTCACTTATGTCAATCACATTAGCGTCCCTAGGTTTT
This sequence comes from Synanthedon vespiformis, assembly GCA_918317495.1. Taxonomy (NCBI): domain Eukaryota; kingdom Metazoa; phylum Arthropoda; class Insecta; order Lepidoptera; family Sesiidae; genus Synanthedon; species Synanthedon vespiformis. Next base: position 7,757,740 of record OU906966.1, on the reverse strand, counting down.
GCAGCACTTTGATATTGAATCCTTGAATACTCGTTTCTTCTGTTTTGATAGTTAGGCTTGGCGCCATTGTACCCACGGAAGGTGGGATAATCATGTTTGTTAACATTATCCAATTTGCGTAGAAACTCCGTCGCATCTAATATTGTGTGAAAATTACTGACGGCCCAAGCATATTGAACCGCCTGTGGAAAGTGACATATAATGTCACTTACTAGCTGCCTTTCCGGGATGGGGTAAGTGAGCATTTTCGCCTTCCCAGCCAATGAAATGAAGTATCCGAGCATCGTGGGACACTCCGTTTTATTCCAAGTGCCCTGAACAATTTTCCGTCTTAATAGGCTTTGTTCAGCCTCTCCCCAATATGCACTCAAAAAATCTCGACTGAAATCTTCAAGTCCCGTCCATCTTTCTTTATATAGACGAGCCCAATCGCGGGCTTCTCCCTCCAAGCAATCAATGATGGAATCCACTACGCTGCTCGCGGACGGCGTCCTTTTCAAGTATGCCTTGAGGTCCTCCACGAAGGCAATCGGATGACATCTATTTTTCCCTGGATACTTAGGACGGTCTATGTTGGTGTTTTGTATAATATAATTTAAATTTTCTCCTCCTATTCCGCCCTGCATTCTATTAGTATATTCGGAACTTAGAGGAGGCATAATGCTCAAACCCCCTGCAGCACTTCCTTGTGACGTCTCCGGTTGGCTTTCCTTCAGTTGGTTTAATCTCATGGTCAGGGTAGCAATCTCCCGTCGAAGAGCTCTATTCTTTGCTTGACAAAATTCATGGCCACTAACCGAGCTCCCATTCGTCTCACTGCTCTTCTTCACTCCCTTTTGACTTTCGTTTCTTCTTGTTGATTTGGTAGTATTAGTTTTCTTCTGTACTTTCGGCATTTCGTTGGTATTTAAATTTTAACTACCTGACAAAATTAGCTTATTAGCTTGCGTAATACCCTGGAATAAACCAAACCAAAAGATCTAACTAAACAATAAATTTGTAATCTAATTATTTACATCGTTGGTCATTACCAAGTCTCCTCCTCTTCAATGTAATAAATCTTAAGATGTTATTCAATAACCTTGTCAAGTAGTGTTACATATTTAAATTAAACGTCTATAATTTTCTAAAATTTCTTATTAATGACGTAATCTTTTACGATATCGTTTTGATTAACTGAATTTATTATACTATATTTGTAAAGCTTCAATACTACCAAACGTCACCTATCAAACACCTGCGGTCAACTTCGTAAATCCTAATTAGGCACGCCCCCAAGATCCTAACTTACTAATTTATTTGAACCACAAGATATAACAACCTCGAACAAAAGATATTACAAATAAAGGCAGTCGCAATGGATTTAAATAAGTAGTAATTTCCCTAGTACCTAGAGCCATATAACATAAGAACTATAAATTACTCCTACAAAATTTAACAATCTACTAAAGTTTTACCTAGATTAACTTTACTTACTAACATTAGAGAGTTTTGTTAAGCGTCTTTAAACTAATGTAGGCGATTTTAAACTAATTTGATTTATTATATTTACTATAACCTATCTAACCATTCATCTTAAGTTTTACTCTTTAAATCTAACTAAATTAATATAAAATATCTCGCCCCCATATTGTAGAAACGATGAACATACTTGTAGATCTGCTAGCTAGTAATATTTGAAGAACAATTAAGCACAATCGATTACGTTTTCAAACCTCTATCCATTTCACGGACAACAAATTGTAGGCATGTTTAGCCCACACATCAAAACAATAAGCCGTACGACCATAGTTCCTGAAATCCTGGTCATTGGCACCACCAAATTGTAACGACCCCCCCCTTTTATATTATTGCTTTGAAATGAACCTAATTGGTCAAATGGAAGATGCATGAAAATGAAAATGGAAAATTGTGAAGAATGAAAGATGCGTGTCTACGACTACTACGTGGGGTGCTCCACCCTCTACGCCCAATCTTTCCGGACTACAGCGCTACGTAACACAGCTCTACGCTGAAGTCTACATAGCTTTCCTGAAACACCTTCCTTTCTTCACACACATACTTGCATACTTATAATAGTTACTTATAAGAATATTTACTAATTTTCTTAATACAATTTAAGATGTATTTTATTGGCATTGTGATCGTCTAATAGTGGCAGGGCCCCACGCTACGTTCAATAGTACCCTTTGATTCTTTGTAGAGGTACGTAATACTTTGTGCTAAACTGTTGAAAGAATTTAATAGATGAATTTAATGAATTTAAAGAATTTAATGAATTTAATACTCTAGCATGGATCTTCTAAATGCTAATAAACTACTGAGATTTATATAAATCTTAAATCAGTTAATGATAAGGGATTATATAAAGTAGGGTTAGATAGGTTTCACTATATTGACTAGTGAATCTTTAAGCCATCAGGCTAAAGGAATTTAAGTAGGAACCCATTCTTTAACGAAAGGGTTAAGGATACTCGCGAGCCCCAACCATTCGCCCCGAGCCGTGAAAGTCATCCACAGTATTCTTTCTCCGTTTGACAGGAAAGGTTATAGTTGCGTCACTTAGACGATAAATGGTAGGATATAAGGAATCCTCCAATCCCATATAGTTGTATTTCAATATTTACCAGAGAGTATCTCTAGGTCAATTAACACCACCATCATGATGTTAAGGTTGCAGGAACATGGTTGTCGCTTTGAATAATCTGTAGCAGGTCATGTATTTAGATTGCTTGCAAGCGCTCTGTAGTGCTACGGTTAGTAGTACGGGACTACAATGGCCTCGACTGTTGTTCACCTCCCCTCGCGGCTCCTTCCGCGTAAGATCGTCAGTAAATCAACATCTAATCCAAAGTGCCCCAATTCTGTTGGTACTACCTCCCGAATTACGCCATACTTATTGAGTCACTTCAGCCGAAGAAGAATACGTATGTTCGAAGCACTGCCTGTTTCCAGTCACTCGAAAGGACGATATTTTAATTCAGTAATATAAATTCGTTAGGTGGGGACCACCAGATGATCGTGTTAGCTGACCACGAGCTTCTCCATGTGAAGTCATAATCAAATAATCATGATAATTCCAATTCAATATAGAGATTGGAGTGGTTTGGTGAGTAAACTCACAGTAGGAAGGTTTCATAGATCTGCAAGCACTACGCTTGGCAGGTATGTTGTTTTTAGTAAATAATAAGACTGTCTGATTAGAACAGTCTTGCATTGTAGATGATAGCTGGAACAAGGCAATCCAATGTCGCCAGTGTATAAATTATATAATAATATTTTTATAAATAAATTAGTTGAGCTACAGCCCATTTAAGTTTGCTGGTATTATTCATGAACAGTTTAAAATGAATATGTACAATAAAGATGTATCATTTAGCATGTTTGCTGCAATGTTGGTTTAGGAAACTGCAACAAGTCTGTACTTGTGAGGTCTCTACACACATATAAATACTAGAGAAAACTTAAGGCTTCCGTGGGGCTGTGATAATGATAGGGATCAGAATCCAGAACCACTTGTGTACGCTGGGAGGCCAGAAGAATTATATCTCATGTAAATACAGCGGCAAAGAGATAGATATTTACGGATAAATATCTACCTGTAACTCACCTAGCACAGCCTAGGCACAGATATCTATATAAGTAAATAAATTTCAATAATAAATGAACGACCTTTAAGAAACTGCATCAAGTCTGTACTTGTGAGGTTTTTACACACATATAAATACTAGAGAAGACTTAAAGCTTCCGTGGGACAGTAGAACAGCCTTTCGGTCATTCTCTGGACCACTTGTGTACGCTGAGAAGCTAGAAGAATTATATCTCATGTAAATACAGCGGCAAAGAGATAGACATTTACGGGTAAATATCTACCTGTAGCTCACCTAGCACATCCTAGGCACAGATATCTATATAAGTAACTGGATTTCAAAAATAGATGAACGACCTTTAAGAAACAGCATCAAGTCTGTACTTGTGAGGTTTCTACACACATATAAATACTAGAGAAGACTTAAAGCTTCCGTGGGACAGTAGAACAGCCTTTCGGTCATTCTCTGGACCACTTGTGTACGCTGAGAAGCTAGAAGAATTATATCTCATGTAAATACAGCGGTAAAGAGATAGATATTTACGGGTAAATATCTACCTGTAGCTCACCTAGCACATCCCAGGCACAATCCCTCAAAAGACGCTATTTTAATTATTTTAAATATGCAAACTGTTGAATTATAATCAGACTACGAATAATATTTAATATTAGGGAATCAAATTATTATTGTAATATATAACTTTAATAAGTAAACAATAAATATTCAGTGGATATTATCAGTTACTGCAAAGTTTAATGGTTCTTTAAGAGGAGACAAAAGCCAAGGTGTTTTATTCATTTATAATGGCTAGTTGTCTAATATTTGAAAATCATATAACTAATTATTAAACATTAGTCTATTAAATTATATTACAATTTAAAATATATGTAAATGAAATTGTGTTCGATTTGAGAAAAAAATCTCTACAATGAACAAATACCACTAAAGCAGAACATAGGACACTACACACTATTAGATTTTCACACTATTTTTGAAGGCTTTCAACCACTTCTAAATATTGCTTGTGTTGAAATGATATAAATAAATACTTAGTCACAATCATCTCTCACACGCCTTGCATTCATAACTATGTTATTTTATATTTGCATTTACTCCCTATACCTATACCTACTCTATTTACATTGATGTTGTTTCTCATACATTGAGTAATGATCCATAATTATTTCAAATAGTTATCATAGTATATTCTAACAGCAATACCCAATTTAAAATTTATGATTTATATAAATATCTAACCTTTCAAAATTAAACATTAATAAACATCAATGTAATTAATTCCTATTTCAAATTATAACCTGTGTTCCCTAACAACACGATACTATGAAACCAATGTCTAAGTCCTCACTATATTACCTAATTTGATCTAATTAAACATGTAACACAAATAACCCTCCGCTATAAAGTTAATAGTTTAATTATTTAATTAATTTAGTCAAATGAACCTAATTCGTCGTTTAAATCCGCACACAACGCAAAATAATGCCCAAATTAAATATAAAATATAATAAATCCGACATTAAGAAATAACTACCTGGATTCACTCTACCAAGCTCTATAGTAATTAAGCAAAAGATTTTAATTAAATAAATTATTGAAATCATAATGAAACGTTATTGAGTGAAATAAAATATAATCTTTTTATTATTTAATTAATTCAGTTAAATGAACCTAAATTGCCTAAAATCCCCACGCGACTCAAAATAATGCACAAGCTAAATATAAAATAAAATAAATTCGAAATTAAAAAATAACTATGTGAATTAATAAAATTAAATAAGTTATTGAAATCATAGAGAAACGTTATTGAATGTGATAAAATCTAGTTCTTTGATTATTTAATTAATTTAGTCAATTGAACCTAAATTGTCTAAATTCCGCACGCAATACAAAACAATGCACAAGAAAAATATAAAAGAAATTCAAAATCTAAATTGCTGTAAAAAACACACACACACAAACAAAACACAATAATGCACATGTAAAATAAAAGAAATTCAAAACCCAAATTGCTGTGGAAAACACACAAAATAAAATAATGCACATTTAAAATAAAAGAAATTCAAACCCCAAATAGCTGTAAAAAACACACAAAATAAAATAATGCACATTTAAATAAAATAAATTCGAACCCCAAATTGCTGAAAAAACACACAAAATAAAATAATACACATATAAACTCAAAATAAAAATCTGGACCTGTGAAAAATCATGCTTACTTACCTTATCACTGCTATCTTACCGCTACACCTTCAAGTTCTGAAGTTTGTTGCCAATCGACGCACTAGATAGTTACACTTGAGAATCTCTTATAAGAATCTAATAAACTCGAATTGTCTGCGGAAATCTCAACGCAGCGCGAAAATAAACTAAAATCAATTACGTCTTACTCCAGCAACTATCAAAACAAAATGCCCCCGTACTCCCGTCGTCGACCCTATTTAAGCTATCGCCACCCTTCTTTTCTTCAAAGTTTTCCCATAATAACAAACAAAGGACACAAAGAAATCGTCACATTTTTTTTATACCGTCGAAATTTCTACCTGTGTTAACCGAAATATTCCTTTGTAAAAGCCGACAGTATTCGCACATTACCATATTAGACAATGCAAAAACAACACGGCGGCTTTTACACAAAACGCATCGATTGCTCAAACAAAGCTAACTTATACCTTCTTCTAGTGGCTTCCGGCCACTCTATTGATACAAATGTAAACAAAATATTTTTTTTGTAATTTTGTTTTTAAATTTTACGTGAGAACGCAATCTTTTCTTGATTCACACATGACTTCAAAGGACACCGCTTTGAATAGATGTTTACCTATTTTTTCCATACAATTCTTTTGTCGAGTTTTAGTGACGCATCAAAATAAAGTACACAGAAAATTATATAATTATGTTACTTTAATTTCAATCACAAGGATTGATCCGTTACAGTGCCCGCGACTTCGCCCGTGTTAAAAGTCCTAACCTAAAAATCGACTTTAACATATAAAAGCTGGTGTAAATGAAAGTCTAATTAGATTTTTTTTATAAATTATAATAAAATATCAATCAGTTAGACGAAATATTTAGAACAGTTCTCCAGCCCTTCTCGCTCCCACCACGATTCCTGCCCATGTTTCTCTGCATACTTGTTCAATAAACAGCGGATCCAGATGGAATCCATCGAAACCACCTCCCAGGCCAGGCAGTTCATAAGTATACGACAAAGGAACGCCTTCTTGGTGAGCCCAATCTTCAGAAGCGCCTGACGCGGGGTAGTCCAAAACCAAAACTGCGTTTCCAACTATGTATTTTGGAAAACTAACAAGGGCTGCAGCGTCGATAGCTGTCGCCATGTTTACTCCAACGGTGTGGAGAGCGAAAGCATTATGAGAGAGAGAGCCATCATGGCCCCAAGGATATAGAATCATGCTGCCGTAACTATGCATAGTGATGTACAAGGCCATGCGGTTAAGATACTCATGGATGACATCGCGAACTATTCTGGTCTCGACTTCGGAGAAAGCGGAGTTTCCGGGGTAAGTATCGCCGCAAGGGTTGGAGCTCACGCCTACTGTATTCCAGAAGAAATCATAGTTTCGGTTACCATCAACTCCGGGGCATAACCAGCTCAGTGAATGAGTGTCAGTGGAACGAGTCTTACGCCAGAAGCGACTCTAAAACATTTAAATGAATAAAATTAATTTATAATAAGCATATAAAAATGATCTACCGATGTCTCATACAAGGACACCAGTATAATACAACGCAACTATGATCGTTAACATGGAATCGAACTTATATACTCTCCGCAGAACAAGGAACAGTCTTTTTGTGCATGTTGGCGTAGAAATAGTTCTAGCCAGGGCAAACGAGCCAGAATTACTGCACAAACGCAGTAGAACAATGTCTTTGAAGTGTTGGAAACAGAAGACGGTGATAGTTGGCCCATAGGCTACACTTGATTAAGATTTTCTCCTAATCAATATTTAGGATTGATTTTAGGACAATATTTAGGATTTGCTCGTTGAAGAACTTATTCAAATACAAAATCCGTTCTTAAATTATAGATTCTAAAATAACCACGTCAATTATAGTTTTCACAGTTAAATGTTACTTTTATTTAATTACTTTATATAAATAGTTTTATATTCATTTGACATAAATATTCATAAGAGTTTAAAATCATTTGAAACGATTCTAACATACGATATTTTAGTAGGATCAAAATGTAAGGTCTTACTTTGATTATAAAACTTTATAGAACGGAGTAGAAGAATGAATTAATGGATTGGACATCTTAATCACCTAAACGAGATGAAGTAGTGGATAACAGCAGCCAATGCATCGGCAATAATAATAATAATGTAAAACATACTCACAGTGAACGTAAATTTGTAGCCATCAGGATTGACAACTGGCAAAATAATCCAGTCAAAGTTCTCGAGTAGATCTGGTTCTGTAATGTCTTCAGTTAATTTTCTTATCATCCAGGTGACAGATGGAGGACTAATCCACTCTCTGGCGTGGATACCACCGTCAATAAAGATCACTGGCTTACTGTTGTCTTGGAAATTTGTTGTAGAAATCTTCAGATAATAGATAGGGCGACCTTCAAATGAGTGACCTGGTGTAACTAGAGTGACTGTATCAGGGAATCTTTCTGCGATATCCTTAACGTAGGCATCAATCTGGAAATTAGAATATTTGTATTAGTAATAATCTGGAAATTTCAGGCAGGCAGATGAGATAAGATCAGGTAAAATGAATCAGGAGATTGAAATAAATAGTTACCCTTAAGTTAGATAGCTTTAACAAAGGTCAAGTGTGCTTTTAACATAAATACCGTAGCCCGACAGAAAGCTCTAACTTATGACATGATTTGATTATTGCAAAAATTATTCGCTACTGTAGAACTAATCATTCTAAAAATTACTTCCTTCATCGTTCCAAGTATCACTAAAATAAAGTTCTGAATGATATTGACATATTTTCCAACAATTTGAATACTTACAAAAAGAAAATTGGCGAATTACTTTTAAAAAAATAATTTCTATCACATAGAATATTTTCTTTTTTTATATTTATTTATTTTTTAAATTAATGGATAAATGTTAATATGTAATGTCATGATTCTTGAGGCCTATTTGTATATAATTTATATATATGAAAGATATAATAATGGCTGTATGAAATCTAAATAAATAAATAAAATTATCAAAATCCTACCATGATAATTATCATTTTACCTAATATTAAAATTATCTAAGAAAAACTTACCACTTCCAACTCCTGGTAGTTGTCGTAAGGCATGTGTGATTTTCCACTCCTCGTGGTTGCATTTTTCTTCGCCTCTATACGACTGTCATCAATATCTAAAGCTCTAAAATGAAATTAACAATAATTTATTAATATATTATTGTCTGAGATTCGATAAAAAATCAGTTAATGTTGAAATTTTCAATCAGTCAGTTTTAAGTGGAATTTCTGGTTATTGGTGGATTAGATTATTTATCATTAAAGGAAATGATTCTATTAGCAATAGTAAGAACCTTCATCATTTTGAAGACGTGATGCTAATCGTTATAAATATTTTATAGATCTTTAAATAATAATAATAATTATGTTGAAATGATACAGAAAGACGACATAAGACAATAAACAATAAATTAAAGATCCATTTTTCAAACACTTTTAATTCACGAATGTTTTTCAAAATGCATTTTTCACAAATATTCAACTTATGTAATTTCCTCTTGAAGAAAAAAAATAATACCTACGTTTCACTATACCTACGTCATAATATTATCAATATTTTCAATAATACGTGTAATCCCTTAATTCAAGCAATCAGTTGAATTACGATATAATCAATTACACTCAATCAAATTTTATCGCTTAGATAACAGCCTAATTGAAAGGTATTTTATGAGCTTACGATTACTGGTAGCTACAAACAATTACGCACAGGCAAACAAAACTGAATTATTCATTCGTAACCTGTTTACAAAGTTAGAAAAAAATCCTAGTTCGTAGCTAGTTACAAAACTTAGTTACGTACGCGGACGAAGGGTCATAAATCTATTTATTTGATTTTTTTATTAAAGGCCATGTCAAAGTTAAATAGGATTTTTAAATAATCGAGGTAATCAAACAAAGTAAAAGATCGTTCTGGAAGTATACACACAAGAGTTTTGGATTTTAAGCTGTAAAATTTAAGTGTGCCTACAAATGCATGACTTAATCTATACTAATATTATAAAGAGGAAAGATTTGATTGTTTGTTTGTTTGTTTGTATTGAATAGGCTCCGAAACGACTGCACCGATTTGAAAAATTCTTTTACCATTAGAAGTCGACATTATCACTGATGATCATAGGCTACTTTTTACTGCGGGAAAATGCTTCATTCCTACGGGAAAACGGGTAATAGGACAACAGGTAGTAAGAATCATCCTTCCATACTTACCATTTTCACATAACTTCTAAACGGCTGAACCGAGTGGGTTGAAATTTTATATGGGTATTTCGATGGTTTCCTGGATGATTTAAAAATACAATTGGACCCAGTAGATGGCGCTGCTGTCGGTATGACAACTACTAAACGGCTCGACCGATTGGGTTGAAATTTTGTATGTGTATTTCCATGGTTTCACAGACACGAATGTGTTATATTTTATAAAGTTACGCGGACGAAGTCGCGTGCAACAGCTAGTTTATAGGTAAAAATGTAATAAACAAATTAGAATAAATAGTTTTGTTAGTTGATCATAAGACTAATAGGTACTCACGATTTCACATCCTCAGCGTGGACTCTGTAAGCTATGTTTTCCTTCTCCAGGAACTGGATGAGGGGAGCCTGGTATTCCGGCCTCACGAGAGCAACACCTTCGCGTCCAACTATGGCATGACTGAGGAAATCCAGCTCATATGTCAATGCCACAGAGTTCAGTGTTCTCACCTGCTCCTGGGTCGAAGGAGCTAAGTAGTAGGACTTCCATCTGCAAAGATTATAAATACTAATGATACATCTGTAAGGGTTGGTCATTGAGTAAGTAACTTTGTTTTCAGAGATTTCGTGTTTATAGGCTCCATAAAATGAAACTAAATTACGATTTTTAGAATTTTTTTATGTGTGTATGTATGTTCCTCCATAACTCTTAAACGAATTAACTGATTTTCATGAAACTTGGTAGATAAACATTTAGACGTATAGGACACAGGATATTATGCTACTTTTCCTTTTTCAACGTGAACGAAGTCGCGGGCGCCAGCTAGTATTTAAATAAGTTTCTAAGTAAGTATATTCTGTATAAATATAATATTTATTTAAACTTAATAAATGATATGTGCAGTTACTTATTTACTTTACTTGTTATCGCAGTTACAATGTTTACTTAATTTACTTATTGTATTTTTTAAGTTAATATGATTTTTATAAACGTTTTAAATTAAGTTTAAGGGCATCATAGGGTTAGCAAAAAAGTAGAATTTACTCCTTACGAACGAACATATATTATATTATATGTATTACATATATTTTAGCCTATAACGCGTAACGTAACGCGTTTATTTCCATAAATTTTCATACCAGTTGCTTTTATATGAAATCGATTTTTAAGACGACACAATAGGCGGCTCGAACTCATCGGTGCGTGTAGCTAAAATTCATTCTGTCTCACACAGCACAATGCGCGGGAAAAGCACTCGACAGAGATTCACAATGATTTATACCAAAAATAAAATCATAAATAGACCCTTGGGCGTATACTCTTTTTGACAAAACTACTGCATAGATCTATTTCGTGTAAAGTTATTTGAACTCTTGAATAACTATTTAATGTTTGTAGGGAAAGTATTTTGGAGTTTTTGTACACTAGAGTGACCTATTCGCCCTCAAAGTTGCATTAAAACTTGTATTAAAATATGGATTTTTCAAGGATCATATCTTTTAATTGATTTTTTTTTTTAAAGTTTGTATGACAACGACTAGTTAACGACAAGATAAATCGGTATCATGCATACTTTTGTAAATTAAACATAAAACAGCAGAGTAATAATCATTCTACGTTTGTATGGAGGAAGCTTGAATCACCTTAACTAGTAAACTGCGAAAATTAAATCCCGTAACAAATTAATATGAAAGTATTTCATATATAATTATACAAGTAATAACTATGTATAATACTGACCCTTTATATTCCTCGTGTTTGGCATAAGCCACAGCAAAGAAGAACAGTAGAGCCCACGCCTTCATCTTTGACGGTATGTCATTGCGAACATTATACAAACATACTTATAACACATTATTTCCTGATAAGATGTCGATATCACAACATTATCTAAACTGATAAAGATTTCTTTTCTGGTATTCCCAAAAACACTTGCCTATTAATGAATATTTCGTTAATATCTACTACGAATATATTTTATTTGTCTTTTCGTCCCATGTGAGACATTTTTTCACATTGAGTCTCAATATTGTGATAGTGAGAATGTATCTGATTTGGATTGCGTTGAATTGTATTTGTGATTTTGGATTGTGTTAAAAATGTGTTAAAAAGGCAGGTAGAGTTATTCCAGAATATTTCTTGTTTGTGAGTGTTCAGTTGTTTTGCACTTTTGAATGTATTAATTGACTTATGTGGCCGACTGTACTACTTCCAATAGCTATATGTTATACTAGCTGGTGCCTGCGACTTCGTCCTCGTTGAAAAAGAAAAATTAGGCTATCCTGTGTCCTGTACGTCTAAATGTTTATCTGCCAAGTTTCATGAAAAACAGTTAATTCGTTTTAGAGTTATGGAGGAACATACGTACCATACATACATACATACAATACCTACACTTACAGAATTATTATTAGTATTGATACCGTATTGAGCTATTTTTGAGCTGATTTGAGCGAACCATCAAGAAAAGTGTATAGAAATGGCATTAATATAAAATGTAGTGTAATCAGATGTCGCTTTATAGAATAAATGCCCCTTAACAAAGTTGTCATCAAATTTAACTGTTAACCATCTTTTAAATAAATAAATTGTCTTGTCTGGATTATACGAATAAGAAGTTTGATTTCAACCCTGTGCTGTGAAAAGTTGAAGTTTAGAAGTTAAACAAAAAGCAAGAAGCTTACTTAGTCATGATGGGTAAAAGGAAGAGACAGTTACCTAATCATTATGTTGGGACTTCTAATTGCAGGTGGTATCAAAGTTAGTACTTATTTGGATTTTAGACGATACGAATCAGGCATAACCTCACAGTGTCCCCTACATTGAAGGATTTGAAGATTTTTGAATTTAACAAAAAAAAATCGACTTCAAACCGTTTTCTCATGGATGCCATTGTCAGAACTGGACCAAATTTAAATGGGATCACACGGGAATCACCAGCTTTCAAATAAATAAAGGATCATCAAAATCGTTTCATGCAGTCGAAAGTTATGAGGTGACAAACATAAAAAAAAATACAGTCGGTCGGGTACAAAAAATACAAAATGGAAGTCGGTTGAAAAAAGTTGCTATCAATATTCCTGAAACTGTTATTCGAAAATTTTCCTTTCTGTAAAATTAATATTATTTAACAATTTTCGAATTAATTTTGTGCAATTTAGCAGACGAAAGTTGTTGATGTTGTAAAATTGAATGAAAATTGTTTTATTTATTTTTTCTCAACTTTTTTTTATATTTTTTTATGTATAAACACATTTTATCAAAGTATTTATTAAATGTTATCAATTATTTCGTACGATTTGTTATCATTAAAACTAATCCCGGTTGAAACGTATTAAAATGAATTGTTAATCTTTTACAACGTAATAAAATGAATCGGTTTGGTTTGTTTTATTTGATTTTGATTACCAAATATACGCTGATACCATAAAATAATATCATCAGAATATACCATTATATTAATTATATTTTTGAAATAACACAGGCACATGCGTCAAACTTAATTATTACTATCGTAAGGACCGGGTCAACGGCACTTTAATTAGTCAAGCTATAACTTGAAAACACATTAAATTCTAAACAAAATATGTTCTATACATTATTTTGATAAGCTTCACGGTTTTCAAGCTATAGCAAGTTTTTGAACCAACATTCAACGTTTAATAAGTTTCAAAGTTTCAAAGATACAAAAAAGTTTCAAAGGAAAAAATTATCCTCATCAAATTCTTAACAAAATATATTCTATATATTATTTTGATTACCTTGACGGTTTTCAAGTTATAGCTGGTTTTCCAACTATGAAATTTTGTTTAAAAACTGGCTGTAGCTTGGAAACCGTCAAAATAATCTAAAAGTGTATGGAACATATTTTGTTAAGAATTTAATGGTGGTAATTTTTGGCTTTGACACTTATTTTGTATCTATTAAAGTTTTCGCAAAATACTTAAAAAACCATTGACGGGGACAAACTTTGTGATGTGGAGGGGTGAAGCGGCAAGTGGAAAGTGGGGGAGAGTTGTGGATCTTGATCACCAGACCCAAAGGTATAACCCACATAAGTTTCAAAACTTTATTAATTAGTTTGTCTGAAAACACAGAATTCCCGTATTATTAGTAGTGGTAGGGCACACTGCGTTTCGCAGTCATTTGGGCAGCCCGTCTGCCCCCCCTCGGTGGGTCATGACCGTGCAGTGGTGGGGGGGCTTAACCCTCGGCAATCCGGACGGTTGCAGGGGCCGGTGGGGTCACCGGTCTTTGCTTGGCTGATCGGATTGTCGCGGGGATTGCGTGGGGGAAGACCCACGCGCGTGTGCTCCGAGCCGGCTCCGGCCATCGGAGCTTGTGACGGAGCAACAGTTTGGTGGCTCCAACTGTCCGTTGGAGCTTCACCGGTCACCGCTCGCTGGGCCGAGGAACCGTACTCGGCCCACGTGGGTGTAGGCCGGTGAGAGACGGCACCCCCGGTCTTTGTGCGTCGGACCGAGGTATGGGTCTCGGTTCTGCGTACGAAGACCGGCGCGGGTCGCAGCGGGCGGATTCTCTCGGATAGCTCTGTCGCTCAGTGGTAGTTGGGCAACGCACGCGAAGACGGAGCTCTACGGCAGGGAAGGACCGTCTGGCAGAGTACTGCAATCGCGGCTTTGTGGAGGGTGGTGAAGACCCGGTAGCGCGGCCGGCCTAGTAACCACCCTCTGCAGTCGTTCGGAAGAGTGAACACCCGGCCTCGCCACCCGGCTTAGTAACTCTTCCGACGATAACACGAGGTGGAGCTGCCGCGATTGATGTGGAAATGTCAGGCGGAAACCCCCTTTGGGCCGCCCACCCTTAATGCCGTAGAGATGAGCGGCCACATGAGCAGGGGTTTTCCGAGAGTTTCAGGTGGAAGCGGCCTCCAACTCTGCGGTATGTTGTGCCGCAGAGAAGAGGTTATGGAGTGCTTCACGACTGAAGCCCCTCGCTGACTGCCTGCTGCGAGAGGTGGAGAATAGGCAGCCTGTGCCGCTTCGCCCAGGGGCGGCGGACATGGGGTCGTCCGCCGTCATCACAACACCGGGCAACGAGGGGAGACGTGCTGTGTGTTTCCGGCGCGTCTCTTCACGGCGCGGAGGTTACACTCCGCGCCTTATCGAGGTGGAGCCCGCAAGTGTGCGGGCCTCGTCTGGCGGGGGAACACCGTAGCGTGTCTAAACGTCCCCTGACCCCCGCCCATAGACGGCGCGAAGAAACATCGCGGGGTTTTAGTGGGTAGAAGTCCCACATACCCCACCGATATCCCCATGTTCGGTGGGGATCTGATTCGCAGATTTCCTCGCGTAATAAAAAAAAAAAAAGCCCGTCTGGCGGCAGTAACCACCCCCTTACAGAATACCACTGTGAAATAACAGCATTATGTGCTGTTGTGTTTCGGTGAGTGAGTAAGTTATGCCAGAGCCCATTACCCCATCCCTCCCTTATCCCTTACCCTTAATCTTTCTATGGTCGGCAGCGCACTTGTAGCACTTATGGCGTTGCTTGGTTATAGGCGACGGTAGCCACCTACTATCAAGTGGACCGTCAGCCTGTCTGTCGACCTTAACATTAAAAAAAATCTCAATTTAGGGCCAACTAACGACAGTCGTCGTCCCTCGTTCGCGCAAGTTTGTGGTTTGTGGTTGAGAGAACTTTGTATTACTTAAATCATTATAAAATGCCTAGTTGCGCTGTAAAAGGCTGCAAAACTATGACACTAAAGTTAAAAAGGAACAGGGAATATCGTATCATCGGTAAGTAATCTTGTTACATGTTAAACTACTTTTCATATTCAGACCAGATCCAACTTTGAAAAGTCCAACTTTGAAAACTTTCTAAAATATCAATAAAATCAAAGAAAATAATTTTGTTGCATATGAAGGTATTTTCGTCACTAAATGCGTTCTGATCTGATTGTATATTTTATGTTAATCCACCACTAAATACCCAATAATTTATGCATTTAAGCTGATAAGATTACAAGCGAACGTCGTTGTGCAAAAAATTACTGCTATCGCTTGCATACTTGTTCAGTAAATAAATTAATATCTTTCACACATTCCACACGGCACCATCTAGTTCCAAAGTAAGCAAGTAAGTATGTATTATGGATACCAGACACTTGATATACTACATACATTACTTTTTTTTGTAAATACATACATGTTATAAATACAAAACATGCATGACTCAGGTATAAAGGTAAAATGTTAACACATAAACATTTGCCCCTAGCGGGATTCGAACAAGCGACCGTTTGGTTAACAGCTAGGGTTACTAGCCACTAGACCAAACGTGTCAGTACATCTGAACAGTGAACACACTCTGGAACACAAGCGCTCGGTTGCCGATAGAGCTCGTAATGGTGAAGTCAATTCAAAGAAGGTTTTCCTTTCATTTAATTTATCAAGTTTGTTAGAGAGATTTCATCCTTATAATTTACCCTAACGATCGATACAATAAAAGTACAGGCTGCAATTTTTATAGATTTTAGTCGGGTCGATTCCCGGGTGTGGCAAGGGATTTTTTGAAAATCTTTGAATGCAGTTTTCTTTCTATTCAAAAATAAAGGAATGTTTTCTTTGAGTAAAACTTTTTGACTTAAATGTCAAAAACACAAATAAAAATTACAAATAAAATTAAAAATAAAAATAAAATTATTATTATTAATTATGGTCCATGAGCCAGCGACAGATTTTCATATATATATTTTCCTCCCAGTCGATAACTCGTAAAATTACTGAGAGGGTTGTATCATGAAGCGTTGTGAACGTCAGCTGCGGCTCCGATGGTGAGTTGAGCAGTAGAGTGGTAGCCGCCCACGCACATAATAAAAAAATTTTTTAATCATTTATTCCCGATTAAAAATTCATCAAATTATAGTTAGCCTAATATTTTGAAGAAACAAAATTGTCAGCTATTTACAAAATGGTGGTATATACGTCAGCAGGTCACACGAATATATACGTGTTCAGTGATTACTTCCCAATAGAAAATTTATCAGATGATAGTTTATGTATTACTGTTAATAAATAAAAAAGTCAGCTGGCTATTCTATATGGCTGACGTTCACAACGCATCATGACACAACTCTCTCAGGCATTTTACAAATTATAGACTGAGAGGAAATCATTGACGAAATTAGTGCCTGGCTTACGGACCATCAGGGGCGCTATTCATAAGAGCGAATACGTTCTCTCGCAAGTTTGGAGCGTTATTTGAAACTTAGGTATTGCTGTACATTGCTCGCAAATGTTACAGCGTAAGTACTTTACGTACTACTAGCTGTTGCACGCGGCTTTGCCCGCGTAACTTTATAAAGTATAGCATATGTTACTCGCTGATTATATAGCTTCCCAACAGTGAAAGAAGTGACCTACAATATTGTTGATCGCTAAATACTATAAGCAAATTTTTCTAATCGATCCAGTAGTTTCTGAGCAAAACAATCATATCTTTCCTCTTTATAATATTAGTATATAGATTTAAGAAAATTTTCAGGACGCTATTGAGACCGACCTAAGAAAATTTACCGCCGACGGTTAACAGTCAACTTGATGGTAGATTGTTACCGTCGGCTAACACAAGCAACTTATGAGAAAACAGTCGTTTATCATATTATATCAATCTATAAGTGTAATAAATCTGTAAGTGTATGTATGTATGTATGTATGTTCCTCCATAACTCTTAAACGAATTAACCGATTTTCATGAAACTCGATAGATAAACATTTAGACGTACAGGACACAGGACATGCCATTTTTTTTTCCTTTTCAACGCAGACGAAGTCGCGGGCGCCAGCTAGTGTAATTATAAAACCGCATCTACAACGATACAAACAAACACTGCAATTTTTCATATTAATATCATAATGAGGTCGATTGCATGATATTGCACACACAATTGATAAATTAGTACGTACACGTACACGGATTAAAAATATAATCGACAAAATTAGATAAATTAACATTTATAGAAATTCTTATCTAAATACTGTGGATTATAAATATAAGTAATGATTTGTGGAACTACTGTTATTCTTATAACTCAAATATGGCGTTTAAGACAATATTTTTTGTTTGTCTTGCTGTTAGTATTGTTCTAGCAAAACATGAAGAATACGATGGGTAAGATTATTTTAACATTTTTATGTGATATATTATTCTAAGTACATATCTAATTCTCTTAAGAGCGTTACAGAATCAGAATCATGTTGAAGTGAAAATTTATGATTCCCGGCGGATCATAATGCCATGATGTGTTTAGTTTGCAGATAAGATATTAACGTAATATTATTTGCAGTTCTATAAACTAGATAATGGCTCAAAAAGATTTTAAAATATTGGGATAATTTTCTCATTAGAACAGCTTTTAAGTAGCCCTTTTTTAAAACTAGCGGTCGACGGTCTACGCAGAAGTGAGATATTAGTAAAATTACATGTGAAAAACTTATAAAAATATTGATTTTCCAAAAATTCATATGATTTATTAGATAATGGTTGTAAAAAATATACGATTTCTGTAAATTTTCATTCAAGAAAAGTATAATCAAAAGTGTCACTTTTTGTAATTTTTCGCGATATTAAACGTCTTATTTTAGGATCAAATTTGAGATATTTCTGTTTTTTCTTCGACCTAGTATGTGAAAGTCATTTATGTTCTAAAAGATTATTTCATATATTTTTTTAATATTTTGTATATACTCGTATTGTTTAAAAGGCTCGAAGGGCTGTTTAAAAACTGTTCTAAGGAGAATTCACTTTAAAATATTTTTTAGCCATGTACTAGATTAAAAAACTATAAATAATAATAATTATAATGTTAACATATTATCTGCAAACTAAACATCTGAAACTACTCAAAATCATAAATTTTAACTCCAACGTGATTCTAATTCATGAACGCTCTTTAATGCACTTTTGCTGCCAATTTTTTTATGACCGTCCACTTGATGGTATCTGGCTACCGTCATAAAAAGGCATTTAAAAAAAAATAGTTTAAATAAACACAAAAAATGAATGTGTTTATTTATTAGTCACATTATTATTTTTTGAGTATTTAGTCTAGCGACATACTATATGTATATACAATTATACACATTATTAATATAGTTTGTATGTTTGATTGTTTTGTTGTTGAACTACTGGTTCCAATTGAAAAATCCTTTTCTGTGTTGGATAGTCCATTTATCGAGGTAGGCTTTAGGCTATATAACATTTTGAACGCGCACGAAGTCGCCGGCACCAGCTAGTATACAATATAACTAATAATATGAACAAAAAATTTACACAAATTGAAGATGAAAAATTTTCTGTCATGCAGAAGAAAGACTTATTAATTTTTTTAATAAATATCACATTTTCTTCGCCAGTTACTCACTGTACGAGGTAGTTGTCCAGAATACTGAACAGGTGAAGTTCATACATGAACTGGAAAACCAACTCGAAATAGATGTATGGTCTCAAGCGATTCCTTCAAGACCAGGAATCATTCTTGTGTCCAAAGAAAGGAAGGAACAGTTCCAGCAAATCTTGGAGGATGCCGAAATCAGATTTACAATTAAAGCTGAAAATATTAGAGAGTAAGTACCTACATTTTTCACTATAAAAGGTAAGTTCAAAAACTAAAACATAGGAAATTTTGCACCGCTATTGATATTTCGATTAAATAAATAAAATAAACCGTCTGGGCGTTTGAGTGAGTGAGACAGGGAGAGATCAGAGCGAGAAAGTAATCTTCTTATCCTTTTCTTTTAAATGTCTTTGCTCCATCAATTTTCTTCAATAATTTTGCCAGTGTCATTTGTAAAAACAGCAATTTAAATTAGCCTTTTTTTTAATATTAAAATGCAAAATTAAAATTAAAATCAAAAATACTTAGCAGATCGTGAGACTAGTCAATCAAGTCGAGTCCACAATTTTTCTTTGAGTTTTCCAAAACAGATCAAGTCCAAAGTATCAGGTCAAGTCGAGAGAAAGTAGCTAGTTGGCAAAATAGAAAACATTATCTAATATCTGTAGGATATTAACTGATGACTGATTTTCATGTCAAAACAATCAAGCTATAATGTACAGAGATTCACTTATTTTGTTTTTGTTAATTAATTTTGTTAAACCAATCCTCTCTCGTTGCTACCATTACTTATCGTAGTTAGTTGTTGAACTGTAAAGATTGGTGGCTACTATCAATAGAACACTTCCTAGACATAACTTTAGACCAAAAAACTATGCGCCTTTCAAGGCAAATATGATACACTCCAATTTGGGTGTATCTGCACCGATTAATAGAATTAATAAATTATATAACGTAGTAGCCAAGGACATGGCACTCGACGTCTTTAACGATAGTTCGCGGAAATTTAAAAACAAAATTATTATGTAATTATGTCGTTTCCAAGATTTAATTGATATGCATGTTGTGGTAGCCTATAATTGTGATGTGTGTAAGCTAGACTTTGATATGCAATTTTTTCTGAGTCTCATATGCACACTATTACGTTGGCTATCCGTATTATATAAATAAAAAAAATAAAATAAAAATAAAAATACTTTATTAATACGAGACGCTAATAATTAAAAAAGGAACGTGATATTAAGTTTTAAACTTTGGCATTACTTTTCAAGACTGCTAGAACGGGAAGATGAATTATTGGCTGCTGCATCAACAAAGCCAAGCCGAGCTGATGGTCATCTTTCGTTCAACACAATTCACAGATATGATGCGGTAAGTGATCATAGATCTATAATACATTTTTTTTTATCTAAGCGTCACTAAGGGTCTAAGGGTGTAAAAACCAGTCTCCATAAAAGGAAAAGCAGGATGGAATCACATTTCTAAAAATAAGCCAAAATTGAAGTTAGCTTGGAACACAAAATCTCAATTCTGTAACAGTCCAACTATGTTTTTAAAACTGTTTGAACTATTTAGTCCGCAAAATCTAAGCTTGCAAAATCGCAAAATACTTCTAAGCGTATCACTGGTCAGTTGGTCTAAGTTATAAAGTAATCTTTTTTATTTTCTCCTTTGATGATACAATAAATATTAAATTATGTTACTATTATCATATTTTTATATTTGTTATAATAAATTTACGCAGGTCGATGAATATCTCGTGTCATTGGCAAACCAGTACCCTGACATCGTCACTGTAGAATCTGCTGGCAAAAGCTTCGAAGGCCGTGACATCAAGTATTTAAAGATTTCTACTACAAATTTCCAGGTGAATTTCAGAAATTTTTTTTACTAATTGAGTATAAAGAATTATATTTCTGAAGTAACCATTCTCATAAATAAGAAATATTTATTATTAATCTGTCGTGTTAGTTACACTATTTATAACTCGTGAACGGCTGGATCGATTTTTATGATCCTTGTTTTGATGAATTCGTCTCCGTCCCGAATAGCAGAATAACCATTAAAATATCGAAAAAATTAAAAAATTATAAACACAAATTTACTATAAAAATAAATTGTACTGTCAAATCGATTGGTCTCATGTTGTTGTAATGTGCGGGTGTTATATAGTTTTGGGACGGTACGAAGTTCGCCGGGTCAGCGCCTTCAAGTATTGTATTAATAACTATAATATCCGCGAAAATAATTCCAATATTTTAGAAATACCCCGAATTTTAATTACACATTATAGCTAGCGTGTTTTCATGGAAAAACATTTTTGGCTTTTAGTCAGTAATTACAAGAATTCAACCTGCGAAAATGTAAACTTTCTCATTTTAGAAATTAATTATACTTTAGAATTATTAATATCAAATTAATTTCGGCTAAATAACTCTTTCTAGGATACTAGCAAGCCAATAGTGATGATGGAGTCTCTGCTCCACGCTCGAGAATGGGTCACTTTACCTGCAACCCTTTATGCCATCCAACAGCTGGTCTCCGATGCAGCTGACCAGCAATATTTACAGAACATCGACTGGATTATTATACCCATAGCTAATCCTGATGGCTATGAACACACACATACAGGCGTAAGTAGTGTAACTTTTTTACCCAAGATGTGAACATTAGTAATTAGTAAAGTAACAATATCGTCGCAGTCTTAAATTGGGCATGCCTTCTGGTGACAGCAACTATGTAACCAGAAACTGCATGTTTGCAGTTGTGTTTCGGTGAGTGAGTGATGCCAGAGCCCATTTTCCTATCCTTTCCTTTATTCTGCTAAAGTCGGCAGAGCACTTCCTGGGGATAAAGCCTCGCTGTGATCGCGGGTCTCATATTTGTCGCCTATGGTGGACAATTTCCATGGATGTTATGTATTCCCGGAGATAAGTCACTTCGCCGAGCGAATCTGTCCTTAATCGACTGTCCTTAGTCGGCAGGGGATAATTCGGAAATTGTGATTCCCCCTCCTCAAAAAAACAAAGGTCGGCAGAACACTTGCAGCAACTTTGATG
Organism: Synanthedon vespiformis; assembly: GCA_918317495.1. Taxonomy (NCBI): domain Eukaryota; kingdom Metazoa; phylum Arthropoda; class Insecta; order Lepidoptera; family Sesiidae; genus Synanthedon; species Synanthedon vespiformis. The sequence continues at coordinate 7,735,276 of OU906966.1, read as the reverse complement.
GGCTTGAGTATTAAAAGGGGACGATAGCCATATACCATAAAGTGAACTGATAGCCAACATGAGCCTATTGCATAATTTTTAAATTTCCTTAGTCAAACCCGATGGTCAGTCTTAGTAAAATGAGTTTCTTCTTATTTTAATATGATGAATGTTTCTAGAGGAGGCAACACATGATTCACTTCAAAAACATTTTTCTTTTCGTTTTTTTATTTTAGAATTTTAATTAATTTTCTCACTTTTTGTTTCGTCTACTGCGTTTTCTGTACATTAAAAACTTTTACAGTTATTCTAATTAAATTATTTTTTTATGTCTAATTAGTATACTTTCATTTAAATATAATTTAACATTTCTTTTTTCATTTTCAGTATCGTTTTTGGAGAAAGAATCGCGCCAACGACTACGGTAACTGTATTGGTGTCGACCTGAACCGAAATTTCAACTTCTTATGGGGTAGCGCCTCCAGTTCCAACATCTGCTCCGATACCTTCCACGGAAGGGCAGCGTTCTCCGAACCGGAAACCGCTGCAATCGGCAGTATTGTCAGGGAACACAGCGATCGTATCAAAATGTTCCTCGACATCCACAGTTTCGGCAGCTGGATGTTGTATGGATTTGGCAACGGCACTTTGCCATCGAACGGCTTACACATCCATTTAGCTGGAGTCCAGATGGCTCAAGCGATTGATGCTGTTAAGTGGCCTTCTCATCCCAACTATGTCGTTGGCAATAGCGCTCTGCTTCTCTATGCCACTTCAGGCAGTGCCCAGGACTACGCTCAAAGTTCTGGTGTTCCCCTCTCATACACTTACGAGTTGCCTGCTTATGCGAATTTCAACAATTTGAATGGCTTCTTGGTGGACCCGAATTTTATTGAACACGCCGGTTACGAAACCTGGCAAGGAATTAAGGCTGGTGCTCAGTTTGCTTTAAATAATTACAGTTAGTTACATAAATATTTTTATGAATCATTAATTGTGGTTTATTCATAACTGTTCAATGGCTTCTAAAATAAATTATGTCTATAAACAGAACAGTTTTATTAACCCACGACGCCCGACGAAAAATGTTTTCACATGTTTTTTCTGTATATCTGTCCATCTGTGTATCTGTCTATGGCATCGTAGTTCCCAAATTGGTGGATCGATTTTGATCAGGTATATTTTGTTTGTAAGCTGACGTGATTGGGATTGTTATTAGCTATTTATAAATATCTGTTAAGGCGGTTAAAAACCATCATCCCATTTCCAAGTCAACGAAGGGATTTCACTAACTAACGTTTGAATGATGTTAAATTCCATCTATAAAATAATGGACAGGAAACTTAGTTTGTATTCTATCGATAAGAAGGTGGAACATCACTATATGGTGATTGTTTAAATGAAAGATAGATAAAACTAAACAGAAGTGAACAGGATATTTTTCTCTGTTTCTCCGCCAACATCTTCTACTTGCTAGTCTATAAGAAATTTTGTTGTAATTTGTAATGAATTTTTGTTTGTAATGAATAAACTCAAAACTACTGAACCCATTTTAAAAATTATTTTAGTTCTAGAAAGTTATATTTACACCGAGTAACATAGGCTATATTTTATAATAATGTAACGCGGAAGAAGTCGCGTGCAGCAGTTAATGTTTTATAAGACAATAGACGTTCTTATACTCCGCTACTAAGAGTCAAAGATAGTGGAAACTCTCATTGATATATATCAGTTATTTATTGTTATATAATAGGTAGCAGATGATCATGTAATCATAAAGTCGCATCAACGATACAAACAAACACTGCAATTTTTCATATAAATATCTTAATGAGATTGATTGCATGACATTGCACACACAACTGGTAATTAGTACTTAGTTTATCTTTACGGATTAAAAATATAATCGACTAATAAATTAGATAAATTAACAATTATTAAAATTCTTATCTATATACTGTGGATTGTAAATATAAGTAAGTAATAAATAAGGAAAAATTGTTATTCACATATATAAAATATGGCGTTTAAGACCATATTTTTGGTTTGCCTTGCTGTTGGTATTGTTCTGGCAAAACATGAAGTATACGATGGGTAAGATCCTTTTAACATTATTATTTAACTTATTTTAACTATTATGAGATATCTAATTCTTTGACTCTAGAAGATTTGCTTTGTCAAGATTTGCTTTAATGCACTTTTGCTGTCATTTTTTTTATGACCGTCCACTTGATTGTAGGTTAAAAAAAAATTAAAAAAATGATTTTACTCAAACACAATTGTGCTTATTTATTAAAGTCACAAGTTTTATTTTTTTGAGTATTTGATCTAGCGACATACTATGAATATGAATTACTAAATGAACAAAAAAAATACACAAATTGAAGATGAAAAATTTTGGTGACATGCAGAAGAAAAACTTTTAATTTTTTTTTTTATTAAATATCACATTTTTTAATAATATCCAGTTACTCACTGTACGAGGTAGTCGTCCAGAATACTGAACAGGCGAAGTTCATACATGAACTGGAAAACCAACTCGAAATAGATGTATGGTCTCAAGCGATTCCTTCAAGACCAGGAATCATTCTTGTGTCCAAAGAAAGGAAGGAACAGTTCCAGCAAATCTTGGAGGATGCCGAAATCAGATTTACAATTAAAGCTGAAAATATTAGAGAGTGAGTACCTACAAACATGAAATTATAATTATTACTTAGGGCCTCTTTCACCATCTGTCAAGTAGGCTAACCGTCATTTAAAGTCACCGGTCACCAGCAATTATGGAGCTTGTTTACACCTTGTTTATACAGCTTTTATACACCTTTGTTTGTACCGTATTAAACATAAAAAAATGATAAATAAAAAATTCGCCAATCGAACATTCGCCAACATGAAATTACATGACTTAGGGCCTCTTTCACCATCTGTTAAGTAGGCTAACCGTCATTTAAAGTCACCGGTCACCAGCGATTATGAAGCTTGTTTATACACATTTGTTTGTACCGTATTAAACATTAAAAAAAAAATGATAAATAAAAAATTCGCCAATCGAACATTCGCCAACATGAAATTATATGACTTAAGGCCTCTTTCACCATCTGTCAAGTAGGCTAACCGTCATTTAAAGTCACCGGTCACCAGCAATTATGGAGCTTGTTTACACCTTGTTTATACACCTTTTATACACCTTTGTTTGTACCGTATTAAACATAAAAAAATGATAAATAAAAAATTCGCCAATCGAACATTCGCCAACATGAAATTACATGACTTAGGGCCTCTTTCACCATCTGTTAAGTAGGCTAACCGTCATTTAAAGTCACCGGTCACCAGCGATTATGAAGCTTGTTTATACACCTTTGTTTGTACCGTATTAAACATTAAAAAAAAAATGATAAATAAAAAATTCGCCAATCGAACATTCGCCAACATGAAATTATATGACTTAAGGCCTCTTTCACCATCTGTCAAGTAGGCTAACCCTCATTTAAAGTCACCGGTCACCAGCAATTATGGAGCTTGTTTACACCTTGTTTATACACCTTTTATACACCTTTGTTTGTACCGTATTAACATAACATAACCGTATTAAAAAATTCGTATATCGAAAGGATGCACTAAACCGAGTGCATAATTGTTTCTAAAAGTATCTAATCAACACTTTACTTGTAGTTGGTGAAAGAGGCCATTAATAATAATAATTATATAATTGAAAAGGAAACTTGAAATATACAAGTAAGTTTTAAACTTTGGCATTACTTTTCAAGACTGCTAGAAAGGGAAGATGAGTTATTGGCTGCTGCGTCAACAAAGCCAAGCCGAGCTGATGGTCATCTTTCGTTCGACACAATTCACAGTTATGAAGTGGTAAGTGATCATAGCTCGCCGTTGTTTTAGACGCGTTGGGCATTTTTGAGATGGGATAAAATCATTGAACTCGCGACAGTGTAATGTAACGTAACGTAATGTAACCCAAATTTAAAAAAAAGAAAGAAGAACAATTTATTTTTGAGACGGGATATAATCATTGAACTCGCGACAGTGTCATGTAACTGAATGTAAGCGTTGATGTAACTGATATTAATTTAAAATTTATGAAATTCATGTTAAATATATAATAAAAAAAATTACGGAACTATATTCAGCTCTCTATTTTGTTTTTTTTTTATAAGGCTCAGTAGATAAAGTGAGAACTAAAGATAGAGCCCTGCGGACTGCAGAGTCAAGATGGCGAAAATACGCCTCGCCTTATAAAATATTTACTAGTAAAAATGCCATATTTTAAAGGAAAAGACAAAAAAAAAGGAAAGACAAGATGGAACCAATAATTTCAATAATAATTGAGGTTTTATAGCTTTGAACACAAAATCTCAATACTGTAAACGGCCTACGCACATAAATATATGTTTATAAAACTGGCTTCACTATGTTTTTCGTCAAAATTCTGTCTATATTTCTTATTTGGTCTGTGTTTTTTGATGAATATAATTTTTTTTTATTATTATATTTTTATATTTGTTATAATAAATTTACGCAGGTCGATGAATATCTCGTGTCATTGGCAAACCAGTACCCTGACATCGTCACTGTAGAATCTGCTGGCAAAAGCTTCGAAGGCCGTGACATCAAGTATTTAAAGATTTCTACTACAAATTTCCAGGTGAATTTCAGCAATTTTTACTAATCCTTACATATTATAGAACAACTCAAAAACTACTGCATCGATTTTCATGCTGTTTTCACCAATGGATAGAATAGTTCTCGAGGAAGGTTTTAGTATATCATTTAAAAAGTCGGGCAAAGTCGCGAGCAGCAGCTAGTTGAGTATAAAGAATTATAGGTCTATCTATACAGCCTGAAGTATTACATCCTCATAAAAACGAAATATATTAATCCAAAATTAATCTTATAAATGTACTAGCTGGCACCCGCGACTTCGTCCGCGTTGAAAAAGAACAAAAAAAAAGTAGCCTGTATACGTCTAAATGTTTATGTACCAAGTTTCATGAAAATCAATTAATTCGTTTAAGAGTTATGGAGAAACATACATACATACATACACTACAGATTTATTATTAAATTGATAATCTGCTGCCATTCTGGACCAAGAGTCAATTTAATCATGATACTCAAGTCATTCTTTACTAATTCTGATCATTTATTGATCATGATAATGATTCATACAATCTAAATAACTTCCTACTAAGTAATGCTTACGTTTTTTTACTTATTTGTTCAAGTAAATTCCAATAATTCAGCTGACTATTTATATAACGTATAGACCCACTGATTAATATTCTCCGAATCTTACTTTGTGACGAATATTCAACATTATGTGAAAGCGACTTTTATGCCTTGATTTTGGTCAAAGCGTACGTTTTCAAACAAGAAAGTCGCTTTGATGGGACGGCTATCCGAGGACACAATAAAATTGAACATAACAGTACTATAGCAAAGTTTTGACTTGATAAAACTTTTTAACAAAAAATAAAACGGCCGATAAAACTGAAAAGCATAAAATAATCTTATTATCATTTTACCTAATTAATTTTGAGTCGGCGCCGCGCATCACTCTTTACGTAATTTTTGCTTGTTTGGCGCCGACTCAAAATTACTTAGGTAAAATGATAATAAGATTATTTTATGCTTTTCAGTTTTTTCGGCGGTTTTATTTTTTGTTAAAAAGATTTATTTTATATTTTTTGTGGCTATAATCTAATATTTACTACATGCTTAATTTTTAATTTTCCCACCCCCATTTTCCCACCCTTAGGGTAGGATTTTTTTTTCCAAATTTATACAAGACCAACTTCGAGGTAAAACCAACCCTATCCATTAAAAAAAGAATTATCAAAATCGGACTACTCTGTAAAAAGTTATGCGTGGTTATACGCTACAATCGGTGAGTGAACAATCAATCATCCCCTGTTTTCCTACCCTTAGGGTTGGAATTTTTTTTTCAAATTGAAATCGGACCCCCTCGGGGGTGCACCCTTTCAAATAAAAAAAGAATTATCAAAATCGGACCACCCTGTCAAAAGTTATGTGTGATCATACATATATACGCGTCGAATTGAGTACCTCCTGCGTTTTTGTTTGTTCGTTTTCGTCGGTCGAAAATGTGTTTAAATTTGCTTCCTTAGTGGGAAGCAATTCAGAAAACTAATGACACAGTTGACTATCTATAAACTACATATAAAATTTAATTGCACTACTCGTATATCATCAGTACTAATAATTTTTAAGTGTATATATGTATGTATGTTTCTCCATAACTCTTAAACGTATTAAATGATTTTCATGAAACTTGGTAAATAAACATTCAGACTTACTGGACACAGGGTCTTTTTAAACGCGGACGAAGTCGCGGGCGCCAGCTGGTATGAATATACATATATATATGTATATATGCGCCACGATATACACAGATGTTGCATATGATGCAAATTTTACTGCCATTAATCACCACATAAATTGAGGTTTTAATAAGGTATGATAAAACAAACAAATCGATCAAAGGTTGTGGTAAAATCTTGTGATATACCAAATTTAAATCGTGTAATGCGTTTTATTTTTTTAGAGTCATCGCCAAAATCTGTGGCAAAATCTGTTGTACATTTAATTTTTTTAATTAAACAAGCTTTTTTTTTTCTTTAGAATAATATTAAATATGACACACATTCCACACAGCACCATCTAGTTCCACACTTAGCAACTAATGCTTATATTATGGATACCAGACAGTTGATATACCACATATATTACTTTTTTTTGTAAATACATACATAATAATTATAAATACAAAACATCCATGACTCAGGTACAAAGGTTAACACATAAACATTTGACCCTAGCGGGATCCGAACCCGTGACCATTTGGTTAACAGCTAGGTTTAGTAGCCACTAGACCAAACGTGTCGTCAAAATTCTCAATTACCAAAATGCATCAATTTGAGATACGCTACTGTTCTTTCTATACGCTGATACCTCCGTAATCAATGCCCATGGGCTATTTCGAACACATCCATGGCATACACCTCTATAAATGACCTACATACATACGAAATTTAGTAGAGAAATTGCGAAACGTGTGCAGTTTAACAAAATCCCTCGAATATGCCTCAGCATCAATAGATAATCCCTTGTGAGTGACCGGTTGTAACTATGCAACGTGTATATTCCCTGCAACGGTCTCTAGTTAGTTATTTGCATGATTTTGGAGAGAACGAGTTCGGATAAACAGAATTTACTGGTGTCCACGTAACCCTTCTGTTTTTTTTTTATTATTATTAGATATGAGTTTGCTCTTATCCAACAATCAACTGTGTAGCAAAGATGAGGCCTATGATGGAGCAAGCTTACCCAGAAGGTGCCTATTCACTCGAAATTTGAAAAAAGATTTGGGTTATTATGAGCTCGGAAATACAGACGCCGGCAGGGAGTTCCAAACCTTGGCTGTGCGCAGTATTTGTGAGAATTTGTTGTCTCAACTTACTATTATGCGAGTAACATTATTTAGTTTATGCTTCCTGTCTCCTAGTCCCTAAGTTGCATGCCTGACAGGGTCCAAATTGAATTGAGTTGAATTAACTGAAGACATTGCGAAGCAACACATTCTCGCACTTATTGAACTTGCGAAAATAATAAAATATATGCGAACATTTTTAGCTTTTAGTCAGCAATTACAAGAATTGAACCAGCGAAAATATTTTTTTCAGCGAAAAAAATCTCTTCTAATTTTTGTTCAATAACTCTTTCTAGGATACTAGCAAGCCAATAGTGATGATGGAGTCTCTGCTCCACGCTCGAGAATGGATCACTTTACCAACAACCCTCTATGCCATCCGACAGCTGGTCTCAGATGCAGCTGATCAGCAGTTTTTACAGAACTTCGACTGGATTATTATACCCATAGCTAATCCTGATGGCTTTGTATACACACGTACAGACGTGAGTACTGTATTTATTTAACCACAACATGAACATTAGTACATAATTAGTAAGAAAACATCGTTCAGTAGTGGCAGGAATTGGGCAGGCCTGGTAACAGTAACCATGTAACCAGAAACTGCATGTGTGCTGTTGGGTTTCGGTTTGTGAGTGATGACGGAGCTCATTTTTTTGTCCCTTCCCAATCCCTTCTCCTTTGTTGGAATTGTCTTTAAAAGGGACGATAGCCAGCTACCATCGAGTGGACTGTCAGCCTATTACAAATATTTCATCCTGTTTTCTTTGCTTTAGTCAAACCAGATGACGTTTTCTTTCATCCTTATTTCTTACATTTAATATGATTAATGTTTCTCTTCAGTGGGAGGAGTTAACACTAGTTTTCCTTCAAAAACAACATTTTAACTTTTTATTTCATCTACTGCGTTTTCTATACATACAAATCTTTTACAGTTATTCTATTTAAATGCTCTTTCATGTTTAATAATTAAAAGTTTTTAGCTAGTCTTTCATTAAAATTTTAGTTAGTATTTCTTTTTTTCATTTTCAGTTTCGTTTATGGAGAAAGAATCGCGCCAACGACTACGGCGACTGCGTTGGTGTCGACTTGAACCGAAATTTCGACTTCGCATGGGGTAGCGCCTCCAGTTCCAACACTTGCGCCGAAGATTTCCACGGAAGGTCAGCGTTCTCCGAACCGGAAACCGCTGCAATCGGCAGTATTGTCAGGGAACACAGCGATCGTACCAAATTGTTCCTCGATATGCACAGCTTTGGCAGCTGGATGCTGTACGCATTTGGCAACGCCACTTTGCCATCGAACGGCTTACACATCCATTTAGCTGGAGTCCAGATGGCTCAAGCTATTGATGCTGTTAAGTGGGGATTCAATGACAACTATGTCGTTGGCAACAGCGCTCTGCTTCTCTATCCCACTTCAGGCAGTGCCCAGGACTATGCTCAAGGTTCCGGAATTCCCCTGTCATACACATACGAGTTGCCTGGTTTTATGACTTACAACAACTTTTTAGGTTTTTTGGTGGATCCGGATTTCATTGAACAGGTCGGTTACGAAACTTGGCAAGGAATCAAAACCGGTGCTCTGTTTGCTTTGAATAATTACAGCTAGTTATAAAACATTATTATTAATTATAAATTGTAGTTTCTTCGTAACTGTTCAATGGGTTGTTAACTGGTTTCGTTAGTTGCATGAAAATAAATTATATCTGTAAACAGAACACTTTTATTAAAGCCTGAAGCAAAAACGGAGTGTTACTTTGACGTTTGTGTATGTATATCTGTCCATCTGTGTATCCGTCTGTGGCATCGTAACTCCCAAACACATGGACAGATTTTGATCCAATTCGTTTTTGTTTAAAAGCTAATGTGATTGGAATTGTTCTTAGCTGTAATTTATAGCTAGATAACGAAGCGAATACACTAACCTCACCATGTTTGAATTATGTTAAATTATATCTATAAGTAACCTGGCTGGAAGAGGCTAAAACAGCCTTGGGGCTTAAATAATCCCTAAAGGCTTAAATGCAGAAGGCAAGGGGAAACCACTGCATATCTATTTTCCCATGAAAGTCATCATGAAGGTTAGCAACCGGCGCTGTCTCTGTCAAAAGTGAAACCGACGAAGAAGAAATCTATAAAAATAATGGTTAGTTATTCTATCGATAAAGGGGTGGAACATCACTATACGAATCGCGAATCTCGCTACCCGCCCCGAATGGTAATACGACGTAATCTGAAAGTTGGAGCTTGCAAAGAATTTAGACCGTCGCGTCGGTGCATCGATGCAACAGAGCTAAGTTTTTAGAGCACCTCCACCGCCTTGAATGCCATTAAGCTAATTAAATTTCAAACATAATGGATGTTCAGTTTAATCCTCAGAAAAGGTAAGTTTTAACTTAAAGTGCTTGGAATTTTCAACTATGTGTAAAAAGGCTTTATTGTGCATTTTTGATCTATTTCCTTTATATAAACAAAGTTAATGACCCAAAAAATTACCGTTTCTTTTTATTAACGACACATTCCACGCAGCACCATCTAGTTCCACACTAAGCAACTAATTCTTGTATTATGGATACCAGGCAGTTGATATACTACATTGATTACTTTTTTTTTGAAGCGAAAACTTCTATAGTCGCGTTATACGATTTTGGGTAGGGAAAAAATGTATCGGTTCGCGTCAGCAACATGCTAATGCTCACAGTTATGCGCGCGCAGCTGTCTACATACGCGATCACGCCAACACATTGCATATACCCGATTGTATGTGTGTGCATTGGAAGCTCACTTTTAAGTTTTCACTTCTGTTGGCAGTCCTCATTTTTAATACATATATATATTATAAAGACAAAAATAAAAACATAAATTATATGACTCACGTACAAAGGTAAATGTTAAAACATAAACATTTGCCCCTAGCAGGATTCGAACCCGCGACCGTTTGCTTAACAGCTGGGTTTACAAGCCACTAGGCCAAACGTGTCGCCATTTTGGGTCACAAATGAACGAAAAATGAAACATGAATAAATAACACATTAAATTCTCTGCACAAGCTATTAAATGCCATATAGGCCGCGCATGTAGCAGACACTGTCCAATTTCAGCAAAATTAACGATTATCTATATTGTCCCCTCATGCTCCGCTAACAACTCGTTAGCCACTTCATTTACTTAACTGGCTATTACAAACATTCTATTAACCTGCCTACAATATAATGCTCTATTTTCATAGTTCAGTATACGTGTAAGTAAATGGACCGCGAACATGGATATAATATTAAATAAACTACTGGACTTTAATTCGCTTAGTTAATCTTTCATTTTAGAGAAATATTAATTTCAAATTTTCCGCCTTTTTTAAGTTTAAGTTTAAGAAAAACTAATTCTTCTTCGCTATTTTTTTTTTTCATTTATTAGAGATAGGTTTGCTCTTGGCCAACAAAAAAAAACTTGAATATATAGTTTTCTTATTCCTCTCTCTCTCTTTCTCTCTCGCTATTGGACTCACTGGAGATTTATATGGATTTAAAAAAACATCTATAGAATATTCAAAAACGACATTTAATCACTACGATCTAATCTAAAACTAACTGAACTTCTAAATTTAAATGTGTAGCAAGTCTACCAGCTGCAGACACAGCTAGCGCCATCCCTCGTGCCACTTCGGTACTAGGGTCGGGCCGTCGTCGCTCCACGCGTCTTGCCGCCCGCGCCAACCAAAACGGTCACTATTGTACCGACGGTTTTCCTCCACCCCCGCTTCCGCGCCCGCGCCGCGCTGGTCCGTATCAGGCGCGGCGTCCGAAGAGCAGTAGCGAAATAGTCTTCACCGTATGAGCACGCGCGCGCGTTGCGCGCGACGGTCCGGCCTCAAAAGCCTTCGAACGTTTCGTTATTCATCTTAACTATATCTTGCAGTCTACCGATATTTATTGCACTGATTATCAATTGTAAATATAGTGGCTATCTATCACGCTGGTGTTTTCATATCTCATCCTCGCGACATATTCCCGCCATAGCGTCCTATAAGTGGCGCCAAGTGAGACAAGGAACACCCTAGCCGCTACATTATGGCGCCCAACGTGGGGCAGAACACGAAATTAATAGTGATAATGTGTAATTATTGCCTAATTGCAATAACAATCAGTTTCTAAGACAGTTACGCGAACAAAATCGTAATACCTGAACACCGAGTTCGTCATATTCGCCATTTCCACCGTTACGCCGAGTGGGCGGGAACGTGGCCAACCGTTTCGACGAGTGGGCGGAGCGAGGCGCATCGCTTCGCTTCATTACCTTATATGGTCATATAGGCCGCGAACTCTTTGTGTTTTTTTTCCCGGGAATTGCGTATTGTTTACTTACGTTGAAAATAAAGTGCGTGGACTGTTTTAGATGCAATAGTGTGTTATATCGGCAAGATATCTAATCGGAATGGACAAAATTCGCGACGTTTAACCTTCAAGGTACTCCGTTTGGTACTTGTTTCGTACTAAGGTACGGTGCCGACGTGAACTGTTTAGTGTACTTGTGAACCTAGGCATTATAACCTAGGGTACCTAAATCACCTAGAAGTGTTTCGTAAACGTTTTGGTACTTGTTTCGTACTGCGGCGTATGCCGGTACGGTACCAACGCGAACTGTTTAGTGTACTTGTGACCTAGGTATTACAACTTAGGGTACCTAAACTTCCTAAAAGTGTTTCGTGAACCTTTTTTTCTTTTCGGTACTTGTTTCGTACTGCGACCTATGCGGTACGGTACCAACGCGAACTGTTTAGTGTACTTGTGACCTAGGTATTACAACTTAGGGTACCTAAACTTCGTAAAAGTGTTTCGTGAACTTTTTTTTTGGTACTTGTTTCGTACTGCGGCGTGCGGTACGGTACCAACGTCAATTTTACTGTGGTGTTTAATCGTCTTGAATAATGGTGCTAACGAGATCGCGTGCCGCGAGCCCGACTTCGCTCGCCGCGCAGTCTGAGGACTCGGCGCCTCCCCTAGCGCCCGCGCTGGACTCCGATCCGCGTGGCGCTGCGCCTGCGGCCATGGCGAACGCACAAGTCGCTGCTGGTTCTGTTCCGGTGGCTATGACCACTGACCAGCTGCTGCTACTTATCGAGAGGCTAAGTAATCGTCGTGAGCCTGTAAGTACATCCACTTGTTCTGGGCACTTCGCCAAGTGTACGGCGCGGTTTGATGGTGAAAAATCAAGCGATATTTTAGCATTCATTGATGCCATAGAGACGTATAAAGAATGCGTACGTGTAGACAACAGTAATGCTCTGCGGGGGTTACCGATGTTACTCACGGGACTTGCTGCTACCTGGTGGCAAAGAGTAAAGGATACTACACACACATGGCATGATGCTGTCGAAGCTTTGAAGCTTACCTTCGGACAGAGACTACCATCACATAAAATTTATAGAAAAATCTTTGAACGGGAGCAACGTCCCGACGAGTCAACCGACTTGTTTGTGTGCCATCTGAGGGCACTGATTGCCCAGCTACCACCGTCATCTCTGTCAGAGGTGGTGCAGCTGGACATGATTTATGGATTGCTGCAGCGTCGGATCCGAGAGAAGGTGGCCCGCACCAGCTTCAGTACGTTTGCTGAATTAGTAGCGGAAGCGCGTCGTGTCGAGGACATTCTTGACGAGGGTCAAGTGCGCCCCGCTGCTGCTGATGTCAAGCCGGCGATCCCGGCCGCCACTCCGTCCTCTTCTACTCGACCTCCAACTAGTGCGAGCAATCACAGGCCTCATTGTAATTACTGCAAGCAGTTTGGTCATTTGAAGGAGGCCTGTCCAAAATTGGCCAAGCAGAAAGCGGCCATTGATGTCAAAAGGAAGGCGCCATCTGCGCCTACGCCTTCGGTGACCTGTTTCGGGTGTGGAGCACCCGGCGTTATACGCTCTAACTGCCCGACGTGTAAAGACAAGAAAACTGTTGTGTCATCAGTGTTTCAGTCTGTGTCCGCGAGTGATACGCGTATCGATTCGCGAGTGCGTCCAATGTTAAACATAGAAATTTATGGTGTTATCGGTAAGGTGTTGTTAGACACCGGCGCTAAACATTGTATTGGCAGTATTTCATTAAGAGCGCATTTAGTAAATAATGGTCATTTGTTTACCACTGTATATACTGAGTTAAAATATGCTGACGGTAGGGTTTGTGCACAAAACGTTGAAATGGCACATGTAAATGTTACTGTGCGTGGGGTGGCGCTAACTGTCTGTTTTCTTATGCTACCAAATGCTACAGATAGTTTATTAGGAATGAATTTCATTCGCGATGCTGGCATGGTGTTGGACTTTGATCGTGGGGAGTGGTCTCTGCGGGATAATAGGGACCCTCAGCCAATCATTTATGAATCGAGTTCGTTATCCTTTGCTTGTTCGTCGGTGGGTCTCCGCGAGAGCGAGGGCTCACACCTTGTTGCGACCAAACGAGGACAACGGTCTGACCTGAATGTCAATGAAGACATTTTTGATCCAGGGGGAGGACCGACCCGATTCGCCGTCCACAGCATCGATACAGAAGACGCCGCACCCATTGCTAGCCCACCGTATCGTGTCTCTCCTTCGAAGAAGGAGATCATCTCACCAGACTTAGAGCATCATTTGACGGACCTGCAGCAGGTCTTCGATCGTCTTCGAGTTTTCAATCTAAAAGTGAACCGGAGTAAGTGTGTCTTCGCAAGAGACAAGGTCACTTACTTGGGACATGTTGTATCTTCCCTAGGCATTGAGCCTGATCCTGTTAAGGTCCAGGCCGTGATGAACATGAAGCCTCCGACTGACCTAAAAGGATTGAAGACCTTTTTACAAACCTGTTCCTGGTTTCGGAAGTTTATTCCAAAGTTTTCAGAGGTCGCGCGACCTTTGACCGATCTTACGAAGAAAGATCGACGCTGGCAATGGGGGGAGTCTGAACAGAATGCGTTTGCGGAACTGAAGTTACGCCTTTCCACCAGCCCCATTCTTCGCCAGCCAAATTTTGAGGAGCCATTTGTACTAAGGACAGACGCTAGTGCTTACGCTGTTGGAGCGGTACTTATGCAAGGTGAATCGACTCAAGAGGAGCGGCCGATTGAGTACGCTAGCAGGCTGCTTACCCCTGCTGAGCGAAATTACCATACGACCGAACGTGAAGCCTTAGCGGTGGTTTGGGCCCTCGATAAGTTTCGAGGATATATCGAAGGAGCTCAAGTTCGAGTCTCCACCGACCACCAACCATTGAGGTGGCTCCTGTCTGTAAAAACGCCTAGTGGACGTTTGGCCCGTTGGGCTATGAAAATACAATCATATAACCTGGACATTCAGTATACCCCTGGAAAGGTTAATGTCATTGCTGACACACTAAGCCGTCCTGTTACAAGTGACTCGGGCGACCCGAGTTCCGACCCTTGTAGCATTTGTCCGGTGGTTGTCGACCTTCCTCAGAGGAACCCAGAGAATATTCGTAATGCCCAGTTAGATGATTCTGATGTTGGTAACATCATTAAAGATTTTGAGAACCCCGATAGTCTTGAATCAGCCGTGCGCTGGACAGATCGTGGTTATTATCTTTCCCAAGGTGTACTTTATCGCTGCAATCCGGATGGAGAATCCGAAGAACCTCAGTTGGTGATCCCAGAGTCGCTGAAAGCAGAACTGATGCAGGAGCTTCATGACGCTCCCACTGCTGGACACCTAGGTTTAGAGCGTACCTTGAGGAAGATCAAGGAAAGATATTACTTTAAAAATATGAAGTCTTACGTGGCTCAATATTTAAAGTCTTGCGAACAGTGTCAGAAGTACAAAGCCACCAATATGAAACCTGCTGGTCTCTTGCAGACTCCTGTTCAGCAACAACGTTTCGAAGTCCTCGCTATGGATTTGTTCGGCCCCCTGCCTGAGGGAGAACGTGGCGAGAAATGGATTTTTCTTATTGAAGACACTGCGAGCCGATGGGTGGAGTTGTTCCCATTGATCGAAGCCAATTCCGAAAATTGTGCTAAGATTCTTATTGAAGAGATTTTTATGCGTTATGGTTTCCCTCGTCGGGTTATTTCTGATAACGGAGTCCAGTTCGTGTCTGCTGTAATGCAGAAGGCAATGCACGTTCTCGGTATTAAACAAAACCTGACTCCTGTGTATCACCCGGAAGCCAATCCTGCTGAACGAAAGAACCGTGACATGAAGCAAATGCTAGCGATGTTAATTGATCCTGAGCACCGCCGATGGCCTGAAGTATTGCCTGCCGTGCGTTTCGCACTTAATACTGCTTGGAATCAAGGCACCGGTCTTTCAGCAGCTTATCTTACCTTTGCACGTGAGTTCCGATCTCCAGTAAACGTAACCCATGACTTACGTACCATCATTGATAGTGAGAATTATGTTCCCCAGATTACTCCCTATCTTCGCACTTTCCTGCAACGCCTACAAGATGTAAAGGAGCGAGTAGAGCGTCAACAAGACATTCGCAAGAATGTAGCAGAAAAAGGGCGTCGACCAGGTACGCGTTACGAGGTTGGTGAACTTGTTCTCGTGAAGAACCATCGCCTGAGTCAGGCTGCAAAGGGTTTTACGGGTAAATTCGCTCCGAGACGCGAAGGTCCGTATAGGATTAAAAGTGTTGTTTCTCCAACCACTTATGAAGTTGTCGACCGAGACGACTTTCCGCGTGGTCGATACCATGCCAGTCTCCTGACCCCTTACGTCGGCAGTAGTGAAACTGTCGTCCATTCTCGTAGGAGGGGGAGACCGCGCAAGAAGGGTGCCAAGTCAGTTCCACAGTCTTCCACTGACTTGGAGGGGGAGGATGTAGCAAGTCTACCAGCTGCAGACACAGCTAGCGCCATCCCTCGTGCCACTTCGGTACTAGGGTCGGGCCGTCGTCGCTCCACGCGTCTTGCCGCCCGCGCCAACCAAAACGGTCACTATTGTACCGACGGTTTTCCTCCACCCCCGCTTCCGCGCCCGCGCCGCGCTGGTCCGTATCAGGCGCGGCGTCCGAAGAGCAGTAGCGAAATAGTCTTCACCGTATGAGCACGCGCGCGCGTTGCGCGCGACGGTCCGGCCTCAAAAGCCTTCGAACGTTTCGTTATTCATCTTAACTATATCTTGCAGTCTACCGATATTTATTGCACTGATTATCAATTGTAAATATAGTGGCTATCTATCACGCTGGTGTTTTCATATCTCATCCTCGCGACATATTCCCGCCATAGCGTCCTATAAGTGGCGCCAAGTGAGACAAGGAACACCCTAGCCGCTACAAATGTAATTATAACTTGAATATCGTTCAATGACTTTTACAATAGGACTAATACGTACATAATAATTTTCTGTTATATCTGCAATTTAGGAACGCGACAACACATCTCAACAGTAGAGCGAAATCATATCTTAAATAAAACGTCAAATACAGTTCTTTGGGAGCAATAAAGTTTTCATTTGTTGAAACTCACGAGAGATTCGCCAAATCCTGTGACCTACATCGAATTCAAGTTCAGAAATTACGAAACAAAAATGCGACACCGATTTCAGAATTACGTCTTTATTATTGTTAAGTTTTAGTTCGTAGTATGCAATGGTTTTATTTTATTTTTTATAATGTAAAACTATAAAAAAGATATAAAACTATTGTGGCAAGAACACTATGGGAATACAGTTACGCAGTTGCCCCTGCAAGAATTTGTTTTTGGCTCGCTTTAAAAATTCAGGACCCTCAGAAGAGAGATTGTACGGCATAAAGTGTCTACACAATACTGCTACGTGCACAGCAATACTTTACCTTTTTTGTTTACCTAGTAATGCAAAGAAATGTCGCATCCATAGCGTGCAATTCGGTGGTTAACTCGAAGTAGGTAGGCAATAATTGGGACAACTCATCAGAGAACTCTCATTGTATAGACTAGATAACACAATATAAAGAAAATAATAAATACTTTCACACATTAAACACAGCACCATCTAGTTTGACGCTAAGAAACTAATGCTTGTATTATGGATAACAGACAGTTATACTATATTATACTACATAGATTACTTTTTTTGTAAATACTTACATATTATAAATACAAACATCCATGACTCAGGTACAAAAGAAAATGTTAACACTAAACATTTGCCCCTAGCGGGATTCGTACCCGCGACCGTTTGATTGACAGCTAGGATAACTTACTAGCCACTAGACCAAACGTGTCGTCAAAAAGCCCCTCTTTGTGTGAGCAATGGGTAATTGCCAAATACAGATCGCGCGGCGAGAGTTTGGCTTTGACCTTCGGGTGGAGGGGATTACTGCGCATGGGTACTGTCACGCACACAATACTTTTCCTTTTTTATGTACCAGGTTGGATATTTGAGGTTGGATACCAGGTTGGATACGCATTTTCAAATCACTTTTTAATATTTAACAAAAAAAACTTAAACAAACAAACTCAACAAATAATAACAATCGACAACAATAAACAATTAACGAAAATAGCAATTCACTTGTGAACGTGATTGTACAACAGGAGTGCGCGGTACGTCGTATCGATGCGAGAGGCAGGGAACGACTGGAGCGCCAATCAGAGCACCGCGTGCGCCTACACACCCGCCCCGCACCCCGCTAATTGCCCGTTGATACCCAATTTCTGATTTCTGCGCAATAACGGTCAAAGCCAAACTCTCGCCGCGCGATCTGTAATAATTTTTTGAACTGCATACACATACTGAAAGCGATAGAGAAAAGATATTTCGATTGGCAATTTCGATTCCTATCCTCACGGTAAGTCCATTTCGCGTACAAGTTGTTGACACATTGTAAGCACTTTTGAACTTTTAATAGGAAGCTTTCGAGTGCTACTTTGGAATAGTCCTGCTTACGAGTCTTGTACACTATTCGACTAAGTTTAAACACTTAAAACAATCTAGGGAGAAACTCAATTAATGTACATAGTAGGCATTGTATGTTCCTTACTATTCAAGTCATTGCACAAAAATCTACCCACCCATAAGTAAATTTATTCTATACTCCCGCAACCCTATCTCTGATCACGATAAATCAATCAATCAATACTAATAATAAATCTGTAAGTGTAGCTATTGTATGTATGTATGTATGCTCATACAATACCTACACTTTTTCAACGCGGACGAAGTAAAAAAGACTGATAGTAAAATATAAATAAATAAGTGACCGTCAGCCGATAACACAATAGACTGGAAATGTGTCTGCCTGTAGTGTACAAGAGTGTTCTTACATGAATAAAATAAAGTAAATTATATATATAGCAACGCAACTAGCTAAACCGTTAACCATGATGTCAACGTGTAGTCTAGTGAGAAGCTACTAACGAGCACTACGTTAATTAATGAAACTATTCAAGCAAACTTCGCGAAAACCTACCGCGGTCGCGGCTCACTCAATCTAATTAATTTAACATATTTTTCCATTTCAAAACTTATTACATTTTTTAAATGTACTTAAAAATGTGTTACATTTTTTTTAGTTGCTTCAGTTTACTAAAAAGTTTCAGGTATAGGTACAGTGGCAGTGAGAAAATGTTAGTGCTTTTAGGTCATAAGAGTCTACGACTTGATAATGAATCAATTTGAAAACTGACGAAGGTATTCATTCATTCCCCGACTGTACTATTTTTCTCTAGGTATGTTTGGTAGGTATATGAAGTTACTGAGACGTAGCAATGAAATCCTAATAATTCGCGTTCATATATTTCAAATATTTTTTTAAGAAGAATATGAGTGAAATTGATGAAATCCAATGTCACTGCGATGTGAAAAATATAATTGTACTTTTCTTTGTAATAAATAAATAAATAAAATCTGGACCGATTTTAAGGACCTTTCTTCTTTTATATAAAGCTTATAAAGTTACTCGGACGAATACGCGGGCAACAGCTAGACTTAAAATAAGCTTCTTCTGAACCACCTAACTAATTTTGATACCGTTTTCAGTGATGGAAATAGCTATACGAGAAAAGTTTGTGTAAACAATTTTCAGAAAAAAAAACATAGTGCTAAGCCGGGGGCGAATCGCTAGTTAAGTATAATTAAACGTCTGTAACGTCCACTCGACTGTCTATATCATTAAACAAATAAATTATTCAATTAATTTCTCCCTCAATCACTATCAGTATCCTGAGGGAATACGAATTCACTGCCATAACAAAGTATATTTTGTTCACAAGCCTTCCTCAATCACAATATAAGAGAACGAATGATCATGTATCCAAGAAGGGATCATCGTAAAATATAGGCAAGGAAGCCTTATCTCATTTGCTCTCAGCTAAAGAAAAACAGACATCAATGGAATCCGACATTGTTTTTTCAGTTCAGGTAAAGTAATAACCGAAGGAATTTGTTACGCACAGCCATTGCACAGTAGCCCATCTCCGACGCAGAACATTTAATGAGATAATTTAAAAACCTGTGCAACAAAATTAGTTAGAATAACACAATTTTATAATTACATGTACTATGTAGTATACTAGTTGTTGCCCGTGACTTCGTTCACGTTGTTAAAAGATATAACGCCTAACACAACATGTCAAACAATACAGTCTAACGCCTGACATAAATAGTTACATTGACGCCTGACATTATACTTTTGCCAAGCGTTAGATCAGTTAGAATAACACCAATTTATAAATGCTTGTACTATGTAGTTTACTAGCTGGTGCCCATGACTTCGTTCACGTTGAAAATTAAAAGATATAACGCCTAACACAACATGTCAAGCAATACAGTCTAATCTAACGCCTAACATAAATACGTTGACGCCTGACATTATACTTTTGCCAAGAGTTAGATCGGTTAGAATAACACAATTTTATAAATGCATGTACTATGTAGTTTACTAGCTGGTGCCCGTGACTTCGTTCACGTTGAAAATTAAAAGATATAACGCCTAACACAACATGTCAAGCGATACAGTCTAATCTAACGTCTCTCGCAAATACATTGACGCCCGACATTATACTTTTGTCAAGCGTTAGATCAGTTAGAATAACACCAATTTATAAATGCTTGTACTATGTAGTTTACTAGCTGGTGCCCGTGACTTCGTTCACGTTGAAAATTAAAAGATATAACGCCTGACATACCAGCACTGTATGCGCAGTGGCTGGGGATATTGCTGCTTCTGCTACAACTCTCGATATTGTCAGAATAACATTACAATTTTAAAGGTAAGTTCTCGTAAATGTACTACTGTGATGCAGTTTGGATTTGTGAAATAGCATAGTGTTCGTGTCAAGAAGTGCTAGTGTATGGTGAGTGAGGGAGGTGAGGTATTACGCGAGTGGGATGAGGTGGAAGGATGGGAAATATTGCCTCGAGAGGGGAAACGTGACACGTTGTAGAGTGGACAGTAGTGCTGTGAAGCCCCTTTATCGATAAGTTCATAAAATAACTACATAATATTAAAAAAAAATGATTAAAAATAAGTCTACATAATTTCTAGTGCATAATATAATATGCAGAACTAATTAATATGTAGTTATTCAATTCCTACATATATGTTCCTATTATATTATATTCTTATATAATTTATATTCTTAGATATTAAGTATTTATATTCCTTACATAAAGACACGTGTTCTACGGTGTTTATTTTATAACGAACTAGCTACTGCTCGCGACTTCGCCGGCGTAACTTTGTAAATTATATACTAAAACCTTCCTCGAGAACCACTCTATCCATTGGTGAAAACAGCATGAAAATCGGTGCAGTGGTTTTTGTGTTTATCGCGAATACAAATAGACGCGGCGGAGGCTTTGTTTTATAATAGGTAAGGAAGCGTAACTAAGAAAATCCGAGTCCGGTGCATTGGTATATTGACTGTTCGAGTAGGTATATCACTGAAAATATAAATACAACGATTAATATTTTTGAAAAATATAATGTATATTTTTCAGTTCCATGGATGAAGAGTGAGGAATAATGGATATACTACAAATGAACACATAATTTCGAGATAAGGGAACATTGTGTAATTTTTAATAATATAAAAATATCGATAAACTCATTTCACGGCACTACTGTTTCTCGGAATGTCTTCAAGCTTGAATGTGTAGAAATTCCTGACACAAGACTAAAGTGCCCTTGCAGAAATATATTTTAGAAAATATATTTTCTGGGGCACTAATAGTTCTTAAGGTAAAAAAAAATATGAGGACAAATTACTTATTGACAAGTTTTTTCATTTTTAAACTTCATTGCATCAGTAGGTATGATTCTCTTAAGACTTTTACGTTATTTATTTTACAATGCCCACTAAAGGGTACACCAAGGGTACCTATAGCTTTATTTCTGTTTTATTTAAGATTTTTCCAAGTTATAAAATAGATCTGAAGCAAAGGTCTGGTCTCTCACTGATTTGAAATTTTCAAAAATCCTATTTTAAAGAATGCTTAAGTTATAAAATAAAGCTTTGTTCTAAATTTTAACTTTTTAGACTAAAGACCTCTTTCACCAACTACAAGTAAAGTGTTGATTAGTTAATTTTAGAAATAATTGTATATCTTACTAAATTATGCACTCGGTTTACTGCATCATTCGATAAGCGATTTCTTTTTTATTATTTTCTTTTTAATGTTTGGGAGTTTTCCCGTACAAACCAAAGGTATATCAGCTCATTTATCCCCGGTTACCGGTGACTTTAAAGGACATTTAGCCTGCTTGACAAATGGTGAAATAGGCCCTAAGTAATTTTGACTGTGCATTGATAGTCCATCACAACTATCGATTTTATAAGTATCTACAGATTAGATATTAGTCCACGTAATTGAAAATCTATATATACGAAAGGTAAAGTAATGGCTCAATATATAATAATATTCAAAAATGCTAATGAATATTCAATCAGTTTAAAAAATTGCTGAAATGTTCAAAAATATTGGGCATTTTTTTTCCATGCAGACCTGCCAGCCTCAAATGACGTATAAAACAAATTCTCTTACGAATCCATTTGTTGAGCAGACTTTCCTTAAGAACATTAAGTAAGCAATTTTATCAAACATATTAAATTCTGATATCACCGCAAGCAAAGGCGACGTAGTGTTGGGACAATTTTATAATTCAAACGAGATTTGGCACCGCCGAGATTACGTACGATAAGAATTATTTTCAGACAATAAAAACATGTTATGAATGTCAAATTAAATTACATAAAACACTTAAATTACTTAAATATTACCTTTTCAGAAGAAAAAGTCCTTAAATATAATCTGGTCTTTAAATTATTATTACACTCCTTTGCGAAAATCAAATTTTATTTAAAATCCTCATATTTTAATAAATGTTTTTATTATGTTTAATTACCTATCAAATGATTAAGTCTAAAAATGGGAAAATAGTCATTTACCTTGTACTTTGAGTAGGTACTTTTCTTTATGGTTTAAGTGATTTTTGTCAGTAAAAACAAGATATCTAATCATTGTTATACCTAGAAAAGAAGGCTTGGTAAGACTAAACCCAACTTTCAAGAAAAAATATGAAGCAGTGATTGTTTATGAAAAAAAAACCTATGATGGTTATAATTTTTATATAAGAAAATAATTCTATAAGAATATAAGATATGTTTAGGTATACAAATCCGGTATTTATGAATTGTTTTCCACTGATGTCACATCCCTACTGAGAACTTTAAAATTAGATTTCCCCTTTTGTCATCGTGAACGGTGGCAAACGGATCAATTTCCAATTTGGTGGATATTTCTTAAGCGACACTCGTTCTGATTCGCCACAAAATAATATCTACCCAATTGGAGCAAAATAGGACTTGAATTATCATAACTTTGAAAAAAAAAATCGAGAAAGATTTGTATTTTTGTTTGTAATGAATAAACTCAAAAACTACTGGGCCGATTTTAAAAATTCTTTCACCTATTGAAAGCTACATTATCAGCAAGTAACATAAGCTATATTTTAATATATTTTTTTATAATTTAACGCGGATGAAGTCACGCGAATTATTGATTATTGAAAACAATCCACATTGTGGAACGAACATTTTATATTTTGTGTCTCTCTCTCATAATGTAGGTAATTGTTTTTTTTTTTTTATTTTCAAATGCTTTAAACCCAAAAGTTGCTATTTTTGAGTTACGTCAAGCTTCTCACAAACAAGCGATATACCAACTTTTCGTTATAAAAGAAATTCAATGCAAGTATTGCTCAATATGTTTGCGCGCCACAATACATCAATACATTCAAAGTAATAAAATTCCGATTTCATTTTAGCCGGAATTTTGAAATGTAAAGGGAATTGAAATTCACATATAAATGATTCGGTGTAAAAAAAATATATGTGCAAAATTCAAAACGTAACTTTTCAATGCTGCAAATGAATATTTAATTTTCAAAATCCGATATAATGTTGCTATATTTCCCGCGTAAGTAATCACGTGATAAATTAAGTGGATTAAAAATACGTACACTTGCGTGCATAAAAATCATAGTTTTGTAACATATTTGTTTATTTAATTACTTTGTTATCTATGATAAAAATATTATAAAGAGGAAAGATTTGATTGTTTTTTTTAGTTTGCGTCTAAAAGTCTAAAAATATAGTAAAGTTCTGTTTCTGTAAAGGCATGTGCGAACCGTATTAGTGATATATAAAATTTTGATAAACTATTAAGTATTATATACTTAATAATACTTAATAGTTTATCAAAATTATTATTATGTAGTTTTTATAACTATAAAAACTATGAATTAAAAAGACAAATTAAGTATTTGGTATTTTTTTTTTTGTGTATGTACAGTAGAGACCTTCTAGCAACACGAAAGCTAAAGAGAAAATAAAAAATGAATTTTGATTGAAAAAAAAAATTGAGATTTAGTTTAAAATACCGGATAGGCTGAACGGAGTAAGTATGAGTATTTTGGAACCAATTTGTTCCTGGTTTTGTTTACTGTGCTTTTCCTACATCTTTTAAGTGGCGAGTGATAAATTTTTAAAATATAATTGTACTTATCCGTTGAAGACTTCTATATTTTGGGCTCTCTATTTTAACTTTTAAACAATGAATGAATGAATGAATGAATGAATGAATGAATGAATGAATGAATGAATGAATGCTTGTAGTTTTGATAAATATTATTTCAAGGGTCGATAAGAGTGGGCACCGATGTCGTGTCATAACGTCCCCACGAACAACGGCCGCGCTAGAAACTCGTTGGGTTTTTGCCGTGTATCCATGAGGGTTTCCCAACGTTAAGAAAAGGATTGATAAAAGTATATAAAATAAAATCTCTAATATTAATTTTAATTGCTCGCAAGTGTAAAGTTATCACAGCGCACCGGTTGTCTGTTACATTAAATTTATGGTCGCTATCACGGATCTCTTACACGAAATTATCAGCTGCTACAACTACAGCTCTCCATACGTCCTCAACAGCAGCTGAGATCTGGTCTTCTGGTACAGCCACTCCATCATCGCCCTGATATATTTCTATATTATAACTGTATGAAATGCCGTTTCGTTGTGCAAAATCTGAACTAGTGCCCGAAGCTCTATCTCCCGCTGCCACTGAGCCAACATCTAGATTATAGTTGCTATTCATTGCTTCAATCATTCTCAAACCTAAAAGATGGTGTTGGATGAACATCCCTGAAGCTGCTTTCTCGTATTGCCAAGGATAAGTAATGAATCCTCCATTGTTCTGCAAGGAGATATAAAGACGAGTTCTTTCCCCGTACTCAGCGATTAAATGTTGAATTACTTGACTCTCGATTTCAGAAAATGGTTCCACTCCTCTAAATAAATGGCTGCAAGCACTAGAGCTGGAACCTGCAGTAGATGACCAGTCAATGTCGAAATTTCGGTTGATGTTGACACCGGGGCAAATAAAACCGAGATTATGATTCAAACTTCTTGATTTAGACCACATTCTTTCCTGAAATGGATTATTATAGTGTTTATTCATTATTATAGTGTAATAATTTTTGATTAAAAAATAAATGATTTGTCTTTTTGGTATAATTCTTGGTAGAAATCACTGACAATTCTTAGTAGAAAGCGTTACTATTGAAAAAGATAACGCAACCAACATACTAGGCGTTGCGATTTTTCCAAATTTTTTGGAAAAAAAAATTTTTTTTACAAAATTAACCATAGTATCTTTATTAAGGTCTTATTCATAAATTTTTTTACAATTATGTTAATTAAATAACACTTAAATACATCTTTTGAGTATCTATATAAGCCTTATAAGGCCTTAAAGGCCTTATAAGGTCTTTTGAGCCTTTATAAGGCGAAAGAAAAATTAAATTATACTTTACACTATATTATATCTAATGTGACCTAAGAAACCAGTGTTAATAGGTGACTGTATTCGCGAAGAATGTTTAAAATAAACACACGCAGAGCAAAGACATTTTTGGAATAACTTACGTACCGTAGTATGAGAGTATTCATACCCGTCCGGGTTTAAGAGAGGCACAATAATCCAGTCAAAAGCATCTATTAACCTCGTTTCATCCAAAACTTCATTAGCGATTTTTAAAGCTGCCGACACGGTTATCCATTCCCTTGGATTTATACCGGCATCAATTATAATAACTGGCTTATTACTAGCCGTATTGTCATTAGTAATTTTCAAATACACTATAGGTCTGTTCTCTTCAGTCACTCCATAAACAACTTGTTCTACATTGGTACTAGAATTTTGTAATGCGTCTAGGTAGTCTAGAATCTGTAAATTATAAAATTATTAGCAATTAGGTATACAATAACATGACGACACGTTTGGTCTAGTGGCTAGTAACCGTTAACCAAACGGTCGCAAGTTCGAATCCCACTAGGGGCATTTTTTTTATTTTTTTTATTATTATTTTATTTATTAGGAAGCCAACAAAGTATACAACAATCCACACACACACTTATTCACATTTAAACAATCTAATATTGTACACTCCACTTAAAGGCTAACTCAGCATGCATTAAAAACGAACACAAGACATTTTCTGTTTTTTTTTTTTTTTTACAAAATAAAACTAATAAAAAGAAATCAAAACACCAAATTATACAAAACAAAAGAAAATATTATAATAATAGTATACAATATACATATTATAACATATTTATGTATAAATTTACATTTTACCTTTGTACCTGAGTCGTGGATGTTTTGTATTAATAATATGTATGTATTTACAAAAAAAAGAAATCTTTATTTATTACTAGCCGGTGCCCGCGACTTCGCCCGCTTTAAAAGTAAGGGATGTGTAACGCCTGACTAAATGTGTAAAGCAATATAACGCCTGACATCTTTGCTGTTATAAAATTTTCAGGGGTTGTATCTTTATTTTTAGTAGATAGCTGGTGCCCGCGACTTCGCCTGAGTTAAAATTATATACTTAATCCTACCTCTTGAATCACTCTATCTATTAAAAAAAACCGCATCAAAATCCGTTGCGTAGTTTTAAAGATATAAGCATACATAGGGACAGACAGACGGGAAGCGACTTTGTTTTATACTATGTAGTCATAGTGATAGTGATTTCATTATTTATTGACTTCAGTATTAGCCCATATTATGCATTGCTAGTCACATGCCTTCTCCTCAGTAGTTATGTTTGTTTAGATAGTAAAAGATAAATATTTCTATCCGAAAACATGATTGAATTGTATCGCAAAACGATAGTTGAACTAACATCGCTGTATCTGTAGTACCCGTCGAAATCAAACACTCGACTCTCGGCATTCGACGTGTGTACCAAACTTTGCTCTCTCTCGTTCAAGTATCTGAAAATTGAGTTCAAAATAAACTACATAGTTTTCAATACGCAACATTATATTTATAAACTTTGTTCAATACTTCACGATACTACAGTCAATAGAGATTTTTTTTTTCTGCACTAAATTACAAATCTTTTTGACATTGGAAATGTATTTTCGTTCGCTTCAGTATAGTTAGGCCCTTATTTCACGAAAAAGTGCGATCCCCTTATATCTCGGAGAATTGTGAAGATATGATATTCAAAAAGGGCTCAAAAGACGCGTATTTACGAAAGTTGTAAAGTGCAAAAAGAATTTTTCAAAAAAGTCAAAAATTACACAAAAGTTATGGCCGAAATATTAAAAAAAAATTCAAAATTATCCGTATTTTTAATTTTGGCGCTCTATTGAGCGGAGAATGATATCAAAAATTTGAGAAAAACTCCTCCGGACAATTTAGTCAGCTACAATTTGAGCCTAAAATAAAGACGATCGGGTTAAGGGTTTAACCTGTAGCTTAACCTTTTTGAAAGAAGTCAACGAGTCAGAATAACATATTATTTCGAATTCCGTAGATTCATTTCCAATGTGCTCGATAGTCGTGTGAGGCACGAAATCTGTGATTTTTTTTTAAATACGTTCATTATCACGTACTGGGCGACGGTAGCCACCTACCATCAAGTGGACCGTCAGCCTGTCTAAAAAAAGTATAAAATATGAAAATACAAAACTCACTCGTAAACATTGTCTATGTACACATCGATCTTGATACCCAAATCGTGTAGGATTTCTTCAAACCAGTCCACATACGAAAGCGGCACCATAGCGCGTCCTTCGACGCCATATTGGAAACATGGCTTCCGCCAAAAGTCGATAACGTCACTTTTAGCACCATTAAACTTATCTTGCTGCTCTTGTGAATCAAATTTTATACTGTATACTTTATGTCTGAAAACACATCACCTTACTTTATTGTATCACTCGAAATAACATGTTTATTATACGCTCAAATTCGTTCTATTTAAAAAAATCTTATTTTCTTGTTTAAAATACAAAAAAATATAAATACATTGTTACTAGCTTTTATGGAAGAGCGAAGGCTTCTGGTTTCAACTTAAAAGGAGTCTTCATTATGGTTATTATATTGTGAACGATTTTTCTAACTGTTAATGTACATTTTTATTTTTATTTATTCATTTATTATTACATAAACTTGGGGATTTCAAATAACAACCACTACTAGCTTTTGCCCGCCGCTTCGTACGCCCATTTACTCAGTGAAAATTTATTTAAATAAAAAAAATGAGATGTGACACAAATAGATGTAGGTAATGTAGGCAACAGCGACAAACCATTTTCCCTGATTTTGTTATCATCACTTTTCTGAATTCCTCCCATTATTGAAACAAATTTAAAGACAAGACACATTCAAAAATTCTTCCAAAATTTTTGGTTACATTTCTGTATTATAAGGAGAAAATATTTTTATATTTTTGTATGTAACGAATAAACTCAAAAACTACTGGCTCGATTTGAAAAATACTTTCACCTATAGAAAGCTACGTTATCAACGAGTAAATTATTTAGGTTTTATTTTATAAAGTTACGCGGATGAACACTCAGTAATCTATAGAGAAAGTGACTTACCCAATATACTGTTCATTTTTTGCAAGCACTAATGAAATGAACGTATTAATTAAAATGAAAAATACGAGCATTGTGACGACGTTAATTCATGTAATTCAACAGACGTAATCAGAATTGAAATCAAATAATAATATCAAACAGTATCGATAATCCTGTGATAACAGCAAAATAAGTTTGTTTAATTAGTTATTAGAGTAAGTATTTACAACACAATTTGATTTTACAATACAATTTGCCACTGACGGTCATCATTTTTTTTTTTATTAGAGACTAGGTGGCGACCGCGACTTCGTCCGCGTTGTAAAATATTTACAAGCTAATATATAATCTTTGGTTGTACGCTAATCTCAGGAAGTACAGGTTCGAATTGAAAAATAATTTTTGTATTGTATAGTCCATTTATCGAGGAAGGCTTTTAGGCTATTTAGTGTGATCTAAAAGGCTAAAAATATATATATACTATCCTTATTTAGATTAACGCCATCTATCGTTCAGTGGCAGAACTATTAAGACAAACAGCTTTGACTCATGTCATGAATTGAAAAATTATTTTACCATTAGAAGCCGACATTATCCGTGATGAACATAGGCTACTTT
Source organism: Synanthedon vespiformis (assembly GCA_918317495.1). Classification (NCBI taxonomy): domain Eukaryota; kingdom Metazoa; phylum Arthropoda; class Insecta; order Lepidoptera; family Sesiidae; genus Synanthedon; species Synanthedon vespiformis. The sequence continues at coordinate 7,705,869 of OU906966.1, read as the reverse complement.
TTACCGCGGGAAAATGCTTTATTCCTACGGGAAAACGTGTAAGAATAGGACAACGGGTAGTAAGAATTATCTTCCATACTTATCTTTTTCACATAACTTCTAAACGGCTAAACCGATTGGGTTGAAATTTTATATGGATATTTCGATGGTTTCCTAGATGATTTAAAAATACAATTGGACCCGGTAGGAGGCGCTGCTGTCGGTATGTCAACTACTAAACGGCTTGACCGATTGGGTTAAAATTTTGTATGTGTATTTCCATGGTTTCACAGACACGAATGTATTATATTGTATGAAGTTATGCGGACGAAGTCGCGTGCAACAGCCTTGTAGTTGATAAGAAAGAGACAAAAGTATAGTGTTGTCACTATTTAATTTTTTACACTTTTTTGACAAAACTGTAGATTTGTATTTGGCGACCTAAAAAAAGAAGCATCCGAAATCCTGTAGGTAATGTACGGTCAATTACACAAAGCATCTACTTGTAGTACGCTTATCTCTCTAGGCCCCTCTTTCACCAACTACAAGTTAGTTATTGATATTAGTTAGTTTTAGAAATAAATTTCTGTTTTATTGAATTATGCATTCGGTATTATGGCATCATTCGATAGGCGATTTTTTTTAAATTATTTTCCGGACTTTTACCGTACAAACAAAGGTAAGTATATCAGCCCCATTATCCCCGGTTACCGGTGACTTTAAATGACAGTTAGCCTACTTGACAGACGGTGAAAAAGGCGCTAAGGAAGAAGAAAATGAAAAATAATTTAGCGAAATCCCAACAAAAATCAGAATTACACACCACTGCTAATCATTGTGACATTTATCCTACCAAGTTTAGTGTGTCCCATTAAAAGTATAATAATTATCGTCTAAGTACATACACGAGATGATTATAAACGTTATGATTATGAAATTTGATTATTTTGGAGAAAAAAAAACATGCTTGATTATGCTTAAAAAGATTGTGTAATGTTTTTTTTATTTTTTTATTTATTTAGGATACACCAACAGTACACGTGTTACAATTATTCATGATATAATGGTTTATTAGGTTTATTAGATACTATAGCTGATACCGGCGACTTCGTGCGCGTTGATAAAGAAAAAAGTAGCCCATCCTGTGTCCTGTACATCTAAATGTTTATCTACAAAGTTTCATTAAAATCGGTTAATTCGTTTAAGAGTTATGGAGGAACATACATACATGCATATACAGAAAAAAATTCTAAAAATTGTCAATTTAGTTTCAGTATCATAATATTGTATAGAGCCTATAAACACGATATCTCTGAAAACAAAGTTACTTACTGCATGACCAACCCTTACAGATTTATTATTAGTTAATTAATTATTATTATTACTAATTAATTAATTAATATTAATTAATATTAATTAAATTAATATTAATTAATTAATGAGGAGCGAGCTCACACAGCAGATCCCTATTCAAGTCAATACGTCGGCTAGTTTTTGAGTTTTTGAGTAATACACAAACCAACATAACATTTTTATATATATAGATTGTCGTTTTTCAATACTTACCTATAGTTTTAATATGTCACAAACAAAAAAAAATCAAGAAAATGGTCCCCTGTCCCACAAAGTTTAACTCAATAATTTGGTTTGCTTCGTTTCTTCAACAAAGCCGGACATAATGAGATTAATCCTTTTCTGTGTATGTACCAATAATTTACGAAGGTAAAAAAATAAAAGATAACTTTTTATGTCTTTATATTTAATTATGTATTTATTATATCAACATTTATTGTTTGCAATCAATAGTTATTGAGAGCGTATCTTGCGCCTGCCTTTATACCTTCCCAAGTTTCGAAACCTGCCTGCTCTATGAAATCGGGGTCTATCAGAAATCCCATAGCGGGTATTAGCGAATACCTGTAGCCTGGCAGCTCATACGTGTATGATAGAGCACCAATATATTGACCATAATCTCCAGCACTTCCCGAGGCATCGTAAAGCACCAAAGCGACATTTCCGACTATGTAGTCCGGATTCCAGCTGGTTTTAACTGAATCTATGGCCTGTGCCATTTGCACACCAGCCAAATGAAGCGATAGACCGTTAGCTGGAAGGGTTCCGTTGCCATAACCATAAAGTATCATGCTTCCAAAGCTATGAATGTCAAGGAAAAGGGCCAATCTGTCTTTGTGCTCTTCAAAGATTTCCCTAATTACTGCTGTCTCTGGTTCGGAGAAAGGCCCGCGTCCGTGGAACGTGTCCATGCAGACAACGTTACTGGAGGCAGTTGACCAATTGATGTCAAAGTTGCGGTTCAGATCCACTCCCGAGCATAATTCGTTATCCATGTACCCCGTTGCACGATTTTTGCGCCAAAATCTGTTCTGGAATTTTAAAACACGAAAATTTAAATGGCTAAACGATACAGTCAAGATTCTTATCTTTGTGGATCTCCACAAAGATAAGAATCTTAATCTTAGGAAATCAATAGTCATCTGACTATTGATTTCTTTAGCAACACTAAAATAAAATTCTTATAATATCAATTTCATGCTAAATACAAGGTTGATCTGAAACAGCTAGATTGATTCGTAATATATAGTCCCTATTACGGATAGATATATTACTGCTGCTCTACTACTGATAGTGTTAATATATCGATATACATAGTTACTACCAATAGTATGAACTGGTGTTGCGATGATGAACTACCCTGGTTCCTCATTTCTATTGAAATTAATGTAGCCGCCCCACAAATCAATGACAACTTCCTTCTGACATCAAAACATTCTCACTGTTCTATCTATGGTTCTATCATTGTCATTTTATGTAATGTTAATATTCATAATATAAGTTCGCATTAAGTTTGTTAATTACACACACTTATGCCTTGAATAAATTAATAAAAAGTGTTGTTCACGTAAACTTAAATATTTTTATGTAAATCCAAATAAATAGCGTTCCATCTAAAATTCAACCCTGTTTTCTTAATTTCACGCAGATTTACCGAAAAGATTTGAAGGGTCTGATTAATCTTTTGCAAAGTGTTTTCGGTAACAAGCATGAAGCAGTCTCTTGCGAAATTTGTATAACTATTAACTACAATGGCCAAAATTTATAACAGCATTTAATAAAATGTTACATGAGGTCAGTCCCAAAAAACTTCTAGTTTTTGAAATTGATATCACTTTTTTTTTAATTTAAGGGAAACTACGCAAGGAATCTGGATATCATAGAGTCCAGTGATCTTCAAAGTCCTTATTCCACAATATGCTGACGTGGTAAATAGACCTACACCCATTAGTTAAACCATATATATTTTTATACAACGACTAAATAAATCCATTTGTACAATCTTTCGTACATTTTATTAACAAGAAAGGCCAGGATGAAATGTATGTTAAGAAAATCAGTTTACTAAGCAGATGGAAGTGGAACTATCCCATTAGGAAGTAATATAAGGACACGTAGGAGTGTTTCTCTTATTTGTATCCAGATAAACAAGGAAATTATGCTTAAATAAGAGCACGTAATTTTACCTTTTCTACGTGCTAACAAATAAGTTAAGAATATATAAACTTATAAATTCATTATAAATTTCATGGTCGAAACGTGGAAACGTAAAACATATGTATATATTGAAATTCACATACAAAATATTTTAGTGTTCACATTGCAGTCATGGTGACTATAACTACCGATAGTTGTAGTCTTGACAAGTGTCAAGTCAAACCTCGGGATCACTCGATTTACTATGTAAGGTACTTACAACCCCTTACACCATTCATACACTTACCTCAACATGAGTATGTTCATAGCCATCAGGGTTAGCAACGGGAAGTATAACCCAGTCGATGTTCTGCAGAAGATCCTGTTCGCTTACATCAATAACCAACTTTTGGATGGCGTAAAGAGTGGCAGGTAAAGTGATCCATTCACGGGCATGGAGCAATGACTGTATGTACACAACAGGTTTTCCAAGGTTCTGAAATGAAATTAATTATGTATAACTTTCTCGATAAATAGACTATTATTATTAATATTTGCTTAGTGGCTTAGACGACCTAATAAGGGCCGCGGGTCGACGGTGGATCCAGGCTGCTTCTGACCGGTCCAATTGGAAAATTTTGGAGGAGGCCTATGTCCAGCAGTGGACGTCCTATGGCTGAGATGATGATGATGATGATGATGAGTGGCTATTTCTGTCTACTAGAGAACCAGTAACACTTCGTCCATTGCTGAAATATTGTGATCGCCACGTAAACTAAAGCTCTCTACCTATACCTACCACGTTAAGAAACTGGTACTTTTTTGATAGAGGCATTCTTCACAAGCCATTGTGTTGCTTCCTAGGATGTGGCTGAGCTTGTGCATTTAGGGGCCACACTCGCACATTATATGCATTGATGTTTCTTCTGCCTCATGGCAGAAGCGACACTCTCCTATACTAGTGAGACCCTTTACTTTAAGGTGCCATTGAGGCAACAGTGACCCGTTACTGCCCTAGTTATAATACTCAAATTGCTCCTACTAAGCGACATAGCCTGGTTTGTCACGTTTCGACTATAGGCTTTTATGAGCGCTTTGGAATGGTTAGTCCCTGGCAAGTTAGTCCAGCGATTGTAAGATTTAGTAAAGCACTGGTTACATAATATGGTCCAGTGAGCTAGGCTGTTTGGTAGTCCGCACATAGGTTCAGGATCTATTAGTTATCTAACACAAAAAGATTAATTTTAATTCGAACTAGTTCCTGAGATCAGCGCGTACAACCAAACAAGCAAACTCTTCAGCTACAGTATAATAGTATACTCGCAGATTATAGATAATTTATGAATAGAATGTTTCGTATACCTTAAATTTGGATTTCCATTGTATATGTATCTCGTTACGCGACTCCCGATCACCAGTGTCGATTTCGCAAGCGTATTACGTTACGTAATACAGTTTCATACAAAGTTCTACCCCTTTTCCGCTTTGACACGTAAATTTCCAAAATGTATTTTTACCAACCCCGGAGGAATTATGTAAAGTAATAATATCGAACCAAATACCAACCAAATACATACCAAGGGCACACATTGTTAGCAGTCATAAATTGGATGCATATAAATAAAAAAAGCAATTGTGCTGTTGAGTAAAGGACACTAGATAAGAGCCCATTTTCCTATCCTATCCTACTTCTATTAAAGTCATCAGCACACTTGCAACACGTATTGTTACTTGTACTTAAAGGCGACCATTATCGTAGGCATCTACCATCAAGTTAACCTAATAGAACCTAATTTATTTACCTAGTAAAATTAAATAAAAATACCATTGTTACCTCAAAATTGGTTGTTGATATTCTAATATATTTGATATCGCGTCCCTCAAAACTTTTCCCAGCGTTCACTAGAGTCACGAGCTGTGGGTAACTTGCTGCCAAGTTCTCCAAGAATTCATCTACCTGTGTTAAAACAAAATTATTATGACAAATATTGTGAAAATTAGTAACTTAAAATACGGTCAAAACTATTTCTAATGTAAGTTGAAATTATTTTAAGAAACATACTTACAAATATTTTATTTTAAGGATTAGGTTATATATAATTTCAATTTTAAATATTTAATTAAACCGAATACTATCATCTAAATTAGGCATATTTTTTCCCTTATAATTAAATGAACAATGAACAAACCTAGATTGGCTCACTTGACTTGACGTAACTTGACAGATTGCCAAGTTAAAGTGCAAGCAAAAAAAAAAGAAGTTAAAAATAAAGATTAAAAAGATAAAATAAGAAAAAATAAATAAAGAATTAATTAATTAATTATTAATTTAATTAAGATTAAATAAGTTTTAGTATGTTTAAAGTGGAGATACACATCTGATATTATTTTTAGTGGTTTTATAAAATGTATAAACAGTATAACATGTATGCATGAATGTTATTTAAAAAAAAATACATATTTTACAACTTCTACGATAAATTATTCTTTTTTAAATATCTCCACACAGGATTTTCTTATCTTTTTGACAGTCCTAGTACGTTTGTATTGTATGTTATTTTCAATTTCTTCGTTCAAAAAGTTTCTCCACTCTCAATTACTACTTGGAGCTATTGGCTTCCGAGACAGCTTGTAGAATCGACAACTATTGCTATTAGTTTATTGGACAGTAAAGTTTTCAAGTAGTACCTATGTGAACGCTAACAAACACTAGAAGGGTATTAGAAGCATCTGTTAAATAAGTGACAATATCATAATACATGATATTTAAAGGCATACCGCAAACTATAATAGTTGGATATAGGTCTTTTCAACCGACCAAAAAAAAGGAGGTTCTCAATTCGACTCTATTTACAATGGTATCCATGAGAAAACGATTTGAAGTCGGTTTTTTTTTGTTAAATATAGTTATTCATTAAATGCCACCTCACTCGATCCTCTGATTTTCTGCAATTCATTAATAGTAATGTCAGTACTGAATTCAAACAAATTCAAATAGAAAATATCTGACCTCTGTATAAGTATAAATTCTGTCAAAAGTGAGACCGACTGATTTGCTAGCACTTTTTCTGGAGGCCTCAGATAGAAGTTTATCTTCTAAATCAAGTAATCTGAAAGAATCAATATTCAAATCAATAATTTTTGAAGAATGGCAGACATGCTGACCATCTCGTTAGATTATACGTGGCGATCAGTGATGTATTAAATAAGTAAGGATGCGTCCTTACTGTACTACCAGTGACAAAAAGACGGTCCTCCTTTATTTGCACTTCTACTAAAAATAATTTGTTTTCAATGCCATCTTAATACGTATTTTTATTTCTTACTAGCTAGTGCTCGCGACTTCGTCCGCGTTGAAAAGTATAAACGCCATCTACCGTGGAGCGGATCGCTAAAATATCACTAAGCAGTTGTCATGTTAATCGCTTCACCTGATTCTGGATAGATGGCTCAAGTGTGTCCTGGGCCAAGCTGCTAGTATTTACTTTTATTTTAGATTTCCCGTAGGAATGAAGCATTTTCCCGCGGTAAAAAGTAGCCTATGTTCATCACGGATAATGTGGGCTTCTAATGGTAAAATAATTTTTCAAATCGGTCCTGTAGCTTCGGAGCCTATTCAATACAAACAATCAAATCTTTCCTCTTTTTAATATTAGTATAGATTGGCGTATTCTGTTATTGTAAAGTGTTCTCATCGGTTGGTTGGTTCTCTGAATGGCGGCAATAGAGCAGCAGCAAATACTAGCTGTTGCACGCGACTTCATCCGCGTAACATTTTTAAAATGTTATTCGCCGACAATGTAGCTCCCCAACAGTGAAAGAATTTTTCAAATCAGTAATTTCGGAGCCTATTAAATTCAAACAAACGATCAAATCTTTCCTCCTTATAATATTAGTAATTTTACTGACTCCTTAACATTTTCAACTTCAACCTTGAACCGGATTTCAGCATCTTCCAGGAGCTTCTGGAAAGCGTCTCTCTGATTTCTAGCGACGAGAACCAGACCGGGTCTTGATGGCAAAGCATGTGACCAAACGTCCAGGTTCAAGTTGTTCTCAACATGATTCAACAGTTTCGCCTGCTCTGTGTTTTGTACGGTCACTTCGAAGAGAGAGTGCCTGGAAAGAAAAAATAACCGATACAGTTTCTTCTATTTATATTACAAACAGCTGTTGCACGCGACTTCGTCCGCGTAATTTTATAAAATAATAAAACCATGGAAATACACATACAAAATTTCAACTCAATTGATCAAGCCGTTTAGTAGTTGGCATACCAACAGCAGCGCCACCTATCGGGTCAAATTGTATTTATAAATCATCCAGGAAATCATCGAAACAGCCATATAAAATTTCAACCCAATCGGTTCAGCCGTTTAGAAGTTATGTGAAAAAAATAAGTACGGAAGGATAATTCTTACTAGGTACCCGTTGTCCTATTACCCGTTTTCCCGTAGGAATGAAGCATTTTCCCGCGGTAAAAAGTATCCTATGTTCATCACGGATAATGTCGGCTTCTAATGGTAAAAGAATTTTTCAAATCGGTCCAGTAGTTTCGGAGCCTATTCTATACAAACAAACATACAATCAAATCTGTCCTCTTTATAATATTAGTATAGATAGACCAATAATAATTTTCTTCAAACTATAGTTCGAAATTGCCACAAAAATCACATTGTATTACAACTCTACTATGATACAGCACCTGTGTTGTTTGTGCTAGAGGCGACAGTAGCGACTTACCATCAGCCTTACCACTTACCATCACTTACCATCAGTGGACCATTAGCTCGTCTTAACCAAAAATATAATAGATAGAATATAATAAAGACATACAGTCATAACTGCTCAGTTTATGACTGTATGTCTTTTCAGTGGTGATGATAACTAATCTTACTAAGCCACTATTAAGGCTACCTCTGCAGAGAGTTCTGGGATTTATTTTAATGTTAAAATTGACAGATAAGCTGACGGTCCACTTGGTGGTAGAAACGCTATAGAAGACCATAGAAGGATTTTGGATAAGGAATGGGGTAATTGGCTCTGGGATCCCTTACGTTAGTTGGTTAAGTAAAGGTTAAGTAATGAGTAAAACTACTAAAGTAGTTAAGCATTTTTCATTGGCAACTGTGAAACGCAACCTTTTCTTATGAGCAGTCAATTAAAAGACCCTTCTTAAAAGAATTAAAAGAGAGAGAACAGACTATACATTCAAAGATGTCGCCCATTCTACTTATCCCTACTAAAGTATTTTTTCTACATACTTTTCCTTTCCACTTCACAATACTGGATACTGGAAATCCTGGATACTTTTCCACATAACAATATCTCTAGGTATTAACTTACCCATCATAAATTTCGTGTTTCGCGTACGCAACGCTTAATAACACAAACAAACCAACAATTCGATACATGACCGCATTCAAACAATAACTTTGGCGAAATGGTGATTCGATTTGTTATCTAAATAATATATATCTACGTATTAAGTATTTATCCAACGCTTATATTTTAATCTATCTAATTAATAAAATCCAATCCATCATTGGCTTTTAGATAATATTCTGTGTTTTCCTTGACTATGTTTTTATTTTAATAAATAATATTATACAACAATTTTTTTTTAAATGCCTTTTTATTTTAAAAATCCCTTTTTTAAATTTACTGCACTTTAGCAGCAAATTTAATAATATTTTTGGTGCTCTCTTTGAATATGCTCGAATGCCTATTGCTCACATGTTTGAAACTGCCAATATGATTTTTAAACTAGAATCGAAATGATACAAAGGAAATTCTTGAAACTCTTACAATCTACGAGGCAATCAAGCTTTAAATCACAGATAATATTTATCAAATAGAAAAAAAAACAATAGAGAACTTCCCAGTATAGAATTCTTAGGAGAGCATTGTAGGAAGAATTCGTTCCTTCACAGAACTTTAATATTTCTTAATAACCTCACTAACATTTAGAAGGAAACGTTATTAAAAAGACTGACTTCGTATTTATATACTTACACATCATCATTATTAGTCTATACTAATGTTATAAAGAGGAAAGATTTAATTGTTTGTTTGTTTGTATAGAATAGGCTCCGAAACTACTGGACCGATTTGAAAAATTCTTTTACCATTAGAAGCCAACATTATCCGTGATGAACATAGGCTACTTTTTACCGCGGGAAAATGCTTCGTTCCTACGGGAAATCTAAAATAAAAGTAAATACTAGCTGCTTGGCCCGGGAGATAGCGCCATCTATCCGAAATCCGGTGAAGCGACTAACATGACAACTGCTTGGTGATATTTTAGCGATCCGCTACAGTAGATGGCTTTTATACTTTTCAACGCGGACGAAGTCGCGTGCACCAGCTAGTAAGACATAAAACGCGGACGAAATCGCGGACACCAGCTAGTATTCCATAAAGTTCATAGTGTTTTGTATGGCACACGGATTCCATGTTGTAGTAGTTTTATATTACTGACGCACAAAAACATCAGATGTGTAAGTAGGATTTTATTTTCCAATAAAAAAGACTTTTAATCTTGCATAAAGAATTCTTGAACGCGTCGCCATTACTCGCGTAAACGCACAAAACGCTTGGTCCCCAATAAAATTATACGCAATAAAATAAATGACCCGAAACGAGTCTTAGAAGGTAAAAAAAAACAAAGAGAAACATTCACAATCCACTTTGAAATTTAGTTCAATTTGCTTCCTCTCAATAATTCCGTATACGAAGGCATTTTATAGAAGACTGTCGAAAGAATATTTCGATGAGGAGATCATTCGAAAAATCATCTGCTAAAAGACCATGCAGCCTTAAAAGAAGAATCTTAAAAAATTCTTTCATTAATTTAAATCTTTATATATAACTAGCAGCGAAACCCGGCATTGCTCGGGTTAAAATACATCGCATGTTTAATGGTATAAAAAATATTAAGGATCCATTTTTTAACGTAGATATTATAGATTTCTATCTTAGATATTGAGAGACTTATTCGACCATGAAACATACGATGTGTATAGAGTATATCAAATTATATTATATATAGTTGTCGGCTTAAACAAACTTTCTAGATCATTTCTAGAACTTTCTAGACTTTTCTAGAAAATTTCGAATCGATTATGACAATTGCACGCATTTTGGAGCTTTCAAGACTAAATCATTCCAGAAATTTGTTCTGAAAATTTCCAGAAGTTCACATGAGTTAGAAAAGGACTTTGTTTGACGCCAGTGAACTACTGCAACGATTTTGATCAAACTTCGTAGCTATGTGTAATTTCGTCTAACTTAAAAGATAATACAGTTTTTATTTTGAACTCGGGCGAAGCCGGGAGTGTGTAGCTAGTTTGCTATAAATACAGATTTTGAAGTATTGAGTATATTAAAGAAACATTTTTTTTATTATAATTAAGAATAACCATCGTAATAATGTACGGATTATACAAATGATAAACACAAGTACGTTTAAAGGTTATCAACATTATCACCATTTATATTTACAGGAAAATAATATACATTTTGAAAATTGTTTCACCTATAGAAAAGCTACATTTTCAGCCAATAAAGGCTATCCATACTAATATTATAAATGTGAATGTGAATTTGTTTGTTTGTTACGCTTTCACGCAAAAACTACTGAACCGATCACCATGAAATTTTGCATACACGTTGTCTACGACACCAGAAAGGACATAGGGTACCTTTCATCCAGGTAAAAAGTACTGTTTTCAATGGATTATATAAAATATAAAACTGTAACTAACGCCTGGCCAATGTATGTGTTACAGCAACAAGGCGTCAAGCGTTATAATTGGTTTTATATTTTTAATTTATCATCGCTTACGAAGTCGCGTGCGTCAGCTAGTCTTTTAAATAAAATAAAAAAAACCACGTCTTACAAAAATATAATTATGAGCCATAAAGCTTAATTAAAAGTTCTATAAAAATATATATAAAGCTTACTGATAAAGCTTACGCTGTCTGTCAATATCAGAATCAAAGAGGAAATTCCCTCTGATATATTTCAGCGCTATATGAACAAAAATTAAATTCATAAAACGAAATAACTTCATTTCCAGTGGCTCTTTGGCGATGACAGTTAAATACATCCGCTATAGTTTTTTTTTTTACTAATATCATTAATACTATACCTAATACTAATAATAATAATTACCTAATACTAATATTTTTTCTATACTAAGTAACATTATAAAGAGGAAAGATTTGATTGTTGATCCATTGAAATATTACATTTTTTAGGGGGTTACCTTGCGTTTGTCAGAGGACGCAATTTTATTTTTTAGATATGAAGCCCTATCTTCATATCTAAAAAAAAAATTGTTGAGTTGCAACCCCACAAATTTGGATTTAACTTTACGCCAACCCCCCCTTCATATCTAAAAAATAAAATTGCGTCCTCTGACAAACGCAACCCCAAATGTAACTTTTCAATGGATCACAATTTGAAAAATTATTTCTCTCCTCCATAACTCTTAATCGAATTTACAGATTTTCACGAAACTTCGTAGATAAACAATTAGACGTACAGGACACAGGATAGAGGCTCCTTTTTTTTTCAACGCGGACGAAGTCGCGGGCGCCAGCTAGTATCTAAATAGAGCGTAATGAATCAGAAATTCAAAGAGTACCTTTATTATTCTGAAGTTAGCGAAAAAATAACAGCTCTAATGGGAGTAATGTAGACGATCGTAGCACAACTTTGTTAAGCAAATGTTTGTGTTCTGAAATACATTATTTATCATCAATTTGTACTCATTTGCAAACAATTTATAAGATAAACAATTAACGAAACATATTATTATGCATGTATCTAATAATAATAGAAACGAAATAATCACACATAACAGAAGTAATTCAGAAGTAATCAAACAGAAATGCATTTTTCGCTATTTTGAGTGGAATTATTAAAGATGTAGATAGATCAAAATCATTTAATATATCTATCTAGCTATTTAATAGGTTTCAGAGCTCGACTGACCGTCGGTGCGTACGTCGGTCGCGCTTGTCATTTGTATGAAAATTCGAACTCGTTACAGGGCTCGACCAGAGCGTAATACGCACGCGTTTATTGCTAAATTTTCATACAAATGACAAGCGCGACTGACATACGGACCGACGCGACGGTCAGGAGAGCTCTGAAACCGGCCTTAGCAAAATCATTTCAAACGTTTTTGTCAGTTCAGTTGTCTCCTTGGTGGTTAAAGAATTTGAAAATTGACTAAATTTTTCCTACATCGACTGTATACTAGGTATTTTATTCTGCTCTAAAAAGGGAAAGCGAAAGACAATCGAACTCTTGATAATTTCCTAATACAAAGAATATAAATTTAATAACTAAAAATTATTTTTAATAAATTCACTCCCACAGTAAAGCGTGACACGTTAGTTGTTATGTAAACAAAACAATATAAATGTTTAAGGATCAACGTTAAAACGCGAGGGAGTTACTGAAGAAAACAATTATGATGCCAAACTTTAGATGTTACCTTTTATTACACCGAATTGTAATAGGACTCCGTTCACGTAAACATTTTTCTAGAAAAAAATTTACACTTAACATCCAGCTGTGTGACGAAGATGAGATCTATGATGGAGCGAACTCACCATTACTTACAATAAAACTTAAACATTGGTTTTCATTATTTCTCTCTCTCTCTGTCGGTGTGTGTGTGTGTGTTAGACACACTGTTGGATTTATATACATTTTTTTTCTATAAAATATGCAGAAAGGCCATTAAATCACTACTAAGTTGGATTTATATGGATTTATATACATTTTTTTCTATAAAATATCCAGAAAGGCCATTTAATCACTACTATCTTTGTTTTATTATAAGAGATGGGTTTGCTCTTGGCCAACAACCAGCTGATGAAGCAGCTCACTCAGAATATGCCTATTCACTCGAACCGTGAAATTACAAAAAATTGACTGCGCATTATAAGGGATGTTTCAAAACGCTTGGTCCTAAAAAGAGAGATATAGACAAGATGAGGATGGTAACCATTTTGTACGTCTGTATGTCGATGGAAGAAAGGGGAATAATAAATAAATAAATAAATATTTTCAGACATTCCACACAGCACCATCTAGTTTCACACTAAGCAACTATTGCTTGTCAAGTATTGCTTGTACATAGATTACTTTTTTTGTAAATACATACATATTATTAAAAATACAAAACATCTATGACTCACAGCTACAAAGGTAAAATGTTAACACATGAAAATTTGCACCTAGCGGGATTTGAACCCGCGACCGTTTGGTTATCAGCTAGAGTTACTAGCCACTAGACCAAATGTGTCGTCAATGGTGTGCAATGGTGTGAATGCAGCCATTATGTTATTCAGAACTCGTTTCGCGCCTCCCTGCTATAAACGACATATTCATATTTAAATTTATGGTTAAACTTTGAATAGTTAAGACTAGAAGAAGCAATATAAGTTGCCCAGCCCATTGTTCCACTTTGTGGGCTGTTGCCACTTTTAACCAGTTTTATAGCCTCTATTGTTTACAACAAAAAGTCATAAATAATGCGATGTTTCGCGAAAGAGAAAGAGCTAAAATTATTATGAGATATTTTAAAGGGAATTAGTATTAAAAATTAACTTCAACCCAAATACACTTAAGTATTTATACTGAGTAAATATTACACAGTCTTCTGTAAGATGTTTTCTGTACTAATATTATAAAGAGGAAGGATTTGATTGTTTGTTTGTATAGAATAGGCTCCGAAACTACTGGACCGATTTGAAAAATTCTATTACCATTTGAAGCCGACATTATCCGTGATGAACATAGGTTACTTTTTACCGCGGGAAAAGGCTTCATTCCTACAGGAAATCTAAAATAAAAGTAAATACTAGTGGCTTGGCCCGGGAGATAGCACCATCTATACAAAATACGGTAGATGGCGCTTTATAATGGCGCTTTATATTTTATATGGCGGAAATCTAAAATAAAACTAAATACTAGCGGCATCTATCCAAAACAGGTGAAGCGACTAACATGTCAAGTGATGGCGATTTATACTTTTCAACGCGGACGAAGTCGCGAGCACCAGCTAGTTAGTAAATATATAAACTTCGCTCTTAACGATTCGCCTCTTAAAATGGAAGTTTATAATCCTTACTTATAAAGTAAGCCTTGTGTTTATAGTTTATAGAGGTTTAATTTTCTTGAAAATTATTTTTTTAAAATAAAACTTTAAGGGCCTAAAATACGTTTAAAATATATGAAATTTGATTTAAGAAACCAAACAATCATTTTTATTCAATTAGTATAGAGATTGATAAAAACAAAAAAAAAAATAGGCTACTCTAAATCCCTACTAATAATATAAATGTGAATGTGAGTTTATTTGTTTGTTTATTACTTTTTCACGCAAAAACTACTGAACCGATTACTTTGAAATTTTGCGTGACACGTTCTCTGGGACACCAGAAAGGACATAGGGTACGTTTGTTCGTTCAACGCGGACGAAGTCGCGGGCACCGGCTAGTATTATATAATTCTACGTAGACAACGTTGCGGACATGAGTTAGTCTTAAAGTTATACATGGTATGCCTACTTATATTTTAAGTGAAATGGTCATTTTACTCATACAACGCAGTAATACAGAGAGACATAGTACTTTTTTAAATTGCAACATTTTTAGAGCAATTCAAGTAATTTTTGTTTCATTATTTTTCACTAAAGAATTCGGAGCTCTCACGAAGTATTTTTAGGTCTTCAAGTCACAGTCGACAGCGTTAACTAAATGAAAATAAAAAAGATTACAACTAACATATTATAAAAGCCATGGCCAAAGAATAACGATTATGAAAATTGAAAAGCCATTATTTCTACAGAGGCTCCAAGGAAATATGGAATTTTAAGGGCAATAGAAGGATGAACCTCAATTAAGTATATAAAAATAATATAATTAAATAATATATAAATATATAAGTATATATATGCCTTGTATAAAAATTTCTATAATAATAGGCTATATAAAAATTAAATCTATTTTATGTATTTGTTAAATATTAAATGCTGTATGGTTAGCTATTAAATAAATAAATAATATAAAACCATTAATAATTTTCAAAAATTTAAATCCACTTTAATATGAAAGAATCTTTAATAATATGTAAGAATTACTTTTTTAACCTATTTAAAATGTGTTAATCCCAAAAGCGCCAATGCTGAAATAACAAGTCAAATCAGTTTGCCAAAAGTATAGTTGGAGATTTACTTAAACCATAATATTGGTACCGAAACACAACAGCCCAGGTGCTGAAGTTTCACGTTGGTCTACAGTATCAAGTCAAGTATACAGTAAGCTAAGCTTCTCACAAAATCGCTATAGCTTATTTTGTTGAACCTTTATAAGGCGAATCAGGTCGTCGACAGGAAGTGCGAGTTGGAAAAATGGCCGCGCTTCCGGTACGGTAATGGGTTCGTCCTCGTGTTTGATGGCGGTTATCCGTCCGGATAAGGACCGGGTGAGAATTTTAAAGAATCACACATATAAGATGTTTATTCAGAATTGTATGGCAAATGAAAAATTGCTATGAAATAATTTCGAAATATTACATTTACTGATTACACCGCAGTCATAAAATAAGAATTTCAGCCAACGGGATTGTGTTTCAAACAATTTTCAACATAACAGCACATTATTTTCATATTTCTAAAAGTAACTAATCAACACTTTACTGGTAGTTGGTGAAAGAGGCCCCATTCAGTCTTTAAATTACTAAGATAGCTATCTTGGTCTCCTTAAGACGACGCATTGGAAATTTTGGTGGCAGGGATTTAGATTTTTCTCAGCAATGACAAAACATACGAAAGTTATGTTTGGTAATCTGTTTCTTCATTTTATTGACTTCATTTTCATGGTTGGATTTCACGATTGATAAACTTTTATAAGATAGAAAACAAAATCAAAGAAACCTCTTTTAAAACAGACATTTACATTTTACAGCCAAACGGAACCAGTTTCTACCTCCAAATTTTCTATGTACATTAGTATAAACATACAGTTTAATTTATCGGTTGGATTTATTAAAATACATTTTAGTTTTTTATTTAAACAATAAAAATCGTATTGTCGCATACGACCTTGCGACATAAGCAACGTTTATGTATGGAATCACAGCCCCTGAGTGTCTCCTAAGATTTTAGATTAATTGTTTATCGTTGCGTCGCCTTAAAACGTAGTACGGAAAAGATTACACAACATATTGCCCCCATGGTGAATATCGGATGCATTATTTCCGAGTCTCCATTGTATCGGCGTCGGAGCACTTCGCCCGGCGATGCTATGACGTGATTCAAAACGCAATAATTAATGTCGACGTGGGCCTGTTGTGACTTTGATAAATTGCTATCCGATACGTCCTTCGCGATTCATCGTGTGGATAAGATAGGATTGGTTGTTTCCACAGTTTCCGTCCAAAATTAATTCATAACAAAACAATCTTAAACTTTAAATATTTCACTGAAAAGGTGTCCTTAGTGTCTGAAATAAATTAAACCCTAAATTTAATAAGTAAGTACATATAATTTAATTAATTTAAAAATAGAATATATCGATAGCCTCATTTTATATATTCTAAATTTATTGTGTTCTTATTATAATTAATATGTTTATTTATGTATTAATTTTTGATATTTATTTTAAATATCAAAAAATTAATTATAATTCATGAAGTGCATGCCTAGGGTGTGCTTTCAAAGATAATTAACTAAAGTATATATGTTATTGTAAATAAATAAATAAGTTATAATGAGTACACATCGATATTACATAAATTCAAGAAACTAATATAAAAAAATATAACAAATTTTGATTTAAAAATCAAAATTTCCTGGACCATTCATTTGTGTGTTTAGTCTTGACGGTTTATTTATTTACTAGTATTTGCCAGCGACTACGTCCGCATCCGATCGCTACCAAACTTCACAGGAACATCCGCTGTTCTAATCTGAAGATTGTCTGAAAGTTTCATCAGAATTGGGTCGGTTTTTTTGGTTTTATACTTATTTATTTTTTAAATTAATGGATAAATGTTAATATGTAATGTCATGATTCTTTAAGCCTATTTGTATATAATTTATATATATGATAGACATAATAATGGCCGTATGAAATCTAAATAAATAAATAAAATAAAATTAGGGGAAAACATTTCACTTTTAATACCGAACATGAAGTTTAGTACCTATAAATTATATCGATAGTATTCTATTACCAAAAGTGACATTGTGCAGACGCCGATCTGTCATCGCGAGGCTCAAAGGTTTGACAGTTGACAAGTGGTAATAATGGCTGAAGGCGTCTCTACCCGCAATTACTTATCTTTTGCTCCTTGAAATGTTATTTTCATATGCTATGTTAGAATTTTTTTATTAACATAGTCACAGTCTTATTGATAAAATGCTTGACTGTCTGCCTAGACCTGACTGCTTTGGCTTGACAGGTCCGCTGTTTGGGAAAAATCAAGGAAATGAGATTTTCAAAAAAAACTGCGCACTGTGCGTACCTGTTAGTAGCTGAATAGATATAAATGTATATATCAAATATATCTGATTGGTCTCGCTGCGCTCGACTAGATACAGCCGCCGTACTTGAAAAATGCGGCAACAAATACTACGCCGAATTCGGCGTACCCGAACTACTGACACTGCAAGCTGTCTGTGATGTGTACGTGCCGAATGATTTATTTAATTTTGGGCATGATAAAATGCCAATTTGCCTAGTACATCTGTATAAAAATTAAAAAGTGATAAATAGTGACGATGTTTTACACACACAACCAGAAAAAGTTGCCGCATTCACGGAGCTATTGCTTTTAGGTAGGCCCGTATCTAGTCGAGTGCAGCGAGACCAATCATTTATCTATGGTATAGATACGATCCAGGGGCCCTAGACAAAGTGACATGACGAAGACGATAACGAAGTTCGAAAACAATAAAATGTATGGGATTGACATATACCTTCGTTTAGTCACGTGATACTTCCCATACATAATAGAAATCTGCATAATTCATGTCAGTTCCATACTGCCTTCTTCTCAATATTTTAATTTTCATTTCAGATCTCTTTCTGTGACCGACCCAATTCCTTAAGTTAAGGTGTTGTTTGCGGTTTAAGGGCAGTGCAATTACACAGTACCACTGTAGTATGTATTTAATTACTATAATTTCAGAAACTGCGTATTCCGTTAACAGAACTTAACTCGGAGAACAGTTTATAAACAGTTTTAAGTTATATAATGCAATTATAAGAAATTAAACAAGTTCATTAAAGCATTATTAAGACAAGGATCTAACCTCAGACTAAATTTTTACCAAAATGAATTATAATTTACCAAAATACCAAATTAAGGTCGAACAGATGTAAAATTGAAAGGATTTTCTTCAATATTGTGTAAAATATATAAAAAAAGAAAAATAGTCGATTTAAGGCAAGGATTTATTTATATCTATCTAACTTATCTAACTTGTGATTTTACTCTAACTAAGAAATCAAACTAAGCGACGAAAATAACGTTATTCAGCTAAATCCTCGGCTTAAAAATTGAAAACCATTGACAGGCTAACCCACAAAACTCATTACTTACTACAACGTGTTTTATTGTTTCAAATTAATTATTATTATAGCAATTCTTGTTCCATAATTTGTAAATGCTCCAAGCCTTTACAATTCTGGATACTACTCCTATCCTGGAGATACCGCAAATCTCTACATAGAATTTATTTTAGTGGTTATATACTTAATGCTCAGAGGAACAGTGATCTATATTCATTAGGTGGGTACATTACATCGCAGACGTGTATGTACGATATTTCAAATACCTTACACGATATATCAATTTGTCGGAAAATTTCGTTTACGTTTATTGAATATAAATCGTACACGTTTTTGGTATTTATTTAACACGTTCATATTTTGGGATTTCTGCTTGACGATATATTTCACGACAATATTACTTAACATTGTATGTATTAATAGGTATATATTGTCAGTGTTCATTAAGATATTTTTTTAAAAGCTTCGGTTTGTTATTGATTAACTTTAAATTAATCTTAACTAATGTCATATAGGACCCGGACGAAGTCGCGGGCAAAAGTTTATTACTTAAAATTTTAACACACCTTACTATACTAGGTAATTCAATAAGCAGACTAGTTATAGACTAGTACCATCAATCAATGGCACTGCTAATTGGTACTACTGGGAATGTGGGAAATTACCTAGTTAGTACAGTATAGTTACTTAGTTCCACAATTAATGTTCTAAAAACAAAAATAAATAAATGTGTGTATAATTTAATTAAATAATTGCCAACAATGTCAGATCAGAAGTGAACGCCACCTGTTAACACCTTAACATGCTAAGGAGTACGCACTAATTCGGGTAGATGGCGCTTATTTCATACAGTTAAACGTCACTGAGGGTGTCGCTCACAGAGCGTGAAGCTCACAGTTTTTTTCCCCATTCTAAAAGTGCCCAACGCGCCTAAAGAAGTTATCGCTTCGATAAGATTCATACAGATAGATTGTTTATTAACGATCAGAAGTAATTGACAACTGTAATTTTGTTACGTCACTCAGATGATTTCTTAAACATTAAATCCTAATCTTGTAATTGGATAATATTTTCACTCATTTCATCGATAACTCGTCGGTTCGAAAGAGAAAATGCTCTTCGTCTCCCTCTTAAGGCCGCTAAATTACATTAATGATTCAGAGAACGAACTTGTTTAAGTATGCCCATTAAACATTGAACTTAAGACAACTGGTTAAGGTAAAAATGAGGTAAAATTACAATTACCTTACCCCATTACTGTTAACTAACCACAGTCTATTAAAGAGATATTCTTTTTGTTATAGTTAATAACTCATTTATGCATTTACTTCTTTTTGGGTGAATTTGTAACCATATTCATTCCTTAATTTTTAACAAAGTTTACTTAAATGAAATAATCGTAATTAATTTGCATAAAAGATATAATTATACAAAAACGTCTTCGATCCTAAAGGATCCTAAGGATTTGAGCTAATGCTATCAAGCGGTTAATTAAATTTTAGATGTTTTTAGATTCTTTTGAGAAATCACGAATAAAATAATAATATTTGTTTTGCAATGTCTTGAGTTGCAAGTTTTAGTAGTGACCGCAGTAACCAACCTTTCTCTTACGTAATGTTGAACATAAATCAAAAGTCGTCCGATGTAAAGAGGGCTCCAATTTATTTGGGCTACTCGTAAAGACTAATAATAAGGAAATAAAGATTCCACTTTTCTATCTACTGTGTACACTAATGGGTAATTTTTATAACTATTTTTATATTACCTAGGTTAAGATAATCTAATATTACAAATGCGAATACGAGTTGTTTGTTACGCTTTCACGTTCCCTTGATCAACATGATTTTTTTACACATAAAACATTTTTTGGGTGACAACTTTGACACTTTTAATCCGGGAAAAACTAATGTTCCCGAGGGATCATCTGAAAATAAAAAATAAAACATCGACGACTGACAAAATGCATTTTATGAGCTATAAAAGTGGGCTCAGACAAAAGCTAGTTTCTAACAAGTAAAGATTAACTTGAGCGATAGGATAGGACAGCTACGTGAAATAAGCACTTGTGCTTTTGTGTTTTGAGATGCAGCTCATCTCTCTTCCCGAACCTTATCTTTTAGTATTTAAATTTCTACTCAACCGATATTAAGTATTCTTACGCCTATAGAAAGCTACATTATCATCAGCGAGTGACTTAGGCTATGTTTTATAAGGACGAAGTCACGTGAAACAGCTTGTATATTAATTTAAAAAAAAACTAAATTTTATTGTTAACAATTCAAGTGATTTTTTCAAATATTTTAATTAAACTTTTTAAGCAAAAGGGACAGTGAATATAATTCAAATATAAAATATGATCAAGTTAAACCTGTCACAAAATTCCTCATAGACTTTTAAGTTTAAGCTTATTGTAGTCTAGGTAATGCAAATTAGGTATACTGGCTTTTAAATAACTCTTACACAATGTAAAAGTTAGCTAAAAGCCAGATTAGGGATTACAGTTAGTGAATGAGTGCCAGGTGGAAGGCACGGAAGGTGCATTGCTAAAGTAAACTAGACCACGGTACAAGTGATAGGATAATAGCTACAAATAAGAATTAAATAAATATTTTCACACATTCCGCACAACACCATCTAGTTCCACACTAAGCAACTAATGTATTATGGATACCAGACAGTTTATATACTACATAGATTACTTTTTTTTGTAAATGCATGCATATAATCTAGTATATAATATAAAATGCTAATGTTAATACGTGAAGACAGAGATTTCTCTATGACCACCAACTCCAATCAACTTCCCGTTGGGGTGGTAAATACCCCTTGGTCTCCTGGTGAAAGTAAGGGAGTTTGGTAGCGATGGGTGGAAGTGGGTGGTTGTGGGTGGCAATAATGTGAAAAAATATATATCTGTCCTTTTCTAACTCAAGTTTCTAGAATGATTCTAGTCTAGAAAGTTCCAAAATCGAAATTCGAAATTTTCTAGAAAAGTCTAGAAAGTTTGTCTAAAGCGACAACTATAATATAATTTGAGTCTCTCAATACCTAAGATAGAAATCTATAAAATCTACGTTAAAAATGGATTCTTAAATATTTTTTATACCATTAAACATGCGATGTATTTTAACCCGAGCAACGCCGGGTTTCGCTGCTAGTATAATATAAATACAAACATCCATGACTCAGGTACAAAGGTAAAATGTCAACAAATAAACATTTACAGCTAGCGGGATTTGAACCCGCGACCGTTTGGTTAATAGTTAGGGTTACTAGCCACTAGACGAAATGTGTCGTCATACTACTCAAGCGGTAGCCATCTACCATCTACCATCAAGTGGACCTTATCTGTCGATCTTGTCATAAAAAATATCACAAATTAACCCAGTATATATTTCTTCTCAATAATTACTCGAACTTACATTTTATATTTTAATCAAAATCTTACTAAAACTTACCCAATTTTCTCACAGATACGATAAAAACTTGCAAACTGTTTATACATTATACTCATTCAAATTTATCTTTTTGGCAACTCAATTAATCATAAAGTTTGAAAATGGTTTGTTAATTAGTGCTCTAAAGTGAATAAATTAAATTCTAACACTCTTAGCGCGTTCAATTCTCCTTGAAAATATATTTACATAGATTGACATTGAAAAATATAGGTACTATTAAATAATAATATAAATGAGAAAGTTTATGAGGATGTATGGATTTTACTTTTTCACGCAAAAAGGACTGAACAAATTTCTATCAAATTTGGCACACAGATAGTTTATTACCCGAATTAACATAGATACTTGCTTCGTCTAGGAATGGAACCGACTTAAATGTGAAAAAAGCACCCGCATTTTTATGATGCCAATCGAAAGAATGGACAAAAAATAATAATTCTTCTTAAGTTACATAGTATCTTAAAAGAAAGGAAGATATATATTTTTTGAAGATCTTTGAACGCAGTATTATTAACTTTTAAAAATAAAATAAAGTCTCCTTTCAGCAAAATATCCTATCTACGATATTTAAGGTACTTTCCCTTCATGTCGCATTTTCTTGGGACACCCTGTATACTTAGTTACTTAGATGTTACAAAATAATAAAAGGCAATGTAATGGGCATGCAATTTGGGGGCTAGGATAGAGGAAGCGTATAGAAATATAGTAGAAAAATATTTATTATTTAAATTGAATTCAATAAATTGTAATTTCTGTGGTATTTTCAAAAAACCTAACGACAGCGCGTCCTATAACGCTGCCAGCTTAGTTTTTGTATGAATGTTTTATGCTGGCGTTGTTTTGTGGCTTCGACAAACTAATCCCGCTATATTTCCGTAGCTTGGCGCCACAGTTTGGTGAATGGCTGTTATTGGCAGCACTCATTAATCCGGCTGATGGCACAAACTCGGCACGGAAACGTTCAACCATTTCCCCGCCGAATTAAGTTTGTCTCCCGTTGATGTGAGTACAAACTATGGTACAAAGCACACACATTGCCCTGCGACTAGAACCGAGCGAACTGCAGTACAATTCACTACACTGTAGTTCTAGAACTGACTGGTCCAATTTTGCTTGTCTTATTTAGGTTTTGTTACACAGTAGCTGGTAGCATTGTAGTTCTCTAGTGTTGTTATAATTCCTATATAAATTATGTTCGATTATGTAAAATTTGTAACCTTTAGAGGATACTATTTCGAAAAATGCGAGAAAATGTAAGTATAAAATTCAATTTCTCATTTCTCATACATTTTGTATGGATCTGGTTTATTATCTACTAGCTGGTGCTAGTATAAAACGCCATTTACCGTATTTTGGATAGATGGCGCTATCTCCCGGGCCAAGCCGCTAGTATTTACTTTTATTTGTATTATTAATTGCACATCAAATAAAATAATCACCTATCAATTTATTTTCATCATTTATATACCTTTGCACATCAAATAAGTTATTTCGCTACAAATAAACTAAATGTTTAACAAAACTAGTACTGCAGACAATTCGAAAATATACATCAACACTACATTACTTTTTTCCTCTAATGCGAAACAAATAAATTCCTTTAGGTACAAAAATAATACAATCTCATCAGAAATACTGACTGCACAGCAAATTAATCACAGCGTGCATAGATAATACTCATTCTCATAGCAAAATAACTATCCGAGAAGCATATATCCTAATAAGCACCCTAATACTTGCTCATCATATTTTTCTTAATTTCTAAAATAAGTATAGCAATAATTTTTTTATCTGATTTCGCGCGCTTTTTTTGTCACTAAGTAAATTGTACCCTTTTTTTTTAATCTTAAGGTCGACAGACAGGCTGACGGTCCACTAGATGGTAGGTGGCTACCGTCGCCTATAACACAAGCAACACTATAAGTGCTACAAGTGCGCTGCCGACCATAGAAAGATTAAGGATAAGGGATAAGGGAGGGATGGGGTAATGGGCTCTGGCATCCCTTACTCACTCACCGAAACACAACAGCACATAATGCTGTTATTTCACGGTGGTATTCTGTAAGGTGGTGGTTACTGCCACCAGACGGGCTGCCCAAATGACTGCGAAACGCAATGTGCCCTACCACTACGAATATATAGCTATTATTTGTAATATTTCATGTCAACCATGAAAATGCACACCCGGGTAAAAATTTTAGGCAATAGGTGTATATTATTATTTGGACATGGTTTATTAAATACATACATGGGAGTAGGAGTTTAATTAGTTAAATATTAATTCTAAACTAATTAATGTTCTATAAAGCATTGATTACGGTTTTATAAAACGGTAAAACGGACGTTTGTGTTTGTCTGTAACTTGTAATAAGAAGAAAAATAAGTCAAATAAAATGCTGTTTTATTTAGGTAAATTGCTGTATGTTATATAAAATAGAAGCTATATTTAGAAAAAAAAGCGTTAATAGGTATAATGTGCGTTAGTCATTATTAGCTGTGCATTAATAAAAAAGCTATACATTAAGATAAATAGCGGTACGCCACGAATATAAATTGTAGTGTATTTAGTAATATGTTGAGGTGAGTATTTTGTGTGCAAATCATTAATTTTGATGTGAATTCGGATTATTTTTGCATACAAAAAGTACTTTTTTTGATATGCGTTTAAATACCACCCCTTTTATTTTCGATTTCCCGTACGTATGAAGCATTTTCCCGCGGTAAAAAGTATCCTATGTTCATCACAGATAATGTCGGCTTTTAATGGTAAAAGAAATTTTTAAATCGGTCCAGTAGTTTCGCAGCCTATTCTATACAAACACACAAACAAACAAATCTTTCCTCTTTATAATATTAGTACCTATAGATTGACGAAGATATTAGAAAGTCTTCCTTGTTAACTTAAAAGTACATTATTTGGTTTTAAATAATCAAATTTAATGACTGTCGCCGTTGTGTGATATAAAATGATAAATAAATAGATTACGTATCATTAAAAATTAATGCGAATAAAAATATGACATCTAGGTAACTAGCGCCATCTGTGTTCGTATTTTAAAATAATTAATTGTATCAACGCTGGTCAGATGGCGCTACATGTAACAAAATGTTAAAATCGAAGAATTATTCAAATTAAAAGAAAATATGTAGGAATATTCTTTAATTTCAATTAAAGGTGTTATAGAAGCAATTTAATTGAACCCCTTTATTCTTTAAAAGCTATTAAGGCGCTAATTACAATTATAAATCCATTAAATCGCAACTTTAGGCAATTGGGAACAATTTAGTACACCGGACGCAATTCAAACACCATTTGGATAGAAATAATGTAGAAATAATAGATAATCCTTTTGAAACTTTCTATATAGGTACTTTTTTATTTTAGTTAGTAATTTAGTACATATCTAAATGATTACAAATTTCTTCAAATATAATATTTAAAGAGAACCCTTAATTAATTCCAAATTTAATTTAACAATAGATTGTAATCCTATAAGTAATTGTCTTTGCTCTTTGCCTTTAAATATTATATTCAAAATACGTAAAAAATGTATGCCAAAAAATGTAAAATTTAGTTAGAGTATGTATACCTATATTCGTGGAACCTGTGATTAGCGCCATCTATTAGAATACTTTAAAACTACTACATCTCTTACCATAATACAAACAAACATGTTTGTTAAAAGAAAATAATTAATTTATCATACTGACAACAGAACCATAATAATATTTAAATATATTATCTTGTTAATAATTGGTGTTCAGATATATTTACTAATATTTAATTGATTGGTTAGTGTACCGCTAATACATTTATAAGAGGGTAAGGAGAAATAATCAGATAGCCTGAAGCATGATTTAAATAACTCTTTAGATGTGGAAGTGTCGGTCGGTTACCATTAAATAGGGGGCGCTATAGTAGCTTTTATTTATGGTGATTTCATAAATACAACTCATACTTTCATACCATTTAAGTGAATATCAAAAGTTATAGTGTAGGTATACTGAGCTGAGTTACAAATTACTCAAATTCAAACGGTGTCCAAAAACTGAATTAATTCAAAAACAGTCTTAACTTTATTTTATTTTTTACTAGCTGGTATGCCCGCGACTTCGTCCGCGTTCTCTATAGCCTATAGCCTTCCTCGATAAATGGACTATTAAACACAAAAATATTTTTTCAATTCGAACCAGTAGTTCCTGAAATTAGCGCGTACAAACAAACAAACTTTTCATCTTTATATATTGGTACAGATAGCTAGCTCAAAGCTCGTGTCATAATTATACTTACTTACGGCCTATTATTATAAATAATAAAAAAGATTTCAAATTCAAATGACTTTTTTCAAACTCAAAAAATAATTTTATAATAAGCTCGTGTACAATATTACACTGTTAAACGCTGGTGTAAAGTAATCTGTTAAATAAATAAATAAATACTGCCTATTATTTTAATCAATGCTAGAACTATCTATTTCCAAGTCGTCAGTGAATCCGCATTCGCTCCTCCATTCGGTCTCATTGAGTGCGTTGCGCGAAGTGAGAGCGTAGAACTGATCTATATCGCACAGTAGGTCGCATCCACTCACTTGAAGGTACTCCTCAGGCTCGCGGGGGTCTCTCAAGTAGACTGGCTGTAAATTAAATATTATATAAATATAAATATATCTTTACACATTCCACACAGCATCATCTAATTCCAAAGTAAGCAAATAATGCTTGTATTATGGATACCAGACAGTTGATATACTACATAAATTGCTTATTTTTTTAAATACAATACATATTACAAACAGAAAACATCCAAGACTCAGGTACAAAGATAAAATGTTAACACATAAACATTTGCCCCTAGCGGGATTCGAACCCGCGACTGTTTGGTTAACAGCTGGTTACTAGCCACTAGACAAAACGTGTCGTCGGATTAAAATATGTATTTCATTTTCTTTATCATTCGGGGGTCCCTCAAGTAATTAAATTTATTATTATCACATGATTTTACAATTTTGAACAAAACCCCGGTCCCCACACTAGGCATGCCTGTATAGTAGGGTCCCGTACTATGAAATACAATACGAAACAGGGAATTTAACTAGTGTCTAAGTAACAGTAATTAAGTAATCGTGCTATACCTTTTATGTCCTTTATGTGTGCGTGTAATGTATTTTATGTAATTTAGTGTTTTTCAGTTTTTCAGTTGAATCGTAGGAGAGCTCTGCTAGAGGACTATTATAAATAGGCTACTTACTATATACAGGCTCTTACTACGTAAGAGTAATCAGTAAGACCAAGTAAGAATCACAAATCGAAACTAATGAACTATTGATATTGATGATTGATGAACTAATGAACTGATGAACTATGATAAAATTATTGATGAACTGATGAACTATTAATAAACTAATGAACTATTGATAAAATTATTGATGAACTGATGAACTAATGAACTATTGATGAAATTATTGATGAAACTATTGATGAAATTACACGTAAAATGTTAAGCTCACCAGAATAACGTATTTCCCTGTGGCGGTCACCTTTCTAAGCTCAAGTGATATAGTCCCTCCATACTTAATAAGACCTTGTGTTGGTATGTTGTATATCAAAATAGCTGAATACACGTTTGCGTCGTGACCAGAATACACTCTTACACGCGGAGTCTCTTCACCGGATATAATTAAATTGGCGTAGTTGTAGAATTCATTGAGGAGTACACCTGGAAAACGACTATTTATAAGAGAAGAATTGTTACTGAAACATTCTGATGATTTGGAGAGCACAACTAACTTCATCAGAACACGTGTACAAGATGAGAGTGTATTTTTTTTGTTAATTTACGGTGGCTGTCATGAAAAAGCATGCAGGCCATGAGGTGCCAAAACAAGTACAGTACCGTTAAAAACTCTAAGGCCCTCTTTCACCAACTACAAGTAAAGTGTTGATTAGTTACAATTATACACTCGGTTTAGTGCATCCTTCGACAGGCGATTTTTTTTATTATTTTCTTTTTAATATTTGGGACTTTTACGGTGACAGGTGACTTTAAATGACGGTTAGCCTACTTGACAGATTGTGAAGGCCCTAAGATGAGTAAGGTCTCTTATAAGTTTTTTTTAAAACAAAGCTGCCATAGTAAGATTTGGTGTGAAATTGCTTAAGTAGTCTGTAATTTAAAGTTACCGGAGCTATAGCGTATATGATCAGGATCCCCATATACATAACTCCATCCCAAGGTAGCTATTTCCTTTATTTGTGGTAAAATCTCTCTTATAGCAGGGCTTAAAGGCATGCCTAAGCTTATCTGTAAATACAAAAATTTTAGTATATCAAAATACGAAATCAACTTTACTAATAATTACTTAGGACTTATTTATTTATTTACACATATAATTAAAGTCAATGAATTAATCATCAATCAATCAATCAATACTAATAATAAATCTGTAAGTGTAGGTATTGTATGTATGTATGTTCCTCCATAACTCTTAAACCTGATTTTCATGAAACTTGATAGATAAACATTTAGACGTACAGACACAGGATAGACCACTTTTTTCTTTTTCAACGCGGATGAAGTCGCAGGCACCAGCTAGTTAATTATAAAAGGTAAATTACTTGATAGATTAAAGATATAAGCAAAATGTTTAGCCCTATTGTGAGCCTAAAATTTTCTAAATGAACTTAAGACGCTTAATGCCGTCATATGGGCACTTTCTTAAGCCTACTCCTCGTTTATGGCTAGACCAAAATTTTTAAAAAATATAGGCAATACACATATTTTGTGCCTTAAAAACAAAATTTCTATCGAGTTGGCCCAAAATAGAAGAACAAATAGAAGAACAGTTTGGTTTGGGTTGCGTTAGGTGAAATGAGTGCCTAGTATAAGTTTTATTCGATCAAATTCATACCCATAGAAATTCTTTTTACAAAGATTCTTTTTACAATATTCGAGTAAGTAACTCACCTCAGATTCGCATACGGCATACAGTCCAATCGCAGATTCAAGTGGATACAATGAGAAATCTATGTTGAATATTTGGGTAAGTTTGTCCAAAACCTCAGTGTACTCTTCAAGTTCAGGTGGTATTAAAGTCATTGCTTCATTCGAAAACTCCGTAAACGTTGGGCAATTGAGGAAACCAGTGTTCTAAAAATAAAATTTAATTTTTATTTCCTACTCTGTGAAAAAATACATAGTAACTTTCATTTTGACGTGTCTAACGGTGTGGGACTTTAGCGATCACATTAGGTTATCCAAATGAGTCCACTTAAGGACTAATCTAAAAACCAAAAGAGATACGAAAATTTGTTCTTAAGAGTTAAGGCTTCGATTTTTGAATAAAGAAAAACTGCATTCAATCTTTTCAAATTACGCGTGAGCTTAATTTAAAAAGTTCGACATTAAGTACATTATGACGCAACCACGAATGGAATCTTGAAAATAAAAATTTAAATTAATTTTTTTGAAAAAAAATATAATGTGATTGTGGGTTTTAAGGAATAAATTTGCTATGGAACCTTGTATATCTTCAATTGTTGTTAACTTAAATAGAAGATTTTGGTTATTTAAATTTGACAGGTAGCTAAATGTGCTAAAGCTAAACGCTTGGTGCAATATTTTAAATAAAAAATAGCGTTTAAATAATACTTTTACAATATTATTTAAATCATTAGGCAGCGCACTAACACTCCCCTTGGTGTTGCTTGTATCCTTAAGCGATGGTAACCACCTACCATGAAGTGAGCCGTCAACCTGTCTGCCACCTTTATATTATTATAAAAAAAATCATCGGTGCAATCTTAAAATTCGAAGAAAACTATATATACATACGAAGTCGTATTTCGCGGGAACTGTGGTGTAGGGTACAGGTGTCCAATCGAGTTTGGGATTCCACCTTGGACCGAGAAGCGGGTAGACGGCAGCCATTGACGTCAAAGCAGTCATTTTAGCGCGAGTGGAATCAGTCGACCGTAGGTACATTTCCGACTGGTTATATCTGGGTGACAATAATTCGTTGTAGCGCCGTCGGATAAATTCACCAACTCTATATCCAGTTCTGTAACCTGCCTAAAAAATTTTTTTTATACATTTTTATTTCTAAATAAATATAAACAAAACTTTTAGTTTTACACAAGCATTTTGAAAAATAAAATAAGCTACACTCTTCTCCCAGTCTTCTCCAGACAAAAGCAACATCCATACTCATATTGTTAATGTGAAAGTCGGTTTGTCTGTCTGTCTGTTACCTTTTCACGCCTTAACTACTGATCTGATCATCATGAAAAATGTTGCCTTTCATCCAGAGTATCGTCGTGTTCGTTCATCATCATAAAATGCATCATGTTGATGAATTGTAGTGTTGTCATGGCGTGAAATAAAATGTCTAGACAAACTCGATAAAGGTTTACATACAATATGATAATATTGTGTAAAATTTCAAAATATAAAAATAAATAAATCTAAAAATATAAAAAAATGTGGCGGCTCCACGTCGTCGTCACAACAATAAATATGTCAATAATATGTTATCATAAAATAATTTTTTCACAGGGGTTATATTTTTTTATTTTTCAAAGCGCACTAAGACGCAAGCTTTAGTTACTTACCAATAAACTATACCTATTGGTTGATGAAAAAAGAAGAAGACCAATTTGGCTGTCAGCTTGTCTATATTACTATTCTTTACCATAAAAAGTAAAAATATTAACTAGGGTGTTTCTTGCCGAGTTCTTATTCCCCCTAGAAACAGCTTTCCGAACCGGTTGTAGGTTTTTAGTTGTAAAAAATGTTGACGAAGATTAATGTTTTGTTAAAGAACTTACATCTAATAAATGATTTATTATTATTATTATAGCCCTTACTTTAGTTAACTGACCGTATCCATATGGTGCACTATATGCCGCTAGAGTTTCTGGGTCATCACTCAATACTACAGTGTTCTCTGTAGGTGTTCTATCCCCATGACGATGTAACTGTTAACAAAACACATAGAAAAAAAATATACTTATGTTATTTTTCAAATTTTTAAAAAATCTGCTCAGAATCTCTTCCTGATTTTTAATCACTAAAGGCTTCCATACTGATATAAACGACTGATGAAGGCTTCTATTTAAAATCGCTTAATTAAAAAAAGAATATATGTTTTAGTAAATTTACAAATTAATAATAATATGATCTGTAATTGAGACATGTGACATGATACAAAACGAATTATTTATTTTAATTTTTATAGGTTCTTACCAAAACTTTTTTTTCATTCTTTTTAAAAATTCGTGTATATATTCATTCATAAATATGAATAAATACACGAATTTTTATCTGTGAACTAGACTATATGACAATAGAATTCTTTTATAAACACTTTTTTATTTGTCTTACATTAATGTGGCTAAAAATAAAGACTAACTTACCACAAAACTGAAAAGTAATTCTGTTCCTTCTGTCACATCGTCACGAACTGATCCAGTGCTAACACCAGAAACTGTGATGATGAAGAGCACACCAAGAGACACTCCAATATTCAACATGTTGGGTCAACTATTGGGGCTCTTATAAAATCAAAACTGTTAAGAAGCTACTTATAAAGCTTATGGAAACTTATCAGGAACATTAAATTTTCACCAAATTCAATGATAAGTCCTTAGATAACAAAAACACGACAGATACCTATACTTCAGTTAATTAAGTATCTTGTTAAATGCAGCCTTCTTTTCAATGCAGTAGATAAAGTAGCACAAAAAGTTCTGTTTTTCTTTATCATTAGCAAGTTAGGGAATAAATAAATAGGCTTTGGTATTTCT
Organism: Synanthedon vespiformis; assembly: GCA_918317495.1. Taxonomy (NCBI): domain Eukaryota; kingdom Metazoa; phylum Arthropoda; class Insecta; order Lepidoptera; family Sesiidae; genus Synanthedon; species Synanthedon vespiformis. The sequence goes on along the minus strand of OU906966.1, from coordinate 7,673,542 downwards.
AACACACTCATCGAAACTCAACAACACACTATACTTTTATTTCACGGTGGTCTTCTATAAGGTTGTGGTTATCGCTGCTAGACGAGCTGCCTAATCATTGACACATTGCCTATCGCATTATCTATTTATGGAAATGTGAAATGTTTATTACTTATTACTGTGAAATGAAGTCACGTCTGCTGTTGTGTTGAAACCAGTGAAGTGATGACGGAGTTCAATCCCTAATACTCACTTTGTTTCTTATTACAGAGATAAGTGATTCTGCACAACTTTTAAAAGTAAAAAAAATATGAACTGTCTTTAGGAATTATTATATTCATCATCATCTCAGCCTCAGGACAACCACTTCTGGATACTAGACATTCCGAGACTGGTCATTTTGGAACAATGGACAATCTGACACTTTGGAGATTCTGAACCTGAGCCTGCTGGACGTAGGCCTCCCCCATAACTTTTCAATATGGTTATAATTGACACTTTACTCGAAGATGGTGAAAGCGGCCCTTCGTATGAAGTATGTAATTTATTTACATTAATAAAAATTGCAATAATAAATACCTAAATGATGACATTATATAGTGCAAACGATGCAAACTACGTCCTACATAAATATAGCATAAAAATAAATAAAAATACAATAAATTGGAGAAATTATTAATTTTAGTCGCTTTTTAATAATAATAATAATAATGCATTCATACCAAAAATATACTTATCCTTAGACTTTTTTGTTGATATTGAATCAGTAGACCAACTTTCACAGACTATCAAAACCGTGAACTTTCTATTTGGGCAACGGTTAAAACGAACACGAATTTCAACTCAATTTGCATCCAAAAATAAAACTAATTTTGCAATAACAGAGTACAGTTTGGTTTGCTATCTTCATTCATTCATACGAGTATGTTGTTAGTCTATAAAATATCTATTTATTAACTGATTATCTTTATCTATCTATCTATCTATCTGTATAGTTATAATACATTTCTATAATATCGTTTGACCTGAGTGAATCACAGCAATTACAAATTTGAAATTTTGACAGTTGATGCATTTTATAATGTAAACATCCACAGGAAGGATTTTTGGAAATTCCACCCCTAAATAGGAAAAATAAGGTTAAATTATTAAATCTACTCTACTTATCAACAATATCGGATTATCTCCGATTATATAATTTATTCTCAAGCATAGTAAGCGTGAGTCACTGTGGTGGTGGAAATTTCCAATAGAGGTATTAACTTCTTTTTAACAAAAAAAAAACGACTTCAAACTGTTTCCTCATGGATACCATTGTCAGAACTGGACCAAATTGAAATGGGACCACACGGGACGGGAAGCACTAGCTTTCAAATAAAAAAGAATCATCAAAATCGTTTCATCCAGTCGAAAGTTCATAACAAACATTAAAAAAATACAGTCGAATTGAGAACCTCCTCCTTTTTTGGAAGTCGGTTGAAAAGGGGGGATTGGTTACTCAGATTATTATTTTAGTAAAAAATAATAATCATCTCTCTCTCTATTAAAAACACACACAGTATAATTATTATGTAACCTTTATTGATTACGATATACAGGAAACAGTGCCAAAATTTAAAACACTGTTGTATTATAATATCTTTTTTCACTGTACGAATAAAATTATTTTAATCAATGCTAGAACTATCGATTTCCAAGTCATCAGTGAATCCGCATTCGCTCCTCCATTCGGTCTCATTGAGTGCGTTGCGCGAAGTGAGAGCGTAGAACTGATCTATATCGCACAGTAGGTCGCATCCACTCACTTGAAGGTACTCCTCAGGCTCGCGGGGGTCCCTCAAGTAGACTGGCTGTAAATTAAAATTTTCTTTTAAAAACATTAAGGACCTCTTTCACCAACTACAAGTAATGTGTTGATTAGTTACTTTTAGAAATAATTTTTATTAAATTACTAGCCTGCGACATCGTCCGCGTTGAAAAAGAAAAAGGTAGGCTATCCTGTGTCCTGTACGTCTATGTTATCTGTGTTTATCTACCAAGTTACATGAAAATCAGTTAATTCATTTAATAGTCTAAGAGCTACTGAATCATCTGAACCCGCGAGGCCTTGTACCTCGCGGGTTTTCACGAGCTCTTGGAATATAAGAGTTATGGAGGAACATACATACATAAAATACCTACACTTACAGATTTATTATTAGTATTGATTGATGCACTCGGTTTAGTGCATCCTTCGATAGGCGATTTTTTTTATTATTTTCTTTTTAATGTTTGGAACTTTTACAGTACTAACAAAGGTATATCAGCTCCATTATTCCTTGTGACCGGTGATTTTAAATGACGGTTAACCTACTTGACAGGTGCTGAAAGAGGCCCTAAAAGTCTTTTATATGTCACTTCTATAATTAAGTCTTATACAATCCCTGCCATGACGCAAATTTAAAATATTACAGGTATAATGATTATATTTACAGGTGGAGCTGATTGGGACCGGTGGCTTATTATTTTTTTATTTTATTTATATACTTGTATAACCAATACAAAGTTACGTTTTTGAAGATTTTTCATATTACTCTGTATTTGTGTATGAAGTAATATTACTCACCAGAATGACATACTTCCCAGTTGCAGTCACTTTTCTAAGTTCAAGCGAAATCGTCCCCCCATATTGTACGACACCTTGTGCAGGTATATTATATATCAACATGGCTGTATACACATTTACATCGTGGCCAGAATACACCCGCACTCTCGGTGTATTTTCACAAGAAAATATCAAATTGGCATATTCATAAAATTCATTGAGAAGCACTCCTGGAAAATTGTATAGTACGTAATAATATATTATTTATCATCGTCTAAATACTTCAATAGTTTGTTAGAAAAGTCTTACCAGCTAGGATGTCACGTTTTAAACAATAATAAATGAATCAAAAATACTAAAAAAAATGCATTGCCTAATTTTAATTTCTAATGCAAATCATAACCTAAAAGATCTAAAAAAACTGTCTTAAAATTAAGCAAGACATTAAAGGAACACTAAATGGAAAGTCTTGGAAGTACTTAAGCTGCTTTGGCATCCCTTACTCACTCACCAAAACGCAATAGTACTCATGTTTAAGATGTCTAATCTTAACCAGGCTACCTGGTTAAGATTAGACATTTATTTTAATAGTAACAGACTTTTCTATGTCTTCTGTAAGTATCTACTAAAGTGGCTACCTAGTAGTCTAATAATCCGTACGAATTAACTTGAGATCTGGGCCGATGACAAAATTATTTGCACACGCATCAGCCTCGTAGTATTTTTTTTATTTGATTTTAATTTGCATGAGATCAAGATTAATAATAAATCAATAGGGGCTTCGTTTTTAAAAATTGCCACTACGTAGTTGCAGGCAAAGAGCGATAAACGCGGAAGGTTTGTATATGTATATAATTTGCAGAAAAAAATAGCATCCGAAGCTGGGGGCTCAGCGCCAGTATTAAATACAACGCCATAAAAAAAGGAAATCTACATAAATAAGTATATGTGATGTGGTAATTAAAATCTTACCGGCCTCATAACGTAAAAGTTGATCATTTCCAAATACATAACGCCACGCCATACCTGCTAACTTCTTTATCTGAGGCAACAATTGTTTTATAGTCGGATTTAGAGGCATACCCAAACTCATCTGCAAATGCAAGCACAATTTTACAAACTAGTACGTAAGGATATGACTAAAACCTACGGTGGTTTTAATTTTAAAAACAATTCAGTTACTTACTTGACTCAAGAATACGTCATATGCAATTAATATGCTCACTGGATTCTCGGTGAAGTTATAATTAATTATTCTTCCAAGTTTATCATAAACCTCACGATATTGATGCTCCTGCATTTCAACTGGTTTCGAGGTCATCGACTCTGTTAGTATCGTCGTAAATTTGGGACAATTTAATATGGCCAAATTCTACAAAACGAAAACATATTAAAATACAACAATAATACAAAAGTACTCACTTTCATTTGTATTTCTTTTAATTGTAGCCAAAAACATTATCAAAATTCTTTCGATACTTTGCGCGGACCTCACAGTTACATACGATAGTATGAGGTTCACGACTCTTTTTCTTTTAATTAAATCTTTAATATATTTGTGTCATGTGTTGAATATTTTATTATTATTATTAGATAATCCCATGGGGACAATAATTAATTTTTTAAAGATCAAAGGTACTATGTCCTTTTTTTTATCCCTGACAACATGTATTCAAAATTTAATAATGAGTTAATGATACTATTTGAAAATCTTGGTTGCTGGGCAGGCCAATCAAAAAAGATTGCTGTTGCCCATTGGCCACCATTGCCAACACTTTTGTTTAATCGTAACATAAAAAATGTACCCACAAAAACGATGAATTTATGTAGGAAGGTTATAGGCTATAGAGCAGCTAGCTAGTCGTAACATAAAAAAATGTACTCACAAAATCGTATTTCACCGGAACAGTTGTATAAGGCACAGGCGTCCAATCAAGAGTCGCATTCCACCTTGTACGGCCAGGTGGATAAACAGCGGCCATCGCTGCCAATACCGTCATCTTGGCGCGCGTTGAATCCGTCGATCTTAAGTAGATTTCCGACTTATTGTATTCAGGCGACAACAGCTTGCCGTAGCGACGTCGAATGAATTCGCCAATTTTGTAGCTAGTCCTTTTGCCGGCCTGAAATTAATCTAGATTTCCATTAAGGCCGTCATAGTTCGTGTAGCGAATTAAGACTTCTCGGAAAATGTGCGCATAACTCTATTTTTAGGTCTTTGAGAGAGCAGAGGAAAGTGAGGGGCGGGTACGCGTCGGTGTGCCGACACGTTATTGGTAGACTCAGTCGCTCTTCCCCTCCCGCACTTCGTTCGCGCGTCTCGAGTCTCTTAGGTACTGTTGCGTACAGATTGTTTTATCGTATTAGTAAATACGTCATGGTGAATAAATGCCTAATAAAAACGTTGTCCTTCGACATCGCACGATGATTTTATGGAAGGAATATCAACACTGCCTGTAATGTTAAGTTAGTGAGGTGAAAAATTACGAAATAAGAAAAAAAATACATTTTCCTTAGCAATTTTGTGCGCAATTGTACACATGCGCCGATTCCCCCACAAGTGTCGCCTCCAAACCTTAATATAATAATTCACCTATACTTAATAAAATGTTTTTGAATTTCATCGGCTGACAAAGTCCAAACGAAACAGAGTTAAAAATTAAATTCGACAAACATAATTTTCTTATTTGAATATTTATTTGTTATCATTATAGATTACAACTCCTTACACGAGAAAAAGTACCATTTCTCATGTAAGGAGCAGTAGCTGTAAGGGTTAAGATGGCCATAATGATAGCCAATCTCCGATAGGAGATGACACTACAAGAAGAAGACATGACTTATTTATGATGGTAATAAAACATTGAAGAGATTATATTTACATTTGAAACTGTTCATATTGGTCATTCCCCAGCAGTCACAGCAAAACGAAGCCTTGGCCTGTATTCTGTATGCCAAATACGATTCCACACTCTTGTCTTACTTTTTCAAGAAACGTCATAAATAAAATAGTACACTGTGGATTCTATGAAATCATAACGTGCCATATATAATTTATCTTGGGTCATCAGAATAGAGACATAAGAATGCAATGACACGACAAGGCAAAACATTAGACGTGTTTTGAAAAAGTAAGACCAAGAGTGTGGAATCGTATTTGGCATACAGAATCAGGGCCCAGGTCTTACAAGTGGAGTATAACTTTAAAATAAAATAAAAAATATATCTGAATATCTCACATTAGTCAATTGGCCGTAACCATAAGGCTGGCTGTATTTTGCGAGAGTTTCAGGGTCATCGCTGAAGGATACAGATGATTCCGTAGGTGTCCTGTCTCCATGACGGTTGACCTGTAAGAAAACGATCCAATTAATATCCTAATAAAATTCGGACTTGGCTAATTAAAGATCCTTGACTAAACTGCATTTAGGTACTGTAATTTGGTCACATTGCCCGTCGTCTAAATCGATTTGTCTATTAGACGATTTGTCTAAATCGTCTAGCAGACCTAGTAGTTGGTGTGACCAACGGTCTTCCCGTAACACTTGCCCTGAGAAAAGCTGTGGACGGAGTGGAACGTGAACTTCAAGGGACAGTAGGGGCCCTAGTCAAAGTAACAATTTAAAACGATAACTAAATTCGAAAACGACAAAATGTATGGGATTTACATTATGCCGTCGGTAAATCACGTGATATATTTTATTCTTTCGAACTTTGTTATCGTTTACTTATACAACACTTGCAACATTGAAGAATACGACTAAGAATAATTGATCTTTATATCTTCAAAGAAAAAGGAACTTGGCTCTCGGTCGATTGCAGGATCGCTCGATAAATTATGCTTTGTTTTCATCTTCATTACACAAGTTTCATTTCAATTTCATCCTGGTAAGTTTTCAGTTGGTCGACAGTTCAGCATTATATTTTTTATTATAATAAAATTAAATACGGCTGGTTACCATCCTCATCTTGTCGAAATCCCCCCTTTTCGAACCAAGCGCTTTAAAACATCTTTTATAATGCGCACCGCCAAGGTTTGGAACTCCCTGCCTGCGTCTGTATTTCCGAGTTCATATAACCCTAATCTTTTCAAAGTTCGAGTGAATAGGCATCTTCTGGGTGAGCTCGCTCCATCTTAGGCCTCTCCCTTGCTACCAAGCTGGTTGTTGGCCAAGAGCAAACCCATCTCTTATAAAAAAAAAAAAAAAAAAAAAAATTGTCCTACGTCCTCCGTATTCACTCCCAGCCACTCGAATGAATCTTGGCTTCTTGAGGCCATCGGTCCTTTCGACCTTCCATTTCAGTTTAATGTTTTTCAACGGATTTTGTTATTTCTTCAGATAAATGCCAAGCAATCCCATTTCTATATTTTACGGAGACTTTTAATTTTTCATCACTAGCCACTTACTCAGCACCGTATATTAAAATTGTCAATACGCACTGGTTATAAACCTTCGTTTAAGGTCAGGTGCATTGAATGAAAAGAAAAATGAAAATGGGTTTTAAAGGAGACAAAATTTTACTAATTATTTACGAACTCTCAACAGCTTACGTTAGAATCACTGAATTGCTAAGACTAGCATAGGCTAAGAAAGAATTTTAAAATTATAAAAATTCATAGGAGTGTTTTATGAAACCCAATTAGGGCAGTACACACGACTGGAACTCAAATATAAGGCATTCCAGTAACGTGGAAGCTTATCCTGGCAAAACCGAAAAGAAGATGTCTATAATTATTAAGTACTTTAAAAAAAAAAATATCATAAACATACCACAAAACTGAAAAGCAATTCTGTTCCATCCGTCAATTTTTTTTTATCACTATAAACAGCTCCACAAATGACATTTGTAGAAACAACAAGAAGCAATACAGCAATATACTCTTTGGAACTCAACATGTTGCATCAAAACTTGGGACACTTGTGAGAGAGTCATTAAGAAAAAGAAATATTTATAGTTCAAAAGAGGGATCGGACGAAAATATCGAATGTTTTAACAAGTGTACAGATAAGGCGTAGGATACACTACATTGAATCTCTCGCCAGCTTTTTTTTACTATTTGACCTATAACTTTTTCTATATTTTATATTTTATTTTCTTCTCAATAGTATATAGGAAAAATTCTGTCTTTCTTTCTGTCATTTGTGAATTCCTCAAATAGTTACATTTTTTCATCTTAAAGATGTAAAGACATAAAAATATTGTCATAAATATCCCAAATTTACCATATTTTTTTTCTAAAGCCCTTTGTTTGTGGCTCTATACAAAACAAAGAATATAATAACTCAAATCACCTATAAGTAGGTATTTCTTTAAAGAAATGCCAATGTCAAAAAAATCGCACTGCAATAATTAAAAAGGTCACTTCTTTTCACACCTACAGTTCATTTTGAGTTGTCTCCCTTTTTTGGGGTGTATGATGACTTGTAGATAATAGATACCCTTATAAGCGTATTTTTTAAAGTTTTATGTTTACGATAAGATAAAATTATTTTTGTTGTGGTAAAGGGCATCATATTTAAGATAAGTCACAATCAACACAGAGGACGCACTTCTTATTACAAAGAATAAGGAAAGAGGATATGAGAATGGTTCCTGAAATAACGAAATGTACTGTTATTTGACGACACGTTTGGTCTAGTTGCTAGTAACCCTAGCTATTAACCAAACGGTTACGATCGATATATGAGACTGTGATAAATGTAATTTGATAAGCACTTTTTTGAACATTTCATGAAATACCGCCATATCGCGATCAGTCTAGGCACATCACGAATTGCCGGATTATACGATCGGCCGCCGACATCATACAATCAGATACAAGCTTCTATTTCTAACAACAAAATTAATATTAAATAACATGTACATAATATGAATACAGCTTTACATATTTCATTTTAAAGAAATATTTTGTTAAACTTATTTGCCTTTGAAACATTGTTTACTTACTAAGTACGTAATTTGAAAATGCCTAAAATTATTAGCTTATATAATAGTTATTTATGTGAGTCATACGTTTCAATACAGGGTTAAACAAACTGTCATTAAAAATGAATATAATGTAACCACCGAGATTTTATTGAGACCAAACACCCTTTTTTTAACGTTGGGAAAACCTTTTGGATACCCTGCAGTGAAGGGGGAACTGCGGGGTTATGCCGGAGGGATTTTTTTTAATCCTGTAAGTGTTTTTTATGGTGTTTTAAAGCTAAATTAGTTAGGAATGGTTGTTAGCTTTATAAAAATATAGTTTTTATGTCTAGGAAATCCATTCAAAATTAATTTTATAAACATTACATTATGTTTTATAACACATTTTGAAATAAACCAGTCATAAACATTACAAAATCTAACCTATTTTGTTACCAGTCGTACTGCTACAACCAGTATTACGGGTGGGCTCGCTCCGCTGCGCTCCGCTCGCATTAGTTTTCATAACATTCCGGAACCTAACCTAACCTATTTGTTTCCAGTGAAGTAAGTATTGTAACACATTTTGTAATAAGCGCACAATTGTTATGTTATTATGTTTTAAAATGTTTATAAAAATAATTGCGAATGGATTTCCTAGGCATAAAAACTATATTTTAATAAAATTAACAAACATTCTTAACTTATTTAGTTTAAAGACATGTAAAAAACGGTTACAAGATTCAAAAGCCAACCCATGCCGGATTCCTACCGGTTAAACCCCAACGACTTTCTATCCATCGCGGCCGTTGATGGGCGGGTTCGTGGGGACATTTTTGCACGACTTCGGTGCCCCGCCACGGCTATCCAACGCAGGGAGGCCTGTGCCACACGAGTCTCCCTGTCAGGACCACGGCGTACCCGAAAGTGGAGGTACGCCGGCCTACTCGCAGGGGACCTTACGACGGGCGGCAGTCTCCCCCAAAGACCAAACACTTATACTTATCCGCTGTAAGTTTCCGAGGAGTTTGGTATCCCACAGACTAACCATTAACATCTACTTCTCAAACCATTTGCTCAAGTTCTCAACCATCAAATTAATATCAAATTTATCGCAATGCGGTTAATATTTGAACGCGGACTTCATAACATTACATAATTATTATGTACACATTTACATACGTAAAAATTTATTAAGTTTCGATTTTTGATTATAATTTAACAAAGGTTTTCTTCAGAGACAAACTGAATAAATAAAATTATTATTCACATTTTAGAGAGATGTTATTCAGACTAGGGCCTCTTTCACCAACTACAGGTAATGTGTTGTTTAGTTACTTTTAAAAATAATTTTATGTTTTATTGAATTATGCACTCGGTTTAGTGCATAGGCGATATTTTTCTATTATTTTCTTTTTATTGTTTGGGACTTTTAACGTACAAACAAATAAAGCTATATCAACTCCATTATCCCCGGTTACCGGTGACTTTAAATGACAGCCTACTTGACACATGGTGAAAGAGGCCTATCGTGGGCCTTTCACATAAATAATAATAAAACATAAAATTGTTTCTAAAAGTAACTAATCAACACTTTACTTGTAGTTGGTGAAAGAGGCCCAGTATTTTAAAAAAACTTTTTGATAACCACTTATTGATAGATTAGCGAAAAAAATCCGAAAGTTTTTATTGGCAAGGTTATATTTTAAAAGTAAAGCACTAAGCAGAAAACTGACAGACGTTTGAAATGAAATTTTGTCATTACTGACAATTGCCCTTGTGCAAGCAAATGTCAACTTAAAGGCACGAAAGTTTTCTTGCTCCAACTGGACCAGTAAAATAAGGAGTTCACCTCGGAATTTGAGATACCCATACCCAGCTATAAACTCGTATATTTTGACATCCTAAAAGTTCTCTCAAAACCTACATAATATATGGTAGGGCGTCCGCGTCTATTAAAATCTTAGGTCAAAGGTCACAAAAATCGATTGTTTGCACATTTTTTGCAAATATATATTTTTTTATATAGTATAGAGGTGGTAGACAGGCAGGCGACTCACTTGTTACCACCTACCATAAGTGGTTACCGCCGCCTAGGGACACAAGCAACACCAGGGGGGGTGCTAGTGCGCTGCCTACCCTGCAGAAGTTTATTAACAGCTCGCTTGAAGTAGCCCATATTGTAGCTAGGTGGAAACACCTCAGGGCCTGTATTCTGTATGCCAAATACGATTACACACTCTTGTCTTAGAAACGTCATAAATAAAATAGTACACTGTGGATTCTGTGAAATCATAACGTTCCATATATAATATGTCTTGGGACATCAGAATAGAGACATAAGAATGCAATGCAACAAGGCAAAACATTAAACGTGGTTTGAAAAAGTAAGACCAAGAGTGTGGAATCGTATTTGGCATACAGAATCAGGGCCCAGGGCCCTAATTCTGTAACGCCATTCCGCGATTCCTTACGTGAAAACAACGTCAATTCCTTAAATTGTTACGACATCTTATTCTCTATGACATATTGCACGATATGAACGGATAAGGGCACGATTTGAACTGTCAAAATTTCCACGCTTTTAAACTACGCGGAATCCCTGGAATCGTGTGGAATCGTATGAAATAAGTGCATTACATAGTTATTTACTCCGTTTGTCTGCAAATTTTAATAAAATAAACACCAACATTAAGAAATAACTTTTTATAGATAATTATAAAAGTAATATAAAACATCAAAGTTTCTTTTTATATACCTCTACTTACAATTAGGTACTTTTATAAATGATTTTACTCTCCAAAAATGAGAAATAAAATACCGCACATACACACAATCCTTCACCCGATATACTTACAAATTGATTATGAATGATAACATACTCGTACTTTAGTTAGACAATAGTTTGGTTGGAATTAAAATGTAAACAAACAAAACAAGCTGACTGACTGACTGAGCACACCGACATCTAGCGTCGCCATTTGGCAACTGCTATTTACATAATATTTAAATGATAAAACACCTAAACAATAATAATATCATATTATTATATGGATTTGATAATTAAAACGTTATTTACTCACTTTATTTAAAATATTAATAGAAGTTAAACATTGCCGAGGTAACATAATGTTATCTGTGCATCAGTGGAATTGTTAAATACATACAATAGTATACTGTGGTTTCTGTGAAATCATAACGTGCCATAGATAATTTGTCTTGTGGCATACCAAAGAATTCCATGACACGACAAGGCAAGACCAAGGACGTGGTTTGGAAAAGTAAGACAAGAGTGTGAAATCGTAGTTGTCATACAGAATCAGGGCCCTGGAGCGAGATTGTTCCAAAGTTTGCGCGTCCGCGGGATTAAGTTTCTACTCAACCGGACCGGACCGTGCGTAGTGGCACCTTATCCAAGTAATGCGGATGAACTCCACATCTATAACGCGCAGTACGGTGATAAAAACTTAGCGTAAGTAGGCATTAAAGGGCTACCACACCATACAATTTGAACGTATCCAATTTAGGAAATCGAAAGGTGTGATCGCAGTTAGAACAGATTGGATTCAATTGAGAGTTTATCCATTTTCAATTCTATGTCTTCGATTTAGAAATCAATTTAGCGTAGTGTGATCACGAGCTCTCTACTTAGATTCCTAAATAGGAAACGTTCAAATTGTATGGTGTGATTGCCGTTTTAGTTGGAACAACTCATCAGAGCACTCACCAATATCTCGTTTCCTATAGGGTTTTTGCTATTTGTATTTTTGCCAATGTAACAAAAGTTGAAGGGAATTTAATACTCTACAATATTGATTATAAATACAAATAGCGAAAACCCCATAGGACCCCATCCTAAAAGGATTTTTAGGATGTCTAAATACAAGTTTATACGAGTTTATAGCTGGGTATCTCAAATTCCGAAATTCTTATCTCATTTTGACTTATTTAACTGTATCCTGTAACTGTATACTGTACTGGAAACTGTATACAAGGATTTAGGATACCGATTAATATAAAGAAAATATTTCTCGAACAAAAAAGGCCACTTCTGCTAGTGGCTGAAAACAATAGATTATTTTCGCAGGCTCGTTTCCTGTTTTAATTTTTCGAAACACTACAAAACAATGGGGATGTATACATAACTTTTTTTTGTTTTCTGAAAAGGTCTAATGAGCTTCCTTGTACTACAGCGTGTTGAAAGCCTCCTAAGATATTGTCCTATTTTTTTTTATATATAATATTCACTATTGTTTCTTTGTTTTATCTTTTGTAATATGCTGAGTTTTCGCATTTGGTTCGCATTAAATATTGCTTTCTCTTAATTGCGAGTCTATAATGGCTAAATGAGAATTTTTATAACAATTTTATGAAAAATGTCGATAATTAATATTTACACAGTTGAAAAGTAAAAAATTGAAAAAATCAAAATTTACGTAATCAAAAGATTTGACAGTATTTGTGACTGTAATTTTTTAGTCCCTGCGTTTCGCAGTTATTTGGCAAGTCCATTTTCCCCATCCCAAAAATGCCTAACATGCCTAAAGAAGTTTTTATTTTAAAAAAAGAATAATAATAATAATAATAATAATAATAATAATGCATTTATTAGCTCCACACAATCACAAAACCATATAATATACAGACAATGTTAACCTAATTGTAATATACACAAGCAAATAGTCGTAACTGTATGAGTTAAGAATAACTCTTATACCTATTCATCTAAACTAAGTAGAGTAAAGACGTTTTGATAATTATGTTTAATCCAAAGAGCTGTTAAGGATAAGGCGCTGTCCTATTTGGCTACGAACGTGCGATGATTTCGTTTTTCGCAAAGATTTAAAACACAGATGCGCCGTTGCAATACTTTAGACGGCCGAAAATGTGTCATCGTTGGGAAGAGCTCACTCCTCCCACCTTAGTCGCTTGTAGAAAGCAATGAGCGGTTCACGTTGACGTTGCTCACACAGACATATATGTACGTGGACAGATTTCAGAAGCACAGGGCGCATCTGTGATATAAATCTTTGGTTTTTCGTGTTTGTGTTAAATTTGTATTGTCGCGTTACTCAAAATCCCGTCGTCTACGTTAGTCTCTAAACGTACCTGACCAGTAGCACTACCATGAGTTTATGACTACCGAAATCGCTAGCGAGAGATGAACGAGAACGTAAAATATTTGTATGAAAAATTGTACAGCGCCTCTAGCGGTCACCAAAGAACTAAAACCAGTAACATGAGTTGCATAAGTAAAAAACCTATCGAATGTAGTCGCTAGCGACCATTACCGACTAACGTTTAAATTGACATTTCTATACAAAATCGGTACCATGAGTTACAAATTTGACTGATGCTCACGAGAAATACCGTAACGTTAGTAGTAAAATCATTCACTAGCACATTGAAGGGTGAAAGGTTCGTTACCGACAGAAGTAAACTAACGTAAGATTTCGATGTGATGTGCTAGTGAATGATTTTACTACTAACGTTACGGTATTTCTCGTGAGTATCAGTCAAATTTGTAAGTCATGGTACCGATTTTGTATAGAAATGCCAAGTTAAACGTTAGTCGGTAACGGTCGCTAGCGACTACATTCGATAGGTTTTTTACTTATGCAACTCATGTTACTGGTTTTAGTTCTTTGAGTGACCGCTAGAGGCGCTGTACAATTTTTCATATAAATATTTTACGTTCTCGTTCATCTCTCGCTAGCGATTTCGGAAGTCATAAACTCATGGTAGTGCTACAGTTACAGATAAAAAGGGAAAACATGCCTCATTACTGCGTACTTTATCAATACTTTATTAATTATTTCGACGTTCTTTTCTTTTTATATAAATTAATGTCTCGGGTTACAAAAATGGAAATAATTTGATCTACAAAAGTGGAATAATAATTCCTCTCTCACAACTAGTTACCAAACAGCGAAAAAAATCCTTCTCTTCCAACTGGTTATGTAATTTCAGTTACGAATATGGACGAAGGAATCCCCTAAAAGTTACAATAATACGAGAGTTTCGAAAAAAATATATATTTACTTAATTATGTTAAATATAATTTTTATTAAACTGGTCCTGGTCAAGTCTTTGGACCTGATTAACTTGATTTGTAGCGTTTTCCTTAAAAACACCTGTTTTATGTATTTGAGATTTCGTTTCCGTTTCCAAAACCTACGTTTTCGTTTGATTTAAATCTTTTTAAGATAAAAGGCAAAAATATAATTACTGTAAACACAAAATGTTGTGTATCAAACACAAAACAATTACTGTTAATAGCATTATGTAGTTGATATGACGACCTGTAGTTACAATAAACAGATCAATAACATTATGATAAACTTGTTTTTATTTTTATTGCACCTAATAGAACAAAATTGATAACTGCTGCTCATAAATCATAAATCTCTTTAATGAACTAAATATTTAGATAATTGAAAAGTATTTATTAGGTTTAAAAAATGCCAGCACATGGCAAAACTGCTTATCTTTTACAATGATTTATAATAAGATATTATAAAGAGGAAAGATTTATCTGTTTGTTTGTTTGTTTGTATAGAATAGGCTCCGAAACTACTGGACCGATTTGAAAAATTCTTTTACCATTAGAAGCCGACATTATCTGTGATGAACATAGGCTACTTTTTACCGCGGGAAAATGCTTCATTCCTATGGGAAATCTAAAATAAAAGTAAATACTAGTGGCTTAACCCGGGATACACTTGACAGCGCCATCTATCCAAAATCAGGTGAAGCGACTAACATGACAACTGCTTGGTGATATTTTTAGCGATCCGCTACGGTAGATTGATGGCGTTTTATACTTTTCAACGCGGACGAAATCGCGAGCTCGAGCTAGTGATAACATAAAGTGGTTTTATATTTATATTGATGGAAAATTTTCAGTTATCGAAGAAATCCTGACTAGTGACTATGTCTATCCACGTTTCACAATGAAGAGTGATCTGTGCCTTGAAGTCAGACATAAATATTGGGAGATTCCTTTTTACTTATTATCAAAAAATAAGTTTAAAAGAGTTGTGTTCAACTAATTGTAATCGTAGGAATTATTTTAGAATCTTGGAAAGGACAACCTCTTTTTTTCAAAAATAGTCAAGCTCTAAGTATTAATAAACCTCATTTATTCCTCTATTAATAATAATTGTTATAACAAATTATTATTTTGTTGAAAAGGTTTTTTATTGAAATTTTTCATTTTGTTTGAAAATTAAGTAAGTTTTTATTATTTCAAAAGTCAAGCGACTAAGTTTTAATTGATTCAGGAGACAATTTTTAATTAACAACACTTGTGCTCATTTATTTCGGTGCGGAACTGTCAGCTTGTCTGCCCCACCCATTGTCATAAGAATTCAAATAGCACTTACAAACTCCATCATTCGAAAATGGGATATTTGCAAAAGTGCACGCCTCCAATGCATGTTACATACAGAATTAATGTTACACTGTGTTCTGTTGCAAAACAAGATTTTTTGCAGTCTACCATATGCAATACGAGGAAAATGCAAAATGTCTTAATAAATAAATCCATTTCTATTGAGAGTTAAAACCCACAAACAGGTCTGATCTGGTGTTAGAGGATTTGTCACAGTACAAGCAAAGCTATAAACGTGAAAGTAGCATCCCAATTTCAACCACGTCATTTTTAATTGCGAACACCGCACATTTCATTCTACATGAAAAAATTCTTCCGAAAACAATGTATTAACCATTAATTAATATAAATAATATACACATCATAATTTTGAATAATAATTTTGGAGGTTTGGTAAGAAGGGAAAGTACATATTAAATCAAAATCAAAATATTTTTCGTTTATCGATCAGGTTTGTCTAGGAATCTCTTATTTCATTATAAATTTAAATTTACCAGGGCTTCGGAATAAATCTATGGGAACTGTGTTTTGATAAATAAAATTATTACTTTATATGCAAAAAATAGTAGGCAGTCTGACAGTCCATGGTTTGTGGCTACAGTCGCCAATTAAAACAGGTGAGCAAGCAAGTCATTAAAGGTTTTACAAGTGCGTTGCTGACCTTAGTCTGTGATAAAGGATAATCTATGTAGTTAGTTGCTTATTGTGGAACTAGATGGTGCTGTGTTGAATGTGTGAAGATATTTATTTATTAATTAATAGTGGATAAGGTAAGGAGCTCTGACATCCTTTACACACTCATCAAAACACAACAACACACGAGCTGTTATATCACGGTGGTATTGTGTAAAGAGGGAGACACTGTCGCTAGACTGGCTGTCTAATTTGAATGCAAAAAGGCAGTGTGTTATTTCCAGTACAAAAATTTTACCAACTTACCACTTAACCAACTACCATTTAAATGTGAGATTTTCGACGAAAATTGTATTAACACTTTTATCAAAATATAGCTTTAAAATCGCCTAGCTTTTAATGTGCTAAAGCCCTGTTCGTAAATACCGATTTGTCTGTGGCTGTGGTCTCAACATCAGTTTAACCACGAACTATCAAGGCTGTTATGTAAGTAAGTAAGCCGATTCAGTGAGCATGCAGACCTCGCCTCGTTAACATAGTATTTAAATATATAACTTGTAAATTAAGTGTAATCTAAGTTAAAATATTAAATTATTTTATTTTATTTATAAAAACAAAAACATGGAGAAATCTCAAGTGAGTATTGTTTTGTTATTTTTATTCTCTTCGATAAATATTTCAATTCTAACTTTCTTTTTCAATTTTGATTAAGTGAGAATTTATTAGACAACTAGAATTTTTTTTTAATCTTTTACTTTTTTTCGCAAATAAATCACTCGAAAAAATAAAATAAAAATAGTATCAATAAAATTGTAATTTAGATGTAAATATTATTAAACACAATATATTTTAAAGAATTTTTGTTCAGAAATATTTAATAAGTTCTTAAACATTTTTTCATTAATTTCTTAATTTCTCTATTTATACATAAATTTTCGGTACGAAAACTCTATCAAAGTACGTTTAGAAATAGCGGATAAACAGACAAACGCGCACAGACAGACGGTGATATTATTTTCTTCTAAAAAAATAATAATAATTGGGTTTTGTTATATTTTTTTTATGTTAAGGTCGACAGACAGGCTGACGGTCCACTTGATGGTAGGTGGCTACCGTCACCTATAACACAAGCAACGCCATAAGTGCTACAAGTGCGCTGCGACCATACAAGGATTAAGGATAAGGGATAAGGGAGGGATGGGGTAATGGGCTCTGGCATCCCTTACTCACTCACCGAAACACAACAGCACATAATGCTTTTATTTCACGGTGGTATTCTGTAAGGTGGTGATTACTGCCGCCAGACGCCAGACGCCGATAGTTACTTTTAGAAATAATTTTATGTTTCATTAAATTATGCACTCGATTTAGTGTTTTTTCTATAAGTGTTTTTTTTTTTTAATTATTTTCTCCTTAATGTTTGGGACTTTCACCATACAAGGTAAATCAGCTCCATTATCCCTGTATGTAGAGGTATTGTATGTATGTGTTCCTCCATAACTCTTAAACGAATTAAATTATTTTCATTAAACTTTGTAGATAAACATTTAGACGTACAGGACACAGTATAGGCTACTTTTTCTTTTTCAACGCGGACGAAGTCGCGGGCACCAGCTAGTAAAACATAAAATTATTTCTAAAAGTTACTAATCAACACTGTACTATTTACTTATAAGAAAGATGTGGGCACAAACCACACTTGCGTATTGTAAATATCATAGTTATATCAATATCAAAAGTACTAACATAGTTTTTAAGTTTTTCTCGTATTAGGTACTAATATCGTTTAGGTATTAAGTAGTGGTAGGGCACACTGCGTTTCGCAGTCATTTGGGCAGCCCGTCTGGCGGCAGTAACCACCACCTTACAGAATACCACCGTGAAATAACAGCATACTTATGTGCTGTTGTGTTTCGGTGAGTGAGTAAGGGATGCCAGAGCCCATTACCCCATCTCTCCTTATCCCTTATTAATCCTTCTATGGTCGGCAGGGCACTTGTAGCACTTATGGCGTTGCTTGTGTTATAGGCGACGGTAGCCACCTACCATCAAGTGGACCGTCAGCCTGTGTTATAATTATTTAATAAATAGTTAACTTCTTTATAGTGGTGGTTACTGCCGCCAGATAGGCTGCCCAAATGTGCCCTACCACTACTTGTAAAGTAAAGTATGTAAGGATGAATGACCCATTTAATTTATCAACTTAGTGGTGTGAACGTTCTAAGCATATAGGTCGTTTCGTCTACTACACTATCATGTCTCCGCGACATGAAAGACATTAAGGAAAGGTCACACAGACAAGAGTATACTTCATAAATAGCCTTTTAGATAGTAATTTAAATTCATTGGCCTATTTCTTTGTGCATATTTTTATTTGCCGATAAGAACTTGTTATAACTCGTGTTACAACTTGTTGTTATAAACTGTGTTTACAACAATTATAATTGATCTTCTACAGTTTAATTCAAGGTTCATAAACTGCACGCAAAAAGTATTATATGTAGTTTGAAACGTGCACTGCACAGTGCACAATTTATATAATATACTAGTAGATAGAAAACATTTATTTGTATACAAATGACTCGCACGAATACATCTAAAGATAAGGAAACGTATATTTTTTTCATATTTAAATGAGAATGCATAATTAAAATCACATTGAATGTGCGCCGTGGCAGCATAAAGGTATATATGAGAATGAGCCAAAATCAACCAAAAATGGCGGTTATTATTATTATAATAAATTATTTTTAATAATAATAATTAAAGCAGAGTTTAGGTATTTTTATATTATACCTAATGCCGTTTCGGAGGAATGTGGCAACTAACACTTTAACACGAGAATTTTATATAATAGACTAGTTGGTGCTAGCGACTTCGTACGCGATGACTAAATTAATAATATAGAAGCAATTACAACGTTCGACAACTTGTTGCTATAACACAATGGCCAGGCGTTAGTTGCATTACAGTTTTATATTTTAGATAATCCCTCGGGAACATTACTTTTTTCTTGAATTAATTGTATCCTATGTCCTTTCTGGTGTCCCAGACAACGTGTGTGCAAAATTTCATGGTGATCGGTTCAGTAGTTTTAGCGTGAAAGCGAGACAGACAAACAGAGTTACTTTCGCATTTATAATATTAGGATTAAATCTAGTAAAGAAATAAATACATAATAATTCAAGTTAATAAAAAAAAATACATTTAGAAACCGATATTTTTTGTTTCCGTCTCACAAAATAATCTTATCGCGAAATAACAAAAAACATGTGAGCATTCATTAAAATTTATCTAACCGAAGATTTGTGCATCGTTCTGGTTATCGAGGCTGACTTTGCGAACAAGATTACAAAGGTCAGGACAGGCATTAAGATGCGGTCTGGTGATAATAAATTAATTAAAAGTGATTGATAAAAAAATTTAAATAATCGAGCAATAAAATAATCAGCTTGTTTATAAATTTAAACATTTTATTAGAGATAAAAAAAATATATATTTTGACACATTCCACACAGCACCATCTAGTTTCACAGCTGTAGGCGACTAATGCTTGTATAATATTATGGATACCAGACTGTTGATATACTACATATGTATATTTTTTTTTGTAAATACATACATATTATTGATATAAACATCCATGACTCAAATACAAATGTAAAATGTTAACACAAACATTTGCCCCTAGCGGGATTCGAACCCGCGACCGATTGGTTAACAGCTAAGATTACTAGCCACTTAGCTGTGTGTGCCTGCATAAGGTTCCCCCGTTTGGGGATTGCTCCGGTGTCTCCGGGGAATCCCCCATCGGCGTCAGCCTAGCCAGTAATGGCTAGGCCGCCCTGGGGGTGGATCGGAGTTGTTGCCTCAGCAGAGCCCCGTCCACCCCCGTACAAAGGGCAAGGAGGCACCGGGGAGTTTTAGTGGGTATTGGCCGGGCCGGCTGACCCCCACATACCCCTACCGTCTAGCCAGCGGTAGAGAATCTGTAAACGGATTTCTCCTCGAAAAAAAAAGGATTACTAGCCACTAGTGGCTAGTAATCCTTTTTTTCTTCTTTTTTTTTTCTTTTTTTTTGGTCTAGACCAAACGTGTCGTCGAATGGTGGATGTTAGTGATGTGAGATGTGTTTGCTCTTGGCCAGCAACCAGCTGTGTAGCAAGGATGATGGAACGAGCTCACTCAAAAGAAAGACTATTCACTCGAACTTTGAAAAGATTAGGGTTCAGAAAGATTAGGGTAAACTCGAAAATACAGACGCCAGCAGGGACTTCCAAACATTGGCAGAGCGTATTATAAAGCTCTAGCAGCTGCCCGCGACTTCGACCGCGTAACTTTGTAAATTATATACTAAAACCTTCCTCGAGAATCATCTATCCATTGATGAAAACAGCATGAAAATCGGTGCAGTAGTTTGTGAGTTTATCGCGAACAGACAGATTTCGGCGGAAATCTTGGTTTTAATATGTAAGGAAGGACTATAGCGATCCGCTTCCCGACTTTGCCCAAGATTCAATTTTTATACACAACCTTTCTCGTATAAAATCACTCTTTTAAAACCGTATTTAACAAAGTTAGGTGATTTAGAAGTACTTAGCGGAGAAATAGAAATGACGGATTTATCCATACTAATATTACTTATAATCGAATTTTTAATTAGATGGACTAAAATGACACCTGAAATCGGCCTTTTATTTTTTTAATGTTGCAAGTGTTGTAGTGACCATAATGATCGAACTCGGTTATAAATGAATCATACAACACAACACTATTTTTACATTACAATAAAATGGCAACCCACCAAATGTCATTTTAGTTCATCTAATAAAAAAATCCGACTATAAAAAGAGAGAAGATTTTAAAACTAATTTATATGTTTTTAAAATCTATAGATCACCTTTCATATTGTCCTATTTGTCCTTTTTAAAAATTATCACAAAAGTAACTTCACACGTAACATTTATGTATTTTATAAATACATACATTAAATATATAATGTCCATAAATTATCTTTTACGACTACTTATTGATTGCGAGTTATCAAATTGAAGGCACGTGAATGTTTTTGATAAAATCCGGTTAAGTCCGTTATAATTATCTGTTTGATACTTATTATTATCACGTTTAATTTGTGTGTGTTACAAAGTTCAAAATTTGTACGTCATCGGCTACGAAAATTGTGTATGTTACGTCATCTGCTACGCGAGAGAGGCTACGAAAACTCTATTAAAACAAACCAATCCGCCGCATCTGTCTGTTCGCGATAAACTCAAAAACTACTGTACCGATTTTCATGCTGTTTTCACCAATGGATAGAATGGTTCTCGAGGAATGTTTTAGTATATAATTTAAAAAGTTACGCGAGCGAAGTCGCGGGCAGCAGCTAGTTGAGTATAAAGAATTATAGGTCTATCTGCTGTCTATAGGTTCTCAAGGAAGGTTTTAGTATATAATATACGCGGGCGAAGTCGCGGGCAGCAGGTAGGTAGTTTATAAAAGCGCGTAGGAACTCATTACTAAAATCGAAAATATATTTTTTCTGTTCAGATCAGTAAAAGCGCCTCACACACGGCCAATATGATGATAATGACTATGATTCGAATTTATAAAACCAATCATACATGATAGTATAATTAGCATTGATTGCTTTTATCGTTTTTCTTATTGAATCCTAAAAAACATATATTTATACATTTCTTTTTATTTAGATAATGCAGTCATAGGTCATGATGTCAACTCTGCTCAAAACATTCAACGAGTCAAGTCATTTTTAGTTCGATTATATTATGACCTTGAGTGACCTTGCTCGATGCGCAGTCATCTTTTTTTTTAGGTATAACGCTCATATATAACGGCTATAAACTATATATAACGGCTATAAACTAATTACCAACTAAATTGAGGTATATGTATACATACCATACCGTCAATGGGATATCAATCAATCAATCATCAATATGTAGATATTGTATGTTGTATGTTTCTCCATAACTCTTAAACGAATTATCTGATTTTCATGAAACTTGGTAGATAAACATTTAGACGTACAGGACACAGGATTGGGCTACTTTTCCTTTTTCAACGCGGACGAAGTCGCGCGCATCAGCTAGTTATAGAATATAATAAAGGACAGTAGAAGAATTGACTCATGACAAGCGGAATTTTTATATCAGACATTAAAAAAGAAAATGAATTTACTATTATTAGCCTAATCTAGGTCTCAAATACAATCAATTTATCTTTCTAGTTTTCATTGTGCTACGACTCAGTTAAATCTGCGTATTAATAATGAACCTAGTCTCAGACATTCGCTGAGACATAGAAATATTGCAACACCCATCCTTCGTAAGACGAAATATACAATGATAAGTAGTTCTTTCATTTTCTATTTACAAAACACAAACGAAACAAATTACACAATAATAAAAGAGATAAACAAATGAACTGGTATAAATGTGTAATACCGAAACTACAGGCATAAACCTAAGTGTACACTAGCGTTTTGTACTACGTCTTTTTAATAGAGATGCGCGTCCGTAGCAAAGTGCTAAGAATTCAACTTTAGAATTTTTTTCTACGTTCAAAGAATTTTTTTCTTAAAACACAATTCCTTTATTGAATTAACTAGCTAGCGCCCGCGACTTCGTCCGCGTTGAATAAGAAAAAAGTAGCTCATCCTGTGTCCAGTACGTCTAAATGTTTATCTACCAAGTTAATTCCTTTAACTGAAAATCAGTTAATTCTTTCAAAAGTTATGGAGGAACGAACATACATACATAATAAATCTGTTAGTGCAATACCTACACTAACAGATTTATTATTAGTATTGATGATCATTAAATAAGTAAAATATATTAGGTATGGGTGCACTTTAATTTTAATCTTGAAATAGTTTGAACTTAACTTTTAGTTTTCAGTCATAAAATATAAAGCTTTTTTTTAATCACAAAATAACTGAAATATACAATATTATTTTTTGCACCTCAAAGAACCCAATTTAATGTAAGTATATTAATGTATTTTGATAACAAAATTTATCATCTTCATGTTATTCTATTTAAAGCCAAAATCCCATCAAAATTTTAAAAAAAGTCTATGTATTTTAAAGGATGGTTTTAAAAAAACTATTCAATAATGTGCACTAAGTTTTATAATGTGCTCATCGCACTCAAACTTTTATTGTCTGTTATTATCTTTTAATGAATTTAGTTCATTTTACGTCTTCTCAGATAACAATGTCGTAGTAAGTGTTTAATTAAACGACAAAAAGGATGAGTTTTTAAATAATAATCTTAGTATTTTAACTAGTTAAACAAAAGCGTGTTTACTGTATAAAAGAATTATGAACGTAATTTGTATCAAAATATCCTTAAAAAGGGTCATAGAACATTGGGTGAGTGTTTTGTATTGACATTTACCTAATTATTAAGTAACTAGCTGTTGCACGCGACCTCGTCCGCGTAAATATATAAATACTAGCTTGCGCCCGCGACTTCGTCCGCGTTGAAAAAGAAAAAAGTAGCATATCGTGTGTCCTGTACGTCTAAATGTTTATCTACCAAGTTTCATGGAAATCAGTTAATTCGTTTAAGAGTTATGGAGGAACATACATATACAATATATACATACATACATTGAATTTGAATTATTTGAATGATGTATTATGAAAATAGCTTTTACCACGACTTCGTCCGCACCCCTCTTTCTTAGGTGTTCTAAAGGATAGGTATTATAAAGGAGATAAGATTACCTATAGTATTTTTATTTGTAATTAACTCAAAAACTACTGGACTGATATTAAAAATTGCTATAGAAAGCTACACTATAATAAGCGAGTAACGTAGGCTATATTTTTGAAAGTTAAGCCGACGAAGTCGCGTGCAACAGCGTGTAGAGTTAATAAATAGGAACATAACTTTCACTAAAATAAATTGCATTATATTTAACTTTTTTGCAAAGCTGGTTGCAGTTTCCGTGGTGTAGCGGTTATCACATCTGCCTAACACGCAGAAGGCCCCCGGTTCGATCCCGGGCGGAAACAAGGGACAATTATATTATTGCCCAATATATTTCGGCAATTATTTTTGTAATCGTTTAATTTTTGATGATCCTAGGGAACAGTACTAATTTCTGTTTGAAAGGTACATAATGACCTATTCTATTAATTATAATATCTGACAACGTGATGTTAGGTGGTGAAGTTAAGGCGTGAAAGCATAACAAACAAGCAAACTCACTTTCGTTCGCGTTTATTATAATATTAACTGTTGCACGCGACTTCGCCTGCGTAACTTTTATAAAAAAATTGCTTACATTACTCGCTAATAATGTAGATTTCTATACATAGGCTAAAGAATTTTTAAAATCCGTCCAGTAGTTTTTGAGTTTCAAATATATAAATCTTTGGTCTTTATCTTAATAGATCTCTTTATATAGAAGTATAGATTAGCCAGTATATAACAATATGATTTTCCTTAAAAGCGATTTTGTTACAGAAAATACTGGCCAGTTCAACTTGTGCAATCGTCCTGCTGTATTTAGTAACTCACTTTGGTTCAACGAATGCCAATGTCATCCAGAATGAAGTGCATGAAGACCAGGAGTTGGTGCTGGCTTTTGTGGTAAGACTAACAATTAGTTAAAACTAGCTGCCGCCCGCGACTTCGCCCGCGTAATTTTATAAATTATATACTACTAGCTGTTGCACGCGACTTCATCCGCGACTTTATAAAATATAATTTACATTCGTGTGTGTAAAACCCAGCGAAATTGCTCGCAGAGATATATTAATTCGTTGGTGAAACCATGGAAATACACAAACAAAATTTCAACCCAATCGGTCAAGCCGTTTAGTAGTTAATATACCGACAGCAGCGCCACCTACTGGGTCCAATTGTATTTTTAAATCATCTAGGAAACCAACGAGATACCCATATAAAATTTCAACCCAATCGGTTCAGCCGTTCAGAAGTTATGCGAAAAAGATAAGCACGGAAGGATAATTATTACTACTCGTTGTCCTATTACCCGTTTTCCCGTAGGAATGAAGCATTTTCCCGCGGTAAAAAGTAGCCTATGTTCATCAGGGATAATGTCGGCTTCTAATTGTAAAAGAATTTTTCAAATCGGTCCAGTAGTTTCGGAACCTATTCTATACAAACAAACAATCAATCAAATTTTTTTCCTCTTTATAATATTATATCTATACTAGATATACTAAAACCTTCCTCGAGAACCACTCTATCCATCGGTAAAAACAGCATGAAAATCGGTGCAGTGGTTTTTGAGTTTATCGCGAACAGACAGACGCAGTGGAGGACTCTGTTTTATAAATTTAATATAAGGACTAGGTCATAGTTATTTCTGAAATCAGAACAGACATTTCGAAGTATATTTTGTACTTTTAATCGCCAAAACTGGTCGAAATTTACCATAATCTTTGGGAAGTGGAAAAGCTCGTCAATAGCTAATACAAAACATAAACTAAAGAAATTATGTTGACAAGCTTCTCAATGTCAAAAGTGTACTTTATCTATGTATTTCTATGTATTTATAGATCCTGAAACCGTTTCAAATTTGTTTTTCATTAGGCGTTTACAGGAAGTGTATCTGTATTATATAGGTAAGAGTTAAGACAAAAATTATCTCATTATATTTATTTATTAACAGGTAAACCGCCATGGAGAGAGAACACCAGATGAAGATGAACTATCTCTGTCAAATGTTCAAGATAAGTTAAGGAATTTAACTAGCATAGAAGGTCTTGAAGGACTTACAAATGTAAGTACAAGTAACTTCTATTACAATTTCGACAAGTGATTCACTACATACATGGTTTTTAAATACATTGGCAATTTATTTTTTTATTTCATTTTTTATTTATTTATTTAATAGCTAACCATACAGCATTTAATATTTAACAAATACATGAAATAGATTTTAAATTATTATATAGCCTATTACAAGGTTAGTCATCTTAAAATTTATAAGTACAAAAAAAGTGCTAATAATTAAAATAAAAAAAAAATTATAATATACATACACCTAACTAAAAAATGAATACATAGATATAAACATATATATGCCATATTGTGTGGTGTGTGTGTGTTATGTATCTCCAATGAGTTAATAGTGATTGGAGATTGCAAATTGCTCAATGTGCAACTCAAGGTATGAAGTATTCTTGTAATGAACATTCTTGTAATGTTTAAGAAAACTTTTATGAGCTTCTACAAACTGTTAGGAAATATTGTAGTACATAAAAACTAGCTGGTGCTCGCGACTTCGTCCGCATTGAAAAGTGTAAAACGCCATCTACCGTAGAATATCACCAAGCAGTTGTCATGTTAGTCGTTTCACCCATCGAAATAATATCTGCGAGGTTTCACCTGATTTGAATAGATAGCGCTATCTCCCGGGCCAAGCTGCTAGTATTTACTTTTATTTTAGATTTCCCGTAGGAATGAAGCATTTTCCCGCGATAAAAAGTAGCCTATGTTCATCACGGATAATGTCGGCTTCTAATGGTAAAAGAATTTTTCAAATCGGTCCAGTAGTTTTGGAGCCTATTCTATACAAACAAACAAACAAACAATAAAATCTTTCCTCTTTATAATATTAGTATAGACTAGCTGGTGTGGTGCCCGCGACTTCGGGCGCGTAACTTCGTAAATTATATACTAAAACCTTCCTCGAGAACCAATCTATCCATTGGTGAAAACAACATGAAAATCGGTGTACTAGTTTTTGAGTTTATCGCGAATAGACAGACGCAGCGGAGAACTTGGTTTTATAAAAAGTAGAACATTCGTATATCAAGTCACAAGTGCAAACCTATTAATGAATTTTCACCTAATTTTGACTTAACTTTGTTATATTTATTTTGAATATTAATTTAATTTAAATAGAAATTAAGGTTTTTTCATACAATACAATACTCGTCTTACAATCTGTACAAAACAAAAGATTTTTCATTTGAACATAACAAAATGTTTGCTAATAAACATGTCACTTCGAGTTTCAAAATCAATTTGTAAAAATAATGATGAATTAAAATGATGAACTGAAATTTAATGCAATGCGATATTTTTTTTAATAATTAATTAAATATTTTAAGCACTTTTTTACTATATTACAATAAAGACATTAAAGTTACCTTCAACTTCTTCCTTGACACACGGAAGCAGTTAACTTTGGAAATAATGAAATAACTTTTAAGTTTATAACAAGAATATATGCATATACGTGTATCTTTCACAAGTACCTACATGACGTACCAATCATTGTTTCTTGAAATTGTTAACTATATATTAATAAAATAACACAAAAAAAAATATACAAAATTTTAAGCTGAAACACTGAATGTTAATTGTATTATTTTGATAAAAAAAAAAAACTTTGAATATCTCCATAATTATGCAAACAGATGAGGAAATAACTTGTTAAAATTTTACATAAGTAAGATTTGCCTCATTATCCCGACTATGACCATGAACGTGATCTCAACCGTGATTTGTTGAAGGTCGTGAAAAGATTGACTCGCATCTTCGCAATTGGATTTGTTATTATATATTCTCAATAAGAGAAACGCCAACCTCAACAAATAATCTAAATAATGAGATACAAAAAGTCAAGGGATAAAGAAAAAATATTTCTCGTAAAGCGTGTATGTATATTCATGTCAATGAAATCTCCAAAACAATTTCAATCAAATATTATGAATGTGTACGATTGGCTAATATAGGATATCATTATAAATAATATTTTATTTTAAGTGTCCTGAAAATTTTAGTGGATTTTCAAAGGGAAAGCTTGCAATTTTAGTCATGCCCAGTGATTTCAATGACTAATTCGATATATAATCGAATAAATTCACGTCGTAAGTGTTCATTGCATGTTTCGTTATGTAAAAAGAAGTATACTAGCAATACCTTTTTGCATCGCTCCTGTAAATTTTATAATGAGCACTTGCTAGATCTGGATATCTTTAGTAGTCCTATAGTTGTGTAATCGTCTCTTTGTAGCGGACAGTTTATCTATTTATTTGATATGATATATGCTATTTGTTATCTGGTGTATTTGTTTCTTTTTCTCTTTTTTTTGTCTGCCTTTGTGTATGTTTACTCTCAGCTTTCAATATTATGTACTCCTGTCTTGTAACTTATTATATGTTTTAGTTATTTAGTGGAAACTTTGTTGATTTATGTTTTACTTTTATGTACGTGTATAATGTGTATCGAGATATTGTATGTTTCCCAAATATAAAATAAATAAATAAATACCTATTACCAATAATCACAACTCCAGTATTAGTATCAGTAACAACAGATTCATACAACAGACTCCAAACTTTCAGGTCGGCAAACGAAGAGCTTATCAAATCGGCAAGTTTCTGCGTCAACGCTACGGCTCCCAGGGTCACAACCTAATATCCAATTTGTACCTTCAAGACGAGATTTCAATACGAAGTACAGACAAGGAGCGTACGAAGATGACAGCTCAGGTTGCCATGGCTTCTGTTTATCCTCCAGAAATAGAACAGCAATGGGACGAAGGTGTCGGCAAGGTGTGGCAACCTGTACCTTACACTGCTGTCGGTTTGAACGAGGATTATGTAAGTATTTAGTCGTTAAAATGTATAACATTTAATTGACAGGATTTACCGAATACCTGAGCAACTTTTTATACGATTTGTTATTTAGCACACACAGCATTTCTATTAGTTTATGGTATAGACTCAGTTTTAACGCATATCTAGAGAATTTCTTCACATTTTTATTTTTTACTAGCTGGAGCCTGCGACTTCTTTCGTGTTGAAAAAGAAAAAATAGCCTATCGTGTGTCCCGTACATGTAAATGTTTATCTACCAAGTTTCATGAAAATCTTGAACTTTGAAAAAACTTAAATGAATCTATTATAATGTTGTATTATTTAAATAGCAATCATGTAAGCAAGCTTCTTTGTAGAAGTTTGTTTACAGCTTGTTGGAGATGCCCTTAATGTAAATGGTAGATAGCCTATCTACCACGCTGATGAATTCCGCATCTGTGACTTCAAAACATCTAAAAGATAAGCCCTAATTAACATGTTAAGTACTAATTGAAGACGTATTAATGACTACAAATATAAATGACCGTGTTTACGCGATAATATAGTCGATAAATTGAATGTTAGTTTTAATAATGATATATTTTTCTCTTGGAAGTAAGGACACATGGAAGTAATATAAAGTACATAATGTGTGTATGTATGGCTTAATTCCATTTTAATTATTATTACAGTTACGCTACTATTCTAACTGCGCATATTTCAAAGCCTTAATGGAGAAAGCGAAGAAAGAGGCGCTGCTAGAAGAATTTGTGCAATACAATGATCTCATTCCGAAGCTGAAGTTGCAGACTGGACGAAACTTCACAGAAAATCCTCTGCTTTTCGAGACTTTATTTGATTTATTCAAAAGTCAGGTAAGGATTTTTGTAAATGCTTACACCCCTGTCTCAGTGGATCTGGTATCCACGGGAAAATGTGCGCAAGAGTGGGTTGGTAAGGTTTGTGAGGATAAGGGCGGATTTCTCAAAAAGACAGGTATTCTCAAATAAACATATTCTCAGAAAAACAGATTATCAAAAAAAGAAATTTTCACAAAAACTGCAAAATGTACAGGTATATACGTCTTCTGGTGCGCGAATTAATAGTCTCAGAGTTTACTTACTTATGCTCATCTTAAATGTTCCTCTGTATCCAATTTCCTCCTCACACCATATTATCTTATTTATTCATTTGCCCTATACGTGACTATAGGTGAACAACTGGGTTTAACATCTCAGTTTACTCTTTATTCACAAAACAATAAATATTCACCATAAGTTTTAAGATTACTTTATTCTAGGAAATTCTCATGGACTGCCCAAGCAACACAGAATGGCTGAATATTCTTTGAATAAATGCATTTATACATCCGTTATTCAAGCAATTTGGGCACAAAATAAATTGCTTTAAGCTGTATAGTAGCAACATAATAGCTGAATAGTAGCTGAATAAGCAACAAGAAGGCTATAATAGCCCATAGTGTTATAATAGCCCAAAAATCATTCAATACAGCATTTGCCTATCTTGTCTGCTCTAATACCCTTATAACAAAGTGAATTTCATACTGTTATCTGGCCTATGTGTTGCCTGGGTGATGTTCATATAATTTCATCTAAAGATCTTGCAGTAGTAGACTATTAATATTACACACATCTTCATATTATTATTTTTAAACGTATGTACTTGCATAATTGACAAAAATTTTAATGTAGTAATTGTTATTCGAAAGCAATTTTAGTCAGACATTCGTCTGCGCTTAACGACTGGCTTTCAAAATGCATCGAGGTCAATGGTTCTCCTTCGAATTATTTCCTACTTTTTTATCACTCTGTTTAGTTTGTTAGGTGTTATCAATACAGACGGTATTACGTATCTGTGTATGTAGGTTGCATTTACTTGGTAATTCTTATGTCTATTTATTTATAGACAAAAGAAAAGATAATTTATTTTTAGGTACACTTTGTTTATATTTATTAGAAAACAGTTCTTCTACTTGATAAAAATACTTAAAGCTAGACAATAAACATATTATACAATATATTTAGAGTCCCAAGCATGCTGCATTACCTCGTTGTATAGCAATGCTAATCTCTTGCCCGAGGTAATAGCCAGCTTTAGAATCGCCGGTTATGTCGACCAAATTTATTTATTGTATATCGATACCGGCTACATTTATATTCTCTTCCGTGTCGAATCCCAACAGGCTTGAATATTTTGATACTTATTGCCCTAGCCAAGAGCAAACCAATGCAAACGCTCCCTTTGCGTACTTACGAAACGAAAGAAATAAAGCCTGGTGATTGGTTGTTGTAAAGCTGACATAAAATTTAGACCAATCACAAAGCTTTCTCCCAGAGTAGCGTACCCTGAGCGTAGCGTTTACGATTGTAGAAAGCACCGCGGTTGCTCTTGGCTAGGGCTAGCTATAGGCCCTAGGGCTAGGGCTGTCTCAAATTATGGTCAACAAATTATTCTTACCATACTACGAGGTCATGACCGCATAGGGGACAGGAGCTAAATATGATACACTATTTGCAAATAAATTAAGAATATTAATTTACATTTTACATTCACAGGTCGGTTTAGGATTGGACATACCAGAGTGGGCAAAGCCGCTATTACCAAGGCTCGGAGAAGCTGCTCGATTAGCTTACAGATTATACTTTAGAACTGACGAGATGAAGAGAATCGGCGGAGGTATTTATATACGATTTCTGTTTATATGGAAAGTCGTGTTTGTTGGGATCAAAAACGCAATAACAGTGAGGAAAAGTTTTTTAATCCGCCTACGCCCGACGCAAAAACGGGATGTTATAACTTTGACAGTTTTTTTTTTTATTTTTTTTTCCGACATATTTTTTAGTTATAGTTTATGAAGATCTGGTATTACAATGACATGGAAACTTTGATCTGATGCAACTTATAGCAGACATAGCGTTTTTGGGCTCAATAGAAAGTCGGGGGTTATTATAATATTATTTATAGCTTGTACAGTCGGCCGCATAATTAGATTGACACATTCAAAAGTGCAAAACAACTGAATACTTAACGCGCCATAAGTCGTTGTCACGACTAGAGAACAAAATAAACTTCTCCTATATACAAACGATCGTAAAAATCCTCAGTAAGTAAGTAAGTAAATTGAGTGTTCACTTGTTTTGCACTTTTGAATGTGTTAATCGACTTATGCGGCTGACTGTACTATACTTCTATTAAATTGGTACCATAAAAGTTGTCCTTCAATATGAGTTGGAGTATTCCAGAAATGCATAAGAACCGTCACAAAACAAATGTAGCAGAGCCTAGTGAAAGAGAGACGAACTTTTTTGTAAGTGTAAAATTGTATTTCAGGTGTGCTTCTACACGATTTCATAGACGCGGCCACACAAATATCTTTAGGAAAACCAATCAAGAAGCGGCTTAGAATTTATTCGGCCCATGACTTCAATATCGGTGCGTTCATGGAAGTCGTTAAGATAGTGAAGCCTGAGAGTATACCAGAATACGGAGCGGTATTCGCTTTGGAGCTTTATAAGTCGAAGCGGACCGAGCAGCTTACAGTATTGGTAAGAAATCACTTGGCTACTTATCATAAATACTAATAATAAATCAGTAAGGGTTGGTCATGGAGTAAGTTACTTTGATTTCAGAGATATCGTGTTTATAGGCTCTCACTGTTTCTAGAAAGTAGAGATACGTTTCCATAAAAATAAACAAGCAATTTATGTTCTTCATTGATTTTTGGATTTAACAGATTTTTTGAATAAATACCAGCAAGACCAAAGCAACTTGAACTGATTTAGATATTAAGAAACTATAGCTCAACCGAATTTGCAGCGACCTTACTTAATCCTCAAACAAGTACACGCTTTTAAATAGCCTAAAGCCATCTCATCCCTAGAAGGAAACAAGAAAGTATCGACTTCGGATCAAACTTTCAACTTCCATTCGTGTATTTTATTTAACTTGCTGGCGCCCGCGACTTCGTCCGCGTTGAAAAAGAAAAAAATAGTTTATCCTGTGTCCTGTACGACTAAATATTTATGTTTAGTAGTGGCCGTCTGGCGGCAGTAACCACCACCTTACAGAATGCCACCGTGAAATAATAGCATTATGTGTTGTTGTGTTTCGGTGAGTGAGTAAGGGATACCAGAGCCCAATACCCCATCCCTCCCTTAATCCTTCTATGGTCCGCAGCGCACTTGTAGCACTTATGGCGTTGCTTGTGTTATAGGCGACGGTAACCACCTACCATCAAGTGGACCGTCAGCCTGTCTGTCGACCTTAACATAAAAAAAATACCCAGTTTCATGAAAATCAGTTAATTCGTTTAAGAGTTATGGAGGAACATACGTAGGCATACATACATACAATATCTACACTTACAGATTTATGATTAGTATTGATGATGATGATGATGATGATTGATGATGATTTCTGACAGTACGTCTGACTGTTTCAGCCAATCTACCTCACTCAAGCTGGAGAATCAACGGCCAGCCATTTGCAATTCAGTGACTGTCAAGAGTATTGTAACTTAGAGAAGTTCCAAGAGATGACCAAACAATACACGTTGCCAGAACACGAGTTCCACCAGATATGTACTAGCAAAATATAGTACAATTGTAGTATTAAGTTAGAAGATTTAGTTTAAAAGAATAGGGGTAAGGAGGACTAACTCTACACATGAGAATGAGAAAGTGTCCGCAAGGCACCGTTAGGAGGCGCTGTAGCAGAATTTTTTGGTTCCATGGTTTAAGAACTTGATATTTTCATACCACACCCCAATTTATTTTTGTTTTTGTAGTCTTTGAACTACTATTTAATGGTTGTAGTTTGACCAATAGTTTGACAGTTTTCAACTAAACAGACTTCCAAAAAAGAAAGTTCTCAATTCGACTGTATTTTTTTTATGTTTGTTACCTCAGAACTTTCGACTAGGTGAAACGATTATGATGATTCTGGTGCTTCCCGTGTGGTCCCATTTCAATTTGGTCCAGTTCTGACAATGGCATCCATGAGAAAACGGTTTGAAGTCGGTATTTTATCTAACTGTGTTTGTAACCAATTTAACCTAACCAACTTAACTTTATTTTTGTGTATATTCGGTAGGTCTGAGAATAGGTCGTAAACTATTTTATATAACCCTATGTGATAAGTGTGGCCCACAACTATTTTTTTTTTAATTTTTGCCCGGGTCAGCTAGCAACCAAAAGTTAGTCCTCATTACCTCTACTCTGTTAAGTGACGTCGATAAAGTAATAGAAGACGAAAAGGAGTAATCTGATTCTGTGTTTGTTTTAGTCTGTGATATTATATAAAAAAAAATTATATATAATATATAAATAAATAAATAAGTATTCATCATTTTAATAAAATAATAATAATACTACTATGGAAGATTATATTTATTTAATAAATATTGCTGCTGTGTTGTTTTTTAACCTGTGTTGCTGTGTTGCTGCTGTGTAACCTTATTCCTAAGTAGAAATTTATAACAGTGAACTCGACAAACTATATACTATAGTGAACCAGCCCAAATTATTGGCTACTGTCGCCAATAAATAAAAATAAGCAACCACATTATTGGAAGTAAACACACTGTGTCAACCCTAGACCCTAATCTATACTAATATTATAAAGAGGAAAGATTTGATTGTGTGTTTGTTTGTTTGTACAGAATAGGCTCCGAAACTACTGGACTGATTTGAAAAATTATTTTACCATTAGAAGCCGACAGTATTTGTGATGAACATAGTATACTTTTTACCGCGGAAAAATGCTTCATTCCTACGGGAAAACGGGTAAAAGGACAACGGGTAGTAAGAATTATCCTTCCGTACTTAACTTCTTTTTCACATAACTTCTAAACGGCTGTTTTCATGAAACTTGGTAGATAAACATTTAGACGTACGGAACCCAGGGCCTACTTTTTCATTTTCAACGCGAACGAAGTCGCGTGCAACAGCTAGCATAATAGTTATTCTAAGTTATGCATAAGTTCTAACTAGCACACTTCAACAGTGGTCGTTTGTATTACTCGTCAGATTGACTGAAACGAGTGCATTGTCAGAACAAACTCGCTAATTGCCTATTTACTTAATTAATTTTCAAAAATTGGTTTTAAATTACTTGTGTATATAACATTTTGAGTCGTTAACCTAAATATGAATAATAATTTTATTTATTCAGCTTGCATGTAAATAAAACTTTTGTTAAATTATAACCAAAAATCGAAATTTAATAAATTGCTACTAAAACATTGTACACATAATATTATGTAGGAATTTATGTTTATGAAACCCATGTTCAAATAGTAACCGCAGTGCATGGGCTTAGTAACCGCAGTCACGAGGCAAGACCCTGAAGTCTTGCCTGTACTTGGTATCTGATTCTATTATATACATACTAGCTGGTGCCTGCGACTTCGTCCGTGTTGAAATATAAAAAATATATACATATAAATATATGAGTATACTTTTTTGGTATCTGCAAGTTGTCATACACCCAAAAAAAACTGAAAATGGATACAGAACTTTAGGTTTGAAAAATTGAACAGAACTTTAGATTGAAAGGAACTGTGCATTTTTTGTAGAATAAAAAACAGACAGGAAGTGATGGTTAGTCGATGGGTCTACCCCAAAAAATATATATATTTATATTATTATATATATGTACAAAAAAACCATTGGTAAAAATCCCAATAGTTTCATAGCATGAATCTTAATCATTAGATGATAATGTTAATTCAGGATATTTATTACAAAATAAACTATTTAACAAGAACGATAGCAAATTTATAGGTCAGATTTTTAGTTTTATTACTTAAAGGTCAAAATATAGTAAAAAAGCTAGAGAGAGATTATATAATGTATCCTAAGCCTTATCTGTACACTTGTTAAAACACACCTCTTCGTCCGATTCATCTTTGAACTATAAATATTTCTTTTTCTTAATACCTTTCTCACAAGTGTCCCTAGTTTTGATGCAACATGTTGAGTTTCAAAGAGTATGTTGTTGTATTGCTACTCGTTAGTTCTACAAAAGTAATTTGTAAATCTGTAAATAGGGATAAAGCTGATAAAGTGACGAACGGCACAGAATTGCTTTTTAGTTTTGTGGTATGTGAAATGAGTTTTTTTTGTAAAATATTTAAAACTACCTTCTCGGTGATTCAGCCATCATAAATGTCATATACATTAATAGTCCCAGTCTATACAGGGACGCCTTTGGATTCCTCTTATTGGATTTCCTCTAAACCATAGTAAATAATACTCCACATAGTAGGAACACTTAGGGCCTCTTTCACCATCTGTCAAGTAGGCTAACCGTCGTTTGAAGTCACCGGTCAACCCTTCATTACCATTATTGGTAAGCAAATCAATGATCCTAGCACGTAAGTGGCTATAAAGAATTAGTAAAATACGAATTAAAATCCTTACATATAAAACTAAGTCTTCCGTCGTCTGTCTAATGGCGATAAACTCAAAAACTACTTCACCGATTTTCATGCTGTTTTCACCAATGGATAGAGTGGTTCTCGAGGGACGTTTTAGTATATAATTTACAAAGTTACGCGTGCGAATTCGCGGGCAGCAGCTAGTATTACATAATTTGATATTTTATTTACAGGTCGTCCGTCATGGAGACAGGACACCTACGGAATCATCTATATCCTTCAGCGATGACCCTGAAACTCTCAAAAAATACAGCCAGCCATATGGTTACGGCCAATTGACTGATGTGAGCTATTCATATATATATTTTTTAATTTTAAAGTTACACTCCACTTGTAAGACAGAACTTCGTTTCGCTGTGACCAATATGCCTAGTTTTCTATATTTCTATAAGTCTATATCATATGTAAATCTCCTTCCTAAATAAAAGTTCTTATTGCACGTTCTTCATTTATGGAGCTTCAATAAAGTATAATGATAACAAAGAAATATAAAAATAGGAAAATTATGTTTGTCGAATTTAATTTTGAACTCCTTTTCGTTTGGACTTTGTCAGCCTATGAAATTTACAAACATTAAATTATTATGTAACGCCTTAATGGAAATCTCGATTAATTCCAGGCCGGCAAAAGGACTAGCTACAAAATTGGCGAATTCATTCGACGTCGCTACAACAAGCTGTTGTCACCTGAGTACAATAAGTCGGAAATGTACTTAAGATCGACGGATTCAACGCGCGCCAAGATGACGGTATTGGCAGCGATGGCCGCTGTTTATCCACCTGGCCGTACAAGGTGGAATGCGACTCTTGATTGGACGCCTGTGCCTTATACTACAGTTCCGATGAAATACGATTTTGTGGGTACATTTTTTTATGTTACGACTAGCTGGTGCCCGGGACTTCGTCCGGGTTTTCTATAGCCTATAACCTTCCTCGATAAATTCCACGATTTTGTGGGTACATTTTTTTATGTTACGACTAGCTGGTGTCCGCGACTTCGTCCGGTCCAGCCGTTCTCGAGTTTTGCGCTTAGCAACACATTTAGGCATTAATTTTTATTTATATAGCTATGTATACTCTTTCGGCGATCATACCAGGATAAAATATTGAAAATGTATTAAACTAAAAACGAATATCTTTTGAGTATATCTACTTTACATATAAATTAAGCAAACCGTATTTATTTATCACTTTTTATAAACTTAAAGCGATAAAGATGGCTAATATTTTTGATTCTTCCACGCGGACAAAGTCGTAGGCAACTGTTAGTATAGATTAAAACCTCTGATACAAACAGAACCTAACTAACTAACTATCTGCTAACCAGATGACACTTATGAGTTGCCTAAGTTCGGCGGCCACTTTTTGCGTTAATTTTAAAAGACGCACAAGTGCTGTTTGTCACACAAGTGTCGCCCGGAGTGTATAATTTCTATATAATAATTATGTTATATAAACCGGCAGGCTTATTATCTAAATGTGTCTGCTGAGCGACGGGCGAAAAATGCGAAAAATTTGTGCAATATCACACTAAATCTTGTTTTTTGGTATCACGTATAGTATGGTTTATGTAAAAATTAACGATTTAGTGTGATATTTTACAAATTTTTCGCCTGTCGCTTAGCAGACAAATTTAGATAATAATTAAGCCTGCGGGCCATCGAATTAATATAAACTCTGCTGCGGGCCTCCCTCTTTCCATAACTTTCGAGTTTCTGAAGCGTACACAAACCAACTTAAGAATTTTATTTAAAAAAAAAGGCAAATCATATGTGGAATTTAGTGTTTCCGCCCGGGATCGAACCGGGGACCTTCTGCGTGTTAGGCAGATGTGATAACCGCTACACCACGGAAACGGTTACTTTCTGCTTAGAAAAAGTTCATTATAATGAAATTTAATTTACTTATAGTGAAAGTCATTTTCTTATTTCTTAACTAACTGTTGCCCGCGACTTCGTCCGCGTTAAAAAATTTAAAAAAGATTCAAAAAGATATGAAATATTTCATCTACAACTAAGAGAAATACAAATGAAAAAATGAGTTTTTTTTTTTTAATTTCTGTATATATTTTTTTTTAGAATTTGGCCACATTAAATTGTCCCACGTTAAATACGTTGTTAAGAAAAGTGGTGAGCTTGACACCCGATGAAATGCAAGAGGATCAATATCGAGAGGTTTATGTTAAACTTGGAAGTATAATTAATTATAACTTTACCGCGAATCCATTGGCCATATTTACGGCATACGACGTAATTTTGAGTCAAGTAAGTAAATGAATTTTTTTATGAACTTTTTTTTTAATATAAATAAAATATCTTGACACATTCCACACAGCACCATCTAGTTCCACAGTAAGCAACTAATGCTTGCATTATGGATACCAGACAGTTGATATACTACATATATTACTTTTTTTTTGTAAATACATACATATTATAAATACAAAACATTAATGACCTAGGTACAAAGGTAAAATATGTTAACACATAAAAATTTGCCCCTAACGGGATTCGAACCCGCGAGGCCGCGACCGTTTGGTTAACAGCTAGGATTATTAGCTACTCTAGCTGTGTGCGCCTGCACGGGTCCCCTCCGTCTGGGGATTGCTCGGGTGCCTCCGGGCAATCCCTCGTTGATGGCAGCCTAACCGGCAACGGCTAGGCAGCCCGTGGGGTGGACCGGAGTACGGTGCCTAGGCAGAACCCGGTTCACCCCGCTCGATGGGCAAGGAGGCACCGGGGAGTTTTAGTGGGTAGGGGCCGGTACCGCTATGAATAGCATAGCGGACCACCGGTCGACCCCCACATACCTAGCCAGCGGTAGGAAATCTGTAAAAGGATTTCTCCTCGTCAAAAAAAAAAAAAAAGGGTTATTAGCCACTAGAACAAACGTGTCGTCAAATTTTTAATTTTGTTTAAATCAAGACCACCCTAAAATTTAGTCATATCCTTACGTATAGATGAATTATTATATTAAGGTTTGAAGGCGACACTAGTGGGGGAATCGGCGCATGTGTACAATTGCGCACAAAATTGCTAAGGAAAATGACATTTTTTTTTCTTATTTCGTAATTTTTCACCTCACTACCTTAACATTACAGGCAGTGTTGATATTCCTTCCATAAAATCATCGTGCAATGTCGAAGGACAACGTTGTTTTTAGGCATTTATTCACCATGACATATTTACTAATACGATAAAACAATCTGTACGCAACAGTACCTAAGAGACTCGAGACGCGCGAACGAAGTGCGGGAGGGGAAGAGCGACGAGTCTACCAATAACGTGTCGGCGCATCGACGCGTACCCGCTCCTAACTTTCCTCTGCCCCCTCAAAGACCTAAAAACCTGCGCACATTTGCCGAGAAGTCTTTATTCGCTACACGAACTATACTAGTTTGTAAAATTGTGCTTGCATTTGCAGATGAGTTTGGGTATGCCTCTAAATCCGACTATAAAACAATTGTTGCCTCAGATAAAGAAGTTAGCAGGTATGGCGTGGCGTTATGTATTTGGAAATGATCAACTTTTACGTTATGAGGCCGGTAAGTATTTTATTACCACATATATTTATGCAGATTTATTTTTTTAAGGCGTTGTCATCCTTATACTAGCGACCAGCACCAGGCCATTTTTTTTTACAGCAAATTATATATACACAAACCTTCCGATTAATGTTATCAATCAATCTGTAGGTGTAGGTATTGTATGTATGTATGTTTCTCCATAACTCAACGAATTATCTGATTTTCATGAAACTTGGTAGCTAAATATTTTTATTTTTCAACGCGGACGAAGTCACAGGCACCAGCTAGTAATAATATTCTATACTAATATTATAAAGAGGAAAGATTTGATTGTTTGTTTGTTTGTATAGAATAGGCTCCGAAACTACTGGACCGATTTGAAAAATTCTTTTACCATTAGAAGCCGCCATTATCCGTGATGAACATAGGCTACTTTTTACCGCGGGAAAATGCTTCATTCCTACGGGAAAACGGGTAATAGGACAACGGGTAGTAAGAATTATCCTTCCGTACTTATCTATTTCACATAATATAACTTCTAAACGGCTGAACCGATTGGGCTGAAATTTTGTATGTGTATTAACATGGTTTCACATACACGAATGTATTATATTTTATAAAGTTACGCGGACGAAGTCGCGTGCAACAGCTAGTATTGTATAAAACGTGACATCCTGGCTGGTAAGACTTTCTTTGGTAACGAACTATTGAAGCATTTAGACGACG
Organism: Synanthedon vespiformis; assembly: GCA_918317495.1. NCBI lineage: Eukaryota > Metazoa > Arthropoda > Insecta > Lepidoptera > Sesiidae > Synanthedon > Synanthedon vespiformis. Next base: position 7,632,741 of record OU906966.1, on the reverse strand, counting down.
ATAAATAATATATATACTGTATAATATTATTACGTACTATACATTTTTCAGGAGTGTTTCTCAATGAATTTTATGAATATGCCAATTTAATATTTTCTGGTGAAAATACACCGAGAGTGCGGGTGTATTCCAGTCACGATATAAATGTGTTTACCGCCATGTTGATATATAATATACCTGCACAAGGTGTCGTACAATATGGGGGGACGATTTCGCTTGAGCTCAGAAAAGTGACTGCAACTGGGAAGTATGTTCTTCTGGTGAGTTGGAACAGCTTTTGACATCAATCAATCAATACTAATAATAAATCTATAAGGGTTGGTCATGGAGTAAGTCACTTTGTTTTCAGAGATATCGTGTTTATAGGCTCTATACAATATGATGATACTGAAACTAAATTGACCATTTTTAGAATTTTTTTCTTTATGTATGTATGTATGTTCTTCCATAATGATGATGTATAGAAAAGTGTATGCATTGACATTTATAAAAGAAGGAATTTTAATATTTTTAAAAGAAAATTTTAATTTACAGCCAGTCTACTTGAGGGACCCCCGCGAGCCTGAGGAGTACCTTCAAGTGAGTGGATGCGACCTACTGTGCGATATAGATCAGTTCTACGCTCTCACTTCGCGCAACGCACTCAATGAGACCGAATGGAGGAGCGAATGCGGATTCACTGACGACTTGGAAATAGATATTTCTAACATAGATTAAAATAAATTTGAAAAAAGAATAAAGATACACACAAAATATATACATATTTTTTAATTTAGCTCAGTTTTTAATTAATAAAAAAATCCTATAATCAATAAAAGTTCATTATCTCAGCCGCAGGACGTCCATGCCATTAAAATAGGTTAAGCCATTTCTGATATTACCGTGGAAAAACAACAACAATTGTTGCACAAACAAGCAATTCTAAAAGCTATTATTTTGACCTCTAACTACAGTCAGCATCAGATATATCGAAACTGTCTAGGTACTCAAATAAAACTACACACTTTGAGGACCAATTATATCTACACTCCAAAGTACTCTAATTAATGTGAACATCCAACGCGTCAAAAATATCTTTGAGAATCTTGACGTCCTAATACAAAACACGAGGGTCATTCGAAATTTGAAAAATCTTTCGCTCATGACTTCTCAAATGCTTCTCAATTACATTTAGATACATCTGACAACTTGGTTAATTAAAAAAATATAATTGTATAGAAAATAATGACATTCGACTGTATAGACATTTTTGACGCGTTGGATGTTTACATTAATTAGAGTACTTTGGAGTGTAGATATAATAATTGGTCCCTAAAGTGTGTAGTTTTATTTGAGTACCTAGACAGATCAGATATATCTGATGCTGACTGTACAATACCTACACTTACAGATTTATTTTTAGTAGGTATTGATGATGATTGATTGATGTATAGAGAATTTTGAAAATTATAAAGGTTTTGTATAAAGGTTGCCTTTCTTTATCATTTTATTTAAGTGCAAGATAAATAAGGAAGAACAGACAGTATTTAATAAGTAGGTACCTAAGTTACTCATAACTACGTTTCTGATAATATTAATGTGTATAAGCTTGTTTAGTTTTAATCTACTTATTGTAGCTTAACTATGTAGTTAGAAGTGATTAGTTAATGCATATGGTAGCCAAGTTATTAAAGTTGCTATTGTTCGTCCCGGAGATCACAATATTAATGGTATAACAAATATATCTACTGAATGTTAATCCAATATATAGTCGCCTGACAGATTTTTCGTAGCAAATATTTGATTTTCAAAATAACTACTCAAAACTTCAGGCGATGGAATGATTCATAAATTTCGTTCGAGAAGATATTTAATGGTCCGTAAGCCATTAAATATCTTCTCGTAGGCACTAATTTCGTCAATGATTTCCTCTCAGTCCATAATTTGTAAAATGCCTGAGAGAGTTGTATCATGATGCGTTGTGAACGTCAGCTGCGGCTCCGATGGTGGGTTGAGCAGTGGTAGTCCGTTACACTTTCAGAGCATCAGCTGACAAGCATTCCACCAAGTTATAGCCAGCTGACTTTTTTATTTATTAACAGTAATACATAAACTATCATCTGATAAATTTTCTATTGGGAGGTAATCACTGAACACGTATATATTCGTGTGACCCACAGACGCATAATCCACCATTTTATAAATAGCTGACAATTTTGTTTCTTCAAAATATTAGGCTAACTATAATTTGATGAATTTTTAATCGGAAATAAATGATTTTTTTTTTATTATGTGCGTGGGCGGCTACCACTCTACTGCTCAACCCACCATCGGAGCCGCAGCTGACGTTCACAACGCTTCATGATACAACTCTCTCAGTCATTTTGCTAGTTATCGACTGGGAGGAAATTGGTCATGAAAATCTGTCGCTGGCTCATGGACCATAATATTTTTAAGTTTTATTTCACTTCAAAATGAAAAGCAAATGGAAATAAAAGTTCGTATGGGTCGTAGGTTTGGATTTTGTAAACGTTCAGCTTATAAAAACGTATATAAAATAATTTATAGATATCTATACTAATATTAATATTATTTATGAAATAAAAAGATTTTTATTTTTGTATCTTACGAATAAAATGAATAAACTCAAACCGTACTGAATTTATTTACATAGAAGAGTTTCATTAACCCTGACAGATTTTTCATAGCAAATATTTTGTTTTCAACATTAACTACATAATAGAAAATTTCAGGCGATGAAATAATTCATGAATTTCATGCGAGGAGATATTTTCAACAGACTTCCAAAAATGGAGGAGGTTCTCTATTCGACTGTATTTTTTATTAATGTTTGTTACCTCATAACTTTCGACTGGGTGAACTGATTTTGATGATTCTTTTTTTATTTGAAAACTGACGCTTCCAGTGTGGTCCCATTTCAATTTGGTCCAGTTCTGACAATGGCATCCATGAGAAAAGACCATGAGACGGTTTATGTTTATTTATAGTTTTATTTAACTTCAAAACGAAAATGTTCGTATGCAAATTTCCATAAAACCTTTTATGTCTAGCATGTCGCTTTTGCAATTTAATAAAGCATTGTACGAACTTCTGAAAACAGTAACTCAATGACATGAGCCATTGATTACAGCCGTAACTCCACCAAAAACTAAACAGATGGCCGCAAATCAAAAAATAAGCCAAGCGACAAGTTTCCTTAAAGGATCCATATTTTCCCTCCCCTTCAACTAAATCACACCGAAGCATTCCAATTAAGTACAGAAAACTTTCCGTGTTTGTGCGAAACTGATTTATGATTTTAAGAAGTGGGTCGAAAAATTATACCTACAACAATACCTATAAGTCATCTATACTTCTATACTAATATTATAAAGAGGAAAGATTTGATTGTCTGTTTGTTTGTATAGAATAGGCTCCGAAACTACTGGACCGATTTGAAAAATTCTTTTACCATTAGAAGCCGACATTATCCGTGATGAACATAGGCTACTTTTTACCGCGGGAAAATGCTTCATTCCTACGGGAAAACGGGTAATAGGACAACGGGTAGTAAGACTTATCCTTCCGTACTTATCTTTTTCACATATAACTTCTAAACGGCTGAACCGATTGGGTTGAAATTTTGTATGTGTATTTCCATGGTTTCACAGTCACGAATGTATTACATTATATAAATTTACACGGACGAAGTCGCGTGCAACAGCTAGTGAGTATATACTTTGTTAACTCGCGCACTTATACTTCAGTATAAATAGACTAGATGGTGCCCGCGACTTCGTCTGCGTTGAAAAATGAGAAAATATCTGAAATCTTTTGTCGCTGTGACTACGGTGGCGCCAGTAACAGTGGGGAAGCTCGGGAGCTCTTTCTCCAGGATATAAACTATCTTTCTAATAATAAACTGTTTGACATCACTGTCTTATTAGCTATGTTTATCTTGTTGCTTTTGTTAGATTTCTGGAAATTAACGTTTAATGCCCAAGTGGTCACATTTGAAGTTGTAACTTAATCAGTAACTTAGGACTATTTAGTTATTTGTCTATCTATACTAATATTATAAAAAGGAAAGATTTGATTGTTTGTTTGTTGGTTTGTATAGAATAGGCTCCGAAACTAGTGGACCGATTTGAAATTTTTTTTTACCATTAGAAGCCGACATTATCCGTGATGAACGTAGGATACTTTTTACCGCGGTAAAATGCTTCATTCCTACGGGAAATCTAAAATAAAAGTAAATACTAGCGGCTTGGCCCGGAAGATAGCGTCGTCTATACAAAATACGGTAGATGGCGTTTTATACTTTAAGTATAAACTTATAAAGTTATAAGTTAAGTATAAACTTATAAAGTTATAAGTTAAGTATAAACTTATAAAGTTATAAGTTAAGTATAAACTTATAAAGTTATAAGTTAAGTATAAACTTATAAAGTTATAAGTTAAGTATAAACTTATAAACTTTTGCATTTATAATATTTACTAGCTGACGCCCGCCTACTTTTTCTTTAAAAAAGTGGGCTATCCTGTGTCCTGTACGTCTAAATGTTTATCTACCAAGTTTCATGAAAATCAGTTAATTCGTTTAAGAGTTATGGAGGAACATACATACATACAATTGATGATGATTATGATTATTTATAATAACTTTTGCATTTATTAGTAGATAGGATTTAACAGAATGTAGTACCTAGTTTCCGTGGAAGAGTGGAGGCGGGCGGGCGGCAATAGGAGTACAATTTGAACCGTACCTTCACAAATTAGAACGAATCCTTCCAACGCTCAGGGAGTGGGCATTAATCAAAACGATTCATTATGATAATAGCACACAAATTATAAATTATCGCTTTGATATATGATGTGGTTCCGAATTCCGAAGAGCGTACGTGAACTCCTTGTGAGCCTTTACTTCTATATATATGTATATCATGATAGTATCTAGTTAAGATAAAGAAACAGTTATTTATATTTAAATTTACTTGGTAGATAAACATTTAGACGTACAGGACACAGGATAGGATACTTTTTCATTTTCAACGCGGACGAAGTCGCGGGCGCCAGCTAGTATCATCATCATCACAATACTAATAATAAATGTGTAGGGGTCGGTCATGGAGTAATTTACTTTACCGTGTATATAAGTAGGCACTATACATGATACTGAAACTAAATGGACGATATTTACAATTTTTTTGTAATACTTTTTCTTTTTCAACGCGGACGAAGTCGCGGGCGCCAGCTAGTATTACAAATAATATTACAAATAAATGTACCTACGTCACTTTGGAGATCATTATTTGAACCTTATTACGACCTGAGCACGAATACATAACTTAACTCGCATTTATTTCAATAAATAAAGGTTAATACGGTCTCCAATAATAATTACAATAAAAATGACATCAATTCCCTTATCACTAATGTCTCATTATATTTTATTTGTATGTATTTATTTATCAGTGATGATACGCCGGCGTATTAATTAAATAGTCTGCCATTGCACACTTTATTAGCGACAATAATAAATTCATATTAGGTATGTACACAAACATTTTGTGATTGTTAAATAATTTCAAATTATTTATCCATGAGCGATGGTTTGACGAGCCCAATGGTCGAGTAATAAAAGTGCTTGCCTTATAGTGATTTGTCTCAGGCGCCCAGGGTTCGATTCCCGACAGGGTCAACTTAGATAATGTACTTTTTCTGGCAGTTAATTTAGCAGTCATTTGAGCACCCCCTAGCTTTGTTTATATACTTAACTAGTTGGTGCCCGCGACTTCGCCAGCGTTAAAAGTAAGGAATGTGTAGCGCCTGACTAAATGTGTAAAGCAATAATAATTATAACGCCTCAAATCTTTGCCATTACAAAATTTTCAGGGGTTGTATCTTTATTTTTAGTAGATAGCTGCTGCCCGCGACTTCGCCCGCTTTATAATTATATACTAACTAAAGCCTTCCTCTTGAATCACTCTATCTATTAAAAAAAATCGCATCAAAATACGTTGCGTAGTTTTTAAAGATCTAAGATAGTGATAGAAAAAAAGGTGTACCAATTGTTAATGACAAAAAAGTGTCGAGACACTTTCGCTCGCTTCGCTTCGACAATATTAATAAAAAAAAGTGCATCTTCCAAATTCAAAATTCAAAGTGTCAAAACGGTTCAAGTGTTCCGCCTCTTGACAGTTTTGACTTCCCTTTTTCTTTGTCTGCATGATAACGAAACGGAAATAATCTCGGAAGCTTTGTAAAGGGATTTTGTTCCTGTTGGCATCGATGGAAAAAGTTGGCAAAAGTTGAAAATTGACGTGGATTTTCTTAGAAATGTTTAATTGCATTACATGAAAAACTTGCAGTTGTTAAAACTGAGCATTAAAAAACCCGAGTGACATTTTTTTTTCCAAACCAAATAATAAAATTTCTTTTGAAATGAGTGAAAAGAGATAATATAAGACAGTAGATCAAGATAACATACTACTTAACCGGCTATAACACAAGTATCAGTTGGTTCCGAACTCACTATTATTATTAAACAAAAAAAAAACAATTCTTGTACGGTATTTTTTCCGTAAAAAGTTTTGCCAGTAAACTCAGCCAGTAAAAAACAGGTACTATTATAAACACAACACGGTGCCCCTCCCTACGTTCAGAGTGAAAGAGACAGACGGAACTATAACCTCAGTATTGCCACTTAATCGATTCGTCCCTACTTCTAGCAAAACATTGCTTTTCCTAGTGTGAGTTTTTATTGCAATTTCTACTCATACAATAGAAACCAATATGATATGAAAACATAACCAGTTTCAAAATAAATTGTCGTGTAATTAATATTTAATTAATTGTCTTGGTAAGATAAATCCATATTCACACATTGACATATTATATTACTTCGTAAGGACAGGCTAACGCTCCTGGTACGTGGCACCGACGCGCCGGTGTCAAAATCGGAAAGTGACACCAATGACAGCTTAGTCACCTACACAGAGACCGGCCCATATACCAGAGCTGCAGAATTAAAGGCGTAGTATCTTAAAGTTCTAATAAATGGCGTTAGTTTTTTCTGTACCAAATGCGCTCGAAGCAAATGGCCGCATCTTTACTTTCTAGAATCAATGTATGAATGTATCAGGCCCCAGCGCTGGACGGTTTTCATAGAAACCCATATTGTTTTACATAAATAAAAGAAAAGCTTTGCAAGTACATTGATTTGATTTAGGACGTGACATCCACGTGGAATGACGGTTCGACAATCATTGTCCTTTCGGCTAATGGTCTCCTAGCGAAGATAATTTGTTTTTCCGTTCAGTGACTTCAAGAGACTCTCGCTAAATGGCTGGAAGAAAGCGGTAGGGCTGGTAGGTGCTTCTTAACACAGCGTATATTGTCAAGTTTCTCATTTTACAGCTCTAGCCATCGGAAGTTTGAAATATTTAAAATAAATAAATAAATAAATTATATTATATTATATGTACAGGTCAGTGTTTTAGTGTAAATTACATGCAATTAAGTAAATTATGTAAACCTATAAATCTAGTGTTTTCCTCGGCGTATTTTTTTTATAACTACGTAACCAAAGTATCATAGTTACAGCTTCTTTGTTTTTCTAGGAATAATTATTTTCATTTGTGTAATTTGGCAACGGTAGTAACCGGGCCTCAATTGGATAGTCAAACGTCATTCATTCTGATTTTGATCATTTAGAAATGATACAAAAAATCAGGTGACGTACCTACCTATTTAGGTAAGTAAGTATGTAATACATAATTAAAATCTGTTATAGTATATAAAAAAAAAGATATGTATTAACGTTCCCGGGACTTAATTTTTCTTGTAACGGCAACACTGCGTTTCATTTTCTCTCCTCTCCCACAAAAAAAAAACAGGTAAATTTTGGCATGTTGTAAGTAAACGTTTGTAACTTTTATGAAAACAATAAATAGTATTTGTGTACTCGTGGATTTTATAATCCCAACATAAACTCGGATAAATTACCTCCTCATACCAAACAAAATTTAATAATATTCACAAAGAAAACTAACTAAAATAAAACTTTGTTATACTCTTCCAATAGTACAATAATACGCAGTGTACCTCAAATAGTAACCTGACGGATTTCGGGAGAGCAACAGTTTGTTTTGCGCCGTATAAGCGCGTGGGTGAATTACATTTTGTTAGGTTATATTTTTATATCCAACCACAGCAGTCGACCGCCCGTTCTTGAGTGCCGTTATCGTGTTTTTGTCGTAATATCTTGTAAAAACTTTTACATTTGACGATAAACAATTATATATGTGAAAATTTGGATGCGAAAAAGACATAGATCTTTTTGGGCTTAGTGTATTTTTTGTGTGTGTGAACTCGTGAAGTGAAATTAAGCGGTAAAATTTAAGTGTACCAAAGTGCATTCTTTTGTGATTCATCTGGTCTGGTGGTCGGTACAAGAAGTTGTGTATCATAGTATTATACCTATACATAGTTATTACTTATAGGTGTATTGGTCGTGCATAATGGTGTATAAATGAAAGTGTAGTTTTACCTTCTTGGAATAAGGCTTCATTTAAGGTTAGTTAAGTATATATTTTTTTCATTTAACTCTGCTTAAAAACATACTATAATAAATCTGTAAATGTAGGTATTGTATCCTCCATAACTCTTAAACAAATTTAACTGATTTTAGACGTACGGGACACGGGAGCGACCAACTAGTCTTTTTTAAATCTAATTTTTAATCGTTTATTAAGGACGTCTTTTTTGTGCTATTTGTTTGTCTCAACATTAGATTGTAATTTTAGCTCTAAAACATAATAAAATGTCCTGGAATGAATATAATTTTAAACATTTAATTGTGAATGAAAGTTCAATGGTCACTGGAATTTTATTTATTGATTAAAATTGTTATCAAGCTGGGCCACGTTCTGCACATAAAATAGCCATTCGATCTATCAGACATTTGGATGATAAATTTTACATAATTTATCATTTATTATTTGGTAGGTCATCAAGTTATCATTAGAAATAATTTTCTGTTCTAAAATTCTATTTTTGACTTGTTAAATTTTATTAATTTCTTAATCTGTCTTCTGTTGTGTTACGTTAATATGTTATTTTAACTTTTTTTAAATACTTTTAACTACTTACGTAGTTATTTTATAAATTCAGACTTAATTTAGAAATTCCAGTTTATCCAGCGCCATCTTTTGTCTGAAAGCGAAACTAAGGTTATAAATATCGATAAGGGCCTCTTTCACCATCTGTCAAGTAGGCCAAATGTCATTTAAAGTCACCGGTAACCGGGGATAATGGAGCTGGTATACCTACCTTTATTTGTATGGCAAAAGTCCCAAACATTAAAAGAATTACCTTACCTTACCCATTGTCCAATTAACGGAATCCAGTTATCCAATAACGATTAATAAGAGTTTCTTGTAGAAACCTAATTGATAAATAAATATTATAGTTAATGAAAATGAATGATTTCTTTTTGTTGGGTTTCCAAGGGCCTAAAATCCGAATCTCGGTAGTTCACAGCATTCGACGCCTTTTATTTAGTTTATTATAGGTACCTATCTTGGCACTTTTCTTTCCGGTGAATGCAAAAGATCTCAAATGAATTCCATCCGTCTTAACCCTCTACTTGTTGCAAAGTAGGTACCTACCTACATTAGGCTGCCCAATTAAATAATCGGATTAATGTCCCTCCCTTCACTAGTTAGTCTCAGTCTGAGTATACCTACTTTAAGTAATTGTTGGAACATGAGTTATGAAATGTTCATGTACTTTTTTGTGTAATCGTCGACAGGCAGGGTTCGTCTGCTAACCCGCAGGCTTATTATCTAAATGCCTCTGCTGAGCGACAGGCGCAAAATGCGAAAAATTTGTGTAATATCACACTAAGGGCACTGTCCACAGCGGCGTAGCTTCATAGAGGCGTATTCGTCATCATAATAGTATGTTTAGTGTACGCCTGCTTGCAGCACTGACGAAGACGCGTCTATGAATCTACGCTGCCGTGGACAGTGGCCCTAAATCGTTGATTTTTACGCATACCACACTAGTGTTATGAGTTACGTGATACGATTTAGTGTGATATTGCACAAATTTTTCGAATTTTGCGCCTGTCGCACAGCAGAGGCATTTAGAATTTTAGATAATAAGCCTGTCGGCAGTGTATGCTGATCTGCCGCGTATCCACTGATCTGTAATAAAGCACTGGATAGGCTGCTGTCAAATTATTTTTATATAGTTAGTTAGCACTGGATAGGTTACTGCATGACATCTACTCTACCGATTAAAGCGGTCCCTAGACGATCATGCGGCATGAATGACATGCGTTTACTTGAATTATCGTACTGCATGTCATGTCTAGGGACCGCTATACGATCATGCGTGTATGTCAGTCATAGGTTGCAGGAAAAAAAATAAAAGGAACAATATCGAATCAACTGCCACCACCTAGTTGTATGTCATTCACATCAATCAATATAATTAAACGGTCATGCATGCATGACAGCACGTAAAGCATGTCATGCTGGATGGTCGTCTAGGGACCGCTTTACTGACTAATAGGTATTTGATCTCCAAAGATTTTTTTAAGTTTTTAAAGTACATTTTACCAATTCGAATGGTTTGTATTTTGTTAAGATTTGTTAAGATCTAAACAGTTTTTGTGAAGGATTGTATCTCTATTGTATTTTGAAAGTTTATTTTGAAATTTTATCTATTGTTAAGTGTAAGAGCTCTTCAAACAAATCTTTATTATCATTGTAAACGTTCATCCTTTTAAAAGGGCGAATGTTTCATTCAATGAATACAGTTTTAAAAATCTTGACCTGAAATCGACTTTGTTTTTAACTTTTATTTAGTTATTTATTTATTACTGAAGGAAAAGTACTTTTTAAGTCTTTTTAAGGTTGAAATCCTTTGAAATACATAAAATTGAGTTGATTATCAATTTATAAATATATTTACTTCAGTGGTTTTTGAGTTATTCGTTAAACGGCAATCACACCATACAATTTGAAAGTTTCCTGTTTAGGAATTTAAGTAGAGAGCTCGTGATCACACTACGCTAAATTGATTTCTAAATAGAAGATATAGAGTTGAAAATGGATGAACTCTCAATTGAATCCAATCTGTTCTAACTGCGATCACACCTTTCGATTTCCTAAATTGGATACGTTCAAATTGTATGGTGTGGTAGCCCTTTTACAAACACGTTTCTTACAACATCTAATAAAATTATTCGTAATTATTCGTTACAACATCTAATAAAATTTGACGCCTACGAATTCGTCCGCGCCCTATGAAAATTTTTTTCAACTTAATTAATTATAATATTATTTTGATATACGACAAGTTGTTACAGGAAATACCTAACTAATAGGCTTACACATCTAATAAAATTGGACGCCCACGAATTCGTCCTCGTAAACAATTTTTCAGCTTAATTAATTTAAATAATATTACTTTGATATGTACACGAAAAGTTGTTAGAGGAAATAATAGGCTTACACGTGTACCGTAACAATCAATCACTAACAATCAAATATGTATTTAGTTTAGAAATGAACCGTGGAACTTTGCAACGAATACCTCAACAAAATTAGTATTCGCACCTGAATAATTAAGCACTTTTGTTGGCAACTGTACAACTCTTGTTTATTTTTCGACCCTCCAACTTTTCTAATTACACTCCCCTGATAGGTGCTATTAATTGCTAACTCCTGATTTTCTACTGCGATTGTGTACATACATAAAAGTAGCTTTTCGTTAAATGTTTCCTCGTGATCCATTTTAATACTATCACACTTGTGAAGGCGCGTTTTGCTAAGAGTCGAAGCAAAGTGAACCGTCACGCTCGGTTCGGTGACGTTTGGATCCACCAAACGCACGAGGAATAAATTTTTCACTACAAATAAGAGGTCTATATAAAATACTAGCTGTTGCACGCGACTTCGTCCGCGCAACTTTATAAAATATAATACATTCGTGTCTGATGTGAAACAATGGAAATACACTTACAAAATTTCAACCCAATCGGTCAAGCCGTTTAGTTGTTGACATACCGACAGCAGCGCCTCCTACCGGGTCCAATTGTATTTTTAAATCATCCAGGAAACCATCGAAATATCCATAATTCAATAATACATAAAATTATTTCTAAAAGTAACTAATCAACACTTTACTTGTAGTTGGTGAAAGAGGCCCTTAGATACATAGTTATTTTAAAAAGTAACAATACTTCACGAAAACGCAGTTTTTGTGTTTCTATTTAGAGCTTTAAAAGCAAATAATCTTCGAAAATAAATTGGAAAATATCATTAAATTAATGAAATTATGTATTAAAATAACGATTTCTTACTTGGTTGAATTGCAAAATAGCAATATGTGCAATATCGCAATCAATAACCAAATATAGCACTCCCACCGTCTCTTAGTTATCAGTTATGTTCGTAACTTCGTACATTGATAACGCTGTGTAATCAGTTGAAAAAATATGGAAGGCACCGACATCGTGGATTATAGTGTGCAATTTTATTAATGTATATATTATCCATCATTATTAATAATATACTTAAAAGCATTTTGTTCTAACTTGTTAATGCGCTTGCGCCGTCAAATGGTTACTTTCTTCCTCCTTTATAGCTGGACCATGAAGCGCGAAAATAATTATCAATTGTCAAAGTTTAGACAAAATTTGGTCAAAATTCAACAAATTTTTATACTGTTTTAGTGATTTTTGTGGGTTGAATTCACTAACTACTGCTCCTAAACGGGAACGATGGTTGGGAATATTTACATGCAAAAAGATAATGTGATCATATCTTTATAATGCCTCTAACTAAGTTACCGAAATACAACAGCACACATGCTGCTGCTTCTTGGTGTTATTTTGGGGATGTTTACTGCCACCATAAAGGCCACCATTCACGGGCACTCCACTTGGGAGCGCTCTACTCCATCACGACATCGGTGGACGACATCCAAATTCTTATCATACAAAATTCACGTGGTTTGCACACATGTTGCTGCTTCTTGGTGGTGTTTTGGGGATGTTTACTGCCACCATAAAGGCCACCATTCACGGGCACTCTACTTGGGAGCGCTCTACTCCATCACGACATCGGTGGACGACATCCAAATTCTTATCATACAAAATTCACGTGGTTTGCACACATGTTGCTGCTTCTTGGTGGTGTTTTGGGGATGTTTACTGCCACCATAAAGGCCACCATTCACGGGCACTCCACTTGGGAGCGCTCTACTCCATCACGACATCGGTGGACGACATCCAAATTCTTATCATACAAAATTCACGTGGTTTGCACACATGTTGCTGCTTCTTGGTGGTGTTTTGGGGATGTTTACTGCCACCATAAAGGCCACCATTCACGGGCACTCCACTTGGGAGCGCTCTACTCCATCACGACATCGGTGGACGACATCCAAATTCTTATCATACAAAATTCACGTGGTTTGCACACATGTTGCTGCTTCTTGGTGGTGTTTTGGGGATGTTTACTGCCACCATAAAGGCCACCATTCACGGGCACTCCACTTGGGAGCGCTCTACTCCATCACGACATCGGTGGACGACATCCAAATTCTTATCATACAAAATTCACGTGGTTTGCACACATGTTGCTGCTTCTTGGTGGTGTTTTGGGGATGTTTACTGCCACCATAAAGGCCACCATTCACGGGCACTCCACTTGGGAGCGCTCTACTCCATCACGACATCGGTGGACGACATCCAAATTCTTATCATACAAAATTCACGTGGTTTGCACACATGTTGCTGCTTCTTGGTGGTGTTTTGGGGATGTTTACTGCCACCATAAAGGCCATCATTCACAGGCAGTCAGGGCTCCACTCTATCACGACATCGGTGGACGACATCCAAATTCACGTGGTTTTTTACATTCACGATGAGATATTGCATGAATTTGGAGTGGATGGAGTGGAGCGCTGCCAAATGGAGTGCCTGTGAATGGTGGCCTTAAGGGCTGCTCTATTTATGACTGGGCAACTGGCAACGCAATGTGTCTTGCCACTACTAAAAACAAATTCGTCATTTCAAGCCATTAGACGTCGCTCTTAGTGTTGCCACTATGAGTTGTAAAGGGCTGTTCCTATCCACTTTAATTTGTTAGTTAAGAGTTAATAGTAAGTAGCGGGGTGTAATAAAATGTTGCGGTGGCATTTATAATGTAAACAGGCGAGAGTGAGAAGATAAAGCAGCGCTAATTTGAAATAATGCGTACCCATTACGTTTGCGTAAACTAAGATAAGAACATTCTCTGATTGCAATGCTTATTTAATGTCTCACACTTTGCTGACATTACGTCCCGACATTAATGTGACAACGTATTCGTGGTATTCGCGAATGTTTATAAAAAAAAACGTGTGCAAAATGCACTTTATTTATTTATTTATTTATTTACAATAACATATATATTTTAGATAATTAGCTAATGAAAGCACACACTAGGCATGCAAGCCTGTATCGTGTGCTTCATGAATTATAATTTATTTTTTGATATTTAAAATAAATATCAAAAGACGAAAAAGAAAAAAATATTTCTTAAAGCGGTCCCTAGACGATCATTCGTGGAGGATGCCAGCACCTAGTTGCGTCTCATTCACATCAACCAATACAATTAAACTGGTCACGCATGCATGACAGCACGTAACGCATGTCATGCTGCATGATCGTCTAACTATCTAGGGAAAGTATTTTTTTTAAATTTCAACTCCATGCGACCCGGGGGAGGTTCGTTAATCATTAATAAGAACCCATAAGAAGGAAATGTCTTATCGTCATTTCCAAATTTCAGTTAGTACTTGACGTACTTAGAATTTCTAGACTAGTTTTAGCTGTTTGTTGGACAGTCAGACAAACGATTTCATAAGAATAAGATCAGTTTAGCATTAAAATGAAAATGTAAGACAATAAAATGCATACCTAAACTATAGTTAGTTAGATACATACAAAAAATAATTTAGGTTAATATTTTAAAAAGTTTCCCTTAGTTTAGTGTGTTAATAAGAAATTTATTTGAAAATGTAGGTCTGAGGCTTTTCCGCTTGCTTTGTATTTACACTGCAAGAGTGAAATGTAAAGCAATTTAACATAATATCGCTGAGTAATTGCACGTAGCTTAGGTATGGACTTATGCACCAATCCCCTGTAAAGCTCTACTAACACGTATAATATAAAGTACTAACATTATACGTGCTTATTTCAGAAATAGGTAATACATTTTACATGTATGTACCTACAATATAGTCCACATTTCATTCACTATAGTAATTATGCTATCCAATTTTATTTAGTACGAGCTGGCGCCCGCGACTTCGTCCGCGTTGAAAAAGAAAAATATAACCTATCCTGTGTCCTGTACGTCTAAATGTTTTACTACTAAGTTTCATGAGAATCAGTTAATTCGTTTAAGAGTTATTGAAGAACATACAACACCTACACTTACAAACAAGTACCTCTAATTAGTTATCATTGGCCAAAATGGTTGTGATGAGAGAAATACATTTTTGTGATTGAGATTTGGATTTCTATGTCATGTATTTGATTAAAGACAAAAGTGCTTAAGCTCACAGTTAGCCTATGTAGCAGACGATGTCTTGCTCAATCATCCTTTAGAGTAGATTGATATATAGATTCTGTAGAGCGCACTGGATATACAGAAACCTGTGACGTTCCTATGAGCCCTACATTCTAAACGAGGGTGGTCTTTTACAAGGTATTTGGGCATTGCCCAGTAAAATGGTAGAGGCTATATTATTATAGTTACTCACACCACTTTACCCTTTATCCGTTCACAACCTTTCCCTTCGCTTTCACGATTCAGATTACCCAGTCACAAGTAAACAATTACAATAAATAAATTTGTTGCAGTAATTCCAATACTTAATTCGCTTTCATCCCCCAAAGGAGTCGTTACTAATGAAGATAGGCAGCCATTAATGGACTTTAAAATTGAAAGATGAATGAACAGAAAATCTCCAACTGGAAATAATGATTTTATTGTAAAATTATTATAAAGCAGTGTTCACAATGTTGTGTTTTTTAATTAAAGATTTCATAAATATGTAACTAACTAATTGGTTTCTCTGACAAAGACTCTTGCAAGAAAAGAAAGCAAGAAAAATATGTATACAATAATTTTATGTATGAATAACTATGTATTGTATTTTTGAATAGATTTTAGGGAGATTGCCTACTCTAAAAATCTCTAAAAATATTAAAAATAATCAAAGGTAAAGGACAAGATTAACTAAGTTCTGGCATCTTCATGACAGAAGACAATATTTTCTGTTTACTGTGATACTGGTAACAGCTGTGTGTGTTCCTGTGTTGCTATTGTAAAACTAATAAAAAAATATGTAACTAACTAACTAGTTATTGTTAAAATAACGTAAAATCTGCTCTTCAAATGTGTACCCTGAGCCTAACTATAATGTAATTAAAACACTGAATCCAAAATTCGTCTGTAAAATTTGAATTTGTAAATGAAGTGTTAATGTTGACAAGTTTAGAATTGTATAATCTTTCATCGGCGCTGCTCTTTCTCGATTAAGTTATTGGTGTCACTCGGTTTTGTTATCTTAACGGTGGCGCCATCCTTTATCGCGACATTAAACTTTTGATTTATTGTTACAATATTAAACACACTATATTCTCTTTTGCTTGAGTTATTGGAGGTATTTTCACTGTAAAATTCCCTTATTAAATTGTACAAAATTTCGTCTTTTTATACTAAGTTATGGAATATTTTCCAAAAATTGCAGATAATATATTTTGATAAAATTTATTAACGTTAGTATACAGTTTGCTAATCTAATCTATTAAAATACTATTGTAATATTATAAAAGTTATAATATTTTATGTTATATTTAATATTCTTTTAGGCCATATATTGTATTGTATAGATAGTTAGACCATTATATTGCCAATCATGCAATTTAATCGAATATAACGAACACAATATATGAAACAAATGAACCTTAAAATTCCCCGAAACGCTTGCCGCACAAATTTTTTTAAAAATATCCGCGTTAAAACATGATGTAAATAAAAAAGTGATTTTTTTTTGCGAAGCATATGAAAAGCTTTTTAACGACTGTGTCGTATCGAGTTATCGTTGGATGACAACTCCATTAACGAAACAAGAGAGTACAACCTACATATCTGATATACGTACCTCTACCTGTGCTTTATAACCAAACTTCGCCACACCTGATAGACCTGATTGACCTGATTGTTGTTTTATTTGCAACTTTGAAGTTTGTGTACGATTGTGTTTCAGTGAGTCAATAAGGAATAAGCCCATTTAGTTATATTATATAAAATGTACTTCGGAGAGTGTGCTCCTGAGCTGTATGAGTTTATACCGCCTTCCCCTTTCTTCCATCGAACATACAGTCGTAACTACAAATGGTTATCATCCTTATCTTTTCGAAATCCTCATCGTTTTCGGACCAAGCGCCTTTGCGCACTGCCAAGGTTTGGAACTCCCTGTCGGCGTCTGTGTTTCCGAGCTCATATAACCCTAATATTTTCAAAGTATGAGTGAATAGGCATCTTCTAGGTAAGCTCGCTCCATCATAGGCCTCATCCTTGCTACACAGCTGGTTGTTGGCCAAGAGCAAACCCATCTCTAATAAAAAATAATTTTTTTAGTCCATTTTCTATTTTATTCTCATCATTGCATAAAAATTCCGATCCATTTCCACCTAACTTTCTTTACTGTTCTTGTAACGTCTTCCACTCTTGCAATTTTATGACTTTTCCGTTTGTCTTTTATCTTTCATCCAATGTCTCAGTTCCCGTGTCAATTGGCAGGTCTCCAATATACTGTAAGTTTATTAATATCAGCGTAATGATTTGGTTCCGCACACAAAGTTGGGCTAAGACTACATAAATGTGGGGTTTTGCGGTGTAAAGTTTAATAAGCCGACGCGAAGGCCCAAGGTCGCAGACTCCAATCCCAGCGGGGTGTACCTAATTCCTAATCTTATTAGCGAAACTCCAACAGGTTATAATGTAGATATTTTACGGCTTAAATGTTCAAGAATTAGTTCATTTTATAACTTTTTAAGACAAATTTTGTTCAAAAGATGAATATTATATATAATGTTTGTTTTATGGCTTCTGTAAAACGGGCAACTTAATTTATTACATTACACTCTTGTGAGGAATATTTAAGCATAAATAAACTTAGTTCTTTGTGTTTATATTGTATATAGTTACTACCTGTAAAGGTAAGATACTCTACGTGTAGCTGCCGGGAATTGAACCCGGGAAGTCTGAGTAAGAGTCCTAAAGCGAGCACATTAATCACTCGGCAATTAGGCTCGTCAATAAATGAAAATTATATCTAGTTTTAGGTTTTTTACTATATTTATTGTTTTTTTTTTATAATATTTAGTTATTGCAAAAAAATTAAAATTAAGAAATAAAATAAACCCCCTAGTTGCTCTTTTCAAGCGACTTCCAAAAAAGGATGAGGTACTAAATTCGACTGTATTTTTTTTTAAGTTTGTTACCTCAGAACTTTCGACTGTGTGAACAGATTTTGATGATTCTTTTTTTATTTGAAAGATTGTGCTTCCCGTGTGGTCCCATTTCAATTTGGTCCAGTTCTGACAATGGCATCCATGAGAAAAGACCATGAGACGGTTCGAAGTGGGTTTTATTTTTGTTAAAAAGGGTTTAAATCAGAATTTTGCTTAAAATATAATTAATACTCCTGTCTTGATAAAAGTTTGATTCAAGTTTTTAATGTTGTGCTTGGTGCCTGGCGGTGCTGACACCGTAACTTACTAACTCAAATATTATAAAATAGTTTGTTGAAGACGTCTTTTTAAATATAATTTTAAAACTTATAATAGTCATGTCTATAATTCTGGCCACTTTTCCGTCTGCCAAAGGTTTAATAGGTATAAATTATTTATAAGTATTTTTTGAAAATAATTAGTTAGTTTTTAAGTTTTTATATTATTATAGTGATTTAATTTATTGTAATATATTATAGTATATAATTATATATAGAATAAATGTATCAATTATGTCCATAATTATATAGTTATCTGTTGTTGTTTATTAGCTAATTGAATGCTACATTTTCAAAGTCATCAATCAATAGTAATAATAAATCTGTAAGTGTATGTATGTATTTTCCTCCATAACTCTTAAACGAATTAACTGATTTTCATGAAATTTGGTAGATAAACATTTAGACGTACAGTACACAGTATAGGCTACTTTTTTCTTTTTCGTCGCAAACGAAGTCGCGGGCGCAAGCCAGTTTAATATAATGCTAGCTGCTATATTACTAACTGTTGTCTGCGGCTTCTTCCACGTTCAAAAATGTAAAATATAACACATACATTTTATAATATTAGTAGGATAATAGTTACAAATATATGTAAAATATCTATGAGTCAAAATACATTAAAACACATCTTCTTACAATACAACAAAAAATATACTTTAAATACAAAAGTACTTTACTAAAAGTAGATTAAATACTTGGTCCCTATCAACTTTATTAAAAATACTTGTGAAATTTAATTGTAAATTAAATTTAAACATTAGAAAATAGCATTTTTGATAAACATATTATATTTAGACAATTTCTTTCGCTGATACTCATATAATTTAACTCCTGAGTACCTAAACTTGTAAATTGGCAATCAAAATGATTCCGTGTGCTTTCTACAGATGTTAATTTAGTAAAATCAACTCGCATCTTATAATTGTATAATAAACTTAACTAAAATTAACCATCACTCATAAAGATATCATAAACTTAACCACAGCCACTGAGAAAGCAGAAGTGTAACTAATTCAAATTGTAATATTTACAAAAAAAAAAAAAAATGTAGTATATCAGCTATCTCTGTCTGGTATCATTAATACAAGCATTATTTGCTTACTTTGAAACTAAATGGTGCTGTGTGGAATGTGTGAAGATATATTTATGAGATCTGAGAACTCAGGAAATCATAAATCCAAATACAGAGGCCAGAGGGGATTGAAGCTTGCTTAGAAAACTTGCATGCAAAACCCTGTCTTAAGGCCTTCGATATGTCGAGTGACACAGCAAGAGTTGCAATACCGTTTTGTATGTGCACTGTGTATGTTGCGGTAATGTAAACACGAGTCCGGATATTCGAGGCAATAAAGTTGCGGTGATAAATGCTTGCTTCTCTCCACCAGTTCAACCGCCTACGCCTACGTCTTCAAAATCAATCTAACTAATCGTTTTGTCAACAAACCCGAGTAGGTTTGCGACTCTTTTCCGAGTGTTCTGGGGGTTTCAAGGTGTGGCGATGGTTTCGAGTTTAAAATTCGAACCGTAACTTTGAATAAAAAAACATGACAATTTGCCCGACGCGACGGGCGCGTGCGAGTTGTCCATTAACTCGATCCGAATAAGTCTGGAATAAGCAAGTCTTTTTTTTTAAAATTCTTATCACAGAATCAAAAGTTTACAAATACTTTATTAGTTGCTATTTTTTATTAATGCTATTTGATTCTTACTTTTTTAATAAAATTTATACAAATATCGCTCAAATTGGAGGAAAAGTGAATTTGAATAGGAAAAGAATTCTAATAAACTTAGAAAAATAATAATACCAGTGCAAAAAAAATTCAATAATGCAAAAATATCTGATACTTAAACGGCTTAGTTAATCGACTTAAATACGGTTTTCACTAATGTATTGTTGATTTGCTGGATTAAACTAACTGTAGCATACTTTTTATCCTGGGAAAATGTTAGGTCAGTAGTATGAGCTCCACATTTCATAAAAAAATTACTAAATCATTTATCATCCAATTAAAAACAATTCAAATCCATTTAAATTTTAAATTTATATTTGAATCACATTAATTTTTTCAGCCTTTTTCGGTAATGCAAAGGCTTTAGCGACGATTTTAACTGGTCAGCCCAGTTTCGTACTTAATAAAAAAAATCCAAATTGTCTAAAAGTAGGACTCGTTGGAGCTAAAATTCTCAGTAAAGCTGCATCAAGCCAAAGTGTTGTGATAAGATAACAGTACAAACGACCTTGTGTACTGCCGCGAAATGTGCACAAATTTATCATTCGCTTTGAACAAGTAGTGTGAAAGCGCCAACTGTAATTTTGAGCCAAACGTCTTAACATTAAGAGGACGCCTTCATTTTCGCCATATTGGCCTTCATTTTTCTCCTTTTTATTCCATGTCTCACTTTGAAAATGTTATTACTAACAGTGATCATTCATGCTACGTGCAAGTAATTAAATCCAATAATAAGTTAGTCCTTCTTGTTAACTCTATTTCAAATAGACATGAACCATGATAACTCTTTTTAACAAAAAATAAACTGACTTCAAACCGTCTCATGGTCTTCTCTCGTGGACGCCATTGTCAGAACTGGACTAAATTGAAATGGGACCATAAGGGAAGCGCCATCTTTAAAATAAAAAAAGAAACATCAAAATCGTTTCACCATGTTGGTCGAGAATCGAACTCTGAGACAGAGCGTTAAAGCTACTCAACCCAAGGGGCTTGTCAAAGATATTGTGATAAGTAAAAGAGATATAATTATATTGATAAGATATTGTAAAAAAATAATTACTAAAAGAAGTTAAAAATAAACCTTAATAATAACACCTCAATGAATATTTATTAGATATTTTATGTATTATAATAATTTATGAACTTTTATGATATTATATCATTATGTGTATCAAGTAGGACCTCAGAATGTCTGGTAGGTAATAGGTATATTTTCTTCTTTTTGGACTTTACGGTTTTATTAATATGAGATAGAAGAATGATGCCCGACATAATGAAATTCTTGCAAAAACTTACTCCACGGCCTCAAAATTTATGGTATAGAAAAAAAAATATGGGCATGTGCTAGCAGATCTAACAAAAACCTTATAAATTTTGAATAAATTTTCCTTTCTCCAAGATTTTTCGAATGAAATAATATCAGAGAGGAAAATAGAATTTTGTTATTGTAACAATAACATTTGCGATGAACATTCACAAAGGATGTTGTGTTTGATTTTTCTCGTCTCGTTTTGCATTATTATATAGATATATCTTTATTTTTATCATTTAAATCTTGACTCAAAGTCAAGACTGTCAAACAATCAATAACTGGCTTTTGTTTGTTTGAACCTTAATACTTATTCCAAGTGTTGAATTTCACAATCTTCATTAGTTTAACGCAATCATTGTAGAAATACATTTGTAATTTTTTTTAGGTGTGATAAATTTATCTAAGTAACTTCTACAATAATTTAAATTGTTAAAAACTAACTGACCAACTATTTCGATGAGTGAGTAAGAGATGCCATAGCCTATTTTCCTATCAATTTCCAAACTCTGTTCAACTAAATTCAGCAGCGCACTTTCAAAAGTCCATTACAAACCATCAAGCGAATCGTCAAACTGTCTGCCTACCTTTACATAAAAAAAAATGTAACACTAACTGGCGCCCGCGACGAAAAGAAAAAGTAGCCTATCCTTTGTCCTGTACGTCTAAATGTTTATCTACCAAGTTACATTAAAATCAGTTAATTCATTTAAGAGTTATGGAGGAACATAGATACATACAATACCTACACTTACAGATTTATTGTATTGATTAGTATTGATTGATCAATTAAGTTTTTAAGCGTAATAAAAAAAAATTGTCGTAGAAAACTTAAATATATTTGTTTACGAGAGTTCCGCTTATCCTCCCTTCGATCTCAGCTGCACAGCAAAGCAGGAAAATCGCGTAGTTAACAAACAAAAAAGCCTTATGAAGTCCAGTTATCACTCCCATCTAAGCCGGGAGGCGAAAGACACAATCTCAAAAAGAAAGAAAAAAAAAACGAGAAACACCGAGCTCGTTACCACCCCGGGAAAGCTAATAAACAATTCCTTCTAGTGTCGCACATAATTTGTGGTGAGAAAGAAAGTGCTATGAAAAAGGCAAAACGGAGACCAAAATCACATTATTTCAGATTATATCGGATGACAGCTTAAATCCTAGTATTTTATTTCACCCCCATTCTATTTCCCTTGACATCTAAGACTGTGTTGGAGTTATTCTTCCCGCAGACAGTTCTTTGAATAACTAACAGGAAAATCAATTGCTCATTATGCTCAATAGGGTCTTAGAAACATCAACTAATAATAAATCTGTGAGTAGGTCATGCAGTAAACTTTGTTTTCAGAAATATCGTGTATATAGGCTCTATACATGATACTGAAACTAAATTGACGATTTTTAGAATTTTTCTCTGTATTGTATGTATGTATGTATGATCCTCCATAACTCTTAAACGAATAACCTGATTTTCATGAAACTTTGTAGATAAATATTTAGACGTACAGGACACAGGATAAACTACTTTTTTCTTTTTCAACGCGGACGAAGTCGCGGGTACCAGCTAGTTATCCAATAAAATAAATTCAAAAATCCAATTATACGAAAAATATTTTCTATACTCGCTCACTGAAACACAACAGCACACTTGCTATTATTTGCTTGCTTGCTTGCTTGCTTGCTTGCTTGCTTGCTGGAATCTTACCCGTGGCCCCTGAGACGTTAGGCAAGCAACCTTACCACCTATCCAACGGGCTCGTCAAATAACTAACTATCCTTACTCCTTACTAATATTATAAATGCGAAAGTAACTCTGTCTGTCTGTCTCGCTTTCACGCCAAAACTACTGAACCGATCACCATGAAATTTTGCTTACACGTTGTCTGGGACACCAGAAAGGACATAGGATACCTTTAATCCAAGAAAAAAGTAATGTTCCCGAAGGATTATCTAAAATATAAAACTGTAACTAGTTAACGCCTGGTTAATGTGTTATAGCAACAAATTGTCGAGCGTTCTAATTGTTTTTATATTTTTAATTTATCATCGCGTACGAAGTCGCGGGCACCAGCTAGTTTACTATAAGTTATCATAGTTTTAAAGAATTACATAAATTATAATAAATCTCGGTGTATCCACTGAACAAAAAAGCTATAATGCTTTTAATGTATTTTACCCTACAGCGTTACACTGAAGACATTACTTATCATTAACCTAATGGATAGTTGTGAGACTATTTTGTAAATAAATAAAACCTTCATAAATTCCAAGTTGTCTGCTTCAGAGAGTTGTGTTCTGAATTTGTTTTAAGCCTTAATTAAATATTAATCGACCATATACTTCGTTTAGAACTTGCGACACCTTAATATCTTAGTTTAATGTAATACATAAAAATTAAATTAAGTAACTAAGTATCTGCTCAAATATTACATTACTCGACTTTTTAAAATAGTCAAACTTAACATTGATGAAATCTAGAAATTTATATGCTTCTATATTAATATACATGTTCATGTGATTTTTTGCCTTGGGCTAAATTAGAAAAATAATTAAAAATATTGTAATAATACCTAGGTTGAGTTAAGAATATAATTTGGGACGAAAAAGGAATTTTATACATTTAGGACGAGTACGGAACAACCCTTTTTAAGTATTCATAAATGTCCCCACAAAAATCACATCTACCATAATTAATTTATTCCTTGTACCGCTCAGATTATCCAAAATGCCAATTAATATCACTCAGGATGACAGGACATAATATAGTCTAGTCTATATTGATAGCAGTGGACGATGCTATTTTTCTGAGTTACACTAACTTCCTCTAACATTATGATGCATATTACACTCCATATTTAGAAGCCGTACATCATCCGTCCAAGTTACACTGTCACGCCACTAAGGCACATACTTGTAAAGTTAATTGCTTAATACCACTAACTTTCTTGGCTCCGTATCTCCCCTAGCGTTTGCCAAGTTCGCGGATGTGACCACATTCCTTGTATCCGCTAAAAACATTGCCCGAGAGTTTATTGTTAAATACTGTTATGTGCTCGCAAAGTTTTCTCAATTAACGTACTTACTCGAAAGTCGAAACGTCCCACGTGAAACTTTTCGTTTAGTAGAACGTGGCGGTCATTAATATTTTTTAATTTTCTTGTTCAGTCAACACTTCTTTTTTGCTACCGTTTTTTGCAACCCATCCTCGTTCATCCCTCTTCCATTTACCTAGTGAAAACCGAATCAGAATCCGTTGGGTGGTTTAGAAGTGGCGGAGAAACAGACATTACGGTTACATGAATTAAATATTTAATGAAAGAAAATGGTTACTGGGAGTCAACCGTAACAGGTAGAGATAATAATTATGAAATCAATTATAAATTTACATGGCTTACGTGGGAAACGTAAGCCATGTAAATTTATTTTTTGTACATAAAAAAGGTAAGTAACTATTGGAATAGTTTTCGAGTTCTTCCTTCTTTATAATATTCATGATAGATGAGAGGTCGAATACAATTTTGTTCTTCATTCAGATGTCGCAAACAAATGTGCGACGGTTAGCTTATGGAGAGAATATCTCCTACAATGAGAATCTAGCCACTGGCGCTATTATTTCCACTACAACTAACTTAGATATTTGCAGTCCCATTGTTTACCGTCTCACAAAGGACTGATCTTTATTAAAAAAAATCTACCACATTTTTTATACCTTTTCTTGAATGTCTTTTCGCGTTGCCTTTATGTGCTTTTAAATGTGTTTTAAAATGCATCGATTCAGTACAAATAAATTTATTATACTTGTACATGTAACGATTGATGACTACCTAATTTTGATTAATTTCACTATTATTTTTAATAATTTTAATAGTGGCAATGGCAGACTGTACATCTGGGCATAACTGGTGGTAGTTTGGTAATTGTAACGGGATGGTCACCGTTACAGAAAACTACGAGTTGCTAGACTACTCGCTAGCGAACCAGCGAGTTGTCTTGTTTGTGTTTTACCTCTTATTTCACTAGAAAACTCCCTCAAAACAGGTGACCATAGGTGAAATTAGAGCCACGTACTGTTTTTGGCGAGCAAGAGATGTTAATTTATTTTTAACCATTTTTGGGAAGTTAGCCATATATTGGAGTACACAGTCACCTAAATTTTATTTTCCTTCCCTCAATACAAAGCGCAATCTGTAGACAACGAAACTAACTAGTAACATACATTTGTAATGTTGTCTAGCTAGATTCTTGTCTGAATAATCCTCTAAAATTAAGCTGGCCGTTTCTGAAACAAAAACCCGTACATAAAAACTGACAGACGAAAATACATATTTTTATGTTTATCAAATAAAAAATCAAAATATTTATTCATAAAATAGGTTCCCAAGAAACTCTTTTAATGGTTGCAATGTTTGTAATGTTCAAACGTTAATCTGAGCTTTTAGAGCTTTCCTATTTCACAGAAATATTTATTTGTATGTTAAGCAGCAATTATTGCTGGATGTAGTGGTTAATCTGAAAAACAAATTCAGTGCAACCGTTTCAAATTGATATTGAATTCGAAAAGCCAAGCAGATTATATTGGCAAACCTCTCGTTATTTTTTAGTATGCAGAGCAACGCCGTATCCTCTGGTCAGACACTGGTCTCACCGGTTTTGCGATGCTTAGAAACAAAACGGTCTAACTGCATCCGTAAACAATAAAAACTAACCCTTAACTCACCGCAATTACAGTGCAAATCGGAATAAAGATATCGTGCAAATTGTAATCAGTTACAATAATTCAATAGTGAATTCAAGTGCTATTTTTTTAAAAGCGATTTTAGCTTGAACTCTAGTTTTGTATGCAACGCCGATTACAGCCCGTAGGCGATATTCTCTGTACCATGTTGTATATATGGGTCGATTTAAAAGTTGAATAGCTCAAGTAATACTTCTACGAACCCTGCGCTTTCAAAGGGATTATATTTCCTTAAAGTGCTTATTCAACGTCTTAATAAGATGTTCACGTCCATATTAAGTAGTTGAATTAAATGGTTCCCACGTTCTATATATATATATATATATATTTTTTTTTTGAGATACGTAAATTTAAATTTATATTGACTGTCACTAAGAGTAGTTATTATTGATTTGTCAGAAGTTTCAGGTTTAATATAATCTTAATTAGTAATTCAATTTATTTCGATAATAATTTAGTTAGTACCTTCTATTATTTATTCTGTGCCCTAATAGTTAGGTTGGGTAATGAATAATTTATAGTTAATCTTCGTTTTAAATTTTTTACCTTCATATAAACAATTTTTGTCGATAGTTATCTCAAAAGTAAACTTTTTACACGTAGCCATATTTTGGTTTCACAACGACGATATTCTATAATATTTTATTTATAATACTAGCTGACGCCCGCGACTTCGTCTGAGTTGAAATAGAAAAAAGTAGCATATCCTGTGTCCTGTACGCCTAAATGTTTATCTACCAAGTTTCATATGATTTCCTTTATGAGTTCTGGCAGTAACTATTATTTAATCTGAGGTTCTGGAGGAACATACGTACATACAATACCTACACTGTCTTACAGATTTATTCTTAGTATTGCATTGATCCTAGAAAGTAAAGATGCGGCCATTCGAACATTTGCTTCGAGTGCATTTGGTAAAGAAAAAAAACTACGCCATCTATTAGAACTTTACGATACTACTTCCTTTACTTCTACAGCTTTGGTAAAGTCGGGGTACCAAACCGTAGACTCTTAGTATCTTTTGAAACTAAAGCACTAATCAGACAATTGACATACGTTTGAAATGAAAGGGGGAACACCAGGGCAATTGAAAGCAAATTTAGATTTTAAGGTGACGAACCTTTTCTTACCCCGACTGTACATGGGCCGGTCTCTGTGTCTCGTTGACCATAAGCTGTCATTGGTGTCACTTTCCGATTTTGACACCGGCGCGTCGGTGCCACGCACCAGGAGCGTTAGCCTTGTCCTTACGAAGTAATATAATAGTTATGTCAATGTAGTATTGATTGATCATAATTCTATACAAACTAAAGTAACAAGATCCTCAATAACTCGGCCTTGTGTGAATAATCATATTGTATATTATTATTGCTCTAATAAGGTCAGCGACCACGAACGATTAGTTGTTCAATCGTTTGTAGAGCAACTATTATGAATTTATAACTACATAATGTTGCTTAGACAATCAGAATGTGGCTCCTTTCAATCTATTATTAATACGGAAACATTCATTGAAATCAAGAAGCTTCTAAATCTATATTATTAAAAGATAAGATTTGTAATTGGTTGTAAAATTCTTTCACTTATAGAAAGCCACATTATCAACGAGAACATAGGCTATCCTTACTAATATTAGTTATAAATGTGAATGTTAGTTAGTTTGTTTGTTACGCTTTCACGCAAAAACTACTGAATCGATCACCATGAAATTTTGCATACAAATTGTCTGTGATACCAGAAAGGACATAGGGTACCTTTCATCGTTCAACGCGGACGAAGTCGCGGGCACCAGCCAGTATTTTATAAAAAAATATCGCGGCGAGTTTACATGTCGTCGCGTTGTGTTTTTTTAGTGACGAATTTACTACAAAGCAATCCTAAATAATATAAAATTACTAGTCTAGTCGAGAAGTGAGTTTACTGAGAAAAATAAATAAAACAGTCTTAAAAATATGGGAATTGTTTCATTGGATTCAGAATTTCATTCTGAGAAAATGGAATTTTTTATTTTATCCGCCAATAAAAATTGAAATTGTTATATATGTCGCCGCTGTTTCGTTTAACTAGGCCGACCGAGATCGGCCTAGTCACATCACGATACAGTGGCATTTCTTGATTTGACTGATTATTTCATGATGTGCCTACTATAAAGTTGGGATGATCGATGAAAGCAACCTATTCGTCGATTTGCCGTTTTAGTCACTTCGCCACATCGAGATATGGCTTGGAGCATCGTTCGCGATGCTTGTGCGCATGCGATACTCATACTACGCTCTGTCATGTCAGCTGTGTGTTTAGTTTATTACGTGCAATTAAAATGGCGGCGTCACAAAAAAACGATAAATACGAGTACGACAATAAAAGTGGTGAGGAAAAAAGTTCTTTCCAATTAAATTATGATTGCCAATTAAAGAATTTTTATGAGAGTCACGCTAATTCTACATATAATGTAAAAAGACCATGGACTTCTGACCGGATTTCACAGGTTAGTTTTTATTTAAACACAAATGCACCTAAACTAATATCTTATGTTTATTATAACAATAAATTATAATAAAAGGTGAGAGATTTATAACAAAATGTTTTATTGTTCTAGGTTATCGAGCATATCAAAAATAGTAGAGTGTCCCTGCTTCGAGATTCCTCAGACTATTATTGGAGCTCTAAATATGACATTATGGAAATTTCAGGCCGAGAATTTTTAATATATAAAAAGAAATCTGTCGATGACCCCACAGTTCGCATAGTCTCAATAGATGAATATTTTAGTATATTAACAGAAGTGCACAAAGCTCTTGGACATGGCGGCAGAGATAAAATCATCTACCATATTAAAAACAAAATATACATTCCCAAGAAGGCCATTGAACTATACATAAAAATGTGTGGAATATGCGAAATGAAAAGATCTCTGCCGAAAAAAGGTATTGTGACAAAACCTATTATATCGCGCGATTTTAACTCACGAGGACAGGTTGATTTGATTGACTTACAATCAGCTCCGGATGGACCGTACAAATGGCTGATGAATTTTCAAGACCATTCAACAAAGTTTTTACATCTAAGGCCATTGACATCTAAGAGGGCTGCTGAAGTGGCATTTGAGTTATTGAAAATATTTTTGGAATTCGGCGCACCATTCATTTTGCAAACCGACAATGGAAAGGAGTTTACTGCTTCTGTCATACAAGAACTTGTGAAGTTATGGCCAGAGTGCAAGATAATTCATGGAGGGCCCCGTCGACCCCAGACACAAGGAAGCGTGGAGCGTAGCAACCAGGACGTAGAAAATATGCTACGGTGCTGGATGAAAGACAATAATTCTGCGAATTGGTCTGTAGGTTGCTACTTTGTACAATATTATAAAAACTCATCATTTCATAGAATCATAGGGAGATCACCCTATCGTGCATTATTTGGTACAGACCCAAAAACAATACTGAAAGGTACTAACATTCCTGACAATGTTATGTCATATATTCAAACGCAAATAGAAAATGTGGAGACAGACTCTGCGGAAATAAAAAGTCCTGAAGGAAGTGTTAAGGATGTCCCAAATAGCAACGATCAAGAAGTCCTAAACAGCGATGAAGCGGCACTAACACCTGTCGTTGAAATTTCGGAGAAGAATGGTGATGTAATGGTTTTTACGAATGTAGTAATGGATGAAGTAGCAAGTGATTACAATGTTTTTCCTAATACTGATCCAACAACGTCTGAAATATTGGAAGTAGAAAATGGTGAGATGGGCTCTGTAATAATAACAGAGAGTTCTAAAACAGCTCATATTTTTGGCATTCAAAATAGTCCACTGCCGGTGGTATCATTAACACCCGACAATTTAAATTTGAAAAATAGTAAATATACAGCCGCATCTTCACCTGATAAGCAGACTTGCCTGATTTGTGGAAATGAAACAACAGGCATTCACTCTTGTATATCGTGCTCTAAACCAGTGCATGTAAAATGTGGTCTCCCTGCTGGAAAAGAAGGTTATGGATCGCAGGTTTTGTGTTTCTTGTGCAAAACAGAACAAGACATTTCAATCGAAAGACAACAAACTCATAAAGGCATCAAGCTTGCCGCGGAAAAAATGATTGATCAAACTGTCAAAAAACTTCCGTTATTAGAAATAGGTAACAGCGTATATTTGAATGTTCCCAAATTTGACCGCGGTCCGCTTGATACCAAAAATGTTGCAGGAAAAATCGTAGATTCTAGAAACGGAGTTTTTCAAATTGGCACTTCTTTTGGAACTATAAAAAATTGGTTCCCTAGACAAGATTTACAAATTTCAGCAGAAGATTATAAAGGAGTAATTTCTGAATCACTCATATCTTTGCGTCACGCAGTTACTAGTGAGTCCATGTTTAGCGGTC
The DNA here is from genome assembly GCA_918317495.1 of Synanthedon vespiformis. NCBI lineage: Eukaryota > Metazoa > Arthropoda > Insecta > Lepidoptera > Sesiidae > Synanthedon > Synanthedon vespiformis. The sequence continues at coordinate 7,601,739 of OU906966.1, read as the reverse complement.
AAGGTTTCCAGAAGTGTTCTTGTAAACCGTCTAAGAACCAATGTCATACCAAAAGATGTGCCTGTTTTAAGAACAACATACTCTGCACTTCTAAATGTCATCAAAGTCTTTCGTGAATAAACAAATGATACTACTGCTTTTTTATTCTAAGTATAAGTATAAACATGTTTGTTTTATGCTCACTGATTGCTGGAGTAAGTAATGTTTAATATTTCGAAACTTTTATAAGATATTTTTATTTATAAATTTGTACCAAATATTATGATTATTTTTTAAACTAAGATTTTTATAAAACATTTATGTAAGAACAAAATAATTGTGATTAATGTGCCATTTATGAGTCTGATTATTTTAAGAATACTAGAATGTAACGATTTTAAGAGACATTTTCAGTAAGACAACTGCCAAATACTTTTAGTTTAAGTACCTACCTGTTACCGTCCAAGAACCAATGTAGAAATAAAAGATGTGCCTGTTTCAAGAACTACATACTCTGCACTTCTAAATGTAATCAGTCTTTTGGGTATAAACAAATGATACTACTGTTTTTTTATTCTAAGTATAATATAAAAATATAATAAACATGTTTGTTTTATGCTCATTAATTGCTAAGTAAGTAATGTTTAATATTTCGAAACTTTTATAAGATATTTTTAATAAATTTGTACCAAATATTATGATTATTTTTTATTTTCATGTAACTAAGAGATTTTTATAAAACATTTACTAAAGAATAAGATTTTTAAGCCATTGTTATTTACAAGTATGCAAAATACAGTAAACAAATAACTTCTGATTAATGTGCCTTTTATGAGTCTGATTATACTAGAATGTAACTACATAAATTTTAAGATGTTTTAAATAACTATAAATTTTTTTTATTTACCTATACTTTGATCACCCTACAGACTCTGTCCGAGCATGGCTGGGTAAATTTTTAATACCTTGTTACACCAATCCGCGGTGAGGCAGACCAGACAAGCGAACAAATAAATAAAAGAAAGTTTAGACAATTATTGTTTATTGAAAAAAAAAAATGAATCTATACAATAATATCACTCTAAATTAATTAAATTACTAAAAAAGAAATGCATAATTATGCTGTGGCTTATGGCTCGTAGAGTTTCGGGGTGAATCGCTAATGCTGACAGACAGGAGACTCGAGGTTCGACACAGCAGGTAAATACAATGGTCCCGTGCGGATTTGCTTACCACCGACAACCAGTGTACAAGTTGATCTCAAAATCCTCCTGGAATGTTCGAAGAAACACCTTAGAATACTATTCACTATAATTTGCAATCCTTCTAAGGGTTCTATTTTGAACATTTCAGGTTAAAATTATATAGTTACAATTTGTAGGTAGGTAACTAGCAAAGGCAATCTTTTAGCAATAAATGAATTGGTATGAGATATAAAAAAATACTATATTAATTAACCGGGGCAATCGATAGCAATGGAAATAAAATTTAAGGTAAGAAATAAGCTCACTACAACGTCCATCAAATAAAAATGTACCAACCGATTACATAGCAAAATACAAGTAAAAAAAGATAAGAATTAAATATGAAAATCTATCTTTGTCCAAATCAACAGTTAAAGCTACAAACTGGTAAGAAAAATATACTAGCAAGACAAAAAAGAGTGTAATATTAGGACGCAAAGCGTCAAACAAAACTGAAAATTTAGAAAATTGAGAAAAGCAACAAAAACACTTACCAATTATGTTAATTGGAGATTACAAATGTGGAAATATCTACGTCAGCCTCTATGACTATAAAAATGTTGAGGATTCTCAAAAATAAACTTGTAGCTCTGATTACGTCCTCTTTCCTGGCTTTCCTGGCCAGTGGCCACCGTCTGCTTCAATAATTTCAATATATTAATTTTTACAAAAACCTACTTTAATAAAAATAAATAAATTCGCCGGAGTGGAAAATTGAAAAGGCACAGAACAACTACTACTTGACGTTTGAGGTGACGTTCACAGAACGATTGACGACCGATCCACAGATTTAACTGTCGGCTGTACGTCGTGTAAAGTTGGGCATAGACTACTAAAAAAAAATGTAAAACCTAAACGCCCCTTTAAACGGCAATCACACCATACAATTTCAACGTTTCCAATTTAGGAAATCTAAGTAGAGAGCTCGTGATCACACTACGCTAAATTGATTTCTAAATCGAAGATATAGAGTTGAAAATGGATAAACTCTCAATTGAATCCAATCTGTTCTAACTGCGATCACATCTTTCGATTTCCTAAATTGGATACGTTCAAATTGAATAGTGTGATAAGCGCTTTATTAATCTAGTAAAAAAATCTAAACTTCACCTACAAAACGGTTTGCCTAAACATGCCCAGGCAAAACGTCAAACGTTATGCTTTGAACGATAAGACGGTTATTAGAGCGGCATATCAAGAAATGCCACTGTATCGTGATGTGACTAGGCCGATCTCGATCGTCCTAGTTAAACGAAACGGCGACGACATATACAAAAAACGAAAAGAGAAAAAGGGAGTGTCCAAGGAGTGTCCATTTTGTAGCTATGACTAAAAAAATATTGAAGATAGCTCAAATTTGAAAAAAGTTCCTAAAAGAGGAGAAAATTTCAGTAAAATAAGTCTCTAACTACTCCCGGAGTTGTAGCTCCATTATTTATAATTTTAATTTAACGCTTTCACGTCTTTAACTACTGGACCGACAGAAATGATCATCACCTTTCAGAAAAGGATCCCGAGGATCATCAAAAATTAAACGATTACAAAAATAATTGCCAAAATATAATGGGGAATAACATAATTGTCCCTTGTTTCCGCCCGGGATCGAACCGGGGGCCTTCTGCGTGTTAGGCAGATGTGATAACCGCTACACCACGGAAACTGCAACTGACTTTGCAAAAAACTTAATTATAATGCAATTTATTTTAGTGAAAGTTATGTTTTTATTTATTAACTATCTGACCCGGCGAACTCCGTACCGCCTAACAGTCAATAAATGTCGTGTTACCTTTTAGATAAACTTAATTTAGGATTTTATGAACTTAATTAATACAAAATTTGATAGTTTCTGTGATAGAATCATAGATTTAGTATTACTACCGTTCCGTTACACTATAAGATCTTTGGATAGAATGTATTTTCTAATGACAGTAAAAAAGGTATCGACAAAGGTTGCTAGGTGACACGTACGTTTTGTTTTGATTGGCGTAAAATGTTTGATATCTGGGGACAGAGTGGTTTGTATGGGAAAAGAAAATTGTTGTTTTTAATTTTTCCTCGTATTTTTTTACGTTTTTTCTCTCCATAAGAACCTTCCTCAGACTTCAACAAACAAAACAAAAAAGAAATCAGCCAAATCGGTCCAGCCTTTCTCGAGTTTTGCGCTTAGCAATACATTTAGTGATTCCTTTTTATTTATATAGACAAGACCACTAGCTGTTGCACGTGATTTCGTCCGCGTAGAAAAGTATAAAACGCCATCTACTGTATTTTGGATAGATCGCTATCTCCCGGGCCAAGCCGCTAGAATTTACTTTTATTTTAGATTTCCCGTAGAAATGAAGTATTTTCCCGCGGTAAAAAGTAGCCTATGTTCATCACAGATAATGTCGGCTTCTAATGGTAAAAGAATTTTTCAAATCGGTCCAGTAGTTTCGGAGCCTATTCTATACAAACAAACAAACAATCAAATCTTTCCTCTTTATAATATTAGTATAGATAGCCTACGTTACTCGCCTACGTTTAGCTTTCTATAGGTGAAAGAATCTGTAAAATCGGTCTAGTAGTTTAGTCACAAATCACAAAAGAAGATTAAGGCACCCTTTGTCCAGAAATAAAAATCTTTTCCCATTAATCGTCTAAAATAAATACAAAAAAATCAACGCCTGACAAAAAGACTATATAGATAATATAGGTAAATTAATGTTTTAACATAGTCGTGTTTTATAATAGTCTGGAGTCACATTTAATACGCAAACTTGACCTGAACCATCCATGTGCAACGGTGTAACTTCGTTCTCATATTTCTGCTAAAGGAGCTTAACATGTTGGGAAAATTAGTTCTATGAAATACTCTCGAACTTCGAAAACACTGTTCTTGAACTTAGAAAGGGGGCGACTTGATGCGGTTAACATAGTTATTACAACTTATCTACTAACTTAACAGTTAGGGTTTAAGGCTATTAGACTTTCACCTTGTGAATATTCTAGTGATGCGGCTCGGATCGTTTATAACTTCGCAGTCGATTACACTTATTCAGATTCAATAGGCTATACATTTTTTAATGAAGATGTGTGACAGACAGGTAGACGTTTAATTAATATTTATTTTAATAAATTTTGAGGTTCGCCTCTGTCGAACCTCAAAATGGGAACGTTGTTGATTACTCAACAAATATTAAAAACTGGCTGATTCCCGCGACTTCGTCCACGTTCTCTATAGCCTATAGTCCTCCCCGACAAATGGACTATCCAACACAAAAAGTATTTTTCAATTCGAACCAGTAATTCCTGAGCAAACAAACAAACTTTTCAGCTTTATCGAGTATATACAGTATACAATATACCTCTGTACACAGAGTGTACAGTAGTTATACCTGCATGGGGCACAATGCATACATATCGCCATCACATGAAAAGTCACATAACAATAATAATAATAATAATAATAAATCATTTATTCGACGTAAGTTTTTACAAAACATTTATCTTCGTCAACATTCTTTACAAACTACCACCGGTTCGGAAAGCTGTTTCTAGGGGGAAGAACTCGGCAAGAAACCCCCTAGTTGCTCTTTTCATAAATAAATTACAAAGTAATACGTAACAATACATAGCAATCTACATAACACAATAATCAACTATATTTGACTCCAAGGACAGTCATCATTTATATAATCTAATATCCTATAATAACCCTTTTTGCACAGGGTTTTCTTAATATAAACTTTAAATTTATTTATAGATAATTGTTGTATATTAGCTGGAAGCCTGTTGTAGAAGCGCACACATTGTCCCATAAAGGAATTACTAACCCTGTGGAGACGAGTTTTATTTGGTTGAAGTCTATGCTTGTTTCTAGTATTTAAATTATGAACATCACTATTTCTACTAAAAGTGCTAATATTTTTGTGAGCAAACAAAAGATTTTCAAAAATGTATTGTGAGGCTACAGTAAGTATATTTATTTCTTTAAACTGATCTTTTAGCGAGACTCTGGGACCGAGCTTGTAGATGGCACGAATAGCCCTTTTCTGTAACACAAATATAGTGTTTATATCCGCAGTATTACCCCAAAGTAAAATACCGTACGTCATTACACTATGGAAATAGCTAAAATATACTATCCTCGCGGTATTTACGTCAGTTAGCTCGCGAATTCTTTTAACAGCGTAAGCAGCCGAACTTAATTTAATGGCTAGTTTATTAATGTGTGGTCCCCATTGTAGCTTAGAATCTACATTTATACCTAGGAATACAGTCGACTCAACCAGCTCAATGTCTTCACCATTTACGTGAACATTATGATCAATTTGTTTGACATTAGGTAAAGTGAATTTAATACATTTTGTCTTTTTATTGTTCAACAAAAGATTATTAACATTAAACCAATCAATAACCTTAGACATCGCCGAGTTAACATGATCATGATTACTTCTACGGTTAACTTTAAAAAGCAATGACGTATCATCTGCGAATAAAACAATATCATGATCATTAATATGGTAAGGAAGGTCATTTATATAAACAAGGAAGAGAAACGGACCCAGAATAGAGCCCTGCGGGACACCCATAGTCACTAATGATCCCTGTGATCTAATCCCACCTACATCTACACTCTGAACTCTATCGCTCAAATATGATTTCAAGAGATCCAAAGCTATACCTCTAACACCGTAGTGGGAAAGTTTTTCGAATAAATTATCATATCTAACACAGTCAAAAGCTTTGGACAGGTCGCAAAAAATACCCAGAGCATCCTGTCTATCCTCCCAAGCTTCATAAATAAACTTAAGCAATTTTACTCCAGCATCAATAGTGGAGCGGCCCCTTGTGAAACCGAGTTGCTTATTACACATAAGGTTATTCGCTGAAAAGTGAGAGTACATTTGATTAAACAGGATTTTTTCAAATATTTTACTAAGAACCGGTAACACTGAAATCGGGCGAAAATTTGAGGGGTCCGTAGTACTACCAGACTTAAATAGAGGTATCACTCTGCTCAATTTCATCTGATTAGGGAATATGCCCATAGAAATACAACAATTAAACATAGCTGCTAAATGAGGAGCTACAACGTTAATTATTGATTTTATTGTTTTAACAGACAGTCCCCATAGATCTGTCGTATTTTTTTGCTTTAAAGATTTAAATGCACTCACTATATCAATAGGCCCTATAGGTTTAAATTTAAAATCAGTGGTACACTCCGGTACACTCGCTTTTAAGAATGCTAATGCGACACCGGGGGAGGAGTTAAGGTGCCTTGTAGTAACCAACGGGACAGAAGTAAAATAATTTTCAAATGCCGTGGCTACCTCCACCTCTGTTTGTAACCTACACCCATTCACAATTAGCTCCAAATCCTGTTTTCTTTTTACTGACTTTCCAGTTTCACTATTGATGATATTCCAAATAGTTTTAATCTTGTTTGAGGACATTATTATTTTATGTTTCAAGTAGATCGATTTTGCATCGATACATACTCGTCTAAATAATTTTGAATATTTTTTAACAAATTCATGAAAGTCTGCACTTTTATTATAATTTCTTTCTTCGTAGAGTTCAAATAAGCGTTGTCTACTTTTATTTATACCTGTAGTAGCCCAATCGCTGAAACTCATACGACCGTTTAAAACTACTTTTTTAGGTGTGAATATTTTCTTAAATTCAGCTATCAGTATGTCAAAAACTTGGTTAAACATATTATTCGCTTCCTCATCTAGACTAGCCATGGAAAGTTTTTCATATAAACTGTTTTTAAAAGTATTTAGTCTTTTTTTAGTAATCGGTACTAATGTCAATTCATTTTTACAATGAGTCATCGTGTACCTTTCAAAAGTTACTAATTGACCAGAGTGATCCGAATCTAAATTATTAATTATTGATTTATTAACTGGAATTATGTTAGAAAAGATGTTATCAATACAAGTAGCACTCGCTGCAGTAATCCTAGTCGGCTCACAAAATATATTATTCAAATTATATGATTTAAATAAAGCAAGCAACCTAGTAGATTGACTAGTGCTTTCCAGGATATTTATATTAAAGTCTCCACAAAAAATAACAGTTTTGTTCATTCTGCACACTTTGCTTAGCACAGTATCTACAACTCCTTCAAAGCAATCATATATAGCACAGGGCGGTTTGTATACACTTACAACAACAAAACCTTCCAGCTCCACACAGGCCAGCTCAGCAATCCGCTCAACAGAGAGACTCACAATGTCATTTCGTTCCTTATATTTTAAGTGTTTACTAACTAAAATTAGGGAGCCACCACGAATACCATTAACTCTGCTGAAAGAACTGCCTACTAGGTGATTATTGAAATTAAACATAAACTGGTGACTTTGCAACCAATGTTCTGTAACACAAAAAATGTCAATATTATTATGGTTCATAAACAATTCAATCTCCAACTCCTTGTGTGACATACCCTGAATATTTTGGTGTACTACTTGAAGTAAATTAGTTTCATTGTGATATTTATTGGTACTGTTACAATTTTTGTTACACATTTGATCATGATTAACAATATTTTCTTCTATTAAATTTTCTGAATATAAATTGCCAGAGGCGTACTCTGTTGTCTCAATATTTAATTTAAATTATTACATGTCAACACCTTAATTGGTGATTTGTCAATAAAAGAATTATTTGCTAAATTTTTAGCAGTCATATTAAAATAAAAGTATAGCATAACAGCTAATTGTCTCTTAAAAGAGAAAGGAAATAAAATTTGTCCTTTATAAAAATATGTTTTTCTAACAAAACTGTTAGTGTCAATGACATGTACATTATTTTTGTAGCATGACCAAGTATGTAAGCACATATTTAGCTTATATCTAATATTATTTTCTTCAACTGACAACTTGGTACTATAGGGGAGTGTATAAAACACAATTTGCTTGATTTTGAAAGAAAGTAATGTGTCATAGAAATGCAATAATTCATTTTTATTTAAATTGCCCCTATTACCAACAAAAATTATAATAGTCGTATTAGGATTGAATTTGGAACTATTTATTTTTGTCATCACATCGAAATATGAGGCATTAGGCATACAATGATTTGTAACTGGTTGTCCCAAGTGAGTATTTAATAGCGGACCCATGTCCTTTCCTATCTCGTCACAAAACATTATTACACTTTCCCCATCAGTAGTTTTACAATTTGTGTTTATACAATGATTTTGGGAACTATATAGAGATAAGGAAATGGCTCTTGCATTTTCTATACTCGAATATAAATATAAATTATTTATATTTATTTATTCTACTTATTTCTTTTTCAACGCGGACGAAGTCGCGTACGCCAGCTAGTTTTAAATAATTACGATCACTTACAGAATCACAATTCACACATTATCAGAATTCTTCATAAAAGGAGCGCACTTATGTTGTTACTGGTTACAGCAAATCCCAAATTTCAAAATGTGACCCAAACCAAAAAAATATATAATAATAGATTCGTGAATGCGCATTGTAGTTTCAATTAGCAACACGAAAAGTTGTATTGATAAAAGTTTTGCCGAGACTCGGACGAGCTTTTTTAAAGTATCGACTTCGTCCAGGTGTGTCTTGGAACATCTGCCTCGTTAAAAAGAGACGGTTCTATTGTTAACTTCACTCTAAACGATTATACGCTTTAGTGCATTGAATTTAAGTTGTTTTTCAATTGTAATAAACTGCAATAATGTACTTTATAAATATTATTTGGTTATACATGTATTTAATTCATTTACGTACCTTTACAGCATTTAGGTAATATTTTTAAGGTATTTTTAATTCTTTTCTGGAAGCCATCATTATCAATTACACTATCCTTTCTGGGAGGTTAAAATGTATATTTTTAGGCTATTCAAATTACCCATATTAAAATTATTTTAGTAACAAAATCTAGAAAAAAAACCGGCATAACTACATGGGTATCGCTGTCTGAATCTTATTTTCTAGGCAATTACTTTTGATGTAAATTAAAATTGTCCTTTTCTTAAAGTTTATTGCACCCGCACTTACTATGGCTACTATGGCGATGCCAGACTTTTATTTTAAATGCATTTAAGACGAGCCATTACTAGCTGAGCCAAGACACTCATTTTTTTCTTATTTGTGTTTTATCTCTCTCGTTAAAAGTATAATAGTGAGACAGAAAATCTATGAATGCAGTATTACTAACTTTTGAAGTCTTCTTTCAGAAAAATATCATAACTACGATATTTAAGGTGCTTTCCCTTCATTACGCATAGTCTTGGGATGTCCTTATTATATTTTTCACATTTTACACAATAATTGTTATTTTACTGCGTCTAGTCAGCGACTTTTCAAAACTATGATTTGTTAAATTTATTTATTGGTATTATTAAATCTCATTTTTTTGTTTCAGGTACATAATCAAATCACATTCTTTGGATGTTAATTATTCTAAGTAATTAGAGTAAGTATTTTATATTATATTGATTATTTTATAAATACATACATACATACGTACATTTTTTCAGTTGTTATTTTTTATTTTTGATCTTTTTTATATATAAAAGTCGATGTGTGTATGTACGTAATTATGTTCATAGACTCCGAAACCGCTGAACCGATTTCGATGAAATTTTGAGACAACCTTCAGATTGGTAGCGGTCGGACGCGAGCGAAGTCGCGGGCACCCACTAGTAATATACCTATATAATATTTAGCTGTCGTGCTGGATAGTGGATTAACTATTATAGTTAGTAATAATCTGTAAAAGTGGGTTTAATTATAAGTAATAAGTAATTAGGTTCCGAAAAGTGAACCAATCACAAAAAAATAATAAATATAATGGAACACCAACAAACTTAATTAGTTAGTAAAAATAATTCGTTAATTTTCAATGTTTACCGTGACATAAATCTGTGAACAGGGAAAAAATTAATTTATAATACGAATTAATGTCGCGCTTCGAAAACAAACTAATTAATATATGCAGTCACGACACGACAATGTGAAATTGGTTTATATTATGAGAAAGCTGTTACGTATATTTCGATGGCAATTTTGAAATGTTTTAAAATTTATTCTTTATCAACCTATAATTCCCACTTTGTCAAGTTGGAATTGGCGATAAGTGGATTATTTTATATTATATCTTTACTACCTGGATCCCGCGACTTCGTTCGCGTTGAACGATGAAAGTTACACCTATGCCCTTTCTGGTCTTATTATAAAAGAGATAAGACTTATATATGTCGTCGGCACATCTTGGAATTGGGCATATCATGATAATCGTGGGCATATCATGTTTCTGTTAAAACTGAGAGGGTCGCCTCACTCCGCTCCGCTTCGCTCAGCTCACCAAATTTATTTCCATGTAAACCTAACACGCTCCTCCTCGCTTTGCTTCGCTCCACTCCTCGTGGCACCTATTTTTGACTTTTGGCGAAAGATTTTTGATTTCATACTTTACGATCTGCCCAATCCTACGACCTGCCGACGACATATATAAAGAGAGAGAGAGAGAGGATTTTGTTTTCTTTAAAATATCTCTGAAAGGCTACGAAAGAGGATAGGGTTAGGATTGAGGATAAGGATTTAGGGTAACCTTAATTCTATTATATTTAGGCGATTCTCGTGTCATAGGGGACGGTAGCCATCTACCATCAGCCGTATAACCGTCAAGTAGACCGTCAGCATGTATAACGAACTTAACGTAAATATAACTCAAACCGAAAATAAACCGACTTCAAACCGTTTTCTTACTGGATGCCATTCTCAGAACTGGACCAAATTGAAATGGGACCACAGGGGAAGCACCAACTTTCAAATAAAAAAAAATGAAAACCTCATGTTTGTTGTCATTGTTGTCACCTCAGAACTTTAGACAGGAAGAAACGATTTTGATGATTCTTTTTTATTTGAAAGCACACGATTCCCGTGTGGTCCCATTTCAATTTGGTCCAGTTCTGACAATGGCATCTATGAGAAAACGGTTTGAAGTAATTTTTTTTTTTGTAAAAAATAGTTTATTTGGAAGTTGTTTGATAAATTTAATTCTGATTGCAAAAAATGCTTGAAAGCTTATAAATACATAATTACATACCTTAACTCACATAGTTACAAATAGTGTCAGTGAACCCATTTGAATAAAGTGCTATAATAAGACGCATTTCGGTACAGCATAGGGTGTGCGTCATTTATCTCTCGGGTTCTAAAGTTCATCTTGAGTCGCCGTAATGGATTAAATGCCTGTCTGTTCCTTATCTCTTCTACGTTGAGCGATATTCGAATGGAATATTTTTATTATTTTAACTAAATTAATTAGTACACAGTTTAATACAATTTTATAGTTAATTCATTTTGCTGATTTATAAAAAAAAATTAAAACGAAAAATAGTATTTTACATTTGAAATCGGGTTTCAATCAATCCAAAATATAAATTCAAATTCAATATATAAAATAAATGCGATGAGTTCGTTTGTTTGTTTAAACTTAACAAAATTTTGCTAATATAATAACAAAATAAAAAAACGACTCTTCAGTTTTAACTTATTAGCATATACTGAGTTATTCAAACTTTAATAAGTTAAGTTGAAGTTAGTAAAAAGCTTATTTATACATTACCAAGAATTATTGTTTCTATATTTTTACCAACACGTTTTTCATGTTTTTCTGATACATAAAAAAACGTATATCCATCGAAATAATATATCTTTGTATTCAAGTTTGCTGTGTATATATTTCAGTTAAAATATAGCATATTCATAAACTGTGATAATACTAAGAATTATTTATCATATTACGTCTCCTTGTGAGCACGTTAGAATATTATATATATTTTGCATTAAAATAAAAATAAAAATTTGCGCTGTTTTGATAAGAGCGCATCATTTGAAGTAGTCGTTGCCAAGTTCGAAGCGCCTCAAATAAATTCTCTAGCTGTTATCGCGAGTGCACGACTGAACCGCTATGCGCATCGTGACTCCATTAACTTCCATCTCAACTTTGTAGCCTTCCATTATGTGCTGGAAGAAAGGCACTACTTACTCCCAATCACTGTCATTTGCCTTTTTACTATTGTCTCCAAAATATCGATGGCCATAAAACAAAAAAATCCAAAAATGTTTTATAGCAAAAATACAATCACAATCCTTCATACTGTATGTTGCGAAACGACTTATGGTGGTTTTATTCCACATTTAGTATATTTTGATCATCATATCTCCTCTTAGTGTTCAGTTTATTATAAAAGTACTTAAAACATTTAATATTAAGTACTTAAAAATACGAAAAATGGTATTATACTAAATACTAGCTAGAGGATGGGTACGACAGTAGCCATGCTCGCCTAGCTCATTATTGCGTGATAACCATCTAACATCTTTTTAGAATCTTGTATCGCCCTGACTGACTATCAGTGTACAGCCAACACTACTAAATTTGGAACATAGTTACTTAGAGCTTCATTATGTAACGTAAGGATTTTTGAAAATTGGAAATCCGCGCGAAGTCGTGGGAGCTAGTGAAATATGTTAAGGAACTACTGGATAATATTTAAAAACTTCGAACGGTGACAGGTACCCTATGTCCTTTCTGGTGTCCCAGACAACGTGTATGCAAAATTTCATGGTGATCGGTTCAGTAGTTTTCGCGTGAAAGAGTGACTAACATCCATACAGTGCGGATTACACGTAATTTTTTTTTACAATAAAATATGTCCGACTGTCAATCTCCTCTATATTCTATTAAGGATTCAGTATTCTATTGCCTGTCTGCTTCTCTTCAACTTTAAACTCGCTCTGAACTCTAGCTGTACCTTCTTATTCCATTTAAATACTAATTGTAATAGTCCCGGAGTCAAAATCCCCATTAACTCGAGTTCCAAGCAACGTTAATATGCGCTACAAAATACAATACCTACACGAGTTACTCTTGCACCTGCACATTGAGTTTTATTTTATATTAACTGGAGCCCTCGACTTCGTCTGCGTTGAAAAATACCTATAAGCAATATAACACTTGACCTCTTCCTTTTATTTTTTTTTGATTATCCCATACGAATATTACTCTTTTTCTCTGTGAAAGTAACCCTATGTCTTTTCTTGTATCCCTAACGAAGTCTTGGATACAAAATTTAACAGATATACAGACAGACAAAGTAATTTTCACATTTATAACATTAGTATGTCTTATATCCGTACCTCTAAGCACTTCTCAATCAATTCACAATATTTGATGTTATGTTTTACAAATTAAAAAAATACATATATAAAAAATGTTAATAAGCATTGACTGTGAATAATATTGTATGTGTTAAGTGAATAATAAAAATGCATATCTCGTCGCGCGACGAGTCGTGATGACACAAAACAATAATGTCGTGAGCTATATTTTAATAATTAATCAGCTCGCGTGCTTACTTTAATACCTAGGACATGTTTAATGATTTGTATAATAATTGTGTCACGCCCAATTACTGAATATTTGAAAACTAGCTGGCGCCCGCGACTTCGTCCGCGTTGAAAATGAAAAAATAGCCTATTGTGTGTCCTGCACGTCTAAATGTTTATCTACCAAGTCTCATGAAAATCAGTTAATTCGTTTAAGAGTTATGGACGAACATACATACAATACCTACACAATACAGATTTATTATTAGTATCCATTGATATAATATTATTCATCACTGTAGTCTTCTGTAGTTATCACTAAGCTGTAAATATTTAATGTAAAGCATCCAAAGGTTTTAGTCAAATCATTATCATATTAGACAAAGAAGACTTTGTTAGAATAACTTGTTCAAAATTTTTCACTAACTATAGTCAGTCTGTCAGTATGTAAGTTAATTGGGTTTAAGTAAGTTAGCTTAAAACTCACAGTTTATCCTGAATATGTAATATATATGAAGATTGCTAATAAATGAAAGAGTTTTTAAAAACATCTGTAGTTTTTGAGTTTATCCATTACAAACAAACATACAAAAAATTAAATCTTTCCTTATAATAAAGTTAGTATAGATGCCGAAAGAAAAAGATATTTCCAATGTCAAAAACTTTAGGATATTTAAATAGAGCTGGTTTCGCCTCAACGAAAAAGTGCGAGGATAATAATTCTGTCATTACGTCTGCCATCTTAATATCTATACTTAATAATTATTATAAAGAGAAAAGATTTGTATGTTCATAATGAATAAACACAAAAACTACTGGACCGATTAAAAAAAAATCGTCTATAGAAAGCGAGTAACTTAAGCTATAATATTAAAGTTACGCAGGCGAAGTCGCATGCAACAGCAAGACGTCTTAGATAAAATATTACTTGTAAGTACTATTTTATCTATGGTAATATTAGAGTGTTTGAACACGACCCTAAATTGCACACAAATAGACGACGACGTGCCGATAAATTTGAATCCAACCCCCACCCCATATTGTGAGCATACTTTGCCTGGGGTTCCCTTCAATAAGTCAAGTCCTAAGTAAAGATGTAAGGGACGTAAAGAGCTCTCTATGTGATAGGAATATTCTGCAAGCGATTGACAATAAATCTCTATTTTTTTATTGGAATTTTAAATATAAATCTCTATACTTTGCCGCCACAGAAAAGCAGTTATATGTGTACAGTCCTTGTAGGAAAACCTTCGTCAGTTTTCAAATTCATTCCCTTATAAAGTCGTAGACTCTTAACTAGCTGGTACATTTTGAAACTAAAGCACTAAGCAAACAACCGACAGAAGTTTGAAATGAATTTTGGCATGACGACTTAAAGGTGACGAACTTTTCTTACCTCGACTATAAGTTGGGGAAACACTCGCTTTGATTGCGTCAGTTCCTATTTCACTCCATATGCGTTTGTCTTTATTTAATACTAGCGGGTGCTCGCGACTTCGTCCGCATAGAAAAGTACATATAAAACGCCATCTACCGTATTTTGAATAGATGGCGCTATCTCCCGGGCCATGCCGCTTTACTTTATTTTAGATTTCCCGTAGGAATGAAGCATTTTGCCGCGGTAAAAAGTAGCCTATGTTCATCACGGATAATGTCGGCTTCTAATGGTAAAAGAATTTTTCAAATCGGTCCAGTAGTTTCGGAGCCTATTCTATACAAACAAACAAACAAACAAATCTTTCCTTTTATAATATTATATTATAATGGTAAAATTAGTGTAGATAATCCCTTTACGGACATTACTTTTTTCCGGATGAAAAGTAACTTTCTTGAAAGCGCGACAGACAGACAGACAGTTACTTTCGCATTTATAAGAGAGCCGCCTGCAGCGAAATTTATTTGCAAAAAAAGCAAAAAAAACCAGCAAGCACGATTTTGAAATTTCTTTTCTCACTAGTGCTTAAGCTTACGTTACAAATTGTCCCAAATTTCCTATTCTAGACTTAGTAGTTTTTCTGTGCGCTAATAATAATTAGTCAATCATACTGATTGACTGTTACAGTAGACGTTGTCCAAACCTGAAAATACGTAATCATTTTGTAATCCGATCGCAGCGCCACCTATCGGGTATAACATGGTTAACTAACACGTTTTGTGTCAATAAACTAACCTACACCCCCATCTAAGGAAGTTTATGTTGTACTTGTAACTTATTGAGACTTAAAACTACTTGTACTTGCTTAAAGTATATTCCGTTAAACATTAATTAACTAACTACTTATATTTTCTACAATATTTACTCTTAATGGAAATACTTCTATAATACACAATATTTTTTTGTTAACTTAACTGAAATAACATTCTGTCAAAGAAAACTCGAGTGAAATCCGAAAGCCAAATAGAATTTCTATCTCAGTGAGCGCGTGTTCTTTATAATGTCACATTATGTTACGGAATACGGCTCTTGTGCTATAGTTATAGTCCAGGAGGGGACATATCACGAGGATTTCATGGATGCTTGTGCAGAATTTTACAGGGAGACGTGAACGCTACGAGTTTTGTAAAAGTTTTATTGACACTTGTCTAGTATGTCTTTGGTTCCGATGTGGTTGATATTTTTAATATGTATGTTCAAATATTTAATACTAACTGGCACCCGCGACTTTGTCCGCGTTATAAAATAAAAAGTAGTCTATCCTGTGTCCTGTACGTCTAAATGTTTATCTACCAAGTTTCATGAGAACATAACCTCCATAACTCTTAAACGAAAAATATATAAAGTACTTCATTGTTTTAACACCTAAGAGAACCTAAATTCGCGAGCAAAAGCTGGTTGTTTATACATCGTGAACGAAGTCGCGGGCAGCTCTAATGTTAACCTAATAGTCTAATCTTCTCTATCTAATATATAAATTAGATTTTATATAATTTTATATAATTATGTACACTTGGTAGGTCTGAAAATATGTCGTAAACTATTTTTTATACCCCTAAGTGATAAGGGCCAACCAACATTTTTTCTTTTTCAAAACAACGTTTTATGGGTCAGCTAGTAAGAGTAACAATTCCAACAAGTAGATAGAGCTAGTAACTTAATAATTAAAGCAATCAAAACACTGGAGAATGTAAGTATGCAATGATTTCTATTAAATTAATGAATATCTCAAGGCAAGGTGAGAAAATGGCAAAGAAAACCATATCATATTTTACGCACGCACAGTTAGTTCCCTGTGTCCTGCTTACCAATTTTCAGATGATATTTTACAGGATTACCAACCATAAGATGAGTTAATACACGTAACATCTTTGTATCCTCTTCAAGGAATTTAATATTTTCTATGAAATTATACCGAAATTAGTTCGTTTCATTTTGATATTAAACATGTGGTGGGTGTGTGTGGAAATTGTAACGTAACCAAGACGCGCGTAATAGAAACGGAACAGCACATGAATATGTAACGTGCGCCTTCTATGAGTGAGTGCTCATAAAATTGAAATCACTTCACACCCTCGTTTTCAAAGAAAACGTGTTCATACGGATGGAAAAATCATCACAATTGACAACCCTTAATATTGCTTCCAGAGTAGTCCCTAATTAATTAATTAAAATATTTTAATTGAATTTATTCTTACAATGATACGAGTAGGTGTGGTGTTTTTATATTTGTAATTAGTTTGCTAATTCTATAATTGTTTGGTTCTAGATTATCGAAAATTTAAATTATAATAGTCCAGTATCCCTTACCTGGATTTTTTTCTGGATTACTAACAGGCTGAAACTCCGTGAGTAGCTTCGGTTTGAAGAGACGTCCACCTTTTCCCGCTGCGAAAATTCTCGATAGAAATAGCTAAAGGAGTTAGCAGCCGTAAAAAACTTCCAAGCGCACGACTGGGAAAACGTACCACTCAATTTATAGGACTATGCAACCATTTTAGTATACAAATGTTTACTGAGCTGCAGACAAAAAAAACTGCTGGTTAGTAATCCCATCCCTCCCAAAAAACCACTCCCAATATATCAAAATAACGAGGTATTACTAATCAGCTGATTTCTTGTTTGCAGCTTAATAAACATTTGTATAATAAAATGGCCGCATAGTCCTACAAATTGTACGCATAGTACATTAGAATAATCGCAAAATTTCTCGTAAAAATATCAAGATAAAATTACTGTTGAATAGGTAAACAAAAGAGGTCCGATATTCAGTCGATATAAGAAAGCTGTCCTTTATGACTGTACACAGTTAAAATCTATCTATTTATAAACGAATAACACTACTAAGTTCAAATAAAGTTCAGTCCAAGTGTTAAGAAAATTGTATTAATATTAAATAATGCTTACATGAAATGTATAAAGCTGTAGCAAGCCTAGCATCTAGCTTGAACTGAGCTAACAGAGTTCACTAACATCTTAATAGCTCTTGAGGGAGTCATAAATTTAGTGCTAAAAGTCGGGCGACACTATCTCACGATTGGATCCATGTCGTATACACTATATTACTAGGTTTACAAGACTAAAAAATACTATATAGATAGACGGCATATGAATCTTATATTATGTAGGATAGAAGAAACATATGTTTTTCTTTTTGGAAACGCTGCAATTGATGAAAATTCAAACACTATATTATTAATGTGGAGTTCATTTTTTTGTTAATTTTGGCAACTTTCTCAAATGTAAGTAATAATTATCACGAGACAATATTATTAGATAATAATCTCAGCATTCAGTGACTTTGTAATTACAATAAATTAATTATTAAATGAATGGACTTAAAGACTTAATATTGGCACTGAAAACGGACCAATCAGGAAACGTCTCACAATCTGAATCTGACCTTACACATCTAGCAAATCGTTACAATGTAACAATATTGGTCTAGTGAAATCATGCAAATTGATCACAATTGGCAAAACTCCGAACAATTTATAATTTCACTAGTAAGTTTATAATATCACTGATTTTACAATAAGCCTGCGACATGTACAAATGAGACCTCACATTATCATTGATTACACAGATTTCTTATTAACTTTTGAGATACTTAGCACCGTAATGGCGCACGGGTGTCAACTATCCGTGAAATGAACGAATTCTATGCTAAATTAAAGTTGGAAATGCCCTCAATATGTGTCCCTAAAATGTACATTTTGTGTACGAATCCCCCCCAAATAATTTAGTGAGATTAACGCGTCATGACGTGTTATCTTGCGCAACGAAAGGGTTTGAGACGGTAATTGAACGCCGTTATTTTAATGAGAGAAATGCGGATTTACTGGAAACATTAGTGCACGTGTGTCTGGATTTATTTGTATTTAAAATAACCAGTCACTTGGCTTTTTGGCATACGACAGTATTGTTTCAGAGTTTCAGATGAAATCAATTTATACTTATCACTAGATGGGGCATCAGCTTAAGCTACAATCCTCATTAAAGAAACATACTTACTATGTTACGTATTGTAGGTGGTAGTGTATGAGGGGCACTGGCTCGGCAATTCACTATAAGTGGCAAGTCTCACCATTCACACATCCTGTTCCGGTTCGCGGCCTACGATGGTGGCAATACTCCTCAGTATTACCACCATCGGTGTTGCCATCATACGGTGAACGCGAGACAGTGTACCTATATGTCACTTTGTAATTAATCTAGTGAGATTATAAACTGTCGATAGATTGTGAACGGACATTAAAATTTACATCCTAACGCTTATATTTTCGTAAGTTTATAAAATTACCGTTTTAATGTTCGTACAATTATACGGTGACATTATAACAAAGATTTAGTTATATCTATATACTATATATATAAACACGATATCTCTGAAAACACTTACTCCATGGCCAACCCTTAGATACAGATTTATTATTAGTAATGATGATATTTTCATACAATACGCTTAAAACTTATCTAGTAACCCCTTTATTGGATCTAAGTTAAAGAAGAGGTATATATTAATCTGCTAGCATAGCATATCGTGCATTTTGTTCATATCTTTGTCTCGTCATCACTTAGAGTTACAATGAGTAACAAGAACGATAAAATTATGTCTTGATGTGTCATGACTTCCTGGCCAACTGTGAGTCGGCTAATAACTAATTTATTTATTTTTTGTTTTCTGTTTAATAGTTATCATCAGAATTTAGTTATCGAATATATATGAATTAATAGTGATGCTATTTTCACCACCAGTTAGATATTTTTTTACGTAATGTTTAATATGTATTTCGTGTCACATGTTTGTTGCCGATGAACTCCTAAGCCGGGCGAAGCCGGGAGCATGCCACTAGTATATAATAAAAACTAGACTTAAAAAATACATTGCAGTTTACTGTGCTTGCATCAATGTTAGAATGTTTATTATAAACGATTTATGATGGTAAATCCACACAATTTCGAAATACAATTACAAGTTTATCCCAAGTTCCCTTATTCAACAGATAACAGAACTCTGTATAAGTTAGGTTTAAAGGCCTCTTCAATAAATCGTAATATTGAAGTTCTACTGAGATAAAATTGTGAATTCTTCATCGCGGTTTCTCTTTAAGAGCTACTCAAGTGAAAATAACAAATGGATATTTCATGATCTCCCTATTAATTTATAACGAGTTTCTTCTTGGAATTTTTATCGAGTTTTCTAATGAAATGTTTAGATTAAAAATGCGTTAATCTAAATATAAAAATATGAGTACTTAACTTAAACTTGAAAATAATGACTTTCATGTAATGTAAAATAAATTACTTTAGTTTACAAATTTATAACTAAATGTATAAAATGATAAAAACAAATAAAAGTAGTCCATTTACTCCCTTAAAAAGACAACTAAGTAAGGGATACTAGACTTCATTCCCCTATTAAAGAAAGATTCATTAAAGAAACATAATACTTAGTTAGTGTAGTGTTTGTATATAGGCTCTATACATGATACTGAAACTAAATTGACCACTTTTACAATTTTTTTCTGGTATGTATGTATGTATGTATCCATAACTCTTAAACGAATTAACCGATTTTCACGAAACTTTGGTAGTTTAGACATTAAGACGTATAGGACTCAGTATATTATAGGCAACTTTTTTCTTTTTCAACGTGGACGCAGTCGCGGGCGCCAGCTAGTTATTAATATTACAATTTCAGTTTGAAAGACCTCTTAAAATTTCCTTTTCCCAAAATTGTCTACTATTTTTTTAAAAACAATTCTTTTCCCTACGTCATATTTGCTTTTAGCAGTATTTTATTTACATAATTTATCAATGTTCTACGGATCTCCTAATTCGTGATTCGCAGGCTCATAGTTAAGAGTGGAGATCACGTTTAAGCGTTAAAGAAACTACTTACACATATTATAGTACTAAAGATTATAAAGATTAATCGAATATGAATATGAAAGAATGTGTAGAGACATGCGAACCTAGAAAACGTTTGCGTGCTTGGGCGGTCGAGTGCGTTTATTTCTCGAGCTGTCTGCTCTTCACCACTTTATTCTAATGGGACATGTAAATATGCTGTGTGTGCAGACCAAAGGGTAGATAAAACTATAAATACTTCCAGTATGCGACTAAGGAATCGCATGCCGACACGCATGTCGCAAAACACAAAACACGGAAGCAGTAGTATTATACTTTTATCATGTGTTATATATTTTATCAGCGCATAGGCAATTAAAATGGATGTCCACATAACAGAAACATTTGGTAGCTCGTGTTATATAATATACAAATAAATTCAGTTAGTTTCAAGATTTGTAATATTAATAATGTAATTATTAAAAGAATATTTGTTCTCTAAGTACCGATATTTTTTATACATTACAAATTTTTTATTAGTTTTATTAGGTACCATTTACTTAACTTATATTCATTTTATTCAACTTGTGCCTAAGATATTTCAACTAACAGTGTTTTTTTTAATGTAAAGATCTGATAATTATCCATAAGTAAGTCTAAAGAAACAACTCATGGATAAAGGTATTAAAATATTATTTTAGTTGGATAAAGGTCCAAGTTTTATTTCCCAAGTATGTACGGTTTCGTAAAGATTCTTTTGGAAAATTATAACAGTGGACTGAGATGATGATGGCGATGATGATGATGATGATGATGATGATGATGATGATGATGATGATGATGATGATGATGATGATGATGATGATGATGATGATTCCAAAGCAAGACAGTGACAATTAATACACTCTTATTGTATTTATGTAACATGTAATGCTCATCGATGTACATGTTGACCTTTAAAAGAATATTATTACAATTTGCTTCCAAATGCTTATATATTAATACTGATCTTAGCTTGTCCATTACTGGCCTTTTCTGCATAGCAACCATATCCTAGATAGTTACGTGCGAGCGTCATTCGGTACATGAATATTTAAAATATAATTATATTCTGAATATCTTTACTCTATGGCGCTGTACATAAAGCGGGTAGTTTGAATACAATGCCATTGTCTAGCCTAGATTATTTTTACGAGATAGACGTATTTGTTACGGCCTTGCTTCCAGATTATTACAATGAGCATCCTAAATATGGAAATCTTTAGTTATCCTTCCTTGACAAAAATGAAAGAACAGAAATTAAGTATTTTGTCCTAGATCTATGTTTTAAAGCCATCAATTCTCACTTGATTACGTATAAGGATTCAAAAATTTTGTCCTAAATTAACTATATTTTCTCAAAATATCATTTAATTGCACCACGGGCGAAGTCGGGAACGGGTTGCTAGTATTATATAAATTATTATACATTACAAAAGTGCTACCTGCCCTAAAAGTATAATCTCATGAATAGATAATTTCTGCTTCATTGCTTCTAAAGGTAATTACGCGATGCCCCATGTTAAGGGAAGCATTATGAATGAAATTTCCGAAGAAAAATCATCGATTAAATTTTAATGTAACGGATACTCCATAGTCGAAACGTTAGCCGCTTTTCCTAATTGTAATCTTATATCAAGTCAGTAGAGTTGAAAATTAAATAACAATTGGTGTTAGCGAAGTCTTATAAGAGCTTGATTTTAAATAAACTTCTAAGAAAAACAAGTTTACATTTAATCCAATAATTAGCTCCTTATTAGACATACTTTATTTAAGAAATAGTTAAGAAACTTTATTATGACTTTATTAAAAACCACTTCTATATTTCACTATAGACCAAAGTCAGTCATAGACCAAAAATTATATTTTTTTTATTAGAATAGGTTGCTCAGCTGTGTAGCAAGGATAAGGCCTATGATGGAGCGAGTTCGCCCAGAAGATGCCTAAATGTGTTGCTAAGCGCAAAACTCGAGAACGGCTGGACCGATTTTGATTATGTCTTTACTCATGGATAGAGGGATAATCAGGGAAGATTCTTATGCAAAAAAAATGCACCCCGGGCGAAGCCGGGAGCGGGTCGCTAGTAATAAATAATGCAATATCTTTGATTTCCCTTGATCTTGATCTTGAGCCTACATAAATCTTATGTAACCATTTTCATGAGAAAAATAAGAATACATAAGGAGATTTTCATTAAAAACATCTCATTTTTACATTTCCTTTTTTGTAGTATTAATATTATTTTACTAAATAAATAATCCTTTTAGAATGTGAGTAAAATCCATAGTTAGGAAGCATGGAAGTTGTGCCTCGCAGCTATACATCATTACAACTCGACAACGGAGGGTGAATACAAAATAGCTATTCGTCTAATACCAAGGAAACTTAGGAACTGTATTAATCACTACTACTTTTATAACCTAAATTATTATTTGGTCATTAAACTTATCATTACTATCGGCCTTGTATTATTTTAAGGCGAGGAGGCGTTATTAAACTTAGATAAAAATATAGTGCATAGTAATCATATAATATACTTAAAAAAGCTTATAACGGATATTATATAAAACTATTATGTGTATTGTATATAGATGGAATACACATAATATATGTATTATATCCGGCGAATGGAATAAACCGTCAAGTTGAGGAATAAAGAATTATATAAAACTAGCTGCTGCCCGCGACCTCGCCCGTGTAACTTTGTAAATTATATACTAAAACCTTCCTCTAGAACCACTCTATCCATTGGTGAAAACAACGTGAAAATCGGTGCAGTAGTTTTTGAGTTTATCGCGAACAAACAGACTGACACGGCGGAGGACTTTGGTTGATAATATGATACGAATATTTAGCCAAAGCCAAGAAATACAAACTTATTTACATCTAAAAAGTTCATTACCACTAATGGATAGTATAAGCTTTATTGTGGTAGTGTCATGGGTGAAATCGATATTTTTTTATGAAATTGACAGCCTTTGTTACTCGTAAGTAACGCTTTCATAGTTGTTTGTTGATGGTGACTGGTAATGTTATACAAGTAACACAATTAGGTATTTTTTATGTGGCAGTGGTTTTTTCTATTTGCTTAAATTTTCATTCATCTTTCCTCTTTTAATTAGAAAGACTACACAGAATTTTCTATGTAAAATTTTTTACCTGTCTTGACCTATTGTAGTTTTTCAAAAAAGTATAATCGCAATGAACGAAGCATAACGAAGCTATTTAATTATTAAATTGGTCTGCTTTTACAACGATAAAACAAACTAACCGTGATATAGGTTTATCAGATACAACATTATAAAGGAGCCTACACATTTGCGGTCAATTTTTGTCCGGGTCGGTTCTAATGGAAATAATAATGAATTATTTTTCATTTGCAATTAGTAATTAATAATTATGTCATCGTTATCATTTACTTTGGTGATCAAATATATATAGTAAAGGGTAGATGTCATGCAAAATCGTTAGAAGACGCATCAAATGATCGTTGCACTGAAGAAAATTAAAAAATAAAAGCATCATACACAATATTAGACCTTGAAATTTTAAATTTAACGCGTTCAAAGAAGTTTCATTTCAAAAAATTTAAAAAGCCCCGATATATCATAGAGAAAATTGATGATCGAAGACTAAAATTGAATTCCGGGTGAGAAGTGTGTGTGAAGTGCCCTAAACATCGAAACAGAAACAATTGTACAGCAAGGACATTCGTTTATTGGCGTTCGCGTGACGACCATAATTGTCATTTACAAAAGTCAACAAAACAAATATATTTAGTTTATCTGAAAATTGATGGCTTTATTAATAAAAAATGCCTTTTATTAAAACAATAGACACTAATGATACGACTTACGAAGTTGTATCTATCATCAATCGAAAAAATTATGTTCCGATTTGTTTCCTATGTCCGATGTTTGAGAAGCCTTCATATTAATTTATCTAGATTAATCATTAAAAAAATATTCAATAATTTTAACTTTTCATATAGGCGGAGTTGCGGGCAAAACTATTTGCAGTCTTAATAAAGGTTTATGAGACATTTATTAAGACTAGAGATTTATATTTTTATTGTAAGCTAGAGACCCCGCTCCCTTTTTTTTCTCCATTTTGTTTACGTAAAAATCTTCCCTGATTATCCCTCTATCCATGAGTGTAGACAGGATTAAAATCGGTCCAGCCGTTCTCGAGTTTTGCGCTCAGCAGCACATTTAGGGATTCGTATTTATTTATATATATATATATTTCGTTTTATAGTTTGTGTGTGTGTGTGTGTGTGTGTACACACACACACACACACAAACTTATCAAACCATACCCCAGATCCCCTCCTCCTTTGTTTTGCTTTGTTTTGTTTAGAATTAATTACTCACCTTATATATAATTTTCAAGTCTTTTATAATTTTTAAGTCTTACACAGTAGAACCCTATAATTGGCAATATATGTAGTGAATTGTACCTGTTTATGTTATTTTTTTGTTTTGCTGTTGGGTTCGTGATCAAGAAAAATAAAATAAAATAAAATAAATAAAATAATATACAAAAAATGATAAAAAGTCCGGGGATTCCTAATATGCCATTTATGCTATAAAGTGGCATCTCTCACTCACTCACTCACCTAAATATAACAAGTCCTGTTGGCAGTGATTACACAAAGCGCCTTGTACTGATTGGCTTAATCACATGTTAGCTATTAACTTATTAACAATGGATGGATATTGTGTTAGGAACAGTTTGCTCAATAGGCAACCGACTGCGAACACTAATCTCATTTACGTCATTACTCATTTATAGTACGTACCTCTCGCAAACTACAAATTTAATACAGACATACATTGTTACCATTTTGCACTATTTAAAACACAATTTTTATAGGGTCAAGTTAATCACATTTTTGCAAATCATTGCCAAGCGTGATTTACGTACTTGCGACTAGCCATTCGTTAGTCAAATCGATCAAATGAAATCCTCCGCCGCGTCTCTCTGTTTGTTCGCGATAAACTCAAAAACTACTACACCGATTTTCACGCTGTTTTCACCAATGGATAGAGTGATCCTCGAGGAAGGTTTTAGTATATAATTTACAAAGTTACACGGGCGAAGTCACGGGCAGCAGCTAGTTTTATATAATTCTTTATTCCTCAACTTGACTGCCCATAAGGGTTTACGGTTTATTCCATTTGTCAGTAAAATTCTCAATAGTAAACCACTTGATGGTGACTGATTACTGTCGTCTAATGTTGATTCTGCAGGTCTTTATCAATGTTAAATCTTCGTACATTATTGTTTTTAATTAAGATGTCAAGAATAAAAAAATTGTGAAGTGTTTCCTTACCTGTCAATTTTAAAATAAAATCTATATACACATAATATAACATGAAGTATATATAAGTTTGTTTGTTTGGTTGTACGTCTTAATCTCACAAAGTACTGGTTCGAATTGAAAAATTATTTTTGTGTTGGATAGTCCATTTATCGAGGAAGGCTACTAGGCTATAGAGAACGCGGACGAAGCCGCGAGCACCAGCTAGTAAGTTACCAGCAGTTTTGTGGAAACTCCCAAATATGAAATGTAAATTTAGTATTCACCGTAACTCACCAACAATTTTTGAAAGTGATTTTTTTTTCTAATAAAGAGAGATTAGATAGCAAAAATGGCGTGTGTCACCATGAATTTTAATCACGCATACTGTGTGTGTACGTTTACGGACTGTTGTATGTTCATTGTAATGCAAATTGGTTTCGACCCCGCACTGATTAACTGCGATGGATTGCTCCAGTAAAATAATAAACAACCTTGCTTACATGGGATGTTTCCACTCTACGTTACCGAATATATTGTGTTTTAATTAAAAAAAAAATGGTTCTTTTTATGAGAAAGGGTGGCAGGCAGGCTGACATTCTTATAAGACTTAATCACACATTCGCAACAGCACCATCTGGTTCCACACTAAGCAACTAATGCATGTATTATGGATACCATACAGTTGATAGACTACATAGATTACTTTTTTGTAAATACATGCATATTATAAATACAAAACATCCATGACTCAGGTACAAAGGTAAAATGTTAACACATAAACATTTGCCCCTAGCGGGATTCGAACCCGCGACCGTTTGGTTAACAGCTGAGGTTACTAGCCAACTACACTTGGTAAGAGACGAATAAGTAGCACACTTGTCTCGTGTAAGTGGAGAAATGGGTAATTTCAAAAAAATATCCATTTCTAAAGGACCAATTAAAAAAGAAATATTAACACTCGAATAAATAAGATATCATTGTTGTGAATAAATAAAGTTAATTTTCTTGGGAAATTGAAGTACATATTAGTATTATTTTTATGCAAGAGCGGCCTCGTTATTTCTTCTGGGGCACGCCGTTACCATAGCAACCTAATTCCCCTATAATCCCCTTTATTTCACCGTTTCATCCCCTCGCCATGCCCCTCCAGTTAGTTATCCGTCAGCCCTTATGTTTCGGTCACCTATCATACCGTAACTAATTTTGCAGTTTCTCAGATATTATGAATCTATCATAACTTTTGACAATCTTCTTTACATAGATCTTTCAAAACGCAACGTATTTTAATGAGGTTTTCACAAATGGAAAGAGCGTTAAACGAGAAAGGTTTTTGTAGAAAATTGGCAGAAAAAATAAACCCGTGCGAAGCCGGGAGCCGCCAGTAAATTATAAATAATCAAGGGACGAAACAATGCGATACTTTGACAATCTGTATTGTCAAGAGGTTCCTCACTCTGTGCAGCCCTATTCACCAGTAGCTTGCAACGTGTTTTTTGTAGTTTTTATTGGATAACTAGCTGGTCCCCGCGACTTCGTCCGCGTTGAAAACGAAAAAAATAGCTTAGCTTGCGTCCTGTACGTCTAAATGTTTATCTGCCAAGTTTCATGAAAATCGTTTAAGAGTTATGGAGGAACATACATACATACAATACAGAAAAAAATTCTAAAAATGGTCAATTTAGTGTATAGAGCCTAATGTAAACACGATATCTCTAGAACAAAGTAACTTACTTCATGACCCTTACAAATTTATTATTAGTATTGATAATTTTGAAATTTTCAAACCGTTATTAAAGAACCTTTTTAAAAATGGCTTAGAAAGTGTGGTAAAAAAAAAATACTTGTAAAATATGTTACGGTGTTTGTGGTGACGGTGTAATAGGAGTTCAGTTTCGGTGAGTCCGCGCCCAGGAATTTGTCTATTGTGAAAGAACCCTTGTATGTCCGCTGGGGCCCAGCTGTTCCACTGCTATTTCGTCAGTTTATAATGCATTCCCCCAAAAATATAGGTGCGTACGCAATCAGTTTGATGGCTTACTTGTGCTTTTGGAAATACGTATTTGATGTTTCATATTTTGTAACAAAATTAGTACCAGTTGTTGGTAAGAACCACTTCTAAAGTTGATAATACGAAGACGTTATTTCTATAGTAAATATTAACACTGTGTTTCTTCTATATTTCTTCAATTTCAAAGTTACAATCTTAATGTTGTGCCTTTCTTTATTGTCTTGTATGAAATTTTTTAGTTTACATATTTGGACGATCCCCATCCTTGGAAACGGGTTACCTGTCCAAAGATTATTTACAATATTACCAGTTAAAATTTTTCCATTTACTTTATTCAGGTCAACTTCCACGTACACAACCGATAGTATAACCTCAGTCCTAATACGTTAATCGGTTAACGAATCCAAACATTGCATCGGACTGTGTTATCTGAGCACACATTAGAGTTCATAAGCATTTCCTTTATCTGTGACTAATACGAGCTCGTACTTGCATTACACGTGCCAGCTTCTAATGATCGTTTTACAACTAAAACTGGAATGGTTAAGTGTACTTTGAACCAAATTTTGCTATAACCAGTTTATTTTAAAGCTACTTTCGGCACAAATGATTTTTGAAAGGCTATAATTTCACTAATTATCCATTTTATACAATCACAATCATCATCATATCTCATATATTTCATATCATCTATGTCTGTAATATCTCTTTTTAATCTTTCTCATATAGAAAACTACATAATCACATAGTAACATAGGCTGTACTCGTATATTTTATAGGACACACCAGATGGTTACACTGGTTAGATGTTTTAATTTCAAAAACAAAATCAAACAAGAACTTTTGAACTCGAAGTAAGTCTACTAGATACTTTATATTGTGCTAATCTTTCATTCAAACCATAGTAGACATCTACTGCAAGTTTTCATCTTATTATGACCAATGAGTCCTGTGTTTAGTCAACCATTGTCAGGCCCCAGTCTTCATAAGGCTTCAACTGCAGCTGTTACCGAGTGTAATTTAAGTTGATTTCCGTCTTTGCTAATAATCGAATTTTTATGAACACTCCATTTCAAAACGTTTTAACTAAAGTCTGTTAAATCACATAATCCAACGTTAATTGTACTGAGCTTGGTTGAAATCGGTATAACAGGCGTATTATTCACAATTGAGACAGTAGGATTTGCCTACTAATGAAAGTTATACCTATAGTTAAGAGATTTCTATTTGTGCCAACGTTTTGTAAAACGTCTTTAGGTTATGAATATCAGAAATATTAGAAGAACTTTTAAAGTTTTCATCGGACATTGTTGTATTCTACTAATTAAATAGCGAAAATAACCCTTGTTTTTTTTCCAAGGTTGGCATTTTCGTTAAAATCTTTTATCAAAAAGTAGCATCGTCCGCGCCCCTTTTTCCCAGGTGTTAAAATATTTATTAAATTTTTTTGCTCGCATATTTTTGTAAGGCGTTGATTTTTTTAATTTTAGATGATCTCTGAGGTATTTTTTTCTGTATCTCTGACAACGTGTGTGCAACATTCCATGATGATCGTTTGAGTAGTTAAGGTGTGAAGGCGTAAAAAATAAACTTGACTCACTTTCGCATTTATTATTTGTATAGTTAGATTTATGCTAAAAGTTTTGAATTTTTCACTCCTAAAAATAGCCATAATTCTTGTCTGTTCCTAGTTCTATTTATATCGCCTTCTATTGAAGTTGATGATCTTGTGATGACATAAAAATTATTTGGTACCATACTATTGGAAGCCTTCTTTTTTATGTAAATTTAACAGAAGCAACTTTATAGGTGCTGCAACCATTACAATTATTTCATGATGGGGTCTTATGTAAAGAAATGGCTACTGACGCCAGTCGGCCATATTCAGTTATACCTACTTTGTTAGATACAAAGTCAAACAAGGAATACTAAAAATAATAAACGATAAAATACTTGATAATTTCAAAAATGTACGTTGGTGATTCAAAGTGACTTACTACTGAGCCACATTTAAAGGCTACAATTCACGGGCACTCCATTTGGCAGCGCTTCACTCCATAACGACATCGGTGGACGACATTCAAATTCTTATCATACAAAATTCACGTGGTTTTTACATTCACAATGAAATATTGCATGAATTTAGAGTGATGGAATGGAACGCTGCCAAATGGACTGCCCGTGAATGGTGGCCTTAAGGTAATACAAGTCAGCTTTCCTCCATACAAACGTAGAATGATTATTACTCCGCTGTTTTATGTTTAATTTACAAAAGTAAGTATGATACCGATTTATCTAGGTTAACTAGGTTCGTATGCATACAAACTTAAAAAAAAGTGTTAATTTAAAAAGATATGATCCTTGAAAAATCCATATTTTAACACAAGTTTTAATGCAACTTTGAGGGTGATTAGGTCAATCCAGTGTACAAAAACTCCAAAATACTTTGCATACAAACATTGATTAGTTATTCAAGAATTCAAATAAATTTACACGAAATAGATAATTATGCAGTAGTTTTGTGAAAAAGAGTATACGTCCAAGGGTCTGTTTATGATTTTATTTTTGGTATGAATCATTGTGCATCTCACTTGAGTGCTCTTCCCGCGCTTTGTGCTGTGTGAGACAGGACGCATTTTAGACATGAGACCGATGAGTTCGGGCCGCCGACTTGTTTCACCTTAATAGACATCGGTCGTGTCGTGCGCCTGAGTATTTCAACAATGAATACTAGTCGACATATCTTAGTGTATCGATCAGTACTATCGTTATCTGCATTCCCGATTAGAGGTCGATCTATCGGACGATCGCCGGACATCGACCTGCTCATAGACTAATGTTAACGGAGAAACCATTGATTGAACAACATCAATCAAGTTATCTCTATAAGTAATAATAACTATATGTTGCTTAAGTGAATATTTTTATAGCACTCGTTGGAAATGGCTTCATTGTTTAAAAAAAATACACACGTCATTTAACTATTGTCTCTTTTTATTTTTTGTTTTATTCATACGTCAATTTTATTGGGAAAAGAAACATATTCAATATTTATACATAGTTGTCCTTTACATGATTATAAAACAAAGTCCTCCGCAGCGTCTTATCTGTCTGTATGTTCGCCACCAGAAAGGACATAAAGGTACCTTTCCTCGGTCAACGCGGACGGAGTCGCGGGCATCAGCAAGTATACTTAAAATAAAAATGAGTACGGAAGAAATGAATTTTGTCGTTTTTTTTTTTTAGTTCTATAAGATGTTCAAATAATATGTTAGATATCTATATTTTAATGCATTAAAAAGCTTTTCACAAGTTTGTAATAAAAAAGCTCGTCTGCGTTACTTAATCTATACTTTTTTAAGACTGTACCTAAATAGAAAACACGTGCGTTGCTGTTTAATGTTCTTAACGTTTCAAATTTCAAGTCAAGTATAAATCAGTTGCCAATAACACGACAATCTAGTTTTTTACTTACAGATTTATAATTACTAATGATTGATTAATCATAATATTTTTTTAAATCATAATCTTTTTTTTATATATATAGAAGAATTTAATGCTACACTGAGAATTTAACATTATATTTGGGGATTAAGTTTTAACGAATTCAACATTTAGGGATTATGGGAATTCGCACGATTACTTAAAAATTTATATACAAATTTTGCCTGTTGTAAAAGTATTTTTTATTAGTACTGATTTAAAATTACCGTACTCTTTGACGCAGGATTCTTTTACATAAATTCCTAATAAGCAAAAATGTAACAAAAACTTTACTTGGAAAATATCTTAAATAATATTCTCCAAGGTTTATTTTTTGGATAACATTTTTTTTTGTATTTTATCGGCTTGTTTTTTACATTTGCTAACATTATTGGAAGAATTTACAGAATCAAGCTATAAAAAAAGTATTAGGTGCTGTCCCATATTATATTCTGCGCAAGTATAGATTGCGGGAGAGTGTGTTGCATACGTAAGCAACTTCCACATAAGTTCACTTTATTTTTATTCGTATTTAAAAAGAGATATTGGAAATATGCTCAGCTGAGTTCCTGTCTATCGACAGTAACCTCCGTGAAATAATAGCACATGTGCGTGCAATTGCACTTTATTTTTATTCGTATTTAAAAAGAAATATTGGAAATAGCGCTAGGTTGAGCGCTATCTCAACTTCGGCACATCTATTGAGTCCAAAGCCCAAACAGCAGCCAAAAAGCTGGGCATCCTAAACAGGGTGAAGCGATACTTCTCACCTGGACAGCTTTTATTTTATCTTTGTATAAGGCGCAAGTCCGATCTTGTATGGAGTATTGCTCCCACCTCTGGGATGGCTCAGCCAAATACCAACTTGCCGCACTCAACTCAGTGGAACGCAGAGCTAGAAGCTAGAAGGCTAGAAGTCTTTTATAAGATGTACTTCGGAGAGTGTGCACAGGAGCTGCATGAGCTCATACCGCCTTCTCCTTTCTTCCATCGGACATACAGACGTACGGCTGGTTACCATCCGCATCTTGTCGAAATCCCTCCTTTTCGGACTAAGCGCTTTGAAACATCCTTTATAATGCGCACTGCCAAGGTTTGGAACTCCCTGCCGACATCTGCCTTTCCGAGCTCATATAACCCTAATATTTTCAAAGTTCGAGTGAATAGGCATATTCTGGGTGAGCTCGCTCCATCATAGGCCTCATCCTTGCTTCTCATCTGGTTGTTGGCCAAGAGCAAACCCATCTCTAATAAAAAAACAAAAAATATGCTCAGATGAGTTCCTGTCTATCGACAGTAACCTCCGTGAAATAAATAAATAAATAGCACATGTGCGTGCTATTGCACATTATTTTTATTTATATTTAAAAAGACATATTGATGAGATGCTCAGCTGAGTACCTGTCTATCGACAGAAAAGTACGGGAAATAATTAGCAGATGTGCTATTGTTTTTCGGTACCTATCAGTTCCTAAGCGATTTTATATTTTGGTCTTCTAAATTTCTTGTTTTTTGTCCTATCAGCAACACCACTTCAGTTGTTGTGCTTATAGCAAACGCGTCGTCATCCAGCCTGCCACCAATTTTCATATAAAATTTAGAATGTCCTATCACACACTTATCTACACTAAGTTTATTCACGACACGACAAATGTCTTGAAATGTTACCCGCAATTTTTTATCCCTGACCTTTATAAGGGTTGCGCTACATTTCCGATTTAATATGTCCCAAGCGAGAATTTATTAAAGACGGCAATGAAAGCTCGTCTTCCTCTGACGAATACACATATTAGTTTTTTTTTAATACTCATAACAAATGGTTAAGCATATCAGTCGTCACGTGTCAGCTTATTTCGCCCTAGCCAAATCAAATTTTATATTTACGTGGAACCTTCTTAGCAAAACTGAAATATATTTTATGAAGTTGTGATTATAATTTAAAATTCAATATACAAATTCGAAAACCTCAAGACCTAAGGTAATAAATGCTTACATCCTAAACCTTTATTGCCTTAGGTCTTACGATTTTGTATATTAATTAATTTAGAGTACAAAAGCCAACAGTGACCTTATACTTACAGTAAACCATCTTCCATGAAGTTGACAGTAAGCTAATATAAAAACAATGTGCTTTCAAAATATATAAATGCAGCTTGTAATATGTAGAATATAGATCGCAAAAGATAATAAACATGGTAAGTATATAGCTTCAGTTCCAATAAAGAGTTTTATTAAGAAAAGAAATAAAAGAAAAGACGTCTACCAATAAAACTGTTGTCATAAACGGACATTATATCTCCCGAAAAGTTGTATCGGTAATGGGCAGGATCGGTCTAATTAGCCGTACCAAACTTATCTTCAACTTCGAAACAATAGCCGACCACGTGATGAAATATCGTCGGTTATGTAGGTCGGAGAGAGCTCGATAAATATAAAATGCATGGACGTGACGATTATCCTATTATTTTACTGCAAAATCTATTTTTGGCATGAATTTTGTATGAAATTTGGCACTATTGCACACATATAGTTTATTACCCGGATTAACATAATATAGGAATTTTTTATCTGGAAAAAATTTTAGATTTCTGAGAGGTCGTCTAAAAAATATAAAAAATTGGGGGTCACTATCGCTCGTTAGATCCATAAAGATGTCAGAGATATTTTCTCAAGTGTTATATCTTTCATTTTTCAACACGGACGAAGTCGTGGGTTTTAGGCAATACTTTTCTAACTTATCTTTGTACCATATACATCGACTTAAGAAATGCTGATTTTATGGAGCCCGTAGTTAGGTATAATGTTTTATATTGAGGCACTCATTATTTTTCCATGTTAATATTACATGAGATACATGACGAGCAAGAGCAAGAAATTAAAGTCGATATCGAAATATAATGACATGTAATGCAATTTTTCAAAAGAATAAAGAAAGGACTTTCTCTTTCATCTATTACGTTAGTTTCCCAATACTTAAAACCACGTTTTAACACCGTAAACATATTGAATTAAAGTTAGTACAACTGCACCAAGTAAAGTGGCATATCTATTAATTTGATGTTGATATATAATATTTGCACTTCTTCCATCAATAAAGCGTTATCGTGCCTTGAGCTTTATTAATTAGTCTAGTGATGATGTATTGAAAAGGATGGGGTAGCGGAAGTATCGTTATAACTAGATATATTATTATTATTATTATTATTATTATTATTTATGTGTAACTTACAATCTCTCTCTCTCTCTCTCACACACACACACACACACACGTGCGCTCATTATATTCAGGTCAGCCAAAACTCTTTTCCAGTTTTGTAACCCTATATTTTATTTATGGACGTATTTATTCATAGGGAGTAAACATTAACGTCATAAAAAGCTAGATTTTACACCGGATTTTCAGTGATTGAATATTATTATATTTTTAAATAAATGTTCATTTCATTTTTCGCGTCGGAACGGAGTGAAAGCTTTGCTAGGAAGCTTTTAAAAATTTAAAATAAATAAAATATGGATTTAAATACATCAAAATAATCTGGGAGAATATTAGGTCAGTAATGTTTTCAGTTTTTATTTTATTTTGTATAAATAAAGTTAGGTACACCAAATTTGAAACAGTGATCAGAACAAAGAGCGTATGAAGGCTTTGCCGGAGAATGTTTTGTTTATCCAAATGCTAAAAGTTTTGTGAATATCTATCAGTTGGAAGCGAAGTTTCACTATCACAGCGCAAATGTGCGCATAAATTGCTTGTCTTTCCTCTGCCGTTTTGTTCTCTGATCCCTTTTAAACCCTTATCACTCTTAACAAATAAATTGTTGCTAATGGTTTCAAGCATTGCTCTCTGGAAAACCTTACATTTTATATTGTGAATTTTATTTTGAAACTAGCTGACGCCCGCGACTTCCTGTACGTCTAAATGTTTATCTACCAAGTTTCATGAAAATCAGTTTTAAGAGTTATGGAGGAACATACATACGTACAATACCTACACTTACAGATTTATTATTAGTATTGATAGCCTATGTTACTCGCTGATAACTAAGCTTTCTATAGGTGAAAGAATTTTTAAAATTGATCAGTAGTTTTTGAGCTTATTCATTACTTATGAACATACAAAAATACAAATTCTCTTCTCTCTTTATAATATTACTTGGTATAGATTAATATCATATATTTTTTTTAACTTACAAAAATATAATACTGTACGCTATTTTTCATTGATTTTATTAATGTAGGTTATTGGAGGAATTTTGTTTTTTTTAATCATATACTAACTAAAAATGCCAAAATTTAACAAAAAATAATTTATTATATCCCTTAAGTTAAGTCTATATCACATGAAATTCTGTGTTATATTAACAAAATATACTTACAATCTTTTCCCCGACATTGTGATACCTTTCTCATTTATGTTGATACAATTTTCTACGAGTACAATCTCCTTTGAAAGGAAGAAGTTTATTATTATTATTAAATAATATTCCTCCACTAATGGTGCAAGATATGGGAGGAGTACAAACTTGGAAGTGCTAAGTTCTCAACTCTATTCATATTAAGCTGGAACGACTTGACTTTTAGTTTCCGCCTCCTTACTTCCGATATCAAATACTTGGCGTAACTTATGAAGCCTTATAATCCCTTGCCATTATTAATACCTAAGAAACGAAAGGATTTTTATTTTATATTTTTTTATATACACTTATTATTTTATTTCATTTAATTGAAATACCAACAACACATCAAAATTAGCTAGGTCTCATACACAATTCATACATCACGCCGCGTTAATTAAATTTACACTTACTGTAAGTTAAGTTACTGTAAGTTTATATTATTCTTTCCATAAGTGAAAACCGAAGAAAAATTAATTTACATTTTCTTTCATTAAAACTTTAGTCTCTTATAAATTACTCGCAATTACAGCGAAAGCAACAGCATGCGGCTTCGCCCGTGTAACTTTATAAAATACTAGCTGGTGCCTGCGACTTCGTCCGCGTTGAAAAAGCGTTGAAGAGCGGGTCGCTATAGTGATACATATATTACATTATTATTATTTATTTACATATCTAAGTATTAATAGGTACTATACATTATTTCGGTATATTCCACGGTGAAAAGCCAGCATAATATCCGAGTGCAATTAATTATCGGCTCTATTTTAATATGCATTAACTAAATGTCCAATAAATTATGGTTTATCCAGCATAGATGATTTCATAAACAATTTACAATCGCACTGTGTTTCTATGCTGAAGTGGATTTTAAAATCCATTGATAAAGCGATTGTAATGAAGAAACTTAAACAAAGACATTTTAAATAAAATTTCAAGACAAGGGTGAATAAGTTTAGCTACCGTACCTATCTACTTTACAAAGTTTTCTTTATCTCTGCGAATGTTTTGACCAAGTAAAAAGGATATTTACCGACTAAGTAAATATCCAAGACTTTGTAAATATCCAAAGTTAACCCTGCCGGGAATCGAACCGGGGAACGGAGCCTTGAAGCAAGCATTTCAACCACTCTTCTAAGGGACTCGTCGTAATGCATGAATAAGCTATAAATTGTCATTAAAATCTATCACGAGTCGAACTCAACCGGACGATATAAGTATTATAAAACATTGACGAAAATCGTGCGATAATGACATCCACGATAATGACTTTGGTTTGGTAATGTATGTTATATTGGCAATTGTAAAGCACTCGCATGCGAATTACCTGAAGAGAAATACGATCCCACGGTCCCGGGTAAACATTGCACCTCAATAAATCTCGAAGCGCCCTTCAATACGACCTAATGAAAGGTGCTCTTGATATACAGTTCACCTCGAAATATGATACGGAAACATCCATTACTCTTAAGAAGGAAGCGTTAAGTTATTATACAAAGGTAAGAGAAAACCCTAATAGGCCAGTTAGGAGAAAATGTGTGCAGAAGTCAGAGTGAAATGAATTTCCAATGTAAATCTGCGTTTTTATATATTGACTTGATCCCAACGAAGTGCGAAGATGGTACAAGATGGTAGTAATCCTATTGGATTTTTCCATAAATTATATATATTATTCAATTCTTCAGGGACATTTTTTTTTATAGATATTGATATACCTAAGTCAAGGCTAAAATATCAAGCGCTTAGTTATCACCGCTTGTCTACTGGATTTTAGTTTCCCACAACAAGCCCTCATATCATTGCTCCTATAAAAGTTATAGCCTACAAAACTACAATACCAAGAGCATAAAAGACTTATTGAGTACTTTAGCATTAAGCCAGATCTGGATAATTTTTGCTTGAAGCTACATAATTTGAACATTGTACTAAATATATTTACTGAAAGGAAAAGCTTTATGAATTCAGGTGTTATTTTGCGTAACCAATAAAGTAACCATTCTGAAGAAATTGAAATCGATCCTCAGTAAATACATTCAAGTTTCCGGATGAAGGTACGCCGTGTGTTTTTTCCGTTACGATTCTTGACTGCTCACAAATTCCGACTCAAATTAAATTAAAGCTGGATAACAAACTTTCTTTAAACATTACCTATCCTTTCTTTTGATCCTTTTTTGACTTATCGGACATAGCTTCGGCTGTCTTTGACAAATAGTGATTGGCTATGTTGATGACCAATTAAGTGTGGATTAAAACAGTGATAATGTTTCCGTGGGGCAAGCGAAGCAATCAATGCGCAGTATTATGTAATATTGAGAAATTAGCAAAAATGAATTATATGGGATAATTTTTTTTATAAAATATTAATGAAATATCACAGACCTTCAAGATTCAAATGGCTGTCGTGTTTGTCATAAGCAGTTTCCTCTAAAAACAGACCCAGTTGCAATTACAAGATCGAATCCAGCAAAAAGGTGAAAATTCTTTTAACAAAATAAAACTGTAGGGGAGTTTTCCGCGGCTTAATTGAGGCGCGGTGTAGATTATAGATTTACCAAGCGCAAGCTCATTCGGCTCTTTCAATTTTCCTTGTATTGGAATTCGCCGTACTCAAACATTTACAGAGAAAAATAAATTTTCACCGTGTTACAAAAAAAATAGCAAACAATGTTTTCGTGGCTTTTGTATTGTATCTTCGTACAAATTTAATTGTGTGTACTAGTTTTCGCTATTTCTCCACCGTGATTAGTTAAAAAACCTTACCAAATTAGTATCCCATGCCTACCAAAGCAGGCATCAAATAAAATTATCATCATCAAAATCAAATCAAAAAACACTTGGCAGATGCCGCTGCAATCACGAAGTGTCCTTTTTATTTTAATCTGGGACATGAACTATCTGGGTGCCAAGTTTCTTCGAAATTCGTTCTGCGGTTAATAAGAGATTGAATAACAAACATCTAGACAACTTCACAATCTTTCGCATTCATAATGTTAATAAGATTCAATAAGATGTTACAAAATCAACGTTCATGCTTATGCATTTGATGTTACTGCCAGTGCTTTTCAAACTTCTTGAAAGACAAAAGTATATAATATATATTATGCGCAAAGTCTACTACTATTCACAAGTTCACAACCGACTGTCTGTCGAAAATACACTAAATCCAAAGTGTGATCTTTTTGTTTAACATTTTTTTGGTGAAATACTCAGTATTTTCATATAATGGTTACACATTAAGGGTCTTATTAGTACAAATATAAATAAAAAATAATTTGATATGAATTCAATATTATACGCAGTGAAATCCCGGTAATATGTTTAAGTAAAAATGTTCAGATAAAAAAATGATTTTAGTATGTTACCTTATCATAATAATTTATTAAAACGGACATCTCTTTGGAAGTCATTATCCCTTACTTTATATCCTAGACAAGAAATCGACAGAGGATCTCTGGTGTTTTTAATATTTGAGGATCGAGCCGGTTTACCGTCAAAACCTGTTCATTACTTACTTATTTTACTATACATAACAAAATAAAAGAGGTTTCGTTGGTTTTATTAACAGTGGAGAGGTTTCATACACTGACTAAAAGTCTTCGATTGCAACTGGTTTCATACAAGGCCGAAAAAGTAGTCAATCGTAACTGGTTACGAAGATCAGGTTACGTACGCGGCCGAAGCCCAAGAGAAATATTAACCGATGACTTTGAGAAACAGTGCAATACTCATATTCTGTCGAGTGTACATCGTCTCAATTCGTATACTTATTATAGTTGGAAAAGGCGTGCGTCGGCATTAATTGCCGGGCGTGAATGGGTCGAACGGCATTGTTCGGCCATAGGCAAACAAGACCGTGATATAGGACGCTTTATCTACATATTATGTAGGGCAAGAAGCCAACGCTGTCGATTTTCACGGTTCATCGGCTGAATTATGCGAGAAATGTACTCTATATTTGCGAAATATGAGCCGAAATAACCCATTTATAACTTTAGGTAATAATCTTACACATTTTGTTATTTTAATTAAAATTCTCTCTATAATAGATTTGTGGTAATGTCCGGCCTATGTCCGGTAGTGGACGTCTAATAATGTGTCAAAAATATTAATATTTCAAAAAATTCACTGATTTCGTGCCTCACCTCACACAACTATCGAACATTGGAAATGAATCTACCGAATTCGAAAAAGTATGTTGTTTTGACTTGATGACTTCTTTCATAAAGGTTAAGCTACATGGGAAACCCTTAACCCGATCGTCTTTATATGCTCAAATTAGTATGAGTTTTTCCTCAAATTCCAAAATATCAAGCGCTTAGTTATCATGTATTTTTTTTCACTATTTTGGCCATAACTATTTTTTATTTTTGACTTTTAAGAAAAATTCTTTTTGTACCTTAGAGCTCTCGTGAGTACGCGTCTTTTGAGCCTTTTTGAATATCATATCTTTACAACTCTCTTGAGATATAAGGGGTATATTTTTTTATGTAATATTTTCGACACTAATGTATTTATATTATATATTTATATTTATATTTTTAAGTTTCAGTAAAAAAAAATATTAAATATATTTTTTATGCTTAAACCTGCTATGTTTTTGTGTTGCTATGTTTAGGAAAATTAGAAAACATGTAACCGACGCATTTTATTTATAGTTGAAAATTGTTCCATTTAGTTTTTGTACGTTCCCATTGCAATATTGGACCACATCCATCTTAGGTGCGTTGAAATTTCGTCCATTTACCACCCATTAACGTGGACACTGTGGAAAATACTGCATCTTTAATAAAACTCTTACCTTTTAGCCTTTTTTCCTCCGCGCTTTCCCACTTTTCCGCTTCCCAAGAACACAGTTATTTACTGCAAAAGTTTTATTTATTCATTCCTCTTTTCATTTCAGATGAGAATCACAGCTACTGAAAGGAAACCGGCACACATTTGAGGTAATATTTTTTACTTGCTATGTTAGTCTAGCTATAGACATAAAAGTAAAAAAATCAAGGGTTGGTCTTGGACTGTCTGGAACACAATCTGACTACATTTGATTTTTGCCTAGAGCTTAAATTGACTACTACATAATGAGTCTAGCACTCAAATCTACTATGACACAAATTCATTAAAAAATAATAATAAAATAATAAAATTGTCATAAAATATACATAATTTAGCTTAAATTACGCTATTTTCTGATAAGATAACCACAATTTGTAGTATATTTTAAATCTTCTCAAATAGCCAATTCTAAGTAGGTACTGTTCGAATCAATAGCAACGAAAGAGTGAAGCCGAATTTGTAATAAGTGGCTTGACAAGATAAATGTTGGCGTAACATCTTATTTATTCTAGCTTTCCGAACATCCCGACATATT
Organism: Synanthedon vespiformis; assembly: GCA_918317495.1. Lineage (NCBI taxonomy): Eukaryota > Metazoa > Arthropoda > Insecta > Lepidoptera > Sesiidae > Synanthedon > Synanthedon vespiformis. The sequence goes on along the minus strand of OU906966.1, from coordinate 7,560,272 downwards.
AATTTATCATGTGGTGATAACCGAGGATCGCGTAAGATCAAAGACGACTCGGGAACACTCCTCCACAACAAAGGAGCGGCTAATTGAACATTGTTTTCAGAAAAATATCTTTTCATATTGCAAGTTTTTTTTTGTTGCGAAATTCGCCTTTATTTTCTTTAAAATTAATTTTATAAAATGTGAAATTCCGAAGTCTCAGATCACAAAAAATACATAACTTTCTCCCTATAATTTTAGTCACTTATCAAACAAATCTCAAGAAATTTCCATATTGAAAAGTTCTCACCGAATTTGAATATGGCATATAAATTTCAAAGAATTATTTAATAATTAATTTTCAATTATTTAATAAGACTTTCTAATGTCAAAGAAAAGCCAGGCATATACGTAGAGATACTAAATAGGTACTAACTAAATAATTATATTACTCGTAGTTTGTGCCCGGCACGTTCGTTCGTTTTTTGAAAATCCCACAAGAACCTAACAAGTTTCCAGGATAAGAATATCCTTATGCCCCACGTATGTGCTAAGCTTAATATTATGTAGGTAGACTATCATCTATTATGCAATGTATCAACAATAAAATTTGCAATAATTTCTTAGATGTCTTTTAGATTGATGACCCATAAAAAAAGGAACAGAGGGGAAATAGGGTCTCAACTTGGTAGGATCTGGAACGCCTTGTAGGGCCAGCTCAAACAGTATTCTTTACATGATTACAACTTGTTTACAACTTCACTTTGCTGCATTAGAAATTAGAATATTTAAAGTCCACATTTGGCCAACAGATGGCGCTCGCTCGGCAGGTTATATCGCGCTATCGTTTCACTACATTTATCTCTTATTTATAGCTTTAGTCACAAAAGCTTGTCAGCTGCGTGCTTCCCCACGGTGGTTTTCTAGTAATTAATTTTTTCAGCTGGTAGACTAGACTTTTGTCTAGTTCCTACCTCAAACAACAAATATTTATAATTATAATTTATATTAAAATAAAAATCAAATCAATCAATGATGGATGAAGTCAATCTCCTCATCTCATTCTCTAAACTCTAACTAATCTCTTTAATTTAAATTGAATATCTAAATTATCTAATGTTAGTTGTGATTTTAGACTTATCTATTGTTGGATTTGTTGTTGAGTAATTAATAATGAAATGAGTAATGAGTATTGATTAATATGATATGATAACTTTAGTGGCTTTCTTATCTTATTCTTTTTACTAGTTACTCTAGTTAGTTTCTACTTTCTATTCTAATTTCCAACTACTATTTACTACAGACAATAGAGAATTTTCTTCTGCACTAAATTACTTTTACTACTCTTATTTTTTTTTTAATAGGTTCAGTATCACGTACTGACCCTAAATGCACAAAATCCTTACAAATTAGGCGGGCGGAAGTGCCGCCATTTGAACAAAAACTGTTTCGGCCTATATATCTCCATAACCGTGCACTTGAGTCCCAAAATGATAAACCTGTATTGTAAATAAATAAATTTCCTATCCTTCTTGTCCAATATTTTTTTTTCTATCACTTACCATTTACGACTTATTAGGCGAGGATATAAAATACGTACATACAAAATACATATAGAGTTTATATAAATGTATACATATAGAGGGTTATGTAAGCAGTGTGCCTGGGTTTAAAAAAGTTATATAAAACACATGAATTTTCTTGATTGAAGCTCCCCCATAAAAGTGCTATAAGAACGGTGACACGAGTCAGTACATTTTATTGTATCGTGTCAACCCGCCCACGGCCAAAGCCTCCCTCTCGTGTTCTTCGCTTTCTAAGTGTCCTCTAAACGTCATGTTATCGCCAACAGTTTTTATCAGACACTTCGCATAGCTGCGGTGAAGACGAAACATCAGTAGGTAATCTCTAATTTCTATTATGACACATCCATACAATAAATTAAAAATGCGAAAGAAAGCTGTCTGTCTGCTACCTTTTCACGCCTTAATTACTCAACCTATCTTCATGAAATTTTGCATAAACGTTGTCAGAGATATATGAAAGGATATAGGATACCTTTCATCCAGATAAAAAGTACTGTTCCCGAGTGTTCGTCTAAAATATAAAGATCTGGGCGCGCGAAGCCACCGTCGTCACATCACCGCGATAACAATGTTAGCCGTTATTATTCCTGTATCATATTTGTATATTTGCCCGGACGAAGTCGCGGGCACCAGCTAGTATTAAAATACGTGTATATATGCATATACATAATAAAAATACATAATAAATAAATATCTTCATACATTCCACACAGCACCATCTAGTTCCACAGTAAGCAACTAATGTTTGTATTATGGTTGATATAGTACATAGATTACTTTTTTTGTAAATAATTACAAACATAAATATAAAACAAACATCAGAAAGTGATAACACAAAAATTTGCTCCTTGCGGGATTCGAACCCGCGACCGTTTGGTTAACAGCTAGGGTTACTAGCCACTAGACCAAACGTGCTGTCAAATTACAAATACTTTTGTGTATGTACTGTTTGTTTATCTTTGCTGTGACACAAATGTGATTGTTTCCAGTGGCATCTTAAGTTCTTGCGTCGTATTTTATTCCATTATTCTATCTTCCCCGAGAAACTGCTCTGAAGTAAGTACTTTTCACATCGAGTTTAACATTTTTTTTATGAAACAATAATTTAAGATTGGCCCTAATAAAAGTACAAGTATATTGTATATTTTATAATTTTTAGTTACATAAGACGTATATATTGTTTAGTAACACACTGGCATAACAGTTCTTTTCATTTCACAATTTTATTTATTAACTAGCGACCCGCTCCCGACGTCGCCCAGGATGCAATAACGAAGATTCTCTTTCTCGTTTATTTCCTCTTTTATCCCTCTTTCCATAACTTTCAAATTAAATAGTATTTATTTAAAAAAAAAAAAACTTCACATGTAAATTTTTAATGAAAACTATTTTTGACAATATCTCATAAATTACAGAATTTGGATAGATACCTAATTAAATGACTTCAAACAATTTTCTCGTGGATGCCATTGTCAAAACTGGACCAAATTGAAATGGGACCACACGCGAAGCAATTACAGTCGAATTGAGAACCTCCTTTTTTGAAAGTCAGTTGAAAAGTAAAAAAAATTTTCTGAGTACGAATTAATACAAGTTTTAAAACTAACGACACTAACGACATAACAAGCCAAGTTCCTCGTCCGTTTTATGGGGTGCATTGGATCTTGTTGAACAGGCTTAAGTATAGGCTGTAAGTAAACGGAGTTTAGTTATTTTCTCCTCGCTTTAAATAGCTTTAATTGTTAACGACTACGAAGCACGTGTTGTTTGACATTTAAAAATTACTATTATTTCGTTTCAAGTGTCGCTTACACGGCCATCAATCACTCATTCATTCAATTGAGCATTATTAATGCCTCCAATTAGGTACTTACTCTAATTAGGCAGAGTTTAATTTGAAATTTTGCACATGGCTGAGTTCACAGTCATCCACAGGTGAGAGAGTACAAAGAACTGTCTAAACTGCTTTTTATTTTTATTACTAACTAGCTGTTGCACGCGACTTCGTCCGCGTAACTTCATAAAATATAATACATTCGTGTCTGTGAAACCATGGAAATACACATACAAAATTTCAACCCAATCGCTAAAGCCGTTTAGTAGTTGGCATACCGACAGCAGCGCCACCTACCGGGTCCAATTGTATTTTTAAATAATCCAGGAAATCATCGAAATATCCATATAAAATTTCAACCCAATCGGTTCAGCCGTTTAGAAGTTATGTTAAAAAGATAAGTACGGAAGGATAATTCTTACTACCCGTTTTCCCGTAGGAATGAAGCATTTTCCCGCGGTAAAAAGTAGCCTATGTTCATCACGGATAATGTCGGCTTCTAATGGTAAAAGAATTTCTCAAATCGATCCAGTAGTTTCGGAGCCAATTCAATACAAACAAACAAACAAACGAATCTTTGCTCTTTATAATATTAGTATAGACAATATAGCTAACCAGTGAATTAGGATGTAGTTGCCCTGACGCAGTTAGTTTAATGGAGACTTTAAAAATTATAATCAGTGTCGAACATTTCCAATTTTACTATGCAGTAAATCATTCCGCATAATTAGTCTTAGAAATGTGCGACTTGATGAATGTACCACAGTGTGTGGTGCAAGTGATAAAAGCGTAGGCGCTAATAATTTATTTTAATAAGAAATTAATTATTTTTTCCTTAAAAATTCATTAAATTTGCATTTGTCACGTTTTAACTCAATGTATGAATGAAGCCACTTGATATATTTGACAATAATTACTCACATCGGGGGGAAAACAAACATTATTCGTAGACAAGCTAGTTAATATGCATAATTAATAATTAAATAAGAAATTATAAAAAACTCCATAACTCTTAAACGAATTAACTTGATTTTCATGAAACTTGGTAGATAAACATTTTAGACGTACGGGCAGTAACTCTTATTTAATCTGAGGTACGGATCAATGACAGGTTTAAAGTTTTTTATATGTAAGAACGAAAGTCTATGAAAAACAGAATAGAAAAAAATCAAGAATACTTGAATTGATAATTCAAAATACTGTAAAACGAGCAAGAGGTACTAATTTTATAAACAAATTTTCTTGAAGATAAGACCGAGATCGATTTCGGGGTATCCGGTCCAAACGCTATCTTTTATATTAAGTTCGCTCGCTCAGCGTTAGATGGCGTTAGCTGTAGCCAGCGTCCTATTAAAAAATAAACAATTTAAAAAATAATTTTCCCGAAGATAAGACCCTGACAGATCGATTTCTAAACCTAAAAAACGCCTAACTCTAGATTTATGTCAAAATTGTTAGATCCGTTTGCGAGATCGTCGTTGCATACAAGAATTCCTCGTTTAGTATTATAAGAGAAAAAAAGGTGGACAATATCGTAAATGGGAAGACGACATTAAAAAGGTGGCAGGAACGATATGGATGAGAAAAACCATAGAAAAACAAAAGATAGATCGTTATGGAGAATACTTGGGGAGGCCTATGCTGGAAAGCAAAACAATTAAGAAACCAGTGTCTAATATGAAGTTTTTTTTATTATCTAAATTTTATCTAAAAAAAAAATATTACTTGTAGAAATAAGATAAAATGTAACTTATAAGGATTGTAAATAAAAGGCTATTATTATTATTATACACATATATTTATTTTCTATCTCAATTCTAAATTTTTTACAATAAATATTATTAAAAAGAAAATATTATTATTATTATTATTATTATTATAAGATAGCTATGAACACTTAATATAATTCTACTTAACATTAATAATTAATTTGCGCAAAAGTATCATTTGTCGCTGGAAGTTTCTAAATTGCAGAGGCGACTGCGAGCGGCACCCCTATTTCGTTACGTCTATGTTTGGTCCACAAGGCAACTTATTTGCCTGACGAATCGCCGTTTAGATAACAACAAATTAATTGTAACAAACTAATTGGGCACTCGATAAATCTATTTGCTTTAATGACGGATCACTAACTTAATTTGGATATTGATGTTTATTCATTAAACATTGAAATAAATTGAAACAGGAACTGCTTTATGCAATGATCCAGTTAAATGAACATAAATTAATAACATAACTCTATCAGTCTATACTTATGTTGTTATAGGTTCTAGTATTTTAGTGTTATGGTTTTACTAATAGAAATAATCTTCACAAGTTTTAAAGTTAACGTATAACGTTATACAATTAAATTACCGGAAACTAATACTTGTTTGGAAAGATATTTATTACTACGGGGTTAATCGGTGAGAAACCTCCGTATTTAGTCGTTAACAAGATATCTATATCTATACATCTTTATTAATATTATAAAGAGAAAAGATTTGTATATTTGTAATGAATAACAGAGGACATTAGCACAGCGAAGAAAAGTGGAAAAGTGGAGAAAAGGTACGACAATTAGTATAATAAACTATAGAAATAGTGACGTATGTATTGTACGGACTCGAACAGTTGGAGTAATTCAAGGCCATTTTTACTAATGTTCTTTTATTATCCTTTGAAACAAACGACCGTACGTACTTACATTCTTTACCAAATACAAAATGGATGTAGTAAGACTACGCACATGATCGCAACAAAACCTACGGCACGCTCCCTGCCATATAATAACAGGCACATAATAAGAGGTGATTTCTCCGTTAGCACTAGGGCTGTCACTGAAAATAAAATGATAATATTTTTGTAGTGAAAACTTCTTTGCGTGTAGCATTTTTGAAATGAAAAAAAAAAAAAAACATTGAACTCGCGACACTGTCATGTAATGTAATTTTGTGAAGAATACTGAACGTATACTTGGAACAAGCAGTCAATAATTTGACTTCGCCAAGCAGTTTCAACTTCGAGAATGAAGTCAATCTTCGTATCCAGCTAAAATAGGCAGCGTTTGGGAAACTCCTAGAGACGTATAGAAAAGTTTTCGATTGGTGTATATTGCCACAGATGACATAATATGTGACGCTGAAACGTATTTTCTAAATAAGAGCCTTGGAAGAAAATACAACGTTACTCAACGAGCTATGAAGAGGGCTGACCTCAGGCTCACTCTGTGAGATCGATTCACATAATAATATGATGAGATCCGCACACAATCCAAAGTCATCGAGATAATAAACAGATCACAAAGTACGAGATGAACAGACACTGGATCCAGACTGCTTATGTCTGGTACTATTGGAGAATTATGAGGGAGACCGTCGATCGATGAGGGAGACCTATGTTTTTTTTATTTAGACCAGACCAAGACCAGCTTATTATTTTTTTTAATAACAAGAGGCAGGCCGTCTGATGGTTTCGCAAGGAATGCCAAACCTTTAGTCCTATAAAGGTCTACATTAATTTCCAACTATCACTTTATCTACAAATTTTTAAATGAAAAAATGTAATCGTTACCTATCGTTTGTTTGCGGTTAAATATTCACATAAAATTTTGAATTTAACACAACAGAGCATCGTATTACGTTACCTGTAGATTTTTCTCGTTAATTAATATTTGCAATAATTTATACTGTATATAATAATTAATTTTGTTAGCCATTCAATGTACCTACTTTTTCAATTTTGATTTGTGCATCTGTCTTTTGTTTGAACTAATCAACAGACTAAAAGGTTGAGCAGATTTCTAAAAAAAGTTAATATTTTTTAATTCTCCTAAAAGCTTTGCGTGATGAACGGTGCTTATGTCCGCGACACGTCACATAAATAATATAACTATTTTTAACAAAAAAAAAAAAGGGACCACATGGGAAGCACCAGATTTCAAATAAAAAAATAATCATCAAAATCGTTTCATCCAGTCGAAAATTCTGAGGTTACAAGCTTAAAAAAAATACAATCGAATTGAGAATCTCTTCCTTTTTTTTGGAAGTCGGTTAAAAAAAATGATTTGTTATTGGCAGCCCTGAAAGCAAACGCTCTAGTACCCATATCTCCCGCGGTCCCTAAGGGATCCGAAGCGCGTTTGAAGCGTTGGACCGATTACAAAGAAGTTCGATGTCCATAAATAAATAGGGAACGGAATTTCTTCATGTTTTCCTCGTCGTTCTGAGGGTTAAATGGCACGATTGTAGACAGAAAGGACGAGACGCGAATTGATTTTTAAGGTTCAGCAGAAATTCTCTTGGCACGTTACACTATTCGCTTTCGGCTATGTTTTAATGAATCACTCCGGAAAATCGAATGTTATTATGATAAAATCTCTATTATTGAGCTTTTTTTTTACCCTTTCCCTTTCTTGTTTAGCAACGAACTACCACAAGTTTCATGAAAATCAGTTAATTCGTTTAAGAGTTATGGAAGACCATAATAATATTATAAACCACTGGACCGATTTAAAAAAAATCTTTCACCTAAGTATATCGAAAGCTAAATTATTAGCGAGTAAGATAGGCTAGATTTTGTGATATAAAGATTAGTAAGCACGGTTTTAATTAAACACAGCCAGTATATTTATGAACAGACTGAAAACAAAACCAGATTATTATTAAGATTCGAGACACTACAAATATTTCATAGCTATTGTGATTCAACTCGAGTATTGCGTTTATTGTCGCTGACTCACAGTTCCTACTTAGAACTGGACTTGTATTATGATCTCTTCATTCCTTACGGAGCAGTTTACAGTGGAAATTTAATACTGGCATGTTATAAATAAAGACAGTATAAAATTATTATACTGTTTTTATTATAAAATAATAAAAAACAGTAAAAATAGTGGATCCAGGCTGCTTCTGACCGGTCCAATTGGAAAATTTTGGGGGAGGCCTATGTCCAGCAGTGACTAAAATTATTAATTTAAATTGTGTCTTCTTGTGCGGCTTCAAGGTGAAAAATTCTCTTACTAGGGGTTTTTTTAATATTTCTCATACTAGATTTAGGTTTTTTTTAGGTACCTTTTAGCGGTTGCACGCGACTTCGTCTGCGTAGTTTATAAAATATAGCCTATTTATCAAGTTACGCGTTTATAAATAGGCTATGTTATGTAGCTTTCTATTTTTTGAGTTATTTATTAGTTATAGTTATATCTATAGTTATTTTTGAGTTTATTCATTACAAACAAAAATACATTTTCTTTTCTCTTTATAATATTAGTAAAAGTTTTCAAATAGGCTACGTATACAATACGTGTTCAAATACTTTCAGAAGTGTATCAAAAATCCAAATACATTTGCTTTTCTGTTAGAAAAATAGTAAAAAAAGTAAAAATTTTCTAAATTATTGCGCAAATGCAATACCTAGTGTATAAGTTAAAATAATCAAACACGAGATAGTAGCAGTACGTATACTTTAGTACACCGGCATTCATCCCAACATTTCAACGTCAATATAAAAAATATGCTTCCAATATTACCGTGACCGCGAAGTCATTTTTCTGTAACGCATAAAAATGAAAAAAGCCGGTCGTAGGTCATTTTTACCGTTTCTCCTGACGGGTTGAAATATTATAGCTTTCTTTGGGCCCGTATTCCGACGAATAGCTCCGATACTTACACGATGGAAAATATCTAATTTGTCACGCAAGTATTTCAATACGTATTTCTTCCAAAAGAAGATATAAAAAGCAATTTATCGAAAGTTTGGTGAGTTTCTTTCGGCTCTTTGCAACTATATAGATGTAAGTATGTGTATGTTACAAACACTGCGTTTGTTAAGCGAGATCTTTTTCAAACAATTATTATGATAGGATTTAGGACAGGATAGAAGATTTTATCCAAAAACACATGCTAGGTACAAATTACCACACTTTTTATAAGTAGGTTTCTTTCCGGTTAGGTAATCATCGAAAGTCATTTATCACTAGCTGGCGCCCGCGACTTAGTCCGCGTAGGAAAAGAAAAAAAATCCCACCCTGTGTACTGTACGTCTAAATGTTTATCTAATCTATCCAATCTAAATGTCTAAATGTTTAAATTTCAAAAAAACAGTTAATTCGTTTAAGAGTTATGGAGGAACATACATAATACGTTTATTATTAGAATTGATTGATAACAATATAAATGATTAATGAAATTATTTCTTTTCACAGATTAAATGCAGATATCACCAATTTAGGTAGGTAACTCTTTGAAAAATATATCGAGGACAACTCGTAACTTTGTAACTTTGAGAATAAGTAAAATGTATTTTTAAAAATTTACGAATTAACTCTTATCTTCTAACTCTAACTCTTTTAATGTTAATTTTAACAAATGTTATGTGAACATTTTTATACGAGGCTTAAATATCAAAAATGCCCCTGAGGTACTCAAATTTTGATTTATTATTAAATTTCCCTGGACTTATATTCTGTATTCAATCTAATATGTAGAAGTAAGGTAGCAACTGATTACTGACAAGTCTGACAATAATGAAATTATCAAAGGAAAGGAATCTTCGCTGGAAGTCACCCGGAAAACTCCATTCCGGGATTTTTTTATTCAGTTATTGCACCCAATTTGCAACTCCGTAGCAAAATCGGCGCCTGCCTCTATTGAATTACCCTTCAGCTTCCTGACGCCAATTCAAATGAGCTCTGTACATAGTTCACTTTCAAACAAATCTTTCAACCAATAGAGGTCTATTTGAGACGGTCAATTTTATGTAGACTTTCATCCGTACTGACTTTCTAAGACATTGACATTCGGAGGTCAAAGTTTTTACGTCTTGAAAGGTTGCACCATTTTCTCAACCTAGTAGTTTGATGTTAAGGTCACAGTAATTGAATTTAAGATGGAACTATATGATATTTCTCGACAAAAGCTTTCAAGAACTCACTTTCCAACTCGAGCAGCTTACCAATTACTATCTAATTCCATGAGTACTCAAGTCATTGGTTATTGAATAAAAAAAAACATGACACATTTCTGTGATATAATATGGGGGTTTGGAACGAAACAAAAAATTAAAATTTTCGCTGCTTAAATTCTTGTAATTACTGACTTAAAGCTATATTTTTTTTTCATGAAGATGAATGATTTTTTTCAATCTAGCTATAATGTAGATTTAAAATTGGGTTTTCAATAGAAAAACCTTTATAATTACCATGTCGGCGTATGTTTTATTATTTTCATACATACTGACTTCACTCGCTCGTACAACTTGTACTTAAATGTTTCTGCTTTATATAGACTATTCAGCCAACATCAATTTGCAGGCAAAAATTATTAATAAAAGAATTCTGCGTCATGGATTCTGCTGCCACCCCAAAAATAAATAGAGCAATGAATGCGTGGGACGAAGAATAAAACACTTAGTAAATAATACTGTAAAAACTTAGCTGTTTATCTTGTTGTAATCATTCTTGATAAAATGTGGTGCAAAGGTCGGGGTTCGTAAGATTATCTAGCATAAACAATGGCTCTTCAATTAATTAATAAAGGGTTTATTGTGAGAATTTGTTGACACATTTGATTGATCTGGGGTCTGCTGACAGCATTGCAAACTGCTGACTTAGAACATTGTCAACCTCTAGCTAGATATCTTTAAGCCTCACACATATTAGATGGAAAATCTAAAGTAAGCCATTCTGCTAATCAGAGCATATCGTGGTATCTTATTTCTGTTGTCCGGCCGATCTTTGTGTAGGTTTTTTTAAAATTATTTTTTCTGAATTCAAACCTATTGATAGATGGTTGAACATTTGCTCATAACTTGGCTACTATCTCTGGAATAGGTTACATTCATGAGTTGTGTACTTGTAGTTGCGCTCCAACTATGAACGATTTTAGGCTTTTTTTTTTTCAGAAACTGCATGAAAAGCAAATATTGTGTCTGTACGTTTTAAATTATAAATTGACTTATGTGTATATTGAACGTATTTTAAAGGTGCTCTAAAGTAATAAATTTTAAGGATTTTGGTAGTATGTATTATAACCACAGAAGAAACAAAGGACTACGTTTTTATGGATAGCCAATGGGGTGCACATTATATCAAATCAAAATCAAAATATTTATTTATCAATTAGGTTTCTACAAGAAACTCTTTTGATCGTCATTATAAATTTAAATTTAAATTTACCATTTACAATGTTACCATTTATCATAATGTAAAAACCATAATTTCATTTTTACTTTAGTCCTTCTTCCTAGCTTTACAGTTAAGGAAATTCTTATGGTACTATATTTTACCTAATAGTCACCAAATACATTATAAACGTAGTTATTTCTCAATTTTGATTGTTTTCCTTAAAAACCTATATACTGCTTTACTGACCGTGTTTTTTTAATGCTATAAAGCTTTGATGCTCTTAATGAAATGGCTGCCATCAAAGGCGGCGACTTAACAGCAATAAATCTTAAATAATTTATGAAAAAAAAGCCTGTTTAAAATTCATCTCGCATGAATCCTTTAGAGGGCAGGAAAAAGCCAAAAATTGAGGACGGTTGACGACGGAATAACTTTAAGGAAACGCAGAGTAGCGACAGATTGGAAGGAATTTAATAAAGTCATTTGCAAATTTTTAAAGCTAGATGGTTTGCTACCTGTGCTTACTTTGAATAATATATTATTTATAGGAGATATTTAATTTATTGATTTATATTTATTCATCATATTATGGTGTCATGTCGCATTACCGAATACTAGGCACTTTTCAAATTTCAACACTTAGATTTTTTCCATCTCAAGTAACTAAAAAGTATTAAAAAACTCAGTTTTACTAAATTATTATTATATTATCTGAACTTGTAACATCTGTGTTCCCAATCACGAATAGCATCTGTGTTTCAAAGTCCAGTCACGTTATCAAATCTGGCTAAAACTAAGATGTAAGTATGTGAAGTCTTCAAATTATTTGAAGTAACGTTTTCTGATTAAACCACTACATTCAATCTATTGCCAATTGTATTAAGATCAGGAACAGCAGATGATTTTCTTTTGCGCCCGTTTTCAAACTCTATCTTCAGTATCTATCCATAGGAGGGCTGTACTGTGGATAGAAATTTGTATGAGATATTATCTGCTTTGTGCATTTCTATAATGTTTTGACAGTTAACCTCAGATACGTCAAGTTACTATAGTTAAGGATTTGCCCTATCCGTAGATTTTTAGCGATCATAATACCTATGGATCACACAGAAAACTTATAAATTATGCAAAAATATTGCATTACTAATAAAATTCTGATTTAGTTTTTAATGTCAAAGCAATGACGAGCGGTGATGAAAGTGATTCTGGGATATTGAACATCATTTCACTTCAAATAAAAATTACAGAATTACAGAGAATCAATCAAAAATTTACAGAGACGTCCCGTTCCGACATTTCACTTTTTAATAAATAATGGTACTTTATTAACAAAATAACATTTACTTAATATATCAAGTTGTAAATTATGTATTGCTTAATATATTGGTAACAGTAACAATTTTATTTAAGTCCATTTTAGTGAGTTTTTTTCTCTCTTAGCAAAAGATAGATAGCTGTTACTGGAGCTTGTGAAACCCAATTTGAAAATAGATAAGATATCGCAAATAGTTAGTTATCCGTAACCAGAGATACTTTATTGAAAACCGGCGTTATACAATAATTATGTTTAGTCAAACAGTAACCCTTGTCTGTTATAGAATGAAAACAATTGCTACTGACTATAACAAAATAGTAAGCCAATTTTATAACAACAAACGAAAGGAAATACCCAATTTGCAAATAACACGAAAGTGGAGCAGTCATTGACCTGAAGTTCGTGCGTTCAAACGTCAACTTTTTTTGTGTGTACCATTCAAATATGAAGTGTACAAGGTATGGAATTTTTAAGCAGCCTAATATAATAGAAAAACAGGTATGATTTATTTTGTGCCGTGTATTTTCTGGCACAATTTCCTAGTTGAACTTTGAAACTGTTGAGTTGAGACGTACGAGTGGCTAATAAAATTGAATATCGCTTTTAAAGTTGTCTTTTTGTGACTTATTTTATTTAAACGTATACATGTACTGCGTTTGTCCATTATTAGCGAGGTTATGTTTAATTTTAGGATATCAAGAAAAAATAATTTATTTTTAGTTAAAAATTGGCTTACCTTTGCATGAGCCCCAAACAGTGTTCTCTTATGTTATAAACTAGCTTTTGCCTCTGACTTCGACCGGGGTTTTTTTTACTTAGGCGTTTTTTTCTGCATGAACAAAGTATCGCTGACAACGTGAAACAAAATCACTAAGCGAAATTTCATGATGCAGTTTACTAGTTAAGGCGTGAAAGCTTGACAAACAAACGAACTCACTTTGGCATTTATGATGTTAGTTGGGATTATTGTCCCCCTTTGTAATTCCTAGAAGTATTCGCCAAATTATTCAAGTCATGAATTAGTTTCGTGGTCCCAACCGAAGAGCTGAATTGTCGTAAACCCAGCACGCACATCATGTGAGCATTTCCAACACGATTCTTGCCCGTTAGAAAATTACATCCTTACTAATATTATAAATGTGAATGTGAGTTTGTTTGTTTGTTACGCTTTCACGCAAAATCTAGTGAACCGATCACCATGAAATTTTTCATACACTTTGTCTGGGACACCAGAAAGGAAATAGGGTACCTTTCATCGTATTATAATAAATATTAGATTTATTATAATAAATATTAGAGTTTCTTTATCAAAATACTTCATATTGAGAACGTTTTATTATTTTTTTAAGTACATGTTTTATTTATTATACATCGGCTTACAGAGGAAGTAAGCGTAAAACATATGTTATATTTTTATTTATTTATTTATTAAATGTCACGCGTTTTTTGCTGAAATTCGTGATCGCTATAAAGACACTAGCCTTTTTATTTTCTTTAAAAAATTCCAAGTCAAATCTCTGAATATAAATAGGTTTTATTACCATTTTTAGCTGTTACAGGAAGAGCGGAAATATCTGCAGTAAAGGACAGCATACAATAAATTTCGCATACTACGCTACGACGAGTGGATTCTCATAAAATATTCCCAGTACTTGCGCGACGAGCGAATGTAAAAAAAATATATATGAAAAATTATGTTCGCATGCGTTGCACTTTCGCACGCCTTTGGACTAACAAGCGCGCTGCGGTTTTTAACACTGCTATGCTAGTACTAGGGCGCTTTTAACAGAAATGTTTACACAGAGCACAAAAAACGCGTTCGGCCCAAGTCATAAGCTCAAGCGGGATCCACATATGTATGAGCAAACATATATATTAGCAAAAAAGTCATGACCTAACTAAAAAATTCAAATGCTTGAGTATCTTTGAGGGTTTTTACAAAATTTATTTTTGATTTTTGATGTTAGCAAAGCGTTCAGTGTTCAAAAAATGTCGTTAGTGACTAAAAATTGTAACTAAAAACTAAAATGTATGTTAGCAAACATTTAGGAAAAAAGTCAAGATATAACTAAAAGAACTCAAATGATTCTTTGAGCGTTTCTACAAAATTTATATTTGATTTTTGATGTTAGCAAAGATTTCAATGTCCAAAAGATTTCGTTAATGACTAAAAATGTTAACTAAAAGCTAAAATTCTATTCACCGGGCGTTATTAATAATCGCTATAACTTTAAAATTTTAATTACCCGCTACCTCCTATCACTTACGCATCGAATAAAAGCGTAAACGATGATGTGTTTGAACAAACATAAACATCCACATCAAATTGGGGGAGCTGTTATTAGACTAGCAAATAAAAAGGCTGCCGGAAACCAAATAATTGACTAAAAATCGCTCGCGTATTACGCAAACACAGTGGCGTAAACAAGTTTCAGTTTACATTATACCTAGTACCTACCTACGTATCAGTATAGCATGTTCGATCGCGATGGTCTATGGGCTACTTAATTGTGAACTTCATTCGCAACAAGTGTTACAGTATCTAAAAATCATATATAACTGAACCTTCTTCGCTAATCAGTCTCTTCAGAAAGCAGCGTGAATATCCCCCTCAGTAATTTCTGAGATTAGCTCGCACAGACAGACAGAAATGGGTGTGGAATTCAATGGGCGATAATTATGTATGGTGTGTGAAGATGCACTCTTGAGTCACGGTAGACATGCGTCATTAGGCCTTACGAGCACTGGTTCAAAACAGAATGTGTTTTATTTATATTTAGGGAAACGACATGACCCACGCAGTGGCATTATTAATAAAATTATTTGGTGCTGAAAAAGGCTGATAAAAATTTCCAGGAGTTGAAAATTTGTGATTTTATAGGCTCTTTCAGAATTTCGACTTTGCCACCTAGTGTCTTAACCGCTTGCGCCAACAATTTGAAAAAATAAAGTGAAGACTAATATATCCTTTCATACTCATTTTACGATAAAACCAATTATATAATAATTCAAACGAAATATTTCCTATAATTTATGTTATAGCCCTTTTTTGTAAAATTTGCGTAGGACTAGCACCGCAAATTCTACTCCAGGTAAAACGTGACTGTACTAAACCGATTAAAAAACATTTTATGTTATATCAAGGCGTTCTTAACCGCGGGGCACAGCAACTGTAAAATAATAATAATTTTCAAAGCAACTAATGTCATTTTGCGACTAGAAAGACAGGAATCTCTAAAAAAGAAATTTTGTTATTCGATTATCCAAATACCACTCCGCGCTTAAAACGATGGACGTAAAGCTTTAATAAAAAGTCGGACCGTTGAGTACTTCCTCTGCATATGTCGAATAAAACAAATCATTTATTAACGAGTAAAAAACATTAAACACATTTGACGTCATAGGAAACATGAGCTTAATTTATGTTTGTGCATCGATATTTACAAAGACACTTTTAAACTGGAAGTTTCAAACGTGCGTTTCAATCTTTTTTGTATGTATATTGTAGGGTTATTGATTGGGTCTTTAGGCGACCATAAAGTGTTCCTTTTTGAGGGTGGAGTGGGGAGTAACCATCGAATTAATATAACTCCTGGGAGTAACCTGTACCCCTGACATAATCAAAGATCTTTTTTATCGGTTTTAAATTTTTCTCTTAAATAGATTTATTTAGTTTTATGCATTTAAGCTCCTGGAATGGCAAGGACTTGGCATCAATGTTAATGGCGAGTATATCACTCACCTTCGGTTTGCCGATGATATTGTGATCTTGGCGGGATCGATGGGAGACCTCGGCACGATGCTCGAAGACCTCAACCGAGTTTCTCAAAGGGTGGGCCTTAAGATGAATATGGACAAGACGAAAGTTATGTCAAATGTCCATGTTGTGCCTACCCCAGTAACAGTTGGGAACTCAACTCTCGAAGTTGTTGACGAATACATATACCTGGGACAAATAGTCCAGTAAGGTAGAGCCAACTTCGAGAGGGAGGTCAATCGTCGAATCCAGCTCGGATGGGCAGCGTTCGGGAAGCTCCGAGACATCTTCTCTTCCAAAATTCCTCAGTGTCTTAAGACAAAAGTGTTCGACCAATGTGTGTTGCCAGTGATGACATATGGCGCTGAAACGTGGTCTCTAACCATGGGCCTCGTAAGGAAGCTCAATGTCGCTCAACGAGCTATGGAAAGGGCTATGCTCGGGGTTACACTGCGAGATCGAATCAGAAATGAGGAGATCCGTAGACGTACGAAAGTTACCGACATAAGCCGTCGGATCAGTAAGTTGAAGTGGCAGTGGGCAGGGCACATAGTACGAAGAGCCGACGGCCGCTGGGGCCGGAAGGTTCTCGAGTGGAGGCCACGGACCAGCAAGCGCAGCGTAGGACGTCCACCCACAAGGTGGACAGATGACCTAATAAGGGCCGCGGGTCGACGGTGGATCCAGGCTGCTTCTGACCGGTCCAATTGGAAAATTTTGGGGGAGGCCTATGTCCAGCAGTGGACGTCCTACGGCTGAGATGATGATGATGATGATGATGAGTTTTATGGTTATTTCTGCAATCTTTATGCAATACTTTAGAAATTTTTCGCGACAGTCCTTTGTTTGCATAATTTTGGTAATAGTTTCTCTATCTAAATTTTTATCTATTTCAATTTCTAAGTTGAGTCGCGCAACCGCAAACCTGGGACACTGGATCAAAAGATGCTCAACAGTTTCCTGCACCCCAGGCTCGCAAGGGCAGTCGGAACTGGAGTGTACCGTCAGCCTGTCTACCATGCTTTGTAATAAATATGTATGAAAAATACTATAACTACTAAGGGTAGTACTGTTTTAAGGCGACACAGTAACTACTCCCTTACGAAATAGCCGGTCGTCTTACAGAAGAGATAACCGTACATATGCTTCGGTTGAATAAGAGATGTCAGAGCTTATTCTCTTGTCCCCTTCTAATCCCTTATCATTAATCTATCAAGCAATATCATAAAAATAGCACACGTGCTGTTAATTCTACCGTACGTTACTAACTATTGGCTGGATGTATCCTGCAATTTCTATGTATACACAAACCTTCCTCGTTTATCGCTCTTTCCATTAAGCCATTGGGTAGCTTAAAACAAGTTAAAAAGCCATTTTATTTCCTAATATGTATAGAAAATATAGATGGCTAACTTACAATATCTTTTGCACGCGATTTCTTCCGCGTGGAACTTGGTATTATCGAGTTTCTTCGGGAACTCTTCCAAATTTCGCTATAAAAAGTAGCCCAGTGAGAATCGCGGCTTCTACAAAGTTTCTTTGTAAAGAACTTTGTTCAAATCTCTACTTAAACTTTTATTATTATATCTTAAGATGAAGTTCACGCAAGCGATGTCGCGAATACCAGTCAATGTATAAGTTACATAATATGTTTAAAGTACATGATTCAAGCGCTTCCAGTTTTCGTATATCTTTGATTATTTATTTTCATTGAAAGGTCATCGCCTCTGTATATAAATATTCGTTTCGCTATGAAACGTTTTATTACAAGTGGGTACTTGCAAGTTATGCTATAATTGGACGAATGATTCAGGGTTAAAAATGTTTTCCCAGACGTCTGGTGAACCAATAAAGCTCTATAATTTAATATTTCAACATTTTATTTCACATGTATGAGCTATGATTTTTTTTAAGTAATTTAAGTATACAGGCAAAAATTGAATTTTGGAATAACTAAAACTGGTTGAGTATTCGTTTTGAAGTCCAAGGGTGGGCCTTGGAAACCCTCTTTTTATAAAAGGTAGCGGCCCTGGATAAATTTGATGGTATGGTGTACCTATAAATGGCTACCGTCGCCTGAGGACACAAACAATTTAGGAATTTGTTAACAGAATGCTTCGAAAATTTAAATTAAGGGTATATCATATCTTTGCTACTATATTTTTACCATCCACCCCTAATTTTAGCCCTGTGATAAATAAAACAACACAGCCAATTTTGTTTTTTACGAGTGAACTACGGAAGCTTCGTTGCTTCCAAAAATAATTGGTGTTTATAAGGCAGTAGATACACTAACAACAAAAGTTACGTTGAAAATATTATCATGTTATTTTTTTTGTTACATTAAATAGATATGTTATACTAAATTCTTTTAAGAAATATCTATGCGGATCTCATTATTTATTTGTCTTGCAAACACGAAAATGTCGTATATATTTTATATCTATTCAAATAAAGTCGCTCTATTTCTCCGCTAACTACTTCTAAACCATCCAACGGATTTTGATACGGTTTTCATTAATGGAAAGAGCGATACACGAGGAAGATTTATGTATGTATGTGCAGAAAAAAGAAATAGATCGTTAAATGTGTTGCTAAGCGCAAAAATTGAATGAAGCAAATGTAAATATTTGGACGATAAGCGCCCTCAAAAAGCTATTGTTAAAGCTTAAACAGGACAAACACCAGAAAACCACAACAAATAGGGAAAGGGCCGAAACGGGCCTAACAAAATTGATGGCTATGAAAGCGGTCGCTAATGACAGAAGCAATCAAACGAACCGATTAACCTTTCCAAATCCAATGGGGTTTGTGCTAATGCTATTTAAACGTACAGTAGGTAAACTTTGTTTAGTTAGAGAATGCATGTTTAGTAAATTCAATGATGGTCTAGTTTAGTGGCTAGTACCGTATATTAACCAACCAATAAAAAAATACTACGACGCTGATGCGTGTGCAAATGATTTTTGTCATCGGCCCAGGTCTCAAATTAATTCGTACGGGTTATACAACATGCTGTTATTTCACTATTAGGTTTTCTAATAAAGCGGTGGCTACCGCAACCAGACACGCGGCCAGATTAATGAGTACAGCTACAAAGCACTACACAGATGGTTTTGATTACTGTGACATTGGTCGGTCGTGTGACCTTGCGCAAGATCATATTGATTACAAGTCGTGAATTGAGCTCGTATGATTCAAGTGAACGCGTCCCATCCGTACCACTAATTAATCGTGCATGACTTAACCGGAGGGATGTTGACGTATATCATTGACAATGTACACATAGTGGAATATAGATCGGATCGAACTCTATAATGGCACACTAGTTGCCACGTTATAATGATAAACTTTGTATGGGCCCTGCTCAAAATCTGAATGAAAAAAAGTGTCAAATTGTGTGAAATATATAATCTTGAAACGAGCTGACCTGGCGAACTTCGTACCGTCTCAAAATCATTGTTAAATAAGATAATATTTATTAATCACACTTTGCACATCACAACAACATGAGACCGATCGATTTGACAGAACAATTTCTTTCTATAGTAATTTTCTGTTTATTATTTTTAATTTTTTCCTAATTCTAATGGTTATTCTGCTATTCGGGACGGAGACGGATTGGTCCAGCCGTTGTCGAGTTATAAGTGGTGTAACTAACACGATTTTCTTTGATGAATAATATCATGAAACCCCCTTTTTTTAATTTTCTTTTTTAATCCCTTGTTAATTTTCTGGAGAAAAAAGCTCCACTTATATGTATTAAAATTTACATTACATTCCAAATAAATTAATTGGAATTAACTTGTATTTTATTTCCCAGTTATAAACTGGGAAACTCATCTGCCAGCAATATCTAACCCTTACGATGTAACACTGGCTAAAAATGCAGTATTTATATATTAGAAGAATCCATTTGAAAATAAAAATTATTAATGACCTGTTTTGATTTGATAGGTGATTTTTTTTATATTATTTTTTTTAAATGTTTGGGACTTTTACCGTACAAACAAAGATAAATAAGCTCTATTATCGCCGTTAGCAGTTAGCTTACTTGACAGATGGTGAAAGAGGCCCTTTTAATAAGCTCAGGTGTAAAATAACATCTATGACCAGTTAATTTTGGCATTTCTACTTATTTCTTAAGACAGCTATACCGATGTAGCTGTAATAAGATATCTATGACAGTTTTCCAACATTGTATGAGCGAAATGTATTGACATTAAACATCCTCTTGTCTCACCGAATGCATCGATCCAGGCTCTAATGGTATTTTTATTGCCTCATCATAAATAGCGCATTAAAATGTATAACATTGCCTTATAAAACACCGGATCTTTTATTGAGGTCATTTTCGCAAGTTTTATGCCAATTTAAAACATCTTTCGAATGCTTATATGTAATAAAAAAGATAGCAAGTGATATCCCGCCTCGCCTTTTTCTAATAGAAATTGTGTGATAACTTTCCTATTATATTCACAGGACATATATTCATTTCAAAATATTTTTTTAAATATAATTATTTTTCTTTGGTATTTACTCATGTTAAAATATTTTTTATTTAATGTTTTTATTGTTAAAAATATTAAAAATTGTTAAAAATACTTTACAAATCATATAGTTATTGTATTTCTTGTCATTTTTTTGTTATATTTATGTCTTATAAGTTTTGCCCGCGACTTCGTCCGAGTCCGATCGCTACCAAACTTCACAGGATCACCCGCTGGACTAATCTGAACATTGTCTTGAAAATTTCATCAAAATCGGTTCAGCGGTTTGGGAGTCCATAGGGCACATACAATACATACACACATTGCCTTTTATTTATATACTTAGATAGACTAACTGCTGCTCGCGACTTTGCCCACGTAACTTTGTAAATTATATACTAAAACCTTCCTCGAGAACCACTATATCCATTGGTGAAAATCGATGCAGTAGTTTTTGAGTTTATCGCGAACAGACAGACAGACGCGGCAGATAACTTTGTTATATATAATGTAAGGATAGATAATTTGGTCAAGTCTTATTTAATTGAAATCCGTGCCTTGTACAAGTTGTGCCGTTATTTTTACTTTCAGATGAAATTGCAAATTAATAAAAGACTATTCGCCTCAGTGAGCAATTAATGAAACGAGGGGCAATACTTCACTCTCTATAAAACCAATAATGCGATTGTTTTCGCTCTCACTTGCGGTCGAATCAGCCATGACGCTTTCGCTGGTAGACTAACGATTTCTTTTCTTTTTTAATTTCAAATGGTAAACATCAATTGTTGATTATTTCCTCTAGGACTTCCAACTTATAATCCGTTACTTCCCCAAAATTTTTAACTATTAAAACAATATTTACTCGTACTATAGTAGGGTACACTGCGGTCAGTGTCTAAGATAACCATTTTTATAAAACTTTTAAATAGGACCGTTAGGGAATTGTAGATTCCATCGTCTATAAAAGCATGCAATGCCATGGGGGATCAAATTGTGCTCCCACTGGTAATAAATGCAGTTTAGTAGAAGCATAGGATATGGCAACCTTTACTTACTAAGATAGATTCACCTATGAACTTGTAAACCCTAGGTTTTTCCAGCGTTTTGAAGATCCCTTCTACCATCAAGACGACTGTATGTAAAATTACAATTTTTTTATGATTTTTTTCACTTATAAATTATTCATTAATAGGAAATTATTCATTAACTGTATAAAGAAAACTGTATTTTTTAATAAAACACGAGGCGGTACAACTTGAGAAATGTGAAAATGGAAACGGTTATAAATATAACCTTTTTCTTCTGCTTTTTTTCCCGCTTACTTCCGGTTTGATACAATCAAGACTCTCTTCCCGTCTATAAATACGGAAATATATTTAATAAAAAAAGTTGTGTTGGAAATTTCCAATTGCTCTAATGATCTTTTCCTTGCGAATAGTGAAAAGCGAAAATGGTGGCAATTAGTGAACATAGAAACATCCAATTAAAGTTTATGTTGTTAGTGTGTTCAAAATGGGATAGGTTTTTTAGGATACAAAATGAGATTAAAGGTTGTTTATTTGACAATAAAAATGTGTAAGATTTCAGTAAAGATTTTAATCAAATTTATATATAAAATATAATAATAATAAATAATAATTTTTATAATAATATATAAAAAAATCCAATGAAATTAAAAAAATATATTTTTCGTTAAAAGTGAAATATTTCCAAATAAATAAAAATATAAAATTGAGATGTTTTATGATAAAAAGGTTACCGTACAATCGGATATTGCATTAGTTATTATGGGTCGGTCGTGAATACGAAATTGGTAACATCTGGACGGAAACACCTGCTGCGGCTTCGGCCGGTGACCGGTGGCCTCCGCAAAACCTACCTCTATATATAAATACAATGATATAACTTCATTCTCGAGTGCTCTCGCAAGATATATATCAGTAATCTGGCGGGTGCAGAAGAGGGTTTGTTTAATATAATATTCTATATACAATAGAACCGACATTTATTCGATAAGATTGACACAAATGTAACAAAAAACAACATGGGTTGGCTACATCGAACAAAAGTTATATATACAAACACAACACTAAATTTATATTTGAGCTACTCATTCACACAACAACATTACATACTCTGTACCTCTCTCACACACACACAGTATATTAAAAAATGAAAATATTACGAATAATATGACGCCTGACATCTTTATCGCCATGACTACGGTGGCGCACATTTTTTTTACTTTCTTAAGAACCTAACATTTTTCCAGGACAAAAAGTATCCTATATAATGTTAATCCAAGTAATGAATTATTTGTATGTCAAATTTCATCAAAATCTGTTTTTATGCAGTTTATTAACAAACATCCATCCATATAAAATAAATAAATATTTTCACACATTCCACACAGCACCATCTAGTTCCACACTAAGCAACTATATAATGCTTGTATTATCGATACCAGACAGTTGATATAACACATAGATTACTTTTTTTTGTAAATAAGTATATCCATATCTATACCAATATATAAAGCTGAAAAGTTTGTTTGTTTGGTTGGTTGTACGCGCCAACCTCAGGAACTAACTACCGGTCCATTTATCGAGAAAGGCGGCTATAGAGAACGCAGACGAAGTCTAGGGCACCAGCTAGTTATAAATATGAAAAAAAACATCCATGACTCAGGTACAATACAAAGGTAAAATGTTAACATAAACTTTCGCATTTATAAAATTAACTGTAGTAGGATCAATTTAATGTTTTATCTTCGAGTAAGCGCCACTGTAACCGCAAAAGTTGCAGCCATTTAAACATGTCCGTGTAAGCTTAAATTATGCTGAACACTGTTGGGCGCAGGCCTCTCCACAGTTTCAAACGCCATGGTTTATAGGTACAGTCCAAGTTTGCAAGTTATTGCATAATATTAATGTTTGCGGTTTAGTCACGTGCATTAAATTGCAATAATAATAATTGGTACTATAATAATTTTATTTATTGAAATAATCACAAACAATAGGTACAGTATTTCTTTTAACAAAAAATGAACCGACTTCAAACCGTCTCATGGTCTTTTCTCATGGATGCCAATGTCAGAACTGGACCAAATTAAAATGGGACCACACGGGAAGAACCAGCTTTCAATTAAAAAAAGAATCATCAAAATCGGTTCAACCAGTAGAAAGTTATGAGGTAACAAACATTAAAAAAAAACATACGCGTCGAATTGAAAACCTCCTCTTTTAGAAGTCGATTGATAAAAGTAATATGAGTGTAGTTTAAATTTCGACATTGTATCTAAACCATTATTTACTTATTTGTTTTTTTTTTGTTATTTTATAAATCTATAAATAAAAAGTGCAAATTTTATTAATAAAATAATATTCAAAATTGCCAAACGCATGCATCGGTTAGACGAATTGTGACGTCAGATGCTATGCCACTAAAAAAACTCTGGACCATCCTTATTCTTCGTTTTAAATATTTTTAAATAAAATTATGGATACATTTCCAATATTATTTATATTTTTTATCACCCTAGGACAATAGCGACTATTATTTATTTCTACTAAATTCAATAAAGCACAATTGGACCAACACTCGCCTGTAATCACAACAGATATAAAATTCTGATTGAGATTTGTAGTCCTGAGCCGCTTGGATAAGAAATAATCATTTCCTCTAACTATAAAAAGACCCTAAAAATGCTGGAAGTGAAAAAATTTAAGACTTAAGTCCTTTCAATTCGATTGTGGGAAAGTCCATACTTTCTATACTAATATTATAAAGAGGAAAGATTTGATTGTTTGTTTGAATAGAATAGGCTCCGAAACCACTGGACCGATTTGAAAAATTCTTTTACCATTAGAAGCCGACATTATCCGTGATGAACATAGGATACTTTTTACCGAGTGAAAATGCTTCATTCCTACGGGAAATCTAAAGTAAAAGTAAATACTAGCGGCTTGGCCCGGGAGATAGCGCCATCTATCCAAGATACGGTAGATGGCGTTTTATACTTCTCTACGCGGACGTAGTCGGGAGCACCAGCTACTCTTAAATAAACAAGTGCATAACTTGAGACTCAGCATTGAACAACAACCTTGTCTTTCATATACAAACCGCTAAGTCAAAGGTGAGTGACCAGAAATCTATGTACAAATAATATCAAGTGGACAATAACATGTCCCATAATTAAGTAATAATATTACGGTACGCTAGTAAATAGTAAATAAAAGATATTTCACACAATGGATAGCTACAAAAGCTTACTATAATATCCAGTACACGACCGCCTTTGTGTGTGTCAATCTGACACATTATTAAAGCTTTCATGTATGTTTACTAGTGAGGGGGTTAATGTAGCTCTCACTCAGCCGTAAGTTGTGGCAACATTTATTCTTTTATCTACCTATACTAGCTGTTACCCGCGACTTCGTCCGCGTTGAACGATGAAAGGTACCCTATGTCCTGTCTGGTGTCCCAGACAACGTGTATGCAACATTTCATGGTGATCGGTCCAGTAGTGTTTGCGTGAAACAGTAGCAAACATCCACATCCATACAAACTTTCAAAATTATAATCTTAGTATACGGATAGCCTATGTTAGTCGCTGATAATATAGCTCCCAGCAGTGGAAGAATTATTCAAATTAATCCAGTAATTTTTGAGTTTATTTAGCGGCAAACAAAGATATATTTTTTGTAAATTCTTTCACGTATTGAAAGATACATTATCAGCGAGCAACATAATGATTTTATAAAGTTACGGGGGTGTAGTCGCGTGCTATGTAATATATATATAGCAAAGTATATTTTTTTCATATTTCCAGCAGTCAACTATACTCTAAGAAATAAATTAGTAATTATTAGAATTACAGCCGATTTAATTATACGTAAGCATAAAAAAATAGTTTGAAAAGGTTCCTTTCACGAGAGTTGGGGTAAGCCGTTCAAGATATATTTAGTTAGCAAGTGTAGAGAGACCTCTGGTTGGAACAGGCTGATTTAGGTCGACGTTCGGATAGACATTTCCCTTTGAGATTCGAGTACGTCTTAAGGCGACAAAAGGAGCGTTCAAAGTATTGGAAAAGAAAGTGGAACTGGATAGATACCTTTCGAGTTCTTTTTAATCGAC
Source organism: Synanthedon vespiformis (assembly GCA_918317495.1). Taxonomy (NCBI): domain Eukaryota; kingdom Metazoa; phylum Arthropoda; class Insecta; order Lepidoptera; family Sesiidae; genus Synanthedon; species Synanthedon vespiformis. The sequence goes on along the minus strand of OU906966.1, from coordinate 7,534,074 downwards.
ACTAGAAACGAACTATTCACTTTATATAACGTGTATTGTTAACGTGTTTACTTTGTTCCAATACAATTACGTACTTTGTAAAAACATTATAATAAATTTGTTAACAGTAACTATGTTCTAAACAATGTAATATTTTGTCTCCTGTGAATACCGTGAAAACCTCCGGGCAAGCATATTCGCTTTCACACACAATGCTCTGCTTTCTCTTTCAATTCGGCAGTCAGAATTTGTCCCAAGTATATATAAATTGCTCAACTTTCCTGAGAGGAATGCCAGGATTATTACAGGACCAAATTTATGGATACCTAAAAAACATGCATTTAGTTTTAGGAGGATTATAATTCAAGACGATGACCATCCGTATATAATACACAAACCTCCAAAAGTTGTCGTTATGTTTATAACATAATTTTTTGTAGAGTTTTATTGTTATATAATCAAGCAGCTTCATCACTTATGTAATCACTACACGATCACTCAAAATTTACATAAGTATTGTTTTTTTTTTCTATATAATTTTTGTTTCATACCAGTTTTAAAGACTTAAATATTTTGGGATCTTGTTGAAGGAGGAAAAACACTGCCATAAATATTTAACAATTTTATAATTAAACTAACTTAATTAATTTGTAGTTATTAGTTAATTTGTAATCAAATCAATAAATAATCAAAATGGAGTGCAGCATGGTGATATTTCATGGTGGTTTTCTATGAGGGGATGGTTACTGCTGAGTTTATGACTGCTAAACACAGTGTGCCTTAACACTAAATAAATTTTAAAGTATTTATTATAGGTATAATAAGAGCATTTTGACGATATATTTTCAATATCGTCGCCGCGACATCTTGAAAATCCCATAAAACATAAAGCGTAAAGCTCATCGCATTGTGTTGTAAACAGATATGTGTAATATAGCAAAACAGCGACCGGGGATCCGGGACTTCGTCCATTACGTCGGCAATACGTTATTCCGTTTGCTCCGCTCCTGGGGATCTTCTAAATCCCCACGGAGAATTTACATATTGTCTCGCCCGTGCTTGACTTATCCCTTTAACACATCTGACAGGATCCGGGAACAGATTTCATTTAGCGACAAAGTAATTATCATAAAATCTAACGCGGACACGTTTAACGTCTAAACTGACATTTAAATTGGATATTTGCTGTTGAAGTTGCTATAGTATTTAATAATATTTTAATAATTAACAGTAACAGTTGGGAGCTCAACTCTCGAAGTTGTTGACGAGTATATATACTTGGGACAAAGAGTCCAGTTTGGTAGTAGAGCAAACTTCGAGAGGGAGGTCAATTTACACTAAACCAATGTACTACTTTAGTAATAAGTACTTTAATAATACTAGTGCATAATTTACCTCATTATAGCATCCAAGTTGTCTTTTAATCTTAAATATTAATGATGTATCATCAGCAAATAATACACTATCGTGTTTACTCACAGAATGAGGTAAATCATTAATATAAACAAGGAACAAATCGGACCGAGAATCGAGCCTTGAGGGACGCCTATTTTAACTAGAGAACCCGGATATTTCTTACCATTAACATCGACCCCTCTGAATTCCATGACTGAGATAAGAAGTTAAAAGATTGAGAGCCTTGTTCCTAATTCCATAGTGGCACAATTTCCTTATTAAAGTGTCATGCTGGACACAGTCAAAGGCTTTGGACAAATCGCAAAAAACACCTAGAGCGTCCTGCGAGTTCTACCATATCTCAAATATATTTTTCAATAGTTCCACACCTGCGTCCGTAGTAGAGGTTCTGTAAAAGATTTTTTTTACAAGCTCGTGATTGTATACTGATAAACTTTGTAAAACGTGATACTGCAAGCGTTATTATTGATAGAATATTAAGCGAGCAAAGCCTTTGCCGCTGTTATTGGAAATTAAAAAAAAAAACTTGTACACGCTATATAATCAATCACTTTGGTTTACATAAAATATTGCACAATCATTTCAACACTTCGTTAAGCCGATGTTTATACCAACAGGATTAATGTGTCCGCGGTTCAACCATTTTATACTTATATGTATACATTTTTGCACAATATACTTAATCTGCTAATAATGTGTAACACAGGGCTTGCTCTTGCATGAACTCTTTTTTATTTAGAATATGAATATTAGAGTTTTGATGAATTTAACAAATTGGAACATTTTATATACCACTTATATCCACTACTAAACGTCTACTATACCACATTGAAATTATAGAGAACTCTGTTATACAGGTTGAAGAATGTACAAACTGCCTTAGCTTTTATATAGCAACTAGCTGATGCCCGCGATTTCGTCCGCGTTAAAAAAGAAAGAAGTAGACTATCATGTGTCCCGTAAGTCTAAATGTTTATCTACCCAGTTTCATGAAAATCAGTTAATTCGTTTAAGAGTTATGAAGGAACATACATACATACAATATCTACACTGACAGATTTATTAGTAGTATTAATGACTAGCGGTAGAGTGCTTCCTTATATTACTTGTCTAGTTGGATATAGATTTTCAAAACATGATATTAAATCAAGTGTAGTGAGATTGTGTTCTAGACAGTCCAAGACAAAACCAAAAATAGTATAGTTAGCGTAACACTTTTTGATTAAAAAAAATCCAAGCTAATGCAATCCTGTCCTCCAACCAATTAGAAAGGAGCGGTTTACGCAATATTTTTTCCTCCGTCGTAAATTTTACGCGGATTCATTATTCACAAGGATTCTTTGGATGGATGACGAGCAATATTCCTTTGTTCCTCCCGTCTATAAGGACTACTGCTCGGTACACGAATTGAACATTTACCGAGTCCAATCAAACTTTTATGCATTTTTTTTTTACTTTTTTTATCGCGTCACTATCAAAAAAGTAAAAAAAACAGTGCTCTCCCATTTATCGTATATCATTTACATAATTGCGTACACACTTATATGGTAATTATGGACAAATCCTTTTATCGATAAGAAGGACAAGAACACACACTCAGAAGAAACGCACAAGCACACACACTATTAGTTTAACTAAAACTATTTAACTAAACTATTTAGTTTTAGTTATGAAATCGGTTAATAGATAGCCCCTGTATTGTTTAGAAAGTTCAGTTTTGCATAAAGTCTGTGCATGTCATTCTAAATAGACTTTTTAAACTGTTCTGTCCAACTTTAATGGGGCCACTCCAGTCCAGAATCGTTTAAAATTAAATTCTAAATAAAGTATACACTACTGCACTCTGAATCCATTCGGAATTCTCAAAGGACCGAAATTATTTTGTAACTGTTTCATTACACCGCTCAGCGTTTGTCTTTTAAATTTTAAACATTCGTTCACTACTTTCTACGAACTTTGACTAAATGGTTATTAGACTGTTGCTGTTATGATTGTTAACGAAGAATTTTACGTGATAAATAAATTAAATTTATCAAAAAATGGTGTAAAAAATAAATAAAAAATATATTCACACATTCCACATAACACCGTCTAATTCCATACTAAACAACTTGCACTTGTACTACTTGTATAATGGATAATAGACAGTTGATATACCACATAGATTACTTTTTTTTTTTAAATACTTACATTATTATTATAAATACAAACGTCCATGGCTCAGGCACAAAGTTTGTTAACACATAAACATTTGCCCCTAACGCGATTTCGAAACCTCTAGACCAAACCTGTCGTCATATTCCCAAAACAATGACTCCTGTCCTACACTATGTAATTTACAAGTTTTTGTTATTAAAATGAATATCAGATTTTTTTTAACTCGTGTCCAATCTTATGAATCGGGTAACGCATTAAATGAAGCCGCAATCGAGTAAGACTGCGATACCGTTGGTAATGTTTGTATTTGCAAAATTCATCCTAATCACTCCGCTCCCAGTCGTAATTGAATCACTTTATTTTGGTAATAGCATTCACGGAGGCTTGCCTAATGTCATCGCCTTATCTGTTCATTGCGACTGTTCGAAATCGTCACTTAAATAACGATCGAGTCTTTAATCCTCATTGTACCTTGAAACATTCTTACCACAAACTTATTTATGATCATAAACTACATCGTTACAATCTTTTACGTCATCATATAGTTTTATTGCTTCACTAAATTAAAACACAAAAGAAATTGTAAAATATGGACGAGTGGATTTAATTACTTTCGTCATATAACAAATTTCCATCGTCCTTATATGATTTTCTTATATATGCGTCGAATGAGAATGAGAATAGATGTGCTAATAGCGATAAAGGAGAGGTGGCTGCAGTATTTTGCGCACGTTATAATGGGTGAAAGATCCCCTAGTCCTCAACTAATATTCAAGGGAAAATACAGGGCAAACGTGGATGCAAGATGGTGCGAACACGAAAGAGGGCTTCCTCTTTCATATTTGTATAAGAATTTAAAGTAAGTATATATTAAGAAGTGCAGCTTAAGAAGAAGAATGTGTTGTTTCTACTGAGACTGGAAAGTTCAGACCTGCAAGAACAGTATTTATTTTTTCTGAATGATAGAACCTTTTCTATAGTCCTGACAACATGTATGAAAAATTTCACGATAATCGGTTTAGTACTTATGGCGTGAAAGCGTAAAAAAACAAACTCATTTTCGCAATAAGAATATTAGCTACCATAAGGATAAATTTTAAAACGTGAAACAAAATACTCGTTGAAAACTAAGTTAGTAGGCACTTATGGTATGCAAAAAAAGTTCCTTAACTTGATTCAGCGAACCTATATCCGTTGCGGCTGCAACGGAAAGGCAAAACTAGTAAAACGAACAAACACAACTCCCAGATATAAACCACATGCTTCTGTTTTGGCGACGGTCACGTACGGCTCGTTCAGAAAACATGCAAATACTGAATCCGCTCTCTGATATTTTAAACATGGCATCAATTTCTACTGTTATGCTTTTAGCCCTTGTGTGCCAGTATGGTTTATACATCATGTAAATGTAAACTTAAAAGTAGCCTATTTCAAACACTAGCCATAGCAAATGTGGAAGATTGTATTTCATATTAATTTCATGTTGGGCGATGTGAAAACAGAGTTGTTTATTCCTTACGCAGGGAGACCAGTCATAAAAGTATAATGTCTGCGAGCTGTCTATTTTAACAACAAACCAGATTTACTATCGGGCTATCAACATAAGAATCACTATAAGTTACACACACACCCCTGAGATTTGTTCTTATAAACGCAGATTGGAAATAAATTGCTATGGGAGTATCAGTGTTATTGAATCATAAGCGTTCGCGGGAGCGGAAAAGTGTCTCAAACGCAACATTCTTTTACTAAGTTCTTTCAAATTTTTTTTAAGAAATGATTTATACATTTTATCTTAAAACACTAAGAACACACACTAGCTATTTTAACTTTTATTCTTTTTTAACAGAAATTCACCAATAAATCGCGTTATACAAAGAATTCATTTTGATTTTTTAAAAGAAAATGAGTGATTTAAAGTTTAAAATTTTAAAATGTTTCTTTCGCACAGACAAACAAAATTCTAAAAACTTTTTTTTATATATTTAAATATTTAATGTACAGGCAGCTCGTTTACGATTTATTTTATGTGTATTGTTTGAAGATTATATTTGTTAGAAGCTTTTAAATTGGACCAATCCGTAAAAGATTATTCAAGGATTTCTTTGCGAGAATACAAAGACTTTATCGGGATTCTTTTACAAAGAAAATATTTTTACAGGATAATTATATTTTTATTTTATATTGTACTTTGTTGTTTTATTAAAAAATACACTCAATGCATATAATTATATTATAATTTTATGAATTAAAATATTTTTCATTATATCATTTATTTATTGATCATCATAATAAATCATTTATTAGATGTCAGTTTTTTCACAAAACATTTATCCTCTTAGCTTTCTTGAGTGAGTATTGAGTGCCTTTTTGCTAAGGCTAGACATAGTCTCTGCCTATTGATATATTATGAAACTAGCTGGCGCCCGCGACTTCGTCTGCGTTGAAAAAAAAGGTAGCCTATCCTGTGTCCCGTACGTCTAAATGTTTATCTACCAAGTTTAATGAAAATCAGTTAATTCGTTTAAGAGTTATGGAGGAACATACATACATACATATATATACAATACCTACACTTACAGATTTATTATTAGTATTGATGGATGATGAAGATAACTTCACAAATCTTATCACAATATCACAAATTGACCTCATTCTAATATCACCACTCCCACGTTATATTTAAGTGTGTAAGTATATAACTTACTAACAAGTCCATATTATCAAAGTTTGAGCATTGACGACTTCCCCAATATCCGTTACAGCCAATATCTGTGCAAATATTGGCCCTAATATAACGCAATACCACAGTGTAATCAGTTACAATGGATACAAAAGTAGAATGTAATCTCAAAGTAACTGTTTACGTTACTAACTTACATACAAAGTAGAATTCTTTTATAATTCAATATAAATGTAATTGTTATTTAAGTACATAATTAAATTCGACGATTGTATTTATGTCGGACTACCTGGACTTTTTTGTCCAATTTTTTCCAATAGAACTATTTGGACTAACGCGGCGGGTTTCCATACAGTATTTTTTAGTTTAGTACTAGTTGCGCACTGTAGTTTCTCCCCTTATATTAAACTAGCTGGTGCTCGCGACTTCGTCCACGTTGAAAAGTATAAAACGCCATTTACCGTGGAATGGATCGCTAAAAATATCACCAGCAGTTGTCATGTTCGCTTCACCGATTCTGGATAGATGGCGGTGTCAAGTGTATCCCGGGCCAAGTCGCTAGTATTTACTTTTATTTTAGATTTCCCGTAGGAATGAAGCATTTCCCGCAGTAAAAAGTAGCCTATGTTCATCACGGATAATGTCAGCTTCTAATGGTAAAAGAATTTTTCAAATCGGTCCAGTAGTTTCGGAGTATATTTTATTTAAACAAACAAATTTTTCCTCTTTATTTTTTTTTTTATTTTTTTTAGTAAAGTATAGATTGTTCAAGTTTGGGCCATCCTCGGAATTCTTGGATTTCGTCGGACAGTTACCCTTCAATATTTGTGTTTGCACTTAGTATTCCTTTTGACTTTTTTCTCTGCTCCTAATGGTCGTCTCGTAATATTTAAAGCCTTCCTAATATAAAATACCTTTCTCAAGAATTAAATAATTATAAAACGAATTACTTAAATCCAATTGATATTTTGTTAAATATTGTATTTAAATTCTAATAATTTAACTTCTGATATTACATTTACTGTGACAAAATTAGGTACATACACAAACCGACACAATATTATCCACTATATACATACGCGTTTTGTGTAATATTAAACCTCCGTGTAAATAGACTTGGTTAAGACTTAGTTTTTTTTTTTGTGTATTTTGCATCGTCGAGGCTTTACCACAATTTTTTAAATCGGATTCGAATTGACATGAAAGAGATTAAATCAAATCTCGCAAGTTGAAAATCCAATTCACTGAAAGACCGCGTCTCTCTTAATTTAATCGAGCATAGATATAATAAAATCCTGAAGCCGTTTTTGGGAAATAGATATTTTTACATTTTTTTATATCGCAGTGAACATTGTGATTTTTTTTATTAGAGATGTGTTTGCTCTTGGCCAACAACCAGCTGAGTAGCAAGGATGAGGCCTATGATGGAGCGAGCTCACCCAGAAGATGCCTATTCACTCGAACTTTGAAAATATTTGGGTTATATGAGCTCGGAACAGCATGTAGTGTGTGCTATTATGATTCGACGAATGAATAAGACATGACGGATCCCATTTCCCTGTCCCTGTCGCGACCAATTTGTGCAACGTTTTTGGAAATTAAAATATTGCGTAAAAACGTATTCATTTCGAGTTTTACTCGATCAAACGCGTTGAACGAGTAAACGTTAACTTGTATGGGAATGATGCAGCGCCACCTACGGCTGAGTTGACAAAATCAACCCGATTTTGCTGTAAATTTTGTCGTATATATTGTTCTCCAAAGCCGTAATAGCTTCGTTTTATATGTTATGTTGACACAACAAAAAGATTCTTTCTTGTAATTATCTTAATTAATTTAAAATGCACTTTGCCAACTCTTAAAATCGCGACAGCTTGTGAATTGGACTAAATAATAAAATTGGAAAGCGATCGTCTCGAATTGAATAAGCAACTTAATAAAATACTTCCCTTTGCCACAACTTGCTTTCTTTTCATTCGATTGGCGCCATATTTTTTTCCCGTTTTTAATTGTTAAAAAAGATCATTTTATGAATACCGGATAAAGTTGTCACAAAGGAGTTAGCATTGAAGAAAAGTAATTATAACATACATAATAGCTTGACTAATGGAATGAAAATTCGAATCCTGATCAGTTATTTTTTTTTAAGATTTAAGATATTTACTTATATATCTGTGTATGTATGTATACATGAATTTATAGATCCTCAAACACAATAAAATTAAGTTAATCTGCCACCGACATATACGAGCATTTCACACTGATCGAAATTTAAAAAAAAAATATTGAATTCAGCATTTTGAATTGAACTAAAAAAAATTTTTGAACTAGCTCTACTATTTAACTGTCACAGGAAATTAATGTAGTCTCTTGCAAACTTCATAACAATAATTAAAATTTCCGACCTATTAACCCAGTGTTCCGAATTATTCGTAACGATATTAACGTTCATTAAATGTGCCAATGAGCGGAATAATTAACACGAATAGGAAATCGTGTTAATTTTACGGATATTCTTTGTAACGTATGATATACAATACACTATATGTATTTTGCAATCAAAAATTGGGCAGCAGTGACAACATACTTGCCATAGTGATAGTGAAATAACTGCACGTGTATTTTTCCAATCATATCCCATCCTAAATTCTTTATCCTACTATAATATAGGCCCATTATCCACCATCAAGTGAACGGTTAGACTGTCTGCCGACCTTTACATTCAAATAAAGGAAACAAAATAAATAAATTATAAGTTCGATCGGTATTCCCGTCTAGGAGTTAGTTGATGGACTTATAGTCGAATTCATTGGCAACAAGTGCAATTGGAATTGAACAAAATATAAATCATAACACCTATTTCCTCATTTGTCTTATTTCCCTTTCGCCTTTTCTCTTTTTTCTTAATTTTAAACAATTCTAAAAGTTGTGCTGTAATAGTTTTTTTCTAAAGCTCTGAATTCGAGCAGAAATAAAAAAGAAAACAGTAGAGCAATGAAATGTTATTAGTGGTGCATGTCACAATGAATTAAAATTGATTCATTTAAGTTCGCTGTCGCACCCGTTCGTGCTGTGCGACTGCATACACGGACGAAAGAATTGCATGGATGAGATGACAAGTCATTAATAAATTACTCATTATGTCTTTCGCCAACATTACTCTTCTGAAGTTGCATCAGTTCTGAAGTTCTGAAGTTGACACACAAAAATACGTGCGCGTGTTCATACACATTACACACGTACTTTTTAGTTTTTATTTACATTTTTTATTTATTATTTATTTATTTAGGATACGCCAACAGTACACGTGTTACAATTATTCATGATATAATAATAGTTTACATAGTTTTTCGGCTGAAACGAGTACCAATTACAGGCGTATACAACATTTGCCACAAGAACGGTAACAAAAACTTAAAATACATAATTTAATAGAAAAACATAATTACAGAAATACGTATACATTATATAGTTATAGATATACAATTAGCCTACGCCACGTTACATGCAGAAGTTAACATAATGCAATAATTGCAATCTGTTTGTGTACTATATAAAATAAATAAATATAAAAATGTTGTATACGTGTAACAAGAATTGTAACTAAAGAGAAACTTAAAGACATGTCCATAAAAGTTTTCGTTCATATCTAAAACCCGAGAGCCAGGGGTCAATAAAAGAGGTAACCTTTAAAACAGTCCCCAGTTGATCGCAATGTTCCTATTGTGTTACTAACAGGCTTACATTAGAAAAATTTCATATTATGTGGGTTGGATAAATCATGGTATTGTCATTATTAATAAAAAAATATTATTCAGAATATAAAGACGACCTATTGTCCTAATAAAAAAATCTTTATTTATTCCATTTTGTAATTAAAATTTCAAGATATTATAATTGATTACCGTTACCGGAAAAATTTGTAGTAACTACTTACTCAATTTTTTTTTAAATATTATATAGTAACAATATTATTCAAGTTTTTATATTTTTGCACCAGTATCAATACCTACAGATGACTTAACAGACGACTTCATTAACATTGTAACTTAGAGAATGTGTTTATGTTTTATAGTAAACCAAATTTTGGGGCCCAGAATTGGACCCACACCAGCCTAGTTACTGATTTATTACCATTAGTCATTTATGTGATTACTTTAATAAAAGCCTAATGCTTTGAGGGTTACCCAAATTCTGTTTTTATCTTGCTATTGATCGGTCGATGGTAAAATTATGTACGTACTAAACTTTAACCGTAGCACACATGCTTATCAAACAAATTTTAGACAAATATTAAATTTGTAACTATAGAACAAACAGATTACGAAAAAATTATTTTGAATAAATTTTTGAATTTGAATTTTATGTTCCTTTGACTGTTTGAAAATTACATTCACTAATTTTTCGCTTTTATAAATCTAAAAGCAAAGTAGGTTCTCGTATTCACATATATTTTACTAAACAAACACCGCACAGCGTTAGGTACGACTTCAAATTACGACATAGTAGATGTAGCAGAGAGATGCTGCTTAATTGTACTTAGAAACATTACAACGTACCCTGTGGTACAAGCGGTAGGCGGAAGCGTTTATTGCGCGGTTTACTCCTAAGGAAAATAACATATACAAGAAGTAAAGAACTTTTGATCTTATAAACACTCTCATCAAATAAATGTTGTTATAATGTAATACCTATATTGCATCGAAAAATGTTACCTATACTAAGTTACTTAGTATGGAATAAGTTTTTTTCATATTATATTTTAAGGTAACAGACAGACAGATAATTACTATTTTTTTTTTAATAGAGATGGGTTTGCTTTTGACCTATGATGGAGCAAGCTCACCCAGAAGATGCATATTCACTTGAATTTTGAAAATATTTGGGTTATTTGAGCTCGGAAATACAGCCATGGAAATATTATACTAGTATGGATAGTATACGTTGTAGCGTTCGCTAAAAATTTGAATAATATTATTTTTATTAAAATATGAAATCTTATAACTCGATTCCCGCTTGCTACCTAACAATTATAAGGGCCAGATCACACAGTGGAACGCACTCGTCGTCCAAATTACTCGCACTTTATGCGTGCCCCCACTCTCACAGAATGTAATTATCGCGCGGCGCACGAATTGGTCCCGTAACGAGCACTTAGCTTGGGTGCACACGCCCTTATATTGGAACTATGTTCCTCATTTGTATACACTTACAGCCTCTAAACTTAGCGACACCATTAGCTGTCATTGCAACTCTGTCACATAAACAGGAAGCCAGTCCGTTTCATAGTGTAGGCGAGGGTAATGGAAATAATAATAAATGATTATCAGATTTTCAACCTGTTTGTAATCTGCTTTCGTGAGAGTTGCAATTGAGACAAGGGTTAACAATCTTTACCAAATAATCTATGAACTAAGGTGCAATAAATATGGCACAACAAATTTTTGTTACTTCTCGGAGATAACCGCGAATAGTAAAATTGGAACATTTTTCGTTACTATGAAAAAAGAAATAAAGGTAGATCAAAACTTTAGTAAGTTAATTAATAAGCTTAAAAACAAATATAGTTGTCGATGAAAATTTTTGTTACTGTGACATGAAAGTTTTTTTGGCAGTAATTTACAATTTTTATTATCCACTATAATTTTATCCAAGTTTTAATTTTACTCTAAGAAATCAAATTAGGCGACGAAAGTAACGCTTTTCTCCTAACAAACATAAAGAAGTTTAAAAATATAACTAAACTAAATATAATATCTAAATAGTAAATTAATGTATTTGTTATCTACTTTAATTATAAATTTATATAAAGTATCCTGCTGTTCCATTACCTAAATAATATTCTTCACCAATAAATCTATTTTTGTATCTGCTATGAGTGCTCTGTTCGTCATTTATTTGTAAAAGCTTTACAACTGTTGAACCTCATAAAACGATTAAGTGCACTTAACTCGGCCATTAACTACCGTACGTGTTCAAACACTTTCAATTTCAAAGACTCCTTTGGCCGAAAAAAGCATACTAAAATAACTTTTCCGTTGTTTCAGGTTCTGAGACGAAAATGGACAGAATAAAGACGCTGCTCGTTCTTCAGTTAGTCGTCGCTGCAACGCTAGCTGATTTTACGATTAATTGCCCGGACGAATGCAAATGTGTTTGGGCAAGTGGTAACAAACAAGCGGATTGTTCGAAATCCAACTTCACAGAGATACCGGACAAACTGAGCTCCGAAATTCAGATCCTGGACTTAACGGGCAACAGTATTTATGAAATATCGATTCACGCCTTCGAAAACGCCCAACTCAATAACCTAAAGAAACTCATCTTGAAAGAGTGCAAACTGATAACGATCCACAAGAACGGACTAAGTGGTCTCGCTATTATGATCGAATTGGACTTATCGAGAAACGACCTTGCTACGCTACACCCCGATACTTTCAAGGAGACTTCGAAAATTAGATGGATCTTACTCAACGATAATAAGCTCGAAAAATTGGAAGATGGGCTCTTTAATAATCTGCCCTTTCTGCAAAAGGTCGATTTGAGCAATAACCGAATCGCCCAACTCGGGGTGAAAACATTCATGAATGTTCCCAAACTGAATAATTTACGGCTCGACGGCAACAGATTGGAGCATTTAAAAATCGATACTCTGATGGAATTACGCTCTCTGTCAACATTGGACGTACATGATAATCCCTGGCGCTGTGATTGCTACCTACAACCTTTTAGAAACTGGGTTATTAGTAAAAATTTATACACATCGCCTATATCGTGCGCGGAACCGCCTAAAGTAAGCGGAAAACTTTGGAAAGAGCTGGACTCCAGTGACTTTGCTTGTAGACCGAGCATCGTGTATCCGACAACCAGTACCACGTTAAGAACAGGCGACACCAATGCCACATTGGCCTGTCAAGTTAATGGAAACCCATTGCCTGAAGTAAATTGGGTTCTAAATTCTCAAATCATTGATGATTCGTACAGGTATCAGGGAGAAATTAAATACCTTTTAACTCAAAGTAGCACAGAAAATTCTAAATGGGTTAATCTGACCATCGTTGACGCCGGAAGCATGGATAATGGTGACTATTTGTGTGTAGCGAAGAATCAAGGCGGCGTTGAAGAAAGAAGTGTTACTTTGGCTGTGGCTCACACATCTCCTGGTATCATCATACCGAACAGAATAGATAATAACATGATGCCGGTTTTGATTGGTGTGTCATGTACAGCTGCCATTTTATTAATCCTCTTAGTAATATTATGTTATTGTTGCTGTAGACGGAGGACATCTGATAAAAAAGGTGACACAACAAACGGAGAAGCCTTGATAGAAGGCTCTGTTATACCGGAGATGGAGAAGAGCTTAATCACTGCCGTGAATCCCGTGACGAAGCCGCCGAGGAGGTATGATGTACCACCGTCTATCACAAGTGGTACGGAAATGTCGGAACTGAATAAGACTCTCTTGGATAATGATTCTATTTTCGGTAAGTTAGTTTGTGTTCTTTTTTTATAGTTATAGTTATCTTTGGTAATTTGTAACTCCATTTGTATATAACATTCTTACGGATAAACTACTGAAGCGATTTTGAGGAAACTCCAATATATAATTAGTTTTATACACCATCAGCTTAATGATGCTGGCCCGAAACTAATTTTTTTAATAGAACTGATTTCCAACCAATGAACTGTCATTACTTTTTTTAATATTATATATATTATAATATCTAAGTTGCTTATTGTTTAAAAAAACTAAAATGTTCCTTGTAATGTCAATGTATATACAAGATAAAAATTAAAATAATAAACCTTATTGTTGTTAAGTTGAAACATTAATGTTTGTAATTCCTAAATTAATTTGTTAACTTATACTTTTTTTTTCGTTACAGCCCACAATGACGATGAAAAACGATCATTGGACTTCGAACACCAACCGAAACGCTCTCAAGATGCCCTCAACGTCGAGTACGGTCGTACAGATGGCCGTGCGTACCCTCCTGATCTGCTCTCTTTCCCTGCAAGAGCAGCTCAAATATCTCCAGCAGCCAGCAATGCCTCCACTGTCCCGGACACTACGAGATTGCCACCACAGTTGAATCCTATTAGCCCTATCCATTCGCCTATATATGGCATGACATCTAATCAGAACCTTTTTAGAACATTGCCTTACAATCGTTCTCAGTCTCCCTTCACAGCACCTATTACTCCCCCCGTAGTTCCTTCGAGACAAGGTTATGTTACTATACCGAGAAGACCACGCGTACCAAGTTGGTCTAGTACAGCTAGCACACAAATTCTGCCCACCAGTGAGGCCCAGGAACCACTGTATGACAATCTCGGGTTGAGAACCACCGCCAATGGCAGCTCTGTACTCTCCCTCAACAAAACTGGATTAGAACACCAATTATCTCCAATGAGAAATAGACCACTGCCAGCCACTCCTACTATTTACCCAAATCCTCATCAAATATACTACGCACCCATAGAAGAACAAGAACCTGCGCCTTCACCGGTACCACCACAATATATTTCCAACCCAAGAAATAGCATTGCATCTCAACTTTCTACTCAATTGTCTACGCCAGGCCCTCAAGAACCTATTAATCCGAGAATGAGCTGGACTGCAAAGGGGACTTCCACTCCACATGTGGAACCGAGAAAAGTATTGTTCAGTAATACGGACAATAGAGCAGACAATCAAATACTCGATAACAGCACATTGAGTAGGAAAGGCAAACCAGAAACTGGCTCTTTGAGAAGAGTTCCGAGGCAGGAGAGCAAAGAAGAAAGCTCTCCAACCAAAAGTGACGAGAATAAAAACGATAATGTCTCCTTGATGAACCAATCGGGGACCTTGGGAAGGAGTGGGAAGATCCCTCCTAGACCACCTCCAAAGCCTAAGAAAAAATCTACCACCGAAACCAATTCGAACGAACCATTGTTTGAAGACGAAGGAGAAGACGGCACAGAAGTGTAGAAATGTGATGGAACTTAAAAGTACCAAAGTGCCAATGAGCTTTTTCAGTGATATCAGTGAAGAGACATTTGTGCAATCAAAAGTATCGCGGTGCTCGTGTAAATAGACGTTTGTGCGTAGATTTTTTACAAAAAATATCCCGTACAAGTTTTATGGACCATTGATTTCTAGTTAAGAATGTTGTTCTGTAATTACATTTACGAGTAATACACGATTGTTAAGTTCATTTGCATTTTCAAATGTACACGTAACGTTACATACATATTAACTATTTATTCCTAATCATTTAATCGTTAGAGAGCTTGCCATTTTTAGCGGCATTTACATCCATTTTCAAGACTGATTATTCTAAAATTGGCAGTGGATTCTTTTTTACATTCCTCACAATCGCTAGCTTTATTACGTACTGTTTAACTTTTTTGGCCTAACTAAAGCATTCGGAACTCGGAATGTTCAATAGTACATACCTACTTCTAGTTGATTGTGTTTTGAAATTCATTCCGTCATCGCAATTAAATTGACATTTGGAAGACTGAAAACAATTGTTAACACAATGAGGATCATAACTATTGGATTAAAGTAATTATTAAATTCTTGGATGTTCCATACCTAACGGTCTTTATCTTCGGACGGATCCTTTATTACCCTGAGTCGCTTTAGTACTATTGATTACGTCAATAGCTTTTTGAAAGCGTTCATTTTATGTAGAGGATTTTAACTTAACAGCTTTTTGTACACTAGTCAACATCGATTTCAAACAAAGGTCTTTGAAGTAATTAGTTTTTTATTGTCTCTGGAAATCTCCTGACTTACTGATGATGAAGGATAAAAATAGATAAGTTATATTCTATAACAATATTGAATTACTATAACAAATTAAATTAAAAAAGTTATTTTAAAAAACTTCAAAAAAAAAACCTTTCTGAAACCTTTTTGAGGGGTTTCCGACAGTTCCGATATCTTCACCATTCAGGATCGGCAGCGCATTTTCATACTTTCTGTTGTGCTTATACGGCAATAGCTAGGCTACAAATTCAAATCACTCTTAATTTGAGCGTCGATCTTTTAGATAATTAATTTGTTTAAACTGTAGAAAACTTTAAAATGTACAAAAAACAAGGTTCACTTCTCTCTAACGTCAGCCAACGTAGATTCGATTTATTTGCAGAAACAAGGTTTATATTAGTGTTTTAGTGGGTCAGTCCTCAATGCAGTGTTTGTACCAAATGCTACTTTCTTTAATAAAATGTTTCAATGAACTAAATTTGTGTTCGACACATTTTAATAAGGCTTTCGTTACGTTGACGAAAATCCGCGTTCATTGAGTCTCAATGAAAATCAGTAACAGCATTACATTATTGGTGCGTTCTAATGTAAATGCCCTGACAGTATTAATTCTTAAACACGAAATAACGTAAACATCTTGTTTACGTTATTTCGTGTTTGAATAAAATGATTTATATTTTATAAATCACTGTCATCGTCATTACCTCAGCTTTAGTACGTCCACTCGCCCACAATTTTCCAGTAAGACCTTCCAGAAAAGCCTGGATCTAGCATCGTAACACCTTCTTAGGTCGTTATCCAATCTTGTGTTTTCTGTAGTTATTCTAGATATCCTAATTTCTTACTCAGAGATCAGCTTCCTCCATAACTCACTATGATCGTTCTTACGAGACCCATAACTAAGATTCCACGTAAATCGCTGTATCCAGTCTGTATAAATAAGTCCTGCTTAACCTGCTATATTACAGGGAGGTTTCTCCTCAATTCGAGAATTTGTGGGCTACAGTGACAATGACAACCACATAGCCCACTGCTGATTAGTAGGATTTCTTTACTATACTTTGTTTAGTAGCTATAACTAGTCATTATAATCACTTGTTGCGGTGAGCGTGAGCGTGAGCATTCTATCCAAACGGGCTGTCAAAATTGGGAGATTTTCTGGACACATTCTGTTTAAAATTCAATGTTAATTAGTGTACTTTAACCACACATTTAAAAGTTCAACTTCCAGAGTTTATAGACGATAAATAATGTACAATATAATAAGTATATAAATATAAATGTTTAAATTTTATTATAAATTGTATTGAAATTTACAATGAATATGTTTTGTGTCTTTGAACTCTGCTAAAATAATTAACTTCGTTTTCTAAGTTAATGTAATTTTAGTTTTTAGTTAAAACCGAGGCTGTTATTTGGGAAATGCAAACGCCTCTCGGCGCCAACGAATTACACAGTACCAAATGTAGAAGTCATCATTTCACTCCCACACTAAATCATCAATTCTGGGATATATTTGTAAGTCAAGGTATTTTAAAGTTCAAGTTCAAGTTCAAGGGATGGAAACTTCTACATTTTTGGGGTACACAAATAATCTACATAGTTCCTACATGTGTAATATCTTTTATCGATAAACGGTAGCTATTTTTTTAAGTTATTTAAATATTTGTTACAGTATAGTGGATAAATATTTGCGCCTTTTTAAGGCAGCAATTACTATTTTTCCATCTCTTACACTGGTCTTGACCTAAAGAATAATTCAAATAACGGATCATGTTTCTTTATAATGTCAACTAATTACTGCAGAAAAATTATTTTGCTGTTTCTTAATTCTTCAAGTTGAAATATGTCGAGCCTTAACGGTTTAGTTTTAAAGTTAAGTGAAGATCATGACACCGTAAAGAGACATGATCCTTGCAAACGTAATTATGAAAATTATTAATATGAGTTTTGTGCGCTGAAAATGCTAAG
Source organism: Synanthedon vespiformis (assembly GCA_918317495.1). NCBI lineage: Eukaryota > Metazoa > Arthropoda > Insecta > Lepidoptera > Sesiidae > Synanthedon > Synanthedon vespiformis. Next base: position 7,516,105 of record OU906966.1, on the reverse strand, counting down.
AGTGTGTGGATTTCTAATTATCTCCACGTATAACTAGCTGGTGCTCGCGACTTCGTCCATCTATAAAACACCATCTATTTTGGATAGATGGCGCTATCTCCCGGGCCAAGCCGCTAGTATTTACTTTTATTTTAGATTTCCCGTAGGAATGAAGCATTTTCCCGCGGTAAAAAGTAGCCTATGTTCATCACGGATAATGTCGGCTTGTAATAGTAAAATAATTTTTCAAATCGGTCCAGTAGTTTCGGAGCCTATTCTATACAAACAAACAAACAATCAAATCTTTCCTCTTTATAATATTAGTATAGATTAACTTGAGTACGCTATAATCTTTTGATGAGTGAGTAAGGGATGCCAGAGCTATCTCCTCCTAATCTCTTTTCCTTGGCGACCTATGCCGTAGGCGACGGTAGTCACAAACCATCAAGTGGACCATCATCGATCTGCCTGTAGAACTTTCCCTAAAAATAAATACCGCAGATCCGGGTTACTTTAGCTCTAGGGGGTAACTTTGGTTCAAAACAAAAAAACGTTTAAATTTCCCGTTTCTTTGCAGATATGCAGTAAACAAAAAAGTCCGCTTTAGTGGCGCTTATTTTTTGTTGGTTGCCCGAGTATTTACTTGGTTCAAACTGTTTTTGCTTTGAGCCAAATTCACCCCCTAGAGCTAAAGTAACCCGGATCTACTGGTACTTACACGAAATGTGTACAAAAAATTCACGCACTCTTTTCACCCACAAATTATGGACTATTGAAATGAAATTGTAAAATAAGAATGTCCCAGGTGCGAGCGGCTTTAGATTTTCACTTGTTCACTGGTGCTTGTGTTTTGTGAATATTTTAAACCATTTATTTATTTTATTTTTATACAAAATATTTTTAAATTGTAAGTTGCACAAGTACATGACATTTGATGGGTTGATGGAATTTTATTGGTTGCGTAAAGGTACAGTTTTAACACGTGCGATGCGATCATGAGAAAACTATGTACTCGTAAGACGGTCGTACAGATTTTCTTAGAACAGGAATTGCTCATATTTTTTCTTTACAAGTTATAAGTGTTTTTATTTCATTTACATTATCTCATTAATAAAACATTTTATAAGTACAATTTTACTGCTTATAATTTAAGATTTTCTACCATCCATTTAGCGAAGTATAAATAACATTACATATATAAAAAGATTTTTCGCATTTATTATATTACATAGAGTAGATTTTTTCATTATAGTATATGGTTTCTTTCAATATAATGATCTCGATATTAGTAATAAAATAATAAAAATTACATACGTACATAATAATATGTACACACACACGTATGGGTATGGGTCTGTGTGTCAGAGAAATATAGATAATAAAATATAGCGATATATTAATTTACTTGCAATGTTATAATTTCACTATAAAGCAAAATCTTCATAGTGAAATCATGAAATGTTAAAACGCACTCGATCAAAATGTACCTTTACGTCGCGCGTATTTTAGGAATTTTACGATACATGAAAATGTGCTATTACAGTTTTTACGTTTGCCATTGTATTGTATTGTATTATTGTAATTTGTATTTTTACAACGTTTACTGCAAACATTCAAGTTTACATTATAGTTGTAATTTTTAAGGCGCTATGTACAGACAAACATTATGAATATAAATAAAAGCTATATTTCAATAAATATTCTTTTTATTTTTCCTCAAAAAAATTCTACGCTAATCGCAACAATTAAAGGATATAAAAAAAGTTCCAAATTTTTAGGCGATTTTCAACAGGCTGTAACTTCGAAGAACTCTAACAACATACTCAATGATTTAAAAATAAAATACAAGTAGACAAATTTGTCGTATATATCCGTCTCTGGCGAGATAGTCACGAAAATAAATGTCAGATAAATCCGACAGATAGATAACTAACTAAAATATGTTGAGTAATATTTGACAGGTGATGCCACGAAACTTAACTAGATATAGGTATTGTACAGTTAAGTATCGAGTGTGTGGTTCAACTCAATCCCATATTAGTTCCATCCATAGTTCACGTTAAGTGCTTTACAGTATTAAGGACAAACATATCATAAACATCGAATGGAGCATATGTGAATAATTAACCCCCTGGGGGTAAGTGCTGGGTCATTTCGCTCAATACATCATTGCTATGTTACATGTTATATGTATAGGTAGCCTAATGGATACTGAAATAACACCCTATATAATAGGTTTAATAGATAACTTGAAAGCTATGGTTAGTTTTACCAACGACAGGATTGAACTCCAAAGCCTCGAATCGCAGAATTTGAGTAAACACATTACGAGTTTATACAATGCTATTGTTTTGTCGACTGTACATTTTAACGGCTTCAGTCTTAGTCAATAAACGTTAAACACAAAGGGACCCGTTCTTAAACAGTTTTAAAATTTACGTTACGGTCGTGACTTTTTGAACCCATAAGTGCAGATTACTAAAAAAACTCTGGATCGAAGCTCATAAACTCATAAGTTCAGAACAAAGCACATTATTGTTTGGACATAATGTTATTTTACCATGTCGACAACTTAATTAAGTCGGTCTTATACTTATTTTTTAAATATGCAGTTATTTTTGAAGATTATTGATGAACAATCGTGTAAGTAGTTATTTGTGTTGTGTGTCTGTATATATGGATTTGAGGTCAAGTAATGAATAGATAAAATCTACGCGATTCGTGGTTCCTATTTAATTATCACGTGGAATATACAGTTCATTTCAGACACATTCAAAAAAAGCTGAATATAAACATAGGGAGTTCATTGCAACATTCGTAAATGAAAAAGGTAGACCTTTTCATGAAGTGTAGTCATTATGCTGGCCATATAAATCTATACACTAATAATAAATAGCGTGAATGGGTGTTCTATTCAAAACCATACACAAATAATGGTTAACCCGCAAAATGGCCGTGCACCTCGTTTGCGGTGAAACATTACTTGAAATATACAATAATATGGCTCCCCTATTGCCAAGGACAAAAGGTTTCAGTTCTGTTTAACAATATCGTTGAATGAAGTTAGGGCTTTTACCCACTTACTATTAGTTATTTGGAGATTTATGTATATTTTTGTCTTATGGGCAAGCATTCTTATTTTGTTTTAGGTCACAAAGAGGTCTCTCCTCTCTCCTCTATCTTAAAAAGTATGGAATGTACTCCACCATATTATAACCGGACTTAAATATATATTTGAAGAGTACATAAGTCTTCTAAGAAACAAGGCTTACTTGCGATATTCTTCATCATAGAAGAATCATCATTTCTCAACCTCAACCTCGTTCAGCCTTCATAGTAGCAAAATGTTCCGCACAATAGATGTTATGTTATGCTAATATTACGCTATTATTTCTTACACTGCACAAATTAAATTGTCAAGGGCAAAATCGTCAAGTCGTGTTGATCATAAGTGAATTGGCGTTGAATGAATAATGTGTTAGATGAAACGGTAAACGCAATATATTTCAGAACAATGTACAAGCAAAGGTGGTTCCATTTGACACACACATCTGATGGGTGAGGTGGAAAGAGAGAGATGCTTTAGGCGAAGAACATGTGTGCGTAACATCCGGGAATGGACTGAAATTACCTCAGTCGAGCTTATGTTCCAGTTAAGTCTTAACAGAGACATGCTCAAAGAGTTGACGGCACACATAAGAAGTTGACACACGCATCTGATGGGTAAGGTAGAAAGGAAGAGATGCTTTAGGCGAAGAAGGAAGTCGTGTGCGTAACATCCGGGAATGGACTGAAATTACCTCAGTCGAGCATTTGTTCCAGTTAAGTCTTAACAGAGACAGGCTCAAAGAGTTGACGGCCAACCTTCAGGGTTGAAGAAGCAGTGTGAGAAAGATGGAGAGATCTAATTTTGAAAATATGCACATAAAAACCACAAAAGAATTTTTAAAAAGGTTGCGGACTAAAGAGTACATAGAATCATTATGAATCAAATCAAGTGTGTAGAACGCCTTATTTTACATAGGGAATTTGAACCAATTACATCAACGGAGACAATCGACGAGCCAACGGTTTGGATGATTAGATAACATGTCGCAATGGACAGATGGGCACACGAATGAAATTCATACGGGAAATGGATCATCGGAGGCATTTCGGTTGGATGCGAAGTTGATTTTGACATTCATCATCCCTTTCTTGTTGCTCGCGGTTATGATTAAGTATATCATTCTATAGTTTTTAGGCATTTCATTTATGTAGAGATTCATAATCATAAAAATTTAAAATTAATGATATTTACTCCGAGACTCCAAAACTCCCACACATTCTTATCAGAAGTTCGTCAGTACCTCAAAAGAAAGGTTTTTCTATTCAACACAAAAATAATTTTTCAATTCGAACCAGTAGTTCCTGAGTTTAACGCGTACAACCAAACAAACTCTTCAGCTATAAATATATGTATTGGTATAGATTAAAAAAAAGACGAAGCGATTCATAAACAAATGATACATTATACACGCATGACCCAAACTTTATTGATCCAAATCTGCAATTTGCAAGCTTCTCTGAGTCGCCCAGGAAGTACCCGGTCTCATTTCAATAATAAATGAAATGAAAACATATAGATTTTATTTTTATCTATATTTTATTTAAACATTTTTTAATATATAATAATAGGATAGGCGGTGAATACAAAAATGACAACGTGTTGTTCCCATGAGGAATTTGAAACAAGAACTCTTCACTGTCATTACGACTCCGAAACCAGCGATTATTAAAAAATACATTATACGTCGAATACATTTATGACTAAATGAATATTTACATTACAATTCTTACAAATATTATAAATGTGAATGTGAGTTTGTTTGTTTGTTTTTTACGCTTTCACGCAAAAACTACTGAACAGATCACCATGAAATTTTGCATACACGTTGTCTGGGACACCAGAAAGGACAGGGTATCTTTCATCCAGAACGCGGGCGAAGCCGCGGGCAGCAGCTAGTAGTTGATAAATAAGACTTTGTGTTTAGTGCAAACAACCTGAGAGTATCTCTAATAATCCTTATAAATGTGAAAGTAACTCTGTCTCTTACCTTTTCAAGTCTAACCTTCACACTATTCAAATGTCACTGTGAAGGTAAGGAAACTGATGTCCTTACGTTCATACCTGTGTGGTTGATGGTAAATCACTTTCTTAATCTTAAAATGCACATTTGTCAGGGATACAAAAATGTATCCTCTCATCCTTGCATACATACATCTAGAAAAACGTAGATACTGTTTTAACTAAAAATATAAAAAATTATGGCGACGCCACCGTCGTCGTCACAGCAAAGAAAATGTTAAGCGTTATATTTTTTATTTTTCAAAGCGGACGAAGTCTCGGACACCAACTAGTTGCCCATAAAATTGTTGCATTATTGAAGATTCAACGCCAATTTTGTGGCCACACCGCGCAGATCCTCTAAGAAGATTTTGATAAATATTTCGTATTCGTGCTGCTTCCAAAAGGAGCGTAATTTGAATACTTACTAAAATATTAAGGTGGAACAGGCGCTTTCACGAACATTACTATGAATGGGGCATTTTTGTTAAACATTAAAGTAATCATTTCACATGTAAATATCGTAGACATGTTGTAAAAGACTTCGCATCTTGGGGAAAATTTTGTACCTAACTCATAGTTATATATACATATAAAATAGTATAATGCATTTCCCATTGATGTTATATATTACTAGCTAGCGCCCGCGACTTCGTCCGCGTTCTCTATAGCCTTCCTCGGTAAATGGACTATCCAAAATAAATTGAATTTTTCTTCAACTTTATATATTGGTATAGATTCGTCAGCCTGTCGCGACGACTGTCTTAAACATATTTTCCAGCACTATACCAACGAATAAAATATTATATTTCCGTGACACTCCGTTGTGAAAGTACAAAAATGCAATCGAAAAAGTAAATTACATTTCCTACAGAAAAATGCTAATACAAGTTCAGCGTCCCCGACTGCAATGCAATAGTGCACATGCAAGGAATGCATTTTCCCAGAGAGAACAAGATACTGCCAAAATTAATCTATACTAATATTATAAAGAGGAAAAATTTGTCTGTCTGTTTGTTTGTTTGTATAGAGTAGGCTCCGAAACTACTGGACCGATTTGAAATATTATTTTACCATTAGAAGCCGTCATTATTCGTGATGAACATAGGCTACTTTTTACCGCGGGAAAATGCTTCATTCCTATGGGAAATCTAAAATAAAAGTAAATACTAGCGGCTTGGCGCGGGAGATAGCGCCATCTATCCAAAATCAGGTGAAGCGACTAACATGACAACTGCTTGGTGATATTTTTAGCGATCCGCTACGGTAGATGGCGTTTTATACTTTTCAACGCGGACGAAGTCGCGAGCACCAGCTAGTATTTTATATAAAAACGTTTTTCTTCTCTTATGACATAGATATGCATGTTGTGATGATTTTATTGTAGTGACCTTTTCATCATTATGTACTGTACTGTGGATATCTTCCCCTTTACAATTTTGCTATAAGTAAACTAGCTAATTTATATTATACTAGCTGGTGCCTGCGACTTCGTCCGCGTTGAAAAGGAAAAAAAGTAGTTTATCCTGTGTCCTGTACGTCTAAATGTTTATCTACCAAGTTTCATGAAAATCAGATAATTCGTTTAAGAGTTATGGAGGAACATACATACATACAATACACTTACAGATTTATTATTAGTATTGAGTATTAATGATTGATTCGTCCGTGTTGAAAAATTCAAAATATAACGAATATAACTCTTACAAGAGACCTTTTGTACCGTTGGCAATACAAACCACCTTGGGTAGAATAGAAACGGCCCACGAGTGAGAAAATTACTGGAGGGAGCGATCAGAACTACCTGGAGAAACTAACTGGTATATAACTAGGATATTATACACATATCCCATCCTATCTACTTAACGAAGTAAGTTGGAGGTGCACCGGAAGACCACGAAGATCTTGATCTTGATCACCCGTGACCTATCCACTTCCAGAACTAAGGTGAATCTTACTAGAGCATATTAGCCCGCAATACTTAGATACTTAGATAGTGTAAATTAAATTTTCAATCTTGAAATATGTAGTGACTGTACGTACCGTTAGTAAAGTATCCATTAGTCCTAGTCAAGGGCCTAATCTGCCGTTAAATCTTCAGAGATTTACACCCGATGGAAACTCGGCTTCTAAATCTATTACTTATTAGTGCTATAAGAGCAACATATTGATAGTCTCGGAGCTGGATAACTTAACAAAACAATTAAAAGTAAAAGCCCCAAACATTAAAATGAAAATAATAAAATAAATTCGCCTATCGAAGAATGCACTAAACCGAGTGCATAATTCAATAAAATATAAATTATTTGTAAAAGTAACTAATTTTACTTGTAGTTGGTGAAAGAGGCCCTTATACTATAGGAACTTTACTAGTAATAATAAGTACGATTTAATGCTTGGAAAAATAGGTACATTCATTTATGAATTGTGAATGAATTATGAAATATGGCGAAATTTATGAAACATGTGAAAGAAAAAATGAGAAAGAGAGGCAGAGAAAAACGACAAACAACTAAATCAGAAAAGAAGCATATCCGTGTTTCGAGCATAGGCATCTATAACAAAATATCGACAAATTGCTTGGCAAGATACTGTATCAAAATATTCCCAGCGGATTTCTCTCGGGAATAGACACAGTGCATCCCGATACTACAAGTAGGTGTAGTAAATAGATGCGCTAGTGATGTCGCCTTGATTGATCATCGGTCATTTTGTCGATATTTTCATTTCATTTCTATATAGCCAGTCATTAGAATAGATTTCATACTATTATTTACTTAGGGTCGTACGTGACTACGACCCGAAGCAAATTCGGACCGACGACATTGACAGAGGTCTTTCTACAGTGTGAGTTTAAGAACGAACATTTATTAATAAATATTATTTAAACTATACTTTTGAAAAGATGTTTAATGTCAAATATTCGCCGCTATTTATAAATTTAATTAGTATACAATACATAATAGATATAATAAAATCGTTTGTGCAAGCTAATCTTCGAAACATTGCGGTTTTATCGATGTATTAAGCTTTCCACAAATGTAGTGTTCGATGGAAACATCGAGTTCCAACAAACAAAAAATTAGGAGCTTTTCCGAATGCTACGTGTAGACGTATGGTCTTATAAATAAATCCCATAATAAAAAAGAAATTTATAAAGATTTTCTTTCTAAATATCTAAATAAGCGAGCTCATACAAGGTTCTTCCTCCATTTTATCATAGTCTCACTGAATTTTATATTCATAGCGTATTCTTGAAACAATTACATCCAGTTAAGTTTCGATTTTTTTTAAATTTGCTTCAACTCAGTGAGATTTAAACTAAATCAATACATCCAGGAAAAATAGAAAGTAATCCTGGCTGTGCATATTCTCATATTTTTTTTTATCCCGAAAATGGAGAACTAGTTATCGATATCGATAAACATTTTAATCCCATCATTAGACCCGGAATAACCGCACTGCGCCGTGTTCTATCTACAATCGTCTAGAGGGCCACCTAATGTCCGGAAATAATAGTACGTAAGTGGAAGGAGTATTATTAAATAATAATAACCATGAAACACGTAAATAATAATGTTTACTTATAATTGTTTCACTAATCGGATATTGCATTAAATGGTTAACAAAAAAGACAAATGTTATTGAGGTTCTCGTTGAAAAAGAAGAATTAGGATATCTACTACATATTTACAAAATAAAATTCTTGTAGAGAACATTCTAATAAATTTTGGGATTTTTTATATCTTTAGATGATCCGTTGGGAATAGTAGATAGGTACTTTACCCTACCTTTTTTCTGATGAAAAGTATTCCTGACATCGTGTATGCAAAATTTTACGATGATCAACTGAGTAGTTAAGGTACAGTCAGCCGCATAAGTCGATTAACACATTCAAAAGTGCAAAATAACTAAACACTCAACTTACTTACTTAATTGCTTACTTACTGAAGCTTTTTACGATCGTATGTTCATCACAGATAATGTCGGCTTCTAATGGTAAAATAATTTTTCAAATCGGTCCAGTAGTTTCGAAGCCTATTCTATACAAACAAACAAACAATCAAATCTTTCCTCTTTATAATATTATACTCGTAGACAACGAATATCATAGGGGTCGCTAGCAAATTTTATCCCCAGAAGCCAATACAATCAAATAAAACTTAAACAGTATCAATGACAAATAGAACGCTTATTTTGCCACCACTAGTGTTCAACAATTTTCAATATTCACTTTGTGTAAAACCACGGAGTAATGTATCTATACAGAGAGACAGCTCCCTAGAAGCTTAAATTTTATTAGCCTATTCTTGTAGGGCTCCCAAAAATATATTTTTATTTTTATTTAAGTTTATTACTAGAGATCGGATTATATCGCTGCTTAAAAACTAAACGGCCACAAATCAAAATTACACTTTTTATAGGAGAACTTAAAAATTAAATTATTTTTTGTCTATATTTTTCTTATTTTACAAACTATAAACATCTAACCTAAGTCTCTATTATATTCTATTTATAATGTTATTTAAATATAACTAATTAATTTATATCTTACATGCAGAAATTAAATAACAATAAACATCCTTTACATTTTTCTTATTAGATATTTATCAGATATACTCGTACCTAAGCATATAAGTTACTTTTGAACAATTATTACTCAATAGCCCTTATATTTTGTGACTATTAATTACATTTAGTTGGAACGCAGGGTGAGTGCACTGCACTCGGAAAAAGAAAAAGTAGCCTATCTAGTGTCATGTATCTAATGACGCGAGTTTTGTGTTTGTAGTACGTAGGTACTCGCGTCATTCGCCTCGCGTGCGTCTGAGTCCCTGTGACATGTACCCTCGGAATTGCCGAGGCCGCCCGAAACATACCTTCGGGTCACGTTCGTGAACCCGTCGGTGAAAGGTCACGCACACATAGCTGCGCATGTAGTGAAGTGCCCGGCGCCGTGCGCTTGTTGAAGCTGTTTCTCAGTACTCAGTGGTAAAACTATCGCGTATTGATTGGGAATAATTCATGAAAGCGCTGGTGGGACTTCACTATATTTAGACTGCATTAATAAATGGTGCATGCCAAATGGAATTCACTATACAATCATGTATATCTATGTTAAGCAGTGGCAAATCATACTGAGTTTTTGTAATAATTATCCAGGATTTGGATAGGAATGGGCTCTTACTTTGGTCGGTTGCCTTATAGCACCTGTGGCGTTGCATGACGTGTTATAGCCACGGTAGCCATAAATGCTAATAATAAATCTGTAAGTGTAGATATTGTATGTATGTATGTATGTATGTATGTATGTATGTATGTATGTATGTATGTATGTATGTATGTATGTATGTATGTATGTATGTATGTATGTATGTATGTATGTATGTATGTATGTATGTATGTATGTATGTATGTATGGATGGATGGTGTGTGTGTGTGTACGTGTGCGTACGAAGTCGCGGGCGCCAGCTAGTACACAATAGACAACCATCGCCTGAAATACATGCTTGAAATTTAACATGTAGAGGGCGTTTTACCAGAGAGATTGTTGTTTTATCCCAAATAGTAAATGTCACCTTTCCTTTTTTAACTCGTTTTATTTAATAAGTAATAGTAAAAGATTTAAAAAATACATCTTAAAATCTAACAAGTAGTCATCGGTCAAATTAAATGGTTTTATTCCCATAAAAGTGACGCAAAGCGAGGAATTGAATGTAGCGAGCGCTGTAAACATTCAATTTTAAAACGATAAATTCATAGAACGACGCAACTTATTACATAACAACATTACCGTGACACACGCACGTAGCGGATGTCGAGCAATTTGTTACTTTAAGTATTGCTATCCCTGTATTGTATAACCATTACATGCTTCAAGATATATTATTTTATATAGCAGTGAAACAATAGTGTGGTATTTTCAAAATGTTACATTTTGTGCTTTGATATATTTTATATGACGATTATGTATGTTGTTCTAATTCTTAGAGGTTTTACCTTCAAAATGTAATTAGCATTTGAAAATGTCAATCCACTGAAGATGGATTTTCACGACTTAAATATTAAATTAATTGCTTTAAAGCACATTGAAACATACCTAACACAGTTGATTATTTTCTAGATATGTACGAATGGATTTTTTCTGTATACTTTTACACCTATATTATTTTCTCTATCCCTAACCCTAACAAAATTTGATTTTTTTTTCTTCTTTTCTTCACTTCAACTTCTTCTTTTCTTGATTTTTCTTCACAAAAATAATTACAGAATATTGTACAAGTTTGTAAGGATGTATAAAGTAACTCTGAAGGTAAGCCAGGTTATTTTATATGTACGCACAAGCTTACATGCACACATACAAAGTTTTACGTCTCTTATTTATTGGCCACCTATTATATATATACCAAACTAATTTTCCACCACCAGAACTAAATTTCTATTTTCTCTACTATAAAATAAATCTCACCTATTTTACGTTTTATTTTTTTGTTGTGTTTAGTGTTCTTGACACCCGTAAGTCACTTGAAAAGGAATAAAGGAAGGGGTAGCTTTAATAAGAAACCGGGGTTATAAATCATTTCGGAAACATAATTAAACGTTTAAACATGTTTATTCTCATAGTAAATCAAAGTTAAAATGTTTTGTGTTTTTTTTTTTGTTGTTGTTTGAAATTTATTTTATATTTATCTCTCTGTGTGTGTATATTTTAAATTAATTAGTAAAAAATTATGTCAATGTGTTGGTCAATGGGCCTGCGTGTAAAACATAAAAAGGATTCTTGAGAATAAAGCCAGATAAATATTCGATGCAACATCATAACAAATCACAGTATTGATTTCTTTATATAATATGTAGATACTAGCTGGTGCCTGCGACTTCGCCCGCGTTGAAAATGAAAAAAGTAGCCTATATCCTATGTCCTGTACGTCTAAATGTTTTTCTAAGAAGTTTCATGAAAATCGGTTAATTCGTTTAAGAGTTATGGAGGAACATACATACAGAAAAAAATTCTAAAAATGGTCAATTTAGTTTCAGTATCATGTATAGAGCCTATAAACACGATATCTTTGAAATCAAAGTAACTTACTCCATGACCAATCCTTACATTACAGATTTATTATTAGTATATTTTTTTTGGAAACAATGTCGCGTTAATTCGCTTCCACAGAAGTTGGAATCGAGAGTTGCCGACGATTGACTGACTATGACCAGTAGCACTACCATGAGTTGCTATCGAAATCTTACGTTAGTTTACTTCTGTCGATAACGAACCTTTCACCCTTCAATCTGCTAGTGAATGATTTAACTACTAACGTAACGGTATTTCTCGAGAGCTGTAGCACTACCATGAGTTGCTATCGAAATCTTACGTTAGATTACTTCTGTCGATAACGAATGTTTCACCCTTCAATGTGCTAGTGAATGATTTAACTACTAACGTTACGGTATTTCTCGAGAGCATCAGTCAAATTTGTAACTCATGGTACCGATTTTGTATAGAAATGTCAAGTTAAACGTCAGTCGCTAATGGTCGCTAGCGACTACATTCGATAGGTTTTTCACTTATACAACTCATGTTACCGGTTTTAGTTCTTTGCGTGACCGCTAGAGGCGCTGTACAATTTTTCATACAAATATTTTACGTTCTCGCTCATCTCTCGCTAGCGATTTCTGTCGTCATAAACTCATGGTAGTGCTACTGATGTCAAATTTGTAACTCATGGTTAGTCGCTAATGGTCGCTAGCGACTACATTCGATAGGTTTTTCACTTATGAAACTCATGTTACCGGTTTTAGTTCTTTGAGTGACCGCTAGAGGCGCTGTACAATTTTTCATACAAATATTTTACGTTCTCGCTCATCTCTCGCTAGCGATTTCGGTCGTCATAAACTCATGGTAGTGCTACTGATGTCAAATTTGTAACTCATGGTTAGTCGCTAATGGTCGCTAGCGACTACATTCGATAGGTTTTTCACTTATGAAACTCATGTTACCGGTTTTAGTTCTTTGAGTGACCGCTAGAGGCGCTGTACAATTTTTCATACAAATATTTTACGTTCTCGCTCATCTCTCGCTAGCGATTTCGGTCGTCATAAACTCATGGTAGTGCTACGGACCGCGGGCAATACGGAGGGAGGCACCACGAAAGGCGCAGCTGGCGACAAACGGGGGGGTTTTTAAATTGAACCTCTAATAAGTCTGTAGGCCCAGATTCTCAAGAGTCGCAAATACTCATCCTACTATCCACAATACGCTTTTGCATCAATGATTTCAAAGTAAGGATAGACCCAACCGAAAATTTTACACAAACTTCTTATAGAAAAACAGTAGCGCCATCTGTTAGAAAAAACTCGTCGTCAACGCAGTCGTCTCGGTGACTAAGCTGTCATTGGTGTCACTTTCCCATTTTGACACCAACGCGTCGGTGCCATTTACTAGGAGCGTTAGCCTTGTCCTTACGCAGTAATATATATAGTACATACAATGATTTGCATATCATTCCCAACCATGATATGCCATAATAATCTAGGCTAAAATTTAGATAAATATCTAACAAACTGTTATAATTAAATACGTTGACATAATGAGGTCAATAATATAAAATAGTAGTTAATTGTTCGAAGCGTTGTCCAAAATGATATTATTTAAATGTGACACCCGAACAGTTGGAAACTAACCTAATAAATTTGACAATCTAACTGAATTACTGCCACGTTTATCATGTTTGTGAACCCTTCCATCAGAAACTTGGGTTATTAGGCCTCGATAGAGTTTTAACGGTTGGTTTATGTGGCGACTATTTATCACTAAACAAGCTGTTTCTCGCGGTTTCAACCGAAATCAAATTATGTTCGGTTTTGGTGAAACGGTGGAATTCGGTCAAAAAGACAACGCATCACAAATTTACAACGAACTTCTTTAAGAACTACCATCAATAACATAAAGTATTGTTGCTGAGACGTCGACAAATGATAATATTATTTGCTTAGCAAAGACAGCTAATTTATTGAACTATTATTACTAACCTTACTTAGCCCAAATGTGGACAATTTTTTATCAGTCATCAAATAATGTCTAATAATTTTTCAAATTCCTCAAACTCTAGAATAATACAAAATATTGCTACACGTAAGTATAGGTATTAATATTTTAAAATATTTTTACTAATTTGTAAAATACAGTCTGTCTGTTAGATTTTTTTTATTTGATCTATACAAAACCTATATTGTATTATATCTAATTTTAAATTTCATATATTCTTAGTAAATAAAGTTTTATTTATAGTAAGAATATATGAAATCTACTAATTCCAATAAATAACTGATAACTAATCCAAATAAACGTTTTATAACACCAACGATAGATATAAAAATGAAACTACATATATGCATCAATATTAATTTATCAATTTGTTAAAGATATGATAAATTCAGGAGTTTTCTGCATTTATTTAAGTGCAAAATTTAAACTGAGTATAAACCGAGTTAGTGGCGTAACATCGAATAATAATGATAACAATACTGTCCCTGATCGCATATTAGATATGACTATGGGCAATTTATATTACATTACTAAATTACTGATCGTATTGATTAACTCGTAAAGTGATTTGTTTCGGTTTGGCTCATTTGTACGTATCTATACAATAATATTACTTATAAAGAGGAAAGATTTAATTGTTTGTTTGTTTGTATTGAATATACTCCGAAATTACTGGACCGATTTGAAAAATTATTTTACCATTAGAAGCCGACATTATCCCTGATGAACATAGGCTACTTTTTACCGGCGGGAAAATGCTTCATTCCTACGGGAAATCTAAAATAAAAGTAAATACTAGCGGCTGGCCCGGGATACACTTGTTAGCGCCATCTATCCATTTAAAATAGAAACAGGTGAAGCGACTAACATGATCACTGCTTGCTGCTGCCGATTGGAATGAAACAAACAGTAGAAGTTATGAGAAACTTGCTGCAATACATACATGAAAACCGCATTTAAATCAGTTAAGCAGTTTCTGAGATTAGCGTGCATAAACGCACAGACAAACAGACAAAAATCCTATATATATTTTTTTATATTCAACATTTGGGATCCGTTTAGGAGTTACGATTCTATATACAGACACACATGTAAAAACTAATAACACCTCGTTTTTGCGTCGGGCGTCAGGGCTTAAAAGTGATCAGATATCTTTATGACGACAATATCTCTTAACTGCCACAGCTCAGTACGTTCTAGTTAAATTTAAACTTCAGTTAAGCTCAACAGATGCGAACCAATATTAAAATATCCTTAACAGGGACACTAATGAGGCGTTAACGGACGAGTTACAGCTTCTTCTAACTTATTTCACTTTCTCATTTACTTATTACGGTAATAACTTAGGCATGCGTTCAATTAGATAAAAATATATCATTAAAATAGAGAGAAAATGCGCTCTGGCATTCCATACTAACTCTTCGAAACAGAACAGCACAAATTCTATGCTATTCAGCTACTATGCTTATGACTGCGAAACGCAGCGTACATTGCTACTAAGACTAATAACACATCCAAAGATATTTGATTGGTCTCGCTGCACTCGACTAGATACAGCCGCCGTACTTGAAAAATGCGGCAACAAATACTACGCCAAATCCGGCGTACCCGAGCTAGTCACACTGCAAAGTGTCTGTGAATTGTACGTGCCGAATGTTTTATTAAATTTTAGGCACAATAAAATGCCAATTTGCGTAGTGAAACTGTGTAAAAATATAATTAAATTGTGTAAAAAGTGATAAATAGTGACGATTTTTTACACGACATTACACACACTACAATAAAAGTTGCCGCATTCACGGAGCTATTGCTTTCAGGTAAGGCCGTATCTAGTCGAGCGCAGCGAGACCTATCATTTATCTATGAATCAGTCTTTCCAATGTCGGCCCGTGAATATATATGAATATCGCCGTGTCGGCGTCGGTGTCGTCGCGAGGACGTTTGCGTTGAAGAGATAAAGTAGGGTAAACAAAAAAGCCGCCCCGTGAATATAAAATAGTCGCGTAATTGGAAAAGTCGTTGCAAACAAAACAACATTAACTTTTACACGAGTAATTAGTCTGTGTACAGTCGTGTACATTCTCCGCGCACTCGTTGAGGTACTGTTAACAACAAAAGTCGTTTGAATAGGTACCTTTATACAGTATGCTATATTGTTAACTAGCAGCTTCCCACAATAAGGATAGAAAAATTCTTTAGGAAATGTATTTAGTGTTAACATAAACCTATAATAGTCCGTGCAAATCGTACTAAACAAGAGATCAAAACAGATTTATTTATTTATTTATTTATTTAATAGCTAACCATACAATACAGCATTTAATATTTAACAAATACGTAAAATAGATTAAATTCTTATATAGCTACAAAAAAAGTGCTAATACCTAAATTAAAAAAATGATAATATACATACATACACCTAACTAAAAAATGAATACATAGATATAAACACATATACCATATTGTGTGGTGTGTGTGTGTGTGTGTGTGTGTGTGTGTGATAGATAGTTTGATTTTTTTACCTCGAAAGGACTTTTCTCAGTTTTTGTCGATTTTAACTACCAAGGAGCTGTGTTACGACAAATAGTCATTTTAAATTGTTTTTAGTTTTCGACATTTAAATTGTTTATAAGTTATTAAAGGGCACAAAATCTATAAAGAGTCTATCAAAACTAATATTATAAAGAGGAAAAATTTGTTTGTTTGTATAGAATAAGCTCCGAAACTACTGGACCGATTTGAAAAATTCTTTTACCATTAGAAGCCGACATTATCCGTGATGAACATAGGATACTTTTTACCGCGGGAAAATGCTTCATTCCTACGGGAAATCTAAAATAAAAGTAAATACTAGCGGCTTGGCCCGGGAGATAGCGCCATCTATCCAAAATACGGTAGATGGCGTTTTATACTTTTCTACGCGGACGTAGTCGCGAGCGCCAGCTAGTTTCCAATAAAGTGAGAAAATTTGTTCTACAAAGACTTGATAGTTCGTGAGATACAACTGTTCGAAATAATAATAATTATTAACGACATCGTACATTGTTAATTCTTTTTGCTTATCCCGTATAAAAGCATGTCAATTTTAAATGTGATTTTTAATTAAAAGAGTGAAAAATAATTGTATGGTGGCTTATTGAGTTGTTTTCCACAACGTATTCTAAATACAATTAGGTAAAAGCAAGATTTAAATGGTTAGAGGTAAAACTGGGGTTTATATATATATATATATATATTTTTTTTTTTGAAAACCCTTAATGTGTTTTTAATTATTTTTTGTGCTATATTTTATCTGATGATTTGGTTAATCTTGGTTATAATAATTTATCTTGAATGATGGCGCGTAATTTTTTTCATGGAGAAAGTTTTTATGTTGTCCAATAATTTCATGGCGAGCGAATTCACGGGTAAAGGCTAGTAAAACAATTATCATACTCGTACATGGAAATTTATAAAAATATATTTACTCCCTTTGAACAGCAAATCATTCCACAGAGTCTTTTATACTATAATTTCTGTCTTCCATGTTTCTTTTCAAAACTCGCTCTGCTTGGCAGTATCCTTATAAAACAAGGACCTCCACCGCATCTGTCTGTCTGTTCGCGATTATCTCAAAAACTACTACACCGATTTTCATGCTGTTTTCACCAATGGATAGAGTGGTTGTCGAGGAAGGTTTTAGTACATAATTTAGAAAGTTACGCGGACGAAGTCGCGGGCAGCAGCTAGTAATCAATACTAATAATAAATCTGTAAATGTAGGTATTGTATGTATATGTATGTTCCTCTATAACTCTTAAACGAATTAACTGATTTTCATGAAATTTGGTAGATATACATATAGACGTACAGGACACAGGATACGCTACTTTTTTCTTTTTCAACGCGGACGAAGTCGCGGGCGCCAGCTAATATTTTATAAAGTCACGCGGGCGAAATCGCGTTCAACAGCTAGTGAATTAATATAAATGCGAAGTTTTTGTGTTTAGATATTTGTTTAATTACGCAAAAATTTAGTGAAAGAACTTTTTAAATTGGATGAGTATGTTTAAAGATTACACCTAAGTAGTACATTATATAATTTTCACTCATTTCTCCGCGTAGAAACAGAACAGAAACGCTACAGTAAAACAGATAAGTATAGGCATAGGATAGGCACCCACTCCCCTTCCGTAGGGTTTGTTGCACCGAACCCTACGGAAGGAACTGACCCCTGCATCTTTCAAATGCACGATAACAGAGGCCCTGTCGATTAAATATACTGTTATGGAACTCAGTTTACTGAGGAAAACTACATCAATCAATCTGTAAGTGTATGTATTGTATATACGCATGTTCCTCCATAAAAGGGCTACCACACCATACAATTTGAACGTATTGAATTTAGGAAATAGAAAGGTGTGATCGCAGTTAGAACAGATTGGATTCAATTGAGAGTTTATCCATTTTCAACTCTATATCTTCGATTTAAAAATCAATTTAGCGTAGTGTGATCACGAGCTCTCTACTTAGATTCCTAAATAGGAAACGTTCAAATTGTATGGTGTGATTGCCGTTTAACTCTTAAACGAATTAACTAATTTTCGTAAAAGTTGGTAGATAATAAAACTTTTTAACAAAAAATGCAACCGCCGAAAAAACTGAAAAGCATAAAATAATCTTATTATTTTACCTAAGTAATTTTGAGTCGCCGCCGCGCATCACTCTTTACGTAATTTTTGCTTGTTTGGCGCCGACTCAAAATTACTTAGGTAAAATTAGTAAAATAAGATTATTTTATGCTTTTCAGTTTTTTCGGCGGTTGCATTTTTTGTTAAAAAGTTTTCTTTTATGTTTTTTTGTGGCTATATTCTAATATTTACTACATGCTTAATTTTTAATTTTCCCATCCCCATTTTCCCACCCTTAGGGTAAATTTTTTTTTTCCAAATTTATACGAGACCGACTTCGAGGTATACCCTATCCATTAAAAAAAGAATTATCAAAATCGGACTACTCTGTAAAAAGTTATGCGTGGTTATACGCTACAATCGGTGAGTGAACAATCAATCATCCCCTGTTTTCCTACCCTTAGGGTTGGAATTTTTTTTCCAAATTAAAATGGGACCCCCTTGGGAGTGCACCCTTTCAAATTAAAAAAGAATTATCAAAATCGGACTACCCTGTCAAAAGTTATGCGTGATCATACATTAAATCATACCTCCTCCGTTTTGGTTTTTTCGTTTTCGTCGGTCGAAAATTTAAGACTTACAGGACACAGGATTCTTTTTCAACGCGGACGAAATCGCGGGCGCCAGCTAGTATTCTATAAAGTTATGCGGACGAACTCGCATGCCTTTATTTTATAAAATATAAACAAGAATTTATGAACAGCTAGTAACAAATAAAATGTAGATCGACTAATAAAACCTAGACATTATAATGACTACACGACACGTTGAGACTGTGAATGCGTTTATCAATGCACATAATATGCACTAACGGTGTATCCTGCAGTCTATTGTTGTTCAAATATGGCCTAATAGATGGCCTAACGGAGAATCGAACCATTCAAATGCCGAGGGATTACTCGAGGACCATTACGAGCGCCTTGTGTAGAGCACACACATTGCATTTGACTAACAATGTGATAGACGTTGATAAATTAATAATTTCTAAGTATTTATATAACTAAGTATATGTATATCTAAAATACCTCAGTGTCTTAAAACGAAAGTTTTTGACGAATACTAAATTGAACTTTGACCTTTTGGGGCTAAAACCGGAAACCCCTTTTAAACAGGTACATGGTTACGTCAAAATTGCATTTGCAGTTAAAATGTTTGTCTTGTATGCAATTAGGTTTGATTACGTTCACTGTTTATTTGGAAATTCAGCGCTCAGTCATCGCTTCAAGCTTTTAGCTTATAGACAGATTAATTCGCATAAATAAACACTGCCTTGTGGACGCATTTGTCAAAAGTCCAAAGACCATTTATTGGAAGAAATATCTTCTATATAGGTCCGTGAGCCAGCGACAGATTTTCATGACCAATTTCCTCCCAGTGGATAACTCGTAAAATGACTGAGAGAGTTGTATCATGAAGCGTTGTGAACGTCAGCTGCGGCTCCGTTAAGCACATAATAAAAAATTTTTTTAATCATTTATTCCCGATTAAAAATTCATCAAATTATAGTTAGCCTAATATTTTGAAGAAACAAAATTGTCAGCTATTTATAAAATGGTGGATTATACGTCAGCACGAATCACTGAACACGTATATAGTCACACGAATATATACGTGTTCAGTGATTACCTCCTGCGAGCCTATTCTCTATCTGTGGTTTTTAAAAACGTGTCGACTTCAAAGTCGACATTAAATCGGAAATAGCACTTTGTCAAACTAAAAACCACACAATAACGCGCCAATAACTTCATCGACATGTATAACTATGGAAAAAACGTCGTAGACATTTTGACATGTAAGAGTTTTTTTTTTTTTGTGTCAACTATGTACCATAATCTGTCTCCTTTATGGGACAATAAATGGTATGTGTGTGGGGTTGAATAGTGGCATGCCAGGCATGTGACCTGTGTCACATCCTACTCAGTCATTACATACTATATTATGTTAGTATGTCTTGGGGAACTTTGCGCTTCAGTCTGCGAATCAACAGATTTTCCTCCATCAGAACCCTCGCCAAGGTGTTTGGGTGATTTGAAATCCTTTTTTTATATGTTTTGGCATGTCGACGAATTTCCTCCGCGACCATATTAACGTGCAGATCATGATGCAACTGTTCGTTGGTGACATACCAAGGAGCATTGGTTATTAATCTTAACACCTTGTTCTGGAATCTTTGGACGATTTCTATATTGGAATGAGAGGCTGTTCCCCAGAGTTGGATTCCGTAGCTCCAAATCGGTTTTAGAATGACCTTATACATAAGGAGTTTACTATTGAGAGATAGTTGGGATCTGTGGCCAATCAGCCAATACAATTTTCGCATCTGCAGACCTAGTTGTTTGCGCTTAGTAAATATGTGTTTTTGCCACGTTAGTCGCTTATCAATGTGTAAGCCCAAATATCTAACATGGTCCGCCTGTGGGACCTCAAGACTATTTAACTTCACGGGCGGACAGATGCCTCTTCTCAATGTGAAGGTAACATTGACCGATTTGGATTCATTTGCCTTTACTCTCCATGCTTTCAGGCCATTTTGCAGGATTCTTGCTGCCTCTACAGGATCCCGATGGGAGGCTAGGATCGCTGTATCGTCAGCAAAGGTTCCGGTAGTAGTAGAATCTGATGCAGGTAGATCAGACGTGTAGAGCAGATAGAGAATTGGACCCAGCACGCTACCCTGTGGTACCCCCGCATTAATGTTACGAATCCCAGAAACAGCGTCACCATTTTGAGCGAAAAAATGTCTGTCTTCAATAAATGACTTTAGTATTCTAAACATATATTCCGGAAAAGTCGATTTAATTTTAAATAACAAACCCTCGTGCCACACCCTGTCGAACGCTTGTGATATGTCCAGAAATGCACTCGCACAGTATTTTTTGGTTTCAAAGGCTTCATTTATTTTATTAATCAGTCTGTGTATCTGGTCGATAGTGGCGTGCCTGCGACGGAATCCAAACTGGTGATCAGGAATCAGCCCACTCGTTTCCATAAACGGAATTATTCGCAACGATATCAAGGATTCGTATATTTTCGATGGTATGTAAGAGTGAATACCAAAGTAGACAATTGTCGAGTCTATAACCGCATCGAGTCTATAACCACAGCAAAACCACACTTAGAGAATACGGGCCCTAAATAGAAAATTTATCAAATGATAGTTTATGTATTACTGTCAATAAATAAAAAAGTCAGCTGGCTATATCTTGGTGGAATGCTTGTCAGCTGATGCTTTGAAAGTGTAACGGGCTACCACTGCTCAACTCACCATCGGAGCCGCAGCTGACGTTCACAACGCATCATGATACAACTCTCTCAAGCATTTTACAAATTATGGACTGAGAGGAAATCATTGACGAAATTAGTGCCTGGCTTACGGACCACCCTTACTAATATTATAAATGCGAAAGTAACTCTGTCTGTCTGTCTCGCTTTCACGCCAACACTACTGAACCGACCACCATGAAATTTTGCATACACGTTGTCTGAGACACCAGAAAGGACATAGGATACTTTTCATCCAAGAAAAAAGTAATGTTCCCGAGGGATTATCTAATATATAAAACTGTAACTAACGCCTGGCCAATGTGTTATAGCAACAAGTTGTCAAAAGCGTTATTTGCTTTTAAATATTTCTTTATCATCGCGTACGAAGTCGCGGACACCAGTTAGTAGACTATATATAAGACATAAAACGCGGTCGAAGTCGCGGGGACCAGCTAGTATTCTATATAAATAAAAATGAATCACTAAACGTGTTGCTAAGCGCAAAACTCGAGAACGGCTGGACCGATTTGGCTGATTTCTTTTTTGTTTTGTTTGATGAAGTCTGAGGGAGGTTCTTATGGAGAGAAAAAACGTAAAAAAATACGAGGCAGAAGTAAAAATAACAATTTTCTTTTCCCCTACAAACCACTCTGTCCCCAACTATCAAACATTTGACGTCAATCAAAACAAAACGGACGTGTCACCTATAGCAACCGTTGTTGATAACTTTATCATCAAAGGAGAGAAAGTGGGTTCTGTAAGTTTGTTTATGGAACTTATGCATCTATTTCAAAAATAATTCACTATTTTTATTTCAATTTCAAAATGATAGCTACTATAATAATACCTACTATAATAATAGTAGGTATATTTATTATGATTACTAATTCAGGCGAAGTCCGGGCGCATCGTTATAGTAGACACTTGAAGGTGAAAAACAATTAAAATAAAATAAATTATAAACTATATAATTGTAGCAGCGAGAAGGAAAACTGCTCAAAGGTCCGTAATTCGCAGCAGGACCTCAAAGCGCACGGTTTAATTAAAACGTTTGAATTTTCTTTTTAGTACGCCGACACTATATATATTTAATTATACATATACATCAGGTGTTAATCCCGAAGCAGACAGTTGAGGCTAAAAGTTCTGATAAGAAGAATAAAACTGTTTTTATATGTAACATTAACATTTTTTGATATTGGAAACTATTGGAAATGTCTTTTCGTTCCCTTCAGTTTATGCCCCGATTTCACGAAAAGTCCGATCCCCTTATATCTCGTTATCTCGGAGAGTTGAAAAGATATGATATTCAAAAAAGGCTTAAAAGACCCGTATTCACGAGAGCTGTAAGGTGCAAAAAGATTTTTTCGAAAAAGTCAAAAACAAAAAAGTTATAGCCGAAATAGTGAAAAAAAAATCCTTTTTTTTCCGAATTTTTGATTTTGGCGCTCGATATTTTGGAAACGAAGAATGATATCAAAAATTTGAGGAAACTCCTCTGGACGATTTAGTCAGCTACAATTTGAGCCTAAAATAACCTTTTTGAAAGAAGCCAACAAGTCAGAACAACATAATTTCGAATCGTGTGAGGCTCGAAACCTGTGATTTATTTCTTGATAGTGGCAAAATAACAGCACGTGTGCTGCTACAACATTTAGTTTTACCGAATAAAACTAGATGGCGCTGCCCGGCCACGTTATAACGCGCTATTGCTTTGTTTCCCGTGTTGAACGCGGTGATCGTACGCGTAATGAGTGTTTGTGCCTCAATCTAATGAGTAAGGAAATTATTGGGCCTTGGTAACGCTTGGCTATGCCCTCTATGGGCGACCGATTTTTTGTAGGGCTCAGGTCGTCCCGTTGAGGTGTCCACCTACTTTGTGGACGCCTCTGGTGAAGCGATCTACCTTCCTTTGTTATTATTTTTATAAATATTAAATATTAAAATTAATTAGAGGTGTGCCAAATGATTACTTTGTTGTAACCGTGACAACGATTCCACTTCCAGTTACTCTGAACTGAAGTACTGATTACAGTTACTCGCGGTTCCAGTTTACAAGATGGAATCATATAATATTAAAGTACTAATTATAAGTAACTTGAATTCAGTTAAAAAATATAACTATTTACTTAGGTAAAATCACTACGAAAAAAGCGATGGTAACAATTATTTCAAAATAAATTTTACATTAGGACCTGTCAAATTACGAAACCCAGTTTAAAAATCGGATGACTTTAGCTTCTATCTATTCCATTCCAACCGATTCCGAGTTGGTTACGGCTACTACGCGAAAAAGTGAGTGCAGCGGATACTCAATATTACGAATACTTATTAATGATTACTGAATACTGAGTCCATGAGTCCAGTATCTGTAATCAGTATCTGGTATGATCAGTACTGATTACAATGGCACCAATGAAGTAGCGATTCCAAAGTAACGGTTACAGCACCTTTGACACACCTCTAAAATAAATATTTATTAATAATTTAATACTAAACTAATATGATCGATAAATAAATTGATATTAAAGATATTAAATTAAATATTAATATTAGGTAGGGCCTCTTTCACCATCACCAATTACAAGTACGAGCTACGATACGATACGAGATACGAGTGATACGACTGCTACGAGCTACGAGTAGAAAATAAATAATAAATAAAAATCTCCTATCGAAGGAAGGAAAGGGAAGCACTAAACCGAGTTAACCGAGTGAATAATATAATAAAACATAAAATTATTTCTAAAAGTAACTAATCAACACTACTTTTAGTTGGTGAAAGAGGCCCTTAATGGTCCGTAAGCCAGGCACTAATTTCGTCAATGATTTCCTCTCAGTCCATAATTTGTAAAATGCCTGAGAGAGTTGTATCATGATGCGTTGTGAACGTCAGCTGCGGCTCCGATGGTGGGTTGAGTAGTGGTAGCCCGTTACACTTTCAGAGCATCAGCTGACAAGCATTCCACCAAGATATAGCCAGCTGACTTTTTTATTTATTAACAGTAATACATAAACTATAATCTGATAAGTTTTCTATTGGGAGGTAATCACTGAACACGTATATATTCGTGTGACCTGCAGACGCATAATCCACCATTTTATAAATAGCTGACAATTTTGTTTCTTCAAAATATTAGGCTAACTATAATTTCATGAATTTTTAATCGGAAATAAATGATTAATTTTTTTTTTATTATGTGCGTGGGCGGCTACCACTCTACTCCTCAACCCACCATCGGAGCCGCAGCTGACGTTAACAACCCTTCATGATACAACTCTCTCAGTCATTTTACGAGTTATCGACTGGGAGGAAATTGGTCATGAAAATCTGTTGCTGGCTCACGGACCATAATATATTAATATAATTATAATATTAATTAATTATCAGATTACAGATATCTGTCTTGTCTATCTGTCTGTAGTAATAGCTGTATGTATGTAATTGTAATGTAATATGTATAACCAATAGAATAAATTATAGTCTATTGCTGTTATGTAATAACTGGTAAGTAATATAACTTGTGCGATTAAAATAAAAGGCGACGTGGTTTTTTTTAATAATAATAAATTATTTATTAGATGTAAGTTCACAAAACATTTATCCTCGTCAACATTCTTTACAATTACAAATAATACAACAAACATACATACATAATAATACTATGTATGTATGTTTGTTCCCTATGGACTCCGATCCGAAAACGCTGAACTGATTTTGATGAAACTTTCAGACAATCTTCAGATTAGTCCAGCGGGTGATCCTGTGAAGTTTGGTAGCGATCGGACACGGACGAAGTCGCGGGAGTATACTAGTTATAAATAAATGCGGATATTTGGGTTTTTGTGTGATTGTTACTCATACTCAGTATAAAAGGCTGAACGGATTTTGATGAAACAAACATACAAAAATCAAACCTTTTCTCTTTATAGCAGTGTGTAGTGGATATAAGAATGTCATTATGTATGGTACTTGGATAAAACTCTTTAGAATGTCAACGACACGGTTGGGTACTTATTTTAATACGGCCACACAAACCCCTTATGAATTATCTGCAAACTGCCCTAAAAGGAATCGTATGCGGACCGTTTTCGTACACAATTTCGGTGGGCACATTCTAATTTACATATTTCAGAGAAAACTACAAGAATTACCTCCAAACAGACGCTCCTGGTGAAATGATGTAATTTCGTATGAAATTTGAGAGTTCACTGTTCTGCAGAGAATTAAATTGGTAGTCGCCAACATTTGTGGGGCCACGAAACACAAGCGACACCGGGCCGGGAATGGCCCGCCGACTCTGAAAGTATACGGGTTAATGGACAAGGTGATGGGCTCTGTCATTCATTTTAGCGTACTACAAATACACTCAGCACAAGTAATAGGCATCACTAGTGTCTCTAATTTCTGCCAGTTATTTCCTGCGCATCCGTTCACTGACCGGTGCAAGGGACGTTCCAACCATAACCAATTTATTACTAATATTATAAAATAAAGAGACAAGATTTGTACGTTTGTAATGAATTTGCAACAACGTGTCAAATATGGGCAGTAACCGATTTTGGGACTGTTTGTGAGGTATTGCGCCACGGAATGAGCGAGACGCAAAGATTTTTTTTTTGTTGATAATTTGGATTTGCCATCGGTAAATCCAAATCGGTAGACCATAATCAAATGTGCTGAAAGTAAATTGGCGTTTGAATAGAATAGGGCCAGTGCCCCATTCTATACAAAGTTAAGGCAACACATTTGCCCTTTTCAGTCTCATGAGTCTTCCGGTCTGCAGCAACTCTTTGGCCAGCGGATTTGGGTGGGAGTTAAGACGAGCCTTGTAGCTCGTCCTATAGCGGACTATTTCTTCGGCAATGGTTGGAATTACGAGGTATGAGTGGATCTCACTGTTCCGAGCATACCAAGGCGCCCCAGCAATTACTCTTAAGATGTTATTTTGTACTTTCTGTAGGCGCTCGATATTTGTTTTGCTAGCAGTGGACCACATTTGGATTCGATAAGTCCATATTGGCTTCAAAATAGAGCTATAGACAAGTAATTTATTGTGCAAGGAGAGTGCAGACCTCCTCCCCAAAATCCACAACAAATTTCTAAATTTTATGTTAATTTCATCTCTCTTCTTGTTTATGTGGACACTCTAAGTTGCTGGTCCAAGTGGAAACCCAAGTATTTAATACAACTGGATTGGGGAAGTTGGTCTTCGCCCAATGTGACGGTTGGGCATGTGCCTAGATTTGGATTCGCTTGCTTTTATTCGCCACTTCTTCAGCCAGAGATATGTGCAATCCAGCTGCTTTTGCAGTCGTCTACTTGCCAACTTACATGCTACTTACAGACGCAAAGATAAAATTTGTAAAGTATCGTTAAAGTCGTTTCCGAGATACACCAAAAAAAAGTAATATACATTACATAATATATTTTTAATATACATATTTTTTATTCTTTAAGAATTGCTCGTTCAAAGTTATTAGATAAACACATTTTTTTTATCAATAAGACTTGGCTCTCGCCACAGTCTATTTATTTATTTATTTATTTATTTTATTTTAGGGAAATTTACAGGTATAATTACTTAATAATAGTGGTGAGTAAACAAACTTAACCTAATAAAAAAAATTATACCTAATATACTTGCTATTCACAACGAAGACTTGATTGAGTTTACAGCTGAAAAAAATATTACGTGGTGACTATTTCATTTTATCACTAATGTTTAAAAGAAAAGTAGTAAACATCACATAATAATATATAGGTAGGTGACTACTGTCATAATTTATTACTAACCATTAAAAGGAAAGTGGTAACCAGCACATATATACATATATATATTATCGTAATTTAATACTATCGCCATATCGACTGCGAGAAATTCATGTTTAAAAATGTTTTTTATGGCCCTACGTCCCGCACTAACTTAATGACATTAAACTCACCTGAGCTTGTGAAATGTCCGACTTCAGATTTTGTCTAAAACATTGACTTATTATAAGTACTTTGTCCAACTATTTATATTTCATATTTTACAGCATAATATCCGCTGCCCAAATGACTACAAAACGCAATGTAAGCAAAATGTAAGTGCTGCCCTCTACAAAGTGTCTTAATATTTTGTGTCCTATTTTGTCAACACTTTTTCATTTTTTTATAACTAATGACGAGCCATAGTTTTATCAATATAGTAAACTTTGAAAACAGTTAGCTCCATTCATTCTAAATTGTTATTGTGGAAATAATTACAAATTAATTAATTTAAATACTATACTATCTAACATATATTTTTGTGTTTGTAAGTACCTACAGTAATTCCTAAGACCGTCTAAAAGGCGTCTAAAAGGCCCTTAACGGCCACTCGTTAAATTCTTTAGCCACTGTAGTGGCTGTTATTACAAATGGTAATTCAATTTGATAAATCAAAAATTAAACCGGAGACCTCTCGGGAATAATAGCACAAAAGACTCGAAAACCTATACAAGGCGTATCCGACACGAATAAAACTAAAGTTCGCGACAAAGG
Organism: Synanthedon vespiformis; assembly: GCA_918317495.1. Lineage (NCBI taxonomy): Eukaryota > Metazoa > Arthropoda > Insecta > Lepidoptera > Sesiidae > Synanthedon > Synanthedon vespiformis. The sequence goes on along the minus strand of OU906966.1, from coordinate 7,487,513 downwards.
CCCAATTAAAACTTGTCCCAGGAGTTAAGAGAGATCTAATAAATGAAATTACCAGAACAATTCGCAGATATTCCAATTCTCTAGTACATAACAATATTAAGAAGTCACGTAGAAAATTAACTAGCTATGATGGCTTATGGCACGCTGTGAATATAAATTTAAAGGGATGTTTTAACAATATTTCTCCCATAGCTTTGCAACGCTTCGTAGCACTTGTAGGCGAAATGTAAACAATCTTGAATTTTGCCAAAATAACTTACTTAACTTTACTATAAAACAGCTTATAAGGTATTAAGAATGAATTGTCTTGATTTGTAACTGGTAGGGATTGAGACTATGTGCTTCGGAAGTCGCGGACACACCTATTGGTAGGAGAGCCCAAGATGCTAAATGTGGAGTCACTCGAGCGTCGTGGGGACCTATTACAATTTGAAGATTAGATATAAAAAAAAGGTTTTCCTTTTTAACGGTGGGGTGAGCGTCTACAGGCGTTCAAAAGTTGCATTAAGAAAAATCCTCAAAATAGTCGTCAGATTAAGAATCAGCACCATCAAAAATTCAGGCTGAACCATCTGTATGAAAATCTGACGCGCGTATTTTAAAATGGCAAACGCCAATTATCTTTTTTGCATTTTGAAAAGGCTGCCACAAGTTTTCAATACATCCGAATCGTCTGTATTTTAAATGGGAGCTTAGTTTGGGTTCACTTAACCTCCCCTCTGAAATCTAACGCGCTCGAGTAGTATTTAAATTTTTACCCCAACCCCCACCAACTAAACAGGCAGATTAATACATAATAATATCAGTTTTCGGGACACCTGGGGTATATACATTGGCAAATCTGACGCGCTCGAGTAAATCCCAAAACCCCCCCTTGAGCTCTCTTACTATAATTATGAAGTTGAAGTAAGTATACAAATATATTACATACATCTTCATATACATACATACATCTTCTTATTTATATAATGATATTTGCAGCATGAAATAAACACTCAGAGGCATGGCAATGCAAATATTATTTCGAGATAACGATGTCGCAAATTGCAACACTGTAAAAATCATGCATGTTTTTTTTTGTATAAATTTTACATCGACGACAGCACAGCGCACCTTACAAAATAAATTTACCTCATAAAAATAGAACTGTGGCAAAACAACACATATATTTTTTTTGTGGCGAATCAACAATGTGGCAAAATAACAAGAACCCATTAAATTTGCCTCACTATAAAAGGGCTACCACACCATACAATTTGAACGTATCCAATTTAGGAAATCGAAAGGTGTGACCGCAGTTAGAACAGATTGGATTCAATTGAGAGTTTATCCATTTTCAACTCTATATCTTCGATTTAAAAATCAATTTAGCGTAGTGTGATCACGAGCTCTCTACTTAGATTCCTAAATGTTCAAATTGTATGGTGTTATTGCCGTTTATAGTAAAGCTACACACATTTTTGTATACACACAGACGGATTAGGAATTGCGTTTATTTTTAAAATAAACCTGAAACGAAACCGGTTCACTCACTATGTGTAAATGATCGCGTGCTTTCATGTGGTATCTGTTTAGAAGCGTCTATTATTAGGTACAAATGTAGACTATGATATCGAAACATGGACAGAAGAGGCAAACGGACCTTATCTATTCTTTTTGAGTTACTAAAAATCTTTTTCATTTATTTTTTAATTGAGTTTTGTAGCGTGATGAAGATACGAGAACCTTACATACTCAGATAAAATAAAAATAAAGATAGAGCCCCGTTGACGGCTGATTGAAGCCGGTATAACTACGTGTCGCTTTATTTACTAGTGAAAACACCTTAACTAGTAGTGAAGCGTAATGAAAGGGTGTAAAAATCAGTTTTCAAAAAATAAAAATTGATTGCTTAGAACATAAAATCTCTAACAGTAAACGGCCTTTATGTTGTCCGCAAAATTCTGTCTATAGTTCTTATTTGGTCTGAGTTTACACTATAAAGTGTCTGACCTTGAATTCAATAGTTATCAGAAAAAGCTTAAAACAGTGTTTTAATTAAAGGCTCAATAAGTTGAATTAGTTACATAAGAATTTTAAGCTAAATTAATTAAACAAAACGTAAATGAGAAACTGAAATTACGTAATACGAAACGTCCCTGACCTGAGTTCAAAATCATTTGTATAAAGTTGAAAACTTTTTGTGCCCAGGTGAACTCTGTGTTAGTTTTTTATATGTTTGGGAAAAACTTTGATACTACTGAAAAAAAAATCCTACACTATCACACAGTACCTAACTTTTAGTTTATTTAGTCTGTGGCTCACTATGTACAGTATAATGTTTGATATCAACAAAACAAACTATATTTTAGTGCTGCTAAAGCTCCTATTAAACAGAAATTTCCTTTAATCAATTTTAGAGCGTGTTAATATTCAAGTGTTTAATCACTGGGTCCGCTAATGAAACAGCTAATGCAACGTACATTTACCTGTCACCTGTATTTTTAATTTATATATTTTTATCGTTTTAGCCTTTTTACGTCCATTGATGGACTTTCCAATAGGACCGATCTTATTGGAAACTTGCAAACTTTGTGATGCCGAAGCAACTTGGCATCACAAAGTTTGACAAACTTGACTAGGCCCTCTGGGGCCCTAGCCAAGAGCAAACGTACAGTCGTAAACGCTACGCTCAGGCTACGCTACGCTTTACGCTTGGAGAAAGCTTTGTGATTGGTCAAAATTTTATGTGAGCGTTACAAAAACCAAACACCGGGCTTTATTTCTTTGGTTTCGTAAGTACGCAAAGGGAGCGTTTGCATTGGTTTGCTCTTGGCTAGGGCCCCTGAAATCGTTAATAAGTTTCAAAATGTTTAAGCTTGTTGGAATTCGACACGGAGATCCGTTGTCGGTTTATGTCGGTAACTTTCGTACAACGAGTCTCTAGTCGTGACAACGACTTATGGCGCGTTGAGTGTTCAGTTGTTTTGCACTCTTGAATGTGTTCATTGACTTTTGCGGCCGACTGTACGTCCACGAATCTCCTAATTTCTGATACTCTCCATAGCTCGTTGATCGACGCTGGTATTTCTTATGAGGCCCATTTATGATGACAACATGCACTCAGTTTAAGAAGTGGGAAGTCAAAGTCAATATATAATAGTAGTATAAGTAGTAGTCTTATAATAAGAAAAGATTACTGTTTCATTAAGAAAATTAAGAAGAGTTTTACTGAATTAATAAAATTTTGAAATGCTCCAATGAAACTTTATTGCGGGAGGGCTTTTAAAATTTTTATTGCATCCCGACGAATTCGCGTTGAATGTTTTCAGACAAAAAAAATACGTTTTATTGCATTTTGTCTTAGACAAAGTATAATTTCTGTATAACAATTTTATTTAATGTTGTAAAATGTATACCACAGTGTTTTCTTTCTTATTTTTTCTTATCTGTGAGTGTAGGTATTGTATGTATGTATGTATGTTCCTCCATAACTCTGATTTTCATGAAACTTGGTAGATAACCATTTAGACGTACACATTTAGTCAGGACACAAGATAGGATACTTTTTCTTTTTCAATGCGGACGAAGTCGCGGGCGCCAGCTAAACTAGCTAGCATAGCATAACTATAATAGCAGATGGCTATAATTAAGTGAGCTCAAGCAATACCAAGAATCGAAGTGGGAGAACAGGGAAACAGGATTCTTGATTATTTCTGATGATATTTCGAATCAGATAAAGACTTTGTCATATAATAAAACCCCATTTTCTTAAGCCCTAAATTTGTCTCGCTGCTGTTACTGCAGAAGAAAATTCTTTTTGCTCTTTTCTCGTTATACAAATGAAATAATAAAGCTCAAGTTAATTAATTTTAAGTGAAATTAATTAAGCAATAATATGAAGCATGACCTGGCCGGTAGCCAACCGAATGCAGGAATTTGTCACAGTGTATGAAATGAACACCTGTTATCCAGATTATATTATTTATTTTACACCTAGGAATTAGAAATAACATAACCCTTCATTTCTATAGTACATATAATTTAATCTTGCTTTATTAATTTTACTCTTATCCAAATTTTTATTAGGAAAACTATGTTGTAAAAGAAAATTACATGTAGTGTAATTGCACTCAAATGTAGACTAAAATCTTGTACTTTATAGTGAGAACACTGCATTTCTTAGTCATAATCGGGTGACTAATGCAAAAGCTTTGATTAATTTATTAGGCAATCAAATAGTGCAATTGAATGTCACCTCTCAAATTTTTTCATTAAGAGGGGACGCGGGTACAGCAGAATTTGAAAAATAGGTATTTGAAGAATTGTGCGATAGGGACAAAAATGCAGCTCAGACCGATTATACCTACAAAATATTTGACTAAATCGAGGTTTCGTATTCCCCTTTTTTCTCCTCTAAAAATTGAGCCAATCGAATAATTTTTACACAAATATTTTCAAGAAGAACGAATCTATGTACCTATTATTTTTTTTATTTTAAAAGTTTTCAAATTTGTTTTATAGTCGTCTGATTAGGGTGACATAAAAGGGTCATTTATTACGATTTTTGAGAAGTCATATTTTCTTATGTAATTAGTTGGTGGAAAAAAAGAAATGATAGGGAGGCATAGCTTTAGTAGACCTAGATTTTATAACATTTTTTTTTCTCTAGAAGGATTATCCAGGTAGAAAACAGGGGATTAAATTTGTATGGAAAAACGCTGGTAGCGTCCCCTGTTAAGCGTTCCCAAGTCTAGTTCATATTTATCCCCACCCACGTGTGTGTCCTTTGAGAATTCAAGAACTTTTACCCTTTGCCCCATGTGGGTTGACCGCCTGCTTTGAATAATAAGAGGTAACAAAATTGCTCTTACAAAATTGGATTGTGTGTTAAACTGGGCACTTTTTACTTAACATAGAAAAAGAGAAAAAATAACCATACTTAATAATCCTTACTCCTTACTAATATTATAAACTACTGAACCGATCACCCTGAAATTTTGCATACACTTTGTCAGGAACTTCAGAAAGGACATACCTTTCATTCAGAACACGGACGAAGTCGCGGGCACCAGCTATATTATAAATATGAAAGTAACTCTGACTGTATGTTACTGTTTCCGAGGGATAGTGCGCTAAAATAAAAATCCAACGCCTGGCAAAACTATACAATATACAGCAATAAAGATTGAAGAAATTTTTGCTCATAATATTTTGTCAGGCTTAATATTTTCTATTTTTCAACGCAAACGAAGTAGCGGGCAAGAGATAAGTAGTTTAAAAAATATATACGTATAACTTTTTTTACCACATTTTTGCAGACGACGAGAACGGTTACCAGCAACGTGTACTTTAACCGTAAAGCCAACGATTAGTTACATCTGTGCAGAGATTTTTAACCAAACCTTACTTTTGAAGGATCACTCTTCCAACAAGTCGGTAAAGGTTTAGCTAAACTAGACCTTGTCTCTACATGCATAAAGTTCATTTCATTAGATACATCAAATTGTTCAGTGAGTTTCTCGTTTCTCATGTTGTAGTTTACCAGTAAAAATTTCACCAGTTTGAGTAACTAAATTTAGGGAATTAGTTTTATGTGGAAAATGAAGTCCTTTTATATTAAGATCGGCAGACGGTCCACTTGATGGTAAGTGGCTACCGTCGTCTATAACACAAGCAATGTCACAGGTCCAGTTTATACACTTACAAACAAAAATACAAATCTTCTCTCTTTATTTATAATATTATATAGATTATTTTATTTTGGATGTAGACTAGTTGGTGCCCGCGACTTCGTCCGCGTTCAAAATTTTATATAGTCTAATGTCCTCTCGCGATGAGCAGCCGACTTGTTGAGTCAAAGCTGTTTGTCTTAATAGTTCTGCCACTGAACGATAGATGGCGTTAATCTAAATAAGGATAATATATTTATTTTTTTAGCCTTTTAGGTCCCACTAAATAGCCTAAAGCCTTCCTCGATAAATGGACTATCTAACACAAAAATATTTTTTTCAATTTGAACTATTTGTTTTTGAGAGTAGCGCGTACAACCAAACAAACAAAAAACTTTTCAGCTTTATTTATTGGTATAGATATAATACACATAGTTAAAAAGGTAATCATAAAGAATCTCTCTCCCAAGCAACACAGAATGGCTAAATATTCTTTGAATAAATGCATTTATACAGCCGTTATTCAAGCAATTTGGGCACAAAATAAATTGCTTTAAGATGTATAGTAGCAACATAATAGCTGAATAGTAGCTGAATAAGCAACGAGAAGCCCATAATAGCCTATAGTGTTATAATAGCCCAAAAATCATTCAATATAGCATTTGCCTATCTTGTCAGCTCTAATACTCTTATAACAAAGCTTTAAACTGAATAATTTATGAATTTCATACTGTTATAATATGTGTTGCCTGGGCTTTCTCTATCTGCATTTATGTGCAACGTATATTATCAATTTATGGGGCTATTATTTTAATCAATTCAGAACTTTTTCTGATTTTCAATAGTTTTTGTAGCACTTGTAATTATAAAAGCCAAGCCTAATCGGAGTTCTTGTAAAAAGTGGCGTGTATTTTGTTTGTGCGGTAACAGATTCGGGTGGTCTTTGTCTTCGCAATGGTCGCGGGCAGCGTCAGAATGGTGCCTTTGTCGTGTGACGGTCTGTCCCGTCGAGGGGGCTATTTGCATTTGACAAATTTTTACGTCGACCCTACTCTTGAATTAATGGTTCCTCCTGACGTCTCTAGTCGAGTAATTGAGCAGAAAATACACAATACAAAACGTTGCACTAAAAATATGGTGTTTCCATGAGAACGTATATTAAAATTGGCCTCGAATGGAACTGGTAGGGCGCTCTAGAAGACGTTGCAATGGCGAATTACTTCTTTAGCCAGCAAAAATGATGTCTGGAAGTATTAAATAGTCTCTAACGATTTAAGAAATACATTAAAAATATTGTATATAATATTTTTCAGATATATAAAAGAAAAGATGTGAGAGGATGAAGTTGATAATATGTCGCATACAACGCATATTTTGAATAAATCGAGGTTAAATATTTACTTTTAATTTTTGAGATAAGTCGCCACGGAACTGATTTTTGATGGTCTGGTTGGCTCTGGTCTCTATTTGGCAAACAGTTCAGGGTATTTTCGTACATGAAGAAGGTGTTCTTACAGAAGACCACCGTCAAATAAGATTCGGTGAGTCAATAAGGCATGTAGAGGCTATTTCCCTACCCCCTTATCCTTAATCTTAGTTATAGGCGACGATAGCCACTTACCATCAACAGGACCACCAACTCATCTGATGATCTGATGCTAAAGTCTTAATAGAGTCATTTTTTCCATCATTTTTCATGAAAACTTATGTAATATCTGACTTTTCTGTGACCCAATAATAAATTGTTTAATTACGACTCATTTTTATTTTATTTTAATTTCCCATACGTGAGTGTGCCAAACGAATTTATGTCCCCAATTTGTCACCTCACTCTCATATTATACGAAATGCGATCGTCATTGGGAACCGGTGCCAAGTGTGCCAAGTGCCAACTGAATTTTTCATATCTTAATTATTTTTTTCTTATTACTCAAGGTGGGAATTTCATTTAATTTTCCATTTTGCAAAGAAAACAGTAGAACGAGTCTGATAAGTAGCCTAGATTCAGCGTCAATATGCAAACCTTTTTATAGTCAAACAATACACAAGAAATGAGCATTTATTAATTTATTATTTGTTTAATTATTTATTTATTTATGGTGCCTAATATATAAATTTATCATCAATCAATTAATACTAATAATAAATCTGTAGATAAGTATTGTATTGTAAGTAAGTATGTACCTCCATCTCCATAACTCAACGAATTAACTGATTTGCTAAAAACTTGGTAGATAAACATTTAATACGTATGTTAGGCAACTTTTTTCTTTTTCAACACGGACGAAGCCGCGGGCGCCAGCTAGTATATAATAAAACCTAATCAAGTTTTAACGTAAGTAGAAAAAACGACAATAACAATGTCCGTGGCATTGAAAGTGTTAAATAATAACCACAACACAATCTACCGTTAGCATGAGCTTTACATATAGAATACTAGCTGGTGATCGCGACTTCGTCCGCGTAGAAAAGTATAAAACGCCATATACCGTATTTTGGATAGATGGCGCCATCTCCCGGGCCAAGCCGCTAGTATTTACTTTTATTTTAGATTTCCCGCAGAAATGAAACATTTTCCCGCGGTAAAAAGTATCCTATGTTCATCACGGATAATGTCGGCTTCTAATGGTAAAAGAATTTTTCAAATCGGTCCAGTAGTTTCGAAGCCTATTCTATACAAACAAACAATCAAATCTTTCCTCTTTATAATATTAGTATAAATAATAATAAGTATATATATAGACAGCTGGTGCCCGAGACTTCGTCCGCGTTGAAATATAAAAAATACACTTGAGTTTATTTGCTTGTAACTTATTCATTTTTAGATGATCCCTCGAAATCAGTCCTTTTGTCTGAATGTAAGGTATAATATGTCCTTTCTTGTATCTCTGACAAAGTGTATGCAAAATTTCATCATGATCGGTTGAGTGCTTAAGGCGTGAAAAGATAACAGACAGACAGAGTTACTTTATCTATCTATCTAGTTGTTTGTTTGTTTGTATAGAATAGGCTCCGAAACTACTGGACCGATTTGAAAAATTATTTTACCATTAGAAGCCGACATTATCCGTGATGAACATAGGCTACTTTTTACCGCGGGAAAATGCTTCATTCCTACGGGAAAACGGGTAATAGGACAACGGGTTTCACATAACTTCTAAACGGCTGAACCGATTGGGTTGAAATTTTATATGGCTATTTCGATGATTTCCTGGATGATTTAAAAATACAATTGGACCCGGTAGGTGGCGCTGCTGTCGGTATGTCAACTACTAAACAGCTTGACCGATTGGGTTGAAATTTTGTATGTGTATTTCCATGGTTTCACAGACACGAATATATATTATAATTTTTATAAAGTTACGCGGACGAAGTTGCGACAGCTACAGCTACAGTTAGTCATTTATAATATTAGTATGGATTGTTTACACGTAGGTACTTACAACATCTCACAGTTTAAATAGGTACTGACAGGACATGTTTAAATTTTACAAAGCCCAGACGCATTGACATTCTTGATCAATCGTGCAGAAACATTTTCAAAGAAATACAATTTATCTAACGACAAGATAGGGAGATTGTAAAAAAGTTAATTTGATTGAATCTCAAAAGATCCGGTGCACATATATCACTGTTTGAGCACGATGCTGTGTATCTGAGGCTCGATGGATTACAGACTTGATTTATTGAAAGCTTTGTACTGGATATGGTTGATCCAACGTGTGTACGTTCTAAGGAAATTTTGCGGCACAATAATACATTTTATTTAACACTAGCTGTTGCACGCGACTTCGTCCGCGTTGAAAAGTATAAAACGCAATCTACCGTGGAGCGGATCGCTAAGAATATCACCAAGCAGTTGTCACGTTAGTCGCTTCACCTGATGCTGGATAGATGGCGCTGTCAAGTGTATCACGGGCCAAGCCGCTAGTATTTACTTTTATTTTAGATTTCCCGTAGGAATGAAGCATTTTCCCGCGGTAAAAAGTAGCCTATGTTCATCACGGATAATGTCGGCTTCTAATGGTAAAAGAATTTTTAGCCTTTTATTTTATGTTTTTAAAAACCCGATTTGAACTATTTACAATGATCTGAGTAGCTTTGAATATCTACTATTTTCTGTATTTTCTACTGAATCCTAATAAAGTGTTTACACGACAGAAGCTCACACAACATAAATAAGTACATGTGTGTTTATTGTTAAAAAGAAACTCCATTTATTTGGAATACAAAGGAGATGTTTGTTTTTAATCTAGTTTTCCAACGACCTACTATTGCTGCCCACTTTTTTAATCTAAATTGTTGCAATAAAATAAAGCCGAAGAGATTTTTTTGAACTTTTTGAACCCCTGGAACTGGAACTATCACTCGTATTCGAAAATTTCTTGTTTCAAAATCAAAATCAAAATATTTATTTATCAATTAGATTTCTACAAGAAACTCATTTGATCGTCATTATAAATTTAAATTTAAATTTACCAGGGTTTCGGAAAAAAGCCAAGATGACGATCCTGAGAAGAAACCCTGAAAGAAACTCAGGATACTATTCTATTTGTCATCATTAAAATGTAAAATAGCACAATTATATATATACAATTTCATTTGATAGCCCTTTTTTTGGGGATAGCTATTTCACACTTTTCCACCCTTAGGAAAAAGAAGCTACAATAATGATTGTCAAAGAGAGAGAGACTAGAGAGAAGAAAGAATCCGATTTTACTGGGCAAGTTGATTACTGCCATAGATAATTACGGCATAAAATATTTCCATGGCAATGAATACTTTAGAAATTATAAACTTTCAATTAAATATATTGCATCGCATAGAAGGCAAAAGTGCATAGCATTGGTAAAACATGAGTCTAAATCGGCTATAGACGTATTTATGGTGTGATCGGCTGGGGAAATGCAGGTAATGCCGCCCCTAAAACGCGGGGGATGCAAGATGCACAATTTATTGCATCGTAAACGTCCGATGTAATCCCATTGAATTGCTTACCGGACACTGCCCTCCATATAAGTTGGGGAAATGCGCTTTCCCTACTCGTAATTATACCAAGGCGAGCTGCAAGGCCTAGCATGGCGTTCAATATTTTTTTACCTCGCTGCTTAAAATCAAAAGTACCACAAATAATAAAAATCTAAAAATCACAATCCTTCATATTGTATGTTGCAAAAAGACTTGTGGTTGTTTTATTCCAAATTTAGTATAGGTATTTTGCAAAGATATATGATTGGTCTCGTAGATACAGCCGCCGTACTTGAAAAATACGGCAACAAATACTACGCCGAAATCGGCGTACCCGAGTTAGTCACACTGGAAACTGTCTGCGATTTGTACGTGCCGAATGTTTTATTAAATTTTGTAACTGTGTAAAAATATAATAAAACTGTGTTAAAAGTGATAAATAGTGACTATGTTCTACACACATGACAATAAAATTCACGGAGCTATTGCTTTTAGGTAGGGCCGTATCTAGTCGAGCGCAGTGAGACCAATCATTTATCTCTGGTCTTGCCACAGTTTTGCAGTTTTAGTATTCAGTTCAGTTAGTTTTTCAGAGTTGCAACAAATGCAGGTATTAAACGTTTCGACTCCCAAATGGGAACACAATGTAGAAAACTGCCGGGTTCACAATCGATCTAGTTCATAGCCGAGTTTTTACTGTTTGTTTTCCAACTAGGTACGTAATCCATCGCCTGTGCACGGAACATCAATAGCACCTGTGGATTTATTGTTCAATTCCCTCTAAGCGACGGTCATTTCAATTCGAACCATATGGATATAGGTTTAGGCATCAAAATTGAACGTAACTGTGTGTCTTTCTTGCGGTATGTTCGTAGCGAACCGGTCGCATAATCCATCTCTATCTTTGACATTGACATTTCTAGTCGTCGACGTATCGGTGACAGCTCGAGGAAATATTTTTATAGAAAATTACATCTTATTGGTTTACTGGCAAAGTGCAAATCAATTTATATAGGTACCTAAGGCTAATTACTAACTGTAATTAGCCGTTGTAGTTGGTCTGTGTTAAAAATAAATGTAACGCGACTTGTTTGTTGTACTTTTTGTTGTTCTTTGTTATTTTCTAGCATGCTACAGATAGTTGAAAGACATTTTAAAATCGATCCAGTAGTTTTGAGAAAATTTTGAGTTTATTCTTTAAAAAAAACACAAAATACAAATCTTTTCTATCTTACATAAAATATGTTGTAGATATAGTTAAAATGCATAGTCATCTATACATCTCTTAAGTCAATAAATCCTTTCAATTCTCGCATTACGAACCTGTCACTGGCATCGTGTGTGTTTATGACAGATGCATATCGTATTTTACTTGTAACACAGCCGGGTCTGTACCAAATAGCCTCTCACACCCACTTATCGGAGCAGCATTGGACGTAGTATTGGTTTGATGAATGAAATTTAATGTCCTAACTAAGTAGGTATGTATTCCTCTTTAGTGCGACATTCTAAACGTTCTAAAACCAATACAACTAGTAATACTTCTATAACGTTTTAGTAGAATCTAAAAATTATCTAATATTCTAATAATAATATGTATGTTTATTAAAATTGTGTACCTACCGGCTTCTTTTCCTAATTTCATAGTAGAACAACCAAAATCTTTGCACATCGAATTGCATCGAATTGTGTGTTGTGTTGCCCTCTATTATCAAACAGGGGAAATAACCTTTATAAATAGTCATAAATAGTGGTTCATAATTTATTATGCTGTGGGTATCCAATCCTGTAACTATCTAAGTATAGTTTTCGAGATTATGTAAAAAGATAATTATGTTTGTTTATTATTTTTTTTGAACTTACGTATATTGTATATCACTGCCCTCTATTAACAAAGTACCAAACGATTATATTTAACTAATAGTAGAAATGACAGATGGCAGCACTCAACACTTTTAATCTGCGTAACAAATAAAACTTTAAAAATGAAAACACACAGGCATTTAAATGAAATTTATAAATTTTAAACACAATTTAAAATTTAAACCTTAAATATAATACAAATATGTAGGGTTCAAAATCATCCCAAACAAGCCGGCAACCCTGAGACGCCAGTCAGAAAAAAGTTAATACACAAACATGGTGGATCAGCTGTTGTTATTTTTTTCAGGCCGCAATTTGTTTTAGTTAAACGCCGCGCTGTTATGGTTTCATAGCCATGTGTGAATTAAAATGGGCTCAATCGCATCGGTGCTGCAATGGCATTGTCAAACGTGCGGCCAAATCAACCCAACGGAGACTGTGAAGTGTTTAAAATGCGACACGAAAAGGGTTTCGCGTCATGACAGAGAGCTATCCAAAGGATATTGCCGAAGAGGATCAACTCCGGAGTTCAACAATCGTACAGAAAAGAGCGAAGGAACAACACCTGGCTCCGATACGATCACAATTCCACCAAAAACCAGCTTCAATAGGTAAGATTTATTGGCATGTACCAACTCATTGTGTTAATGTCAAAGGATATCGATTTTTCTTGACCCTTATTTAGGTTATAGCCAGTGTGTATTTGATTGTTGCGTCGGCCTTTAATGGAAGTTCATTAACGAAATTATCGACTAAAAGTGTTATTGCTAGGGGCGTATGTCATCATTTCTTTGAAATGTAGTTCCTTTATATCCTACACACAATGATACAATTTGTAGGCATGTATTGAAAACCTATTGTTGTTAGCTACGTTTAGCAATTCAGTTATTTTTGTACCTTAGTCAGGTTTTTACGAAAGTTAGTTTTCTTGTGTCTCATTTGTCACTAGTTATTATTTAATGTTGGTGATGTGAGGTAAACCCAATGTTTGATGTGTTAAAATATATTTGGTGTTCTCAAAATCTTAACATAGATCAGAAGAATAAAGAATCCGATGTATTTCAGAAGATAATTTAAATTTTCATGTTGTTTTTTGCAATAGAGTGTAATAGGGACATAATATTTTTTATTTTATTCTTTATAAAGAGTTTTTGTTACATTATGATGGAGGGAATAAAGAAAAATAATCAAATTGCACCTCTTACAGTAATTTTACATTCAATATTCCATTTTCTCACTTCATCTTCAAATATTATAATAAATATGTATATCTTCACCTACATATTTATTATAATATTTATTCATTTAATATGAAACATCTCAAGTCTGTAATTCAAGACCATAAAACAACAAAATAATACAAACAAGAGTCAATAGAATAAAAATTTATGATTATTACATACTAAGAATATTTAATTTTAATATATATACCAATATATAATGCTGAAGAGTTTGTTTTTGTTTGGTTGTACTCACTAATCTGAGGAACTACTGGTTTGAATTGAAAAATTTCTTTTGTGTTGGATAGTCCATTTATTGGGGAAGGCTATAGGCTATAGAGAACACGGACGAAGTCGCGAGCACCAGCTAGTTAATAATAAAATATGGAAAAGTTTAAATTTCCTGTGTGACAGCAACACTTGCCTCATACACTTTTGGCCACTTAATAAGCCCACTTTTTGTCTAAATGCGTTCCCTAAACATCACAAAACAATGAGAAAATTAACAGTTTATGATTGTCCTTGATAAATCTTATATGAATTAACTGATTTTCATTAAACTTGTAAATAAAACATTTTGACGTACGGGACACAGGATAGGCTACATTTTTCTTTTGTCAACGTGGACGAAGTCACGGGCAACAGCTAGTTTATTTTATAAAGGGGAAATCTTAGGCCTTTCCCTTGCTACCCAGCTGGTTGTTGGCCAAGAGCAAACCCATCTCTAATAAAAAAAAAATAAAAAAAATTGTAGCTTTTAAATTTCCCCTTTATATTTATTAAAGTCTTATACTGTCTTATTTATTATTTTATGAGCGCCTCTTTCACAAACGTCAATGGATGCAGTAAACCGAGTGCATAATTCAATAAAACAGAAAATCATTTCTAAAAGTAACTAATCAACGCTTTACTTGACGTTGGTGAAAGTGGCGCTGATTAAAATAAATTGTTGAGACCACCTTAGGGACTGTAAAGTGGGCATAATGAGTTAATGTGGGCGTTCCAGCGGATGGTCGTGTGTGGGCTCTGCGCCGGACGCGACCCGCGCTTGGCGTTGCGGCTGCGGCCTGCGGAACGTGTCGGCCGCTTGGCGATGCGCCGCCTGTGATGCGCTCGCGCACCACGCACCCGTCTACAGGTCAAATTCCCATCATTCAATGTATCAGACAGACATAAATTCACATTGTGTTGCTCGGATATTAATTTACAATCCACATACTTTATCATGTTTGACAATCCACAATAAATATAATCAAACAGGTGGTAGCTCTTTTTTTTTTTCATGTTTTGGGTAAAATAAAGAGAAAATAAAACTCCCAGGAAAAAATTAATCATAATTACTTAGATATTTATTGCCTTAAAATTGCAGGCTGTCTGATGACGAGGATCAAGCATCAGGGATGACGGAAAAGGACAAGTCTGCTCAAGGTAAAGTACAAATCATATTTTATTATTGAAAACACAGCATTTGTGTTAAAAAATCGTGGGAGCCGCCCAAAGATATTATTTATCGCACCGATTCACTCTCAAGATATCATTTCGATTCAAGAAAGTATTTTGCATGTTTTTGTCTACTACTCTTTTCAGACAACACTATGATAAGGTCCAACACGTTGGCGGTTCCGTCTTACAAGCCCTCGTCCAGTTATGCAGACGGTCGCAGACTAAACGTGGACTTGCAGTCCCTCCGATTGTCCCCCACTCAGCTGAGCCACGAGGCCCACGGGGTCACCAGGTCCCTCTCGCACGGCTCCGTCATCAGCTCTCAGCAGAGGTGGTGGCGGGTAGACGAAAATCGCGCGACTATAAATCGCCCGACTAGTCTCATGGTCTCTGAACGATACGGCTACGGCACCGCCCACTACAACCCCAGAGAGTCGTTTCTGCGCAGCCTACACACGGTCACGAGGAAACCGAAGAAGTGTAGCGAGAGCAAATCCAATTGGGAATTGAATTACGTGAAAGAGTATCAGAGGGAGCAGAGCAAAGCATTGCACCTGAAGAAATGGGCTTGCGGCAAGTGTACCCTGGAGAATTCGGGCATAAGGACCAATTGTGAAGCGTGTTTGTCGCCCCGAGTGTCGCCTTTGGCTAGAATTCCCAATTCCAGAGGCTTGAGTGTGACCACATTGGGCAGACACGAAACAATAAGTAGGGAAGGAGCCACGTCTTTACCTACGTCCGGGGGTGTTATGATCACAGTCCCAGATTGGCCTCAAACCGGTAGCACGACGTTGGGGTCTGCCTTCAGGAGATCTATCAGCGCACAGAATTCACCAGAAATTAGGCCCACGTATAGACGTTCGTTCTCAGAGCAAACTAACGCGGAAAATCGCCCGATCGGCAAAGTGATTTCGAGTAGACGCAGCCTGAACGACTATCAGAAGTCTCTAGCGAGTTATTGCGGTAGTTTGGGCAAAAAACCTGAAGAGAGAAGAGTCGAGGAGAAAAAAATCGATGAGAACAATGTCGAATTGATTGATAAAGAGTGCAGCTGGGATACGAACGCGGAGGGTGTGATTTACGCTTTGCCCAATAAGGGGAAATATAAGGATTTGAAACTCCAATTGCAAGTGAACAATAACGGAACGAGGTACTCCTACGTCTCGGTTCAAGACGCGAAAAACGTGATGAGTAATTCCCAGAACGAGGCTTTGTACTCAAACGACATGGGTGATGGTGATTATGCGAGGATCGATGAGCTTCTGGGCGCAGAGAATTGCATTTCCCCAGTCAGTGAAAGCATGGGGGTGAGTAATATGAGGACGTCTCACATCGGAACCCCATCGTCGAGGGACGCGAGTGGCAAATTAAGTCAAAATCCTCGCGAGCAGCCGTCTAAAGTGCCTTCATCTCAACAACAACCTTCGTAAGTGTTTATATTTTTTTAATAATAGCAAAAATTCTTATCATTTTTTCCCCATGAATGATGCCATAAGTGCTTATGAATATCAGCCCCATTCTCGTAGTTTATTCAGGCAACCTGTATAGTTTGTTCAGCCAACTTGTATAGTTTGTTCAGCCAACCTGTATAACAGTAAACTCAACTGTCTCAAACTGTCACCTGGTATTTGGTTTGCCTACAAAGATGTAAATGGGATTGCAGTCGCGACACGCGGATGTGGCAGTGCAGCGAATGTTGGTTCGCGTACAATGCGTGGTGGGCCCGCTCGTGCGACGTTTGCCGAAGCGGACGGCCACCACATGCCGTCACCCTAGCCTCCAGGGATGTCGTCGACATGCCGCTCACAAGGTACTTGTGTAAAATCGTTTGTCCCAACTGTAGTGTAGAAAAGTGAAGTTATGTACTGACAATTGTAACTGTTGCAGGACATCGGCCTGTGGGTCTGAGGCGAGTGGCAGTAAGGAGTCGACGAGGAGTGAGCCTCCCAAGAAGTTGACCGTTCCGATAGCCTCCCTCGACCACGACCTCAACAGCGACGAATTGTTGTTTGCCGTTGGTAAGTTGATCATTTGCCACTTCGTATGGTACTTGAATTAGTACTATTAATAACAAATGCCTGAGAAACTTGTTTTAGATTAGATTGAATTTAGATTGATCATTAATAATGCTAATTTTAAGGGACAGACAGGCTGACGGTTCACTTGATGGTAGGTGGCTGCCGTCGCCTATAGCACCACAGTTGCTGCAACTGCGCAGCCGACTATATAGGTGATAGGCTCTGGCATCCCTCACTTACTCAAAGAGAAACAACACACGTGCTGCCATTACACGGTAGTTACTGCAGTCAGGACTGCATTGCAAATGGCTGCGCAACGCACTGTGCCCTGCCACTAGTTATGCAGATGAATTAATATAAAAGTGGATTGTTAATTTACAGAGCCGAGTGCGAGTGCCAGCGCGAGTCAGAGTCCGAACGCGAGCGCGAGTGCGGTAGGCGGCGCGAGCGGCGGCGCGAGTGGTTGCGCGAGTGCGAGCTCGCCGGCGATAGGCTCGTGGTCGTGCGGGCGATGCACGCTGGTTAACGAGCCGGGGGCTGCCGCGTGCGCAGCCTGCGCTGGCTCCAAGCCTCAGAACCACTTCTGGTACGGAATGTACCTCCACTTTATGTTATGCATGAACAACATGACAGTACACCAAAACGATTTAGTTTAGTTAATTTACGAGATGTATACTGTAAAATTCACATTAAATATTATAAATGTGAAAGTAACTGTCTGTCTGTCCGTTACTAACAAACTACACGACTGATAATAATAATATAATTTTGCGTACACGTTGTCATTGATTTGATACACGGAAAATGACATAGGGATACATTTCATCCAGAAAAAAGTACTTATTGTTCCGGGTTCCCCCAGGTAGTAATAAACAGACGCAATATATATAAATAAATAAATACCACAGACCTGCTAAGTTAGTACATATGTAAGTAAGTTAGTGTGTAACTCAGTACCTCAGCTGGTATGTAAAATCTGAGAGCCTCCAACCAAAATCTAATAAACTAAGCTCGAAAAAAGCCTTTATACCCTCAGTGCGAGCATTGTAGTCTTATGCGACATTTATGTCCGATATTTTTATTTATGTAAAGGTTGTCGGACAGACAAAACGGTCCACTTGATTAGTAATATCGAGTGCGCTTAGTAAAGAGATCTTTGTGGTTGTGGTTGTGGTCAGGTCGTGCAGTTCTTGCACATTGCGCAACCCGGCGTCGGCCAACGTGTGCCTCGCTTGCAAGACTCCTCCAGTGCCGAAGCACGGGGCGACCGTCGCCAACGCAGACGTCAACCACTCCGCACCAGGTACGACATTTGGCAACGTAGTAATAAAGTTATTCTGTAGTAATGAAGTTTTTTAGTCAAAAATTTTAAAACGCTTAATGTCCCTCAACAAATATATCGTAATAATATGTGATGAAGTTTTTTTCAAATGTAGGCTGAGGTTTATTCGATGACAGGTGGCTACTGGCTACGACTGGTATGATTGGAAATTGCTCGATTATTGATATACAATAAAAAAATACACCCAAGAATATACAAGTATTACAAGATTGACGATGATGACGATGAAGGGGGTTTCATCCCTTCGTGGTTGATGTTCCCCGGTCACGCACGAAGCGTTATAGTTCCACCTTCCTTGTCCGAACTGCTAAGGAGTGGAACTCATTGCCTGCGTCCGTGTTTCCCCAAAATTACAACCTCGGGGTCTTCAAGTCTAGGGTAAATGGGCACTTACTAGGTAAGCGTGGTCCATCTTTGGCCGCATCTGCACCTAACATCAAGTGAGATCGCGGCCAAGCGCTGCCTTGATTACATAAAAAAAAAAAAAGAATACAAAAAGCATGAGATTTTAAATTGATTTTTTTATCAATGTGGTCAGATTATCAATGGCAGAGTACTCCGTACTTGTAACTTTTCAAAAGTCATACTGAGTATTTGATAGGATGTATTTGTTCAAGTTATTTATGAGACATAGGGTATTATTTTCTAGGATTTTTTAAATCTAGGTTTAACTGTTATTTTTTATGCATTAGTGATAAATGATTATTAATTATGATTCAGCTAACAAAAGCTGGTAATGTTTAAAACTATAAAATGTATAAAAGTTAAATTATTATAATATGTTATAGTGAAATATATTGTTTCCATTATAGCACCGTGTCGCAGTCCTTCCCCTAGAAGAAGTTCAAGGCACACGCCCGCCTTAGCGAGACGCGGCTCCAGGCACAAAACTCCTCCCCCGGAGAACAAGTGAGTTTTCTATATTCAATATTGCGGCCAGGTGGACAATCTTCTGGCTGAGGGTCGTATCGAACCTGGAGAACAAAGGCTGCGTTTCGCAGTCATTTGGACACTCGTATAATGGTAGTAACCACCTACTTACTAACGGATAACCACATTAAAATAACAAGGTAAGTGTGTGTGAGTAAGAAATGCAAGAGCCCATTTACCTCATCCTCAATGGATGGTATGGTCGACAGCACATTTGTACCACCTGATTGCTTGTGCTATGAGCGACTGATTCACATCCGGCTCGAAGGACCATAAACTGTAGTGCGATACAGTTTATGATAAAACAACCCATGCAAATATGCAATATATGTGAGAACACGACCACCGACCGCCATTAACAGATAGTTTGTTTATTCGCACTGGTTATAATGTGTGTGTTTCATCCAGCTTGTTGAATAATATGTGCGTGTGTGTGTGTGCAGAGTGAGTGCGTCGGGCGGTGAGTGGGGCTCGTGGTCATGCTCGGAGTGCACGTTCTGCAACGCGAGTGGGGCGAGTTGGTGCGAGATGTGCCAGTCGCCTCGTGCGCGCCTGCTGCCCCCCGCGCCCGACCTGCCCTCCCTCGACGACGACGACGAGCGTGAGTAACTTTACATCTTATTACTCCATTTTGAATGCCATTTATGATCCTGCTTAAAATAAAGTCAGATAATATCGATTACCTCTTTACCGAATTGCAAACGGCAACATTGCGATATTGCAGCGGTAATAGCTCGCTACTGCGTTTAAAAGTGTAAATTTTGTGGATTTCAGCGGAAGGTTCCGACAGCGAACGACAAGAGAGTACTCCAATGGAGATTCTGCGTCTACGGGAGGAAAGCCACGCGTGGACGCAGTGGCAGGAAGTCTTGGCTCAGTGTGCTGCTGTGAGTTCCATTGTTACGCACAAATACTTGTTACTTAATTCTTAAATTGGTCTTTAACACTATGGCATTTGAAAGCGATGTCGTACTCGCACTTTATTATTTGCCTTGTACTGTGCACATAAATCCGCTGTTTTTTCGAACATCTATTCGTATATAAAATGACTTATTATTTCCGTAAATATGATCAGCGTACAAAGCTGATGACAGTACTCAGGGGGCCCCTTACTGTTGATGTGGATATTATCAATTTTTGAATATATGTACATAGCTAGTTTTATGTTCAGACGGGCGAGCCGTACGTGGACAGCTCGTTCCCGGCGTCGCCTCGCTCGCTGTACTACGGTGGGTGCGGCGGGGGGTGCGAGGGCGGCGGGGAGGCGGGAGCGGCGGCGCGTTGGTTGCGCCCGCAGCAGATCCACGCCGAGGGCGACCAGCGCACGCCCTGGCTTGTGTTCCGCGACCCGCGCCCCTCCGACATCTCGCAGGGCGTGCTGGGCAACTGCTGGCTGCTCTCGGCTCTCGCGGTGCTGGCCGAGCGGTCGGCGCTCGTGCGCGGGGTGCTTGTGAGGGGGGAGCCCAGCGTGGGCGCTTACCAGCTCCGCTTGTGCAAGGACGGCCGCTGGCTCACCGTCACCGTCGACGACCTGCTGCCCTGCAACAAGAAGGGACATCTAGTCTACTCGCAGGTACTTACGTTCCTTCTATGCTGACGTCACTTACTTCTATGAAAACGCGGTGAGTTCGTCGCGGAACTAGTTCGACATATTATTATTATCTTTGCCTCGAACGCTCTACGCAGAGTTGCCAGGCCAGGTTGACATGATGATGATGATGATGATGACGATGATAATGTTGTTCCAGGCGAAACGGAAACAGCTGTGGGTGCCGTTGATAGAAAAGGCCGTCGCTAAACTGCACGGATGCTACGAGGCGCTAGTTTCCGGGAGAGCCATTGAAGGTATCTTGTTTTAATAATTATATTCAAGCCCTATTCAACTTTATAAGTTTAAAAGAGCCGTAAAACAGAAATTATATATTAAAAGTCCAAGCGTGTAAAAAGTTCAAAAGGCCCAAAAATCAATAATAAATTACTGCTACCAAGTAAAGTTGGGCTTCTATGCCAGGATTGAAACACTTGCTGTTAAGGTGAAGAGAAATATCTTAGAATATTGTTGGGGTGCTGTTGCAGGTCTTTGCACGTTAACCGGCGCCCCCTGCGAGTCGGTGTCCCTGCAGGCGGGGGGCACTGGTGGCGCTTCCGGGGGAGTCCCATTGGAGCAGCTGGACCGGGACTTGGTGTGGGCTCAGCTGCTGTCCTCCAGGCAGGCATGCTTCCTCATGGGCGCCAGCTGCGGCGGGGGAAATATGAAGGTATAGAGTTACTTGTATCATCAACACTGAAGGTGTGTCGTGGAGGAGAAATGATAATTGTTTGATGGTCCACGCCAGGTGGACGAGGAGGAGTACCAGCGGCTGGGGCTGCGGCCTCGTCACGCGTACTCTGTGCTGGACGTGGTGGAGGTTGGCGGCGCGGAGGGCCCCACGCGGCTGCTGCGACTGCGCAACCCGTGGGGCCACTACACTTGGCGCGGCGCGTGGGCGCACGGCTGCCCGCCCACCACGCACCACGACGACCGCGACCAGGGCGTCTTCTGGATCAGCTTCGACGACGTGCTCAGGTGCGTAGCTCAAAGTCTCAATGTCTCGAAGTGCCATTCTGTCACAAATATAACTAAATAATAATACTTGACAGATACTTTGACTGCATCGACATATGCAAGGTGCGAGTGGGATGGCACGAGGTGCGTCTGGCAGGCATCCTGCCGCCGATGTCATCCACGCGGCACCTCACCTGCCTCCTGCTCACTGCCACTCAGCCCACCGAAGTCGACTTCACGCTTTTCCAGGAGGGACAGAGGTATTTAACATCAAAATATTCCCTATAAGAAAACATGATTGTCAAATAGATTAAAATAAATTAAAACAAATAACTTGTCCTAAATCATTTTAATTTTTACTTCTTTCATTCATTTTTACTTTGACTTTTGATCCGAATTAGGTTATTTCTCAAATTGGGTGTTAAATGATTGCTTTGATAGAGAGTGGAATAATATTTATGATTTGTTTGATTACAGAAACTCGGCGAAGAGTCAGAGATCTCAGCTGGACCTTTGTGTGGTCGTTTTTCGCACTAAATCTGGTCCAAGCGCACAAGTTGGCAAACTGGTCGCCCACAGCAAAAGACAGGTAAACTTACATTTTATTTACAATGTCTCTGAGTATTTGATGTAAAAAGAAAACTATTACGCGAATATAGAGAAAATATTATTATTATTGACATTTTTGTAATTTCATAGAAAAGGTAACAGAGTTTGATGTTGTGCGTCAGGTGCGTGGGTTCGTGGGGTGCCACAAGATGCTGGAGAAGGGCTTCTATCTGGTGGTGTGCCTGGCGTTCAATCACTGGCACACAGGGCTCGAACTGGCCGACAGCGGCCAGTGGCCGCGGCACGTGTTGGCCGCGCACTCCTCCAAGCCGTTGGCCGTCGAGCGGCCCTCGCTGCACCCGCACATCCTGGCCGACGCCATCATCGGACTCACCTTGGCCCGCGGCCAGCGCCACGAGGGCCGCCAGGGCATGACCGCCTACTACCTCACAAAGGTGAGTCTCACTCCCTCGCTGCACCCGCATATCCTGGCCGCATACACTATCATCGGAGTCACTTTGGCCCGTGTGGCGCTAGGGCATGACGGCCATTGCATTGCCCTTGCAGAGCTTCACAAGTTTGAAAATTCCCAAGTCTGCCGCTGCGCTGTCGAGCTTTAGTAGAATGAATTTATAAATTTAAATAATAAATTATAAATAAATTATAAAAATAGAAATAAATTAGAATCTTTTACTTTAGAATATAACGTATCTCGATTAGTCGATATAAATTTAATTTTACCCTTGTTCCATACTGATCGTAATTGGGATTTGGGTTTCAGGGTTGGGCCGGCCTAGTGGTTATGGTGGAGAACAGACACACGGACAAGTGGATTCACGTGAAATGCGACTGCCAGGAGAGCTACAACGTGGTCTCAACGAGGGGCGAGCTGAAGACCATAGACTCCGTCCCGCCCCTGCACAGGCAGGTAATCATCGTCCTCACGCAGCTGGAGGGTAGCGGTGGCTTCTCGATAGCGCATCGCCTCACACACCGTCTCGCATCTGGGGCCCGGTTGCAGGATTGGGCCCCAAGGCAACAGGATTGGACCCCAAGGCAGCAGGACCGCGATCACGAGCCCAGGCATAGACCGCCTTTAGCGCGGCGATTGTACGGTCTGCACGCGCCCAGACTCATCACCTAGGAGATCTAGTAGGTCATCTAATGGACCGTGTCAGACTTTTCAGAATAGATCCACTTAAGATTTAAGCGAGACTTTTAATTTAAGTGGACGAATCCAGAGAAATCGATCACCCAATCGTTGGCCAATAAAGGACAAGTAACGTGTTGAATAACATCATAGAAAATATGGTCAGCAAAAAAGTTTGTTATTGCATTTTGTTGATGTAATAATATATAGTCGTTTTTTTTCAATAACAACGCTAAGTTTCAAATAAAATACCTTTTGAAATAGACTTTTATTTGAAATTTTTAAGAAAAACTTTTTGGTCAATATCTCAAAAGTATAATTTATATACTTTTTGCTCATTGCAGATTTTGATTTAACAACGGTGATATAAAAATTTATCACTAATTAAGTTTAAACACTTTGACAAATGGGCAAACCACCTCATTAAGGAGGAGTTTAAGATTAAGAGGAGTCATTAATCACTTGACCTGAAAAATTAACGAATCATTCGAAACTCGCTCTTGTTTGGAAGACGAAAGAATTGAAATTGTATATTCTAAATATATTTATGATTATTATGATAGATAAAATTAATACCCACTCGGAAGTAATTGTTAAAATAATGTTTTCTACTAAGCGATTAGTTTATTTATCACGAGTTGTATGAAAGTCTCATGACTTTTATTTGGCTCGCTTTGATGAAAAGATGAATAGGCAAAATACACGGAAGTTATTTTTGACACGATTTGAGTCGTATTATTATTATTAGTCCGATAAGTGTATGACATATATATTATTATATATATATATAATAATGAATTTGTATGTAAAAATGCAATTTTTAATCAACAATTATTAGGGGCATCGTTGTATGTAGATGTTAATTGCTATATTTATATATGAAAAGAGACACTTGAACACGTAACTTGGTATAATTTGTAGCGAATACAAGCAAATATATTGATGTCATGTTATTATATCTGTTTAGATTTTCAATAAATAAATAATTGTCATAATAACACGACAAGACTTAACCCTTCATGTGCCGGAACGTGGATCCGCGTTAATAATTTTGTACCACTCGTGTGCCGGAACGCGGATCCGCGTCGCGCCTACTTCACGCGATATTTTACGTTTTTTCCATATAACTCCTTAATTATAAGATGTAATTTCGGTTGAAAATTATAGCAGTTGAATGAAAGGCGCTCGAGATTGACTTAACGCTCCGGCATACAATGGTAATTCGGCTCGCTGGCGTTCGGCACACGAGGGGGTCACAAGCCGAAATTGTGGATATAAAAGCTTTGGTTCTTAAGAGAGTGGCGTAGCAGTGCCATTTGCACGACAACTGCCCATTTTCACAATTTTGTGGGTTTTTTCGTATGCACTTGGGAATGCATTAGGGTTATGTGGGATTTTTACTTACTCATTGAAACCCCCGTTGGGATGGGCTAAAACTAAAACCCACAGTCCTGAGGAGGCTTTGGCACCGTCACCGATCCTAATGAAATAAATTTAAACCCTCTACTAACTAGATATGGTAATAATAATATAATATTTTACAAATCAAGGCGCAATTGCTCTGTGCTGAGCGTAGTCAATGCGCAATTGGGCTGAGCGTAATTCAAGGCGCAATTGTGCTTAGCGTAACTCGAGGCGCAATTACGCTGAGCGTAACTCGAGGCGGAATTGTTCTGAGCGTAACTCGAGGCGCAATTATTCTGAGCGTAACTCGAGGCGCAATTGTGCTGAGCGTAAGTCAAGGCGCAATCGTATTTGTTTTTCTGGATTATAATTTTAGGTACAATTATTTTTTTCTCTTACTAATTTGTATATTTGAAAACGAGATTTTGAAAAGGTTTTTATAACAATCTAAATGTTACATTTAATGTGACACGGGGAGTTTAATTTGAAATTTATTTAAACATAAAAAGGAAACAATACATACCCAAGTTGTGATTTTATAATATGAGGCTCGTTTTAATAGTTCTTTTTAAAAGAGAATTAAAAAAAAAATAACATTCCGCATATTATTAATTAAATCTCGGCATTGTATCGGAACGAATAAGATATATTATATATTAGTAAGAAATGTAAATATTAACTGCTTTGTAATTTAGATTGTAGACGATTTTCGTGTATTTGTAATAATTTTTGAGGAAAACTTTTTGTGTTTATATTTTTTTAAAAACACAAAAAAAAATAATGGAGACATCTCGTTTGTTATTTTTTGATGTTTACAATTAAATACTCATTAATTTTTTAAACAAATGCCCTTATTAAGTGTTAATGTTTTTTTTTTATAATAAAGCGAGTGATAGCATGTTTCTTGCCACTAAAATTTGCTTTACAACGATCGACTATAGGCTATAGTTAGTTGATTAATTTTAATTTATAAAAAAAAAAAAAATTAGCCGTATCGAACTTATCTGTATCTCATAGTTGATTGCTATTTTAAAAGTTATGAAATTCGAGTTGTCTGAAACTTGTTTGAGTTGTGATTTAGTTTTATTCATATTTTAGTATCATATATAAATATATAATATACATACACTCCTCATTTTTATATTTATTTAAGTCTTATAAGAGGCGTGGACATACGACAACGACCTCTCTTCGCGGACGCGTTCGCTCCTTTTAAATATCGTGCCACATAGTACTTCATATTGTAACGTCGCAGAGTACTTTACATTGTAACATTACAAAGTACCTCTTTATATCGTTACAACGTCACACAGTGCTTTATGTTGTAACGTCGCGGAGCACTTTATATTATAACGTCGTGGAGTACTTTATATAGTAGCGTCGCGGATTACTTTGTGTTGTAACGTCACAGACTTCACAGAGTACTTTATGTTATTACGTCGCAGAGTACTTTACATTGTAACATTACAAAGTACCTCTTTATATCGTTACAACGTCACACAGTGCTTTATGTTGTAACGTCGCGGAGCACTTTATATTATAACGTCGTGGAGTACTTTATATAGTAGCGTCGCGGATTACTTTGTGTTGTAACGTCACAGACTTCACAGAGTACTTTATGTTATTACGTCGCAGAGTACTTTACATTGTAACATTACAAAGTACCTCTTTATATCGTTACAACGTCACACAGTGCTTTATGTTGTAACGTCGCGGAGTACTTTATATTATAACGTCGTGGAGTACTTTATATAGTAGCGTCGCGGATTACTTTGTGTTGTAACGTCACAGACTTCACAGAGTACTTTATGTTGTTACGTCGCAGAGTACTTTATAATATACTATCCGCCTTCCACGCTTCGTTTCATATTCGCTCTTGTTAGCAGTAATATTAGCAATAATTAGTTAATGAGGGGACAATGAACAAGATCGCAATTAATTAACGATTTTGAATGCTAATTATTTTGAATATTGTGATAAATGGACTATCCAACACAAAAATAATTTTTCAATTCGAACCAGTAGTACCTGAAATTAGCGCGTACAACCAAACAAACAAACAAACTCTTCAGCTTTAAGTATATATATAAATAAATAAATAATATATAAAAATAACAATTGTAATGTCACTTTGAGATACAGATCATGGCCTACACATACTGAGTGCAATATTTAAAAAAAAGAAGCTTTTCTTTAAAGTAAGCACAAAAACAGCGCACGCGTTTTTTTTTTACAATGTACTGTTTATTTATAATATCAATTAATTATAAACATATTCTTAAATGAGTAAGTTTCAATATATGTTTGTGAACTTTGCGATTGTTACGGGACGAAAGGTAATTAAAACGCGTTATTCAGGTTTTTATTTATTATAAAAACGCTAATTAATAATTATATAAATTTAATTAAAAAGTTACGATACAAATTTGTATTTATTTATATATTTCTTATTATATTTTTGTTATAAATATGTATGTATATAACTTTAATCTGTATTCGCACAATTAAATTACGAACATTTTAGAACAGGTTTTATTTAGCTTTCGTCTTTTATCTTTGATATTATTATAAAAATATCAATAATGTTACTGAGTCACAAAAATGGTATCGACGTCGAATCACAGTCAAATTAATGGCAAAAAGAACGTTTCATTATTTAAAAAAAAATAAATTATACATTTAATTTCAGTATAATTTAACATTGGAATCTACATGTAGGCAAAATACAATTTTTTTTTGCCCAAAATCAAGATAAATTGGATGATTTGACCGGTTCCATTTCTTTAATATAGTGCCATAATAATATATACATAATAAATATATTATAGTTGTGGTCTGTATGCGAAACTTCATACTTGAATTTATCAGTGCACACACTGGATTAGGAGCTATCGACGAAGCGAAGCTCATTTTGAATCAAGTAGTACGTACTGATTCGGATAGATGGCGCTTGTTTCATACAATTAAAAGACACCGAGGGTGTCGCTCACAGAGCGTGAGTTCAGTGTTTATAAGTGCCCCTCAACGCGCCTAAACAAGTTTTCACTACCAAAAAAAAAATATATCGATACATTTTTTCGATAAATATTTAAATTTTGACATCGTTCTATTTGTTTTCTAAGCACCACATTTTTTTAAGGCGAATAAGTCGTTCAGAGGCAATTCAGAAAAGTGATAACAAAATCGGTTTTTGCGTGAAAGCATAACACATTCACATTTATAATAGTAAGGATTACAAGCCACACCCTGTATAATAGGTTCAAAGAAAATCGTCTACCAGAATTTAGTGCGTGCACTGGTAATTTCGAAATTGTTACTGCCCAAGTGATAGTCACCCAATGAAAGTAGCCAAGATGGGATTTAGCTTACATACGTCTCTATCCCTGTTCCTTATTTTGTTTAATTGATAGATAATTTTGCAAGTTAAATTTGTTATTAGAATATCGTCGAAGTAAGGAGCAGTGATGTTGTACACGGTTTCAGTTGCGAAGCCGCGTGTTTAGGTTAGTGTTAGTCGATAGTGAACATAAGTTTGAGTAGCACTGATTCTCGTCATACGCTTAGTGCGATCATGTTTTGGAAATGCAATTTTTTTCTGTTTGGATGCATGTTAAATTATGATATAATGAGTATGTAAGGAAATAAATTTATTATTTAAAATACCTATATTGGTTTTTATTTAATTTTCTCCTTAAAAGTGTATAGCAGTGTAGGTTTTTTTTAAAAATTTAATAGAGAGGACAGTATTTATTGTTAGATATGACATTTTTTATTTTTTTACTGTAATTCGATGTCTACTTGGGAAAGTTACTAAAATAAAATCTTAACTCTTTTTAACAAAAAAAAAATTTACTCCAAATCGTTTTCTCATGGATGCCATTGTCAAAACCGGACCAAATTGAAATGGGACCACACTTGAACTGTTGCCTACCTTTTTTGGAAGTCGGTTGAAAATAGATAAATTCTCGCTACTATCCTCAATAAGAGATATAATTTCAATCAAACTGTTGCAGAATAGACCAGTTCGCATTTTGCATCAAAATAAATTGATGGTTAAATAACAAAACCACAGTTAGCAGCGCTTTCTTGGTTAAATCAGTGCGAAGTTTTTAATTAAGTTTTCATACTCTCGGAAAGGACGCGCTCACTACTTTTGAAACTATATTTAAACTTATTGCGTTTTTTTAATGTTTTTTAATTACAAAACTTTTGAATACAGAAATATGGATTTTTATACAGAGTAGCCAGGAGAATATGGTTACAAGTTGGCTAGTGGTTCCCTTGCTCACTGCAAAAGGTGATCAGTGTATACAACATACAACTGTCCATTAATTTAGTTACCTACTAGCTAGTGCTCGCGACTTCGTCCGCGTTGAAAAGTATAAAACGCAATCTACCGTGGAGCAGACCGCTAAAAATATCACCAAGCAGTTGCCATGTTAGTCGCTTCACCTGATTCTGCATAGATGGCGCTGTCAAGTGTATCCCGGGCCAAGCCGCTAGTATTTACTTTTATTTTAGATTTCCCGTAGGAATGAAGCATTTCCCGCAGTAAAAAGTAGCCTATGTTCATCACGAATAATGTCGGCTCCTAATTGTAAAAAAAAATTTCAAATCGGTCCAGTAGTTTCGGAGCCTATTCATTCAATATAAACAAACAATCAAATATTTCCTCCTTATGATATTAGTATAGTATAGATTGAAAAAAAATTTCAGCCATGAAATAAAAATCAATCGCTAATTGGACCGTTTGCATCCTTCGCTGTGACCACGCATATGTTTTGTGTTTTATGTTTTTTTAAGGTCGACAGTCAGGCTGACGGTCCACTTGATGGTAAGTGGCTACCGTCGTCTATAACACAAGCAACGCCATAGGTGCTACAAGTGCGCTGCTGACCAAAGAATTATTAAGCATTATGGTAGGGATGGGGCAATATCTAATACTTAGTTGTGTATATAACTACGTATAATTTAATTTAAGAACCTTAAAAATTGCATTAGTTTGACACAATGCACTTTTATTGTGCAACAAGCAAAGCATAAAAAGTGCAGAGATAGACAAGATGGCGGTTCATAATCAAAGTGTCATTTCCGCTACTTTTACTTCGGCCTTAGATTACCTACTTTCATATAAACTTACTGGAAGTGTTCTGTGTCGACTTTTAACCACTCATTACAAGATGAACATTCCGTTAACTAATTTTACTTACGTTAACGTAGACACTGACGAAAGGTTCGTTCACAAATTACACGTAACACATTTTGATATGAAGACCGCAAAGATTAGCTTTTCCTATCTAGCTGAAGTAGCTGACTGGTCATTTTAGAACAATGAACATTCTGAACCTGAGCCTTAGTAACTAGGAATGATCTGACCAACAGATATAATCATGGAGGGACATATCTGTTGTTTAACAGTTGTCACAAAACACTATCTATATACCTACATACTACTCACAAGGTTTAATAACCTTGCATGGAGATAGAGTTAAGGAGAACTCGTGCATAGAGTTCTTCTTAACTCAATAAATAAAGTTTTACAATAAATAAACTTTTAAGTAAATTGAGAAAACTTCTGTCCATTAATTTTTTGTTATTGTAAAAAGTGTGTAAAGAGGTCTGATTTTTTATATATTATTAGGAGAAAATTTCTATCCAAACTCATTTGTTGGTTATTCCAGACATAATATTTTCTATATGTTTGTGTTTTCTAGAAGCTATATGCGTCCCTGTGTTCATTATGTCTAGGAAATTACACCTAATACCTCAATAGTCTTTCACTAAGTGTTCCTTTTACGATCCAATCATAGAGGAACATCTTTGACAAAGGTCGACAGAAGAATCCGGCTGGGTTTGGCAAAGCACAGATGCGCCCTTGCCATACTTGAGGCATTGATCCTAGAAAGTAAAGATGCGGCCATTCGAACATTTGCTTCGCGCTTATTTATTATTAGATTATCTATTAGATTATCTATTAGGTTATCGATTAGATTATCTATTAGGTTACCTATTAGATTATCTATTAGATTATCTATAGAAGTCAACAGCGCCAAAGTTATTTAGCGTTTAATGTTCATTCATCCGGTAATTATTTCGCAACCTGTTCATATCCTTTGTAAAATTTGCAAATTTAATCAATTATTAAATAAAGAATTCACACGGTTCCAATTAACCCGAACTTTCGTTGAATATGAAATTTGATCAGTTTATATAAAACGCTCTGAGAATTATTTAAACCGATCCTATTTAATTAAGTAGGGATATCTGCCGAGTCTGTTAACACAACTCTAAAATGAACTTTAAGTCCTTGTCAATAAGAGCTATATTCGCGTGAGTCTGCTTGTCTAGGAGTATCTCAAACGTAGAACCCTTACCATGTTGTAAATTTATTTAATTGTAGCAATACACAAATAAATTTAACAAGTTTAGACCGTGTGTTACACGAGATACGAGACCTTAGTTAAAAAGACTAACTTAACTAACTTTATAGCAGGTAGAACAAAGTACTTAGGTCTATACCTACCTTATTAGAATAAAGGATGAGATAGAGAAATAGGCTTTGGCAACTTTTACTTATCATATTAGATACTTTTAATTTTTTTAAACTTATAATATAACTGGGAAAATATCTTTTTAATCTATACTAATATATAAAGAGTTTGTTTGTTTGTTTATACGTGCTAATCTCAATAACTACTGGTCCGAATTGAAAAACTCCTTTTGTGTTGGATAGTCTATTTATCGAGGAAGGCTATAGGCTATACAGAACGCGGACGAAGTCGCGGGTTTCAGCTAGAATTGCAATAAAATCTGTCATCAATAAAATTATTATTAAGGCTTCAAATTGATGGAGTTCGTTCCGTTTCAATAGAACGTCTTCTGCATTAGTACAATGATGCATTCGACGACACGTTTGGTCTAGTGGCTAGTAAGCCTAGCTGTTAACCAAACGGTCGCGGGTTCGAATCCCGCTAGGGTAAAGTGTTTATGTGTTAACATTTTACCTTTTTACCTGAGTTATGGAATGTTTTTTATTTATAATATGTATGTATTTACAAAAAAAAGTAATTCATATATTGTAGTATATCAATAATTGTCTGGTATCCATAATACAAGCATTAGTTGCTTATTGTTAAACTAGATGGTGCTGTGTGGAATGTGGAATATTTATTTATTTTTTATTTATCCAACCAGTCTCTTGTTAAATACATTTTTCTCACATTTGAAATACTTAAGATGGAATTTATTATTGTTTAACAACGAGAGGCGTTTGTATTCTACTTAAGATATGGGACTCGAGAGATGATACATGTCCACGAACAGTCTGACAGACGCAACACAATCCCATAGGAAATTAACGGCGAAATGTTACACATTTATATGTAACTTACCACTTTGCGATCTCGCCACATACCGCGTATCGTTGGGCTACATTTCAAAATTGAAATTCCTCATTGTGTGCTTACAAGGTACCTATTTCTGAAATAATTGTTGAGGAACGCATAGAATAATTTTATATTAAAACTAGCTGGTGCCCGCGACTTCGTCTGCGTTGGAAAAGAAAAAAGTACCTGGCCTATCCTGTATCCTGTAAGTCTAACAAGTTATCTAAGAAGTTTATCTACCAAGTTTCATGAATTCTCAAAATGGTCAATTTAGTTTCAGTATATAGAGGCTATAAACACGATATCTCTGAAAACAAGTAACTTACTCCATGACCTAAACCTTACAGATATATTATTAGTAGATATTGATTGATGATGATTGATGATATTACCACCAAGTTCCCAAATAAGTCCCTAAATGTGTAAAACTCGAGAAAGGCTGGAGCAATTTGGCTATTTTTTAAAAATATAATTCAGAGAACAGGATAATTCCACAGAGATAATTTGGACATCCTGCGAAGCCGAGGGCGGTTCGCTAGTAGCTAAATTAAATTATTAAATAATATAAGTTACTATTAATTTATGTATATTATTCAATAATATAAGTGCATTCAATAATATTAGCTACTAGCGCAGACTATGTGTATGTGGATGACGTCATAATTTATGTTGGCCGCGATTCTGTTTACATAAAAAGCCGTTGTCGTCATATGTCTTCGTAGGAAAACTTCAACTTACTTCAAAGAACTTCACAATAATTTTATATTAAATTCAAATTCAAATTCAAATATTTTATTGCAAACCATAATGTATAAACGATGTTACAATATAAAAATTTAGACCAGTGTTATGGACCCTGTTGGGCATGCAACTTAGGGACTAGGAGAGAGGAAGCATATATATACATATAAGTATACATAAGCGTATAAATATTTATATAAATATAAAAGAATTTTATTTTATTTCAATTAAACATATTTACATTTATATTATTTATATTTAAATAATAATATTATCTAAAAAATATTCATTTACATTATAATAACATTTAGTATGTAGGATTTTTTTAATTTTTTTATAAATATGATATCATTTTCTTCTTTTTTTAAATTAACTGGCAATTTATTATATATATTATTATTATAGAAGAATTGAAGGTATAGGTAGAGTTTAATTTTAGTCGTGATGATGGTAATATTAGATTATTTTTATGTCGTAGGGTATATTTACAAGGCAAGTCTTCACGTTTTTTATATTTTCGTACAAATTTACACATTTCCAAAATATATAGGCTGGGCAGGGTTAATATTTTATATTCAAGAAAGTATGGTCTACAGCTATCAGTTTGATCTATATTTGCTATTGTTCGGATTAACTTTTTTTGAAGGGTGAATAGAGAGGCTACATCTGAACTGTTACCCCACAGAATAACACCATAAGCTAGCCAGGCGTGTAGACTTTTTAATTTCGCGTAAGGCATATGAGAAGCTCGATAGTTTAGACTTCATTCTATGGACGTGTGTTTTCCAATTTAAATTTAGATTCATAGTAATTATAAATAATTCCTTGTAGCTTCCATTGTAAAACAATTTCTTAGTAGAAAGTTTCCCGGTAGTTTCAGCTGTGCGTTGAATAGTCAGTCTGGACAATCGATTTTATAAGTACAGATCAAAATAGGACATTTAAAAAAAATAATAATTAAGTAACACAAAAATGGTCCATGAGCCAGCGACAGATTTTCATGACCAATTTCCTCCCAGTCGATAACTCGTAAAATGACTGAGAGAGTTGTATCATGAAGCGTTGTTAACGTCAGCTGCGGCTCCGATGGTGGGTTGAGGAGTAGAGTGGTAGCCGCCCACGCAAGTAATAAAAAAAAAATTTTAATCATTTATTTTCGATTAAAAATTCATCAAATTATAGTTAGCCTAATATTTTGAAGAAACAAAATTGTCAGCTATTTATAAAATGGTGGATTATGCGTCTGCAGGTCACACGAATATATACGTGTTCAGTGATTACCTCCCAATAGAAAATTTATCAGATGATAGTTTATGTATTACTGTTAATAAATAAAAAAAGTCAGCTGGCTATATCTTGGTGGAATGCTTGTCAGCTGATGCTCTGAAAGTGTAACGCTACTACTGCTCAACCCACCATCGGAGCCGCAGCTGACGTTCACAACGCATCATGATACAACTCTCTCAGGCATTTTACAAATTATGGACTGAGAGGAAATCATTGACGAAATTAGTGCCTGGCTTACGGACCAAAAGGAACTACCCGGTATAACGATTGAGTTTATATATAAATACTAGCTGGAGCCCGCGACTTCGTACGCGTAGTTACAGTTTTATATTTTAGATAATCCCTCGGGAACATTAGTTTTTTCTTGGATGAAAGGTATCCTATGTACTTTCTGGTGTCCCAGACAACGTGTATGCAAAATTTCATGGTGATCGGTTCAGTAGTTTTGGCGTGAAAGCGAGACAGACAGACAGACACAGTTACTTTCGCATTTATAATATTAGTAAGGATATACAGATCAAAATTTGTAGTTATGTTTTTAGTTATTTTTTTAAGTAAAAACAAAATATATTAAATCATAGTCAAGTTTTTGACAACGTGGATGCCACGCGCGTCATAACCCTAATAAGACAGGACGACTTCTTCGAAGCGAAGATTTCGAAACTTCATCTGACAACATTTAATTAATTCTCAGTTAACTCGTACCTTTAAATGTGTTAATTAAATTACGAGTCGCGATTCTATTTTTGTGGCTCCTATTGTACAAGTTTCAATTAATTTCATTGTAGATCTAATTTTGATCACTTAAACGTAACTTCTGTTTTGCGCAGAACTTTTTGAAAGGGTTCGTAGGTTTTAACAGTATGAATATGTAGCTACAACTAAAGGTTATGTTGCAGAGTAATTGATTTGATTATATAATTGTTTCATTAATATACCTGACCTAAATAGGGCACATCTATGTGTTAGTGACCTGACTTTGACCTATAATGTATTGTGTATTTCTAAAAAGAAAAGCTTACAAAAGAACATAAGTTATATGTTGTGATTCTGAAGCCTGTAAACATTTATGTCGAAAATTATCCTTTGAAGATTGACTCAATTCACTTTCTTATTTATAAAAATAAGATGAAAATGTTCTTGTTAAACGAGAACTAAGTACATAATATGATGTTAATAACTCTACCGAATATAGGAGGAGACTTTTGCCAACTTTGAGAGGATATATTGTAGGATAAGTAAGGACTACACTTATCAAATCGGGTCTACGACCGTTCACGAGGTTTATTTTGTAAGTCAGACTTTCCATAATGCGATATTAAAATTTTTCCATATTGAGAATAGGAAGAAAAATTAAATGAACAGGAAATGAAATAAAAAAAAACGCACAAGCTTCAGTTTTTTTTTTTAATAAATTTAAATCTGGATTTCAACAATTTCAAGATATTTTTACACCAAAATACAGATTAGGCAAAATATTTGACCATTTGTTAATGTCAGTTTTGTTAATAAATAAATAAATAATCAGCTAAAAATCCCAAGTAAAAATATCAGTAACTGACAGTGATTTCTTGTCATTGTTGTATTATTATTATTATTAACAATTTAACTCGTCTCCCCCTCGAAAAGCCAAAATGAGGGGGAGACGGTGTTACCCCCGACAGAAGCACAGTCGGTCGGGGTTCAGGGCGACAACGACAGAAACCGACGCACGATCCTGGCTGTATCGAGCAGCACCGCTCTCTGCATTTGGGCCGGGAGAGAACCGCCACGGAATCCCAGCCGCTTCAGGTTATCACTGAGAGCGGCCGGGATCAAACCACGGACGGACGGATATAACGACTGGGATGATTTCAGCGGACGCAACAGCCCACATGTCAACGATCTCGTGGGCCAAGTCGAGGTGTTTCCTC
Source organism: Synanthedon vespiformis (assembly GCA_918317495.1). Classification (NCBI taxonomy): domain Eukaryota; kingdom Metazoa; phylum Arthropoda; class Insecta; order Lepidoptera; family Sesiidae; genus Synanthedon; species Synanthedon vespiformis. The sequence goes on along the minus strand of OU906966.1, from coordinate 7,451,104 downwards.
TTCTTTTCGGTTTCGGCCTTCACGAGACCGTCATCATGCGGGATAATTACGTCCACTAAAAACACCCTCGACTGCGCTCGGTCCATCAACACGATATCAGGTCTATTCGCTAAAATAGTCCTATCCGTGATTATGGGCCGGTCCCAATAGAGCTTGGCACGGCTGTTCTCAAAAACTGGTTCCGGTGTATACTTGTAATAAGGCATCCTCTGCTCAACGAAGCCGTATTTCAGAGCAAGTTCCTGATGCAGGATTCTGGCTGCTTGGTTGTGCCTATGCAGATACTCAGTGTTGGCAAGCGCGGAACAACCGGAAGTAACATGTCGGAGAGTCTCTCCGGGATGGCGACAGGCTCGACATATGTCTTCTGTGCCATCCTTTATTATGTACCTTCGGTAATTCCGCGTCTTGACCACCTGATCCTGTATCGCACAGACAAAACCCTCGGTTTCTCCGAAGAGATCACCGAAGCGCAGCCAGTGCACGGAGGCTTTACGATCAATATGAGGCTCGTGGAGAGCCTTGTAAAACCGTCCGTGCAACTCCTTCTCCGTCCATTGTCACATTCTACAACTGCCCTACGCAATACGCCACCCGAATCAGCTAGGAAGAAATTCGTAAGGTTGTACATCTCGCGGTTGTGCATGGTCTTGGCGTATAATAAGCCACGACCACCACACTTCCGCGGGATATACATCCTCTCGACCGATGATTTCGGGTGGCGCATTCTGTGGGAGATCATAGTTGTGCGGACTCTTCTATCCAGGGCGTCTAATTCGGTCTGAGACCATCTAAGCACGCCAAACGTGTAGAGGAGAACAGGCATGACCCAGCCGTTAAATGCCCGAACCTTGTTAGCGCCAGACAAATAGCTCCTAAGAACTTTTGTAAGGCGCTCCCAAAATTCTTCGCAAACCGACTGTTTCACAGCCCCCTCCACTACACCTAAAGATTCCGACATGCCCAGATATCGGTAAGTTTCAGTCTCGGAGAGTGACCCCATCTGCCCCAGGCCAACCTCGACATCAGTCGAATGTATAACCCGTCCCCTCTCCACATGAAGGATCCCGCACTTGTCGAATCCGAACTCCATCCCTATGGAGCCGCTGAAATCAGTTGTTAGTTTCAGCAGCTCTTCCAGTTGATGAGCGTTTGGCGCGAACAATTTGAGATCATCCATGTAGAGAAGATGTGACATTCGATGGCCTCCTCTCCTAAACTGAAAGCCCAGCCCCGAATCCTCTAAGATGGTACTGAGAGGGTTCAAAGCCAGGCAGAACCAAAGTGGGCTCAGACAATCGCCCTGGAAAATGCCCCTACATATTCTTATCCGATTAGACATGTCGGTTATCCGCTGACCTGAAAGACTAAGCATGGTACTCCACTGCCCCATACATGCTCCAAGGAATTGTCGAGTTGCACAATCAACCTTGTACAACTCGAGAACTCTCATAAGCCATGTATGGGGAACCGAGTCAAATGCCTTTTTGTAGTCAATCCAGGCAGCGGAGAAATTACGACGATTGCGTTTTACCAGTCTGGAAACAGCCGTGTCGATGAGTAGCAACTCCTTGCTACTGCGACTACCGCCCCTACATCCATTCTGAGCCCCTGACATGATATTATTTTCGGCTATGTGTCGATATATCTTAGAGCTCAGAACCGATGTAAGTGTCTTATAAATTGTGCAAAGACACGTAATAGGGCGGTATTTAGATGGATCCGCGGTAGCACCATCCTTTGGAGCTAAATGAGTGACCCCCGTAGTCAAGAATTCTGGGAGTGCTCCGATGTCAAGAGCCTCTTGGAATTGACGAGCGAGGGTAGCATGGCTTCGCCAAAACCCCTTCAACCAATAGTTGTGCAGTCCGTCCGGTCCCGGACTTTTCCAGTTCGGGGCCTTACGGACCGCAGCAACCACGTCATCCTCAGTGATGGTGATGGGGTTCATCGGCCTAATTGTAGCACATGCACCCTCCACTGTCTCCATCCAAGGGCCCTCTGCATGAGTAACTGGTTGCGACCACAGGTTTCGCCAAAAGGCGACAGTCTGAGCCTGATTTGGTCTTGGACCAGTCACCCTGCCAAGGAACACTCCAAACTTTTGTAGAATTTCTTTTGGTCACTCATGAAGAGGCGATTCTGTCGGTACCTCTTTACCCTTTCCGAGTACCGCCGAATACGCTTACCCCAAGCTGCGATCTTTTGCTTCAGGTCGTCGATGCGCTCTGTCAGTTTATGAGGCATATCCGGGTGAGAAAGATTAACTGTCTCCCCCGAAAACGCCTCCCTTACAAAGCGCACCACTCTCGGTCTGGTATTACCCGACCTGAAGCTGGTCAGTTTGCCGATGAGGACTCTGGCCCAAGCGATACGGTTTTCAATCCGACGATGCCAGGCCGGAATCTCATTACAGTGAGTCACACGACCCGGCCTATGCACCTTGGCGCCGACTATCCGACAAACTGCCATAGCCGCGCCAAATAGGATCGAATCCGTATCACAGAGGTTCATACTGCTCTCTAAGTACGAGGGCAGCATGTTATTTAAGGCCCCAACGACATCCCGAACCTTTACGCAGAGGGGTACTCGGGGCAAGCGCGGCCTCATTTCAAGAGGTGTTCGGCGGTACTCCAGAATCGCCTCTTCTAACGTGCTACTCATCCGCTCTAAATCTTGGACGACTGTTCCTTCCTCGTCATTCCGAACAACATTTACGTCCTCATTGCGAGAAGGTATGGGGGAGGCCTCCCTTGTTTGTTCGGAATCCAATTCAGGAACAGCCTCGCGTCGTAGTCGCTCGAGTTCGGTTACACTAAAAAGCCCAGAGCGCTGTATAAACCGAACCCTATCCGACAGGTTTTGTTCCGTCACAGTAACCCCCGGCTCCAATTGCAGAAATTCTTGGTGCATTTGGGCTCGATATCCTGTGCCGCCGGTAATTGCCGCCCTGTAAAAAGCGCGCATGGCGTTTAAATTCATTTAAATTATTATTATTATAATTATAATTATTGATTTTGTTTTCTTCATTGAAGCAAAAGCAATGATAACACTAACGTTGTTCTATCTGTAATAATCGCGTTACAGAACGAATGAGTTTAACCAAAAAGATAAGTTACTGGTTACATGAGTAACAGAGATGGTTTGAATTAAGGAGAAGAGATATTCTTTTAAAATAATGGTGCATTATGCGAGGCCCGCTATTCCCCACTAAAGTGATAACATTTCATAGCGCCCTTACTCCTTGCTCCTTATGTCTTGCAATCTACAATACGTCACTCGAACAGATGTAACCAAGAAATTAAATCAAAACGACCCAAAAGAATGTTTTAGGTGAAGTAAAAAGTTTTGAGCGTTAAATGGCTTTAGTGAGTCATAATTTACGATATGTACATTGCATCTTGTTATTCTATACTGCAATTTAAAGGTGACAGAGTGCTTTAAAAAAGTCCCTTTAGAGATTTGTGTTTAGTGAATCCAGTTGTGTGTTAGAGCGTTCCAAACTGGAGGTAAAAAAATAGAAAATTTGATACATTCTTCAGTACCACTATATGACCATGAGAAAAAAGCTAAGCAGACGGCCAATGTGCTGTTTAAGGACACAATACGGTATCCAATACAATAGCAAAGCGATGGTTACATCCAACCACTGACCTCCATATATACATATATTTTAATATATGGAGATATATTTTGATATAGTCCTCAAGATATATGGAGGTCCGTGCATCCAACGCTTCCGTTCTGGTAATATGGAAAGAATTTTTAAAATCGGTCCAGTAGTTTTTGAGTTTATTCATTACAAATATACAAATCTTCTCTGTTTATGATATTAGTATAGAAAAAAATATTTAAACTTAAAAACGGAGGGAAAATATTTTGGTTGGTTTTGTTCCGTTGAAAGCTGCTTTGTAAAATGTTATCTTGTTCATCGAGTTGGCATCGGATTGCCGCGAGACACTTGCTTGTAACAAAACACCCAATACAAAGAGCCACCATCCACTAGTCTACCACAACCGCTGTGCTGTTATGGGTGTAGCTAAATTACATCGGCAATAAGTATTTATCCTTTCTGATTTCTGATTCTAATTATAAATTTTATAAAGTTTTTTTTTTTTATTAGAGATATGTTTGCCCTTGGCCAACAACCAGCTTAACACCCCAGGCAGTACACATTATAAAGGATGTCTCAAAGCGCTTGGTCCGAGAAGGAGGGATTTTGACAAGATGACAATGGTAACCAGTCGTACGTCTGTATGTCCGCAGACGAAGTCGCGCGTAACAGCTAGTGTGATGTATGAGTGTATTATGTGCATGTCAAGAGGGCTTCGCAGATAAAATAGTATTAAAAACAGTTGATAGATATTTGAAACGAAAAATTTATAACATTTTATCACGACGATATTATGTACCGTTATTTACGACTCAATAAATGTTGAGCCCTTCAAGTGTTATTGATATTTGATAATAATGTAGTAAACTTGTTGATATAACACTCCCTATGTATGTACAATGCAATAGGGAGGGAATATTTTCACTACTCTTTATTGCTTTTCTTTTGAGGGTTTTCAATTGTTGATAATTTTGAGCGTTATTAAACTCATTATAAATGAATAAATAAATATCTTGACACATTCCACACAGCACCATCTAGTTCCACAGTAAGCAATTAATGCTTGTATTATGGATACCAGATAGTTGATATACTACATATATTACTTTTTTTGTAAATACATACATATTATAAATACAAAACAACCATAACTTACGTACAAAGGTAAAATGTTAACACAAAACATTTGCCTCTAGCGGGATTCGAACCCGCGACCATTTGGTTAACAGCTAGGGTTACTAGCCACTAGACCAAACTTGTCGTCAAAACAATATTTAGGTGTTGACTTCCCAATATTGCAGATTTTTATGTGATACGTATTTTAAAAGGCCAATGGTATATCTTTGTCAGCATTGAGAAATAAAAAAAACCAAATAATTTTACAATGTTTTTATTAAAAAAAAACTCACATACAATCATTAAAAAAATTATTTACAATAATTGGCGATAGTTAACGATATTTACATTTTTATTTAAAAATAGCCCTTACTTTGTTTCTAATTATATATTTAAAGTATTTTTCTTTTTCTTAAAAAAAAGTAGAAAAATGAGACAGACTGTGAAGAACACAAATAAAATTAAAAATATCTTTCGATATATTCCACATTATTAGATATAATTAGAAATGTCTGTTATGATTTAGATACATTTTCTTGAAACCCACAGAATAAATACGTCTACTTTTCAAAATTCTATGCATGTATTTTAAAGCAAGCCTTAAAACTTAAAGCCTTATTGGATTTAAAAAGCCTCAATAGTTAATTGCGTATATTAAATATACGTATATGATACTTCGTCAAATGTGATTGTGAATCAAGCTTGAAAAGCATTCAAATGGTTTTATACTTAAAAGTCAAGTCTTATAATAAGATACATAATAATTCTAGTGTTATTAATAATGTTCAAAAGATTTTAAATCCCTCCTAATAAATTAAAATTTCATTAAATTATTATTTATTAAGTAAATTTATTCAAAGTACGGATATCCATGAGCGAATTTGTCTATCCTTCTGTCGATTCGTACGAGATTTGCAGTTTTCGCGGGATGTCCGTGGTGATAGACCCATTTCTTGCCCGAGTTTTTACTGTGTCTGCTGTGCCCTTCGTGCCCATGTTTGCCGTGCCCATCGTGGCCCTCCGATGATTTATGGCCCTGGAAAGAGACATTGAATTTTAATATTTAGTACCTAGTAAAAAGGGTACATTTTCTAGTTTGCTTGGAGTTTGTTTTGTCGTACGCTACGGATGTGGATAAAAGTACTTATGCCTAAAACTAATGTTCGATATTCTGATAACGTCTGAAGATAATTTATCAAGGAGAACCATTATTCATCGCGTTTCAATTTATTGGAGTGTAATAGGAATGTGTCTTACCGATTCGTATATACATATATTATATTATTTAAAATATTCAGTATACGAAATATAGTACCAGCAATTCTGATGTGATGTTACTAGGATATTTTATATCTAGGCATATTTTATAGTATTTTTTCGGTTTGTTAAAAAAGGTTTATTTATATGCGAATGAATATTATGACCAGTAATGTCATAGGTAATAGATTTCGGAAAAAAAAATAGACGATCCTGCAGGCCTATTCTCTAAGTGTGGTTTTGCTGTGGTTATCGACTTGATGCGGTTATAGACTCGACAATTGTCTACTTTGGTATTCACTAAGCACCTGTCAAAATGTCGATGACGTTTTACCGTGGTTATGACGTCGACATCATGTCGATGATATTATTGGTGCGTTTTGGGCGCGTTATTGTGTGGTTTTCATATATTTTTCACTCACTCTGCTTTCGAAATTTCGAAAGTACCTATTATTTGTGTTGGAGTAAATACTTACTCCTTGTTATTGTAATATGTACATCTATTAGTGTTCTTTATAAGAATTAAATTTAAATATAATAAAAAGAAACTAATGTATGGCTGTCATAATGTGTTACTAAATAATATATATTGTTGTTTATTTACAATAAATTACAAAATTTCCACGTAAATTAAGAATTTGCAATTTAAGATTTTGTGTTCGGACTTTCATTAAATCAGTATTTATTTAGTGAGAATGGTAAGTAATCGGTACGTATTTTATAGAAGTATCACCACAAATTAAATAAGAGTTACTGTGGTATCACTGTAAGAAAGTAATATTTAGATATTTACATTAGACGGAGAGAACAAGAAAATATGCTTCGCCTAGCCAATTTTTTTTTTATTTTTAATTTTCTGGGATATCTAAAGTATCTGAGAGATCTCGCACTAATTCTTTTTAACTTTCCGATATGAAATAAGATACTCATTTTGTACAGTTAGGTAAATTAATTTACTACTTTATGTTATTTAAAACAATAATCAAACAATATTTAACAATAACAAAACCTAAGTTGACATAAATGAGTGATTGATTAGCTGACTGACTGACCGAATGTAGACAATGGGTAGACAATCTTAACGCGCTTGTCAAATGAACATAGAGAATACGAAAGTTTTACATGTGGTTTTAATGTAGAAAGTTTTAATGTCGACATTGGAGTCGACACGTTTTAAAAACTACACTTAGAGAATAGGCCTGCAGAGAAGAAACTAAAAATTACCTATATCATTTTTTTAGTATTAACATTGAATGTAAGGGATTAATTTTGGCAAAAAAAGTTATAATACATTTTTATATAAAACTACATAAATCCTCTACAATATTTGTCTGAAATATTTTATTTTCTTATATTGTAATTTCTTGTACAATTTTCAGTACTTTTCTAATATTTTTTTTTCACTCTTCCTACAGGTTGTGAGTCGAAAATTTCTTTCATCCATCGATATTACATAATATTCTAAAAACTTATATCAAAGACGCCCAAATTTTGATTTGTTAATAAATTTTCCTCGACTATACGTATAAGTTGAATAGTTAATTAGTTACCTTATGGACATCGACATGTCCTCCCTTTCCGAAGTGTCCAGTTTCTCCTTTGGCATGCTCGTGGTGGCCAGCTTTGAGGCCCTCCTCCTTAAAGTGCCCACCCTGTGACAAATATTACATAGAGGTAAATTATGGGGTAACCACAAACAACTATGAACCGGTTTTAAAAGGTCTTTAAGACATGTGGCACTTGCGACAACGTTGCTCGTCTTAACAGACAATAGCCACATACAATCAAGTGAACCGTCAACCTGTTCGCTATAAAAAAATTGATTTTAAAAAAATATTACAAACGAGAAATTAATTAATCAAAGTATTTACTTAGACATTGACCTTCCACCCAAGTTACGCAAAGTCAAGAAGAAAAAAAAAGAAACTACTGAACCGCAAAAACGCGATGAAAAAACCTTGCAACAGTTTCATCATGTCTGAACTTAGTTCTAATCAAATTTCAGTGTCTAGACATTTTGCAAATGTGTTGGCAAACGTTTATCACGGATGTTTAATCTAGATAGACTTAGTTCAATTTCACGCCTTTGTTTTTAGACTATTGTTATTTTCAAAAGAATTTGAAACGTAATTAGATATAAAATATTTTTTGTTACGCTCGAGCAACCCTGACGGAGTCTTCTTCGTCTATTTCGTTGACAGCATTTATTACAAAAATTTAGATATTTCATAATTTTTTATGAAATTTTATCTTCAAAAAATAACTATCTGAAAGTTTTTGGGTCTACGGTTTTTGGAGATACTCTTAAGAAGTAATATCTTAATAACAATAATTATAGTCTTAAGGAATTTTAAGAATACTTAAAATCAATAAATCCTTGGAACCGTTTTAAAAAAAATATTGTAATATAGCAATAGTAACCCTGAAAGAAACAATGTGAGTATTTGACTTAAAAAAATATATATAAATTAATAATAAATAAATAATCTGCCATCCATAGGGTATCATAAAAAAATCCAAAGAATATTGTAATTCATCAAAATGTTGAACAAAATGTTCTTCCATTATTGGAAGTCAAAAGTGTTAAAATTGATTTAATGCTTCGGTTGCATACAAATTTTAGTTTGCAAGCGGTTTCGTCAACCTATTGGTGGGTGTCAATTGGCTTTTTGTAATATATTTAAATCAATTATTAGCTTAACGGTTTAAACATTAATCATGTTGTTGTAAAACCTTATTAACTGTGTTTTGCAATATACGAAATTAATAACCAATTTGTTTTTCCTTTCAACGTTTAGTCACAACTAGATTTTGTTCAAGGATTTTTGATTGAAATTCTAGGTCTATAAGGGCGACAATTGACTTGAAGAGGAGAACAGAAATGAATACTTACGAAGGAATGTTCGCGCTCATAATTGTTCTATACTTCTTCTAGTTCTATAAGGGCGACAATTGACTTGAAGAGGGGAACAGAAATGAATACTTATTGAGGAATGTTCGCGCTCATGATAGTTCTATACTACTTCTTCTAGTTCTATAAGGCGACAATTGACTTGAAGAGGGGAACAGTAATGAATACTTACAGAGGAATGTTCGCGCTCATGGTTGTATCCGCCGTGTTTCTCTTCTTCATCTGAATCGCCGTCTTCTTCAAAGAATTCGACTTTCTTTTCGTATTCTTCCTTTTTGTGGATGTCGTGACTTCCTTTAGTGTTGTGTCCTTTTGCGTGTTTTCCAGATTCTTCATACTGTTTTAATATAATCAGAATAAAATATATTAACACGTTTAGCGCAGATTTCGGATATTTTTTTGCAATTCATTTGTGAACCAATTTTTTTTCTTTTTCTTTTTGTATGTTATGAATAAAAAATTTGGTAAAATAATAGGTTTTACCCTATCATTCAGTGGTGGAACACTAGTAAATAATATTATGCTAAAATTAAATAGTTAATATTTAAACCATACATTACACTACAGGTGTATTTGACGTTTGTTTTACCTTTGCATGTTTTTTGCCATGTTCTTCGTGATGATGTGCACCGTAATGTCCGGTTTCATCGTGGTGATGCTCGTCGTGTCCTCCGTGGTCATCATATTTGCCAAGGTGGTCTTCTTTGTCTTTGTGCCCTTTAGCGGTCTTCGTATCTTCGTGGAAGCCCTGGAGAGAAGCGATCGATTTTTAGAGTACTTCTTGTAAAAATTTGAATTTTAGTTAGAAAGAAGAATTAATTACATAACCACATTCATATTGTTATAAACAAAAATAAAGATAAGAAGAAAAACAATTTTGTAAAAATCGGAAAAATTTGCGAATATTATAACAAAAAATTAATATAACCTATTTTATTAGGTTTTAATGTTTTATTAAAAACAGTTCTAGCAATGAAATATAAGACAGACACAACAGATTTTTTTTTTTTTTTCAAGAAAACCTTGTTGGAAGAAAGAAACGAGCATTATCCACATTTTGGGTATTGGGCTGTTAAGTATGGCTATCTACAATTAAAATACCGACTTTATGTGTAGGTTTAATATATTGTTTTAATAAACTTTGACGTATTAGTTTGCTATTTATGAAACATAATCTATCCACGTACAATTCATCCAGTTAAATCTTTAGGCGACTTATGTAATAAATAAATGAGTTGAAGTGCTTTATTATAAAGAAAAATAAATTAAAATCATAATAGCAACAATTATCCTGTCAAAGTTATTGTAAATTTTGGATCTAGCATATCCTTCATAATAATATATAATCGTTGCTTTAATTGCCCAACATTTGTAATATATATATAGTCCACATTTTTTCTTTTAGTAAATTACTTTAGCTCGTTATTTTAGACCCTATTTCGTTACTTTTGATAAAATGTCTAAATATCTGTTTACTCCATTGAAAAGTTACATTTGGGGTTGCGTTTGTCAGAGGACGCAATTTTATTTTTTAGATATGAAGGGGGGGTTGGCGTAAAGTTAAATCCAAATTTGTGGAGTTGCAACTTGCAACCCTTGTCAAACCCCCTTCTTATCTAAAAAATAAAATTGCGTCCTCTGACAAACGCAACCCCAAATGTAACTTTTCAATGGAGTAAACAGATATTTAGACATTTTATCAAAAGCAACGAAATAGGGTTTAAAATAACGAGCTAAAGTAATTTTCTAAAAGAAAAAATGTGGACTCTGACAAACGCAAGGTAAGCCCAAAAAAATGTAACATTTCAATGGAGTAGTTTTAAGTATTCATATTCGCACCGGAGATAAATGTTCAGTATTTTGATTATATGATTTTTTAGGAGAATTTGTAAAATCAGGTGGTGATTGAAGTTCATCAAACACCGATGTTCGAGTTCATTCATTGTCTGTGTTGTGTTAATTAGAATTATACCGGTTCCCCTCTCACTACGCTGAGAATATAATTTACTTGTGAACTTTAACTTGGTTACTACTATCGTTTCTCGCCATTTTTAGTTTTATTCTTAACTAGCTGACCCGGGGAACTTCGTACTGCCTTAGAGTAAAAACTTGTTCCATACAAAATGTATGAGAAACATTTTTTTTGTGATATTTTAGATGTTTCAATAGTAATCCTGCTATTCGAGGCGGAGAAGAATTTAACAAATCAGTCATAACAATTTTGGAGTTTCTTTATTTGGATATGTTGGATCCATAAAGATAATATTTAGATAAAGTATTTACTTCATCATTATCTTCACTTCATGTTAAGTAATCCAAATAAAAAATAAAGTAAGGACGAAAATATGCGACAATGAAGACTGGTGTATTATTACATTTTCGTATGTAAATAAAATATTAATTAATTAATTTCTTTATTCATATCTGATTAAAGTAGACATTATGATATAGAGACAAATATTTCCTTATCGATAACAAGTTCTATAAAATAAATAGTCATGTAATATAAAATGTAAATGAGTCTATAAGCTCGATAAAGACTAGAGAAATTCGGCTCATAATTTTTTTCAAATATTTTTTGAAGTCCGAGGAAGGTTAGAAATGAATATAAATATTTGGAATTTTTTTCCGAAAAAACGTAAAAACCTACACCTAATCTTTTTTCCATTTGAAATTTGTAGCTTAAAAAAATTCAGTCAAATATTGATGTTAAACATAACAACTTGTAGGTATTACCATAAAATTGATGGACAAAGATATATTTTGAGTAATTTGGCACATAATTATTATGAATTAATGCCGATAGATAGAGAACTTGTGGTAAATTATTTCGCGAACCAGTCATCAAACTTGCAGAATTAATTTACACAAATTGAAATCAAGACTGTGCTGAAGGATCGTGGGCTGATAATCGAGTCTTGACTTTCAATGTGCAATTTACATCTTTTAAAACCTTCAGTTTAAAAATTTATTTATTAATTAATAAATAAAACTATTGAATTATACTGTACAACTAATTAAGTTTATTTATCAAAGCCAGTTAAATTTAAAGTTTATAAAATTTTCGACTCCTGTTAATTTTCATTTTTTACCACTAGTTCAATTGCTAGTTCAATCGATTATAATAGGTTAAATAAAAATGACTTCAAGAGGAAGGGAGAAGATCTTCTGAGTGAAGTAGTGGTTGCAAAACATCCGGCAATGAACAGGTATTGATTGCTTCAATCGAGCAACCAACCGTCAACCTTCAAGAGGAATCGACGGTCAACCTTCAAGACCGAAGAGGCACTTCAACCAAGAAGAAGCAGAAAGGAATTTTCAATAGCAGCAGCTCTACGCTTTGCAGGTCTCATGGCTGCTGTAACCACTCGCTTATATAGAAGAGAAAGGATAGTGGTAGGAAAGCAATCAGCGTCGGCCTAATTGGTTAACCTACTAAGTCCATTTTTGGGCAATTTCACTACGTTATTGTTTTCCTTAATTTTTTTCAGATATGTAATAAGAATTCTACTGTTAACACTTTTAAAATATCAAAAAAGCTATAGGTAACCAATGGAATTTTCAGAATTTTGATTGCTGAAACATGAAATGATATTATGTTCAGTTTTTTCTTCCTACTGTAAACTATGCAAAAATGGACTTAGCAGATTAACGAGTTAGACCAACGGTGACGTATGGCTTTCATTCCTAAATTACGATAATGATCATTGATGAGATTGATTGGCAACCTGCCTAGCGCTATTTATCATAAGAAAAAACTATACCTCGCCGATGCAGAATCAGCGGTTTCTAACTTGAAACAGTGACTTAAGAATAACGTGGAATATACTGACTAATTTTTATCGCAAGCAGTGATAATCAATCGGCAATAACCCTCACTGGATCACTTGCAATAATGGCCTGGGAAATGTTCTAAGAAAATAATGGTATGTGGATAAATTTCGCATATAAATTCCTTGTAATCGATGGCGTAGCATCTTGAATGTTTTCATTTCTCCTCCTACCGAGGAGAGGCCTGATAAAATAATTTTCGCAAAAATGGTTAAAGATAAAGACAAAAAATAATTTATATGTATGTATGATGTAAGTGGTCATTGTAAATGTGAATGGTCGATGTCTTATTAACAATGAAGACGACTATTTAATAAACACAGAGACGTGAGAAAGTAGTACAAATGCCCATGAAGTCATAGTTTATACAACTCGTGCAGAATGTTATGATAATTTTCAGTTTTAGACAGTTCACAACGAAAGCTATGACGAAGGTATGACGAAGCTATGATGATTCATAGCTACAAAAAACTGTTTAAAAGCAAAGACAAAGGATATAGAAAGATATTGTAGTTTTTAAAAACATCTGAGGTTTTATTATCAATAAATATATCTAGATTTTGGATTTCCAAATAATTTACTACGCGACTTTACTGAGAGGAAAAAAGTTTAGTCGAGGCGATCACATTACACGACGTGAGCGTCTAGCTAGCCATAATTTATTCCTATGAATAAATAAATAGATTAATTTTTTCAGTTATCTTTTCTACCGTGAACAGTCACTGCCTTTCCTAACCTGAATGATTAAGTGTATAACGCGCGTTCTCGGTAACAACTTCTTCAATTTTCGTTGTTAGTCTTACACAAGCACACTTAACTTACATACAACACTATGACAGTACCAAGATTTTGGTTTCTTTTCTGTATCCTGCTTCTGATCTCTTCTCATCTTTAACAGTGGCATGTACACCTTTATGACAATAACATTAAAAACTCAGTTTATTGCTTAAAATCTGGTAATATCTTTAAATCTGTCTGCTTAACCCTAAGTAAGCAGGTATGAGTTTGTATTCGCTCGAATATTAATCAAATCAACAGGTAGATACACTCTTGTCGTTCAAAAAACGACATGAAATAAGACCTAAATGGCAAATATGCCTTGTATTGATTATCCCGATGTTCGTAACCATGTTTCGTAATCATATTATGAATTATGATGCTGAACTTACACAGATTTACTATGAGGATAATTTACTTTTATGTACTACAATACTATAGGTTATTTCTAACAAATTCTACCTAAGTACAGGGAGCCTATGGGCCTATGACAGGTCCCAGAATATTTTTGTTTTGCGATATGAAATATTGTAATAACCCAATGAAAGTTGGTAAAATCTTCTTAAGTATATTACAGTCATACATATGTATATGAAAGTTTCTGCTTCTTGTAAAGTTCAAAGACTATTGCTTGATCTTAGGCTATTGTTTAACCAAAAAGGTCAGTTTATGGAGAAAAACTTACTTCATACGCTTTCTTCCCGTGTTCTCCATGCTCCTCTTCGTGCTCAGAGTGATAATCTCGGCCACCACCTGGTCGCAGAAATAAAACATCTTAACTCTGTGGTCACTAAACAAATACATTTGTTAAATCTCTTGAAATATTTCTCTTTTCTTTGTGATGGAATATGCTACTGTACCAATTTTCAAAACTAGACGAGTTATTTCCCGTGGTTTAATTTGACTGTACTATAATATGCAGAAACTTTGTCACAGTAACATTTATATGACGTCATCCGTCAACTAAAAAAAACAGCTAACAAATCTAACGGCACTGAGTGTGTCACGAGATTACGTCACAAAAATGGCGGCCAGACGCATTACCAATTTGCGGGGCTCATAAAACGAACTCTGCAAAGGTTGCCCGTGATTAAATGAATTATTTTTATTTGACAGAGAGTAGGGTACATTAAATGTCTATGAATGAAAAATAATAAAAAGCACATTTTTTCATGCGTACATATTCAAATATTTGAACTTTAAAAATAAGTAGGCGGAGAGTTAGATTAAAACATGAAGCTAATAAATGTCTTGGACACTGCGCGGAATTTTGAATTTCCAAGACAATGCCGTACTCTACATCTTATTGCGTTATTCTGAATCTAGTTCGTTTGTACTGATTTTTCTTTTTAAGCTCTTTGTCTGTTTTTAACACCTGAGTTATAAGTTATAAGTTTTACTTGTGTGTCTGTGTATCTATTTATCTGTGTGTCTGTTTGCGGCATCGTAGCTCCCAAACGGAAGGACCGCTTTTAATCAATTTTACCCCTATTATAAAACAAAGTAATCCGCCGCGTCTGTCTGTTCGCTATACACTAAAAACTACTGCACCGATTTTCATGCTGTTTTCTTCAAAGGATAGAGTGGTTCTCGAGGAAGGTTTTAGTATATAATTTACAGAGTTACGCGGGCGAAATGGTTTAGTAGCTATAACTTTGAAGATTTGAACTCGTTTCCTAGTTGACGAAGAAATCTCAGTAACTTCCACAGGTTCGATTGATGAAAAATTTCGTATAAGTAATGATACTTTTGTGATGATTCCTTGACACTGGTAACCTTGACTAGATGCTGCAGCATATAATTTGCGGGATATCCAACTCCTCAGCAAATTACAGCAAATATAGTGTGTATGGGCTCTATAGAAAGTCGGAGATTAGATTAAAATTATAGATTATAATATAGTTGGTATTAAATTTTATTGTTCCAGCTATTTTAATAGGTATTTTAGCAATAATAAACAAATTTATGCAACAAATAACCTGAATTAATAAATTTAATTGCGATATTATTTTCACTCAAACAGTCGTTTGAAAGGGAACACTCAGTGAAATCTTATTATTAATTTTAATTAAAGAACTTTGTTACCAAATCAACTTCATTTAAATTTTGTCGGATGTAAATAAAGATTTCGAAAAGTTGATTGCAGAATAACCAAGGACGCAATTGAATCTCGACCATGACACCCGTCACAGAAACCTACATTCAAATTATGAATTTCCTCCTATTTTCATGGAAATGTCTTCAGGAAAACTGAAAACTATTTCGCTCGATGGAGTTGAGAATTAAAAATATTTTACAGATGCCGAGTTTAAAATCTTATAACCGATTTCGAGATAAGAAGACACACACACACACACACGCGCAGAGAGAGAGAGAGAGAGAGAGAGAGTAGAAATCCTGAATCTAGACTTCCTGTTTTCTCCAGTTAAAAACGATGAAAATGTTGTCAAAACGAAATAATATCAAAATTGCTATATAGCATATTGCTAATGTTATCTATACTAATATTATAAAGAAAGAAGACTTTGTATATTTGTAATGAATGAACTCAAAAATCACTGGATCGATTTTGAAAATTCTTTCACCCATAGAAAGCTACATTATCAGCTAGTAACATAGGCTAGATTTTATAAAGTTACGCGAGCGAAGTCGCGATCAACAGTTAGTTATATAATAAGTTGCTATATAGCATACTAGCTAGTGCCCGTAAACTTCGTCCGCGTTCTCTATAGCCTATAGCCTGTAATGGAATTTTGTAATGTCACCTGAAGGGAGAGTACTCTTAATACTGTAGATAGAAAATTATTTACTCAAAGAAAACATTCTTTTATATTTAAATAGAAAGAAAACTGTATTCAAAGATTTTCGAAAATTCGCTTGCCACACCCGGGAATCGAACCGGCTAAAATCTATAAAAATTGCAGCCTTGTACTTTTATTGCATCGATCGTTAGGGTCAATTATAAGGATGAAATCTCTCTAATAAACTTGATAAATTAAATGAAAGGAAAACCATGAAATCTGGACTTATAATTTCAATCTATCTACAGTATTAGGTAAGAGTACTTCCAGGTGGCATTACAAAATTCCACCCTGTAGATAACAATGTGACGTCACAAGCGTCTCGATTTCTTGCAGCTATTCGAGAGACATTTACTAAGTGAAACGAAGGGCCAAAAGGCGACGACCTTTCGACAAGGCGACGTGACGACTACGTAACGACATCAGTTACGTTTCACGTGCTTTCGGCTCCATTTCACGTAATAGAGATCGAATCGACACGGTTCGACGGTATTTGTAAACGAAAGTGTAAAATTAGAGAGAGTCTCTTCATGGGATGTTTGTGGGGTTCGATAATTGATTTATTGTAGTTAATATTTTCAAATTTCATGCAAATGGACCCATAATATGTTACATACATTATTACACATTTTTAATTATTATGTATAGACAGTTCTGTATTAAAAAGTATCATCAATAATAAATCTGTAAGTGTAGGTATTGTATGTATGTATGTATGTACCTCCATAACTTTTAAACGAATTAACTAATTTTCTTTTTCCACGCGGACGAAGTCGCCGGCGCCAGCTAATAAGTCAAATAAAAGCAAATTGTTGTAAGTAAAATAAATACTAAGGGCCTCTTTCACCAACTGTAAGTAAAGTCTTGATTAGTTACTTTTCAAGTAACGCCAATTGGCGAATAAATGTTACGAGTATGTGTCAATTTTGTTTAAATTACCCTTGATTTTATAAAGTTACGCGGGCGAAGTCGCGTGCAACAGCTAGTACCCAATAAATCGCCTTAGCAAATATAGAGTTTAGTTATATTTTCTCAAATAAGTCTTCAGCCGAGTTTCTCAGCTAACAGATAGATTAAATGAAATAAATTGACAATGTTTAGATTACAATTTGTTATAGCCTTAGTCACGCTCCACAGACAACAGGTGGTTGACCTAAAGGCGCTTCACACCGACTGTGAAAATCGCAGCTTTTTTCTTGGGAATTTTTATTCGAAAATAGGTTTTTCCGTCCGCCTGTCCGTCCGCATCCGATCGCTACCATACTTCACAGGGTTACCCGCTGGACTAATCTGAAGATTGTCTGAAAGTTTCATCAAAATTGGTTCAGCGGTTTTGGAGTCCATAGAGAACATACACACACACACACGTAATGTAATATATAACACACACGTAATGTTGAAAACCAACAAATTCATTCCCCCAAAAAACACGAGAAAACGCTCTTTGTCTGAATGCCGTCTTAACCAGACCAAGGAATTATATTACAAATGATTCCTCGTACATAATGTGATACAATAAATTGTAGTATAATTTAGTACAATAATAAGTTCCGTGGCGACTTATCTCGATCTAGTAAAACTTTAACCTCGATTTATTCAAAATTGGAATTATGCGACATACTACCTTCATCCACTCACGTCTTCAATTGTTACCTCGTAAACTCAGGCGTTACATGACGTGTATTTGCAGACCGCATTGATCCTAGCATTGCTAGACTTGCTTCTGTCTGTTTATTATGCGGTTAGTTCTCCTAAGCCACCTCAGGTTTTCACGCTTCATAGATTTTAATTAAATTTAGAAATTGTGGTAAAAATTCAATTCGTAAAAATTACATAAACCTATAAAAGTAACCTCCGGTCAAATGTGCATATTTTATTATTCCCAATATAAATAATATAATATTTTATGAAAATTAAGATAAAAATTTGAATGTTTTGAATGTTGCTTTCAACTATAAAGTTTTAAAATGATTGATGTAAAAAGTAAGGTACTAATATTGAATTTTACAATTTACTAGGCGTTGCATGCGGCTTCGCTAGCGTAACTTTATTATATGTAGCCTATGTTACTCGTTGATAATAAAGCTGCCAACTGTGAAAGAATTTTTCAAATCGGTCCAGACAAAAAATCAAATCTTTCCTCTTTATAATATTAAAATTAAGATAGATAAGCATCGCAGTTGGAACATTCACATCGGAACTGATTGACAGTCGATCACTTTGTTGGAAAAACGAAATTTCTTTTTTGTTTATTTCTTTATTCGATATTCGATTAACCTTGACTGCGTTTTCTTTTCTTTTTCAATGAATCAATTTTATTGTAGAAACTAATCTTTGCTTATTTCTATAACAACTTTGCCTAATTTAAAGTTCGGGTCAATTTCTAGTTCAGGAAAATTTACTAACAAATCATAATCTCAGTCAATCAGGGGCATTTTTGATATAAGTTTCTACAGGATAATAATATGTAATATCGATTAGTGAAAGAAATTTTCTATGTAAACCCGTGGAAGGGGTTTTTTGCTAAATTATAAAAAAATGGTAAAAGTTAGAAAAAAAGTCTCAAACAAATATTGTAGAGACTTTACGTTTTACATTTACGTGTTCAGTCGTATATATAACTGTATTTGTTAAAATTAAAATACTTTGCATACACGTAAACAAGGATACAGAGGACATATGATACTAAAAAAAATCCAAGTTAAAAAATAAAAAGCGAGTAAAATATAAAGTAACTTTTTGCAACTTTGACTGGAACTGACAATTTAACTGTAACAAATTGATAATTTACAAATCTTCTTTTTTGATCAAACTGCAACGAAGAATACGACCTTGGTCGATCCAATGCGATGACACTTTCGCTTGCTATGTGCGTTTTCTGTTCTCTATTGAGTTTTTACTTACATTTTTATTGGCGTTTTTTAAAATAAACATACACTAGCTATCGCACGCAACTTCACCCCCGTAACTTTATAAGGAATAGCCTATGTTATTCGTTGATAATCTGGCTTTCTAAAGGTGAAAGAATTTTCAAAATCGGTCCAGTAGTTTTTGAGTTATTTCAATAATTTAAGTAATGTTAAGTATAAATTTATTCGACAGTAAAAAATAAATAAAAAAATGTTAATTGAGAAGCTCTTACCTTTCTCACGATGATAATTCTTTGGTCCTTCGTCCTTTTTCTCGTGGTGGGTTGATGCTGGCACAGCGTCAGATACTGCCTCCTGTGCTGATGGAGCCGATTCCAATGCTGATGGAGCCGATTCCAGTGCTGATGGAGCTGATTCCAAAGCTGATGGTGCTGATTCTAAAGCTGAAAGACCTGTTTCTGCCGATACTGCCTTTTCTAGTTTCATTACACCGAGAGCTATAACATCTTTCTTAGATTTCTTGTCGGTAGTTTCTGCTGCAGAGGAGTCTGTAGCTGGAGTAGAAGCCTTGTTCTTGTTGCGTTTGCGTTTACTCTTCCTTCTTTTCGGGAAGAATAACGAAGGTTCTCCGTCTTTAGAGTTGGCATCGGGGACAAGTGAAATGTGTACACTTTCCTCGGATGCCAGTGTAGGGACAGTTGACAGTTTTTCCATTTTCACAGTTGATGGATTGGGTCGACGTGACTTTTTGGTCTTTTTGGGTTTAGCTGTTGTTGTTCTAACTTCTCCGGTTTCTTCATCATATATAAGATATTGTTTCGGATTCTTAAATACTGAAAGTTTTCCTTCTTCTTCGTCTTTGTTAATGCGTTTTCTGCTTTTTTTCCTAGATGATTTAGTTGTCGTTGTCTTTGCCGTAGTTGTCCTTTTTGGAGGATTAATTTTGTACTTGTCCTTTAAGACAAATTTATCCTCAGAATCCTCTTTCGAAGTTGGAGTTTCATATGCTTTCCATTGTTGTTTGGCTTCTTTTTTACCAGAAATTTTATCGTTTTCGTATTGCTCTAATTGCAATTCTTCTTCTTTTAATCGTTCTGAAATTTCGCGTTGCTCATCTGCATGTCGCTGCTTCAGCTCGTCTACGCTATTGAGTATTTTGGCTTTCTTTGCTTCGCTTTCTTTTTTCTCTTCGGATTCAGTTTGATGCTTTTCACTGCTTTCATCATATTCGGTATCATCATCTTTTTCAGCTTTTGTTACTTGTTTTTTGGATTCCTGGGGAGTCTGAACTTCTTTATCATATTCCTGTTCCTTAACGTATTCTTCTTTTGGAACTACTTTTTGCTGTGGATTATCATTTTCGCCGCTGTTTTCTTTTGTTTCCAATACTGTTCTATTTTCAACATTTTCTTTTTCCTTTTTATCCTTTACTATTTTTTTGTCGCCTTTTCGTATTTTTTGTTGATCAATAATCTTATCTATAGGATTCGCTTTAGTAATTATGTTAACTACGCCATCTATGTCTGATAAGTCCGTATGATTACTTAATTTGGTTTTAAGTGTATTATTTTTTATATCTTGACCATCTCTGTATACGTCAGACCATTCTTTCTTTTCATAATAATCATCACCTTCTCCTCCACCGTCTCCTTCACCTTGACCCTTGTCGTAATAGTCATCTTGTGGTTCAGCTACTGCTTTCAATACGAAATTAGTCGGCAATGCTAGACGTTTTCTTTTTTTAGGCTTAGATTTTTGTTCTACTTGAACAAACTCACCCAATTCTTCACCGTTTTTGTTTTTAAATGGAACCCAATCCGGTAACAAGTTATTGCTTGCTCTCGCTACACGTTTTGTCACATTTTTATCACTCAAAGATCCAATACTCATGGAATCGGTTGAACCAATACATATCACTATCAGGATTGACACCAGCATTGCGCGTTTGAATTTCATTATTGTATCATAACTATTTAATCGGTTAATGTTTGTGAAGTAATCACTCGGCGGCTGCGCGGTACGGACTGCTTGCATCTGTTTAACTACTAATATTTATATTGTTTGCAAAACGATTCGCAACGGCATCCACAACTGGTTCAACGAAAGCATAATAGGGGCATACCTTAAAATTTTTATTCCAATAAAAAAATTCCTAATCTGAATAATTTATTAATAAACCTACAAATAAATTAACGTAATTAAGAATAAAATGTAATTTGGTTAACTTAATTTTTATTATCTACTTAAAATAATTAGATCACGCCACGACATTTATTTAACTACTTCTATATTAATAGTCTTCTTTTCTCTAAGGAAACGGTACTACCATAAATTTGGAAAACACATTGTAGAAAAAATAATGAAACTCTTTTGTAAATAATAGTTTTGAAAATAATGATACATAATTATTGTGTTTGTGTTATGTGGTTCATAATAATTAAAAAAAGTTAAATTGATGTGTTTTACTAATGTACTTCATATATATACTAAGTATATATGTGTTGTAAATGAAAGTAATCATGATTAAATAAGGGTGCTTTTACATATGTATTTCCTCTTTCTGTCCTTAAGTAACTAATCATTAAAGTTCAAGAGCTCGTTAAACTTCTAAAGCAAATATTTCAACAGATGGGAAATTTGTAATAAAATTGATCTGAAAGATTAAAAATGTTACAATTAAAATAAACACACAAGTTAAATTCAACTTTAAGGCTTGCTTAAAGTTAAGTTGCTTAAACTTTAAGACAACTTATGGACAACTTATATTCAGCAAAAAAAATATTTTGAATTGGAATTTGCAATACTGCAGAAAATACTTGAAAATTATCTTGTCCACTTTATTCTTTCGTCAATTTATTGCGAGGCGACCGTGAAACTTTGATTTTCATTGCACGTCTTGCACTAAGCGATGATGGCTCTTTTGTTTTCGGCAGCTTAACACTTTCTTAAGGAACATTAGCCAGCTAGAATGCCTGAGTATATGTCCCTCTTTCTTCTTATCCCTTATCCTTAGCTTACAAGGTTGTGCTTGTGGCGTTGCTTGTGTTAATAGGCGACGGTAGCCATCTACTATTAAGTGTACAGTCAACCTGTCTATTAGTGACTAAATAATTTTTTAGCGCCATTCCTTGTCGATTTTATGTTGACTTTTTTAACTAACAACAAACGGCTTAAATTAACCAATAGTTCAAGAGAATGGTAGAAATATATTTCTATTAAAAATGTACTAAGTTTAGTTCATTGATTGTGATATTTAGATATTATTGAAAACCAAAAATATTATACACTAGCTCATGCCTGCGTGCGTTTCATGAAAATCAGTTAATTTGTTTAAGAGTTATGGATGAACATACATACATACAGTACCTACACTTACAGATTTATTGTTAGTATTGATTCCTAATTGGAATCGCTGACTCAGCATGCGGTGTTACCATTTGTCTGTCTCGAATGCGTTGAACTCAAGGCTGTCGATTGATGAAACTGTCTAGTAAGGCGATGCTTCTTTAGAAACCGTTCGCTTCAATGGTTCATCGCTTTGCCGAATCAAATTGAAAAGGTTGTGATGATGTCAATGACCCCTTTATTAGCTGCATCTAAAGTGAAACTTATGAATTATTTAGAATTATTATTATTAAAAGATTCATTATTACATTAAAGATAGACTTATTATTAGATGTATATAGATAGATGTATAGATTGATAGATAGATAGATAGAGATAGATGTATAGAAAGAAAAGTCGCTCCGGAACTTAAATAACTTAAAATGAATCTTCACGATATTAAAATAAATTGTGTACTTCACTTTAAAGCTCTTTTTATGTCTTTTATAGCTGTCAAAAAATCTATTGGTGCAATTTGTTTTTAACTTAAATAGACAGGTAAACATTAAAAGATAGAAAATAATTTTTCTGCCTGAATATCCCGACAATTTGTCATTATGTAGTAGTCAAAATAAGCTCTAGGCAAAAATCAAATGTAATCAGATTGTGTTCTAGACAGTCCAAAACCAACCCCCCCTTATAACACCTCGTTTTATAATTATATAATTATCTGAAGTAGATTTCTAATTTTATAATTATCTGAAGTTTGTTTTTGTCTCGAGATAGGAGAGGCAACCTGAGAAATGTTGTTAATTAATTAACTAATAAAATCTAATACGGATTTCGGTGAACAACAGCTAAGGTTCATTATAGTGGTTTGCTACTAATTAGAGGAAGCCTTGACATGATGAGGGTTGCGTAAATCATCTTGCGAGGGGAGACCTTTAAAAGCATTCTGTGAGGATAGTTCTAGCAAATAATCAAATTTAGTCAGTCAGTAATATGGTGGTGACTTTTTTTTTGTTTAATTTGATTAGCATTATTTTTGACATCATAACAAAAATTGCATTTTTTTCTTATGATGTCAAAAATAATGCACTTTCCACACACACATGAGGGCCCTGTGCTCCTACGATTGTGTTTCACAATACTTCACGCATTTTTATTAGTAACTAGCGACCCGCTCCCGGCTTCGCCTGGGGTGCATTTTTTTTAACATAAGAACCTTTCCTGATTATCCCTCTATCCATGAGTGAAGACAGAATTAAAATCGGTCCAGCCGTTCTCGAGTTTTGCGCTTAGCAACACATTTACTGATTCATTTTTATTTATATGAGACTAATGAGACTTCGTCCGCGTCCGATCGCTACCAAACTTCACAGGATTACCCGTTGAACTAATCTGCAGATTGTATGAATGTTTCATCAAAATCCGTTTAGCGGTTTTGGAGTCCATAGGGAACATACATGTGTGTACATCGCCTTTTATATATTGAAAAAGAAGATATTACATTGCCTACATTTAATAGGAAGTACGGGTATCTCCTTTACTTTCAAAAGGTCAGACTTTTCCCTCCACGAAATCGTCGACATGTTGCGTTCGCTTAAACCAACGAGTTGATACCAACCAGTGTTAAGAGGGGTGCAGCTCAGACCGATTATACCTACAAAATATTTGACTAAATCGAGGTTTCGTATTTCCCTGTTTTCTCCTCTAAAAATTGAGCCTATCGAATAACTTTTACACAAATATTTTCAAGAAGAACGAACCTATGTGCCTATTATTATTTTTTATCTTAAAAGTCTTTCAAATTTGTTTTATAGTCTTCTGATTAGGGTGACATAAATGGGCCATTTATTATGATTTTTGAGAAGTCATATTTTCTTATACTGTAATTAGTTGGTGGAAAAAAAGAAATGATAGCTTAGCTTTAGCAGACCTAGATTTTATAACAAAAATGTTTGCTCTAGATGGATTTTCCAGCGAGAAAACAGGGTATCGAACAGAGATACGTCCCCTGTTAAGGCAATGGTAACTTGAGTCAGTTGGGGTTAATACGGTTTGGGGTTAAAAAGGTATTGCTTAATACTGCTAGGATTGTGCGTTTATTTCTGTAAATTCGGAAATCATAATTTAAGGATCATCTCTCGCCAACGGGGGCTGTGGGCCAGGGGGTATGTGGGATTCCCCGGTGGGCCTTATAACACCGGGACTATACCCATTAAACTCCATGTTCCATTATCGCCGGCAAATATGAGACCCGGGTCTCACAGACAGCGACATGTATCTCCTCGCGGATCCATCTCCTGCGGCCAAGCAACGTTCTACTCCTATGGCGACCCACTGGAACATCAATGGGCCACCACACCTCACATCTGTTGAATGCCAGGTCATCCTGAACCCCAATCGTATGTGAATCTATCGACGGTAACACCATTTCTCCATAGAATAATAATAAAAATACTTTATGGCATAAAAACTTATAAGAAATCCTATTGCTACTAAACATATATAGGTACCACTAGTATATTTGAGTCAAAAAATGGGTATTATAGGTAGATGTTACTAATAATTAATTCTTTGACTCCAGTTATAGTAAAATAAGCTAATAACTGATTTGATTTATTATTTTTTTCTCATAAGTAGGTCGTCGACCAGATCCTATTATCAACAGTCACACACAAAAGCGAAGCGAGCTCGATGCTATGACGAAATGCTACGACATCGCAACCCAATTGCATACCTTATTCATTTATTGCGACTGAGTTTGCTA
Organism: Synanthedon vespiformis; assembly: GCA_918317495.1. Classification (NCBI taxonomy): domain Eukaryota; kingdom Metazoa; phylum Arthropoda; class Insecta; order Lepidoptera; family Sesiidae; genus Synanthedon; species Synanthedon vespiformis. Next base: position 7,425,831 of record OU906966.1, on the reverse strand, counting down.
TTGTAATTTAATTGTTTATTTATAAATAATTTCGTTCCGGAATATCCATCACATTTGAATGTTGCTACATTTTTTATTTAGAAAATTTTTGTTCTGTATTACTCTGTATTACTCTCAGTTAGGTATTACTTAATCAAAACCGTATGCTTATTCGACATGCTAATAAAATACTAAAGTTTTAACTTTACTAACAAAATAAACATATAAACGTGAAGATGAGTTTGTTTGTTTGTTTCACGCCTTAATTATTCGCCCTAATTAGATCACCATATAATTTACATATATATATTTTACATGCACGTAGTCTTGGATAGAGAACACAAGATATAAGATATCTTTCATCCAGTCTAAGAGTACTGTTCCCGAGAGTTCATATAGAAATATAAAAAATCAACGTCTGACAAATATATCTATACTTCTATAGAAAGGATTTTTATTTTTGTATGATTGTAATGAATTAGACTATAGAATTATTTTAAAAATTCTTCCACCTATAGAAAGCTACGTTATCAGCGAGTAACATAGGCTATATTTTATAAAGTTACGCGGGCGAAGTCGCGTGCAAAAGCTAGTTTCTAATAATTGTAGTAATTTATTTTATTTTTAACTTTACTTAAAGCAAACGCTTACTTTGACGATTTGAAACTGACGTTGTGGGCCCAAACCAAATTATTTGATTTTTATTTTTAACTAGTGGGTGCCCGCGACTTCGTTCGCGTTGAAAAAGAAAATATATGCCCGGACAAACGTTATTTTGCAACTATCACTTACCTACCGAAAAAAAAATTCTTAAAAATCGGTCTTAGAGATCGGAATTCTGAACGCACCTATAAACATTTGACAACCAAGTGACAATTTTAGACAAAATACATGAATAATGTTTCACAGGAACATTTTGCATTGGAAAATTAAGTTGTCGTTTTTAGTATTTTCCGTTACTTATTATTTATGTTTGTCACCGTTTTAACCTTCCCTGGACTTTCACGAATATTGTAAAACCAAAATCTCATGTCATCTAAGGTAATGTCATCTCATGTCATCTTATATCGTTGTGACGACGATGGCGCCGGACTTGACCTGACTGCTTTGGACTTGACGGACCTGTTTTGGAAAACTAAGAAAAATTATAGACTTGACTTGACTGACTAGTCTCGGGATCTGCTATTTTTGATTTTTAATTTCAATTTTGCCTTTTTTACAAATTGCTATTTTTACTAATGCCACTGGCAAAATCATCGGAGAAGATCTGATGGAGTCAAGGCATTAAAAGAAGAAGACGATGGCGCCGCCATGCGACAGTAGGGCCCAATTATTTATGTTCTTATATGATCCCTCGGGAATACTTAGTCCTTTTTTTTCTGGATGAAAGGTACCCTATGTCCTTTCTGGTGTCCCAGACAACTTGTATGCAAAATTTCATGGTGATCGGTTCAGTAATTTTTGCGTGAAAGCGAGACAGACAAATAGAGTTACTTTCGCATTTATAATATTAGTATGGATAATTGTTATTATGTTATACTATAGTATGCGTATGGTAAATAGAAAATAGTATAATTGGTTTCACTATTAACGCCCTCCACCTAAATACTCAATGAAAACACAAGTTTAATTAAATAAATTTGGAAATACATCAGCAAAAACAGTAGCGCCTTACAAGGTCTCATTTCACGCATCTGTGTCTATGAGACACTTGTTGGTTTAAGACAAAGATACTTTGATTTGGTTTATAATTAATTTAAAATGTTGTAATTATTGTAATTTTTTTTTAAAACACACATGATAAACCATGACAGGAGTCACCCTAATTCAATGTATCTGTTCTAATCTAAGTTAAACATTATTTATATTACACAAATCAATTACTTACCTACATAAATTATAAACATTACATAAGAAACAAGAAATTAAAATGAACCTATTATTATATTACCTACTTAAATATAAGATATCACATATAGTCATATATAGTCCCACCCTATTGAATTAATTTTTTTTATTTTACTAGCTGGTGCCTGCGACTTCGTCTGCGTTGAAAAAGAAAAATGTATCCCATCGTGTGTACTGTACGTCTAAATGTTTATGTGTCAAGTTTCATGAAAATCAGTTAATTCGTTTAAGAGTTATAGCTTAACATACATATACATACAATACCTACACTTACAGATTTATTATTAGTATTGAGTGATTGATTAGAGATGACAAAAAGAAAGGTCCTTTTCGCTTGTAGCGTCTATAGTCCATAGCTGAAGTCTAACACCTTTCCCGCTAAGTTCAAAATATAACAGGTCAACACGATTTTTGGGTCTAGCTCCTGCATATGAAATTTTGATTTCTTCTATGTTAAAAATAAGGGAATAAATAATTTTTTTGATCAAAGTTTGCTTTTGTAGAAACTAGAGCATTTTTTTAATTTTTTTAAGACAAATGATAGATTCATACATTATTTCCATACTTTTATTTTCAATTACAATTAGAAAATTTTTTGTAGAACTCTAGAGCCTTTGTCATTTAAGATTTTTGATAAAAAACAGGAAATATGTGTAAAATAACGGAAAATGAATATTTTTAGTGTTCCTCTTATGTTTGTATGGGCTGTCTCGTATCTTACTTATCGTCATAAATCAGGCAAAAGCAAACTTTAAAAGCTAAAAATGAAAATGTAACTATTTTTAGATGTCTAGAATCAGAATTTAAGCATTAGAACAGAAACCCAAAACCCAAATTAATGATGTAATTCATGCCAACTGGGCCTACGATTCGCAGACAAAACGGTCCGATAAAATGAGCAGATAAACTGGATCAAAGATTAGCTAGATAAATAGAATACTTAGTACACATTTAGAATTGAATTTGCCCGCTTAAACGTGACTGGAAACTAGCTCGCCGAATTCACGGTTCGCGAGCGATTCTCGATCGATAATTCGATTGCGCTTCGACGGATCGAATCGAATCGCCGATACATCGACATTTCGCGATATCAATTTTACGGTTTTCCAAACACTTAATTTGCAACTTGATAACATGAAATCTGTTTCACATAGAACTTGTACAAGCGCTGAATTGATTATAAATTGGAAGAACTAAACTTAAATGATATATTTTGTAATACAAAAATATAAAAGGTAAGTATAACAATTGAAATAAAATCTCCGTGAAATAACAGTACATTATTGTGTGCTTTCTTTCAATTTTTATATTTTGGATTTTATATTTAACCAAAAGTAACCAATAAGTTTTAAGTTGAAACAAAAGTAGGCAAGTAGAGTAGGTAAAGTAAGGTACCATTGCAGATAAATTGTTGTTGACTTTAAATTCAAATCAAAGAAAAACGGAAGCCCGGATTGTTTTCAAGTAAACTAAATCCCCTTTATCGACTTACAAACTCCGTTGAGTGATCTTATAATCGCTTTATAAGAGTTGTGTGACGTCAAGTCCATTGGCGCTCTAATTAATTTTAGCGCAAATCTGATTGAGCGCGAGTGTACTCCAAAAGTCAGGAGCGATTAGGATTTCAGATAGCCTCTGTTGCTTTTGTTAAGACGTCGCACGAAATTGATGACGCCTTTGGAATATTTTACAGATGACGACACGTTTGGTCTAGTGGCTAGTGACACTAGCTGGGGACCCCGCTAGGGACAACTGTTTATGCGTTAACATTTACCTTTATACAGTCGGCCGCATAAGTCGATTAACATATACAAAAGTGCAAAACAACTGAACACTCAATTTACTTACTTACTGAAGCTTTTTACGATCGTTTATACGCGAAGTTTATTTTGAACTCTACTCGTAACAACGACTTATGGCGCGTTGAGTGTTCAGTGGTTTTGCATTTTTGAATGTGTTAATCGACTTATGCGGCCGACTGTACATGTATTTACAAAAAAATATTCTATGTCTGGTATCAACTGTCTGGTATCCATAATACAAGCATTAGTTGCTTAGTGTTGAACTAGATGGTGCTGTGTGGAATGTGTGAAAATATGATTTATTTATTTATGTCTTATGGTATTCTGTTTGTTTAATCTATTTATCCAATTTTTATGTGTGTACAATTTGATGGTTAGTCTGTCCTTGGTTAGGGAATCTGATTAAAAAATCTGCATAAATAAAATACTCAGAGCGTATAAAAATAATATGTGCTCCCGCATAAGAGTATCCTGAAGTTCTGGTGTCAACCATAATTGATATTATTAGGGATACAATTTTTTATATACAAAAATAGACTTGCAGCCCGTATCAAAATCAGTTGCGTGATTTAAAAGATAATTAAGTGGCCAGCTCCCGAAACTTTCAGTATGTACTAAATGTATAGTTTCACATTCATGCACTCACATAATGGTCTTTTTAAGCATATGACAAAAAAGTATCCTAGGATCCCATGGGATCCTAGAAGTGGGAGCCAAGTGGACGGAAGCCTCTAAAGGAGTTTGAGCTCTAAGGTAAGAGTTATCAATTAATTCGTGGCAGTTCTATTAACGAATTATGTGAAAATACTAAAAAACTCATCAGTTCAATATGTATGAATGAAAATTTTAGCAATCTTTTCAGGGACGTTGACAAATTGCAAAATGATATTTATACTTACTCGTATTTCTTTCGTTTGGACAACTTTCAAATTATCGCTTTTGGTAGAATAATAAATGACAAATTATTGTTTAATTCATTGTTGAGGAAATGTTTATTACAGTTTTATAAAAAAAAATATAATGTATATTTTAATGAATTTAATATTTCTAATACATATCCATACTAATATTATAAAGAGGAAATATTTGATTGTTTGTTTGTTTGTATAGAATAGGCTCCAAAACTACTGGACTGATTTGAAAAATTCTTTTACCATTAGAAGCCGACATTATCCGTGATGAACATAGGCTACTTTTTACCGCGGGAAAATGCTTCATTCCTACGGGAAATCTAAAATAAAAGTAAATACTAACGGCTTGGCCCGAGAGATAGCGCCATCTATCCAAAATACGGTAGATGGCGTTTTATACTTTTCGTTTTATAAAAAGTTTGACAATAGAAAGCAATTAAGATAATTTTGTTTAACATTCACATTACCAGAAGTTATAGCAAAAGAGACATTGTTCAGTTCAAAGATCTCGTAATTAACATTTTCTTAGATTTGTAATAACTTTAAGATTTAATTTTCTTATTGTCATTTACATTTTTAATTTATTTGTTCATAGCAGAATCTCTTAAATGTATTATGTGCTTAAGACTTTTGTATTGTGATTACAGTCCTAGGGTTTCTAATTTGATAAGATTATGATAGCAAATTGAGGTTTGTAGTAGCAGGATACACTGTATCTCGACTTCATAAAAGAAGGGAGCATGACAGTAACCACTTCTCAAGATCCCTGTGAAATAATGGCATTTATGCTATTGTGTTTTAGTGATTAGGGGGTGCCAATAGTCCATTCCCAAATATCCTAATAATCTATTACTCTCAAGGTCGGATTCGCAACTTCTTTGGGAAGTTTATTAGGTAATGGTGGCCATCTACCATAAAGTGGGACGTCAACCTGCCCGAAATTTTACATAAAAATATGACATATTTTTGAGTATTTAAATAAATTAGATATCATATTTTTTTAATTTTAGTCATTTACGAATTTGATCCGAAACCAAAAATCTACACTAACCGTGAATTGCAAACTATATTTTTATATGTAGGTACAATATACATAATGGAAAATTAAATCTAAACACATGCAACTAACATTGTAGCTGTAGATACCAGTAAGTGGCATACAATTTTTTTGTGTTTACTATGCTGTTTGTATTTAAATTAAATAAAATGTAAAAACATCGCTGAGGTGTTGGTAAGAAGGCATATTCTCAGTTTTCTTTGCGTACTCGTGTGTATAACATTGTAACATTCTCACGTAATGTATTAGAGCAACTTTATCGAACAATGCGAGTTTTTTTTACTAAATAAATAAGAAGAGAGAGTTTTCGTGTTCCCCAAACGCCATTTGTTTACCAAGTATATTGTTTCTTTGAAGAATTTATTAAAGTAATACCCAACAAGGTCGTATTTAACTAACACTTTTGTAGTTTGTTATCTGTAGTCTAGATTCTTAAAAAAAAACCATATTATTGCTATTACCCCGCAAATTGTTGACGAGGAGAAATCTTATTAATATCTGCGTGAGGTCATCCACAGTGGGGATCGCTCCCTTGATTGCCTCATGTGTAGGCAAATCGTAAATATAAATAGAGGCGATCAGGGAATGATCTAGGAGCCTCCCCACCACTGCCCCAATATTGCCAACGATTTTAGGGCCGTATTTAAGCGCTTTACAACTCGCCAGCTAGTGTTTCTGTGTGTGAAGAGATTGGGCGGTTTTCTGTTAGCCACGGCACGGCCCGGCACGGCATACATTTTCATACATTTTTGCTTCCCCGGCACCGGCACAGAAGCAAAAATGTATGTGTAGCGACCTCCTTTAACGGACTTTTTGATTTTCGATTTCTTTATTTAAAAGAATCAAAACCAAGACAGATCAGTGCACATCTGAGGCAGCTACAGAACGCACGCGCTTTCTCGCCAATGTTTTAATTTGTAAATACATGCACTCGCCTTTGTACATAATGTAAATTGTTATATAACGTTATATGTATGAATGTATATAGTAAAATGTGGTATATATTTCATTCAATATTCATCCCACATATGAAAATGTATGCCGTGCCGTGCCGGGCCGTGCCGCGGCTAATGGAAAACCGCCCATTACGTCACGAAAATGGTGGCCAGAAGCACGACGTTAGTCAGTTCAGTGGGTTCAGTCGCAAGACGTCCACTGATGGACATAGGCATCCCACATAATTTTCTAATATGACCGTTCAGAAGCAGCCTTGTTTAAGAGCCCCCGCGCACTAGGCAGCCAGGCTGCGGCAGCCAAAATATTTGCGCAGCCAGTTATGGCAGCCAAATTGAGCCAAATCGACGGCCAGTTGCCATCCAAACGTCAAGCGATATCCCAAAGTTTTGGAACATACGTCGGGCTGCTACGACAAGTGCGCGGAGACTGACGGCAGCCACATACATTCGCCTACACACGCTCTGGCTGCGCGCAGCCAGCTGGCTGCCGTGCAAGCAGGCGCGTTGTGTTGGCTGCCGCAGCCGAGAATTCGTGGCTGCCTAGTGCGCGGGGGCTCTAACTGTTGATCCGTGCATGGCCTTCAACAGATTGCCTATCTAGACTATCCACCTGTAGGTGGACATCATACGCTAGGCTTGCTCGAGAATCTCCCGGCCCCAGCGGCCGTTGGCTCTTTGTACTCTGTATACTGCTCACAAATATATATGTATATATTTATATACATTATGTAGATTGAAGATTTTTGGGCGAGATGTCTCGGAACTTCCCGAAGTTGGCTATACCTACCTAATTGAAGGTTTTCCTGAATTGAACCCGTCAACAACTTCAATAGTTCAATTCCCAAATGTTACTGGGATTGGGCACAAAAAGGACATTAGACATAACTTTCGTCTTATCCATAATATGCTTAAGGCCCACCCCTAGGGAAACTCGGTTGAGGCCATCAAGCCTCATTACAGTATTGTAATGGTTTCACACTTATAAATTTTGTTAGATGGTCTCCATTTATTTCCAATTTTCAGTGAACATCGCTTTTCTATTTTCTTTTGAACTCTCCACAAACAGATTTAAAAGTTTTTAATGTCACAAGCACAACCGTGAGTATAATCAAGTATATTGTTTTTATATTGTTCTTTGAAACTAAACAACTAGATTGTCAAGTTAACAATGTTTTATTGCGAGTAAAGGCGATATTAAATGCAGTTATCCAATATCAAAGTGTTTCTATCTGTTACTATATAAGTTCAAGGCTAAATAATAATATTAAATATATTTAAAGAATAAGACCGGTTTGGCGACACGTTTGGTCTAGTGGCTTACTAGCCCTAGCTGTTAACCAAACGGTCGCGGGTTCGAATCCCGCTAGAGGCAAATGTTTATGTGTTAAAATTTACTTTTGTACCTGAGTCATGGATGTTTTGTATTTATAATATGTATGTATTTACTGTCTGGTACTCATAAATCAAGCATTAGTTGCTTACTGCGGAAATAGATGGTGATGTGTAAAGCAATATAAACGCTTGATGTATTATTACGCTTTTGCCAGGCGTTATAGTTTTTTTATTTTATTATTCTTGATCCCTCGGGAACAGTACCTACTTTTTTTCTGGATGAAAAGTACCCTATGTCCTTTCCCAGGCTCTAAATTACCTATATACCGAATTTCATTTAAATCGGTTCAGTAGTTTTGGCGTGAAAGCAGACAGACAGAGTTACTTTCGCATTTATAATATTAGTATGGATATATTTTTTTTTTTATGTTAAGATTTTTTAAGTTTTTATGTCGACAGACAGGCTGGCGGTCCACTAGATGATAGGTGGCTACCGTCGCCTATAACACAAGCAACGCCATAAGTGCTACAAGTGCGCTGCTGACCATAGAAGGATTAAGGACAAGGGATAAGGAAGGGAAGGGGGTAATGGGCTCTGGCATCCCTTACTCACTCACCGAAACACAACAGCACATAATGCTGTTATTTCACTGTGGTATTCTGTAAGGTGGTGGTTACTGCCGCCAGACGGGCCGCCCAAATGACTGCGAAACGCAGTGTGCCCTACCACTTATTTATTTTATAATTAAGGCCTGAAAGCGTAACAAACATTTTCGCATAAAATTAGACTAGACACAAGACGAGCCTTTGAGGACGATCTAAGTAATTAATATGCTTCCAATAAGGCCTAACAATCTTATGCTTATGAAATTCCCCACATGGCGTAATCGTGACATAAGAAGTTGTGATATAAAATAAATAATAAATTTTCAAAATATAGGTAGATGAAAACTTCTAATAAATTGTCGTTGTTTTAGTTTAGAAAGTGGGATTACCTAAATGTATACGAGTAATATTATAAAGAGAAAAGATTTAGGTATAGGTATGTTTTTAATGAATAAACTCAAAAACTACTGGACTGATTTTAAAAATTCTTTCACCTATAGATAGCTACGTTATCAGAGATGTTACTTGGCTATATTTTTGAAATTTCCGCGACCGAAGTCGCGTGCAACAGCTAGCTAGATAAACAAGGAACTTTTTTGTAAGTATATATTTTCAAATAAAAATTGCATCCGTGCAAACCCGGTAGCGGGTCGCTAGTAGTATATGAAACAAAGTTACTGCTTCAGCATTTGAATGGTTATCAACAGAGATGTTACCTTTTTTAGCTTCCATTATTGATATCACGGTTCACCTAACAATAGAGCACAATACGTGGTTAACTTTTAAATTGTTTCTTTCTATTATATTGGAACTTTCAATAACCTTTACAAAATGAATGTAGTGATATTTTTAATAAAGTTGTCTTCCTATGTAAGGATTCTCTAAGAAAAAATACCTGTTCATCAATAACAGAATATGTCTTATATAACAGTAAACAGACAAGAACAATGAGTGAACAAGGAATGCCGGAGCCCATTTCCCTATGCCTTTCCAATCCTAAAGGATATTTCCTTAATCCTACTCATGGTCAGCAGTGCACTTGAAACACCTGTGGCCCTGTAGCGTTACTTGTCTTATTAGTATGGTGCAATTAGACCCAGACGCCAACAACCCAACATCCAAAGTAAAACTGTCATTCTAGCTCCAAAACGAACAATGGCTAAGTCTGGAACTCCGTATCTCTGGAATTGTTCACTTTAGCAAGATTATGCTATAGACAATTTTTGTTCACAATCCAATTTAGATTATTTTTGTCCTTGGCACTTTTGCGCTGAACCGCATAGTTTTAGAAATATTTAAGAAAAACTGAAAAACCCAACTTCTTCCCCACCCGACCCTAAAAATGGTGTAACTTTTTACATCAGCGAGTAACATAGGTTATATTTTATAAAGTTACGTCGGCGAAGTCGAGTGCAACTGCTAGTACTATCAACTAAGTACTAGTAGTAATCAAAATCTTTATTATGTACTAGCAGTTGGCGTTAACTCGACCGATGAAACTCGTCCGGTCGAGTCGCCACGTTTCTGTGAAAAATGCAGATAATATTAGAGTGTTTATGCGTTCAATCCTCTCGAGGGACTCTGTTTAACATAATATTGTTATTAAAGCCAATATTGTCGGGTTATTTATTCGGCAGCTTAAAGGGAGATTAGGGACGATAAATATTTAATTTGGTCCCTATACGGCTCTACTTGTCCGCCATTAAAAGGTCAAAAAGTTATAAATATTAATTTCAATTTGATTTTCTTTCATTTTCCCGTCTGCTGTGCAAATATTGGTACTTCAAAGAACGTGTTGTTTATTCATATCAGAGTCGTGTCCCCTTTTATAATTTTTGTAATGTTTTCGGAATATTAAAAACACTTTTATGAGCATTCACAATATTAAAGCAACTGAAGCACAATGAAATTTTAATATTCAGCAACTGATATTAAAATTTCTATCACCTATTGCACCTATTGCTATAGCTAGTACATTATGTAATACATTACATACAAGTTAAAATCGTCGTGCATAAAATTCTGAGTCCATAACTGAACTAAAAAAAAATCAACAATATAGAAGGCCTGACTCAGATTCAAACCAGCCACTTAGTAGTACACAAATGCCTGAAAAATGTATACCCCACCCTCCCCATTTGAGCTATTTGTCCAATGATAGCAGAGCCCGGTTTTATACGTGGGCAGCTTCCCACATAATGACGTCACTCTCTATAGCTGAGAGAGACAGGCTTATACTACATAGATAGATGGGTGTTCACATACATTTTATTGTTGTAATATTTAACACTTCAGAGACTAATAAATCAATAAATGTAGCCATAAATATAGCGTTATTTTATATTTATCCCTATTTTTTTTGGTTGAGATGATAATGCCTTTATTTGAAATAATGCCTTTATTTTATACTAGCTGGTGCTCGTGACTTCGTCCGCGTAGAAAAGTATAAAACGCCATCTACCATATTTTGGATAGATGGCGCTAGATTTTAGATTTCCTTAGGAATGAAGCATTTTCCCGCAATAAAAAGTAGCCTATGTTCATCACGGATAATGTCGGCTTTTAATGGTAAAATAATTTTTCAAACGGTCCAGTAGTTTCGGAGCCTATTCTATACAAACAAACAAATCTTTCCTCTTTATAATATTATAGTATAGATTTCCTACGAGCCTCTTATTCGTGGAAAGGTTCGTGGGAAATATTGGTCAATATATCTAATCACTATCTAATCACTACATATTTTAAAACAAATCCTTCGCCGCCTGTCTTGTCTGTCTGTCTGTTCGCGATAAATTCAAAAACTACTGCACCGATTTTCTTGCTGTTTTCTCTAATGGATAGAGAGTGGTTTTGATCAATGGACCGAGGGCGAAGTCGCGGGCAGCAGCTAATTGTTCCTAAAAATAAAACGTCTAGACAAACCTAATAATGGTTTACAGACATTGTTATCATCTTGTCTAAAAATACGTGTTAGATAATAAATAAATAAAAAATTGCCAGTGAGCGTCATAGACTGAAGAACAAAAGAAGTCACCATGAATGAGATTTTCAATAGAACTTCCAAAAATGGAGAAGGTTCTAAATTCGACTGTATTTTTTTTTATGTTTGTTACCTCAGAACTTTGGACTGGGTGAAACGATTTTGACGATTCTTTTTTCAATTGAAAGCTGGTGCTTCCCGTGTGGTCCCATTTCAATTTGGTCCAGTTCTGGCAATGGCATCCATGAGAAAAACGGTTTTTTTTTTGTTAAAAGGAGTTATATTAAAATTTATACGTATACATTTTTAAAACATATGAGTAAGTATATATTGAGGATTTGGGCTTTCAAAAGGGATACAAATATAATCAGAAAAATTAAGTATTAGAAAAATTAATCGAGAGTTTTCTTAACTTTTATAATAGTATAACCATAGAGAACTATCTATCCTATGTTTAGGTCAAATTAAATGCATTTATTGTTTTCACAATAGTATATCGTATCGTCAATAAAATTTATTTGGGTTAAGAGCTTTAAGTTAATTACTAACCCATATCGAATAAGGAATCACGTCATACACATAATATACATATATTGAAGTCGATTTCTGCGTCTGTCTGTATATACTTACACTAACTCCTCAAATTAAAATAATTTATTTACAAGTAACAATGGGTTAATGTGAACCAGTTCTTATTAGTTTGAGCGCCTCTTTCACCAACGTCATGTAAAGTGTTGGTTAGTTACTTTTATAAACCATTTTCTGTTTTATTGAATTATGCACTCATTTTACTGCATCATTCGATAGGCGATTTTTTAATTATTATTTTCTATTTAATGTTTCGGACGTTTACCGTACAAACAAAGGTATAGCAGCTCCATTATTCCCGGTTACCGGTGACTTTAAATGACAGTTACGTCAAGTAGGTCATACTTGACGTTTGTGAAACAGACGCTGAATATGCAACTTACTCAAGTAAGAAATATATAAAAAGAAAAGGATAATAATTTTTGTATCGTAATCAATTGTAAAATATAATATAATTATTTAAATGTCAAAATGTTCCCTAATATTTTGACCACCCAACGGATTTTTATTCCAGTTTCACCATCAGTTTATTTTTTTCACGGAGAAGGTTTTGTTGTAAAAAATTATATCCCGCGGGCGAAATCGGGAGCGGGTCGCCAGTTACTCATATAATAATAATAATAATAATAGCCTTTTATTTACAATCCTTATAAGTTACATTTTATCTTATTTCTACAAGTAATATTTTTTTTTTAGATAAAATTTAGATAATAAAAAAAACTTCATATTAGACACTGGTTTCTTAATTGTTTTGCTTTCCAGCATAGGCCTCCCCAAGTATTCTCCATAACGATCTATCTTTTGTTTTTCTATGGTTTTTCTCATCCATATCGTTCCTGCCACCTTTTTAATGTCGTCTTCCCATCTACGATATTGTCCACCTTTTTTTCTCTTATTGTATCTGGGGCACCATTCCGTCACTTCTTTGGCCCACTTTTCTGTTTTACTTCTTATTAGATGTCCAGACCATTTCCATTTAAGTTGTTTTATTTAAGTTAGTTACTCATATTACAACACACTGATTCCCGTTTCTGGCAAGCATATTTTCAATAACTCTTTTTAACAAAAAAAAACCGACTTCAAACCGTCTTAAGGTCTTAACTGGGCCTAATTGAAATGGGACCACACGGGAAGCACCAGCTTGCAAATAGAAAAAGAATCATCAAAATCGTTTCACCCAGTTGAAAGTTATGAAGTAACAAACATAAAAAAAAATACAGTCGAATTGAGAATCTCCCCCTTTTTTGGAAGTCGGTTGAAAATCTTTGAATGTAGTTTAATAATAAAGGCATGTTTCGTTTGAGTAAGTTTTGCCATAATTTACTATTCTATTTCTAAGTACTTAACCTTTGACCACAACATATTCAGAATACTTTACCTCCAGGTGTCATTAAATAATTCCAACGTGTACATTTATAACTGATCATTAAAATTATTTACGTTTACATCTGTGGGTTTAAATACCTTTAAAAATATACGGTATCGAAACAGTTTTTCTAGATTTAAAACAACCTTCTTCAACGTGTTTATATATAATTAAACACCAACACGCGGTGTGAAATAGAACAGTTATTAAAAGAATTCTCACAAAATAATTGTTACAAACTTGTAATTAAGAGTTTCGTAAAAAATAAAGATATATAATAATCAATCCAAAAGTAATAAATAAAGTAATAAGTAATATTATTAATAACACATGATTAAAAGCAAAAAAAAGCTACTATTGAAATATAATTAATATTGAAATATTGAACCCAAAAAAAGTTAAATTTAAGTAACATGCTCTGAAAGTTTTACTAAATGAAAAGTAAAAACAGTTAAAATCGAAAATTTATACCAATTAAGCTTTCGAGATTATTTCTTTTCGAATTGCACATTTTTAAGTACAGTCAGCATCATGAATGTGATAAAAATAAAAAATTCCTATTAACATTCGTTTTTTAATGAAATTAAAGAGTTCTAACTAATATTAAATAGCTGAAGAGTTTATTTGTGTGTTTGTTTAGATTGTACGGCTTAACTAAGTATCTCAGCTTGTATTTATTAAACCAAAGGTTAAGTAAGTGTTAAATTATTAAGTATCTGTCAAGCTTTCGAAAATAGTTGCAATTTAAAAGAAAAGCTTTTTTCATTTTATCAATTGATTTCTATATTAGTTCCTTAACCTTTTTTTTTTATTTCCCATTTTCTCAGTTTAAATTTTTCTATGAAATCTTTACACTGTACAATTTGAATTCGCTAATTTTTTTTTGGATTTTTTTGGAAGCAATACAAATAATTTTTGGAAGCCTTTCAATAGAGGCTTCAACGCCGACAATGGATGAATGCCCCAGCAAAAGATAAGCTGTAACAATAAGCTGTTTGTACTATATTTTTCTGTAATATTCTGTAATTGCGATTAGGTAAACATAAAATATATCTATTAGTTTTTTTTTTTGTTGGTAATTTTGTGTCATTTTTCTTGTAAATTAATAAAATATAATTTATTTATTTATTTTTTAATTAAAAATTTTCATATTTCAACGCGGTCTACATAATCTCAAAAAAGTTCCATCGTGTAAGAAACAGTTCCAATAGTTCCATATAATAATATATACAATTATTAATTGTATAAAAGAATATCAACTTGCAGAATGTCAACTCGTTATTTTCCATACCCAAGGTCATGACAAAAAAAAAAAAAAATGTCATCATAATTTCAACCATCAGCTCATTTTACTTGTAAAAAAATGAAAAATAAAATATTGATCATTAGTATGTAGCACCTGTAATGGGATTCTCTTGACAGAACTTTGAGTTTGCTTTATCAATTTAAAACACTGCGTAGTGTATGAATAATATTAACACGTTCAAAGTAGAGTTGTATAAGTAAGCTCGCCCGCCCGCCTAACGCCTATGGGCGGCGCTTATAAAAGCTCGAGCGAACACCGAGCTTACAGTCCGATTTCACCGCTAACGTAGTATGTCGTACTGATACTGACACTCTGCTAAAAGTAACACGTACGGTAGTGGCAACTTCAAAAAAACTTAATTACTGGTTCTCAGGTGAGTTATCTTGTAATATATTTTTTGTGTAGAATTTTTAAAAATATAAAACAACCAGTTTTTTTGTTGCAAATATTGCGTTTTAATAAAACAATTGCCATTGTGTCGTTATACGCATTATAAATATATCACGTAATTTAAAAAACAGTAGTTTTCGCATCCCTTGTAAAGAGCGGTACATCAATATAATTAAAATTTAAAAAGGGGTAATAATTATATCTATAATTGGAAAACCCAATGCAACCCTAATTGGTAAAAAAATATTTTATAAAAATAATTTTAAAATTTCGTATTCTATAAATATAGTTATTTTACTAGTGGAAAACATTAATTTTTTTTTTTTTACTTTATAATTGTTACGTATAACAAGTATAATGTAATTGAAGTTATAATGTAAATGTTACCAGATTTATGTCTGTATTACAATAGAGCTTGGAGTTTGAAAAGTAGATATGAAAAATACCAAAAAAATCTATAAATAATTTTAATTATTTTCACTATGTAAAGCAGTGTGATTAAATTAAACAAGTTTAAATAAAATTTAAAAAATGCACTTTCTAATGGGTTTTATGTATTTTAATAAAACACAAAAGTTAATGTATGTATTATTTGTCAAATTAATTAAACAATAAAATAAAATTACTGGTACAACAATAAGTTTATAATTAGTACAACAATAAATGTTAATAATTTTAGCTTATGACACTACAAACTATATAAAATTACAAATTATATATGATTTAATTTTAAAGTTCAAAATTGTTAAATTAATTACGCATGAAAAACTCTGATAATGAACTTCGACATATCAACCGAAATTTTTAAAATTGGCAATATAATTGAAAAAAAAAAAAAAATCATTAAGTAATATATATTTTTAATATACTTTTCAACGTCATATAAATTATAAATATATAATTACGGAATTATTCAAATAATAATAAAGGTAATCATTAAGAATGCCTTTATCTCTGCAATTAAATTCGCATAAAATGAAAATTTCTTGGCAACATAATAAAACTGAAAAAGTATGAAGTAGTTTATATTTTTAATATAAGTAGGTAGTTTTCAACATTATATAAATTATAAATAAATAATTACGGAATGATTTAAACAATAATGAAAGTATATAGTTAAGAATTCCTATATCAGAAAGTCTATTCAATCTTACTTATGTGGAATTATATATAATTAAGAATGCCTTTACATCTGCAATTAAATTCGCATAAAATGAAAATTTCTTGGCAACATAACAAAACTTAAAAATAAATAATTATTTAAATAATAATGAAGGCATATAATTAAGAATGCTTATTCAGAAAATCTATTCAATCTTATGTGCAATGAAATGTTACTATGAAAATGTAATAGTTTTTAAGATTCTATTGTTTACCCGAGCGTTATGGGAAGTAAAAATGCATTACTAAGATTACTTGCGGATATCTATGGAAGACCAGCTTAATAAGAAAAAAAATTATTTTTTTTAATTATTTTTATCAAAATATTGGTGGTCAAAATTTTGATAGAATAAAACGAAATTTATATAACGATCGAGTGGTTGTAGTACGTGCCTCCGCGCCCTGCCTCCCAGGTTCAATTCCCGGCAGTGCCAAGTTTGGAAATGATAAATGCTTACTTTCATAGCCATAGTTTTGGTTATTGCTAAATTTTATCAAATTAACGGTCGGACTTTTATCCCATTAACACGCGAACTGCGGGATGTTGAGGTGTTTTAATCCCGCTACAACCTAGGACTCAAAAGGTCTCCTAAATTAATTCTCGAGGGATCACCCGCGCACTCGAATCTTCCCTGGTGTTACTATCGTCATAGACGATGGCAGTAGCCACCTGCCATCAAGTTACCGTCAGTTTGGCTAGCAAATTTTAATGTAAAAATGTCTTTCCAATTTCCAATCTATAATATATCTATTTTTGAAAATTCTTTCACTTATACAAAGCTACATTATCAGCGAGTAACATATATACTATATAGGCTCTACTTTATAAAGTTACAAGGACGAAGTCGCGTGCAACAGCTAGTATATTATCTATAAATTAACATAACCCTAAAAAAAGTCGAACCATAGATTCTGTCTGCAATTGTAAATCTAGCTTCTTCATATTATTATTGAAGTATATTTATTGACCTAACCAAATGAGGAATCTTCAGTATAAGATTTTGTAGTTTTCAATGAAAACTTTCAATGTCAAGAAATTATATGGCCAAGTCAAATTAAACAGGAAAAGTGTCGCTTTCTTACGGCCTTTTATCCTCAAAGTTGTATTGAATACGTGACCGAATGAGAGTACACAGATTTTGCTTCAATCCCGAGCCTGATGGGGCTCTTTACGAGCATTTATATAAAAAATGTACTTTTTTGGCATCAATCTACTACAACTATGGATTTCGCGTCACAAATACCAAAGCGGTAAATAAAAAATACGCCTAAAACAGAATCAGGACGGAATCTTGCCTTCGCGCGTCGATGGTAAATGGTAGTAACAACCTCCCAAGTTTTACTATTCATTTTAAACTCCAATGTGTTGACGTAAAGTCACATTTTCTTTAAATGACAGATGTTTGGTTGGTTTTAAATGACATGATAAAGTGTAATTTTTACATCATAGGCCACTTTTTCATTTTCAACGTGGACAAAGTCGCGGGCGCCAGCTAGTGTTCCATAAAGTTCGTAGGAACACAGACGTAGAAAACACGGTTGTGTCCGCGACATAGCCAAATGCTATTTTTTTTTGTAAATGTCTTCAATAGTTTCCAAAATAGACTAAAATTATACAATTCTTATAATTTATTTATGTACGGTATTTATACAGTTACATAGAACTGTCACGTTAATTCAGTTTAATTACGAATTCCAAACACGAAATCTAATAATCTGATTTGAGTCGTGTTGTCACTTAATATTTTATTTCTTTCACGACTCGTCCCTAATATGAAGAAACATTTTATTGGAGAGCTTTTGAATTACAACATTTATTTGCTCTAGAAATTTTACGAGAGCTTCCATTCACGGCGAAATTCTTAAAGATATTAAATTTTAATCCTGCAAATTTCAAGATTTACACTCGTTACGTAGGTAACATTCATATTTCATACTATATATACTAAACTAGGTTGGTGTCCGCGACTTCGTCCAAGTTCTTTATAGCCTATACATAGCCTTCCTCGATAAATGTACTATCCAACACCAAAAATAATTTTTCAATTCGAACGAGTAGTTCCTGAGATTAGCACGTACAACTAAAAAAACAAACTCTTCAGCTATATATTGGTACAGATACTATTTGTTTGTTTGTTACGCTTTTTCGCAAAAACTACTAAACCGATCACCATGAAATTTTGCATACACGTTGTCTAGGATACCAAAAAGGACATAGGGTACCTTTCATCCAGAAAAAAATGTACTGTTCCTCTTCCTGAGTATCGTCTAAAAATATAGAGAATTGGGCGCCATTGTCGCGTGGCGGCGCCACCGTAGCATCGTCACAGCGATAACGAGGTCGAGCGTTATCATCATCAATAATAATAAATGTTTGTATGTATGTATGTATGTATGTATGTATGTATGTATGTATGTATGTATGTATGTATGTATGTATGTATGTATGTATGTATGTATGTATGTATGTATGCATGCATGCATGCATGCATGCATGTATTTTCCTCTTTAACTCTTAAACGAAGTTCCTTCATGAAACTTGGTAGATACGGGACACAGATAGGCTACTTTTTTCTTTTTCAAAGCGGACGAAGTCGCGGGCACCAGCTAGTCTCAAAATTGTTGTGAATTTAAACAAATGCGTAACACTTATTGTATAATTAGATCATTTCACATTGTTCACATATAAATGAATACCTATGTTGCGTAACAGAGAGATTAATTTAAACCACATATAAATACACCAAAAATGTGTGATCTAATAATTCCATTGTTTCGTACTTTGGATTTTATTACAAATTACAAAGCATTTTGTTTAATTATATAGCTCGGTAATTATAATTGTATTGAAATATTATATATTCGTAGCTAGAAATTAATTAAACCCTTATACAGTAAAGTTCAGTAGGTAGGCTGGTGGTCTGTGACATAGGTATATTTTTGTCCGCGACTTCGTACGCAATTAATATTCCTAATTTATACTGATATTATAAAAAGAGATTTGTATTTTTGCAATGAAACGATTTTAAAAATTCTTTCACCTATTCTCATTACATTATCACCGAGCAACATAGGCTATATTTTATTTTTAAAAAATACGCGGACGAAATCGCATGCAACGGCTAGTATGTAGCATACAGAGAAAAGATTTATATTTTTGTTAATAAACTCAAAAAATACTGAATCGATTTTTAAAATTGTTTCACTTATAGAAAGCTACATTATCATCGAATAACATAGGCTATATATTATCACAAGTTACAGGGACGAAGTCGCGTGCAACAACTAGTAACTCACAACATTTATTCAATATTTATTGCTCATATATTTTTGTATCGTGTTGAATTTTTTATTTTTAGATTTAGATGATCCCTAGGTAGCGAAACTTTTTTATGATATGTCATTTCACGTATTCCTGGCAACATGTATGCAAAATTTTATGACGATCGGTTTAGTGGTTAAGGCGTGAAAACGCAAAGAAAATAGTTAGGATAAACGAATCTTAGACGAATTACTTAACTGATTTTCACGAAACTTGGTAGATAAACATTTAGACGTACGGGACACATGATAGGCTCCTTTTTTCTTTTTCAACGCGGACGAAGTCGCGAGCGCCAGCTAGTAAAAAATAAGGTTGCCAATTAACATTTTAAACAGTCACACCACGTCCACTGGTAAAGGTGAGTTTGGTCCCAACTTTTAATTGAAATGCACAGTTTTGAATTAATTTTATATATGTTTACAAAGTTCTTAACAAGTCCGGACTTGTTGCATTTAATTAATTCAAAACAGATCGTATAACAAATTGTTTAACTAAGTTTATATACTTAATAGTAATAATAATTGTCGTGTCCAGAGGAGTTTTTCTCAAATTTTTAATATAATTCTTCGTTTCCAAAATATCGAGCGCCAAAATCAAAAATTCGAAAAAAAAAGATTTATTTTATATATTTTTTTTCGTTTTTTTATTTTTTCAAAAAAATCTTTTTGTCGAGGCTCTTCGCTATAAGATCGTTTCCCAATACGATTATCGGGACGATGATGGTCAAATCAACATCCCACATGGCGGTCACCTCTTGAGCCAAGTCTAAATATTTACTTATCTTATCTTTTTCGGCTTTCACGAGGTTTTTTCATCATTCAAAATCAGAAGTACCGTCTTTTGTATCTGACCCTTGATCCATTATTATTTTTGTTGTTAAGCATACCTGGTAAATAAATTCACATTTCTTTAGCTTCTCAAGCTGTGCGCACGGGTTGTTCCAAACTGTCATACTATTTGTGCTACGATAGAACAGTTTGGACAAAAAATTTCCAAATAGTTCTACCGTGTATACTACGCGGTAGAACTATTTGGAAATTTTTTGTTTGATTTTTTTCATATTTTTGAATTTTTTCATTATGAAATTTTTCAGATTGGACTCGAATAAAATGAACATGTCCAAATTGTTCTACCATTTTTATAATAGAACAAAATAATAAATAAAAACTTGCAATGAGTTCTACAGGTCCTTCGACTTCGATTTTCATGAAACTTGGTAGATAAACATTTAGAAGTACGGGACACGTGATATGCTACTTTTTATATTTTTTAACGCGGACGAAGTCGCGGGCGCCAGCTAGTTTATAATATTAGTAAGGAAAGGATAATATCGCATACTCACCAGTCACCTGTAGAACTCATTGCAAGTTTTTTTTTTATTTTGCTCTATTATAAAAATGGTAGAACAGTTTGGACATGTTTCATTAAAATTATTCGAGTCCAATCTGTCATACTACGCGGTAGAACACAAGACACACACACACACACGCACACGCACACACACACACAATAATGAATGTATAATTAATGTTTATATAATTTATAGATGTGTATTGTATGTATATTGTTATCATTTATTTATTTTTTATTTTTTTAATTAGGTACTAGCACTTTTTTTTTGTACTTAGAAAATTTAAGATGCCTAACCTTGTAATAGGCTATATAAAAATATAATCTGTTTTATATATTTGTTAAATATTAAATGCTGTAAGGTTAGCTATTAAATAAATAAATAAATAAATAAAAAAATTGGATTTTTTTTGTCCAAACTGTTCTATCGTAGAACAAATAGTATGACAGTTTGGAACAACCCGTGCGCACTGCCAAGGTTTGGAACTCCCTATACCGGCGTTTGTGTCTCCGAGCTCATATAGCCAAATCTTTTCAAAGTTCGAGTGAATAGACTTCTTCTTGGTGAGCTCGCTCCATCATAGGCCTCATGTTGCTACACAAATGTATTAAGGTGATACGAAGTCACCTTAATAAGCGGACGAAGTCGCAGGCAACGTTGTGAATTTCGTGTGTGGTAGCTTCGTCAGGAGTTATCTCTGCGCATGTAGGCTGAGTATACACTGTCGGCCACACGGGTCAACATTCAAGTCGGATTTTGTTTGATCGAAACTGTTTAAAGCTTGCGCAAGCTTGTTTAAGTTGCTGGCTTAGTAAACTTGTTTGGTGGACTATGCTTCTGAAAATACAACATAGGTTTCCAGTTCAGTTAAACTGATATGTTCACTCTCATCCCAGCCGTAGGATATTATCATCTTAATCAATTAATACTAATAATAAATCTGTAAGGGATGGTCATGGAGTAAGTAACTTTGTTTTCAGAAATATGGTGTTTATATGCTCTATATACATGATACTAAAGCCTCTTTCCACTTCCACAATTTGGCTCCACATGTGGATCCGCGGATACATTTATCTCCTCAAATTGACGATTTTTAGAATCTTTTTCTGTATGTATGTATTGCTTTATTGATATATTATAATTAACTTGCAAAAACCGGTATAATAAATTATCATTTATCAATCATTCAATATACGAATATTATAAATTCTCTCTGTTACAGTATCAAAGCTAAACCACACAAACGAATTGGTTCAAATAGCATTTACAGTCGTTTAAATTTTCATAAAAGCAATGCTCCGTGGAAACGCTCTATAAAATATAATAATAATATTAGTAGGGGTTAAAGTATGAAACACCTACTGAAAAATTAAACAGGTTTTTTACTGGATAAAATATATTTATTTAATCAAAGTATTTATCCTCGTTGTTTATACATTTCTACTTCCATCTAATCGTAAAATCCTTTAAAATTTTCCGATAAAAATGATGGGACCTGAACTCCTAGCGATCTGGAGCTGGACTCCACAAACTGTAGGAAGGCATTTTGATTGTACTACTGGGAAGATTTTTTTTTCGTGCAAAAGTTAAGTAGTGGTAGGGCACACTGCGTTTCGCAGTCATTTGAGCAGCCCGTCTGGCGGCAGTAACCCCCTTACAGAATACCACCGTTAAATAACAGCTATTGTGTTTCGGTGAGTGAGTAAGGGATGCCAGAGCCCATTACCCCATTGCTCCCTTATCCCTTATGCTTCTATGGTCGGCAGCGCACTTGCAGCACTTATTTTGCTTGTGTTATAGGCGACGGTAGCCACCTACCATCAAGTGGACCGTCAGCCTGTCTGTCGACCTTAACATAAAAAAAAAGTCAAATTTGCAAAATTATTAGTCATTTGGAGCGAGGTTAAGCGAAGCAATTGTTTAGGATGGCGAATGGTTTCTAAGGATAAGAAAATTAAAGAGAAAACTCATTTTATAAATCAAAAATTAATATACAAGGCCAATAATAATAGTAAGACTAACCTATAGTTTTCAACAAAGATACAGTCCCGGGAAATCCTGCTTCCGCTGCCCTCATTGTGGCTCCGTAGCAGCCGTGTCGCGACATCCGTTCTCGACTGTACTTTCCTATTGAACTTGACTTTGTCGCTTTGTAGCCGACTCATGACAGCCACAATGCAAACAACACAATAATAATATTATACTATAAAAAATAGTTCTTTAACCAACTTTACAGACAAATTCGAACCAAAGATAAATGTAAACTGACGTGGTTTTCAGAATACAAACACCGGAATAAAAGCACAGGCGATTTTGTGTTTTATTGTGTAAGTTACCTGAACCTTAATTTTTATAATTAGTTCATTTTATGTAAAGAAAGGTTTTATCGTTTTTGCAATATTGCATACAGTACCTACAGATAAATGATTTGGCATATAGACCTTTGCAAAAGGAGAGGTGAGAGTGAATAAAATAAAGGGTAATAAGCGCTAATTGATCTTCAATTATTTAAATTATTATTTTTTTAAATTTAAGTTCAACAAATATATAGACTGACGATCCCCTTGATGGTAGGTTAAGTTAACGTTTACATAAGAAAAGAAAATACTGAAAATTTATGACGAATTCCGACATTCGACGTTAAATGAACGTACCGGCCAATGATGTCATGAAAAAAATTTAAACGAAGCCCATTGACAGCTTTTGCGAATTTTTCATATCAATACACTAAACGATATTTCATTCTATTATTGTTTCCATGAAAATTCAATTCTGTAATAATAGGAAATTGTGCTTAAAATGAAATCGATTATGTTATAGCCCTTCGCTGATTAATAACATCGTTAATTGCTTGTTTTAAAACCAACTTGCTGGTAGCTGCATAACATCAAGTTGGCTTTCACATTAAAAAAACCTTTTTTCAATTAGGTTTTTTTATGTGAAAAAGCTAACGGTCTATTTGATGGTAGGTGCTCTAAGTGCGATGCCAACCATATGATTAAGGATAATAAGGGCTTAGGAAGGAACAGGTAAATGAGCTCGGGGATGCCTATTTACCTATTCTAAGCCTTTATGTAAATTGAAATAAATAAAGAGACAGGAGTGTTTTTCTTCCGCTTTGGATTGCAATTATAAAAAAAAATGTCATTGGAAAAACTACTGCAACGCTAAAGTCACAAGGTTTGTTTTTCATTGAACTGTGTTTCGATTAACAAAACCCCTCATATTTTGTGGCGTATCTACTATCTACAATGTCACGCCGACTTTTTCATACTATATTAGTGAATGTCTGACAATTTTATTATAATTTACAACTGCAATAAAACACTTTTTTGATATTAATAAGTTCCCATAGATCAAAAAAGTTTCAGATACGACTGATTTGTTGTCTATGTTAGGTAAAGTCTTAAATAAGTATTGTAACCGATTACTAAGTTGTGGTCTGCTATCTTATGTAACAATTTTACAGGAGCTTAGAATTATTATTTGCGTACAGTTTTACTTATAAAAGAATATTTTATAGATTCTTATACGTCGATAAGTAACCTAACTCATAATAATAAGTCATATTCGAATCATAAAAGGTAAAAGGAGACTCTTTAGGCATTTTAACGTTTCAAATTATATGAAAAATTTAGCTGTAGCGTTAAATACATTTAATTAAGAATTAAAATTAATGTTTAATTAACTCAAAATACTTTTAAAAAAATCCAACTTTTATTTGTACCACCACGATCGATAGAAAAATAATATCTACGTAATATCAATTTCATTAAAACGAAAAATATTTCAATCACCATGTTATGCGGTGCGTCGCCACCCCATACAATTCCCATGACGATGTCAACGAACTTAATGAACTAGCTGTCACAATAACAGCTTAAAACGTATATAATGTGTTTACTAACAAAATATAATATCATCGAAATACTACAATGGAATTCGCATCACAAATGCCAAAGCGGCAAGTAAAAAGAACGCCTTTGACAGAATCATGGCGGAGTCTTGCCTTCGCGCGTCAATGGTAAAAGTTAGTAACGAACAACTTCTACTATTCATTTTGAACTCTAATGTATTGACGTAAAGTCACATTTTCTTCAAATGACATAAGCTTGGTCGGTTTTAAATGACAGTGACATAAGTCACTTTTAAATCATCGTCAACACTAATAATAATCTGTAAGTGTAGGTATTGCATGTATGTATGTTCCTCCATAACTCTTAAATGAATTAACTGATTTTCATGAAACTTGGTAGATAAACATTTAGACGTACAGGACACGATCCTGTGTCCTGTACGTCCTTTTTTCTTTATCATAGCGGACGAAGTCGCGGGCGCCAGCTAGTGTTCAATAAAGTTCGTAGTGTTTGTATGGCACGCGCATTCCATGTTGTAGTAGTTTGATGAACAAATATACTTTATATGGGATTCTTTAAAATTTTGTTTACTATTGAGCGGTGTAGGCTTTTGAGTATATAGAGATTCCATTTCGTGGCATTATTGTTTCAAACTGAACTTTTCAAATAGCGCCCATTCAAAACTAGTTCTCTTGTTATTAATAAAACTGAGTGTTTCCTTTGAAATGCCTCATATACGAGTATATTTATAAAAGGTTTTAATTAATAAATTCATAGATGGCTATGAACCCGTTTGTGTTAGAAATTTATTGTTTGTTAATCAGAACAAACACTTAGACAATTTAACAGAACTGGAGTATTAAAAAAAATATCATAATAATATGGACTTTCATAACTAGATAAAATGCAAACTTTTTTAAAGTTAATTCTAATGATTTGCAGGTTAAAGTTGGATTTTTAAACTATAAACAAGGTATCGTAAGCTATTTATGATTTCTGTAAAATTGGAAATATTTTATTTATTTATCTCACAATTTTATATAATTAAGTAGGTATTTTATCATAAAAATACAACAGTGTGTAATATTTCGTGTGACTTGTATTTTTTGCCCAATAAAGAAAATCTATTGAAGCTACAACAAAGATTAAAACATTGATGATTTAACTATACTGCTTAATTGAGACCATTAGAAAGAAAGGAAGAAAAAAAAGACAATGACGTGTTTACCTACAGACTACCTCATTAGCATACAATGACGTCACAGTAAAACGACACGACACGACCCCTCACACGTTTTTGTGTTTCTGGACTCGCAGAAATAATCTATATCTATATATTATTCCACCGTGTCATACAGTGGGTCGATTCCACCAGTAGGACTTAGTGAATTTACAACTTGTCTCAAAATATCCTCTCATAGGTCTCAACTCCTCACACTACATCCTCACGCTACATCTTCACATAGTTAACAAATTCCTCACACAACATCCTCATA
The DNA here is from genome assembly GCA_918317495.1 of Synanthedon vespiformis. Classification (NCBI taxonomy): domain Eukaryota; kingdom Metazoa; phylum Arthropoda; class Insecta; order Lepidoptera; family Sesiidae; genus Synanthedon; species Synanthedon vespiformis. Next base: position 7,399,463 of record OU906966.1, on the reverse strand, counting down.
TAGTAAATTACTCCTCCCATAACATACTCATATAGTTCACAACTCCTTACATTACATCCTCACATAGTTAACAAATTCCTCACATAATATCCTCATATAGTAAATTACTCCTCCCATAACATACTCATATAGTTCACAACTCCTTACATTACATCCTCACATAGTTAACAAATTCCTCACACAACATCCTCATATAGTAAATTACTCCTCCCATAACATACTCATATAGTTCACAACTCCTTACATTACATCCTCACATAGTTAACAAATTCCTCACATAATATCCTCATATAGTAAATTACTCCTCCCATAACATACTCATATAGTTCACAACTCCTTACATTACATCCTCACATAGTTAACAAATTCCTCACATAATATCCTCATATAGTAAATTACTCCTCCCATAACATACTCATATAGTTCACAACTCCTTACATTACATCCTCACATAGTTAACAAATTCCTCACATAATATCCTCATATAGTAAATTACTCCTCCCATAACATACTCATATAGTTCACAACTCCTTACATTACATCCTCACATAGTTAACAATTCCTCACATAATATCCTCATATAGTAAATTACTCCTCCCATAACATACTCATATAGTTCACAACTCCTTACATTACATCCTCACATAGTTAACAAATTCCTCACATAATATCCTCATATAGTAAATTACTCCTCCCATAACATACTCATATAGTTCACAACTCCTTACATTACATCCTCACATAGTTAACAAATTCCTCACATAATATCCTCATATAGTAAATTACTCCTCCCATAACATACTCATATAGTTCACAACTCCTCAAATTACACACTCACATAACTCACAATTCCTTATACAAAAAATCTTTCGAAAGGTATTTATTTTAAACATTCTCACGATCCAGTTTAGTTTAAAAAAGCAAGAGGTTAAGTATAATTTAATAAAATTTAAGCCTTTCATTGTTACCAAAAAAGTCTGTTTAATTAGCTATCTAATTAAAGTTGACATCTCTATTATTACCTCACGAAATACCTTCCCAAAGGAGAAGGGAAGTCTAAAGGAAATTGTTGATAGTATTATTTAATGCTAGCCGGTGCTCGTACGCGCTGTATTTGGATTTTTGAAAATCCCACAGGAACATAATATTTTTCCTATGCATTAATCCAAATAAAATCATCCGTTCATCTATCGCAACGGTTAGACCGTTTGCGAGATTAGCATGCACAGACAAGAAGATAAACTGACAAGAACACCAAAAACTACATTTTTAACATTCTTTCAAATTTACTAACTAAATAATATGAAAAAATTTAAAAGTCTATGTGAACATTAGATGGCAGTTGGTTGCTGCACTACAACGAAACTTAGTAGTGCTTATTAACGCTAAAGCATAAAACATAAAATTCTCAACGAAATTCATTTTGATAAGGTACAATTATATTTTCAATATTTAAAATTGAATCAATTAAACCTTAGAAAAATGTTTAAGAATATATATACGCAAAGTTATTCAAATAAATGTATGCCAATGAACGCGCCATCAGTTCGTCGTATTAATCGGATTGCACGTTATATTACTGTCGACTGTTTTACGACTGATTTTATGGCTCGGACATGGCGTCGAGTAGCGTTTAGAATATTGGATAAATATAAACACGTCTGTCCTTTAAACATTGCTTTTATTTTAGCCATCGAAGCAAGTGCTTATACTTTGCGGGTTGGAGTATTTAAAGGCTACTCCAAACTTACTGGGATGTATTGAAATCTTTTCATCTGTTGATGTACGAGTAAATGGTTCCATAACTTCTCGTGCTCAATGATGATAAAAACATACAGTTAATACTTACACAATAATATAATTTTTTCACACTTTTCAATACACAATAATATGATTAATTATGAAATAAATTCATAAAATTTCCCGGTTATTTATTCGACTCATCCCGCTTCCATTTGGAGCATGGGCAAATTAGTATGGAGTCTGGACCAGCTCAACAGTGATAAAACTCATGCCATTTGAAAGGTGTTGGAGTTTTATTTAATTTATACAATGGCAGCCAAGTCAAAATGTAGCGCGAATATTGTGTTTTGGAGCTCTCAATAATATAAAAGTACTTTGGGAGTTACTTAGTAGCATATTGTGTTTTCTATTAAAAAAAACCATGTTTATCTTGATACATTGATTTATAGTGATTGATTTTGATGTACATAGATCTTTTAAACATTTTTTATTTCAATATTCACAACTAAAATAATTTTTTTTAATATACAAACCGTAACGTCATCCAGATAAACAAATGATAAAAATCAATGTGAACATAAAAAAAATAACTGTTACATTTGTTTTAGTATCTATATAAATAAAAATCAATAGGCGAATGTATCTACACAAAGAAAGGGTCAAACACTTGAATTTTTTTTTTTTATTATTATGAATTATTTTAATTTTTGTAGTTTTAAAATCTACGAAAACACTATGTTCGCGCTTGATTTCAACTTAGCTGCCATAGTATAAAATGAATTATAGTCTAAAAGCAATCATTTGACACAGGTTCCATCACTGTTCAGAAGTTGGTCCAAAAGGTCCCATTGTCCTTTATAACTTTTTGCCTAACAAGCGTTCTTTTGGTTTCTTTTATTTCATATTTAAAACGTAATTTTTATGTGACTCATTCCACATTTATCACCAACAAAAAGTTATAAAAGTAGAATAATAATTCCTCTCTAACAATAGTTAGCCAAACTGGCTAGGTAATTTCAGTTACGAACATGGAAAAAGTGACAAAATTTAAGGACAAATAAATTTTACATAGAATTGTATACACTATTTAAATTATTATATCTCGCACAGACACAATAACATAACTAGTGGGAATATCTGGGAAATATTTTGACAAAAGGCGAGCTTTGATGTGGTCTGATGCTCGCTCATACATGTCAGCACGCCGCGTTAACAGGTGTAATGAGGAAGCCGGAACGTACTGTAGGCAATGCAGTTACGAATGCAATTCTACAAGTGTAGCTGTATCATTATAAGCAAAATGTAATAGAATTTGTCATCCATTCTAGCCAGCCCACTTTCAACGCCGGGGTTGCGTATATTAGTAGACATATTATGTTACATTTATATTTTTATGTTTTCAGCATGTCTGTTAATTATAAAAAAATAAACATAAAAGTGCTCGATCTCGAGTTTTGCGCTGAGTAATTTAGCGTTTCATATTTATTTATATAATATAACTCTTTTTAACAAAAAAAAAACGACTTCAAACCGTCTCATGGTCTTTTCTCATGGATGCCATTGTGTCAAAACTGGTCCAAATTGAAATGGGACCACACGGGAAGCACCAACTTTCAAATAAAAAAAGAATCATCAAAATCACAAAAATCACCCAGTCGAAAGTTATAAGATAAAAAACGAAAAAAAAAAAAACAGAAAAATAAATACAGTCGAATTGAGAACTTCCTCCTTTTTGTGGAAGTCGGTTGAAAAGATAAAAATACATAAATATCTCATTCAAATCAGATTTTTTTTTGTGTCAATATCAATGCCAAAAGCAAAAAGATTTTTCTAAAATAAACGGTATGTTTGGCTGCTTTTGAAATACTGAGAAAGGGTCATCACATCAATAATATATTCTTTTTAAATTAAATATGACACCTACCACATTGTTAATATCAATCGCGTAGCATCGTAACCGGAAGTGCTACGTAGTTTATTCGACGTATGTAACAGTCGTAGCGATTTCGTAGCGCAATGTGGCGTAGCTGGTGACGTACGACTATGTACGTAGAATACACACGTGACTTCGAGTCATCATTAATGTTACAGAATTAACTTATACAAAACTTCTGCGATTTTGCGAACTATATTTTTAGTATTTTATATACTAGCTGGTAACCGCGTCTTCGTCCACGTTGAAAAATAAAACATACGCCTGACATTTATTTTTGCCAAGCGTAGGATCTTTATTTTTAGTTAGCTAGTGTCCTTTTTGATTATTTAGCACACATGTTTATCCTCAAATACTATCCTATGATTTTTATTTAGCTAGTGTCCTTTTTGATTATTTAGCACATATGTTTATCCTCAAATTCTATCCTATGATTTTTATTTAAAAAAGATTTTTATTTATCGGAGAGTTTCAAAAATTACTTCCAATATACAAAGTACAAACACACATACAAACTTTACTTCTTTTCTATACGTCTCTCATATACTCATATACGTCTATATTCATTCTATACGTCTATTATTACAGTACTTATAAAGTCACTGCACATTCTTTATAGAGTGGCTCTTCGACCTGAGGTAGTTCTACAGCAGATTATTAAAAAAAAATCCTAATACAACGTTATCATTACCTACAATATTACAAATACATCACAGACACATTTTGCTGAACAAAGCAAGTGGGAATAACTGTCAAATGCAGACCACATGTGGTTTGCAATTTCTATAATTATAGTGCAACTATATATAAATTTGTATTTGCCCACAAGTTCATAACAATAGCTTTGTAAGCATTTATATCTAAAATAAACGTCATAATCATGGGACTGACATGTAAAACAACTCAATCAAATGAAATCATAAAATTATTTTTACAGAAAATCATGTTAGTTATATGTACAAAATTAAACTAAATTAATGTCAAAAATAAATTTTTATTTTAATAAAAAAAGGATGTCATTTATTTTCTTCAGACATCGAATAAATGTTTTAACACCTAAGAAAAAGGGGCGCGGATGAAGTCGAGGGCAAAAGCTAGCGAAATATACACTAAAATATGTGTAGTCAATTATTATTGAAAAATTTAATGAGACTTATAAGTCTCAAAAAGCTCATAAATTTGAAAGTTATGTCTCGCTATTAGCAGTAAAGCCTTCAAGCGGACAATTTCTTGGTCATTTAAAAGAGTGTCGACATTTTATGTTTATCACACATATTTACTGGTTTTGAAGCTTTAGGGCAACCAGATATCTAAAAATAAAAATACAACTCCTGAAAATTTTATAACAGCAACGATGTCAGGCTTTATATTGCTTTACACATTTATTCAGGCGCTACACACACATCCCTAACTTTTAACGCGGGCGAAGTCGCGGGCACCGGTTAGTTTATTTAGGAAACAAAAGAAATTGGTTCAGCACAGAGGTATATCACACATTAATTACAGGTAACATTTTCATGCTTTTAACAAAATTACATTACAAGCAATTTCTTTTCAAAGAAATGTTATAATGAAGTGTTATTTAATACGACAGTATAATATGTCGTTTTTCTTACAATACGTAATATTGTTTGTGAATAAAAATGGGCTTTGTGTAAGGTGATATCCGTATGAGAAGCGAGCAGATATTAATATATACTAATAATAAAGTTGGAGTGTCTGATTGTAATGTCATAATAACGGCTGTTTAGTAAATTTATATCAAAGTATAAAAATTAAAAATTAAATTAGCTTTCCGTCTGTATGTTCCGACTAATCTCTGAAACTGCTGGAACGATATTGACGGGACTTTCACTGACGGATAGCTGACCTTATAATTATAAGGAGTAACTTCTTTTTTGTATGTTAAGTTCGACAGACAGGCTGACGGTCCACTTGATGGTAGGTGGCTACCGTCGCCTATAACACAAGCAACCCCATAAGTGCTACAAACAAGTACGCTGCTGACCATAGAAGGATAAGGGATAAGGGAGCGATGGGGTAATGGGCTCTGGCATCCCTTACTCACTCACCGAAACACTAAGTTATTTTAATTTATTAGGCTAAAAATAAAATAAAACTTACACACACGAACACAGCAGCGAAGCATGGGTTGGTTCATCTAGTACAAAATAGCTTAGCTATAATCAAGTTAATAAAACATACTAATTACACATTAGTTCAATTGAGTTCGGATGGATGAAAAATTAAAAAATTAAAAAAATATTTCCTACATTTTAAAAGAATAGGTACTTAAATTTATTTAATTAAATTTAAAAGAATACATATTGACATATTTTCCAACAATTTCAATACTTAAGAAAAAGAAAATTGGCGAATTAATTTTTATCACATAGAATATTTTTTTTACATTTCTTTATATCTTAAATTAATGGATAAATGTTAATATTGTAATGTCATGATTCTTTGGGCCTAATTGTATATAATTTATATATTATATATGATAGATATAATAATGGCTGTATGAAATCTAAATAAATAAATAAATAAAAAATTAAATTTCAAATGTTATTTATAACTATTTTAAAAATATTTATGTAATTGACCAGTCCCGGGACCAATACAATATATGTATGTATATGTATACTTACAGGTACATTATAGTAGTATAGATTGATATTGATAATAATTCTATAAATTCTATAATTAATAAGTAACTTAACCAATGTGTGTTCGAAATGGGGCTAATTATTATCAAAGTATCTCAAAGAACACGTAAGAGAACTTATGAAGTTTAATGGTCCTAGAAATAATTTGGGTTTTACATATTTATTTATCAATTAGGTTTTTACAAGAAACTCTTTTGATCGTCATTATAATTTTTTTTTTTTTTTTTTTTATGTTAAGGTCGACAGACAGGCTGACGGTCCACTTGATGGAAGGTGGCTACCGTCGCCTATAACACAAGCAACGCCATAAGTGCTACAAGTGCGCTGCTGACCATAGAAGGATTAAGGATAAGGGATAAGGAAGGGAAGGGGGTAATGGGCTCTGGCATCCCTTACTCACCATCTTATCTTATCTTATCTTATCTTAAATTTACCAGGGTTTCGGAAAAAAAACCGAGATGACGATCCCGAGAAGAAACCCCGAAAGAAACTCAGGATACTATTCTTTTTGTCATCATTAAAATGTAAAATAGTACAATACACTTACTTAATATTAACAAACTTAAAGTATATATATATATATATATATATATATATATATATATATATATATACAATTATAGTTTTACAATACAAAACATAGTACGAACTCCGAATAGCTTAAATCCAGGCTTCTTTGTCGCTTAAATAATCAGTGATTTTATAATAGCCTTTCGAGAGGAGTTTAGTTTTAATGACACATTTAAATTTATTTATAGATAGGGCTCTGATTATTTGAGGCGTCGGTGTTAGGCACAGATTTTATTGCCGTAATATTTACACAAAGTCACAATAGTCTCTAGAAAAGCGACGTTATGTCGGGCAGAACAAATGTGCTTGTAATACGCAATTATATTTGATTTATTTTACTGTACCTTGAAAAAAATGGACAAGTGCAAAGAAACTATTACAAGATTTTGTTTTTTATTTTTTTTTATTGTGTATTTCCTCCAAAAAATAACATAGGAGTCATCCTGAAGACACTTTATATTATTTATAAAGTCATACTTTTTAGGACTTTGCAGTTTTTGCTTGTTTTTTTTCTTCTTCTTATCAATCGACTTCCAAAAAATGTTATAACCTCATAACTTTCGACTGGGTGAAACGATTTTGACGATTCTTTTTTTATTTGAAAGTTTGTGCTTCCCATGTGGTCCCATTTCAATTTGGTCCAGTTCTGACAATGGCATTCATGAGAAAAGACCATGAGACGGTTTGAAGTCGGTTTATTTTTTGTTAAAAAGAGTTATCATTTTAAAGAGGGATAAAGGAGGAATATTTCTGTATATAAAAATCCAGGGCGAAGGCGGGAGCAGTTCGCTAGTGATTAATATTTTCATTTTACAAGATCTCTTACATAGAACAAGTGAAATTTATACTTTGTAAAATCTCTTGAAGTTCTGCGAAGCATTCGCAGTCATAATCACCTTAACTTCTTAACAATCTATATTCGCGTTCAGTTACAAATAATACTTGAGATGTTTGTTGAAAAGGTCAATTTCAATTGCTCAATACAAATAGAATTATTCATCTTTTGTTACTCAAGTTGAATAGGCACAAATAGATGAATTGAGAACAACGTAGTTCAGGTTTATTAATTAACATTTTATAAGTAATCATTGAAATAAAAATAATAATAAGTAACTTACTAATAAATTAATTTACCTATTTAAGTTTACTACAGAGTAGTGAGTGTGTTTTGGAATGAATCAGCGCCACCTAGTGGCTAACGCGTTTGATCGTGTAAAACTTGTCGAAATTCAACCTTAAACAAAAGAATATATAGAGAATATATCAATACTAATAATAAATCTGTAAGTGTAGGTATTGTATGTATGTATATTCCTCCATAACTCTTAAACGAATTAACTGGATTTTCATGAAACTTGATAGATAATCATTTAGACGTACATGACACAGGATAGGCCACTTTTTACTTTTTCAACGCGGACGAAGTCGCGGGTACCACGTAGTAATAAAATATAATGTGGCAGTACTATCGAAAAAAATTAATTTTTGAATCCCTAGTAATATTGCAAAACACCGGATAATAGGAAAGTAACAAAAAAACTTGTAATCATACGAGGCACTTTCAGCGAAAATCCAAATTTGTTTAGGACGATTAGAAAATTAAACGATGATTGGTCAATAATGTAAAGCTTCTCTGTTCTGGTTGGTCAATTAGCGCATCCGTCAGCAAGAAACGTTCATTTCGGCCAATTAGCGCTCAGGGGCCCTAGCCAAGAGCAAACCAATGCAAACGGGAGCGTTGCGTATTTACGAAACAATAGAAAATAAATCCCGGTGATTGGTTGTTGTAACGCCCACATAAAATTTTGACCAATCACTGAGCTTTATTTCTATCGTTTCGTAAATACGCAACGCTCCCGTTTGCATTGGTTTGCTCTTGGCTAGGACCCTACTTATGATAGTTGAGCATTTATTCGAGACTTACCTAACACTGGACGGATTTTCGCAAAAACCCTGAAAGAACTTATTATTTATTATACTTATTATTTAACGGTGGCTTTTTTAGGATAATTTTAACAATAACAAATATTTAAAATCGTAATTATTGTGAAAAAAATAAGGAATATTTGGAGCTGTAATTTTTATATAATTGTACCTCTTTGTTTTATTATTCCGGGTGTGTATTTTGATTACAAAATTTGTTGTTAGTTTTCTATTATCCGGTGTTTATCTTACTAGGATTTTTGCAAGAATCCGTTTCTTCCGATTATACTGCGACATTAAATATAAAGAGCAAACATCTTGTCACGACGTGTGTGCGTGTTCAAACACGCGGTAGTGTGTGTAATGTGTATTTTAATTAATTTAACGTATTTCTAATGCGGAATAAATTAAATAAGTATTAGCATATGTGCTTCTCTTTATAAACTTTAAGTGTACCCAATTTCATACTCCTCCGTCGGCGAAATTTTCTTAAAAAGGGATCCAAAGTTTTCGCTCCTCATATCAACACACGGTCAAACGACCCCTGCCACAAACCGGCTCCAACTCAGCATAATGAAGTGTGTAAAAACTTTTCGCTTCATTAATTAATATATGGATTACTAGCTAGTGTCCGCGACTTCGTCTGCGTTGAAAACTTAAAAATATAACACCTGGAATAATAAAACAAAGAGGTACAATTATATAAAAATGACAGCTCCAAATATTCCTTATTTTTTTCACATATAATAATTACGATTTTAAATATTAATTTTATTATTAAAATTGTTACGTTTTAAAATCCTAAAAAGCCACCGTAAAATACTAATAAGTAACATGACCTTCTTTTGAGAATTTTATCTTTTGAAATAATAAACATTACATATTGCAGAACATACTGTAATTTAGAAGCTTTTAACGTCTTTAAATCCGCTCATTAAGTTCTGAAAATCATATTTATTTAAGTAAGCGGTTTAACTACGCGCAATATGGTCTACGTAATATTAAGTTACAGTCGCTATCTAGTTTTCTTTCCAGGAATGAATTTACTTTAATACAAGAAACTCGCATGAGATAGTCTACTTATAATCCTTTCGTAATTCCTACGTGTATTCATTAAGTAGATTTCATATTTAACAGTTGTAGATTTGCGTCAAACAGCAATTATAGCAAAATTTATTTCAATAATGTAACATTTATAATGCCTTGTTACTCCTTTGTGTCTCATATTATTATTATTATTAATAAATATACTTAATCAGTACCTACTCGGTGTGTAACACTATTGTTTTAAACCGAATGCAATAAAATAAAGCAAAGATATTTGATTGGTCTCGCTGCGCTCGACTAGATATAGCTCGCCGTACTTAAAAAATGCGGCAACTTTTAGTACGCCGAATTCGGCGTACCCGAGCTAGTCAAACTGCAAACTGTCTGTGATATGTACGTTCCGAATGTTTTATTAAATTTTGTGCATGATAAAATGCCAATTTGCGTAGTAAAACTGTGTAAAAATATAATTAAACTGTGTATTATTAGTTTATTTAGATAAACGTTGTTTTACACACACTACAATAAAAAGTTGTCGCATTTATACGGAGTTATTGCTTTTAGGTAGGGCCGTATCTAGTCGAGCGCAGCAAGCCAATCATTTATCTATGGCAGTATCATATTATTTTTTTTCATAAAAATGTATACTGTTATTAAACAAATAAACGCTCCCTCGCATTTGTTTGTATTAGGTTTACGAGTTTTATGAGGTTGTTACGCTGATACGTGTTTTTAATTCGCCTCCGCGTTCCCTGGTTTGCAAAATAAGTAAATTTATCTGTGTGTATTGTAGACAAATGAAATCTATTTTTTTCTTTTTCAATTAACAGTAAATAATATTATTAAAAAATGTTGTATGGAAAAGTAAATGTTATTATTAGTGCTATAAATATAAAAATTAATTTCGTGTCACATGTTTGAAGCCAATGAACTCCTAAACTACTGAACCGGTTTTGAGAAAACTTTGTAACTATGTGTAATTTGGTCCTGCCACTACTTTTGTGTCAAACTAACAATAAAAATATTTCTGTTATGCATTACATTGTAATATTTCAAATACCTATTACATTTTCAAATTCCACATTTAAAAGTTTTAAACAAAACAGTATCCCACATTAATTAAACAAACAGAATCCTTCTGCGAACAAACCGACATGTCATTGTGTACTTTAATTAGGGCTCCCTTTGTTTGTATTATTTTTGATATAAAAACAAACCCTTTGATCCGAAATATTAAATTAGCTGTTCTTACGTCTACGTGCGTTATTAATGTGGATCTCCGGGATATCCCGGAGGCAACGACTCACTGATATAATGGCGGAGTGTTATATTTGGAATGTTATTTTAAGTATAGTCGTATAGAGTACTACAATATTCCTCGGAGGGCATCCCTAATTAGTTTTAACCTTGTGAAAACATAGTTAACGCCTTCTGACTAAAGATACTAATGAGAATAATATATTATGTTAATCAATCAATTCTTCCATTGCCATGTTAAGGTGGCGCTGGACGAGCGCGGGAACTCAGTAATAGGTATTTGTGAGAATGCGGAATTTGTTGTCTCAACTTACTGAAATGCTAATAACCTAAGACAGAATGCGAAGATTCCAACATTTTAGAAAAACCTTTATAAATAGTAACTATTGGCATCCCAATTTTTCATGTACACTATAACTAGGATATTCTCATTAGAAAACATTATTGGCTTTCAGTCAATAATTACGAGATCTCAACCAGCAAAAATGTGATAAATTCTGCACATTTTAAAAATTAATTATTATACTAGATATAAAATAAATTTCAGTTTTTTGTTTCTATGCAAACCTTCATATTATCTCTCAGAAAAGTCATGTTTTTTCATGTATTACTAACGACCAATAACTAATGAGTAATCATGGAATTACGTAGTATGGAATTGGTAAGCCGCTCGAGTTGGAAAGTGGCCTCTTAAGGGTCGGCGCCTATTATCGGCACCGGCAAGGAAAAGGATCCTTCGGCACACTGTCGGAATTTATGTCTTGGCATGCTGCAACGTCCTTAGGGATGCCGGGGCATCCTTAAGCATGCCGAAGCGTCTCGACATCGTATTTATAGCTTGAGTCTCTTCGCGTTCTCTTCAGGACATCCCCGAGTGTTGTCTCGGCGTGCCGAAGGATGCCGAAGTTTCTCGAAGCATCCTCAAGCGTACCGAAGCGGTATTTTGTTACTGCGACCACATATATTGGAAATTTCTACTTTATTGCCATGAAACTAATGTATATTTACTATTTGCCACCACTACTTAAAATTTTGTAAGTCACCAACAAAATAATTAGCTTAAACCAATAAACCGTTTACGACTTTGTTAGGATAATGCTTATTGTATGTGGGTCAAACTTTATAATAAGTTAACAGCTAGAGATGTTAAAACATTAACTTTATATTAAGTTTAGAAGATCTTTGTTAGCTGTTTCTCTTGATAAATGTTTTCATAGTGTAAATGCCTGTCTTAATTTTAACTAATTTTTATTTTCTGACATTTGGGTGTTTTTTTTTATAATTATTGTTAAGTATATTTTTATACACCAAATGTGGATATAGTGAGGTGCTAATATAATTGCAAAATCTGGTTACACACCCATGTACAGGCAAATAAATGGTTTGAATTGGTTGCATTACCTCGTTGTATTGTAAACCTAATTTGCTGACCGAGGTAAAAGCCTACGTAATTTGTACCTAACGTTGTAACACGATTTTACTAATTATAGATTGTAGTATTTCAAATGGCTTTGATGTTTATAAATAGCACTGTAATTCAACATTCAATATGTCGTTTAAAAATAAATTTGACTGTCCTGTTTAATTTTCAACCGAAGAAAACGAAAAAACAAAAACCGAGGAGGTTCTCAATTCGACGCGTATATTTTATAATGTATGATCACGCATAACTTTTGACTGGGTGGTCCGATTTTGATGATTCTTTTTTTATTTGAAAGGGTGCACCCCCAAGGAGGTCCCATTTTAATTTGGAAAAAAAATTTCCAACCCTAAGGGTAGGAAAACGGGGGATGATTGATTGTTCACTAACCGATTGTAGCGTAAAACCACGCATAACTTTTTACAGAGTAGTCCGATTTTGATAATTATTTTTTTAATGGAAGTTGAATTGAATTTTTTACCTCGAAGTTGGTCTCGTATAAATTTGGAAAATAAATTCTTACCTAAGAGTGGGAAAATGGGGATGGGAAAATAAAAAATTAAGCATGTAGTAAATATTAGATTATAGCCACAAAAAAATATAAAATAAAACTTTTTAACAAAAAATAAAACTGCCGAAAAAACTGAAAAGCACCTTATTATTGTACCTAAGTAATTTTGAGTCGGCGCCAAACAAGCAAAAATTACGTAAAGAGTGATGCGCGGCGGCGACTCAAAAGATTATTTTATGCTTTTCAGTTTTTTCAGCGGTTTTTTTTGTTAATATCATAAACGTATGTAAAGAAATGCGTCTGTTAGGATCATGTTTGATTTATGTGTGAGAATTTTTAAAATTTCCCGCCAAAAGCGAAAGATAACAGTTATTTATGGAGTTTCAAACACAATTCATCGTCAAGGAAGTGTTGATATAAAATATTACCAATACCTTTAAACAAAGTTTCACTTTTATAAATTTATACTAAGATTTATTTAGGTATATACTGACAAGTACTGATACGTTAAGCTTTCTAACTTTACCTACGTGATAACTATTTTTTGCACCCAACTTCGTTCGCTTAGTTATTTTATAGTTAAGTTATTTTACAACAGGTAGCTTGTTAAGGTATAAGTTTTTTATAATATTTATATATGTTTTCTTTATTTATATTGTAAAAATATAATACTAGAATAATAATATAACTTTATTTGTATGCGAAATATTATTTATTTATTTGATTTTATTTGTAAAGACGTTATTCACGCCAAAAATTTAAAATGAATTATTCAGATCACTCTCATTTATAGCGTGTACAATTGTACATATATACTTTCCTTTTCCTCTCTTTATAGTTATACTAACGATATCAGCCCACATGAATGATCCCATAATTATATTTCGTAGGTATTAATTTTAAAAGTATAAGCACACTGTCTTCAGTCAGAAACAAACACGTCTGGAGACACTCAATATGTGAACGTCGATTTTTTCCTATTAACATGCAAATTATAACGTACGCGCCCTCAATCAAATGTCTAAAGGAAATTAACTTTCGGGATTGGGATGGAAGAAAAACAAATCGCACAAGCGACAATAAAAAAAATCACAACATATTCTTATTTTTAAAATCAAATTTTTCTCACACCTTCGTCTCTGGATCTTTATCAATTATAACCTACGTATTATTCTGGTATGTAAGCCATATTATTGCAATAATTAAAATCCTTTTAGTAGACATTGCTAGAAAGAGTAATAAACATATATACTCATAAATCCTCAACACAATGCGTATAAATCACATTATTTATTGAAATCGCCAAAATAATAAAACATTTTAGAAAAACCTTTATATATACATTATATGTAGCTAAGATGTTTCCATGGAAAAAAATTTTTGGTTTTCACTCAGTAATTACAAGGATTCAACCCGCGAAACATAAATTCTGCACATTAGAATAGAAATCTTAGAAATGAATATAGGATATTAGATTTTATTATAGGATATTAGATTATATAAATGATGACTGTCCTTGGAGTCAAATATAGTTGATTATTGTGTTATGTAGATTGCTATGTATTGTTACGTATTACTTTGTAATTTATTTATGAAAAGAGCAACTAGGGGGTTTCTTGCCGAGTTCTTCCCCCTAGAAACAGCTTTCCGAACCGGTGGTAGTTTGTAAAGAATGTTGACGAAGATAAATGTTTTGTAAAAACTTACGACGAATAAATGATTTATTATTATTATTATGAATTTTATTTTTAGGTTTTTATTTCTATTCAAATTTTCAAATTTTAATCTAATTTTTTTATATATTGCTACGACCAATAACTTTGAGTAATCATGGAATTACTTAGTACCATCTACCGTATTTTGGATAGATGGCGCTATCTCCCGGGCCAAGCCGCTAGTATTTACTTTTATTTTAGATTTCCCGTAAGAAAGAAGCATTTTCCCGCCGGTAAAAAGTATCCCATGTTCATCACGGATAATGTCGGCTTCTAATGGTAAAAGAATTTTTCAAATCGGTCCAGTAGTTTCGGAGTATATTCTATACAAACAAACAATCAAATCTTTCCTCTTTATAATATTATAGTATAGATTATTATAATATATTAGTATAGATATAATCTAGAAAAAGCTTCCATTTTTAAAAAGTTGCAAAGTGTAAAAACCGGTCCAGCTCGTAGGCGATAACGACAGACGTTTCGCTTAAATATGTACTTTTCTGCTGACGCTCCTACGCTGGTGTGAGCGTAATTACACCGTGTCTTATCTTGATCTGCTGTAATAGAACCGGGACACATTGAGATGGCAGTGTCACTGTGGGTAGTGTAGAGTCGGCAAAATAATTAGTTTCACACGTCACAAACGTCTATTTTGAGACGTAATAAACTTTATAAGAGAAACTTTCACATTTGCATGATTGAATAACAAACAAAATATCTAACTCTTTTTAACAAAAAAATACACCGACTTCAAATCGTCTCATGGTCTTTTCTCATGGATGCCATTGTCAGAACTGGACCAAATTGAAATGGGACCACACGGGAAGCACTAGCTTTCAAATAAAAAAAGAATCATCAAAATCGTTTCACCCAGTCGAAAGTTATATGAGGTAACAAACATAAAAAAATACAGTCGAATTGAGAACCTCTTCCTTTTTTGGAAGTCGGTTGAAAAGACAAAAAAAGGGTGCCCGCGAGTTCGTCCGCGTTTAAAATAATAAAAAAATAACAAAGGTGTATTATGATTATCGCTTGAGTAGTTAAAGCGTAAAAAGGTAACAGACAGACAGAGTTACTTTCACATTAATAATATTAGTATGGATTAGAACGGAACTTTGAAATCTAAATGATGATTGCTGAAATAAGTTAGGAAACATTGAATTCTAACAATTGTATAAGTCTAATTCTGTTAGATAACTATGTTAGACAGTTATATTACTGTTTGTTTACATATATACAGGTTTATATTTATGTCAATATATTTCAGGTTTTTAATATGTCAATATGAATCTGCTGCTACGATCCAGACTCATTTAGTTGGCCTTAATAGCGAAAGCTGCTACATAATACAGGCTGCGTCTAAATATATTTACAAGAAACTTCCTAAGAGTAACCAGACGCAAGATTAAAGATAAGGCATTCCACAAAGGTTCCCGTTTTATCCACGACTAGCGACACGCCTCCTGTTTTGTACGGTGTTGAAATTTTCAAAAAGATTCTCTCCTATGTTTCAAAGGAAATCGTTCAGTTTTTGTTTTATTATTGTCATTTTAGAGGTAGCAACTTGTAATATTACGTAAGAAAAGATTATTGATTTTACTGGGAAACGGTTTGAAAGTATAAAAAGTATATTATTTCGCAGAAATTACAAGTAGAACATAGCCTTTCATACTTCTGCCCAATAATTTACAGGGAATACTAATTTAGAATGCACTGTAGAGTATTTTCCATATTTCTTCAATCTATTCACGAAAAATATGTAAAATACTCGCATGAACTTTTCAATGGACGCGTTCAGCTTATAAATGCAACTCAAATGAATGGGCACGTCTTGCGGAAATGCACCTTCCAACAATCTATAAATATTTACACAGTCCGCTTTCGTTTGAATTTTGCCTACATAACCTAAATTTTACTAAGGGTTTCAATAATGCAGGCATACATTTTCCAACTGCTCCATGCCTTCCCCTTTCTTCCATCGGACATACAGACTTATAACGGCTGGTTACCATCTTGTCGAAATCCCTATTTTCCGACTTAAAACATCTTCTGGGTGACCTCGCTCCATCATAGGCCTTATTTTCGCTACACAACTGGATGTTGGTCAAGAGCAAACACATCTCTAATAAAAAATACTAATAATGAAATTTGAATTGTATTAAAAGCATATGAAATGGTACAAAATACTATGAAAAAATTTAAATACTTTACCGTTTACTAATCAAATTTGTACCGGCCATTGACCTCTACTATTACAATTTTAACTGCTGCAATACTCTTGACGAATTTTGTCATTAATTTACGTACATTCCCAGATAAGCGACTTGTGATTTTAGAATCGACTTTCCGAATAACCTTTCTGTTTACTAGTTAAACCTAAAATGTCGAGGCAAAGTAACGCCGTTGCGTAATTACAAATGGGAAAAACGAAACGGCATCGGAAAAGTCAACAAAACTGTTCTTTTAAACAAACTAGAAAAATTTTCCGTATTTAGAAAGGATTTAAGTTTTATTTGTGTTTCTTAATGTTTTTAAACCTCATAACATTCATCTGTTAAGGAATTAGCAGAGCTTAAAAAAAGTTAACAGAGCTTTTTTTAAGCCTGTTATGGCAAAAAAATGAAATTTAGATGATTATTAGGTTTGAATTATGACGAGCCCGTTGGACGAGTGGCAATTAAGGGTGCTTGCCTAACGTTTCAGGGGCCCCGGGTTCGATTCCCGGCGGGATCAACTAAATTTTAATATAATTTTCAAAATTGACTCTGGTCTGGATTTGAAAAAGTAGTGGTAGAGGGCACACTGCGTTTCGCAGTCATTTGGGCAGCCCGTCTGGCGGCAGTAACCACCACCTTACAGAATACCACAGTGAAATAACAGCATTATGTGCTCTTGTGTTTCGATGAGTGAGTAAGGGATGCCAGAGCCCATTACCCCATCCCTCCCTTATCCCTTATCCTTAATCCTTCTATGGTCGGCAGTGCACTAGTAGCACTAATGGCGTTGCTTGTGTTATAGGCGACGGTAGCCACCTACCATCAAGTGGACCGTCAGCCGGTCTGTCGACCTTAACATAAAAAGAAATGGCAGCTAATAAACTAAAAATTATACTAGGAGTGTTCAATAAAAAGTGAAAATGAAATAGGTACTCTTTGGTAAGAAAAAAAAAATTATACTGGAATGCAAAACCTAGATATTTGTTATAGTAATAGTTTAAAAAAAAAATGGTTTTTCATTTGTATTTTAAAAATTATAGTCATTTGTTTTCTACGTTCTACGACAATAGACGGGCGGGGTCGCGCGGGCGTTATGACACGACGTCGGTGCCCCATCAGAACCTCGTCTGAAAGTGAAGGTACGCCGGACATCTCGGGTTACTATGAGTCCTACCCACTGCCACTTCAACTTACAGATCACCGGGCTATGTCGGTAACTTTCGTACGTCTACGAATTCGATCTCGTAGTGTAACTTGCTGCTATGCTCTATGCTGATAGATAGCCCTCAGCATAGAAATCCACTTTCTTTTACTGTGGCTGAATACACGGGACCCATTTAGTAGCTAAAATAAATTAAAAAAGAACCTCTGTAACTGTGCTATAGAACAAAACGAGTTTTTTTTTTTTTTTTTTTTTTTTTTCATTCAACCTGGCAACAATAACGGTACGAAACACGTATACGGCTTGTAATAATAACTTAGGTATTTGCGCACTGTGGCGGTTATTAAAAATTTTTAATTTAAAGACACTACAGGTTCGCCATTTCCAGGAAATCCCGAGTACAGAGACACAGTGCACATATTTATGCATTCGTGGTATTTATCCCACAGTCTTTTGTCCGGAAAGGATAATTTCGTTCGCTTGTTTAGAGAGTCATTTGACTCGCTTTTATTGTAATATAAATAAGACGCGTATTTGCATAAATTTAATTTAGAATTGTCCACCAATTTAGTTCTTTGATGTGACAAAGGGAATTTTAGTCTTTGACAGTTCATCCGGTTGTAATATCCCACCCTGTTAGAAAAAGCAATAGTAAATTAAACATTATTTGACGACACGTTTGGTCCAGTGGCCAGTAAACGTAGCTGGTAACCAAACGGGTAACGGGTTCGAATCCCGCTAGGGGCAAATGGTAAAATGGAGTAATGGTTATTTTGTATTTATATGTAATATGTCTGTAATAAAAAAAGAAATGTATGTAGTATATCAATAGTCTGGTATCCATAATACAAGCATTAGTTTCTTAATGTAGAACTAGATATTGTGTGGAACATGTGAAGATATTTATTTAATTATTTTTATATAAAGTATGTAAATGATTATTATTATATAAAGTACAGTACGAAACATGTGCGGTTTCTATTTAAATCTATTTAATATATTTTTTTTGTAACAATATATTTTGCTAAGTATTGTTTGTTAAAATATAACAGAAAATGTCATAAGTTCGTAAAGTAATACTGTATCAAAATTTAAATTAAAAACACATAGGTAAACGACATAGTACTTAATATGAAAATTAATAAGAAAATTAAAAGATCAATATTATATGTCACTAAATTTATAAGATATTTAGCTATTAGCAGTAAAGCTCTCAGGTGGACTTTCATCGTTGTTTAAGAGAACATAGACACTTTCTTTATTATGCCTCATTAAAATTTCCCTTTTTAAAAGATCGACACTTTACACAAGGTCTCAAATATCTATTTTATCTGCCTTAATGTGCGACCTTAGTGTTCCTTTAGCCTTTATTTCGTCCCCTTCATGGTACGTTTCCCTTTATGTTTCAACATTGTTGTTAAAGCGATCAAAAATTGTTTTTCGTTCTCACAAGAATAAACTATTGCTTAGTTACAAAACATTTAATATGTCCACAAAACTTTACCCCAACATCCCAAATATGTTAAATCTTTGTTGAATCTAACAAATAATTATCACGGTTTGGTATTGTTTGAAACTGCCTTTGAAATTTCGCTTCTCAGATTTATCATTATAGAAGCATAATATTTTACCAATCTATACTAATATTATAAAGAGGAAAGATTTGTTTGTTTGTATAGAATAGGCTCCGAAACCACTGGACCGATTTGAAAAAATCTATTACCATTAGAAGCCGACATTATCCGTGATGAACATAGGCTACTTTTTACCGCGGGAAAATGCTTCATTCCTACGGGAAAACGGGTAATAGGACAACGGGTAGTAAGAATTATCCTTGCGTACTTATCTTTTTCACATAACTTCTAAACGGCTGAACCGATTGGGTTGAAATTTTATATGGGTATTTCGATGATTTCCTGGATGATTTAAAAATACAATTGGACCCGGTAGGTGGCGCTGCTGTTGGTATGTCAACTACTAAACGGCTTGACCGATTGGGTTGAAATTTTGTATGTGTATTTCCATGATTTCACAGACACGAATGTATTATATTTTATAAAGTAACGCGGACGAAGTCGCGTGCAACAGCTAGTATAAAAATATATTGAAACATTATGAGAAATACTTTTGTTTTATCACTATAACTAGCGACCCGCCCCTGGCGTCACACGGGTGCAATTATTTTCTTCAATTTATATACACAAAATTTCCTCGTTTATTGCTTTTTTTACTTGTGAAAAAGGTATCAAAATCCGTTCGGTAGTATCCCCAGACTTCTGCAAATTCTTTCTGCAAATTATACACACAAACCTTCCTTGTTTATTGCTCTTTCTAATAGTCAAAACAAAAAAATATGTTGAGTGGTTTAAAAGAAGCTAGCGGAGAGTAGACAGAGGCGGACGGCGACTTTTATTTTATAACTATAGCTGGCGCCCGCGACTTCATCCGCGTTGAAAAAGAAAAAGCAGTCTATTCTGTGTCCCGTACGTCTAAATGTTTATCTACCAAGTTTCGTGAAAATCAGTTAACTCGTTTAAGAGTTATGGACGAACATATACATACAGAAAAAAAAAATCTAAAAATGGTCAATTTAGTTTCAGTATCATGTATAGAGCCTATAAACACGATATCTCTGAAAACAAAATGACTTACTCTAAAAATTTATTATTAGTAATTGATTGATGAAGTGTTGATGATATATGTATATTATGTATAGATTAGATACCTAAGTAGTCGCCAATGTTACTGACAAATTGCTCTCACAAATTCACCGTTTTATCTTAGACAAAGTAAGCAAAAGTAAAAATAAATAAACAATTACCGACCTAACTTAGTGAAAAGGAAATTAATTGGTTTTACGTCTTAAAGAAACTGCCTTCCGGTGGTGAGCCGGTGCGTACAATAATTATTCATGTAATTATTCCAATAGAAAACAACTTGGTCAAAATTTATTAACTTTAAGTGAATTAACTTAATAACTTTAATACCTAGAAGCGATATGCCCACTGAAAACAAATTTGTTCGACAGTTTATTAAGTTGTAACCTTCTTCAGCTAAACTTTCTTAAGGTTCAACTGTAGGTTTAAAATGCTTACACAGTCCTCTAACTGTGTCCAGCAGCTGAAGCCTTAAAATTTGTCAGCAAACTGATTGATTTTCAATTGACCATTGTCACTAAAACATGAAAATAACTGCCTCAACAACGACTCCATTTAATTAAATATTTTTATTTATTTAAGGGATTCACATAGGCAAATGACATTGACGATTTGATCTTCAACAATTATAGAGCTTAACGCTCTATATATTTCAAACTAATTCCGCTGACAATTGTGTTTTATTTTGTATTTACCATGAAAACAATATTTTAAAAAATACATTTTTTTTATTGACATTAACTGACTTTTTAATCGGACTTATTATAAGCAGTTTTCGAAACAATTTTCAATATAAGTCAAATTCTTCGTACTTTTATTGTGGGGTTTCTATTACTTCGATGGAAATTCTATACAATACAAATTGTTCTTCACATGTTTAAGTATTACATATATTTTTTTCAAACCAATTGCGTTGACACTTTCTTGTAAAATCTTTATTTTTTATAATGCATAAAATTATTCAAAGTAAACTTGAATAAAAAAAAAATTCTTCTTAGTTCATAGTGAAGTTCTAAAAGCAATGCGACGTCGCCAACTGTCCACCCCGCCACCCCAACTTGTTGGAATTCTCCTTACAGGGTTGCATATAAAACGACCTGCTTTACAATAGACGCGAGAAACTTCCAACAAATGTAAAGAGGGACGTATTGTTTTTATTGTAAGAACAAACAGATATTCAGTACAAATGCGGACGCAGTGAATTTGTAAAAGAAGGAATACAGACTGACTTGTATTTTCTATAGTTCAAGGGACACTAGTTGCGATTATAAAAGAAATTCCTACATCTATCTAAATATCCTTATATATTTTAAAAATACAGTCCTCCGCCGCGTCTGTCTGTTTGTCTGTTCGTGATAAACTCAAAAACTACTGCACCGATTTTCATGCTGTTTTCACCAATGGATAGAGTGGTTCTCGAGAAAGGTTTTCGAATATAATTTACATAGTTGAAGTCGCGGGCAGCAGCTAGTATAATATATAAAAATCGATGTAAGTATGATTTGTCCGCTCAACCGATTTAGGTTCAGTTTTTCAGGTTTTTGCTCATATCGCGAATATCTGTACGAATAGCATTATGATTACTTCTGCCAAAAGTTTGTAGATAATTTTTTCCACAGATTTGGGTATATACATTTTTACTGCTTTATGTGTAAGTTAACGATGCTATTGTTGGTAATTATATTCAGATTTTATTCTTTCTAATTGCTCTATAACCACCAGTAAATATTTCTTGTTAAGCCAGGAAGGAAAATGGAAAGTGGAAACCAAGATATTTTCCATAACGTAACGTATAACTGTACAACAATTTTCAAAACTTGGTACACGAATTATTTTCCCTGATTGCCCATATTCGGCTTAATTTGACTGTACTATTATATTATCTAAACAGTAAGGAATTTCACGGAATCTACGCTATATCCTTTGCCTACGACATTCAACTTTGAAGTACACTACACATAAAGATTTTATCAACGTCAACTATTTCAATAAGCAACTCGTAGCTCAGGTAGATAATACTTCAAGTAACATAATATTAGAAACGCGTAGGTAATATTGTGGGGAGTACATTTGATCGAAGTATTATTTAGTTTGGAAACTCTTACAAAGTTTATGGGCGCCTAATATAATAAGCCTAATATATTGACACATATCTAAACTTGTAGACAAAGTAGAGTCTGTTGTTTGTCAAACCAATTTTGTTGTTAAAGCAGTTTTTATATATATTATACTAGCTGGCGCCCGCGACTTCGTCCGCGTTGAAAAAGAAAAAATGTAGTATCCCGTGTCCTGTCTAAATTTATACAGACTTTTGGGAAGATCTCGTACATTATTATATTTTTATGACGAATCTACTGTTAAATTAAGCGAAGTCTGGACTAGTTAAGATGTTAATTGATGTCCTTGTTGTATTTTCCTAACTTCCTTACATAATTAATAATGGTCTGTATGTATGTTCGCGATCATGTCAAAAACTACTGAACAAATTAAAATGCGGTTTCACTCACGGATAGAGCGTTAAACGAGTAAGATTTTTATATATAACTAGCTGGTGCCCGCGACTTCGTCCGCGTTAAAAAAGAAATAAGTAGCATATCCTGTGTCCTGTACGTCTAAATGTTTATCTACCAAATTTCACGAAAATCAGTTAATTCGTTTAACATACATATACATACAATACCTACGCTTACAGATTTTATTATTAGTGTTGACTTATTTAAATTGAATAAAAGCTACATACAATAAATTATAAAAAAATATAAAAATAAAAAGTAGTCTAAATTAAGTATTAAAATAAATAAAATGGACTTGTCTATTTCTCTGCCGAAAGCGAGGAGAACTCATTCGCCAACAAAAACCGCTGTCACATTTAAAGTGGAAGTTAGCCGTTGTTATGGCAGCCGAATTAATATAAGACTGAAGCCACAGCAAAGCAAATTTCAGCAGTTTCCAATAAACTATTCAATTGAAACGATTCCTTCAATACTTTTGAGAGTTAAAACTCTTTCCCGAAGGGAATCTTGCTTGCTACCTACTCTTTTAGTTAATGTGTAACTAGTTTCGCTTTCGGGAATTGGAATCACTTAGATCTAACCCTTTAAGGTAGATTGCTTTATTTGATGTTTATTTCCCAAAGCGCCAAATTTACCTGTGACATATTTGGGTATTTGGCTTTAGTATAGGTAGTATTTTATACGCATATTATGTAACATCTTAAAAGTATAGCAGAACTTTTTGACGGGTGATTATTTCCTTTCTGAATGACTTGTTTGAATGGTATTGTTGGACTAGTTATCATGACATTTGTGTATATTCTGGGAACCGATATGATATTTGCTTATCTATACTATTGTGTACCAGCTATGCTCCAACCTATCTGCTGACCTTTACATTAAAAATAATCTGTAATTGTTAAAATATATGAATTCATCGTTAGATAGAACCTAACAATGTCATTATAGATCCTAAAAGACCGATCGTTTAAAACATTTAAATGTGGAATTAGGCAAAATTATACACTTATTATTATACAATTAAAATGATTGTAATGGGAATAAGTGCCTAAAAATTTGAGTAGGTACACTATGAATGTTTAATAAGACTACTTATTTCTATTATTGTGGGAGGCTACAGCTGTAACAAGGCGGTCAAAGGATATTTTTTTCATTGCGTCAAACCCACCCTCCACGTAACATTATAGAATGATTATAGACGAAAACATGTTTGTTGCTATTTGTTTAGGTTAGGTGGAACTAGACTAGTCTTACTACAAATTTCGCCTTGTCTAACAAGTGCAAGTGCACTTTTAACTATACTTTTGCAAGTGTCGATTAGAAAATAAACGAAATCTCATGATATTCGGTAGAGTAGTTAAGATGTAAAAGCGTTACAAACAATGAAGCTCAAAATCGCATTTATAATAATACTAGCGACCCGCTTTCGGCTTTGCATTGGTGTAATATTTACATCAATACTAATAATCTGTA
The DNA here is from genome assembly GCA_918317495.1 of Synanthedon vespiformis. Classification (NCBI taxonomy): domain Eukaryota; kingdom Metazoa; phylum Arthropoda; class Insecta; order Lepidoptera; family Sesiidae; genus Synanthedon; species Synanthedon vespiformis. The sequence continues at coordinate 7,374,654 of OU906966.1, read as the reverse complement.
AGTGTATGTATGTATGTATGTATGTATGTATGTATGTATGTATGTTCCTCCATAACTCTTAAACTAATTAATTGATTTTCGTGAAGCTTGGTAGATAAACATTTAGACGTACGGGACACAGGAAGGCTACTTTTTCTTTTTCAACACGGACGAAGTCACGGGCACTAACAAGTTATATACAAAAATCTTACTCGTTTAACGCTCTATCCGTGAGTGAAAACTGCATTTTAATTTGTTCAGTAGTTTTTGACATGATCACGAACATACATACAGACCATTATTAATTATGTAAGGAAGTTAGGATAAAATATATGGAAAGACAACAAGGACATCGATTAACATCTTAACTAGTCCAGACTTCGCTTAATTTAACAGTAGATTCGTCATAAAAATATAATAATGTACGAGATCTTCCCAAAAGTCTGTATACAATTTTTCACTGTCAAATCATAAATTAAGATTCTTTATGGAGGTTGACATTTTATCAAAGTGTCTTCATCTTCGCGCGAAGACATTTTTTATTGTTAAATATATCAACCGTTTATTCCACCACAAAGATGTCTTTGTCCTTTTTTTGTGTACAATTATTAACTTTCTATTGTTGAAGTGTTGATGTATTTTTTCAATATACATCTACATACCAAGGTAGTCTGTAACTCTGTAACAATGCATCCTTTGAATAGTCTATCAATTGAATTGCTAATGACTTGTAATACTTTCTTATGCAATGATTTTTGGAGTTTAAAGAGTCGATTTTCATTTAATAAGCCGTATGAAAATTTGTGGCAATAAAATCAAAATTGTCACACTGTAGGATGCGTTACGCGTTAGTTTTAATTTTAGAATATCACCGAAGTTTCAGAGATATTGCGCCATCTACACAATATCACTGAAACTATAGAATATATTACGTAATAATACATCCTTGCGAAAACTAGATGGCACCGGTAATCATTCGTTCCTCATTTATTTCCTTTCTTCACTTTCTTTTGTTTCTCCGAGTGAAGTTAAAAGCTTGTTAGCTTGTAAATATATGTGATAAAACATTGATTTCCATGAAAACTGATTTCATTTTAACATGACTGTCTAGTTAATGTATAAGTTCAGCACAAACTTAACTTAAACTTAACTTAAACTTAACTTAAACTTGACTTAAACTTGACTTAAACTTGACTTAAACTTGACTTAAACTTGACTTAAACTTGACTTAAACTTAACTTAACTTAAACTTAACTTAAAAAATTAATACTCACCTGTTAACTGAAATTATAAATGTAATGGACTGTGTATTAAATTTTATTTTATATTTAATGAACAGTTCGTTCCAACATTTCCATCTTACGATACGGTTATGATGTGATCCAGTCGCGTTGAATGAAAGAAAATGGATGATTCCGTTCCGGACATTTTCGCTTCTATTTCTATCCTACATTTTATTCACAGAAGCACATAAGCTGATGTGTTTCGGTGAGTGAATCGAGCAAAGATCTTATAACGGTAGTAATTCTACATCTATGGAATCGAGGATGCCAGAGCCCATTTTCCATACACTACAATTCCCTTATCCTTTATGCTACGAAGGTCGCAATAGGCAGCACTTGCAATAAGCTTCAAGAAACAGTATTTTAACCTATTTTATTATTGAAAGAACTAAATATGTGTGTCACACTGCGCCTTGACGTTGGCTGCAAATAGAATCTGCTTACAAACGTCTAGTGTCCACTTGAATTGCGTTCACTGAATTTTAATACGTACTTATTGGAAAAGTTTCACTTTACATGTCGTAACTATACTTATGTATTCTACTTGTCTTCTCAATGTGATAGTGTGGTAAAATCGATGGCTTCGTTATGAAAGAACAGTTACTCGTAAGTATAGCACCCTATGGGCAGAACTTTCTAAAACTCGTATGGGCAGAACTCCCTATCCATTCCGGTGGCACTCACTCACCGAAACATAACAGCACGCGTGCTGTTATTTCACTATTCACTAACAGTCGGGCTGCCCGAATGTCTGACTGCCAAAAATTATGCGTACACGTTGTCTGAAACACCAGAAAGGACATAGGGTACCTTTCATCGTTTAATTGAATCGGGCACAAGCTAAGTATAGAAACAAATATTGAGCTTTTGTATAGCTTTTTCACCAAAACACGTGCTGTTATAATAAATATTCGGCTTTGGTATTACATTTTCATCGAAACACAAAAGTACACGTGCTGTTATAATAAATATTCGGCTTTGTATTACATTTTCATCGAAACACAAAAGTACACGTGCTGTTATAATAAATATTTGGCTTCGGTATTACATTTTCATCGAAACACAAAAGCACCGTGCTGTTATAACAAATATTGTGCTTCGGTGTTCCTTTCTCGACAAAACACAACAGCACACGTGCTGTTGTATCAGTGTGGTTGTCTGTAAAGGAGTGGTTACTGTTGCGCGACAGGCAACCAATTAATTAACTGTTATTTTGGATGTAAAAGTTTCTCAGAACTTTTCGATTCAAGTTCGAGTGAATAGACATCTTCTGGGTGAGCTCGCTTCATAGCCTTATCTTTGCTACACAGGTGGATGTTGGCCAAGAGCAAACCCATCTCTAATAAAAAAAAAATTACATTCTACAATAGTATCGCTTTTGACAGACTATAACTTTTTTTAACAAAAAACAAACGGAGGCAGTCAGGAGGACTGCCGACAGAAGTGAAAACTTAAAACTGAGTGTCCAACGTAAACACATACAATGTGTTGGAGTGATCGCGTACGTAGACAGCTGCGCGAGGCTAACTGTGAGCATTAGCATGTTGCTGACGCGAACGGCGCGAACCGATACTTTTTTTCTCTACCCAAAGGCGTATAACGCGGCTATAGAAGTTTACACTTCAAAAAAACCGACTTCAAACCGTTTTCTCATTGATGCCATTGTCAGAACTGGACTAAATTGAAATGGGACCACACGGGAAGCGCCATTTTTCAAATAAAAAAAGAATCATCAAAATCGTTTCACCCAGTCGTAAGTTATGAGGTAACAAACATTAAAAAAAATACAGTCGAACTGAGAACCTCTCCTTTTTTAGAAGTCTGTTGAAAAGCTAAATAAAGCTGAATGTTATCAAACAAGTACAGGTCATGCACGAGAGTTATTTAGTCAGAGCAGCATGTCCAGGCAGGATTAACCGGGATTACCCGGGTTCAAAAGCGGGGATTAAATTAAATCCGGACCATAGTCCGGCTATATACGATACTTATTTTATGGTGTATTTGCGTTAGAGATAACCTTAATGTTAACATTAACAGTTTAGCACTGTTGTCGTGTGGTTTTAGAAGTACGGTCCTTGATAAAATGGCTTCGCTTGTAAAATAATTTTAAGTTACAGTTCGCTAGAATAGTTTAGAATTAGTTTTAAGTACAAACTTACTTTTAGTACCTTACCATTCAGTACATCTAATACATTATGAATCGACTTTGGAGTAAAAATTATCTATACTTAATATTATAAAGTGAGAAGATTTGTATATACATATTTGTAAGGAAGAAACTCAAAAACTAATGAACCAATTTTAAAAATAAAATAGAGATGAAAAAAGTCTACGAAACATTATAGAAAAAAAATCAAAAATAATTCAAAATATTATAAAATGAGCAAGCGTTCCATTAAAAAAACTACCTAAAACGAATTTTCTCGAAGATAAGACCCTAACAGATCTATTTCTAGACCTAACAACCCCTAACCCTAGATTTTCGTCAAAATCGTTAGAGCCGTTTGTTAAATCGTCGTGACATACAACTTGTATGCCACGACTTCTTGTAGTTTGTAGTTTGAGGAATTCTTGTAGATCTACAAGAATTCCTCGTTTAGTATTATAGGATTACTGTGTCCTTTTATAATTTGTCAACAGTGGTGTCGGTTACATTACGGTTACACGGTTAGCCATGCCCAACGCGCCTTAAAAAGTTTTCACTTCAAAAATTCAATTCGCTCATGAAATCAAAAACTCTGTTCTTGAAGTTCAACCAGGATTTGAACATTCACTTTGATTATTAAGATTGTGAAAACAGGGTTTTAAAGTTTCCCATTTTAATGTTAGAAGTTGCCAATTATGTAATTGGATGTGCAAGATTTGATATAGCAAGTCATTAGCGGGAGTCGGGAGTACGCAACATGTGTCTGACGAGTTGTAATTAAAGATAAGAGATACTGAGCTGACACGAAACATTAATGTTACCATAATTGGGTGCCTTTATTTAAAAAGCCATTTTAAAAAAAAGGCACTATAGGTCTAGATAATTAATTTTATTGGTGACATCATTATCTTAACTTTTTTTGTAATTTAAATATGCATTTAAGTATTTTTTTAGGCACTATAGGTCTAGTAATTATTGGCGACATCATTATCTTAACTTTTTTTGTAATTTAAATATGCACTTAAGTATTTTTTAGGCACTATAGGTCTAGTAATTATTGGCGACATCATTATCTTAACTTTTTTTGTAATTTAAATATGCACTTAAGTATCTTTTAGGCACTATAGGTCTAGTAATTATTGGCGACATCATTATCTTAACTTTTTTTGTAATTTAAATATGCACTTAAGTATTTTTTAGGCACTATAGGTCTAGTAATTATTGGCGACATCATTATCTTAACTTTTTTTGTAATTTAAATATGCACTTAAGTATCTTTTAGGCACTATAGGTCTAGTAATTTTTGGCGACATCATTATCTTAACTTTTTTTGTAATTTAAATATGCACTTAAGTATTTTTTAGGCACTATAGGTCTAGTTATTATTGGCGACATCATTATCTTAACTTTTTTTGTAATTTAAATATGCACTTAAGTATCTTTTAGGCACTATAGGTCTAGTAATTTTTGGCGACATCATTATCTTAACTTTTTTTGTAATTTAAATATGCACTTAAGTATTTTTTTTTTACATTTTTAACTAAAAAAAAATTAATACTATTATCTTCTTCTTCTTTGTCGTCTACACTCTTGACAGAGTGGTCGTGGTCATCAATTCAGGTGTTGGTGGCAAGCTTAACAACACGCCGCCACTCCTCCCTGATGGCCGCCTTTCTTGTACATTCTTGCAGTGATGACGACCCACTACCTGGGGTACCCTGGTCTGTCCATCTACTTACTATTATAGTATCCATTAAACCATTATAAAAATCCATCCATTAAAAAAAGAATTATCAAAATCGGACTACTCGGTAAAAAGTTATGTGTGGTTATACGCTACAATCAGTGAGTGAACAATCAATCATCCCCTGTTTTCTTACCCTTAGGGTTGGAATTTTTTTTCCAAATTTAAATGGGACCCTATTGGGGTTAAACCCTTTCAAATACAAGAAGAATTATCAAAATCGAACTACTCTGTAAAAAGTTATGGGTGATCATACATAAAAATACATAAAAAAAACGAATTGAGAACCTCCTCCGTTTTTGTTTTTTCGTTTTCGTCGGTTGAATTAACGAAACACAAAGGAAACCGCAATATTTAGAGCTAACATAGTTTCCTCTACTCCCGATTCTGAATGATAACGGTCCATTTGATCGTCCCACGCAATCAAGACCAGTGTATCAGAACGTCCACCGTTTTCATTCCAAACTTGATTTGATTCCCGATAACTACAAACAGTGACCCTTTTAAATTTAAACATTGCCCAACCACTTGTGTTTACCTTGCGGACCTCTTTTAATAATGATATTGATTTGTCCGACCCCATATATTTGTTTGAATTTTCAAATATATTATAAACTAGCTGCACGCTCCCGGCTTCGCCCGGAGTCAAAATAAAAACTATCCTATCTTTTAAGTTGGACCAAATTACAATTTATCAAAATAGGTTCAGTAGTTGAGGAGTTCATTGCGGCGTGCAATATTTATATATAAAAGTCTTCCCCATTTATCCCGTTTTCCATACATGAAAACCGAATCAAAATCGATTCACCCATTCTCGAGTTTTTAAAGCATTTACTTATTAACATTTGTATATGTTTTTACATTTTGGTCTTTCAATAAATTACTTTGCCTATTCGTTTTTATTTCGCTAATTTAAACAAAATAATTTGGATTTTTTTCTATAACAAATACACACAATATCTTTATATACAAGCAAGTGGCAAAGGAATTAGCACACATGCTTTTATTTCACAGCGGTCTTTTGTAAAGAAGACTAACCACTAGGTTACTGACGTTAATGTTTATTTTTAAATCTGAAAAAACTTTAATCGATTTTTATTTTATCAATCGACAAATTGTTTTTGTAGTTAACAAAAGTTGACTGTATTCTGAATTCATTAGAGATATTTCATACATTCATACCACAATAAAATTAGCCGTTGAGTACCTCGCTATATCGGTTTAAAAACACGGTTAACCCAAACGTACAATACAAACATCTCTAAACCTCACATTCAGAATAGTCGTGAAACAATTAGTGTACTCGTACAGACAATAGATAGGGGCTTACCTCGTTAAGGTCTAGAAAACATATCAATAATAGTATAATTGACCTTTGAAATTCCTTCAGGCGTTTTACAAAGCTTCATAATACAATAAACTTCAGATAACTCGCTAAACAATGTAGCGTTTATTAAATTGTTAAATTCTTAATTAGCTGTTTAATTAAGAATTTAAAAGTTATTCCTTTAAAGTGAGCTTATACAAATATAAACATCTTAACAGAACGTTTGTAGTTTCTAGATAATATTATGGAATTTGTATTAAACTTAGAAAACTTAATCCATTCGTATTCGTCATATTTTATAACCCTTGGGTTACATTCAGGGTGAACTTGCTCCATCATAGGCCTCACCCTTGCTTCACAGCTGGTTGTTGGCCAAGAGCAAACCCATCTATTACACTTAATATCGTTTTCTTTACAGAATGCTGTACCTATCACTCCCCATTTGCTTCCTGGTGATTGGCAGCGCCCTCTGCGCACCCGAGACCGTTCGAGGGGACCATGACAGCCATGAACCTCAAGATATGTCTGAACACCATGACTCCCAGAATCACGTTGCACCATTAGAGAAGAGGTCCCCACACTACGACTTCGGTTTGGGAAAGAGGGCATACAGCTATGTATCCGAGTACAAGAGGTTACCCGTGTACAACTTTGGACTTGGAAAGAGGTAACTTTGAGGATTTTTCTTTGTAAAGGTTGCGATTTTTTTATGTAAAGGTTGCATTTTTTAAGTAAAGGTCGACATTTTTATGTAAAGGTTGCAATTTTTTATGTAAAGGTTGACACTTTTATGTAAAGGTTGTCATTTTTATGTAAAGCTTGCATTTTTTATGTAAATGTTGACATTTTTATGTAAAGGTTGTCATTTTTATGTAAAGGTTGACATTTTTATGTAGAGGGCGCAATTTTTTATGTAAAGGTTGACATTTTTATGTAGAGGAAGCAATTTTTTTATGTAAAGGTTGTAATTTTTTATTTAGAGGATGCAATTTTTAAGGTAGAGGTTGACATTTTTATGTAGAGGTTGCCATTTTTTATGTTATTTAGGTTTAAATATTCCAATTGCTTGTTATTCAGGTCGCGGCCATATTCTTTTGGTCTTGGCAAGCGTTCGGTGGAGGAGAGTCAGTCCGATGAGGACTTAGATAATGATTTCGATCAGGCGACTCTAGCTGAATTATTAGAGCAGTACGACGATACTCCAGGTGAGTTAACACAAAATAATCAATATGAAACAATGCATTTAAGACATACGCAGTGGCAAAATTTATAGTTATTATCAGTACATATTATAAAAGAAAGTCCTCCGCCGCGTCTGACTGTCTGTCTGTATGTTCGTGATAAACTCAAAAACTACTGCACCGATTTTCATGGATAGAGTGGTTCTCGAGGATGGTTTTAGTATATAATTTACATAGATACGCGGGTAAAAGATTCTACATGTCGGGAATCAAAAGGGTATATTTTTAATTTATTAAATACCACTTACGCGACTTCGCCCGCGTAAATTTATAAAATATAGCCAATGTTATTCGCTAATATTGTAGCTTTCTATAGGTGAAAGAATTTTCGAAATTGGTCCCGCAGTTTTTGAGTTTACGCGGACGAAGTCGCATGCCACAGCTAGTCAATACTAATAATAAATCTGTGTAAGTGTAGGTATTATATATGTGTATGTTCCTCCATAACTTTTAAACGATTTAACTGATTTTCATGAAACTTGGTAGATAAACATTAATTTAGACGTACGGGACACATTATATCCTACTTTTTCTTTTTCAACGCGGACGAAGTCGCGGGCACCAGTTAGTATTTTATAAAGTTACCTTGTAACAGCTAAAAGTCGCTTGCAACAGATATGTGCTGAAGGCATTCAAATATTTTGCATAGGTCACTAAATAAAGCTAGATTTTAACAATATTACATTAATTAATTACGTTCACAACATAGTTGCAAATCCCTGTTTACGAAGCATATTGTTTCATATGTTTTTGTGTCTGCACAGTCTAACTAAAATAGAAGTCCATGAGTGAGGGATTAAAACTATTGTTAGTAAACCCAACCACAGCTCGATTTCATTCTGATAATTATAATCTGGTTGTCAAAATGGATCGGGATATTGCGTATTTTGGAACTCCTTGCCGGCTTTTGTGTTTCCGAACTCATAATATACATAACCCAAATATTTTTAAAGTTCGATTGAATAGACTTCCTCATCTTATTCCTCATCTTCGCTTTGACGACACGTTTGGTCTAGTGGCTAATAACCCCAGCTGTTAACCAAACGTCCGCGGATTCGAATCCCGCTAGGGGCAAATGTTTATGTGTTACCATTTTACCTTTTTATCTAAGTCATGGTTGTTTTGTATTTATAATATGTATGTATTTACAAAAAAAGTAATCTATCTACTATATCAACTTCTGGTATCTATAATAAAAGCATTAGTTGGCTTAGTGTGGAACTAAGATGGTACTAAGATGGAACTAAGATGGAACTAAGATGGTACTAAGATGGTACTAAGATGGAACTAAGATGGAACTAAGATGATACTAAGATGGAACTAAGATGGAACTAAGATGGAACTAAGATGGAACTAAGATGGTACTAAGATGGAACTAAGATGGAACTAAGATGGAACTAAGATAGTACTAAGATGGAACTAAGATGGAACTAAGATGGTACTAAGGTGGTACTAAGATGGAACTAAGATGGTACTAAGATGGAACTAAGATGCTGTTTATTGCTGTAGTCTTATATTTGTATTATAATCTCAACTTTTGTCGAGGTTAACGCTATAAAAAGGCTCTACTCATGTCTTGCTAGATAAGTTCACGTCACTCACGAGAATACTGCAATGAGTTTTTTAGCACATTCATATAGGTAAATAAACTAAATATATTATGTATTATTTCAACAAAAACATATTATCACTACGTGAATTTTATTCACTAACTCCCAGCCCGGTCTGTTGACACCAAAATATTTATACGAGGTGGCTTTTGTTAAATTTCCTTTATGCTTTGTTGTATATTGAAATATTGTTTATTTTTTAACTACACTTTCATTGTCTATTTCAAAATGAAATATACTTTCAAGCGATATATTTAAATTTTTCCCAATTAATGACTCTATTGGTAGTTATACCTGAATAAAAAGCTCTACCAATATTAGAAAGAATAAAAAGCTTCCGGTCAGATGCTTGAGACTTAATGCCAAATTGCTTTGAGTCAATAAATTTAAATCTTAATTTTTATTTAATAAAAAATATTCACAAGCTCACACATAATTAATACCAACCAAAACAAATTGTTCATTTATCAAAAAATCACTTTTTTAAAGTCGAAAAATTGCTGCTGTTTCGAAAACAAATGGCGTTCTAAAAGAAAAGAAAACGACGAAATAAACTCTCCAGAAATCGCTTTTTTTATTAAATTACAATTGTGCCAAACTTAAAAATAATAAGGGTCTAATGACCCTTTTTTTTTGTAAAATGAAAATAGTGTAAGTTGCAGGATTACCCCAAAGAATTACCCTTAATCTTAAAACGCTGGGCCAACATTCCCTAATGAACTTTTACTTGTCACTTAGGCGAAGTAGAGTACAATAGATAGTCAAATAAAAGCGTACCTTCTTTTACAGTAACTTAAAAACAAATAGAAACAGCAAATAACTGCATTATACATATATAACTATGAATATGTGCTCGTTTGATATTAAAACCGGTCTGGTGAGCACAGTTTATGGGTGTACTCTATATGTCTGTGCGGTTTTTTCATTTAGAAGGCAGTGTACAAACATTTTTAAGTTAAAATACAACAAATAGATTAATGTGGACTCTTGGTGACTTGTAATCTAAATTTAATGTACAAAGATCAGCGTACTTTGAATGCATTAACTAGCCAGTGCTGTAATGGTTCTATTTTATTTATTTATTTATTTACTAGCTGGTTCCCGCGACTTCGTCCACGTTGAAAAAGAAAAAAGGAGCCTATCCTGTGTCCTGTACGTCTAAATGTTTATCTACCAATTTTCATGAAAATCAGTTAATTCGTTTAAGAGTTATGGAGGAACATACATACATATAATACCTACACTTACAGATTTGTTATTAGTATAGTTCTTGCAACGAATAAAGACTTCTCGGCAAATGTGCGCAGAATTCTATTTTTAGTTCTTTGAGGGGCCAGAGGAGCGTGAGGGGCGGGTGCGCGTCGGTGTGCCGACACGTTATTGGTAAACTCAGTCGCTCTTCCCCTCCCGCACTTCGTTCGCGCGTCTCGATTCTCTTGGGTACTGTTGCGTATAGATTGTTTTATCGTATTACTAATACGTCATGGTGAATAAATACCTAAAAAAACGTTCTTCTTCGACATAGCACGATGATTTTATGGAAGGGATATCAACACTGCCTGTAATGTTAAGTTAGTGAGGTGAAAAATTACGAAATAAAAAAAATCCTTAGTGTACGCAATTGTACACATGCGCCGATTGCCTCCACAAGTGTCGCCTTCAAACCTTAATATAATAATTCACCTATATTGATGAGTGATTGATGTTTCCTTTACAGTATACGAAGTGAAACGCGCCCGCCCTTACAGCTTTGGTCTTGGCAAGCGATCGACCGATGAAGACATTTCTGAAGAAAAACGCGCCAGGATGTACGACTTTGGACTCGGAAAACGGTTACCTTTGTACAATTTTGGCCTTGGCAAACGAGCTAGAAACTACAACTTTGGCCTAGGAAAGCGTTTGAGCAGCAAATTCAACTTTGGCCTAGGCAAAAGGGAAAGGGACGTCCGTAGATTCAATTTCGGTTTAGGCAAAAGGTCAGCGGAAGGCGAACTGATTGACGAAAGCGACAATTATGATTTGTAAATTATTATTTCATTATAAATGTTCAATATCTTTATGGAAATTTGCGTGGTTTTATATCTAAATATTTTAATTGTTTTAAATTGATTTATACATTTATAGAACAACATATTATTATTATTATGTTATTATGTTTTAATATCAACTTAATAAATAGTGATATATTCAATTCATACTAACATCATTAATTTTTTTTATATCCTGAATTAAATTTAAAATCTTAAAAAAATATATTATTGTTAATTTACTCTAATTTATCACATATTTTACTCTTAATAATCTTTTTTTTTTTTTACAATAAGTATATAAATATTAAAACAATAAATAAACTTAGGCCCAAGCCATTGGTGGTTATTATTATTAAATTTTAATTTTTATTATTAATAATTTTCTTTTATTATTATTTATTTATATTTTTTGTAATTAAAAAAATTTTTTATTTTTAATTGCAATTGAAAAAAAATAATTAATTATTTTTTCTAACTTCTAATAGAAGAAAAATTGATAAACATTTGTATTGGACTGTGTTATACATTATTATTTAGATTTTATAATGCAAATAGATTTCCTTGTGGAAATACCAGCCAATTTTCACAAGTTAATTAGTTAATTTTCACAAGTTAAAAAATAGTTCATTTTTTTTTTTTTTTTTCATAAATAACAACACAGCACACATCCCAAGCAACACAGAATGGCTGAATATTCTTTGAATAAATGCATTTATACAGCCGTTATTCAAGCAATTTGGGCACAAAATAAATTTCTTTAAGCTGTATAGTAGCAATATAATAGCTGAATAGTAGCTGAATAAGCAACAAGAAGCCTATAATAGCCCATAGTGTTATAATAGCCCAATAATCATTCAATACAGCATTTGCCTATCTTGTCAGCTCTAATACCCTTATAACAAAGCTTTAAACTGAATAATTTGTGAATTTCATACTGCCTGGCCTATATGTTGCCTGGGATAGATCTAGTATTACTAACGTTCTAAAATAATCAAAAATGTTGAGTGAAATACACGCAAATTTTTATTTAAAGACTCCATTATTGTAATGTAAGCTCTCGGACTGGTATTAGTACATCTTCAAACACTGTTTATTGAAGAAATATTACGTCATTTATATTAAAAATATTACTTAAAAATAAAATAAGACGCGAATTAACAGAGCGAATATTTTTTTGTGATCTACATTTTAATAATGCAATATTAATTTACGACTTCAATGTTAATTAAAGCTTAATTAATAATAAAAAAAAAATATAATAAATAAACACATTGTCTTAATTTTGTAAAAAATATATTGTTAAACTAATTATATATAAATTAATGAAATCTGTAAGACAGTGTGTCATTGTGAAGTTACGATTCTTGTAATGAACAAGCAATTTTTTTAAAAAAATAATATTTTTTTTTAACTTAAGATTTTTTTTTTTTTTTCAATTTTATCTTTTGTTTTAACTAAGTGTTTAGTCATTTCTAATATTATTTTAATGAGTTATTAATTAATATTAATTTTTTATTATAAACTGTATTATGTCAATCCAGAGAAAAAAAAATACAAATTATCATAACCAGCTTTAATTTCATTTAAGTTTATTAAAACATTAATATAATTTTTACATTAATTTATAATTTTTTTTTTTAATTTATCTTTACATTTTAAAAAACAGTCTAGTCACATTATAATGTAAAAAGTGTTCAAACGAATCGTAGCTACACGATAAATAAAAAAAAAACATAGTTTGTAATCTTCCTTAATTAAGACTAAGTAAATGTGTTGTTTTCAATATACCTAATCATTGAATAAATTATATAAATCATAGTCATATTGCATCATTCAATGGTTATTATTTGTTTTTATTTCAATATCTAGTGTTCCCTATGTACACATTTCCCTAGTACTACTTCAATAGAATAAAAAATCCTTACACAATTATCGGTTTTAGTCGTGGATAGAGTGGTTTTAGTCGAGGAAAATTTTCTATACTAATAATATTATAAAGAGGAAAGATTTTATTGTTAGTTTGTTTGTTTGTATAGAATAGGCTCCGAAACTACTGGACCGATTTGAAAAATTCTTTTACCATTAGAAGCCGACATTATCCGTGATGAACATAGGATACTTTTTACCGCGGGAAAATGCTTCATTCCTACGGGAAAACGGGTAAAAGGACAACGGGTAGTAAGAATTATCCTCCCGTACTTTTTCACATATTACTTCTAAACGGCTGAACCGATTGGGTTGAAATTTTATATGGGTATTTCGATGATTTCCTGGATGATTTAAAAATACAATTGGACCCGGTAGGTGGCGTTGCTGTCGGTATGTCAACTACTAAACGGCTTGACCGATTGGGTTGAAATTTTGTATGTGTATTTCCATGATTTCACAGACACGAATGTATTATATTTTATAAAGTTACGCGAACGAAGTCGCGTGCAACAGCTAGTAGTATATAATTTACAAAGTTATGCGGGCAAAGTCGCGGCAGCAGCTAGTCCTTACTAATATTATAAATGTGAATGTGAGTTTGTTTGTGTCTTTGTTACGCTTTCACGCAAAAACTACTGAACCGATTACCATGAAATTTTGCATACACGTTTTTTGCGACATCAGAAAGGAAATAGGGTACCTTTCATGCAAGAAAAAAGTACTGTTCCCGAGGGATTGTCTAAAACTAAAATATAAAACTGGGCCTACTATCCACGGAGGCGTAACTTCATAGACGCGTATTCGTCATTATACGCTTAGTGTACGGTACGCCTGCTTGCAGCTTCCATACAAAACATTATGTACGCCCCGGCGTATGACATGCGGTACGGCAGGCGTCATGATGCTTGCATGCAGCGACGCGAGCGCGACGTTGCCGCTCCGTCGACAGAGTAGTACGGTTTTGTATGGAAGCTGCAAGCAGGCGTACACTAAGCGTATAATGACGAATACGCGTCTATGAAGTTACGCCTCCGTGGACAGTGTCCTAACTAACGCCTGGCCAATGTTGTTGTAGCAACAAGGCGTCAAGCGTTATAATTGCTTTTATATTTTTAATTTATCATCGCATACTTTGGGTGACTCTTGTTACTTACAAACTCAGGATCTATTGCATTTAAAATTCAGATAAGTTATACGTTGACCCAGCAGACTTTATTATTATTTGTATATTTTTCATAACGACACGTTTGGTCTAGTGGCTAGTAAACCAAACTAGTAGTAGTAGCTGTTACCCAAACTGTCGCGGGTTCGAATCCCGTTAGGGCAACATATTACTGTTGTACCTGAGTCATGGATGTTTATTTCTATTTATAATAATATGTATTGTATGTATTTACAAAAAAAGTAATCTATCTATAGTCGGATTTTTAATTAGATGAACTAAAATGACATTTGGTGGGTTACCATTTTATTGTAATGTAAAAATAGTGTTGTATACTGAGTAATCGAGTACTTAATAGGTAAGAATCGTGATTCAATCTTTTTTCATTTTATAATAAGTTTGTTAGTTGAACTTACTATTTTAATAAGATTTTTAGTTGTGGCTAGCTGTCATTTTAGTCAATTAATAAGGCGGCTGAGTTCCATTATTTTGTTCTCTTCTATAACGTGATTGATACTTACAACTTGACCATAATGATCGAACTCGGTTATAAATGAGTCATTCTACAACACTACGCTTCATGCTTGCAACATTAAAAGAATAAAAGGCCGATTTCAGATGTCATTTTAGTCCATCTAATTAAAAATTCGATTATATGTAGTATATCAACTGTCCGGTATCCATAATACAAGCATTAATTGCTTACTGTGGAGCTAGATGGTGCTGTGTGGAATGTGTGAAGATATTTATTTATTTATTACCTGCATCCACAGGTTTATGTTGATTTCCTCGCCAAAATCCGTTGAGTGGTTTGTTTTAGGAGAGTAAGCAGCCACAAAGGCAGACGCGGAAAGAGACTGCAATATATTCTATGTAAGGTGTTGCAAACAAATTGCATCCTTAATAATATTGCCTCAAAGAACAAATTCAAATAATGGTCAATTATTATTATCCTGCTTCGTAGCTCTGTTAGAATACATTATTGCCAAATTAAATTAATTAATAATAATAAGCCTTGGGGTGAGAGATTTGTATGAAATGTTCGTTTGTCCATTTAGGCTATAGGTTGTGAATAATTAAATAATTCTTGATAAGATACTTTGTTATAATTCGGGTGAAACCAAAGCTCGACCAGTGTATGTTACATATTTCTATACTAATATTATAAAGTACGTTTTTAATGAATACTTAAACACAAAAATTACTGCAAAGATTTTAAAAATTATTTCACCACTAGAAAGCTAGATATCAGCGAGTAACATACGTAGGCTATCTTCTTCTTTAAAAGGCGATGTATGTGTGTATGTTTCCCGTGGACTCCAAAACCACTGAACCTATTTTGAAGAAACTTTCAGACAATCTTCAGATTAGTCCAACGAGTAATCCTGTGAAGTTTGGTAGCGATCGGACGCAGGAGAAGCCAGGAGCGGGTCGCTAGTCAAATATATAAAAGGCTATATTTGTTATGTTCTGTATCTCCAAAATCACTGAACCGATTTTGAAGAAACTTTCAGACAATCTTCAGATTAGTCCAACGAGTAATCCTGTGAAGTTTGGTAGCGATCGGACGCAGGAGAAGCCAGGAGCGGGTCGCTAGTCAAATATATAAAAGGCTATATTTGTTATGTTCTGTATCTCCAAAATCACTGAACCGATTTTGAAGAAACTTTCAGACAATCTTCAGATTAGTCCAACGAGTAATCCTGTGAAGTTTGGTAGCGATCGGATGCAGGAGAAGTCAGGAGCGGGTCGCTAGTCAAATATATAAAAGGCTATGTTTGTTATGTTCTGTATCTCCAAAACCACTGAACCGATTTTGAAGAAACTTTCAGACAATCTTCAGATTAGTCCAGCGAGTAATCCTGTAAAGTAGCGTACAAAGTAGCGTGCAACAACTAGTCTTAAATATATTTTTTATATTAGTATTGCATGGCTGTTTAAGCGATTCCCCCTTGCGGCAATTTTCACAGTACAAAATAAAGGCCCTATTGCATTACTCTCCAAGACGGTTTCTATCCAGATTCCATCTCTAGAACGAATTTCAGTGATGCAAACCCAGGGAAAAACGCAGTATGTCTTGCAATTCAAACTTAACTGTTGTGTTTTTGTAAAACTGAAACCTAATTAGGTTATTTTATGTTCTCAAGTAGCTCGCAATACAAAAATATATTTGTGAAGTACATTAATAGTTATGTAAAATAAAAATTAATACCTAGTTGGATAAACAGGTGTTTTGGATTCTTAAGAGTTAGTTTAAGTAGTTTATTTCTAATCAATCAATCATTTATTTGTAACTTAGTAACATAACAAAGAAAAAAACACAGTAATAAGAAATATATGAGTTACAAGTTACAAATAGGTCCCTACTGGCATCTAATAGGCCAGCACTGATCTGTAATAAATAGGTATATTATTTCTAAAATCACTGTGTGTGTAGCGATGAAATAAAAAAAAATGTTACGTTAAAATAATCACATAAAACCGTAAATCATTTAATAAACTGCGTTTTAATAAATAATTAATTCAGGAGCGGTCTGTTCGCTCGAGATAGAGAATAACTGCCCTCCACTTAGTCGGCTAATAGAGAATTTGAAATTCGCATTTGCGGAACGAAATCACGAAATGTTACCTTCGATAATCCTTGCTAATATTATAAAATGTGAATGTGAGTTCGTTTGCTATGCTTTCACGCAAAAACTACCGAACCGATCCCCATGAAATTTTGCATACATGTTGTCTGGGACACCAGTAATTACATAGGGTACCTTTCAACGTTCAACGCAAAAGGACATAGTTAATAATTTTTTATAAAAAAAAAATTGTAGTTATAAAAAATTAAAATTGGTGTTACAATCTATTCTCACAAAAAAATTACCACAAAAAATTTCATAAAAATCGGTCAGAGGAGTTTTGTTACAAACACTGTGACACGAGAATTTTAAATACTAATAATAAATCTGTAAGTGTAGGTATTGTATGTAATGTATCTTCCTCCATAACTCTTAGGCCCTTCTCTCACGGCGCTACTCTCAAGCGATTTGTATTTCATACGCGTATCATACGCGTCGCTCGTGAGTGACCGCCATACATATTTACTGAGTTTCGCACACGATATCAGTCGCACGCTACTGACTTGCTAAGTCGCACGCTACCCGAGTCGTATACGCGTTGCATTACACCATGGCGGCTGAACAAAATTTTAATATTAATTTTATTCAGGAGGTGGAAAATTATCCATGTTTATATTATTTTAATCTGCCAGAAAGATATAACAGCAAAGGCGTGGATTGAGATTGAGAAAAATTCAATTGAAAAATTAATACGGGTGCACCCAGAATCTTGTTTTATATTTTCGTTTGTTCTTGTAACATAAATAGAGAAGAAAATGGTCTTCATCGCTAAGTCACTAGACATCGTCGTACGAATGTTGTTCTTCAAATGCCAGTTAATTTAAAAAAAAAAGAAAATGATATCATATTTATAAAAAAATTAAAAAAAATCCTACATACTAAATGTTATTATAATGTAAATGAATATTTTTTAGATAATATTATTATTTAAATATAAATAATATAAATGTAAATATATTTAATTTAAATAAAATAAAATTCTTTTATATTTATATAAATATTTATAGGCTTATGTATACTTATATGTATATATATGCTTCCTCTCTCCTAGTCCCTAAGTTGCATGCCCAACAGGGTCCATAACACTGATCTAAATTTTTATATTGTAACATCGTTTATACATTATGGTTTGCAATAAAATATTTGAATTTGAATTTGAATTTGGATGATAAAAATTAGTCTCATTTGGGTAGCTCCGTGTGCGGAAGCGAGTAGCATACCAGTAGGCGATCATGGTTTGCATCTCAGTCGCATAGCATTTGAATAGCGCCGTGAGAGAAGGGCCTTAAACGAATTAACTGATTTTCATGAAACTTGGTAGATAAACATTTAGACGTACAGGACACAGGATAGGCTACTTTTTTCTTTTTCAACGCGGACAAAGACGCGGGCGCCAGCTAGTTGTTTACATTGATTTTACTTGACTTTATTTTAGTGTAGTATTTTCAGTTAGTATAGTATTAATTATATTTTATTTTACTTAACCAGTGAAGTATTTTATTATTACAATTTGAGTAAATTAACACAAAAGTGTCGTTTTATTCGTAACGAAAA
The DNA here is from genome assembly GCA_918317495.1 of Synanthedon vespiformis. Classification (NCBI taxonomy): domain Eukaryota; kingdom Metazoa; phylum Arthropoda; class Insecta; order Lepidoptera; family Sesiidae; genus Synanthedon; species Synanthedon vespiformis. The sequence goes on along the minus strand of OU906966.1, from coordinate 7,356,019 downwards.
TTCGTTCTACTGTAAAAAGTGAAATTTTCAGATTGTAGGTATTTTATTTTATAAACAATACAGTAAAATTACATTGTCGCGCTGTTGCAACATTTTGTAATGCCCTCTCTTCCATTTAATCAATTTTATTACTCCATAAATATTTTCAAATTGTTTTACGTTGACATTTACGAAATATGGAACTGTATGGGAACTTTTTTTATTAACAACTAGTTGGTGCCCGCGACTTTGGCCGCGTAACTTTGTTACGCTATGTTACTCGCTGATAATTTAGGTTTCTATAGGTGAAAAAATTTTCAAAATCGGTTAAGTAGTTTTTGTGTTTATTCATTACGAACATATAGATCTTCTGTCTTTTTAAAATTTGTGTAGAATATTACTTAGTAGGACATTTTTTTTTTTTTTTTTTTTTTTTTTTTTTTCAAAAGATAAGTTTTACGGGTGTCTGAGGAACTTTTAGTCATTTTTAAGAGGCGTTTGTAAAGCAAAAGTTTTTTAAAAGTTCACTAACAATTTTAAAACACTTTGAAACTTTAGACGCTTGAGTATATAATGTTACTTGAAATATTTTTCGCCATGAAAAGTGACACTTTTTGTTTACATAATTACAAAATGTAATTACTTTTATATCTATACATTATAATATAAATTTAATATTCGTATGTCCAAAACCGCACCTCACCCAAGGTTATTTGATCACTCTATAGTCTATCTATACGTATAATTTTGCATTTACGTGGTCAGAGATAATAAAAAGGAGTCAGGGTACATTTCACTAAAAAAAAGTACTTAAAAAAATCAAAGAAAAAAAACATAAGAAAAAAAGGCGGACAATGTCGCGGCCCATGGCTAGCTTTTATAACATTTTTCTTAGTTTTAAACATTGATGATTGGACACGTTCTTTTTAATACATATTTTTTGTAAAGCCTTGTGAAATTCAGTAAATTATAACAAAGAAGAATGCGTGAACACATTAAAGCCTGCTCGTTTAGTAAGTTGTAACTTATTTTACTTAAAAGCAACATAAGCTTTTAAAGGGACGCGAGTTATAATCCCACAAGGGTCGTAACCCCATAAGTCTTCATCTATGAACCGCTCTACTCAATAGGCAACATGTTATTTCTAAAACAATTTATTTTAAGTCTCAAAAGATAAATATAACCTTAAATAAAAGACAATGCCGATAAGAGCCGAAATGTGCGTGTTAATATCATTCTTAGTACTTAGTGGCAGACACTGCACAATCGTGAAAATAGCATTTGACAACACATTTGGTCTAGTGGCCAGTGAAACTAGCTGTTAACCCAACGGTCGCGGGTTCGAATCGCGCTAGGGACAAATGCTTGTGTTAACATTTTTCCTTTGTACCTGAGTCATAGATGTTTGTATTTATAATATGTATGTATTTACAACAAGTAATCTATGTATTATATAAACTGTCTGGTATCCATAATACAAGCACTAGCTGCTTAGTGTCGAACTAGATGGTGCTGTGTGTAATGTGTGAAAATATTTATTTGTGCTATTGTGTTTCGGTGAGTGATTAAAGTGTATTTCTCTATATATTTTTCTAATTTCGGCGGCGGTAGCCACCTACTATCAAGTGGACCGTCAACCTGTCTGTCCACCACACATACCACAAAAAAATCCAAACTGCTTTTCTAACACCACAGGATCAAATTACATGACGTGACTATAATTGTGCTGTCAAGATTTCCCTTGAGCATGCCAGACCTGTTCTTTTTATTTCTTTAAGTCGCCAGTACACATACATATAGATGTGACGTCCACCACCATGGTACTTACTTAAAAAGTCGCATATATAGATAGATAGACAGATAGAAAACATGTATTTGCATGCACATAATACACACGAATACATATAAAAATAAAAAAAATTACATACATTTTTTCACATAAGATAAAATCTCTTTGAGTGTTATATATAAAATTACTAGCTGCTGCCCGCGACTTCGTACGCGATGATAAATTAAAAATATAAAAGCAATTACAACGTTAGACAACTTGTTGCTATAACACATTGGCCAGGCGTTAGTTACAGTTTTATATTTTAAATAATCCCTCGGGAACATTACTTCTTTCTTGGATGAAAGGTATCCTACGTCCTTTCTGGTGTCCCAGACAACGTGTATGCAAAATTTCAAGGTGATCGGTTCAGTAGTTTTGGCGTGAAAGCGAGACAGACAGACAGAGTTACTTTCGCATTTATAATATTAGTAAGGATAGTAAAGACCACCGTGAAATAACAGCAGGTTTGCTGTTATATTTCGGTGTCTTTTTTTATGTTAGGTCGATAGACAGGCTAAAGGTCCACTTGATGGTAGGTGGCAATCGTCGCCATCGCCTTCCACTCCTTTCCAAATTCAGACCAAAAGAAAAGAAATGTCTTTCAAAAAGACATTTTCAAAGTTGACCCCTCTGGGAATCGAACCAGGTACACATTTTGCATACTTTTAAAGCTAAATTCAAATTCATCTATTTGAGGGCAACTAGACTCATATATAAATTTACATTTTTATACATATAATTATTTATTTATTTATTTATTTTATTTATTTATTTATTTTTAAGGAAAACTTACAGTGATATTTATACATTAATTACTTAATAGCTAAATGACAGAAAAATTATACACCATTTACAAGTTTCCGCATATTGAATCTATATAAAAAATTAAAAATAACCGTTTCAAACCATATACTTATTGGAAACCAACTAACACTAATAAAAAGTACAGATTTTTGAAGGTAATTAAATAAAATATTTGAGAAAAGGAAAAAAATAAAAAAATAAAAAATAAACAAACAAGGCAAAGAGGAAAATAAAGTCTATAATGAAGAACGAGAACCATCTAACCATGATTTTGAGAGTAGCTCTCTTATTATAATCTATACAGTTTCCTATTTCAATAAAATTATTAAAATAAAAGCAAATTGTTTATATTTATAGGTATACTGTATAATAACAGTAATAACATAGTACAACATAAAAGAAAATAAAATAAAAAAATAATAATAATAAAGCGATAACGTGAAACTTATGAAGAAATTAATTACACAGCCTAATAAATTAGTGCGTCGAGACACAAAAGGAAAAAAAATGGCGGTTACAACATTAATTTGCCTATTATGAGGCACGCTGGACGAATAATGAGAATTGTATATAATTTTTTTTTAAAGCCAAAAGGTCGACATTAATTTCAGGACTACTGCAAAAAATTACCTGTTCTATTTATTTTGACATGTACAGTCATAACTTTAAATTAAGAACTCCTAGGCTAAGTTTGCCCTTTGATTTGATTTGAATCTTAATTTCAACCGACTTCCAAAAAGGAAGAGATTCTCAATTCGACTGTATTTTTTTTATGTTTGTTACCTCATAACTTTCGACTGGATGAAACGATTCTGATGATTCTTTTTTTATTTGAAAGCTAGCACTTCCCGTGTGGTCCCATTTCAATTTGGTCCAGTTCTCACAATGGCATCCATGAGAAAAGATCATGAGACGGTATGAAGTCGGTTTGTTTTTCGTTAAAAGAGTTATATTCGGACAAGAGTTGATGGTATCTGTTCCGAGCCACCTGTCAGAGCTAATTATGATATCATCGAACAAATTAGTATAGCTCGTGAAATATTTGTCCATAGGACTGCTGGACCATACTATTACAGTCCTGCCTGCCCGTTGCGACCCTTTATAGTTATTCTATTACTAATATTATAAAGAGCAAACATTTGATTGTTTGTTTGTATAGAATTGGCTCCGAAACTACTGGACCGATTTGAAAAATTCTTTTACCATTAGAAGCCGACATTATCTGTGATGAACATAGGATACTTTTTACCGCGGGAAAATGCTTCATTCCTACGGGAAATCTAAAATAAAAGTAAATACTAGCGGCTTGGCCTGGGAGATAGCGTCATCTATACAAAATACGGTAGATGGCGTTTTATACTTTCCCACGCGGACGAAGTCGCGAGCACCAGCTATTAGTTACTAATATTATAAAGAGGAAAGATTTGATTGTTTGTTAAACTACTGACCTATTTAAAAAATCTTGGAATTCACTGTTGGGAAGCTTTATTATCAGCGAGTACCATAGGCTATATATTTTATAAAGTTACGCGGACGAAGTCGCGTGCAACTGCTAGTCTTATATAACATATTATTTTAAAAAAAAAAGAATACTTCATTTTGGAAATAAAATAAAAAAAGGTATTTTCACTTGAACATTTGGAAGACCCTTTCTATTTGCATAAAACTTTAAGTAATTATACGATTCGGAGTTTCAGGTTTACTAACAGCGTTTAGGCGGAACGCATTAAGTATTACAGCCTAACATAAAAGAACCTTAAAAAGGTAGGTTAGTGATTCGCATAGATGAGATGACTATGGGCTATTCTATCTTAACACTTTTTAACAGTACTTATTTATATAAAAAAGGAGTCATATTTTTAATTTTTTTCAAAGCTTACAAGAAAATATTTCGGCTCTTAAATTTGAAAAATAAAATAACGACTTCGGCGTGTGTACAGACTAAATTTATAACGCTATTTCTCCGTTAAAAAAACTCGTATGGCACATAAAACAATTCATGTATAATTTACATTTTTTTGCAGTTAGTGTCGAGTGTAGTAGCCAAATAAACTTATTTTTTTTGTTAATTAATCTTATGACCGTACAAAGGCGAGTTATTACAAGCACGGGCGTTCAGCGCCAATGAGTTTTAAGTGTATAGAGAAGACACCGCAACCAGATTGTTTGCAACACGAGTTTGAGCCAGCCAACACAAACCATTTTAGTCTAGATAGCGCTACGGGCGACGATACACATGTGTTCTGTGGTCCGTATAAATTTAATTTAAATTAAATATGCCTACATGCGTGTTGAGGTATTGTTTAAGCAACTCAGTAAATACAAATAAAGCCCAAGGAATCACCTTTCACCTGTAAGTACACACTATATATCGATATAACACGCAATTGAATAATATTTTGTCAATTAAGTAGCTAAAAATACGCAGCGGCAGCCATATAGAGAGCGACATGCTATACGAAAGACGTAAGCTTATTGGTCGCGAGAAAACAACACTTTAGTAGCGATCTAGCGCTGCATGTTTGAATCGTATGGTTAGACGGTTAAGGATTGTTGAAGCGCTGCAGCGAAATTTAGTTTTGAAACTTAACTAAAAATAGAACACGACACGACTTTTGTTTGAGATGTCTTCTCTACACTTAAAACTCATTGTTCAGCGCTAAGGAAATAAAAGTCCCAAAATTTTCAGATAAGAAATTGTATTCTATCGAACAACCTTGCATTCTAATTTGGAATTAGAATTGCATGATCTGTGACTCCTTCTCGTTGTGCTCTTTAGTTTACATTACAACCGAATGAATCTGAATGAACATTTTGAAACACACCTCTTTTTGAAACGTCACACAGCACTTTTCAACCAACTTCAGTCAACAATCAACATAAATAGCAGACGCTAACAATCCTTACATAAAGTTACATATTAGCATAGAAGGATGAGGACATTATATCTACATAATTAGCTGCTGCCTGCGACTTAGCCCACGTAACTTTGTACAGTCGGCCGCATAAGTCGATTAACACACTCCAAAATTCAAAACGACTGAACACTCAACTTACTTACTTATTTACTTACTTACTGAAGCTTTTTACGATCGTTTGTACGTGAAGTTTATTTTGTCGTGATAACGATTTATGGCGCGTTGAGTGTTCATTTCTTTTGAACTTTTGAATGTGTTAATCGACTTATGCGGCCGACTGTACATTATAATACTAAAACCTTTCTCGAAAACAGAATGAAAATCGGTGCAGTAGTTTTTGAGTTTATCGCGAACAGACAGACAGAAAGACTTGTTTTATAATAATGTAAGAATATTGGTATTATCAGTAGTTATATCGCTTGTCTAATATAATAGAGCTTGAGAAGAGGATCAAACTGATTAATTTGTATACTTGCAATTGATGAAATAGGTAACTAACAAGTTTGGTATAAACTAACGACCAGGGTAACTTTATAATTTACGTATGGAAGGCATAGATAAGGATTAACTTGCCACTAAAAATAATTGCAGTGATTCAAACTCCTGGTAACAACAGGTGGGTTGTTTATCCGAAGTTAGTTTTGCAAATGGAGGTAATTTCTAAGCTTATACGGTAGAATTAATATTCTAATATCTCCATTTATCCAATTAAACATTTACCCTACGTAATAGAGGAGCCGTTTACTCTTATCCATAACGCACTAAATTACAACTCTATTTTTGTTAATAGGTTCACTATCACGTACTGACTCTAAATGCACAAAATCCTTACAAATTTAGACGGGCCTACAAAATGCTAATAATCTTTATTGTAGATAAATAATTTTTTTTTTTTTTGTACACTAACCGTTTTACGGCAAAAAAATATATAGCCTGTGTAGCTTCCCAACAGTGAAAAATTTGAAAATTTCAAATTCAATGCAAACAAACATACAAACAAATCTTTCTAATATTAGTATAGTTCGTGTAACGAATAAAGACTTCTCGTCAAATGTGCGCAGAACTCTATTTTTCGGTCTTTGAGGGGGCAGAGGAAAGTGAGGGGCGGGTACGCGTCGGTGTGCCGACACGTTATTGGTAGACTCAGTCGCTCTTCCCCTCCCGCACTTCGTTCGCGCGTTTCGAGTCTCATAGGTACTATTGCTTATAGATTGTTTTATCGTATTAGTAAATACATCATGGTGAATAAGTGCCTAAAAAACGTTGTCCTTCGACATCGCAGAATGATTTTATGGAAGGAATATCAACACTGCCTGTAATGTTAAGTTAGTGAGGTGAAAAATTACGAAATAAGAAAAAAAAAAGCATTTTCCTTAGCAATTTTGTGCGCAAATGTACACATGCGCCGATTCCCCCACAAGTGTCGCCTTCAAACCTTAATATAATAATTCACCTATATGCAGGTGTGGGTATATCAAAGTGTAGGTATAAGGTTCTTATAAGTAATTTTTATCTGTCTGTTTCGGCTAAGATTAGATTACGGCGAAGATTCGAAACGGCTGGACCGATTTAGATGGGATTTTCACTGAGAGTTATTGGAGTAAGTTAGAATACTTTTATTTTAGAATATATATTGTCCAGTCCCACGCGTACGCTGCATCTTGGCTAGGGCCTCAGGTTCATCTAGTAATAAATAATTATCTCTCTTCCACTTAACATTTACATCACAGGTGCTCTGGACATTACAAAAGTGCTTTCCAGGAATTTCACTTTCCCACCTACAGGTAATGGACACCAACGCACACAGGACTCGTACGTAATACTTAAATACGTGTAGGTAAATTATATACTTACATAGAGTTGTGAACTAGAACAAAACGTTCAACTCTTGCCAGTCGTAAAGGTACCTAATAATTTTGTCAGTAATAATGATATACTGTAGCTACTTTAACTAACTGTAAATTTATTTTAAGTAGGTAGCATGTTTTTAATCGTGCAGCAGAGTCGCTAGTGCACTGTTAATAAATAAACTACGATTAAAGAAATTTTTGGTGGTCTTCTTCATTGCTGAAAGTCGTGTCGGCTCTGAAATGATTTGGCGGCATCGACCACCAGCTGCTTCCATTCCAGCTTTTCTCATAACCTTCGCAACTGTCAGACCTGTAAGAGCCGCAACTTGGTCTGTCTAACGGCTAGACCGACCACGAGACCTCATGCCATCCACTCTTCCAACCACCACCAGCTTCTCCAAGTTTTCTAGTTCCCTGCGGGCTATGCGCCCAGTGTAATTAAGAACATAGGCGACGGTAGCCACCTACCATCAAGTGGACTTACCATCAAGTGACAGACAGACCGACTTAACGTAAAAAAAGTATAAAAAATACAAAAAAAATAAAGCTTAAAATTCAAAGTGTCCACTCTATACAGATATGTGACGAGTTCTAAAGTTAGATGTAAAAATTATATTTCAAACATTCCAAAACTTTTCCATTTGCATAATACAAATCTCTAGTCCCTATTGCTTAACTTTATGAAAATTTCACGTAGATTAGGTACACTTTGAGGAAAACAGAATTTTCTTTAAAATAATCGTTTATTTATAATATTGTACATTTACAATTCATAATAAGTTCATAAAAGTAAATTCTAAAATACATTTTAAGTTCTAGCATGGTGCGTCTAGGTTGTAAAAGAATTTCTTAAACTGTTCAAGGCACTGACTTGTATATACCACTGGACAGGCTGCTGTCTAATTATTTTTATGTTGAATAACGCCATTTTGGCGCTGTAGGCTGTGTGTTGGAGCGAAAGTACCCGGAACTAAAATTAGTCATGCATTAATTAAAATTGTCCACGGAACATTTATAGAATACACATTTCCTCGTGTTTCAAAACTCAAGCGGACACAAATAAATTTAAACACTCGCTAAGACATTAACAAATGGAATAAAACAGACACTATTATACATTTTATCTATGGAATAAAAATACGCAGACGTCAAAATTAGTTCTCCGTACTTTTGTACCGGCGACGTTTCAAAATGGTACAGTCGGCCGCATAAGTCGATTAACACATTCAAAAGTGCAAAACAACTAAACACTCAACTTACTTACTTATTTACTTACTTACTGAAACTTAATATGATCGTTTTTTTTATTTTTGTATGTTGTGTTCACATGTAGGTTGCATTACGAATTGTTGAATTTGTATGTTCTTGTTTTTTTTTTATTTGCTTGTACATGGAATTGTATACCAGTTTTGTGAACCTTAATAAAAAATAACGACTTATGGCGCGTTGAGTGTTCAGTGCTTTTGCACATTTGAATGTGTTCATCGACTTTTGCGGCCGACTGTACACGAAATTATCCGTAATTTGTGTGTAGGATAGCCTGTCCAGTGGTTATATTGCAGGTCAGTGTGGTCCGAGGGCGTTCCTCTTTTAAAATGAGATTCCTCAATAGTCCAGAGCGCAGAAGAGAGCCACGCCGCGTTTGATCCAGTGCGCTTGCGGCTTGTGAGTGGCCAGTTCTATTGTCATCACGTAATTAGTCGAGTGGCCGGTTGTTGACAATGTGCCCGCACGCAAAAGAGTCTTGTACGTGGGACACTCGTACATGCTTTGCTGCAACTTGTGATTCTGCTCGGGCTTCATATAGATGATAGCCATTTCTGAAATACACCGACATTTTAAGGCCACTATATTAGCTGCTGCCCGCGACAAGAGTCACCCAAAGTATGCGATGATAAATTAAAAATAGTTTTGTTAAGGCCTAGGAGGTCTGACTAGGTACCTACTATAGTAGGCATACCTACTTTAAAATAAACTTTTCTTGCTGTTTTTTTAGTATCTCAAACAATGCCAAAGGTGTACTTGAGCTCAGTAAAGCCTTGAGTGTAGGTATATCATCGACGACGACAGATACTCGAAAAACTTTCATAAGACAATAGAGCTTTTAAAAATACGCAAACAATTTCTGTCTATAACATTCAATAAAATTATTTTTAAATGAAAATTGTCCTTTTAATTGAAAATACTATAAAATTTTGTATAGAATAATTTATATTCTCTACTTAACTTAAATAAATATCTGTAAATATCTTCAATAAGTAAATATTTGTAATATAATATGCGAATACATAGATATAAACACATATGAGTGATTGTGTGTGTGTGTGTGTGTGTGAGACAGAGAGAGAGATAGTTATTGTGTGTGTGTGTGTGTGTGTGTGTGTGTGTGTGTGTGTGTGTGTGTGAGAGAGAGAGAGAGAGAGAGAGAGAGAGAGAGAGTGAGAGTGTGTTTCTGCGTGTGTTACTGCTCAGTGGAGGGGACCAGGTCATTTCGCAATATGCTGACCCGATAATAGACCGTCTACTCAGACAGAGAGTAGGTCAAATGTCGAGTTAATTATTTATTTAGTTAAAGAAAGTTAACCTGTGTGCAACTCTTTGGCTCTGCTCTCTTCGAGCGACATGTCTCCCATGTTCCACCTGGCACCTTCCAAGTACAGACCCCTCACGCAGCATCCGTCATCCGGCTTCTTAGCTGGTGGACCGGCTAACGCCTGTTAACAACAGTTAGCAATAAACAATAGCAATCACTACATACTACACTACGGTGGATCCAGGCTGCTTCTGACCGGTCCAATTGGAAAATTTTGGGGGAGGCCTATGTCCAGCAGTGGACGTCCTACGGCTGAGATGATGATGATGATGACATACTACAAAACAAAGGCTTTAGTATATCGTTTACAAAGTTACGCGGGCGAAGTCGCGGGCACCAGCTATCCACTAGAAATAAAGATACAACCCCTGAAAATTTTCTAACAGCAAAGATGTCGGGCGTTACATTGCTTTACACATTCAATCAGGCGCTACACATCCCTTTACTTTTAACGCGGGCAAAGTCGCAGGCATCAGCTAGTACCTATTTTCATATTGAGTAATATTTTTGGCACACACTACTTCATTAATTTAAATTTTAGGGCACGCAAGAGAAAAAGAATGAAGTATTAAAAAAAAGGTACCATGAGTACCATGAGTTTATAACGATCGAAATCGCTAGCGAGAGATGAGCGAGAACGTAAAATATTTGTATGAAAAATTATACAGCGCCTCTAGCGGTCACTCAAAGAACTAAAACCGGTAACACGAGTTGCATAAGTGAAAAACCTATCGAATGTAGTCGCTAGCGACCATTGGCGACTAACGTTTAACTTGACATTTCTACACAAAATCGGTACCATGAGTTACAAATTTGACTAATGCTCTCGAGAAATACCTACCGTAACGTTAATAGTTACCTACATCATTCACTAGCACATTGACAGAAGTAAACTAACCTAAGATTTCGATAGCAACACATGGTAGTGCTACAGTTTCTTGTAGTTTCAGTAATGTAAGTTACCTACCTCAAAAGCGTAGGCTATTGTGTCGATGGCGATGACATGTTTCCTGGCGTAATTCTGGAGGGCGCCAGTGAGGAACGCCTGAGGGAAGTAGAATCCGGATATCCAAAACACCTTCGGTATTCCTGTATCGGCCCACTCTTGCATAAACTTGACGCGCAGTAACAGGTCCTTCACCCAGGCAGCTTTGGAAGGAAACGAAAATGATTTACATAGTCACCAATTTGTTTTCGAACAGGTCTAATAATTAGCAGAACAATGGTGGTATTTTCATTTGATAATAGACTTTGAATTTATTTATTTACTTTAGAGTTAAGATATATTCGGTTACCCAAAGGTTTCAGCGATGGATACGCTTTCGAACTCCACATTCCTGGGACCACGTTCTTGGCGAGACTTCCGGACATACTCTCAAGTGCTTCCGACATCACAACCAGACCTTTCAGGGCTTTTAATAAGTCCCTGCATTACAAAATAATAATGTATAATAATAAACATACATCATCTCTACCTAATAATCAAAAGCAAGAAATATTATATAGAGAGACGAAGTACCAAAAAAAAATTAATAGTCCGAGAGGTGAGGGACCAAAACCGCAACCAGTTTTTGACGAGCCCGCTGGACGAGTGACAAAGGTCTTGCCTAACGTTTCAAGGGCCCCGGGTTCGATTCCCGGCGGGGTCAACTTTGGAAATTTTAATATAATTTTCAAAATTGACTCTTGGTATGGATTTGAAAAGTAGTGGTAGGGCACACTACGTTTCGCAGTCATTTGGGCAACCCGTCTGGCGGCAGTAACCACCACCTTACAGAATACCACCGTGAAATAACAGCATTATGTGCTGTTGTGTTTCGGTGAGTGAGTAAGGGATGCCAGAGCCCATTACCCCATCCCTCCCTTAACCCTTATCCTTAATCCTTCTATGGTCGGCAGCGCACTTGTAGCACTTATGTCGTTGCTTGTGTTATAGGCGACGGTAGCCACCTAGCAATTACCATCAAGTGGACCGTCAGCCTGTCTGTCGACCTTAACATAAGAAACAAAAGTTTTATAAAGGCTGATATTTTAATATTAGGTCATAAATAGGTTGAATTATCAATAGCCTGCCGTCAGCAGTCACCTCTCGGCCTATAACGGATACATCGTACGGGTACGGATAAGCGGCACATCACTAGTACCTACACAATAAATCCTAGAAAGAACATTTCTCACCTGAGCGAGTTATTGATCACGTTTAACAGCTTGTTATATCGTATTGCCTCTTGTATAAGTACTGTGTTCAACGACTCCTTATACGATACTGGATATCTGTGGATTAATATTCACTCATTGTTCGAAAAATAAATAAGAATCTTAATCAATACTAATACTAAATCTGTAGGGGTCGGTCATGGAGTAATTTACTTTGTTTTTAGAGATATCGTGTATATAGGCTCTATACATGATACTGAAACTAAATTGACCATTTTTAGATTTTTTTTTTTTCTGTATGTATGTATGTATGTATGTTCCTCCATCACTCTTAAACGAATTAAATTCTTAAACTTAACTGATTTTCAAGAAACTTAGTAGATAAACATTTAGAAGTACGGGACACGTGATAGGCTACTTTTTATCTTGTTTAACGCGGACGAAGTCGCGGGCAACAGCTAGTCATTATTAAAATTGTTATTTATTTTCATTTAATATTTTTTTTTTATTTCATTAAATAATAAAAATAAATAATAATTTTAATAATAAAATAAATGTCAACCTAAAAAAAAACAATTCCAATAATATTATTATTACGTGGCTGCTATTAATTTTTCGTCTAAATTCTTCGGCATCACATTGAGTATATCTTTGGCAGCGCGTTCTGTCATTTCCTCGGCGGACAGACCACCTCCACCGCTCGCTTCCTTCGGCTGAAGATTCTTTAAAGTTGCTATCAAAATTGTATAAAGCAGGTATTTAAATCTTCTTATAGGTATTATTTTACCAACTAACACAATGACAAAATAGGCAGACAAGACCTTAGACATTTATGACCCGTTTTTTTTTTTTAGTTACAGTGTACGAGGGTATATGAAGTTTAAGACACAAAGAACTACACTGGACGGCAAAGAAAATGGGTCGGTGAGAAAATCTTCAATATATTCAAAAGTACAGTCGGCCGCATAAGTCGATTAACACATTCTTACTTACATACTTATTTACTTACTTACTGAAGCTTTTTACAAGCCACTTACGTGAAGTATATTTTGTTTTCTAGTCGGGACAACGATTTATGGCGCGTTGAGTGTTCAGTTGTTTTGCACTTTTGAATGTGTTAATCGACTTATGCGGCTGACTGTACCTGACCTGACCTAGCTATTATCAATTAAAGACTGTGAATAAGTGTTTTTGTTGGAAATAAAATAAAACTAATATATATATATATATATATATATATACATATATATATGTGTATATATATATATGTACATATATATATATATATACACATATATATATATATATATATATATGTGTGTATTTAGTATAGATAATTAGATTTACTTATGCAAGTGTTAGTTTCAGACATAGCGTAGCTGATGTTCGCATTGCTGTGGAGGCCAAAGAGCGACGGATCATCGTTCAGAGGCAGAGTGCGAATGTACTTCGTGTAGTCATCGATATTGGCCGAAGACGATTGCTGTTGACAAAATTAATTAATATCTTCACACATTCCACAATGCAGCACCATCTAGTCATCTGTGGTAGATGATACTTACACTAATAAAATTGCGATAGAGTTGCTTAATTGAATAGCGATTTAATTAAATGGAATGACGTGAAGCCAAAATTTGATCGTGAATCTGGATTTCAAATCGCGTCGTTGCGTACCGTCAGTTTATCGCGCCAACTGATCGTACATGAGTGTAGAAACCAATCCTCCTGATGAATACATTTCAATCCTCCTGATTGAATACATTTCTATCCTCCTTGGTAGAAACACTACGTCGTGACATCATGCCGCGCAAGGAAAGGAAAATAGAGGTAAAGGAGCGCAAGGTCTATTAAAAGTGTCCGTTGAAAGACGACAAACTGATGGCGCTGGTGCAGCTAGTGATAGTAAACAATTCAACACAGTGCGCACTTCACTGCGTCAACAATTGCTACATTCATTTCATACTCTCCATACTCTCAAACTCTCTAGATCAGTGCTCTAGACACACCAGCGCCATCTCTATTTATCGATTTTAGTTGCCACTTTTTTAGTTTAACGCCCATATAAGATTGTCCTCCTTACCTCAACCCTTCTTAATGCCGCGCTTCCGAATCAGACCTCATGTCAACGTCACTCGACCCGGTCTAACAGATCATCATCTCGTAACTACAAAATTGGAATTGGATCATCATCTCAGCCGTAGGACGTCCACTGCTGGACATAGGCCTCCCCCAAACGGATAAACGGATAAACGGATAACAGAAAATTGGACTGACCGTGAGTGGGCGCAATGTTTGGCGTCGCTCTATTTGGTTTAAGTCGTTTGAAGTCACGACAAAGATTGGTCGTGTATTTCGTCCATACGAGTGAGACTGTTGTGTGAAACCAGATTACCTGTTTGTAAGCGCCGCTTTCGTCGAAACAATACCTATCGCTGAGCACAGCCATGGCATAGTAATCGGCTAGCAAGCACATTAGACAACGCCTGTCCCAATCGTCTGTGACGCGTCCTCCGTAGTTGATGTGACCGGCGACGTAAGTCAACATCTGTCATCACCAAATAAGAACAAAATAAGTATCGAACCAATATTTGATTGGTCTCGCTGCGCTCGACTAGATACACCTACCTAAAAACATGACGCTTGCATTATAAAGGTGTCAAACAAATGTTTGATTTTAATAAATAAAAAATAATGTGAATGTAATTTAATAGTTTTTAATTGCTACCTTTATGTAGAACATTTTACAGGGCGTCCCATGACTATGCCACATGGAGGAAAAGTACCTTGAATATTGTAGATGGAACATTTTACTGAAGGAAGACATTATTTTAATTTAAAAAACAATTTAAACTGCATTCATAGATTTTTAAATAATTACATGGTTGAACCGGGAATCGAACCCGCTACACGAGAAAAAAAAATACCCTGTAGCTTTATCATACCGATCGAAAGACTTCATCATAAGGATTATTTTTTGCTAAATAACTTAGTGTCAGAAATATGTTCAATACAATGTTCCATCTCCATCTACAATATTCAAGGTACTTTCCGTCCATGTGGCATAGTAGTGGTTAGCCCTGTATATACATAGAATTGCAGTTATGAATTAAAAAATTAATAAGGTCCGCAAAATGATCCGCCAAAAAGTAACGGATAAGGAAGGATACGTTGAAATGTTTCTTTTCCTTCGGATAGCCGCAGATACGGATAGAGGGACACGGAAATATGCGGCACATCACTACACATCACTACTGGAGACTCACCCTGAGAGGCACTTCCGTATACTCGGTGAGGAACATGTGCAGTTGCGATATGCAGATCCTCAGATCTCCGTCGGTGAATTCGTACGGTATGTTGAATCCGAGCGGACCAAACTTTCGTCTCTCCAACACCACTCCGTGGAACAAACACAGTGAGAACAGTAGCCACTGTTAGAACAGGACATAACAAGACCAAAATTATCCCACGTTAGAGCGTAAGAGGCCAACATAGCCATTACTACCTATGCTGAATCGGAATAAGTTCAGTTATAGTTCAATCTAAGAGTTTAATCTCTCTCAATTTGATTGTATTTTCTCAATTTGACTGTATTTTCTCAATTTGACTGTATTTTTTTTTGTTTGTTACCTCGGAACTTTCGGCTGGGTGAAACGATTTTGATGGTTCTTTTTTTATTTGAAACCTGGTGCTTACCGCGTGGTCCCATTTTAATTTGGTCCAGTTCTGACAATGGCATGTATGAGAAAACGGTTTGAAGTCGGTTTTTTTTTTTGTTATAAAGAGTTATGTTAAGTATATTAATTTTTATTTATCTAATCCATACAAGTAACTATGGATTTTCACAAATGCCAAAGCGGCATATAACGGAATCATAACGGAGTCAAATTCGCGCGTCGATGGTAAAAGATAGTAACGACCAACTTCTGCTATTCATTTTAAACTCTAATGTGTTGACGTAAAGTCACATTTTCTTTAAATATTACAGACTAGCTGGTGTTCGCGACTTCGTCCGCGGTGAAAAGTATAAAAACGCCATCTAAAAATATCACCAAGCAGTTCATGTTCAGTCATGTTAGTCGCTTCACTTGTTTTTAGATATATGGCGCTATTTCCCAGGCCAAGCCGCTAGTATTTACTTTTATTTTAGATTTCCCGTAGGAATGAAACATTTACTTTTTACCACGCATAATGTCATCACGCATAATGTCGGCTTCTAATGGTAAAAGAATTTTTAAAATCGGTCCAGTAGTTTCGGAGCCTATTCTATACAAACAAACAAACAAATAATCAAATCTTTCCTCTTTATAATATTAGTAGTATAGATGACAGAGATGATGCTCTGCGCATACGCACATGTCACTTTTAAATGTTCCATAAAGTTCGTACTGTTTTGTATGGTGTGCACAGTCCATAGTTGTAGTACATATTAATGATCTAATCACAATAAAATAACAAACATACCTTAAAGTTGGGCACTTTGCTGTCACTAGAGTTGAAGTAGTCGACAAAGTCCGGCACTTGATTGATGTATGCCTTCAGTAAGTTCGCTTTTATGCCTCTAGGTGGCTCCACTGTCATCTTGTAACCTGTGAATATCCTTGGAATTAAAACTACCCCATCATTGCAGTGGTTATTGCTATTTAAGCATATCTGTAGTTTTTTTTATAACAAATGAATCCGTACTAATATTATAAATGTGGAGGTAACTCTGACTGTCCGTGTGTGCCTTAACTAGTCAACCCATTATGATGAAATTTTTCACACACGTTGCCAGAGATACAGGAAAAGTCATTAACTTTCGTTCAGAAAAAAATCCGGAGGAATCATCTAAAAATATTTAAAAACATTCGCCAACAATCTGAAACCCACTATTGTCGGCAACGCACTTGCAACACTTGTGGCGTTCGTTTCTTGTGTTATAGGCGACGGTAGCCACTTACCATCAAGTGGACTGTCACACAGTCTGATTACCTTAACATAAAAAATAAAGTTCCTCAACACAATGTTTCTGGTTGCAATAACTGTGACATATAATACCATTTTGTAGCAAAGCCACAGGAAAGAACGGCGAAGGTGTTGAGGTGAGCCACAGCCTGAAGTCTTTGTGCACCGTCTCAGGTTGGATCTGTTCCACATTCAGCTCCAGCACTGGCATCCACGACGGTGACAGGTGACAGTTCTGGAGAATGGATGGAATGGAAGAAAGAAAGAAATGGAATGAATGAGTAGTAAATATAGGCTTCAGCGCATGATGCTGGAGGGTTGAAAAAAAAAACCAGTTCTGCACAAACACAAAAAAAAATGGTAGAGTTCGTTTCATGAAAGAAGTCCCACGGCAATCAGCTTCAGAAAAATTTCGATAATAGATCATTTTAATAAATTAGTCACCTCAGTGAGCGAGATACGAGTACAGTACCGTATACGAAATAATAAATCTATATTATATACTAGCAACCCGCTTCCGGCTTAGCCCGGGGTGCATTTTTTTTTACGTAAAAACCTTCTCTGATTATCCCTCTATCCATTAGTGAAGACAGAATTAAAATCGGTCCAGCCGTTCTCGAGTTTTGCGCTTATAAAGAAAATAAAATTCTCGTGACACAGTGTTTGTAACTAAACTCTTCCGAAACGGCTTTTTAAGAATTTTTTGTGTAGGTATATTCAGTAGGTCTGAGAACAGGTCGTAAACTAAGTGTTAAGGGTGGCCCACCCCAAAAATAAATCATTATTTTTTGGCAAAACTACATTTACCGGGTCAGCTAATTTATTAATAAATTTTGGTAGAATCAAAACCAATCTTTTATGAAAACGAGTCTACATGTGCAGATACTATGAAGCCTCAATTAATCTTATCACAATCTATACTAATACAATAAAGTGAGGCGGATTTTTTAAAAAAAAATCTACAAAATAAAAATTGATAATAGTATTATCAGAAAACCTGGAAGAACACCCAGTTTCCAAAATCGCTGCCAACCCTCATCATGTGCTCAGCTAACGGTCCCTGACCTTGTCCCAAAGATATGCTCTCAAAACGTTTGCCCATCTTCATTTTGTCAGCGAACTTCAATAAATCTATTTGTGTTATTAACGGTATTATTAAAAAACAAATATCTATATTATCAACCTAAATTCACCAAATGCCAGTCTATTGCATAGTAATAATACAAATGTTTATGTTCGTCAACTGCTGAAAACTTAAACTCAGTAAACTTTGGTTGGAAGTAGTTTCATTGTCTGGGAAAGGGCAAAGACTATTTTCTTAATATACTAGTTAGCCTATAAGAAAAAGTTTGAATGTGCCGAGCTAATCTCCGAAATCTGATCATCTGATTGTCACAAAAATCTTCATCAATATTTATAACTTTAGAATTAACAATTGAGGGCTTACCAGCGGCAGGATCTGTTCCAGTTGATAAGACGAATATGATCGGTGCAAGGGGATCGGATTCAGCAAACAAAGCGGCCAAGTCAGCCGGTTGCGGTTCTACGAATCGTCCACCAAGTCCCCATACGACAAAGTCCTTTTAAATAAACAATCTACTTGTTAACTACCGTTTAGAACGTACAAGCCAAGAAGAACGCAGGCTGCCAGTCTTTTTTAATGTTAAAGTCGATAGACAAGCTGATGGCCCACTTCTAGTCTTTGGTTTTATAGTCTTTTGATCCAGTTAATTATTGTTCCTTCTCGTGAGACTGTTTCATTATTATTTTTTCAAAATCTGCGAATACAGGTGTAAATAACTCCAAATTTAAGTCTCAAAAATTATAGTCCTCAAAAAACTTTTCTCAGTAGCTCAAAATTCCACACTACATTATAGTCAGCTAGAAGGCTATACCCATCCTTCTGAAAATATCCTGCTAATTCACCATCAAATTGAGAAGATATGTGTGCCAAGTTGTGGGACGCTAACATTGAGAATATAATAAAGGTACCTGTAGAGCTGGCACCACTTTGTCCGGTCGCAGGCATTTCAAAACGAGCAGTTTTTGGAATAGGTCTAGTTGAGAGTCCAGAGGTTTCGGATATGGCAACCTGTATATAATGCAGAGGTGTTAGGTGATGTGAATAGCAGGTTAATTGACCCTTTATGGGGGCTATTGAAAATATTTAAAACTTATTAACTTGTGAGGATTCCAAGCGTCGAAGTAATTACGGAAGAACTTCAATTGTTGCGGAAACTCGTCGAAAACGAACCACTTCATCGTGGGGAGAGAAGCCAACTGCTGCATGTCCAACCACATTCGTTCCGATATCCATTTAGGTTCTGGATTATCCAACTCCTGGCGATTTCATAATATTAAGAAAATATTTTATAAAAATTTAATTTGGCGATATTATGGTCTCAATAAAAATAAACAAAAATTGAGATTATACTGTAAACGGCCTAAGCACACATATTTATAAAACCGGCTTCACTTCACTACGTTGTCTGCAAAGTTCTGTCTAAAGTTCTTATTTGGTCTGAGATCCAAGTAAACACCTGGTATGAACTTGCAATACTTACACTCATGGGCAACCTTGTAAAATTGTTTTAACATTTCAAAGAAATGAAACAAAAGACATCATACAACAGAAACAGAATGGGAAAATCGAAAAAAATGTGATTTTTTCAATATACCTGCTCAATCTTTGAACCGTTCAAGAAGAAATTGAACTCTGTTATCCTGACTGTGCCCTTGTCCAGAAGAATCCTCACGCACAGAAGGAAGGCGAACAGCAACTTGTGACGTTCGAACAAACTCCGACAAACATTTGAGTATAGAAGAAACGTAAAATGATCTATTATTATTTCCACGCGTTCAATCAGGTCCTCTGAAAGAAGAATTGACAATATCCCAATTTATCCCTATATTTATACGATATGCATACATATTATAAAGTATGGTCCGCTTCTGTCTATTTCTCCGCAATCTTCTTCTCATCCACAGACAGTATCAACAGATCGCTCTTACATTAGGTTCCTACAGAATCTTCACACCATTGTATTGTATCTTCAACATATAAGCCGCAGGAACACTGGAGTTAATGGTCCTTCGAGCCGGATAATAAATGCCTCCACATTTTAATTATTTTTCGTTACCATTTTGTACTCTTGGCTTACCACGATATTAGCAATATCCTTTCAACGTATTACATAACAAACTTACCATTAGGTTCTGTTTCGGCCATGCTCCTTATGAACAATTTGACGAACCACTCGAGCGAGTATTGATACATAGGGTCCACATTTGCCATTCCAGAGAGACAAAAGAACAGGATTTGGCCGCGATTGGCGACAGGCACGTAACCGCCACGAGCCTCGTCTATTTCTAAAGACGTCTTTTCTATATCTTGCACTTTGAGCTGTAATATTAAGCATTTAGGATTTTTTGAATAATATTAAGATACCTTCTCAAATATTATGTACGTCTTCACTTAGTATGTAAATTAATTGTAAATTTTGCTTATTTTAATTATTCCCACTATACTACAAATGTGTAAAATCTTTAATTGGTTATTAGTTATGTTGCTTAGTGTGGAACTAGATGATGCTGTGTGAAATGAAATTTATTTATTATCTTAATCTTAATTAATACCCAAATTACTCACAATAATTTCGGCACTCTTAATTTTTATAGCTTCTAGAGTCAAGATGAGGGGTACATCGTCAACAGGAGAGCCCTCGCTGTTGGACAGCCCATACAAGATATCGGCCTGCATTTCGGCCAACTGCGAGGACATCTGCGCACGGGACACAATCAACTGCCCTCGAAGTTCTTCCAGATCTGGACGTTCTTGGGCTACGACTATCGACAGAAGCTGTTCCGCTAAGCCACTGGACAAAAATTATTCAATCTGAAGTGCACCCAATAAAATATGTAGTATCATGTTAATTAGACCAGTTAATAAAGTAGAAACTGAGCACCTTTAACGGCAATTTTTTCCCATTCACTGTGAAAAAATTGTTGGAAAGCAGTGTAATTGTTTTTTTGTTATTTTTACTGGTATTTCGTGGTCAAAATAATTGTAGGAAAGTATACACGTCATACAACCGCGACAATATTCATAGGATATGCCAAAAAGAGTAGTCTACACACTTTTTATAAATTATCACTATTTATACCTGGGCACTAAAGCAAAGTTCACTATTTGCACTTTGACCGAAGTTTCTGGAGTGTACTTGGGATTCGGCAACTTTGTTGTTATATACAGACGAAAACCTGGCACATAGGGGATCAAAGAATCGCCTAATTTGAGTACCAGTTGTCCGGCTTGTCTAAAGTATTGTCGCTGAAACGAAAAAACCAATTTCATATTGTTTTCAATCGGGTGTAGGCATCGAAGTACTACAACTATGGAATTTGCGTGACTAATGCCAAAGCGACACATAAAAAGTACGCCTAAAACGGAATCATGGCGAAGTCAATGGTAAAAGGTAGTAACGACCAACTTCTACTATTCATTTTAAGCTGTAATTTGTAGACGTAGTCATATTTTCTTTAAATTACAGATGTTTCATTAGTTTCAAATGACAGACGACATAGTTGATTGCTCTGCGCATACGCATATGTCACTTTTAAATGTTCCATAAAGTTCTTAGTGTTTTGTATGGCGTGCGATATCCATAGTTGTAGTACATTGATGGGTGTAGGTAAATAATATCGTCGCTTACGCAAACAATCTCACCTTTAAAACTGGATCCAAAGCTGGATCGAGTTCTTGCCCAACATTCTCCAACAAGACAGGCTTACCGAATCTCAGTGCCGATTCAAAGTTCCTTAACAAGTCTCTGTCGTTGGGCTTACAAACTATTAGACCTTCGATTTTACCCTGAAATAGTTTTAATTACCTACTTATTTATTTATTTTCATAAAGTATACAAACAGCACAAACAAAAACACTGTAAGTAGGTATAGGTAACACAAGGCAATTTTAAAGCGTACACAGATTACAGATAAACTACAAACTAGAAATTGAGACGACCGATAAAATCACTCCAAATAACCACAGTTATGTGTCAGTGAAAGTCAGTCAAAATCGGTCCAGCCGTTTCGGAAATTAGCCGGAACAAACTGACATTAGTGAAATGTACTTATTTAGTACCTAAATATATAAGACTAGCTGTTGCACGCGATTTCGTCCGTGTAACTTTATAAAATATAATACGTTCGTGTCTGTGAAACCATGGAAATACACATACAAAATTTCAACCCAAGTACGTAAGGATAATTCTTACTACCCTTTGTCCTATTACCCGTTTTCCCGTAGGAATGAAGCATTTTCCTAAGGTAAAAAGTAGCCTATGTTCATCACGGATAATGTCTGCTTCTAATGGTAAAATATTTTTTCAAATCGGTCCAATGGTTTCGGTGCCTATTCTATACAAACAAACAAACAAACAAATCTTTCCTCTTTATAATATTAGTATAGAATAATTATTGAAAATTCCAAGTGCTTACCATAGCCCTTATCCACTTGTTGGCTTGACCTTGAGGGTCGATAACGAGTGGCCAACGCCTCGAGTTGGACATCAACACAGCAGATTCCACCGAAAGTGGGTCTCGTGGGAGACCGTACATCTGCCAATTTCTAGGGTTACAAAAATATTTCAAAACATTAATTCGATGAGGTCTTGTTAATATTTCAGATGTTATTTAGATTCTCAGATTCCTATCTAAAAAAAAAATCAAAAATCAAAATATTTATTTATCAATTAGGTTTCTTCTACAAGAAACTTTTATGATCGTCATTGTAAATTTAAATTTATCATGATTTCGGAAAAAAGCCAAGATCACGATCCTGAGAAGAAACCCCGAATGTTATATGTTACCCCTTATGTTACACATTGATCATGCTAGGCGCTTTCTATAGGTAAAAGAATTTTAAAAATCGGTCCAGTTGTTTTTGAGTTTATTCATTATAAGCATACAAATCTCTCATTATAATACCTATTAGTATACTTAAGAAAATTGAGTGCGGACGAAGTGGCGCACAAAAATTTATATACCTATATCACAGACCACCAGCCCACCTACTGAACTTTATAGATGAATTTCAAAAAAATCATTCTAGTTAACGTGTTCTAGAAATTTTGGAAGACTAGAATATGTAGTATATACAATATAATTATGACCTAATCTGAACAGCATCGCCCAGGACCGAGAGCGGAGTAGCCCCGCCAGTATGGGGCACTTTGACATCCTGTAAACATTATTTTGTTAAATTAAATAGTCCAGGGATACTCAAAGGGATTTTTTTATGATTACTAACAGGCTGAATCTTCGCGAGTAGCTTCAGTTTGCCGAGACGAACAACTTTTTCCTCTGCGAAAATTCTCGATAGAGGTAGCTAAAGGAGTTAGCAATAGCAGCCGTAAAAAACTTCCAATCGTAGGACTGGGAAAACGTGCCACTCAATTTGTAGGACTATGCGGCCATTTTATTATACAAATGTTTACTAAGCTGCAGACAAAAAAATCAGCCAAAAAACCATCCCTCCCAAAAAACCACTCCCAATAAGTAAATCATAAAAATGAGGTCATAAAAATTATTACTAACGAACTGATTTTTTGTCTTGCGACCAAAACTACTGCGAAGTTACTGTAAATATTTCGAGTATTAAAAATATCCGCAACTTACATATCCCATTTATTTTTGGAAACAAAAATATACAATAACTAATTTTATTATAGTCGAGGAGCTTAAGTCTCTGTACTGTGCACTACATAATTATTATCTTTCAAAATGTCACTTTATTATTTTAAACAATACATTGCAATTTAATTTGGTCGCTATTATGTATGACAAGACAATAAATAACACCAAATATACCATCTCCTTATAGATAGATCTTAAGTCTTCAATGATGTGGATAATATTTAGACTTATCTATATTATTTTTTTAACTTAACATAAAATATACAGAAAATACAATAATGCCAACCTCCATATGCTGTATCCAACCGTAAAGCAAATCTTTTCTAAATTCTTCAGTGAAAGGAGTAATATAACCGACAGCGCCTGAAAGGCATTATTAAATATTGTTTCTTCGCCAAAATAATACAAATAAATACAATTTTTATTTAAAGTTAACATTTTGAAAATTTGTTGGTTTTTTAAGTTGGTAACACCTCTCG
This sequence comes from Synanthedon vespiformis, assembly GCA_918317495.1. Taxonomy (NCBI): domain Eukaryota; kingdom Metazoa; phylum Arthropoda; class Insecta; order Lepidoptera; family Sesiidae; genus Synanthedon; species Synanthedon vespiformis. Next base: position 7,331,768 of record OU906966.1, on the reverse strand, counting down.
ACCAACTCTCGATACGTTTGGAGCCGTTAACCAAACAGTCGTAGACCGATTTGAAAAATTCTTTTACCATTAGAAGCCGACATTATTTGTGATGAACATAGAATACTTTTTACCGCGGAAAAATGCTTCATTCCTACGGGAAAACGGGTAATAGGACAACGGGTAGTAAGACTTTTATCCTTCCGTACTTATCTTTTTCACGTAACTTCTAAACGGCTGAACCGATTGGGTTGAAATTTTATATGACTATTTCGATGGTTTCCTGAATGATTTAAAAATACAATTGGACCCGGTAGGTGGCGCTGCTGTCAGTATGTCAACTACTAAACGGCTTGACCGGTTGCGTTGAAATTTTGTATGTGTATTTCCATGGTTTCACAGACACGAATATTATATTTTATAAAGTTTCGCGGACGAAGTCGCGTGCAACAGCGATAATATAATTGATAATATAATAAGGTGAAAGAACTCACACGCGCTGACTAATATGTCCCCGATTAAATTAACAATGGCAATGTCCAATTCCTTTATGGTCCTGATCCACCGAACCCTTTCACTGGACAGTCCGTTCAGCAATCTGAAAGTGTCATTAAAAATAATTGTTGAAATATTCCATCAAAAGTTTAATTCCTTCTTTACCCATTATCCCATGGTCGGCAACTCGCTTGTAGCACCTATGGTGTTGCTAGTCAGCCTGTCTGTCTGTCGACCTTAACATAAAAAATTGGTACCTATTCGCTCTGTCCATTCTAGCTAAACAAGCATTTATGTCATCCTCCATTTTTCTCTTCTCCTCTTCCTTCTCTTGCAAGTAAGCGTTCAATTTTGCTATGCCTTCCAACAACGCTTGCATCTTCGCTTTGGCATTCGCCAACATTGCTGGGGAAGAATACAACACAATATATTATTACTTAAGAGACTTTAAGAGAAGAATGTGCTATTAAAAGAAGAAAGGAATACCTTCGACAGCAGCGAGTTCTTTCGTGGCTCGGTTGAGGGCTTCCTTCTTGGGCGCCACCCCTTTGTTCACGTGATAGAACTTGTACATCGCGTGCACCCACATGCACAGCGACATGCACGCCTTCGACACCTGCCAATCGACCCAATAATTTACTTACTACAGTCAATAGTGACTTTCCTACTGCTCTTATTAACACAAATGCACAAAATCCTTACAAATTAGGCTGCCGGAAGTGCCGCCATTTTGACAAAAACCGTTTCGGCCTGTATCTCCGTAACCTTGTACTTGAGGCCAAAAATGGTAATAACATTTATTGTAGAAAAATAAATTTCCTATCCCATTTCTCTAATATTTTTTTTCTATCACTTACCGTTTAGGACTTATTCTACTATTACGATTTGTTTATTGACACAAATTATGGCGGTAAACTAATATGGCCATTAAAATTACAACTCTTTTTTTTTAATTAGGTGTAGTTGTCAGTTTTAAATACCCTAAGTACGGTGCATTTAGGGTCAGTATGTAATACTGAAATTATTTTAAAAAAATAAGAGTAGTAATTTACAGCATTATGGATAAGAGTAAACGCGGCTCCTCTATTGGTTGTAGTAATTGCATTCTCTTGCATTGCAATAATATTGTTAACGTCTGCTATTTGTGTCGGCTGAAGTTAATTAATTAAGGCAGAAAGTATAGTATAAATTACTGTACAAATCCACCAAAAGCTCCCAGGTTTTAATGACCTGGGATACTCCACAGAGTACTTTATATTCTAACTTTGTGACGTTACAAAATAAAGTACTCTGTGGCATGACATTAAAATAAAAAAGTAATAATCTGACAGTTGAACGAACGCGTCCGCGAAGAAAGGTCGTCGTCGTATGTCCGCGCATATTACCGTTGGAATAGTAGTTCTGATATAACGGATATTAAAAGTATTGAGACTAAAGTAAAGTGGTTTTTATTGATGTTTCTCAAGTAGAGGGTGATAATAAAAGAAAAAATAAAAGTGGCAAAAAAACCCCTTAGGTTTAATTTCCTACGCAAGTATACAATAAACAAATAATCAGTTAAATAATTATAAAAGTAATTAATTAACTGATGAAGCTGTTATAAATATAAAAACTGAGACTCCACCTTCAAAATCTTGGTCGGTTCGTAGTCGGGATTCGCGATGAACCTCTTCAGCTTCTTGATCATGTCCTCGGTGATGGACTCCTTGTCGTATTTCATGAGCGAGTCGAGGAAGGCCGTGGGGTCCGCCAGCATTTGCGACCCGGGCTTCCAATAATTCAATATTTTCTCACCGAAATTCGCACCAGGCTCCTATAGTATAAATATAAAATATACATATATCACATTGTAGAAGCGGTGTAGCAAAATAGAGGCCGAAATCTTTATATGTATAATAAAAAAAATGCACCCCGGTCGAAGCCGGAAGCGAGTCACTATTTTTCGACTTGTGCCTCTTTTGGCACTTTTCTGTAAGTAAAGTTCGTCAGGTAGGCTGAAGACCTACTTGAAGGTAAATCAAGGGTAACCACATCAAGGGTACTTGATGGTAAATCAAGGGTAACCACGTCAAGGGTACTTGATGGTAAATCAAGGGTAACCACATCAAGGGTACTTGATGATAAATCAAGGGTAAATTTTGTAAGGTTACACACCCTTACAAAAGACCAGCGTGAAATTTAACATGATGCTTTGGAGAAAATCGTACCTTAACAGGTTTAATGTCGAATACGACGCATAGAGATTCTATAACAAGGACGACTCCGGCGGGTGGCTTCTTCAAGGCTTTCACTTCAACTATGTCGTTGCGGTTCAATTCTTGCAGAGCCTTCTCTGCCGCTAGAAGGGCTGGCATCGCTTCGTCTGGAATCACAATAACATACATTAATTAATTTGTTTGTCTATTTCTTTTACTTGAAAGGTCTACTAATATTACAAAGAGAAAAGATTTGTTTGTTTGTTTGTTTGTATTGAATAGGCTCCGAATCCACTGGACCGATTTGAAAAATTCTTACTCTGTTGGGTAGCTATATTATCAGCGAGTGTTATAGGCTATATTTTATAAAGTTACGCGGACCAAGTCGCGTGCAACAGCTAGTATACTATATTACCCAAATCCCTCTGGGCATCTTCTGCCATGGCGGTGGTTTCTTTGGCCATAGATTCTGCCACAGCCTGCTCCTTCTCAACCTTGATGCGAGCTTCCTCTGCAATAGCCTGAAATAAATAAGTTCTTATTATATTTATATTGATAACATTTCATTGCTCATATCGGTAAAAGTATTAAATACTAGCTGATGCTCGCGACTTCGTCCGAGTTGTAAAGTATAAAACGCCATTTACCGTGGAATATTACCAAGCAGTTGTCATGTTAGTCGTTTCACCCATATAGTATATCTCTGCGAGGTTTCACCTGATTTGGATAGATGGCGCTATCTCCCGGGCCAAGCCGCTAGTATTTACTTTTATTTTAGATTTCCCGTAGGAATGAAGCATTTTCCCGCGGTAAAAAGTATCCTATGTTCATCACGGATAATGTCGGCTTCTAATGGTAAAAGAATTTTCCAAAACGGTCCAGTAGTTTCGGAGCCTATTCTATACAAACAAACAAACAAATGTTTCCTCTTTATAATATTAGTATAGATATCATATTTAATGATAACAAGCCGAAAATAATATCCCAAGTAATAATATTTTGTAAGCCTTAATAGTGACGCACCGTGTCGATGGCGATTTGATCGATGACCTTCCTCGTCTCTTCGGCAGCTCTCTCCATCAAGGGCTTCAGCTCTGCCAGTTCAATCTGTAGTTGCTTCACTTCCACCTCTGTCTGATTCAGTTTGTTTAGACCTGGAAGTGTTATATATATAAAAAAAATCATGTAGCACCGATTCTGGGTCCATTATCTCGCAAAAAAACATCACGTTGTGGCATAACTAATACGGAATGAATTTATTTTTTAATAAATCTACCCTGTAATGGACCATAAAATTATTTATCTTTTCTTAACAACAATATTATGATACATACAGACATAGATACCAACATATACATATAGATTTATGGACTAATTTACATCTGTAATATTATAGTAGGTACTTACCTATGAATAGATGGGTTTTGAGCATAAACTTACCAGTCTTGAGTGCGTTGGACTCAGTTAAAATGGCGTTTCGCTTCTTGCGGAACATATCGGCGTAAGCGCCGAGCATTTCCATATAAGACATTGGCGTTACGTAGTTGAGCCTGTTCAGTTGTGCCAAGAACTTGGCACTGGCGTCCACCACGCTCTGGTGGGCGTAACAGCACACCGACTGGAACGCAATACGACGACGCTTACGATCTCCATGCATTTTCGACGACACATTTGGTCTAGTGGCTAGTAACACTAGATGTTAACCAAACGGTTACGGGTTCGAATCTCGCTAGGGGCAAATGTTTTATGTGTTAACATTTTACCTTTGTACCTGAGTCGTGGATGTATTGTATTTATAATACTGTATGTATGTATATACAAAAAAAAATCTATGAATTGTATCAACTGTCTGGTATCCAAAATACAAGACTTACTTGCTTACTTTGGAACTAGATGGATGGTGTTGTGTGGAATGTGTGAAAATATCATTATTATTATTTTTAATGTTAAGATCGATAGACAGGCTGACAGACCACTTGATGGTAGGTGGCTATACGGTCACCTATAACACAAGTAACGCCACAAGTGCTGCAATTGCGTTGCCAGGCATATGATTAAGGATAAGTTCTTAGAAATGAGCTATGCCAAAATGACTGCAAAATGAAGTTTGCCGTGCTTAAGTTAACTTGCTTGATTTAACTTTCAGGTTCCACCTAATAGGCAATATTATCTCACATACAGGCGATTCATGTGCCCAATAGTGTATTAAAAGCTGATAGAGCACAGTATAGGTACAGTGTAAGGAAATAAAGTTAATAAAACAATAAAAAAATCTTTATTATTCAGAGTTCTAATTGTGAATAAGTGAATCATCAGGATACTAACAACCATAGACTCGATGACTTCATCGGTGGTTTGCAATTCGTCCATTTTGTTGAAGAAATGATTGGCCACAGACTCTAGGGCCGTCTTGGGCCACTCGCTGAACCAATCTATGGTGCAGCAGTTCACTAGAGATGGAAACTGGCGAAGACGCGCGCGGAATATCTAAATTATTTTCGTAGGAATTAATTGAATGAAAGAAACGAACTTTTTTATATTTTGTTAGCACTCTACTTCGGGTACATTACATATTTAAACCACTTTATGTTGAATTCCAATACTTTTATTGGCCGACTGATACATCAGAACTGCAATTCCAACTAAGCATAAGATCTCGCGAACGCGTTAATTCAACTGAACTGACTGATACCTTTTTTAATATCATAATTATTCATAACCGAATCTGAATGAATCTGAATGAATGAGCACCTCTATTTGCAACGTAACAAGACCAGTGTGTATGGACCAACCACGCAATGTGTATGGACTTTGATACTCAAAGTGGTCAAACTGGCTCAAGTCACTGAATATGAAAATTTCATTTTTAAGCTGGTCTTTTGCACTAACCAAATTTTTATGCCGTCAATATAAACTTAAAATAACTATTAGTAATTTTTAAATTTGGAACAATTTACAACCATTTTTTGTAATACAATGAGTTTATAGTAATCCAAAAATAGACCCACCTCTCCGACAGGACTCATCACAATAACGATATGAAGGTTACTGCGGACCCTGCGCTGATAGCAGGCAAAGAGGTTTGTCTTCGTCGCTGCCAGGTTCATTTCCATTACGGCGTGACGCACAGACATATAGATCTTATCCAAGTCTTCCGCCTCGTAGATGTTCGGCACGTCGCCCGAAGACAAAATATTATTCAGGTCTTCAAGGAACGACTCCATTTTTATCTAAAACATCTCAAACATTAGCGCACAGCCAAAACTACTAAGTCTAAAAAGCTGACTAATTTGAGAATTTTTTTTACCAATTCAAATCTGGTAAGCATTTACTTTATAGACTACTGCGTTGATAATTTCAGTTCTCTTTTTAACCCAAGATAAATACTAAAGAAGACTGAAGACAGCGTGGAGTGAAAAGAGCTGGTGATTGATGCCACCATGGCATTTAAGAGCCGGCACGACCTTCAGCAATGAAGAAGCCGACTCTATCTAAACACTAAGATAATATACGAGTATAACCCAAGGTATTACACAGCTTTTTAATGTTTACCCTGACTACTGACTAATTGAAACGTGCTTGTCTAGAGCTTTGATCACAAAGTCTTCTTTTCTATAGAAGATATAGTATTCAAAATCAAACTTAGGTTCTGGTTAGCAGAGCTCTCCTACGACTCTACCGAAAAACTACTAACTAACAATCAATAAATTACATAAAATACATCACACGCCTGCACATTGGCATAAAGGATATAAATGGCATAGACGATTCAGACACTGTTGCTTAGTTAAGTTCCTTATTTCGAATTGTAATTCATAGTACTGGACCCCACGACACAGGCATGCTTAGTGTGGGGACCGAGGAATAGTTTAAAATTGTAAAATCTCTGATAATAATAAATTATTTTAATTTATTTGAGTTTGAATGGTCATTTTTTAAAAGTATAAAATTATTTTGTGTTTTGTTTTTTTTTAGCGTGTTTTGGATGCCTACATCCAAAACACGCTTTGGAAGGCGATCAATTGGATACCTACAAGCACTCCTGTACAACGGTGTGGTTAGAGGCTGCGACATCAAGGACAAAACTATGAGTTGTGCTAAGCGCCTTGTCTTAAAGTGGCTGCTAGGTCTGGGTTATGGGGACACGGAGCGATTGCTTAGAAATGGTTCCGTGTCTTCATAACTTGGGTTTTGCGCCCACACGCGACACACACATGAATACACACATATACCCATATATATTATATACACAACATATATATTATACTTTCGTGCACATACATTCCTTCACGACATAATGAATTACATACTCCTGCCATATAGATACTCCACACTATGCGCGGGGTCATTCATAGATTAATGCTCAACAACACCTAATATCATCAAACACCTATTTGCTTGGGTTTTGTACTTTTCAACTACAAATTATTGACCCTTACGGTACAAGCTATGCTTAGTGTAGGGGTCAAAAATAAATCTATTCTGTAAAGTGTTGAGAAAATAAATGATTATTATTATTATTATTATTATTATTATTATTATTATTTTTTAGACCCAAATAGTCTTTACCTGAGCATCAGAGAAGAGAAACACCATGCCCCTGTTTTCAGCGCCGGCCTTCAGCATCGTCTGCTTCAGATCGTCCCTCCACTCCGAATTGCCGTACGCTTTGGTTATCTCGATTTGGAAACACGTTAACTCGGCCATGTGGGACGAAAGGCGAGTTAACGACTGACGACCTGCCCAAAAAATACAAACAACGTGGCAATGACACATTTGTATGCCCGTTTTCACAGTTATCTAGCTTTAAGGAACACATAAGTACTTATAAGTAACTCTAGGTGTCTGTTGGTGTGCAAATCTTCTCATCATTCCGTTGTATGTACTTTACTTACTAATCCTCCAAAAAATTGTGACTACGAATACTTGGATGCTTACTCCAGATATTAATGCGATCTTTTTTCTTTTCGAGACTTAACATTTTTTATTCAATCTATGTTGCTCGTATATTTTTATCAGGCGTGAAATTTTAAATTTTATTTAAAACTATCTGTTGCCCGCGACTTCGTCCGCGTTCTCTATAGCCTATGTAGCCTTCCTCGATAAATCGACTATCCAACACAAAAAAGATTTTTTCAAATTCGTACCAGTACTTTTTTTCTAGATGATGGGTAGGTACTAGGTACCCTAAATTATATCTCTTACCGGATCCGCCCATTCCAAGCAGCAGAGCGTTGGCCATCGGTTGCCTCATGATGCGCGCTATGCGGCACAAGTGCGCCACGGCGTCTTCGAACAGCACTAGGTCCAGGGGAACGGTCGTCGACATGTTGTAGTCGTCCAGGTAGTGTGCCAGTATCTCGTCCAACTAAGTACAATTATACACAAGCTAGCCGTTGCATGTGAAAGAATTTTTAAAGTAGGTCCAGTAATTTTTGAATTTATTCATTGCGAACGTACAAATTTTCTCTCTTTATAATATTAGTAGGGGAAATACCCAATTATTGGCACTTTAAGAAATACGACCGTTTATTGGCACCTTTCGACCTATTGTTCAACTCAAATAAAATTTGAAAGTTTGACAATGTTTAAATCATTTGACTGTTTAGTGTTAGCAATTCTCATAAACCTAAGATTTTATGGAAAGTTTATGGAATAGTTTTCTTATTTTTTAGTGATAAATTTAGGGTGCCAATAAATTGGAGGGGTGCCAACATTAGGTCATTTTACCCTATATGGAATGTAATATATTGTTTTTGCAGATGGTTTAATATTTACGAGAAAAAGTGGGAGTTTTACGGCATCAGTAAACTGATGGCCAGATTTGTGCAGTTGGTCAGATTTCGGATGCAGGTGAGTTGATTTTTTTATGCTTATCGATGTCTACAGACACATTGTTTATAGCCATCTATTGTCGGTTCTCGGTAAAGAGATTAGGTAGGATATATAGAATGTTGTATTGGTTTGTGTATCTCTCAAAAATTCGAAAATTTGCCGACGGATTTACGTCATTTTTTTACATAATATGCAATCCGCTTCAAGGATTGATCTTATCCTATATCGCGATCGCGAGAAAAACAAACTAACCTCTGTCACATTTAAAGTGGAAGTTAGCCGTTGTTATAGGAGCCGCTGACCATTGAACATCAAAGAAAACCACAGCGAAGCGTGCAAGGGCTCAGCTAGTATATATAATAACTGAATCGAGTTTGTGTTTGTGTGCTTTTTTAATTAGATATAGTCTTTACAAAAAATTGTTCTAGGATAATCCGTTAAATGAATTGCTTATTCGAAAGATGAAAAGGTACCTCATCCTGATCAGTAATCTCAATGTACTTCCTCTCATCGGCTGCCAGGTCCATAAAATCACCGAATAACAGCAATCTATCACCAATAACCTCTTTGGAGTTCTTTCCGAACTCCGTTTGTATCTTCTTGTTCAGTAATCTGAAAATATTTTTTTATATATAAACGACACGTTTGGTCTAGTGGCTAATAACCCTAGCTGTTAACCAAACGGTCGCGGGTTCGAATCCCGCTAGGGGCAAATGTTTATGTGTTAACATTTTACCTTTGTACGTACCTGAGTCATGTATTTTTTGTATATTTATAATATGTATGTATTTACAAAAAAAAAAAGTAATATATGTATTATTTATCAACTGTCTGGTATCCATAATACAAGCATTTATTGTTATTTATAGTTGCTTAGTGTGAAAAAAAAAATTAGCTAGTGCTCGCGACTTCGTCCGCGTAGAAAAGTATAAAACGCCATCTACCGTATTTTGGATAGATGGCGCTATCTTCCGGGCCAAGCCGCTTTCATTTCAGATTTCCCGTAGGAATGAAGCATTTTCCCGCGGTAAAAAGTATCCTATGTTCATCACCAATAATGTCCGGTTCTAATTTCAAATCGGTCCAGTAGTTTCGGAGCCTATTCTATACAAACAAACAAATCTTTCCTCTTTATAATATATATTAGTATAGATAAAAATCCAACGCCTGGCAAAAGTATGACAGCAATAAAGTGGTTGTAGTGGTAAGGCGCTGTACTTTTTCATTTTATTTTTCAAAGCGGACCTAGTCACTGCTGGTACCAGCTAGTACCTGAACTGCACAAAGTAATAATAAAGGCAAATAAGTACTCACTTTACAAACCATTGACGATCTTCCTTGTTCACGAGGCGATCCTGATAAACGCGCTGATGCTCGTGATACCAGAGACGAATGACGTCGTCCTCGTCCTAAGTGCGAATCATTCAATTCTGTTAAGACGCATTTTAACCATATAACAATAAAAGTAACTTATCTTATCTATCTAACTACCTACCTGTTTGCACGCGACTTGCACGCGTTGAAAGAGAAAAAAGTAGCCCATCCTGTATCCTGTGTCCTGTACGTCTAAATGTTTATCTAGTTTCACGAAAATCAATTAATTCGTTTAAAAGTTATGGATGATGACTAGCTGTTGCACAAGAATTAGCGGACAAACAGACTGAAGCAGACAGTGCCTTTATTATATTTTATTTATTTATTTAATAGCTATTCTAATATTTTTATATAGCCTATATACAAGGTTAGACATCTTAAATTTTCTAAGTCTCTTAATTTCTCTTAATAAAAAAAAAATTATAACAATATACATACAATACACATGTATAAATTATATAAACATAATATACATTATATGCGAATACACATATAAACACGTATGCGTGATTGTATAAGTTAATGTGATTGTTTGTGTGTGTGTGTGTGTGTGTGTGTGCTAGTGAGCGAAATTGTGAAATTAGTCTTCTTGTGACCTTGATAGCGACAGGATCCATCATGAGAATCCCCTGGAAGACCTTGCTCAGGTCTCGGAGGTTGAAGGTGTAGTGAGACTTCGCAGGCGTCGGTAGCAATTCCTCCACCAACGAGTTGAAAACTTCTATCGACCCCTTGAGGAACGGAGCCTCGCGAATTTTAACACCCGAATGAAACCATCGCGTCCAGGAGCCAAGAATGGTTTTGAAAATGCCGTACTGCAAATATTATTATTTCAGACATTACTCAATTATACTATACTAGCTGGTGAATTCGTCCGCGTTCTCTATAGCCTATTAGCCTTCCTCGATAAATGGACTATCTAACACAAAAATAATTCTTCAATTCGAACCAGTAGTTCCTGAGATTAGCGCGTACAACCAAACAAACAAACAAACAAACTCTTCAACTTTATTTTTTCAGATTTCAGATATTAGTATAAATTTTGTACTAATTCATGTGTTTTTACATGGTACTCATCTTAGTACTACAACTGTAGAATTTGCATCACAAATGCCAAGGCGGCACATAAAAAGTACGCCTAAAACGGAATCATGGCGGAGTCGATGGTAAAAGGTAGTAACGATCAACTTCTACTAATCATTTTAAACTCCAATATGTTGACGTAGTCAACATATCCATAAATCCATAGTTGTAGTACATTGATGGGTGTACTACTGAAGAACGAGCACACTTTACAAAAGACCACTACAGAAATAAGAGACCAGTTATTGTTTGTTTAAAAAAACAAACACAAATTATGTGTTGTAACCTTGCTGCCGTACTCCATTTCCGTGAAGGATATGTAGTGGAAATGCCTCATCAGCCTCATCGTTACTGGATTACGACCGCCTCCCGGAGGTCCCATGGCCGCCACAATACCAACGTCCACCAAAGTCTTGAAATCACCAATGCTTTGACGATCATACCAGCCTACAAACAATAGACTAAATATGAGCTTGCAGAAATCATGGCACAGAGAACAAATTGATCCCTTGTGCACCTTAGTACTTTATAATAAAACTAGCTGTTGCACGCGACTTCGTCCGCGTCACTTTATAAAATATAATACATTCGTGTCTGTGAAACCATGGAAATACACATACAAAATTTCAACCCAATCGGTTCAGCCGTTTAGAAGTTATATTTGAAAAAGATAAGTACGGAAGGATAATTCTTACTACCCGTTTTCCCGTAGGAATGAACCATTTTCCCGCGGTAAAAAGCATCCTATGTTCATCACAGATAATGTCGGCTTCTAATGGTAAAAGAATTTTTCAAAATGGTCCAAATCGAATAATATTAGTATAGAAAATACTTTTTCTTATTAAAGTTAATACTATTGTAGTCGGTGAAATCTGACTTAAAAATAGTTCTAAACTCCAAATCAACATTATCAAATTTGATCAATTAGTTTAGATGATCTAAACTAATCCTGCATCTTCCTGATTCTCTACGGAAAGTCCGCAGAGAACCAAAAAAATTGGAGAAGCTGGTGTTGGTTGGAAAAATGGATGGCAAGAGGTCTCGTGGCCGGTCTCCTAGCCTATGGTACAGACCAAGGAGTGCATCTCGCAGGCCTTACAGTTGCGAAGGCTTTGAGAAAGACTGATGACAGTGTGTAATAGAAGCAACTGGTGATCAATGCCGCTATGGCAATTCAGAGCGGGCACGACCTTCAGCTTCGAAGAAGCCGACACTAATGATGAATTATGTGACATTAGCCAAAGTGATTGGGGAAAAAAATACCAGAGAAGTCCATAAATTGTCTGAGCAGCTCTATAGGTGGCTGAGCGCCGTACACTTCGAGGGCGGGCATGTTCAGGTCGTCTATGAAGAACACTTGACGTTTGGTGGGCGGCGGACCGAATACACCACGGCGACGTCTCTCCAATTTGCTGTCTATCACGTCCTATAAAGTATAGAAAACAAAAAGTGTCCTATAAAGTATAGAAAATAAAAATTGTCCTATAAAGTATAGAAAACAAAAAGTGTCCTATAAAGTATAGAAAATAAAAATTGTCCTATAAAGTATAGAAAACAAAAAGTGTCCTATAAAGTATAGAAAATAAAAAGTGTCCTATAAAGTATAGAAAACAAAAAGTGTCCTATAAAGTATAGAAAATAAAAAGTGTCCTATAAAGTATAGAAAACAAAAAGTGTCCTATAAAGTATTGAAAACAAAAAGTGTCCTATAAAGTATAGAAAACAGAGAGTTTCCTATAAAATATAGAAAACAGAGAGTGTCCTATAAAGTATAGAAAACAAAAAGTGTCCTATAAATAAAGTATAGAAAACAACGATTGTAGTATAAACTAGCTGGTGCCCGCGACTTCGTCAGCGTTCTCTATAGCCTATATAGCTTTCCTCGATAAATGGACTATCCAACACAAGAATATTTTTTCAATTCGAACCAGTAGTTCCTGAGATTAGCGCGTACAACCAAACAAACAAACAAATAAACTCTTCAGCTTTATATATTACTATAGACTATAGATTATAGAAAACAGAGTGTCCCATAAGGTATAGGAAACAATGACTGAAACTTTGGATGGCCCAATATATAAAGTAAAATTTCATTATCCTACGTTGGTTCATTATTTCCCCTCAGCAGGGTAACAAGGTAACTTCCTGAAACGTCCATTCTAAAATAAACAATTTCCGAACATGTCAAAAAACAATATGTTTTGTCTGAAGTGCTCTACAGACTAATAGTAGGTGTTTTCAAAATCGTTTTCTCCGAATCGACATTACTGTGAGCTACATTTTAAAATATCTACACTTACTTGGGTCTGATTGGCCGAGGTCCTGGCGGAGAAGACGATGAACTCGCAGATGAACTTCTTGTGGAGGCCACGGGACAGTTTCGATGTGATGGTGACCGTCTTGCCGGTGCCCGTTGGACCGACGCACACCACGTGGTTGTAGTTCGCGATCTTGTAGCCGAGCAGAGCCGCGCTGCGGACGTTGTCCAACGTCGGCACTTCAATGTCTTCAATACCAATTTAAGCAATAAAATCGATGTCATTGACAATTATTATTGATCTATAACCAAATATACAGTCCAAGTATACTTAAAATTGAAGTGCCAACAACTAGGGTATTCAAAAATATTATGTGAACCAAGACCTGACTGTAGTAGATGACTGTATAACCTGTGAGGGAGTTAGTTTATGGAGTAATTTTTTTAAGGAAAGTTCAATACGAGTCTTATTCAGACTTGGGTGGATTTTCCAGTTGACTTCTTATTCTTAAATTCTTTAGCAACCTGTCTTTAGTCTGTGTACCTGCAAACTGCCATTCTGGATCCACTTCGTACTCTTCCATGTTGGCCATCCAGTTGTACCAGGACGGATTGGCTGGTTCACCATCCTCCGTGGGATCTGTGAAGCCACCGTCGTGTAATCTGAAATTGGAGCAAAAGCAGCAATTTTTTTGAATACCATAAAGTGCAGTGCGACAATAGACGTATTGTAGAATACGCGAATAAGTCGACGCGACTAGTAATCAAATTCCTTTTGATTGAATCGTGCACCCTCTGCACCACTAGTCACTAAGTTGCTTGTACTCTTAAAAAAATGTATACACGTCGAATTGAGAACTTCCTCCGTTTTTGTTTTTTCGTTTTCGTCGGTTGAAAAAAAATATATACTTACCGAAAGGTCCACACTTCGCACTGTGGACCTCTCACATGCATGGTCGAATACAGTGAGCAAAATAGTTAAAAAAATGGATTACGTATAATCGTAGACTCTGCCTTCCTTCGGGAATAGAGGCTTCAATCCATTCTCTTCGGTTAACTTCCTCACAAAGTCCGAGAAGATGGCGCGACCGTTGTGATTGCAGGTCGCGCCCACAGACCAGATCACCGCCCACACCACCCAGCACGGTGCCAATCGAGCTAAAATCAAGAAACAAGTCCATTTTAAAAACATAACATATTTTCAAGTTGTACTACTTTTGCGTGTTAGGGATACAAGGTAAGAATATAGTAGACGTACGAGTATTTTATCGGTTAAGCGCGCCTATAGTAAGACCTTTGCCTATGTTAGTTTTAGTTGAGAGCTTATTTTTACTGTTAAAATTACGTATCAATATTTAGAGTTATATTTATGTATGTAATATTATTCACGCCAAGAATACACAGTTATACTTACTTCTCAAGTTGATACAATACAAAGGCCGGCAGGCAGTTTGACTGTCCACTTAATGGTAGTTGGCTACCTTCGCCTTTAAACACTAGCATTGACATAGGATAAACGGAAAGAGATAGGCAATTATGGGATAGGAGAGTGGACACTGGCATACTCACCGAAACACAAAAGCCCATGCACTCATACTAATAAGTAAATAGTACTTAAATATATGTTTAACTATGTCTATGCTATGTTATAGTTACACCTCATTTGTTGTACATAATTGAAAAATAAAATTCACGATAAGAACTTTCCGGACCACGACGTTATATTTGTAATGTAAGGTCATAAATAAAATAAAAAATGACATACGCATCAGGGCGAGGAACGCTGCAGCAGGAGGCGGTCTGTCGTCCTTTCCGGTCAGAGGCCGTAGTCTATAATCGAGTAGCTCAAGGAACTTGAGGACAAGAGCCGAATCAATCGATGCAACTATCTCAGCTAACTTTGAACGCAGGATCTCGAGACACGGATACAAATACGTATTGATCAGATTTGGTAGGATTTTGCGGATGTTGTCAGCTATCTGTAAGAATCAGATATAGGACAAATTAGGCTACGTGTTACCCTTATAATTTTAAGAATTTTATTAATTTATTTTATACTAGCTTCTGCCCGCGACTTCGCCCGCATATCTTTCTAAATTATATACTAAAACCTTCCTCGAGAACCACTCTATCCATTGGTGAAAAAAGCATGAAAATCGGTACAGTATAGTTTTTGAGTTTATCGCGAACAGACAGACAGACTTTGTTTTATAATATGTAAGGATTTGAGCTCACAATATAACCAATAGACATCTTCTGGGTGAGATCACTCCACCTTAAGCCTCATCTTCACTACACAGCTGGTTGTTGGCCAAGAACAAACCCATCTTTATTTCAACAAAGCTGGGGATAGGTCAATATTTTATATAAAAGATATAATTATTTATATATTTTATGAGGGTAGGTGAAATGTATATTTACCGGAGGCAAATTGCTCTTCATCCAAGCGTTGATGAGGGGCGGTAGACCGACCACCTGCGTGTCCAAGTACACCATGCCGCAGCGAGAGACCGTGGCCGGAGAGGCCACAGCCAAATCGGCCACCTCGAAGATCATCCTCTGGCGATCTGTCGTCTTCATTATCTCTCCGCTCGAGAGGCACAATTTCTTGTTATCATCGAGCACCTAAAACATTTACACATAAATAAATAACTATTTTTAACAAAAAAAAACGACTTCAAACTCAACCGACTTCCAAAAAAGGATCCGAGGTTTTTTTTGTTTCAATTCAATTCGACTGTATTTTTTTATGTTTGTTACCTCATAACTTTCGACTGGGTGAAACGATTTTGATGATTCTTTTTTATTTGAAAGCTGATGGTGCTTCCCGTGTGGTCCCATTTCAATTTGGTCCAGTTCTGACAATGGCATCCATGAGAAAACGGTTTGAAGTCTGTTTTTTTTTTGTTATTTGGAAGTCAGTTGATTCATAAATAAATAAATAAATAAATAAATTACCCCATCCCTCCCTTATCCCTTATTCTTAATCCTTGTATGGTCGGCAGCACACTTGTAGCACTTATGGCGTAGCTTGTGTTATAGGCGGCGACGGTAGCCACCTACCATCAAGTGGACCGTAAGCCTGTCTGTCGACCTTAACATTAATAAAAAAAACAGACAGTTGATATAATACATAGATAACTTATTTTTGTAAATACATACATATTACAAATACAAAACATCCATAACTCTACCCGAGTAAAAATGTTAACCCATAAACATTTGCCCCTAGCGGGGTTCGAACCCGCGACCGTTTGGTTAACAGCTAGGGTTACTAGCCACTAGACCAAACGTATCGTCACGTGTCTCCACATGGGTTAATCTTTTAAGCTTGTGATTGATGGCTACTGAACATAGGGCAGTTCCCTATGTTTAAACCGTTGATAGATCTTTCTCACGGAATATACATTCTGAATTGGTCTATTTTAATTTAGTCCTATATATGTAACGAATATTTATTTAAATTAGAATCGGGTTCGTACCGTATTCATGTTCTCGATCCAAACGGCGTCTACGGGGCCGTCGAAGACATACCATCGCTTATCCATATCCTCAACGGCGATACCGGCTCTTACCAAACTTGATAAGATACCGTCCGTCCTGCATCGTCATAAATATTATTTTTGGTAATTTTAGTAATTTAACCATGAAACACACCCCAAACAATCATAGATCGTATCCAAATATACTAATATTACAAACAGTAAACTAGTGTCACTTAATAA
The DNA here is from genome assembly GCA_918317495.1 of Synanthedon vespiformis. NCBI lineage: Eukaryota > Metazoa > Arthropoda > Insecta > Lepidoptera > Sesiidae > Synanthedon > Synanthedon vespiformis. The sequence goes on along the minus strand of OU906966.1, from coordinate 7,314,825 downwards.
TATAAAAACAGTCATACCATTCGTGAGTTTGCAAGTCAAATTCTCCATAAAGCTGGCCCATGGTAATAGACTTGGGGTTGACTACGTATGTGTGAACCGGAGTGAAAGGGAATCCGTCTGGTGCCAGTTTACCTTTGATCGCTGTTAAGGCGTCACGAAGAATTTCGTAACACTGAAAAATTCAAAAGTTATCTTTGTAGGTCAACGTCAGTTTCGCATGAATGGTTTTTTGACATTGGAAATGTCTTTTTTGACATTGGAATTGTCTTTTCGTTCGCTTCAGTATAGGCCCCGATTTCACGAAAAAGTGTGATCCCCTTATATCTCGTTATCTCGGAGAGTTGTGAAGATATGATATTCAAAAGACGCGTATTTATGAGAGCTGTAAGGTGCAAAAAGAATTTTTTCGAAAAAGTCAAAAAGTTATTAGTGAAAAAAGTGAAAAAATAGTGAAAAAAGAAAATCGAGTTTTTTCCGAATTTTTGATTTTGGCGCTCGATATTTTGGAAACGAAGAGTGATATCAAAAATTGGAGAATAACTCCTCTGGAAAATTTAGTCAACTACAATTTGAGCCTAAAATAAAGACGACCGGGTTAAGGATTTTCCCTGTAGCTTAACCTTTTTGAAAGAAGTCAACAAGTCAGAACAACATATTTTTTAGAATTCATTTCCAATGTGCTCGATAGTCGTGCGTGAGGCACAAAATCTATGATTTTTTTCTTCGTAAACCTTCCTAATTTATTGTAAGCTTGGTTCTAGTCCTGAAAACATTTTCGCACCAGAGACACACAGAGGCTGTACCACATACATTTATGTATTTTTATACTCTCTATGTACTTTTTAGAGAACATAACTCATAGTGAAACTAACTTTAGTCTTTCCAGATCCAGCCGGTCCGACCAACATGAGACCATGGCGCACCACAGTCGTCTCGTATAGTTGAATTATTTTGAATATAAAAGCTGAAAATAATAAATTACATAATGACAATTTCAATTTCAATTCAATTTCAAATTAAATTCCATTTATTACATTTATTTACCTATTCAAATTTTCAAACGCGACTGTTTCAGAAATTTGGGCAATCAAATAAAATTAGCTTTTACTTACTATAGAGATCGTCATATCCTCTCTTGACGAGCATGTTACGAATAGATTGTTCCATAATACCGTAGTCGACTATTGGTATCTCCACCCGGGGAAACAAATCCGAGATTATACCTGTAAAAGAGTGACATTGTTATGTGTAAGTATAAAATAAGTAAATAATGTAGTCAAAAAGAAGAATCAATCAAAAAAACAATCCGCTTCAAAGTTTGAACTTTTCTATATTTTTCTTCGTAATCTCGATCACTGATGTCACATTTAAAGTGGAAGTTAGCCGCTGTTATGGCAGCCGCTGACCGTTGAACGTCAAAGAGACAACGAAGTGTGGTCGAGAGCTCAGCTAGTTGATAACAATTTCATAATATGTACAAAAATTACCGTTAAATAGCACGAGATCGTCAGCCAAGAACTTGGGCACGTTGACGTCTCTGAGAGATCTCAACACGATCTGCCTCTCATCAGCGTCGGGCATCTGACGAATCAGATTTCCGGCCACCAAGATCACGGTCTTCACCGCTCGCATTCCGAAATCGTAGTGGTCCTACAAAACTTCTACACTTAAGAATTTTCTATAATCGGCGCAAAACCTAATGGGCTCTGGCGATATCACGTGTCAAATATGCGAACTAACCGATTTTAGAACACCCGGTAGAAAGCTACATTATCAACGAAAAATTACTCGGGCGATGTCGCGTGCAACAGCTATATATAGTCTTAGATAAAGTATGTATCGAGTACCTACCTGTGAAGACAATTGCTCAGAACTCAACCTAAAAGTGGTGGTGATCTTGCCAGCGAGGATCTTTCCTTCGGAGAATCCGTATGAGAAGAGCGATATCTCCGCAATGAGGGCATAGTTCGGCACCATCATCGCAATAGGACGGAACAAGGCCTTCAAGTTATCCGGCAATTCCGTGCGTCCTGCGGGATTAACATGATAACTCTTTTTAACGGAAAAAAAATCGACTTCAAACCGTTTTCTCATGGATGCCATTGTCAGAACTGGACCAAATTGAAATGGGACCACACGGGAAGCAGCAGCTTTCAAAAGAAAAAACGACTTCAAACCGTTTTCTCATGGATGCCATTGTCAGAACTGGACCAAATTGAAATGGGACCACACGGGAAGCAAAAGCTTTCAAAAGAAAAAACGACTTCAAACCGTTTTCACATGGATTTCATTGTCAGAACTGGACCAAATTGAAATGGGACAACACGGGAAGCAGCAGCTTTCAAAAGAAAAAGGAAAAACGACTTCAGACAGTTTACATTCGGATGCCATTGTCAGAACTGGACCAAATTGAAATGGGACCACACGGGAAGCACCAGCTTTCAAATAAAAATAAAAAAATCTTCAAAATCGTTTCACCCAGTCGAAAGTTATGAGATGACAAACATTAAAAAAAATACAGTCGAATTAAGAACCTTTTTATCCTTTTTTGGAAGTCTGTTAAAAGTAACACAAAAAGCTGGAATACACAAAAAGCTGGAATACGATTTGAAAAATACTTATTCATTAGTGATTCATTGTGACGACACGTTTGGTCTAGTGACTAGTAACCCTAGCTGTTAATCAAACGGTCGCGGGTTCGAATCCCCCTAGGAACAAATGTTTTTATGTGTTAACATTTTACGTGTGCTGTGTGGAATGTGTGAAGATATATTTATTTATTATGCAATATTAGTAGATATCTAGGGTTTTATTTATGATGGTTTTAGTTTAGCAGGTATAACAGTTACCTGCGTAACCGGGATTCATAGTAATGAAGACGGAGCATGAAGCCTTCAAGGGTAACTCACAGCCTTCGAACATGAACTTCTCGAGTCTAGCTATCTGAGCTTTTTGAATGGTCACCACCTGAATTAATGGTTAATTAACTTGAATTAATGATTAAAATGAAAAATTTTTATACGATTTTTTTCACTAATGGAAAGAGCAGCCGGGAGCGGGCCGCTAGTATTAAATAAAAACGTGTAATATTTACTTGTTGAGCTACTACGGAGAGCACTTCTATGTCGATACGGTTGAATTCATCGAAACAAGCCCACGCGCCGGACCTGAAAAGTATCTTCAAAGTTAAAAGATACTGTCCAAAAAATATGCACAATTGAAACATTCAACATTCTAAAACATCGGTATAATGTGCCTCAACCGGAAAGCCATATTGGTTATTACCTGATATGACTTAACTCTTGGGAAATTCAAACCCATTCTAGCACTTTGACTCTAACTGGGCTTTATATTGAATCAAGCTTTGAATCAAAGACTGAACCAGTTCAAAAAAAAACAAATCATATAGATTCTGAGGAGTTCCAATGTAAAACTCTGGATTAATCTCGACTAATTACTTTAAATTATCATAAACTTATGGTGAATGTGTCAACTATTTACAAATATGTGGCTACGAACTTAAATACTCTGAAAAACGAACTCACGCAGCCAATCCCTTGAAGAACTTGCCCATAGCCATGAAGTCCAGCTGATCTGAGCAATTGAATACCACACATTGAACTGCCAACGCTTTAGCCAAATCCTGAAAATTATCTTATATCAAGGAAAGCTATAACTCGACTTTAGGAAAGCCTGGCACTTTGACTCTTGAAGAAAATCATTAGTAGTCTCAAACATTGACATATCTTAGTAGTCTCAAACATTGTAATACCACAGTAGTCTCAAACATGGACATACATTATCAATCTCAAACATTGACGTACCTTATTAGCAATCTCAAATACTGACATACCTTATCAGTCTCAAACATGAACATACATTATCAATCTCAAACATTGATATACCTTATTAGCAGTCTCAAACACTGACATACCTTATCAGTCTCAAACATGGACATACATTATCAATCTCAAACATTGACATACCTTATTAGCAGTCTCAAACATTGACATACCTTATCAGTCTCAAACATGGACATACATTATCAATCTCAAACATTGACATACCTTATTAGCAGTCTCAAACATTGACATACCTTATCAGTCTCAAACATGGACGTACATTAGCAATCTCAAACATTGACATACCTTATTAGCAGTCTCAAACATTGACATACCTTATCAGTCTCAAACATGGACGTACATTAGCAATCTCAAACAGCAGTAGTCTCAAACATTGACATACCTTAGTAGTCTCAGTCTTCCCGGTACCAGCTGGTCCTGCCGGGGCTCCACCGAATTTCAAATGCATGGCACACATAAGTGTCAAGTAGCAACGGTCTGTCAATGGTGTTATGACGAGACGACCACTACAAGGACCAAGATGTAAGTATATCTTAATTCACAAGTGATCCATGTACAGCCGAGCTATACAACTACCAAAAACGGGCGGTATGGCACACTTATTTCATTTATATGAAACTTTATACACATTTCCTATGTGCACAAGTAATTTTATGGGAAATATTCACTGGAACTCAATGCAACCAGCATGGAATAAAAGTACCTAATTTGATTTCAAGCAAAGTGAACCAAAGGTATCCAAGTAGATTCCTCACCTGTTCCCCAAGTACTCGTTCTGATAAGTGAACACCGAGTTGAGTGCTCTGACTTGCTCGTAGTTCTGGCTAAACTGTCTATAGTATGGTGACGTGTCCAAGCGGTTCTCGTCTTGATATATTTCGGGCAGTTCGCCTTCCTCCAACGGGTACATGTCTTTTACTATTTGATAGTACCTGTCAATTTAATTAAATATTAATTAGTTAATACCCTCGTTGTTATCGTGTATAAGCTGTAGCCCGCAAAATGTTATATATATATATATATATATATATATATATATATATTTATTTATTTTCCGAACCAGTAGTTATTGAGATTAACGCGTTCAACCAAACAAACAAACAAACTCTTCAGATTTATAATATTACTAGCTATTGCACGCGACTTCGCCCGCGTAACTTTGTAAATTATATACATTAAAACCATCCTCGAGAACTACTCCATATCGATTGGTGAAAACAGTATGAAAATCGGTGCAGTACATTTTCAGTTTATCGCGAACAGACAGACAGACGCGGCGGAGGACTTTGTGTTTTATAATATTTAAGGATTTGCCGCTGCTGATATCCCCTGGATGAGTAAAAAGAGAGACCTACTTCTTCCAGAGGTATGCTTTATATGAGCTGTAACAAAATAAAAATGATAATTTCGTACCTAAGTTGACATATCCACTGGAAATCTGTAACGTTCTTCACATTCTCCTCGACCAAGGTCCTGGTGACGTCACGGGCGTGCACCTCAATCACAATCAGAGCGCACAGTACTTCGCGTTGGAAAAATGTCAAATCGCCCTTCACAAGAGCCCTGAGACTGTCCAACTGGTAATCAATATATTCGGCATAAATATTTGATGATAAGAATAACTTTAGAAGGACAAAAAATAAACTAATATCACTCTGAATACCTTAAAATAAAAATTACTCAAGAACACAAAATTCTAACGAATCTTACCCGGGCGAAACCGGGAGCGTGTAGCTAGTTAGATTATATTAAATCTGGACTTAACTTATATCATTTAACTTATTTCATTTTATAGCAGACTAGCTGCATGGTGCCCGCGACTTCGCCCGCGATAAAAGTAAGTATAACTTTCAACTGGGTGAAACGATTTTGATTATTTTTTTTATTTGAAAGCTGGTACTTCCCGCGTGGTCCCATTTCAATTTGGTCCAGTTCTCACAATGGCATCCATGAGAAAAGACCATGCGACGGTTTGAAGTCGGTTTATTTTTTGTTAAAAAGAGTCACTATTTGGAAGTCGGTTGTAAACTGACCTGCTGCAGCATTTCGTCGAAGAACATGTCCATGCGGTAGTCGTTAATTGCGGATTCCACTCCGGCCGTCCACGCCGTTTGCGAGCCAGCAATCACCACTTGACCGGGCCAACGCAGCACCCACTCGGCGCGAGACATTGTCCACAATTCCTCCAAACCAGCCACCAAGGTTAGACGGACTGTCGACAGACACCTCCGTTTATGGGCATACTAGCTTCTGCACGCGACTTCGTCCGCGTTGAACGATGACAGGTACCCTATGTCCTTCCCGATGTTCCAGACAACGTGTATGCAAAATTTCACGGTGATCGGTTCAGTATTTTAGGCGTGAAAGCGAGACAGACAGAGTCACTTTCGCATTTATAATATTGAGTAAGGATAGTAAGAATGTCTTTATGTACAGATGGCGGTGAAATTCCTATCGGGAACAGTATTTTTTTTCTGCATGAAAGGCAGCCTATGTTATTTCTGGTGTCCCAGACAACGTGTATGCAAACTTTTATGCCATATACTCGATGGCATGTTTGGTATAGTGACTATAGTAACCCTAGCTGCTAACCAAACGGTTAAAATGAATTATTGAAGAATGCGTTGCAAATGGAAATTCAATTTCAAATTCAAATCATTTATTTACAAGTACATGGGAAATGTATACTCGATAGCGATACATTTTTGCTTTACTTTATTAACTCGAATCATCAAACAGTATGCGGTACACCCAACTCCTAATCAAACCACAGGTTTTAACCTTCTTTTAAGAAAGTCGAGGGTTAGTTTATCTTAGTTTTTGATACTCAATGACACCATGAAATGACACATTATGATAAAATCTTGAAGCAAAAATTGATTAAACTAACTTGTATGCCTCATTGTATCCTCTAGAAGCAGCAACCATTGCTCCACATTGGCGGTGGGATAGAATCTGTATTTCAAGTCCACAATTTCACCCTCACTCGAGTGCATTTGCGTTATCTTCAAATCAGTTTCGAATGTCACCTGAAAAATAAATATAAAATACAATTTAAATGCCAACTTCTTTTATTTACATAGTTTAGTTACACCATCTGCTTCGGGTACATTAATTAAACCACTTTATGTTTATTCCAGATACTTTTATCGTCCGACCGATATAACTCTCTTCGCGAATGAGTTCATTCAGTTCAACCGTCTGATGCCTTTTCAATATCACACCTTTTCAATCTCACCGAATGATTCTGAATGAATGAGCAACTCGTTTTGTAACGTCACAGAACACTTTTTACTATACTACTATATTATACTTTACGACTTAATCCATCAACTTCAGTCGACACATACACACGACTTTTAAGAGAGACCTTGGCAATGTTTTCAAAGCACTTCCTCAAGTGCGGCTGTACGGCGCGAGGGTTCCTCGACTGAGACAGGATCTCGAGTAGCTCGTCGTCGCTAAGGAAGAAGAACCTCGGGAACCGAAGCCTCTTCAGCTCCATGTACTCGTTGAGGCCTTTGGCCACCACCGCCAGCAGATGCCTCGCCTCCACCAGACTGTCCAGGAGACGGCTGTCCGGACATATTAACATTATCTGAAAGGCAAAGAAAATTTTTCATGGTGACATCAGTGTTTGTTAAATACCCTTTCTGAGAGGAGATGACATTTACGCACTATCGGGCGAGTCCTACACTCCCCCTCGTCGTCTGTCCCTGTCGACGAGGGGGAGTGTAGGACTCGCCCGGTGAAGTGACTTATCACCGGGAATACCGACTAAAACCCCCCGGATTCCACCATCAGCGAGATCAGAGCGAGGCCGTATCCTCGGATCCCTTATCCTTAGGTCTTCCTTACTCTTCTTCTCTTCTTCTTCTCTCAGACTTATTCTAAGTATGTCACTCTTCTTCCTGTCAGGGTCGAGCACTCGCATCCACCCACCATCAAGTAGACTTACAGCCTGCTGTACTGCCCCTAAATTTAAAATAAGTGTTTAACCTTCGGGCAAGCTGCCGCCGAAGACATGATCCTCCTCCAAGTCCTCTCCATGGTGCCGTACTTCTTCGCTTCGAGGGGCAGCTGTCGCGAGATATCTTCAGATGTGAATATTGGCTCCAAGTACATCCACTCTCTAAACATTACATAAATTAACATTACATATCTTCTCACATTCCACACAGAACCATCTAGTTCCACAATAAGCAACTAATGCTTATATTATGGATATCAGACAGTTGATATACTACATACATTACTTTTTTTCGTAAATACGTACAAATATAAATACAAAATATCCATGCCTCAGGTACAAAGGTACCTAACATAAAAATACATAAACATAAAACAACATAAAACATAGCAGTTAGGGTTGTTAGGACCGTTTAGGGTTACTAGCCACTAGACCAAACGTGTCAACAATAAATATTAGACACCTTTTCCAAATAATAATCAAAAGATATAATAAATTTATTTATTATATATTTATGCCTCTTCCATGCTTTATGAACCACTATTTAAAAATTGTTAGCTTGACAGTTTAATGACAGTAAATCTTCCAAATTAAATGATCTCTTCTAAAAATATGTATGTAAATTCCTCACTTTTGACACTCGATCCATTCGTCGACAACTTTCTGTGTGAGCCTCAACTTGTCGTCCCACTCCTGTATGCGAAGTTCGAAGGCCGCCTTGAAGGGACTGAAGCCGAGCTGTTGCGTCGCCAGTAAATGTTCATCCAACAGTTGGAGGGTTTCGTCCGCTATCTTCATTATGAATGTTCCTGAAAAATCAAATAGACTTTACTGTGTAGCAATAAGTTTGAACTACCAAATATCTTCATAATTATCTATTCATGCTATTTCCTTACTAATCAATACTAATAATAAATCTGTAGGGGTCGGTCATGGAGTAATTCAGAAATATCGTGTATATAGGCTCTATACATGATACTGAAACTAAATTGACCATTTTTAGATTTTTTTTCTGTATGTATGTATGTTCCTCCATCACTCTTTAACTGATTTTCATGAAACTTGGTAGATAAACATTTAGAAGTAAGCGACACGTGATAGGTTACTTTTTATCTTTTTTAACGCGGACGAAGTCGCGGGCAACAGCTAGTAACATTATAAATGTGAATATGAGCTTGTCTGTTAATTTGTTAGGCTTTCACGCAAAAACTACTGAACCGATCATGATGAAATCTTGCATACACGTTGTCCGAGACATCAGAAAGGACATGGGACATGAGGTACCTTACATCCAGAACGCGGACGAAGTCGCTGGCACCAGCTGGTAGTAAATAATTAGCTCCTATCAAAAAACTTAGTAAATAGACTATAACTGCTCGGTAAACCGTACCAGTGTTCTTGTAGGGTGCAATCTCCATCGCCTTTGTGGCCCACTCGCCAATCATCTTGTCCAACGACTGCTCGATGACGTACTCCTTGGAGGCGAGCTCTCCGATCTCCGCAATGAGGTCGGCGTGCGCGGCGACGCCTTGCTTCAGACACAGCGAGAACGTCTGCTTCTCGTTCATGGTCACCGTTATACCTCAAAAAACACAGACCAGTGCCAATGTATTTTCAACCGACTTCCAAATAAACCGACTGCAAACCGTCTCGTGGCATTTTCTCATGGATGCCACATTGTCGGAACTGGACCAAATTGAAAGGGACCACACGGAAAGCACCAGTTTTACAAATAATGACAACATTTCTTGAAGTCGAATGAAAAATAAAGTGAAAACGTACCAGCTCTCTGCATGAACTCATTCCAGTGTCGCTCCTTCATGCCCGGATTTCTGACGGCTTGTATCACAGGCACTAGAGGTCTGAATTCATCTATATCATCCTGCCATCACAACGCAACATTAAATGTACATCGAGTTTCCCCTTTACATTCGTAGAGCAGATGGCTTATACCTAAGGCCTGTTTTAAAGCTCTCCTGACGGTCGGTGATTTTCGTTTTTTTTTTATATAAAATCAAGGCAACGCTTGATGCATCTGCATCACGCTTACCCAGTAAGTGCCCATTTACCCTAGATTTGAAGACGCCGAGATTGTAATTTTTGAGGAAACACGGACGCAGACAACAACGAGTTCCACTCCTTAGCAGTTTGGTTCGGACAAGGAATGTGGAACTATAATGCTTCGTGCGTGACCGAGGAACATTACTTAACCACGAAGGGATGAAACACCCGCCCGTGCCTCGTGTTTTTTTTTTCGCAAGTGGAACGCTTTCGTCCGGATCAGATCGAATCGAATGGACGCACACTCTCAGTAGTGTAGAGATGATCCATAGTGCAGGCTTTGAAGTTGAGACTCTACAAGGGTGTCGCTGTCGTTGCCAATAGGTTTCTTAGCTCGCCTTTAGTAAACGTTAAAACTTCTAATATACTGTCCGCTTGTCTTACTAAGAGAATAGTAAAAAAGCTAAAAGAACATCTCACTCGTATAGTGATGGCCACTTGTTGCACTTTGGGCAAATCCGCAAAGGTCCGCACGCATTTCACAACTGTCTTGTAATATTCGTTTATGAGCGGCTCAATGGACTCCGCGTCCACGTACATCAGCGGATTGTCGAACCACACCTCTTTTGCCTTCAGGAAGTCTACAATTTATATGCAATTTCAATAATTATGACGACCAATCTCAGGAAATACTCTTTTATTTTTTAATTTATTTATTTATTTATTTACACACAAAAAACAACAAATGGTACACAGTTAAAGTGTACTATAAACTCGGTTGAGTTTCTAGCGTAAGTAACACCTGAGTTGTCCACAATAATAGAAATATACATAATAATTACAAACATAACACAGAAATACAAACAAAAGTGATAAGTACACATAATTCGTAGGCAGCTACACTTTAATACATCCAACGCAATTGATTTTTTTTTGTGTTATTGGGCTATTTAGTGTGACCTTAGGCAAAAAAAAAATACGCCATCTATCGTTCAGTGGCAGAACTATTAGACAAACAGCTTAGACTCAACAAGTCGGGTCGCGCTTTAGACTATATAACATTTTGAACGCGGACACCAGCTAGTTTACTATAAAGTGTTGTCTATATGTCTGGTCAGCTAAGTAGTGAACAAAATTACAGGTACATACCGGAAGCAGTGACCCACAAGTTCCTGTATGGTTCAAACTCCTTCACCAATCGATTGAGGTCGGCAAACGGCACGACAGCTTGACCGAACAGCTTCTGACGCTGATTAAGAACTCTGCCCCATTCCTGCGAGTCCTTCATTCCCTTCCAGGCCTTCTTTATGTCATTGGCTATTTCGTGAACCTAAGTTTAAATCATATTATGATTTATCAAAAAATCATATCAAACGGTTGCGGGTTCGAATCCCGGCATCCCGCTAGGGCCAAATGTTTATGTGTCAACATTTACCTGTGAGTTAAGTTCGGTGGCAGCAGAGGATGCAAAAAAAACGATTTTAGTTAGAATTAATTTTATTTTTAAAGAAATACTAGTACAATGAGTTAAACTACGTTGAAGTGGACACTGGTCGATGTTAGATCCAAATGCCGTCAATTGTTATCTGACAGGAGTATTTAAGATGGTCCTCGGTGCAGGTGTGCAGTGATTCAGATTAATTCACATGTGAATCGCCTGTAGATGTGTTGCAATGCCACCCATATCGATGACGGTCATTTTGGTGGTACTTGTATGTTGTAATCCTAACATGTGTACCTGAGTCATGGATGTTTGTATGTATTTACAAAAAAAAGTAATCTATGTATTTATCAACTGTCTGCTATCTGCTGCTACTTATCAAAAGCGTTAGTTGCTTTGTGTAGAACTAGATGGTGCTGTGTGGAAGGTGTGAAGAAAAAAAATTTGGTCCATTGACATCCGTGTGAAAACTATTGACTGAAAATGAGAATTTTGACTCACTCTGCTGAAGTCGTTCTGCAAAGTCAAAGCCATACACTGCGCAGTGAACATGTCGATTTTGTCCGACAAGGCCTGCTCGTCTTGCTGATGGAGTTTCCAGAACTTCTCCTGCTCTTCTTCCAGGAAGTCCGTTGTCGCTTCCGCCTAAATTCCATTATCTTACATCAGTGGAATAGGGTACAACAAACATTAAGAAGTCGGTTGAAAAATAATCCTGAAGTGACGGATAGGTACGCATGGATTTATCCTCAGTCCTTCTTTCAGCTCTTACCTGAATTGTTATTTGTAATGGCCAACCGATGGCTTCCCATAGTGCTCTGAAATCTTCATTCTCCAGTGGTGTGAAGAATGCATCCAGGACCTCGTAATCCTTTAAATGGAAATTTTAATTAACAATGCAATTAGGCTTTCAGTCAGGTTAGCACTTGTATAATACTTGTACTAGCGAACCTCTCCCGGCTTGACACGAATGCAATTTTTTACTGCAAGTTACATACACGAACCTACCTCGTTTATCGTTCTTTCCATTAGTGAAAACCGTATTGAAATCCCTTGCATGGTTTAGAAGATGTTAGCTGAGAAAGAGACAGAGGTGGACAGCTACTTGTATTTTGATGTATGAATGTAAAAAAAATAATTATGATAGTTAAACACAACACCTACGTCTATTGGAAGAATAGCTATAAAGGATAACCACTAACCGTATGAACTTTTCTCATGATGTCGTCTTGCGTCTTCAAGCCAAACGGTATCGATTCCATCCACTCCCTTATTTCGAAGACATGTTCTATTGTGTTAGGTTTCTCACCGAGCTTTCTCATCATATTCTTGTAAGCCTGTATCACATCGTCTACCACTATCCTTATTTCTTCCGCCCACATCGTCAGCAAAGCTTTTATTATATCCGAACGTTTGGTTACTAGCAGTTGCTGAAACGATATAACCATTTAGTACTGGCAGGCACACTTTGTCCTGCCATAGGTACTACTACCATCCCCTTACAGAAGACCACTGTGAAATAACAGCATATTTATCTGTAAGATACAATACTTACAATGTGCTTTAGTTCAATTCTATCATTTCTCTTACTCACCTTAAGAGTATCAACGTTGAGAGAGAAAGGTCCAATGTTTATATACTGCGGCAGTCTCCAAATCAAATCTATTTTGGCATCGTAGTGCCTCTGCACTTCTTCTCTAGTCTCTGATGCTGAATGTTTCTCTTGGCGAAAATTTCTGGAATCAAATCACAAGAAAACCGTATAGGCAGTAAATGAAAAAAAACTGGCAGGGCACACTGACTATGATCTATGATTGAGGCACATGTAACACCTTATCATCATGGAATACCATAAGAAACAATTATAGAAAGACAAACACAAAAGTCTAACTAAGCATAATGCAGGTTTTAAAAACCTGTGCTGGTTTTCCGTTAGAGCCGATGGTGAGGCTATGCACTTATAGTAAACAAAACATAATACATAAAGGCTCCAAAAACAAAAAAGTCTTTAAAAAAAATTATTATTAAAATTAAAATAAATCGTATTTATGGCTTCTATTCGAAAATTCCGCTTCGGCCGCTGACGAAACCAATGCTATGTAACCGGTTACGTGTGAAGGATTATTTTTCTTGCTTCGAAACTAGTTACGTACAAAGATATTTTTTTCTTCCTACGAAACTAGGATCGTTAACACAGACACAGGCTTGCTATTGGTTATTTCGTATAAAGAAAAAAATCTTTGTACGTAACTGGTTTCGTAGCAAGAAAAACAATTCTTGTAACGTAACTGGTTACGTAGCGTTGTTTTTGTAGGCGACCGAAGGGGAAAATTCTTTTGGCAGTCATAAAATTTGGCAACCCGTCACATATTTACATATTATTATGTGCTTCGCATGCCTGCAAGTACTAATACAGTGCGACTTTTATATAGTACTGGAAATAAAGAGATTGAAACAGGTAAATTTTTTTAATATCCATATTATTATGTACTTACTCGACATATTCTTCGATGTCTAAAACGTATATTTCTTTGTAACATTCGTATTGTCTCATGTAGGCTTTCAACGGTATTATAGACTTCCTGTAAGCCTTCAGTAACCTCTCCCTGTAATCTGCCACATTGGGTTCCAACAATCCTGGAACGATACCGATTCCCACTTCTGTCTAAGTCCAAACTATATAATATCAAAATCTAAATACATAAAAGATGATGTGTGTATGTTTGTTCCCCGTGGACTCCGAAACCGCTGTTGTAGAAAAAGAAACTTGCCTATGGATGTTAAAAACAGCTCCTTGTCGAAGACGAGCCCCGTCATAATCTTCGGATGAACTTGTGGTATGAAATGGCAACGATATAACATCTCGCGGAACAAACGCTGAATGACTATCTGCAAAATCAAATATTAAAATTTATTTAAAACAACTACCAACTTTCATCCTGTTATCTACCAACTTTCATGAAAATTTCAAACACACACACACACACACACACACACACACATACACATACACATACATACATACATACTATGCGTTTCAAATGAGAATAGGATCGCGCTTGCTGCAAACTTCACATGATCCGAGTCATCATAGTAATGTCGTCAAAAAAATCCGAATAACAAAAATATAAATCTTTTTTATATAAATTTTATCTAATAAATTTTATGTATAAATATATATATCCTTACTAATATTATAAATGTGAATGTGAGTTTGTTTGTTTGTTTGTTTATTACGCTTTCATGCAAAAACTACTGAACCGATCACCATTAAATTTTACATACACGTTGTCTGAGACACCAGAAAGGACATAGGGTACCTTTCATCGTTCAACGCGGACGAAATCGCGAGCACCAGCTAGTTTAAGTAATTAAACTATTATTGTAAATTACAGTACGATTTAAATCGTATTTATACGATATTTTCGGCTTTGGTTCTATGTAGCAAAGCCCTTAAGTTTGCTAACGCGTCTCCACGAGATAAGTAATTCTTTTATGGGTCAATGTATACGATTTTATAATAACTGAATAAATAAATCACACATTACAAAAATAATAAAAAACTAATGAAAATAATAATTAATTCTTGGCTTGTTTTTTCTTGCAGTCCGTACACATCAGTAATGAAGTTCGTGAGAAATGCGGTGCCAAATGCGAATTTCCACTCCTATTCTCATTTGACACGCATAGTACATACATACAGTCATACATACATACATACATACATACATACATACATACATACATACATACAATATCTACACTTATAGGTCCTCTAAGAGCTCACCTCAAACTGTGCCGGATCCGTGGTGTAATAGGGTCCATCGTTGGACATCATGAGGTGAAAATAGAAAAGTGTTATGGTCGGTGAACGAAACGGAGTGTTTATCAAATCCGCCGGATCCCACTCCCAGTCGTCCTCACACGAATAAGTGCAGAGACAAGGCGTCTCGCACAGGTACACGAACATGGCCATTGACTGTTCGATGCAATACCTTAGGGCGTACTGAAACACGAAACACTAAATAAATATGGCACAGGTTAGACCCGTGTTAGATGAGAAGGACACGTGCTTCTCAGGGAGGGCCAGGTTCGATACCCGGCGGCGTCAACTTTGTTGATTCAAATAAATGTTGTAATTTTTTTATAGAAACCACGTACTTAGCTACATAAAAAAATCAACTCACCTGCATCCGAAATCTGACCAACTGCACAAATCTGGCCAGTTTACTGACGCCGTAGAACTCCCACTTTTTCTCGTAAATATTAAACCATCTGCAAAAACAATCTATACTTCTAATACTTCTATACTAATATTATAAAGAGAGAAAATTTGTATGATCGTAACGAATAAACTCAAAAACTACTGGACTTATTTTAAAAATTCTTTCACCTATAGAAAGCTAAACATTATCAGCGAGTAACATCACTGCATAGTATAAAACCAAGTCGCTTCCAGTCTGTCTGTCCCTATGTGTGCTTAGATCTTTAAAACTGCGCAACGGATTTTGATGCGGTTTCTTTTAATAGATAGAGTAATTAAAGAGGAAGGTTTAAGTGTCTAATTTCAATAAGGGCGAAGTCGCGGGCACCAGCTATTTACTAAAAATAAAGAAACGACCCGTGAAAATTTTACAACAGCAATGATGTCGGCCTTTATATTGCTTTACACACTTAGTCAGGCGCTACACGTCCCTTACTTTTAACGCGGGCGAAGTCACGTGCAACAGCTTGTCTATACTAATATTAAAAAGAGGAAAGATTTGATTGTTTGTTTGTTTGTATAGAATAGGCTCCGAAACTACTGGACCGATTTGAAAAATTCTTTTACCATTACAAGCCGACATTATCCGTGATGAACATAGGATACTTTTTACCGGGGGAAAATGCTTCATTCCTACGGGAAATCTAAAACAAAAGTAACGGCTTGGCCCGAGAGATAGCGCCATCTATCCAAAATACGGTAGATGGCGTTTTATACTTTTCTATACGCGGACGAAGTCGCGTGCAACAGCTTGTTTTTAATATAGAAAGTAGATTTTTTAACCGCACCTGGAGGTAAAGTATTCTAAATACTGGAAATGACAGACTTTACTCAAAGGAAACTGCATTTTTTTAAAATGATAAAGAAATATTTCTATATTCAACTATAACGTGATCACAAAATTCTTTATTTTTTAAATTATTCATTTTTGAAATGAATATGACAAGGACATTACCCTTTCCCAACGTCTCTGAAGGACATACGGATAGCGTGAGCAGTGTTGTCCAACCAAGTTATGTTCAAATATTTCAGCATCTATGAAACAAACAAATATATTTCATTTCACATTTAAACACTGACTACAGATCTTGATTTCTTCTATAGTCCTGTGTTTGATTAAATCTCAAGACATATTCTTCTTAAGACACATTTACAGTGCTAAGAACATTAAAAATTAAAAAAAAAAATTTAATTTAAGATTTAAAAAAAGAACTTTTAAGGTAATCTTTTAAGAACTTTGTTAAAAGTAATTTAATGTAATTTAAGAATACTAGATGGCGCTAGGTGTATTTTGAAATGTTTATTAGTACGGATGTCGAAATGCATCTAGATGTCGCAAATACTATCGCGGACACGCTATTGAAGTGTTTCGCCCATATTAACAAAGGTATAATGATTAAATATTGTCTCCTACCAGGACTTGGTGTTTTATTTAAAGGAGTAAACCCGAGTTATTCAATCATATTACAAAATATGAGTGGGAGTCCTTTACAAACTTTAAAGATAAAAAGACGTCAATACTTTGCAGCCATAAAATCCTAGAGTTACTTTTCAAGATATATACATATTTATTCACGAGTATTGTAGACGATAGTGTAGTACGCTTATTTGCTTATAATATTGTGGGATAAATCGTACCATTTGAGTGCAATGCTGTTGAGCGGCATCAAACTCCATCAAGCTGGCATTTCTTCCATAATTCGTCGTAAAAAATAACATCGACTCCACCTGACGACGGAAGATATTACATCAAATATCAAGAGTGGTTACCTAGCGTAGATAGAAACAGAAAAAGAAAGATATATGTTACTCATTATTCGCGCGTGGTCCTTATAAACTGAGTCCAGTGGTCTCACTTTCATTCGGATACTCAAATAACACGCAAACGGGTAATAACATGTCTTATCTCTCTCTATTATTATATACGATGTCGAAATTGTACAGCGGCGGATGTACATAAGGGCACTTTGAGCACGTGCGCGGTGGCCCCACAAGTTAGGGGCCCCCACAAATCCAATAACCAATTTTTAACTTCCCACCAATAATAAGAAAATTGAAAATTTTGGTTTCACCTCGATTTACTAATAAATCGATTTACTTTTTTCGCTTACTAGGTAAGCGTGGTCCACCTTCGGCCGCATCTAAATCTTTGGTCTTTGGTCTTTGGTCCATCTTCGCTGCCTTGATTTAATAAAAAAAAAATAGTAAAAATTGCGAAAATCGAGTTTTCATTGGACGTTTTACATACACACATCCAGGGTCGAAAATTGCCAAAACTGCCTCACGTAATTAATGAACGTCCTAAGGCATACAGATGAGTTGTAACTATGTAGCCCATTTGTCGATTACGCTTTGCAAGATACGCTCTTGCAAAGAGCGTATCTTTCTTTTTGCTTCTATCTACTTACGTCTACGGTACCTAGTAAACAACTTAAAAAATCTATTTAAAACCTTAAGACACTCTTCTACAACCATATGTATGCAGTTCACTGATTCGATGAGTACGTAAAGGGAGTACCATTGGTTGAATTTGACTCTACCATGGAAATCCTCCATTACGCAAGGGTACCGAGCTGAGGACAAAAATTTAACATTTCTTAAATAGACATTTTGATGGTTTAGTTATGTATTTAAAAAACAATTTTGTGTCGCTCTGTAAACGAAAATTAAACGTTTTAAAATATTAATTTAATTTTAAAGAGTCATTCCGGTGCTTGCATTAACGCTATGCCTTAAAGCCCGAAACGGGTTCGATTCCCGGCCGAGTCAACTTTATAGTCCAGGAAAATTTACAAAAAAATCAAAATTTGAGTCCCTTGGGGGCATTTTTGATATAAGTTTCTAGAATGTAATATTTATTATGGATAGGTGAAAGGAATTTTCGATTCCGAGGGCTTATCATTTTTTTTTTGTATAATTTCAGGATTTTTTCTACCCATCCATATTGCATACTATATTATAAAAACTTATATCAAAAATTCCCTCGGGGGACTCAAATTTTGATTTTTGTTAGTATAAATTTGAATCTGAATCGGTAGTTTATGTAGGTACTGTAGAGTGGTTTTTTTAAATTATTATTACCGTAATCAGGCACCGGCGCGACGTAGTCTCTGGTCGGCGGATAAACAAAATTGTACAATTCTGGATATCTCAAAATCATGTAGATCATTTTCATCTTTCCTTCCATTCTTCTGTACGACAGCTCTGCCTGTGGAGTGAGATTTCACCTTCATCACTAACAACTGACAGACATAATTATCGCTGCCTAAAAACTAAAGAGCCATAAAACAAAAAATCCAAAAATATTTTTCTTGCAAAAATACAATCACAATCCTTCATATTGTATGTTGCAAAAATACTTATATGTTTGTTTTATTCCATATTTAGTATTATTTTGATAATTTTTTTATGTATTCAAAAGTAACTTATATTTATGCTTATATTTCTTCTAGTATTCATTTTATTAAACAAAGTACTTAAAACATTTAATGCTACATAAAAATACGCTTCTAACGATGTATAATATGCCTATATTCGATATAAGTATATCTAATAAGAAAAAAAATACACAAAAATTAATTTAATTTTTTTCGTTTAGGTAACTCTCTTGCAAAAAGTGTAATGTTGATCTGTGGCCCTTCAGTTTTTAGGAAGCGATATTATCCTTGGTGACAAACATATTATTTATCCCTTTGATCAATGATTTAAATGACAGATGCGCCGTTGCCATACGTACTTGAGGCGGCCGAAGATTTGTGTCGTCGTTGGGAAGAGTGAGCTCACTTTTCCCGCCTTAATTTCAGACAGCAGTGAGCTGTTCACGTTGCAAACAGACATAATATTATTATTATACGCTTAATGGCTATATTTCTGTCTGCTAGAGAACCAGTATCACTTCGTCCATTTCTGAAATATTGTGATCGCCACGTAAACTAAAGCTCTCTACCTATACCTACCACTTTGAGAAACTGTAGTACTTTTTTGATAGAGGCATTCTTCACATCATCACAAGCCATTGTGTGGCTTCCTAGGATGTGACTGCGCTTGTGCATTAAGGGGCCACACTCGCACAGGATATGCATAATATTAAGTGGACAGTTTTCAGAAGCACAAGGCGCATCTGTCATTTAAATCTTTGGTTTTGGTGGACATAATATTAATTATTTATTATCTTTCCCATAGATCACCAAGGAACAAATCAACCAGGGACTTTCGTTTGCAATATTAATAACTATATAAGCTGGTGCCCGCGACTTTGGCCGCGTTAAAAGTAAAAAATACAATAAAGACTGACATACATTGACGCCTGTCTACTTTTGCCAAGCAAGCGTTAGATCTTCATTTCTATAATAGATAGCATAACTTATGATGTAATTGAAATAAATAAAAAAACATATAGGTTATTACATAAATATACATTTATATATAACAATATATTTTTTGTTTAATACATAAAAGGCGATGTGTGTGTGTGTGTATATTGTATAGACTCCAAAACATCTAAATCGATTTTGATGAAACTTTCAAACAATCTTCAGATTAGTCCAGCGGGTGTTCCTGTGAATAAGTTTGGTATCGATCGGACGCGGACGAAGTCGCGGGCAAATACTAGTAGGTAATATAATATTTTCTTCCACCAAATACTTAGTACTTTATTACTGCTTAGGATATTACAAGTCATTTTTATTTTACCTCGTTCCAAAGAGCCTTCAAATGCTCCTCGTCCAATTCCTTGGCCTGTTTATGTATCCTAACCAGTTCGATAATACTGGGCATGTAGTGTCTGGGCATCATAGGTAGACCATCCAATAGAAGACAATCCAAGTACAAATAAAACCTATTTTTGGAAAAAAAAAAACATGTCAGTCGCTAGTCGTTGGACTCATGTAAGAAGTGATAACGTAGCTTCACAAAAATAATAATTGTATGGTATTTAAATTTCCTTGCAATTATCGAATTAGGTATTGTACGCAACAAATACATACTTTTTAATTAATCACCTTATTTATTTATTTTATTTTCACACCTAGTAAAGTGAATCGCATTACCGCATGTTATTTTCCACTTCGTTTCTCAAGTCGACTGCAAATTTTACTCTTTGAGTAAACGTATCCGGATCGTCCGCCTTGAACATTAAACGGATCCGTGGTATACTGAAAATAATAATATTACAATAAAATCATTACATATTGTAAAACAAAATCCTCCGAAGCGACTGTCTGTCTGTTCACGATAAACTCAAAATGGATAGAATGGTTCTCGAGGAAGGTTTTAGTATATAATTTACAAAGTGACGACGCCACTGTCGTCACAGCGATAACGATGTCAGGCGTTTTTGCTCATAATTATTTTCTTTTGAAACGCGTCGCGGGCACCAGCTAGTATTTTATATGGTACCTATATCTACAATATAATACAGTGACAATTTTACTCACTCGAAAAACCGTTTGCTTCCGTCCAAAGCCATGACGTGCCACAAATCAGTGGCTTCGTTATAACTTAGAGCTGCTACGTTTGTCCACTGGAGAGCAAAAAAATTGTATTCATTAAGTACTCTGTTTATTCTGGGTATACTATACTATAACTTGACTCTCTTTGCTTGAATACAAGTAACAATTAGTGTCTTTTCATGCAATTTTCTGAACTTGACTACTCACTTTTGTTGATTGATTTCGTTTAACGCTCTAGCGTCTAGAGTCTAGCCATGTAGAAAAATACATACATAGATATAGGTAGGTACATAGATATAATAAAGATAATAATTATGTTTATCATTCGTACATCGTATAGGGTATTTAGCTTTTGTATCACATCGCCCACTGCACCTTGCTTCGATTTGCTCTCCTCTCGAGGAATAAAAGCGAGGCCAGGGCAAGGATACTGTTCTCCTTCTATTATCCCTAAGCCCAACCACTCTTCGGGTATTCTGTGAAGCATATTATATCAAAAAGGTATGTAGACAATTCTTACCCCGCTACCACACTCTCGCGAAGTTCCTCGACGAAGTGTTCGGGAAAGTTGACCGAAGTATTCGCCCTACTTCGCGAGAGTGTGGTGGCGGGGTTACACTGCAATAGGTAGTGTCTAGTGTCACTGTCATATTATAGCCCTCCTGGCAGCAATAAACACCTCCTCATGGAGGCGAACTCTATACATGAGAAAGTGTCCGTCGTATACGCTCAATGATGACACGAGTCGGCGGCTCGAACTCATTGGTGCGTGTAGCTAAAATTCATTCTGTCTCACACAGCACAATGCGTCGGAAGAGCAGTCGACTGAGATGCACAATGATTCATACAATAAACTCTTTTTAACAAAATAAAAATAAACTGACTTCAAACCGTCTCATGATCTTTTCTCATGGATGCCATTGTCAGAACTGGACTAAATTGAAGACGACTAAGACGAACCTCCTCCTTTTTGGAAGTCGGTTGAAAAAAAAGCGCCTGCTTTTTAAAATAGAAGAATAGACTAACCGGCAGTCAAATTCCGTATTGTCAAATATTTCCAAATCTAGTTTCGGGAATGGACTATAGAGTCCATAATACTCTGGATCGGTGAGCTTGTACTCAGACGTTGAAAGCATTAGATATGGTTGCACGCCATGCTCTCTTAGCTTTTTCTGGAAATTATTATTACTATGATTTTATACCTATTTTTTGGGAGGGGAAATGGGACATTTACGCACTATCCCTCGTCGACGGGAACAGTCGGTGAGGGGAAGTGTGGGACTCGCCCGGTGAAGTGACTTATCGCCGTGATGTTACCTTTATATTGACAGCTAAAAATTTCCGCCGAAGCCTTTCGATCTTGACAAGTCTGGGGAGCTCTTTGGGAGGAACAATTGCCAGAAATTGTAGTTTAGGCACAAAAGTTTCAAACGGGAACAACTGAAACGAAATAATTGGGTACATAGGTTACACGGGTACAACTTATCATTGAATTTTCCCAAAACTTTAACTCAATCAAAAGGAAAACTATATTGAAAATGCAATATTTACGATACTGTCGTCTTCCTTGTACGTTGTCCATCTACCGGGCGGGAGCAATATCTTCGGTTTTTTTGGTTTAGGCAATGATATCAACATGGGAGCCAATTTGTCTGTTCTGGCCTGTAATCAACAAAATTGACTTCGAAATGTACAAATTCTACATTATAGTGTAATCGCAGTGAAATCGGAAGTTGCAATCAGAAGTTGCGATTGGATCCAATTTAGATTTTTAGATTATATTATCTATTTTCAACTCTATATCTTCGATTTAGAAATCAATCACAGTCAATCACTACTTAGGTTCCTAAATTGGTTTCCTTCAAATTGAGTAGTGTGATAAGTAACCGGTATCGCTTCAAATCACGCGCATCGACACCGATTGAGTAAGAAAGTTAAGATCCGTATCCGTATCCGCGGATCTACATTTTTAACAATCCAACACATCACTAATTCAAAACAAAGCTTGTCGGGCGACTATCGAAAGACACGAAACAAAAACACCTTAAAAAACAGGTAAAGTCGGGGTACGAAAACCTTCGTCAGTTTTCAAATTCATTCCCTTATCAAAATCGTACTCTTTAGTAAAGTCGGGCTAGGAAAACCTTCGTCAGTTTTCAAATTCTTTCCTTTGTCAAAATCGTAGGCTCTTAGTACCTTTTGAAACTAAAGCACTAAGCAGGCAACTGACAGACGTTTGAAATGAAATTTTGACAAGACTGACAATTGCCATGGTGCAATCAAATGTCGACTTAAAGGTGACGAACCTTTTCTTACCCCGACTGTATCTTTGAAACTAAAGCACAGACGTTTGAAATGAAATTTTGACATGACTGACATTTGCCCTGGTGGAAAGCAAATTTCGAATTTAAAGTGACAAATCTTTTTTTACCCCGACTGTACACATAATTCAAAATCAATCCTTTCACTGTAACGGCATTAAGACACTCGTTGGTTGTTTGTTTTGATATAGTACCTAATTATTTACCTGTAATATTAACTTCATACGCTTCTTAACACTGATGTCTTTTTGTTCCTCTTTACACATGCTGGACACCAACTCTGAATAGTATCCCCTCTTAGGGATAGAGTCACGCGTAGTATTATCATATACCACATCCTGTGGTCGTATCACTTTCTTTTTACAATGCATTATCACAAAATAAAAAGTTAGATTTTTGAAAAGATTATTTTAGAAAATCTAGATATTACTTCTATGTAAATATTGTCACAATATTTACATATTTGACTGTCAATAACACCTGCAGAGAGACATCAAGTGACATAAACAAGATATACATTTTCAGCCAGATATTTAGAAAAATTTGCTAAACCTACTTACTTAGAAAATAAGTATAAAAACATATTTTAAATAATCCATAAAAATATTATCGCAATTAATATACTACTCGACCGATCATATTGAAATTTTGCACACAATATGTTGTCGAGGTGTAGAAAAATGCTTAGAAAGCTTCGACGTATGAAGTGAAATTATAGACACGAGTTAATTTTTATTTGTAGCACAAACGACGACATGTTGCTAATGTCGTGACTCGGACCAAGCCGCTTATACGAGCTAATTCATCATCATCATGACAACCGTAGGACGTCCACACATTTGGGGGAGACTACCGCCCGTCGTAAGGTCCCCCGAGTAGGCCGGCGTACCTCTACTTTCGGGTACGTCAAGGTTCCCCGCATTGGATAGCCGTGGCGGGGCACCGAAGTCTTGTAATAACGTCCCCACGACCCCGCCCATCAACGGCCGCGACAGATAGAAAGTCGTTGGGTTTTAGCCGGTAGGAATCCGACATAACCACGCAATCCCCCTTTACTGCCGGGTATCCACGAGGATTTCCCAACGTTAAAAAAAAAGGACGTCCACACATCCACTCCTGCACATAGGCCTTCCCTTTAATGTTCCAATAGGACAGATCGACTCTTGGCCCTTATAGGGTCGTCTGTCCACCTTGTGGGTGGACGTCCTAATATGTGTTCTGCCCACCCGTAACTTTCGTACATCTCCGAATCTCCTCATTGCTGATTAGATCTCTTGCATAACCCATAGCTCATTGAACGACGTGGTGTCATGAGAACATAATAAGAACTTGGTACCGTTTATTAATTAATTGTGACCTTTTGAAAGTAAAGGGTTATATTTTATGACCGCTCCCGGCTTCGCCCGGGTGCATTTTTTTTTCTACGTAAAAACGTTCCCTGATTATCCCTCTATACGTGAGTGAAAACAGAATTGAAATCGGTCCAGCCGTTCTCGAGTTTTACGCTTAACAACACATAGAGATTCATTTTTATTTATATGTAGAAGATTGATTGTAAATTGAAACTATGAAATTTTGAAACTGACATTTTGAAAGTCAGGTTGAAGATTTGAAACTCTGACGTTAGGAGATCAAACTTGTGTTTTAATTTTTTTAATACTCAACCGAATATTCTGTTATATTTACAAATAGTAGTAACAAAAGCTTTCATAACAATACAAGTAGGCATTCAGGTAGGAATTTTATTTGGTTTATTTATAGCATCTGTTGAAGAGATTTCCTCACTTTTAATTACAAACTCAGCTTAGTTTGTGAAAATGGAAATATAGCGTCTCACAGTCCACAGATCCAGGTGAAAAATTAAGAAAATTCGATACGATCTAGCTAGATTAGAAAACACAGACATATATATGTTTAAAAAATTATATATTTCAAAAACTTTCTTCAACTTACAATATAGATAAAATATTATAAAATGTTTCCATTACATATACACTGTATTTCCAAAAGATTTACAAAAACACTTTAATTTATGAATTTCTCTAACTTTAAAATACACGCCAACTGTAAAAGGAAAAAATACGTTATTTTTTTTAATGAAAAGCAAGTAATAATTACGTAATATAAAAATACAGTATTAGAAATGCCATTAACACGTTGATGCCAATGTGACGGTCCACTTGATGGTAAGTAGCTACCGTCGCCTACAACACAAGCAACGCCACATGTGCACAAGTGCTTTTCTAGGGTTGTGAGCATAATATTATATTATCAAAATATTACAAGTACAATACTTTATTAGTTGAGTTCACTTTTTTTTAGCCATCCTTACTAATATAAATTGCGAAAGTAACTCTGTCTGTCTGTCTCGCTTTCACGCCAAAACTACTGAACCGATCACCATGAAATTTTGCATACACGTTGTCTGGAACATCGGAAAGGACATAGGATACATTTCATCCAGGAAAAAAGTAATGTTCCCGAGAATTATCTAAAATATAAAACTGTAACTAACGCCTGGCCAATGTGTTATAGCAACAAGTTGTCGAGCGTTGTAATTGCTTTTAGATTTTTAATTTATTATCGCGTACGAAGTCGCGGGCACAAGCCAGTATTAGATATATAATTATATTTATATTACGTACTTTTTAATGCAAGGCCCCGGCTCCTTGAGCTCTTCGAGTGCTTTGTAATCGCACAAAGTCTCCGGAAAGCCCAAAAGCTCCGCCAACAAGTTTATTTCCTTATAAGACGGTCGAGCGCGCAACAACTGTATATAATATTTATTTATTTATTTATTATTTACCACAAAATTCAACATAAAATTTACATAAAAACACGGATTTTACATTTATACAAAGAGAAGAAAAATAAAATAAGGAGAGATTGGAATTAAGATACTGCTAACGTCATCTGTTGATTACAAGCTTTGCTTAGAGGTTAGCAGTACTATGGAGGACCGCATTTTGAAATTCGCAATAGTTTTAGAGATATTAGCGAAAAACAAATTTTGGGTGCACTGTCCCCAATTTTGGGCCACTTTGATGCGGATTTCTCGACCCCGAAAACGTAAAGTAAGCCCTCAAGCAGAATCCTAATAGATTAAGTCAAGGTGACATCCGTAGGGCCAACGGACTAATAGGCAGAATCCAGGTGACAAAAGTCATAGGCAAAAGACAGTGTTAGTAAGTCCTCATTTTTCTTTTATTTTTTAATTTATGAAATACTATAAATAAATACGGCCAATGTTAACGTAGGTTTCTATGGGTGAAAGAATTTTTAAAATCTGTCCAGGGGCCCTAGACAAAGTAACCAATCGAAAACGATAACGAACGAAATAATGTATGGGATTGACATATGCCTTCGCTAAATTTAACATTTAACATTTATTTATTTTATTTGCAACTTAGTAACACAACACAAGTAACATAAACATAGTAACAGTAAGTAACATAACACAACGACAAAGAAAATAAAAACAGTAAAAAGAAAAAAGAATGAGCTACTAGTTACAAATAGGTCCCTACTCAGTATTTTGCTGGCATAGGCCAGCACTGATCTTCCGCAGGAACCCTAAGTTTATACTAAGTTAAGTTATAAATCACGTGATACTTCCCATACATTTTATTGAATTCGAACTACGTTATCATTTTCGATTGTTACTTTGTCTAGGGCCCCAGTAGTTTTTAAGTTTTTGAACACACACATCTTCTCCCTTTATTTATAACATTAGTAAGTAGGAATAGATCAATTCAGTCACTTGTCGAGAACAATCATCAAAAAAAAAATTGTACAATATAACCTCAGTGGCAACCATCTGTCGGTCTTCCACGGGTGGAATGTTCCAGAAAACCATTCCCACGACCGTCTCCTCGCGGAGGTAGAACAGAATGCCGCGCTTGTATCTGTTCTCATACTCCTTAGTCCTGCAGACATTATTTTATTACTCACTACCACTGGCCTGTTCCCGGCTTTGCACGGGTCCATGAACCACTCTATCCATTGGTGAAAACAGCATGAAAATCGGTGTAGTATAAATCTAGGGGAATAAAAAAAGGAAAAATACACTAGACGGCAAATAAACCGGGCCACCGGCTACATTGGAACCCCGATTCGATCCTCTCAAACACTATAAGACCCACAACTATAAAAGTTATACCTACAGAAAGTTATACCTAATCATCATGAAACGCATTTTGCGTAGTTATAACTTTGACAGTTACAAGTTTTATACCTCCTGAGAAAACCGAATGAGAGCTCCAAAGCAGCGGGTGGCCCGGTTCATTTGCCGTCTAGTGTAGATAGATGCGCTCACTTCTTGTAGCAAGGTCTGATTCCAGTCGAGGCACTGACAGAGTCGGACTTTTGAGGCGGAGGCGGAGGCGTTTCATCGGCGCACGGCTTGAACAATCCTATAATCGGCATACACGCCCCCACTTCTCCCACCACCTGCACATTTAATAGGCAATGTGTGTTTGTGTGTGTGTGTATGTTCCCTATGGACTCCAAAACCGCTGAACCGTAGGTTTTGATGAAACTTCCAGACAATCTTCAGATTACTCCAGCGGATAATCCTGATAAGTTTGGTAGCGTACGAACGCGGACGAAGCCGGGAGTGGATCGCTAGGTAAAAATATAGGTATTTGCACTTGGAATATTGTTCTACAATTTGACAGAAACGGTTGTTTCTGTACCACTCCAGTGCAGTGTATATATACTAAACAAAACCCGGGTGATTTTGCCGATCGCGTAAGCCGAATGAAAGTCGAACATAATGTTGAAAGACAAAAATTGCCTAATGAAATGTGCCGGCTCGACTTTATGTATAGCCACCCTTAGGAATGCGACGATGGTCGACAGAGCGCTTACACCTACAGGGGGTTGCTTGTATTATAGGCGACGGTAGCCACCTACTACCATCAAGTGGACCGTCAACCTATTTGGTCGACCTTAACTTTTAAAAAATCAATGAAGGTATTTCACAGCTATGTCACGAGATATCGCACTGCTCATCGCTGGATATTTTATCTCTTGTGCTTCTGATATGGGCAAGCATTGACAACGGACAGACAACGACCGCGCACATACCTAAGGCACGGTACAGCGGTTCTATTTATTTATTTATTTATTTATTTGTTAAAACAGCAACAGCCTAGCACACTTAACATTAACATTCATCGTTCTACATCAAGGTCCAGTGTGCAAGCCAATTAGAGCTGAGCACGTAATTCAATTTGGTACATAACTAAAACAAAAACAAAAAAAAAATAAAAAAAAATTATACAAAATCAAAACAAAATAGAAAGTAAATATTATAGTCCAAATAAAATTAGTTCTGGTCAAACTATAGTTGGGAGGTTTAAAGGAATTTTCCTAAAAGAAAAAGATGATGACTGATGAATGATGATGACAAAATGTGACTATATATACCTCCATTTGCAGATTTTCGCCCAGAGACAGCCAATAGTGGGGCTCCATGTTGCACGGCGTCCAATAGCCAGTCATGTTGGCGCCGGCTATGGCACCTTGCTCCTCGGCGTTGCCGTAATGCTCCATGCGGATGCGAGAGTCCTTCCACTGCGAGTAGAAGCTGGCAGCGTCACCAGCCTGTACCAAACACCTCGTGCAAAGTTTCTATGAAATGGCGGCTGTATTTTCAAAGACCAATAAATCGTAGTAATGGCAGGGCACACTACTTTCCGCTCTCATAAACGGAGTTTACAATAAAACCAAGCTCTAAATATAATAGACTCATGTTGGCACTAAGGCATTACGAATTTCAGTCATTCTGGGACTAAGACATTTTAATATTTGGTCTATTTAGTAAAGGACATTTGCATTTCAGTAAGAATAAGCCTTGAAATCGCTTACTCACTGACCACCATAATGGGCCAAAAACAAGTTTTTCTATTAACATAAAGGAGTAAAGCTAACAACGTATAGATGGGTCCTCGCCATGAGTTCCGTGTTGACGAGGAATCCTCCGTTGGCGTGGTCCTGCTCAAGGAAAGACGGTTCCGCCATATCTACACGAGGGTCGGCCCCGACTGCCACAAACACCTGCACACCATCACAAACTCTCGTCACTCTAGAACAGGCTACATATTTCAATGGGCCATATGTCCTTATCTAAATAGGAAAACACTCACATAGTCGGTGACTAGCGAACTACCGTCGGACAATGTCAACTCGAGTCTACCATCTGCGGAGGGGTACGCGTCGTACACTAGTGCTGGAATTTAAAAAAAAAAACACGTCAGCCAAAGTTTTCGTTCCTCAAAGCGAGTAGGTACACTAGACTAATCTGAGGTACTAACTTTTAGGCATGACCGT
This sequence comes from Synanthedon vespiformis, assembly GCA_918317495.1. Classification (NCBI taxonomy): domain Eukaryota; kingdom Metazoa; phylum Arthropoda; class Insecta; order Lepidoptera; family Sesiidae; genus Synanthedon; species Synanthedon vespiformis. The sequence continues at coordinate 7,285,182 of OU906966.1, read as the reverse complement.
GACCCCCTCGGCGCGAATCACCTCCATCGCCCATTCGCCAAGGTACTCGGGCAAGGTACCGCCCAAGATGCCCTTGTCCTTTACCAGTTGTGTTATCTTCAAGGGCTCCCTCTCCTCGGTCTTCTCTTCGGCGGGAATGTGTTTGTCTGAAACGTGAAATTCAGGAGTTAGAAATTAGTATAGTGACTGCCAATAATAGCGCATAACTATTATGTGCTGTTGTGTTTCGGTGAGCGAGTAAATGATGCTAGAGCCCATCACCTAGTCCGTCCCTTCCTTATCCCCGATCCTTCTAGGGTCAGCAGCGCGACAATTTGATTAACATCTGGGTTTACTAGCGACTAGTGTGACTAGACCAAACGTATCGTCAAACATCAACGCGTGTGATGAAAGTAGAAATGTTTATGGTTATCCTCACCCATCTGCGCAAGGTACCAGGCGAGCTCGCAGCCCAGCAGTCCTCCGCCGATGATGGTCACGTGGTTGCTCGCCTTCACCTTGCGGTACGCGATCTCAAGGTCGCGAATCGTGCGCAGCGTACAAACGCGTTCGCGGACCGACTTCGGAGCGGACTTGAACACCGACAGATTCTTCGCTTTCGACCCTTCATTTAAAGGCATTCCAATAAATTGATTCTTTTATACTGAAAACTAGCTGCCGCCCGCGACTTCGCCCGCGTAACTTTGTAAGTTATATACTTAACCTTTCTCGAGAACCACTCTATCCATTTTTTTTTTGACTCCATTAAAAGTTGCAATCTGTCACAATAGACATTCAGCAACATAGACATTCAGCAACATAGACATTCAGCAACATAGACATTCAGCAACTCTCTCTATCCATTGGTGTATGAAAATGAAACAGTATGAAAATCGGTGCACTAGTTTTTGAGTTTATCACGAACAGACAGACAGACGCGGCAGAGAACTTTGTTTTATAATATACTGAAAATGTATTGCGTATGACTATGCACAAATGTTTTTATATTGTATAGATTAAATATAGTTGTTGAATTTGCTTGGGAATTCAATAATAATCATTTATTTCAGATATAAATAAAGCGAGATTGTGTTAGTCTTAGTCATCAGTGCACTACGCAGCGAACACTTCCTTAGCTGTGCCCGTTCCTGTTGGTTTAGTTGCGATGTTTCAACAGCTACCAACGGTAGCTACTAAACTAAGCTTACCTACTAACTAAGACTAACTAGATACTAAACTATACCTGGAGCGAGCAAGCACCTCTCGTAGTACATGGGCGTCTCGCCGCACAACGACTTTATGTACGCGACGTGTTCGTCGGCGTCCACTCTAAGCACGCACCACCCAGTCGCTATGGACACAGCCGGGCCCACTTTCTTGCGGGCGAACTTCACCGGGTCCAGGAATTTCTCGCACTGCGACATGTACATCCTGGAGCGATGGCAAACAGGCGACGTCACTTTTCAACCGACTTCCAAAAAAGCATAATTCGACTGTGCTCAATTCGACTGTATTTTTTTACGATTGAGACTCTCATAACTTTCGACTGGGTGAACCGCGATTTTGACGATTCATTTTCAATTCGGTCCAGTTCTGACAATGGCGTCCACGAGAAATCGCCGGTTCGAAGTCGGGTTTTGTTTTTTGTTAAAAAGAGATATATTTACTACAAATGAAGGAGAGCAAGAAGACCAATGCTCAAGATAACTGTGCAACTCACGAGTAACGTTTACCCTCTTTGACGTAGTTGAGAGTTTCGAGATCGGGCGGAGTCGAGTTCCACCACATGTGCTTCGTCATCGGCTTCTGGTCGTACGGTATGCAATCTTCCTTCGAAATGATGAACACCTTCGGAATAAACACAATTTAATTACCTACTCGTGAGTAGAATCTCGTTTCATTTGTTTTTCATGTACTTATTCAAACGATCCCTCGGAACCTAAATTTTTTCTATACTAATACTATAAAGAGGAAAGATTTGTTTGTTTGTTTGTATAGAATAGGCTCCGAAACTACTGGACCGATTTGAAAAATTCCTTTACCATTAGAAGCCGACATTGTCTGTGATGAACATAGGCTACTTTTTACCGCGGGAAAATGCTTCATTCCTACGGGAAATCTAAAATAATCTAGCGAATTGGCCTGAGATACACTTAATTGACAGCGCCATCTATGGTGGTAGCGTTTTACACTTTTCGACGCGGACGAAGTCGCGAGCACCAGCTAGTCTATGATAAAAAGAATATGTCTAATTCAGCTAATAAACTTTCTGTGTGCTGTAAAAATTCGAATAGCAATTTCACACATTTAGCCATCAATTTAAATTATTTCGATCCAGTATTTAATTAGCTAATTTTTACCTATATGATTTGAGTTACATTTTGTTTGCGTCGAGGCTGTTTTTTTTTACATACTTTATGAGCATTGTCCTTTAATCCAAATCTGTTTATCCAATTCAGTATTGAGGAACAAACATCCAAAAAGGAGACCCTAAAATGCTACGAATTACTACAGTGACTGCACGACATAAAGTTAGTTATGTAGATTAAGTTAACCTTAGCAGTTTTGTCATGTTCCATAATGGAGCGGTAGGCAGCCCAACCAGCCGCCCCTCCACCGACTATCAAGTATTGGACACAAGCAGGCAGGTCTTTGGAGTGAAAAGGCCGTTTGATTTTACGGCGAGGGCGCCCTGAAACAATCCAACCTTTAGTAGGAGGCCAAGGTCTGACAGTCCACTTGATTCCAAGTGGCTACCGTAGCCAATAACACAAGCAACGCGTCGGTCAGTCTTAAAAAATCCAAATGGGCTCAATATGAGAGAAGTCTTGATACAGCAATGGGAAGTAATATTATACCTACGTAGGCGTTTTTTTTATGTTACTTACATATAGGTTTACTTTCACCAAGCCTCTCTGCTTCTTCTTTGTATAAATACAATTTGTATATCTGTAATTATAAGTAATTACCTGATAAAAAAAGAAAGAACAATATAGGTAACAAAAAGGAAACTACCTATTTCACATGCTGATTAAACGTACTATGCGTGTCAAATGAGAATAGGAGTGGAAATTCGCATTTGGCACCGCATTTCTCACGAACTTCATTACTGATGTGTACGGACTGCAAGAAAAAACAATCCAAGAATTAATTATTATTTTTATTAGTTTTTATTATTTTTGAAATGTGATTTATTTATTCAGTTAGTTTATTATAAAATCATATACATTGACCCATAAAAGAATTACTTATCTCGTGGAGACGCGTTAGCAAACTTAAGGGCTTTGCTACATAAAACCAAAGCCGAAAATATCGTATAAATACGATTTAAATCGTACTGTAATTTAAACTTATAGTTTAATTACTTAATAGTTATTATATACTAGCTGGTACCCGCGACTTCGTCCGCGTTGAACGATGAAAGGTACCCTATGTCCTTTCTGGTGTACCAGACAACGTGTATGTAAAATTTAATGGTGATCGGTTCAGTACTTTTTGCATGAAAGCGTAATAAACAAACAAACTCACATTCACATTTATAATATTAGTAAGGATATATATTTATACATTTATAAATTTATTAGATGAAATATAAATAAAAAATATTTATATTTTTGTTATTCGGATTTTTTTGACGACATTACTATAATGACTCGGATCATGTGAAGTTTGCAGCAAACGCGATCCTATTCTCATTTGAAACGCATAGTACTTATATTATACCAATTGTGAACTTTTTTAAATCTAGAATGGGTTTGCTCTTGATCAGCATCTAGCCGAATGCAGCAAAGACGCGAAACCGACAGAAGACACCCACTCGAACTTTAAAAAGATTTGGGTTGTATTCGGACTCGGATCGGAAACATATTACATAGCCACGGAAAACTTTTATAAGTGTGCATTATAAAAAATGGTTTTGGCGCACAGTCCAAAAAAAAAACTATTTCGACAAGGTGAGTATGGTAAATCAGCCGTACGTCTGAATGTCCGATAGAAGAAAGGGTAAAGGCGGTATGAGACTGGCGATTTTTTTGCATCTATGTGCCAAACTCTGCAGCTCAGTTCTTACTAGCGTGTACTGTGTATGTACTGTGTGTAGTAAAAGCCATACGCGTTGATGTCCCCCAAAAAGGGCCTCGTAAAAACAAGGCGTAAACAGAAATTATGGATTGCTTACTTACCCCGTAAAAGTGTAATCGCCTTACAGAAGATCACCGTGAAATAACAGAACATTATGCTGTTGTATTTCTGTGAGTATGTAAAATAAATTAGTGTTCTGCCTGACGGAGTTTCTCAAAAACTAGGTCGACATCACATCTGAATTCCTTCTTGTGTAGCCTGCTTTGTTGAATAGAAAATAATGCACTTACAACTCCCATGGTGCCGAAGAAGAGAGCCACAGACCAGACGTAGATCCAGGGGAAGGGTTTCGGAGGCGGTGGGGGGCACGGTGGAGGCTCCGGAGGCGGCTTGAGGGAGCAGGGGCCGCGGGTGCGCGCGCATTCCAGCATTGGCTGAAAACGGCTTCAAACTTCAATCTTCATTCAAGGCTTCGTAGCTTTCAACTGCTCCGTCGTCACATAATTGGATTTAATACTCGGGCTTTACCTCTTCACCTAATAGCATTAAATCCTTTAGAAGTTGAGATACATTCAGGTTATCAGGTTATCGAAGATCACCAGCAATGGGACTATACCCGGGTCAACAAATTTTAACAACTTTAGTCCGTGGAAATCGTACCAGTACCAACAAGAGGTGTTGTCTTACATCAAATGAGGTAGTTCCGATTTTTTTATATGTGGTAATGATGAAATTGTAATGACAAATGCAAGATTTCCACCTCTATAAAGCCCTTAGGATTTTTAGGCTACCAAGGACCTGTTTTGATAGGCCAAATAGTTCTTAAGATACGGCTATTCAAAGGTTTGCAAAATTTCCATAATATTGTACAGTTGTTTTTATTAGTTTTCGACAATTTTGACCAAAGTTATCTTATAAGTTATTGACGAATAGAAGTGCACTACATTAAAATGAGATACTAATTAGTTTCTGGTCTGTTATATATATTTTTGAGGAAGTATTGACTGTTTTGCTCTAAACCCTATGTTTTATCAAAAACTCGCCTACATTCTCTTATTGGGAACAGTGGTTCTTGTGCAAACTACAGTTTTTTTTTTAATTTCATTTATTTCATAAATTAATTAAAATATATAATTTTCAATAGCGTGAGACATTAAATTTTCACTTTTTTTGAGAAATCAGAGCTTCGAAACGACAGTTTTTGAGTCATCAACATTGGCCGCACTCGCATCTTGTAGCTCAGTGCTCTCAGCTTCCTGTAAGAGAGTGATTCGGTCGAGGGGTTTCCACGGCTCGTGGAAGGCATACTTGTACTTGTTTCTCCCGTGGTAGCCCAACTTTGGCAAAACCTCGGGCAACCTCCTTTTCTCGGTCTTATCTTTCCAGTAATCTGGATGAACCAGGGGTGTCGTGTGAAACATGTTTTGCATGCTAGCGCCAAGACTCCGAATCTCGGGGCTCCTAAACAGCTCCCAGTCTTCGTTTAGCACTTCCTGTCAAGAAATTTTAGGATAATTTTTTTTTTGTTGTCGTCCTCCCGCGTGTCAAGTGCGTTCGACCAATCAAAAGCTCCAATTTTTCGTACGCCCAAAAACCAACTGCGAACTCTAATCGCATCGCTTCCGATGCAAAACAAACCAGTGCATTCCGTTGCCTAAAGAGAAAACCCCACCGCCCGTCTTGTCGTCTTTGCTTTTTCTAAAGATACTTTTCAATTGAGCGAGGAAGCCTTCTTCTTTTTGCTCAGTCTTGTCCCGAGGTTCATCCTTCTTTGACTCGGCCTTTCGCTGGCTGCTGCGTTGCTCTACGCCCTTGGCAGGTCCAGAATCTCCGCCCTCGTTTCCTGACTGTGTGGTTGCGGTATACCAAACACCAGACCACTGATGAAGAAAGCACAAGCTGGAGTTCATTTATTTCTCGCAAACGAAGCTCTGATTTCGTCAAACGCACCAAACATCGCATGGTACTAATTTAAATTGGGGAAATCTATTGTTTCAGTAGCATGGTACATTTACGGAAATTTTTGACTGTTTATAATCTAAAATCAACTGTAGGCATTTTTTTTTTTTGAGAACTATCGTTATTTTATTTTATTTGAGAAAATCAATTGTGATCTTTGTAATAAAAGTTACATATCGCGCAGTTTTTTCATAGTATAAGTAAATTATTAGGCTAGCTGTTGCACTCGACTTCGTCCGCATAACTTTATAAAATAGGCTATTTTAATCGTTGATACCTAATATTATCTTTCCAACAGTGAAACATTTTTTCAAATCGGTCCAGTAATTTCGGAGCCTATTCAATGCAAACAAACAAACAAATCTCTCCTCTTTATTATATTTGTATAGAAGTATGGAAGATAAGCTAAGCAATGCTTATTGACTTGTGCTTACATACCCACAGTTGACTTGCTTAGATTAATAAAATTAATTCTATGTAACCTAAGTCCGCCTTTTTTATCGTGACCTTATTTCTGATCGTTAAATGCTTATTATTGTTAAAGTATATAAACAATTTTGTTTAAAAAACAAGGTGTAATATTGTGTAGTACCTAACTATTGAATTACTAATACTTAAAAGAGCTTAATTTCACAAGAACTTCACCAAAAAAGCTTTAATCAAATTAAGATTGGCACATGCTAAATGTTATGCAGCGTCAGCATAAATAACTGCATTTTTGGAGACAGCAACCACACATTTACAGAAGACCATTCAAGTCCTCAATGAAATTATAATTATGTGCTCCTATTTTCCAGTTTATACGAATAAAGGGTCTCAGAATTATTCTTTGTCTATTCATTATTAAATCAATCTAGGTTTAACAGCGTATTGGGATCCCTTGTTTGGCTACCGTCTCCGGAGTACGAAATTCAGGCAAAAATCACAACTATTTTGAATATGTATAAATGAAGACGTTAGTAGATGAAGGTGTTATGTCGCAATTTTTGGGATTTTTCGTTTTTTTGCATTGATGAAGTATTATGAATGATTACAGACATTAAGATCGTCGTTTTAAAACATTTTTGGAAAATAAAAAATTGAAAAAGGTGTAATGTACAGTTTAAAAAAGCAAAAAAGTGCAGAAAAGTATACTTTTGTCAATGGAATGGTCACTTTTTTTAAATTAAATAAAATACGTGTTCAATTGCTATCATACCATTAATAATTTAGGTTGTTTACACAACTTTGCATCATAATTTAGTACAAAAATCAGTTTCGTGGCGACTTATCTCAAAAATTTAAAGTAAAACTTTAACCTCGATTTATTCAAAATTGCAATTACGCGACATACAACCTTCATCCACTCACGTCTTCATACAATTATAAAAAAAAAACACAAACCTTCACATTTTTTTGTGGCAACGGAGGCACTACAGTTTCTGGGACCTTAATCCTATAAGGGTCATAGTTGGGAGGCTGAGGGTCCTGAGGGCATTCAGCTCTCCAGGCTGGAGGTGGTGAATCAGATTTGGGCCATGGCTCGACCCTTTTCCCTTCGGTTTGAGCGATCTCCTTGCAGCAAGTGTCTTTATTGTCCTTTGCAAAGTTTCGTTTTTGACCTGAAATTATACTCACAATCACAACGTGCATAAAGCAAAGCCTTTTTTTAGTTGAATTGTAATAAATATATAACTGTACTAATAATAAATCTGTAAGCGTTGGTCATGGAGTAAGTTCTTACTTTGTACATACATACATGATACTGAAACTAAATTGTCAATTATTAGAATCTATGTATGTATGTTTCTCCATAACTTTTAAATACTAATATTATAAAGAGGAAAGATTTGATTGGAAAATTTGTAATTAAAATTAATATAATAGGTATATTCAATAGAAATTATAACCTAAAATAAATTCAGTTTATCTATAGGTACTAATATTATAAAGCTAGGAAAGATTTGATTGTTTGTTTGTATAGAATAGGCTCCGAAACTACTAGACCGATTTGAAATTAGAACCGGACATTATTGGTGATGAACATAGGATACTTTTTACCGCGGGAAAATGCTTCATTCCTACGGAAAATCTAAAATAAAAGTAAATACTAGCGGCTTGGCCCGGGAGATAACGCCATCTATCCAAAATACCGTAGATGGCGTTTTATACTTTTCGACGCGGACGAAGTCGCGAGCATCAGTTAGTATTTTATAAACATATAGGTCGAATACAAACTACATTATTTGTACTGAGTTTGTATTTGTAGGTATTAAAGCCTGCAATAGTATTTTTAGTGACTACAAAATCGTGTATATATAAAGAGAGAGTTAACTACACTTATTCATTTAGCGTCACTAGCTTCATTTAGCGTTTCGCTGGAAGATATTTTTTTTACTTTTTTTTATAATAAGGTCGACCATAGAAGGATTAAGGATAAAGGATAAGGATTCCTCCTAAAATTTACTGTTAACTAGTACTGATTTAGTGCAATGAAAAACGTGTTACTCACCAATACTTTGTAAAATTGGTCCAACGTTATTAGTCGCTGCTAGAACACCGGGGTGTAAACATCTAACAATGACTGTATGCTTAATGGAGGATATTAGCATTTTATGATTAATACGATAATTTAAATAAATATTAACTTATATAAAAAACTACCGAAATTTGGATTGAATTGGGTATTTTGTTTTTATTTACATTATTCTAAGCTCTTCCGGGAATTTGGTATTGTGAAAATTTTAACAATTATGACAACGAATCGAAAATAGAATAAGTGGGCATTTTTGAAGGGATGTCAAATGGCCAGTATGGATTTTCTTGTCTCATTTGTATCGAATTTTCCTTTTTATTTTTCTACTTATTAAAGCGTTTATCACACTATTCAATTTGAACGATTCCAATTTAGGAAATTATTTTTTTTATTTTTATTTAGTTTTAGATTTTAGTTTAGTTTAGTTTTATTAGTTATTATAATATTATTTCTGTAAAAAAATATTAAATATTTTGTTCTCATCAAAATCGAAATCAATAGTACAAATAGAACAAGTTGTCATTTAGGAAATCGGAATGTGTGATCGCAGTTGAACATATTGGATTCAATTTAGATTTTAGATTCTATTATCCATTTTCAACTCAATATCTTCGATTTAGAAATCAATTTAGCGTAGTGTGATCACAAACTCACTACTTAGATTCCTTAATAGGAATCGTTCAAATTGAATAGTGTCCTACGATTACATACTCACAAGGAGTATTCATATCATCCTTACATAATTATAAAGCAAAGTCCTCCGCCGCGTCTGTCTGTTCGCGATAAACTCAAAAACTACTGCACTGATTTGCATGCTGTTTTCACCAAATGGATAGAGTGGTTCTCGAGGAAGGTTTTAGTATATAATTTACAAAGTTACGCGGGCGAAGTCGCGGGCAGCAGCTAGTTTTTACTAAGACTACTTTTATCCCCATTTATTTAGTCAAGTAAATGTACTATTTTTAACGTAATGCTCAATTTGATAGTAGTCTGGACCAATTCGACTATTAATAATTTTCCTTCGTTCGTTGAAATTCGGGGAAATATTTAGATAAAAATTGCTCGCAGATATATTATTTCGATGGTAAAAACCTCATTTTTCTTTTTCCCATTTTGAACAAAATTCATACATTCCTATTAAATACTTCTTTTTTATTTTTATACTAGCGACCCGCTCCCGGCTTCGCTCGGGGTGTATAGTATTTTTTTTTTACGTAAAAAACCTTCCCTGATTATCCCTCTATCCATGAGTGAAGACAAAATTAAAATCGGTCCAGCCGTTCTCGAGTTTTGCTCCTAGCAACACATTTAGGGATTCGTATTTATTTATATCAGAGTTATATTAATTCGATGATTTATATAGATTAATATTTTGGTAATTAAGTATTTTTACTATCACCTAAGTAATGCATTTTTTAACATTACAGCTTACCATTATAAAGACAAAAGTGTTCCAGATAATGTCATATTTTTGTATCGTTATTTCTAAAGGTATCTTTTAACTTTTATTTCCTATAGTTTATTTTAGATAATAGCCAGTGCTAATAGTGCTATTGTCGCTTACGGTAATAAGCAACACTTACAGAGGGTATAGATAAATGATTGGTCTCGCTGCGCTCGTCTAGATACGGCTCTACCTAAAAGCAATAGCTACGTGAATGCGGCAACTTTTTTTTACACACTTTTTATAGTTCGTGTAGCGAATAAAGACTTCTCGGCAAATGTGCGCAGAATTCTATTTTTATGTCTTTGAGGGGGCAAAGGAAAGTGAGGGGCGGGTACGCGTCGTTGTGCCGACACGTTATTGGTAGACTCAGTCGCTCTTCCCCTCCCGCACTTCGTTCGCGCGTCTCGAGTCCCTTAGGTACTGTTGCGTACAGATTGTTTTATCGTATTAGTAAATGTCATGGTACATAAATGCCTAAAAAAAACGTTCTTCTTCGACATCGCACGATGATTTTATGGAAGGAATATCAACACTGCCTGTAATGTTAAGGTAGTGAGGTGAAAAATTACGAAATAAGAAAAAAAAATTACATTTTCCTTAGCAATTTTGTGCGCAATTGTACACATGCGCCGATTCCCCCACTAGTGTCGCCTTCAAACCTTAATATAATAATTCACCTATACACAGTTTAATTTTATTTTTAAACACTTTCACTACGCAAATTGGCATTTTATTATGCCTTAAATTTAATAAAACACTCGGCACGTACACAACACAGACAGTTTGCAGTGTGACTAGATCGGGTACGCCGAATTCGGCGTAGTATTTGTTGCCACATTTGTCAAGTACGGCGGCTGTATCTAGTCGAGAGCAGCGAGACCAATCAAATATCTTTGCCTTGGTGCTTATATCAATATCCAAGGCTCTTGCATCCCTTACTCACTTACTTTAACTTAAACTTTCTTTAAAGCGAAAGAAGTAATAATAGGTAAGTAAAAGTAATAATAAAAAATCATATATATGTACTTTCAAATTATATTATACATTTTGTACAAAATATCTATATACGAATACAATTTGCACGCATTTTTACAACATATTTACAACACCTTTCTTTTTTGCACACTCATATAAAATATAAATGAAATGCAATATAAAACTCTATGCTTATTGAAATAAGGTATAGTATAGTTTGTATATACATTTAATCTGAAAATTATTTTATTTTTTCATCATGCTTTCGCCAATGCAAGTCGTTTTGAACAGACTATTTTTTTTTAATCTATACTAATATTATAAATGCGAAAGTAACTCTGTCTGTCTGTCTCGCTTTCACGCCAAATCTACTGAACCGATCACCATGAAATTTTGCATACACGTTGTCTGGGACACCAGAAAGGACATAGGGTACCTTTCATCCTTCAGAAAAAAAGGACAATTCCCGGGGGATCATATAAAAACATAAATAATTGGGCGCCACTGTCGCATGGCGGCGCCATCGTCGTCACAGCGATATAAGATGACATGAGATGACATTACACAAAATGTTCCGAGCTGTGAAACATTATTCATGTATTTTGTCTAAAATTGTCACTTGGTTGTCAAATGTTTATAGGTGCGTTCAGAATTCTGTTGTAGTATGAGGTCCGATCTCTAAGACCGATTTTTAAGAATTTTTTTTTTTCGGTAGGTAAGTGATAGTTGCAAAACAACGTTTGCCCGGGTCAAGCGAGATATATTTCCTTTTTCAACGCGAACGAAGTCGCGGGCACCCACTAGTATTAAATAAAGCAAAATTTTATTACATTTTTTTTTAATATTTTTTCAGTTACTTGATATCGTATTGCTTTTAATTTTTACGTATTTTATTTTGATTTTAGTTCAGCTATTTAATGGTGAGTTACATAAATATCTTCTATATAAGTACCATTATATAAAACTGAGGAGTTTGTTTGTTTGTTTGTTCGTACGCGCTAATCTCAGGAAATACTGGTTCGAATTAAAAAAATCTTTTTGCCTTTGGATAGTCCATTTATCGAGGAATGCTATATTATGGCTATATAGGCAATAGAGAACGCGGACGAAGCCGCGGGCGCCAGCTAGTCTCATTCATACGAGTATTTTAAGCCAATTTAACATAAATTGGTATTTTAGTACAGATGGCGTATTTTAGTACAATACACGTTCCAAAGTTCATAAAAAAAAATTTACTTGAATAAATTTATTATTTTTCTCCCCAATCCCTATTACTTACAATAAAAGCGAGTTCCGTGTAGTCTAATTAAATAGTTAGTTGGCTAACGTCGCCAATAACACAAGCATATATAGGACCGACCCAACATTATGTTGGTTGCTTTGTTGGCGACCTTATATTATGTCTTTATTTAAATTATCAAAAATATTTTATACAGCAAAGTGAACGAGACGCGAGCGTCGCTTTGCCAAGAAAAGTCGACTGGAAATCACAAGTTATATATCTAACTGATATATAAAAATTTGATCCTAATGCACTAATATTAAAATTCTTTAAAAAAATTACAATATAGGGGAAAATACCCAATTATTGGCACATTTCGACCTATTTGTTCAACTCAAATAAAATTTGAAAGTTTGACAATGTTTAAATCATTTGACTGTTTAGTGTTAGCAATTTAGAAAGATCGTAAACCTAAGATTTATTCATTTTTTGTGGGAACAAAGTTTATGGAATAGTTTTCTTGAAAAATTTTAGTGAAAAATTTAGGGTTCCAATAAATTGGAGGGGTGCCAACATTAGGTCATTTTACCCCAATATGCACAGTTTTACGCCTCTTATTTGTGGTCGAATGGTCATTGTTTATGCAAAAAAAAAAAATTTAAAAAAATGGCATTTTCTTTCTTTTTCTTTTTTTTCAAAAACTTAAGGCTTTTTAAAAAGTTTGAACGTGTACCAGGGTGAATCAAAAAGTTCTTAGAAGTGCATACAAATATATTTATTTTGTGGGTTATTTTATATTTATTTAAAAGAGTGTCAATCGCACAATATTTATGCAGAACATCACTTGATTTGATCTTTGATCGTTCGCAAGTAATAAATTTTTTAGTGCAGAGTTCAAATATGGATAAAATCGAGTTACGTGCAGTGATAAAGTGCAGAAAAAAAAATGTCAACGCAAGAATTTTTTTTGGATATTCGGAAAACATTAGGTATCCCCTAAGGTGCTTTACCCTATTCAACAGTTGTTTACTGGGTTGCTGAATTTAAAAGGGGGTAGTTTGTTGGACGTTCTGTTTTTCTGCAAATTACTGAGGGGGACAGTCGATTCGCCCGAACTCTTATCCCGTGTTAACTTTAGTGTTCCTCGACGAGCCCCTCGGCCGGGCAGATATACACCTTTCCAGCTGAACCATTTCAGAACAAACTTGGGCCGTTTTTCACCGTTGAATCGAATTATGGGTCATGCGAACTCCCTAAGGCACGAGATTGACCCCTGTAGCGATACATTCTCGAAAATTAAGAGAGTCATCCTCGTCCGTGGTTCCGACACCTGACATTTTAATTTTGATTTAATTTTAATTTAATTTTAATTTTAATTTAATTTTGATTTGATTTTAATTTTGATTTAATTTTAATTTTATTTTTAATTTTATTTGTGTGACTTTATTTGATTATTTTTTATTTGATGCTGTGTATGTTTCAATTATTAATTTAGATTTAGATGAAAAGATAGATTATAGTAGGTACGGATGTTGCTTGTAGCTCTTATTGGTGAATGTTGAGCTTCCTGTAATTGCGGCGGCATCCGCCATGAGCTCATTTGTATGAACTGTATGTTGTATGTATGTTTAGATGCCTGCCTCGTTGGGGGCCTTGTATAATAAATAAATAAATAGATGAGTTTTTTGAGAGTCAAGAAGATTTTTTTTCGGAAGGAATAAGAAAGTTAGAAACGCCGTTTTTTAAATGTACTGAGTTAGAAGGAGATTATGTAAAAAAATAAAAAAAATTTTTTTAATTTTCTCATATTTTTATAGCGATTCCAAGAACTTTTTGATTCACCCTCGTAACCTATTAAACTATTAGTGAAACGTATTATCTGAAAACTGAAAAAAGGGACGTTCATTTCATGTAAATATTACGTAATACTTTTGCATATTTCACATGCTTACACACACCGCCATATCACGATCTGCCCAGACACATCGCGAATTGCCGGATCATACGATCGGCCGCCGACACTTTGCGGTCGATTCATATTGGAGGAGCCTTTGATAAAGGATACATTAGATTCAGTGTCCACTGGATTTCTTTTTATACATGCCATCACTTTCTCTCGTCAATTTCCGATAAAAGCCTCTCTTCGCCGCTCCTCCAATATGAATTGAACCTTATACCGACGAGACAGAGTTCATTTTTTTTTTTTGCTTTACATCGAATATTTTAATTAACACATGAATTATTCTAGACCAAACAGCCAATTGATGCCTTGAGCTAGGAACAATACTAGTGGTTGCCACGCGACCAACCATCGGATCCAGTCCAGGAGTTGTCCGTACAGTATGTGAGGACGGTCCCATCTGAATTGTGTTCGTTAAGGCCAAAATATAAACAAATCATATTAAGTATTTAAAAAATTCATATAAGGACATAATATAAAGGATAGCTAACAATGCTAAGCGCCCAAACAAGCTGGTTAATATTTGGTGCTATAAATGGTGAACTTTAAATACCTTAAACACGTTAAATATTGCAAGGTAAAACTTGTAAATTTTGGGAATATATCGCCTTAAATAGTGCAAGGCCTGGAGCGAACTTGTAAAACCTGTGTTGAGGATGAAATTTTGGGAATATATCGCCTTAAATAGGGCAACGCTTAGAGCGAACTTGTAAAACCTGTAATGAGGGTAAAATTTTGGGAATATATCGCCTTAAATAGTGCAAGGCCTGGAGCGAACTTGTAAAACCTGTGTTGAGAATGAAATTTTGGGAATATATCGCCTTAAATAGGGCAACGCTTAGAGCGAACTTGTAAAACCTGTAATGAGGGTAAAATTTTGGGAATATATCGCCTTAAATAGTGCAAGGTCTGCAGAGTGAACTTGTAAACCCATGATGAGGGTAAAATTTTGGGAATGTATCGCCTTAAATAGTGCAAGGTGTAAAGAGCGAACTTGTAAACCCATGGTGTGGGTGAAATTTTGGAAATATATCGCCTTAAATATTGCCAAACGTAAACAAACATGTAAACCTGTGATAGGGATGAAATTTTGGAAATATATCGCCTTAAATAGTGCAAGGCTTAGAGCGAACTTGTAAACCTGTGAAGAGGGTAACATTTTGGGAATGTATCGCCTTAAATAGTGCAAGGCTTAGAGCGAACTTGTAAAACCTGTGATGAGGATGAAATTTTGGGAATATATCGCCTTAAATAGTGCAAGGTCTGCAGAGTGAACTTGTAAACCCATGATGAGGGTAAAATTTTGGGAATGTATCGCCTTAAATAGTGCAAGGTGTAAAGAGCGAACTTGTAAACCCATGGTGTGGGTGAAATTTTGGAAATATATCGCCTTAAATATTGCCAAACGTAAACAAACATGTAAACCTGTGATAGGGATGAAATTTTGGAAATATATCGCCTTAAATAGTGCAAGGCTTAGAGCGAACTTGTAAACCTGTGAAGAGGGTAACATTTTGGGAATGTATCGCCTTAAATAGTGCAAGGCTTAGAGCGAACTTGTAAAACCTGTGATGAGGATGAAATTTTGGGAATATATCGCCTTAAATAGAGTAAAAATGTTGTAAAGGATACGGATTGGTGAACATCCTCTTGAGGTCCACCTTCTCCTTGCAGTAGGGACAGGTTTGGTTCTTGCCCACGATGCACCAGCCGCGTATGCAAAACTCGTGGAACACGTGACCGCATGTCAGTTTGTACGTGTTCTCTGAAATCATATTCAACCAGTTGAGCCCTTGTTGCAACCCTTCGTTGTGGTTTTCTTTGATGTAACGGTCAGCGGCTGCCATGTCAACGGCTAACTGCCACTTTAAATGTGACGGAGTATATTGTTGGTGGAAAATTTTGTGCGATTTATTTATTGAACACTTGTTATGTCTTCATAACTTCTTATATAAATTTATTACTAGATTTACAATACAATACGTTACGATACAACATAAGGATTGATTTATACAACAAGGTCCGATCATTTTATATTGACAAAAGTCCGACCACAGACAATATTTTTAGTGGCGCTGTCAATACGCAATATCGCTTACAGTTGGCGAGTTAGTACTCCTCTCTTCTGACAGATGGCGCCGTAAAAAAAAAGGAATTTTTTTTTTCTTAAGATTAAAACACAAACCATTTGTGCATATAAATATATAGATTACTAGCTGGTGCCCGCGACTTAGTCCGGGTTCTCTATAGCCTATAGGCTTCCTCGATAAATGGACTATCCAACAGAAAAATAATTTTTCGATTCGAACCAATAGTTCCTGACCAAACAAGCAAACAAACATACTCTTAAGCTTTATATATATTGGTACAACTGAAGATGAAACTTACCAATGACTCCTTCCTGATCAACAGACACCAGTAACTGGTTACCACATACCGCACACACATTATTCTCCAACTGTCTTGTTGGAATACCCTCTTTTGTGTAATACTGAAATTTATCAAGAGTCACCATAAACTTAAATATACAACCATATGGCGCTGAAACGTAGTCTCTAACTATTTTGTCCTTGTCCTTGTAAGCATCGATCTACTAAAATTGTGGATTTTGCTTGACAAATGTCAAAATGGCACATAAAAAGTACGCCTGAAACGAAATCATGGCGGAGTCTATGGTGAAACGTAGTAACGACCAACTTTCACTATTCCTTTTAAACTCCGATGTGTTGACGTAAACTCACATTTTCTTTAAATGACAGACGTTTTGTTTGTTTTAAATGACAGATGACAGAGTTTATGCTCTGCGCATACGCATATTATGTCACTTTTAAATGTTCCATAAATCCCATCCATTGTTGTAGTACATTGATGTTCGGGGGATTATAACAAGAGACACGATTTTTTTAGAACACAAATGAAATTTAAAAAAAAAAAATATCTCAATAGTTACCCCAATCGAGGCAGCCATTTTGTCCGAGCAATACTCGGCTACGTCTCTGCCCAAAACACCAAAGTACAGGCCATAGAACAGCAGAGTCAGGGACGTGTCCATCCACTGCTGAGGTTTATGGCCAAACAAGAGGTTAACTCCCATGAACGTTAACATCATTAGTATGTAGCCAATTACACCGATAACACTACTTAATATGTAAATTAAATAAAACCACTTGTACACCATTCTGAAATTAAAATGAATTAAAATCATTATTAGTTGAAAATACCAAGTCAAGTTGAGTGAAAAGTTCCTTTAGATGCGTTGAGCACTTTTATAAATAAATAAAATTTCAATAAATCTGTGAGCGACACCCTCATTGACGTTTAACTGTATGAAATAAGCGCCATCTTTTTTTTTTTTTTTTTATGTAATCAAGGCAGCGCTTGGCCGCGATCTCACTTGATGTTAGGTGCAGATGCGGCCAAAGATGGACCACGCTTACCTAGTAAGTGCCCATTTACCCTAGACTTGAAGACCCCGAGGTTGTAATTTTGGGGAAACATGGACGCAGGCAATGAGTTCCACTCCTTAGCAGTTCGGACAAGGAAGGTGGAACTATAACGCTTCGTGCGTGACCGGGGAACATCAACCACGAAGGGATGAAACCCCCGCCCGCGCCTCGTGTTCCGCAAGTGGAACGGCTCTGGCCGGATCAGATCCCATAGGATTCATAGCCATGGCAGGCTTTGAAGCTGAGACTCCACAAGAGTGTCATTGCCAATAAGTTTTTTAGCTCGCCTTTCAATCGAGTACCAATTAACCAAATTAGTACGCACTTTGTCAATAGTTTATAATTGTTAAGATGTTAACAGATGGTGTAGTTTTCACTTATGACATGCAGTTCTATGGCTGAGTTTTTTATTAACAAAATTAATACATAACAGTATTTCCAAGGACATGAAGGATTTCGCATTTTTAACAGAGAGAAAGAGCAGTGTCACTTTCGCATGTATAATATTAATATAAGAAATAATAATAATACCTTGGTGTTGTGACAGAAATAGGCTTTAAAGTTGATTTTCTTATGACTAGGGCAGTCAAAAGACTAAATATTGTCCATATTACGATGAACCTCCACCACTCGTTTCTTATTGATGTTATTAGAGGTATACACCACATAGCCACCATTGTGAACAGCTGAAATATTTAAAAAAACATATATGTTGCCCAGGAAATATTATGTTCCTTGATATGGATTAGTGGAAAATGGTCTAGTGTCTAGTAACACTAGCTGTTAACCAAACAGTTGCAGGTTCAAATCCCGCTAGGGACATATATTTATGTGTTAAAATTTTACCTTTGTACCTGAGTCATGGAAGTTTTGTATTTATAATATGTATGTATATACAAAAAAAAAAAAAAAAGTAATGTAATATATCAACTGTCTGGTATCCATAATCAAACATTAGTTGCTTATTTGGAACTAGATGATGCTGTGTAGAATGTGTGATAATATTTAATTTATTCATTCATTTATTTAGCTCAACAAATCGAGCTGGTAAAGTAACTCATAATTGATAAAGTACTTTCAGAGAAGAGGAGTTTTGAATAAACATTAAATTCTTATATACCTAGATAGTACAAACAAACACACAATACAATCATTATAATATAGTTACAGTGTCAAATAAAATGTAAATTTAATACTTACAGTATAAGACCTATAGTGGCATTTCTTCCACTCCATAATAACGAAATGTGCAACAATTAATGTAACGAGCAGTATAAGAACCATTGTGGTGTGCATGGACTCGTGACCTCGATGCAGTTCGTGCATCTTTTGGTGGTCAAACCTAGGCAGAATTAGATATAAAAGCTCATTATGATACACTACATTGAATGAGTATTGTAAAATCATAATTACAATACTCTATACAATATATATATATACAAATATGTATAAATTTTTAAATTTTTAATTCTTCATTGTTTTAATTAGATAAGACTGGATTCGTCTACAATTTTTTTCAAAAATTTTGCCTCTGCCTTTGCTTTGAATGTATTTTTTTTGCCAATTATATATACCAACCTTCCTTGTTTTATTTCATATATATCATATTGTCTTATTGTTCCATTAGTGAAAAGTGTATCAAAATCAAGTGGTTTATTGCAAACATTAAAGTTTTAATGAAAGAAATTGTTACTGTGAGTCAGCCATATGGATATATATGCCATTGTGAGAGAGGATTTTAGAAGAACTACAATTCTCTATTACGGTTGCTATACATATAGTCGGCCCGGCAAAGCTGGGCTGTAGAATCGGATATATGTAGATGACGTTCAACAAATTGTTATACTTAAAGCCATGTTGGCAATGCTGTATGTTATGTAGTAGAAAAGGTACTTCAGGTCGGCTTTGTTGTTCAACAAAAATTGCCTATGTAAGCCATATAAATTTATTTTTTGCCGACTTGGTTGGAAAATATTGTTTTTGGTCTACTTACATAAATACTCAATTAGGTTTTATTTACAAATATATAAATATTCTGTGAAAAATTATATAACTGATGGTGAAAATCGTATCAAAATCAAATCCACATTGTTTTATACTATGTAAGGATTTCAAGATTTTTTAAAAGGTTTATAAAATCGCAATTTTCATAAAAGTTCAGCAGTAAATAAATAAATAAATGTCCAATAAACTGAAATTCTGGGTGTCTTACCTTAATTTCTCTTCCGAGGTTAATTCCTCGTAAGTCTGTGGAAAGACAGAATTTATTTTTGTTACCGATATTACAAATTAAGTATTAGGAAACCTTACGAAAATGTTTATTAGCATAGATAGTACCTACCTTGTTAGGGTCTACAGGTCTATGAAGATCCATATTTTATAATTTTTATACACTTATACAAATTGAATGTATAATTTGAATTTTATACTAAATTACTGAGTAAAGTCCATTTAATTTTAATTGTGAAAAACTAGAAAATCCATCCAAGTCCAACCCTGCAGTATTCACTCGAAGCGAAGTCGAACGAAGGCTCATTCAGCCAAAACTCAAAGCCCTCTGACTCAAAGAGCTGACCGCTGCGCTGACACTCTGACAGTAGTCGGCAATAAATACGTCATTCGGAAATTGTCATTGTCACTGTCATTGTTACTTAAGATATAGGCACTGCTGTGCTCGACTTGGCGGGGGCACGGCAGTGACCCCAGATATGAAACGTAAGTCATGAAGCATTACTCTTATTGATAGAATCTCTTTGTAAGGGGACAAAGTAGTCAGAGTATTTTTTAAAAGACATTCTTAACAACTTTTCTATAGTAAATAAATGACCAAAAGTGATACGATTGTAAAATGTAACAATAAAAGGACGAAATCAACATTAACATCTCTCATATTTACAGAAGAGTTAGACAGTGACATGGGGATAATAAATAAAGTTTCAGAGGAAGAGCGCAACCAAGTGGTCAAAGTTGAAGAGAGAGGAAACAAATCCGATGAAAGCTGGAGTGAATGTGGTATGTATGAGCGTTCTTAGTTCATTGATTATAATACTATTAAAGAAAATCATATGAAAATATAAGAGATTTTAGTCATCACTAATTAATATTAATTTTTCCCCTTTTTTGTATATAAAATAAAATATACAATAACTAGCTGCTTTATCGCTCTATTAAATCCTTCCTCGAGAACCACTCTATCCATTGGTGAAAACAGCATGAAAATCGGTGCAGTAGTTCTTGAGTTTATCGCGAACAGACAGACATGCGGTGGAGGACTTTGTTGTATAATATGTAAGGAGCATGTATATTAAAAAGGGAATTATTTTGCATTTTATTAAGATTTTAGATGAAGAGTCCAATGAAGAGAGTGAAATGAAATCAG
This sequence comes from Synanthedon vespiformis, assembly GCA_918317495.1. Lineage (NCBI taxonomy): Eukaryota > Metazoa > Arthropoda > Insecta > Lepidoptera > Sesiidae > Synanthedon > Synanthedon vespiformis. The sequence continues at coordinate 7,264,220 of OU906966.1, read as the reverse complement.
ATGAAACCTTTAATGAAGCTGGTATGTTTTATTGACTTGTAGCCTAATCTTATCCTCTTTATAATATTAAAGCGGACCAGAGGTCTGCTTTAGCCTTCGAGAGTGTTAGGACTGAGTTTTTCTCAATTTTATTTTATCATTCATCTCCTACTTATCCTTATATTTTACTTCTCTTCGAAGAGAAACTTAACGAAACTAATCAATCAACGAAACCTTAAGCACATTCAATCACGACAGACCTCAAAAAGCGAATGACAGTATAGTTTTCCTCTATGTTGAATGACTTATATTTGACCTTTTTGAGATATATACATACATATAATTCTAACACAATGTTGTAGTAATTTTCTTATCATTGTTAATTGGTAACACCTTTGTGTACATTTCTTTTATATCTAGTTTGATTGCTGACTTATAATTAGATTGTTTTAATGAATGTTTATTGTCAAGAAGTCACTGATCAAATACAGCTTTGTTTTTCAGGTGTCAGTTTAAGAAAACCAAGCGACATACATGAGTATAAATGCAATATTTGCAATAAAGCTTTTAAACGCAAAGTGACCCTAGAAAATTACGTTAGAACTCACGAAGGCTCTAAACGCGAAACATTTCCAGAAATATTGTCGAATAAAAAGTACAGTTGCCGGTATTGCAATAAAATGATTTCGAGGAAACAGACATTGGTTATACATGAAAGGACACACAAGGTTGAAAAACCGTATGTGTACGAAAAATTCGATAAACCGTCTCATAGTAAAGAGCGTTTACTGCATAATGCAGTGCATTTGAAATACAAGCCTATAACTTGTAATGTGTGTGATAAAGCATTCATGGCGAAAAAGAATTTAAATAGACACATGTTGATGCATACCGGGATAAAATCTTTCCAATGCAGTGTCTGTAGCAAGAGTTTTTTACGTAAAGATCATTATAATAGTCACATCAAGGTCCATACCAGCGATAGTCCTTACAAATGCGACACTTGCAAGAAGACATTTAAATACAAACAAAATTTAAGCAACCACATATCGGTTGCACATTTGGGCCTTGAGTTTGAATGTGACATTTGCACAAAGACATTTAAGTACAGAAAGAGTTTAAGGGACCACATGTCGTTTGTACATTTGGACTTGGGCTTTAAGTTTGAATGCAACATTTGTAAGAAGACACATAAATCCAAAAAGTGTTTAAGACGGCACATGTCGGCTGTACATTTGAGCTTTAAGCTTGACTGATAAGTACATTTGCAAAAAGACATTCAAATACAATCAGAGTTTAAGCAGGCACATGTTGGCTGTACATTTGGGCTTTAAGTTTGACTGTGACGTTTGCAAGAAGACATTTAAATCCAAAGAGTGACGGCACATGTCAGATGTACATTTGGGCTTTAAGTTTGACTGTGACGTTTGCAAGAAGACATTTAAATCCAAAGAGTGTTTAAGACGGCACATGTAGGCTGTGCGATGGCCCAACACGCTGGGACACGATCGCACGAGTCCACCGTACGATGATCTCATCGCAAAATGAATAGAATAGAATAGAATAACAGTTTATTTGCAACAAAGGACATAAATACATAATAAAAAAAGAAAAACACACACACATACAAACGTCCCCTGTCACAAACCGGCTCCAACTCAGAATAATGCAGGTTGTAGAAACCTACGTTGGTCTTCCGTTGGAGCCGATGGTGAGGTTACGCACTTACATATTAACAAAACATAAAAGCTCCAAAATACAAAGAAAATTTTGAAACATAAATTAGTTAAATTCAATTACAACCTATGAATGTGTAAAACAAAAAACATATTTATACAGACAAGAGAGAAAAAAGAAATACTAGGAATAAAAACAAAAATACAAATACTTAAAATTAAAATTAAAATTAAAATTTCAGAAGGCACTGGTGTCAATGCGTCCTGTCTCCTAAATACTGAACTATACTGAAACTAAATTTACCATTTTTACAATTTTCTTCTGTATGTATGTTCCTCCATAACTCTAAACGAATTAACTGAATCGTCATGAAACTTGGTAGATAAACATTTAGACGTACAGGACACAGGATAGGCTACGTTTTTCTTTTTCAACACAGACGAAGTCGCTGGCACCAGCGAGTTAATAATAATTAAGACCAGAAGCGATGCCGTCCAATGGCTTGCGATATTGCAAATCATGTTATATAGAAACTTCTATTTTCTTGTTATAGAACTTGTATTTTATGTATCAAATATAATAATTATTATTAGCAATTTGTTTTATTTACTTTTTTTACCTATTTATATATTACATCCATCGAATTAATATAAACTCTTTTTTGTTTTAAATACTTTAGGTATTTGTGTGTAAATATTTTAAAATATTAACCGCCGCGCCGGGCCACGGGGCGTTCAAAGAGTATAATAATATATTGGGGGCGTTTTTGATTTGCATATGGCATCAACGGACGGGTAATACTTCGTATAAGGTTGGCAACACTTACAAATTTTTTTTGCGCAACCTGGACAAAGACAAGGAAATACGTATTTCTTAAGATATGTGCATTGCAATCGTTTTTTTGCGAATATCATTATTTATAAGCTGGAGAATTTTTTTCAAATTTATAATTAGATGGAGCAATTAATTTAACATCGATATATGCTTTTGCTTTATTTGTTCTTTAACCAAACGACGTTTTCACAAAAACATAATATCTAGGTTATATATAATAGTGTCTATGATGACATCCACATCAGTCTTCAGTCAGACGCGTTCTCGCGGCAAAATATTAGCACAGAATTCACAGATTATTATATACGAGAATAGATAGTGTTCTGTGTCAGTTAATAATTTTGTTATTGTATTTTTTATTTTTGTTGAATGTATGTAAATTGTAATATGTAAATATAACCACAATAATTGATATTTTAAAATCAAACAAATAGACATCGCAATATCATCTATGTGATTTATTTTTACTTCATTTTATTATTATTCAAGATAATATCCTTTATTATTCCTTACTTTCTATCTACACTTCATCTGTCAATGTGGAAAGTATTGAATTGAAACGAAAGAGAGATAAAAAAAATATCAAAATAAATTTATTAAATGATGTATTTTTATTTTGTTTTATAGTTTCATTTCACACGTAAACATGCCAAATAAAGGTAAGTTTTTTTTTCTATTTTTTTGAATTAAAATAGGTACCTATATTGCTTTTAAAGAATCTTCCAATACACAATACAAAATGATCGTCAAGATCTTCGAGTCCTGATCAAGATTCTGAGCGACACTTGCATCGAATTATGCAATTTCTTTGTAGTTACATAAACTGATACTCATAGCTCGTAGTCTGATGGCAATGGTTCTTGATTGAAACAAGGTTTTCCATATGAACGGCATCAATCAATTGTATCATAGCCCACGTTCGCACGAGAGCTTTTATCGACGCTTTAACGCGTGTTATTTCTGACTTTTCGAATAGACCATATGACTTCCTAGGCTGTGTGTTCAAACGCAGGCGCTTTTTTACGCCGTAAGTTTTATTATCCGTCTATGCTCCATTTTAAACTCCGAGCTCCAAACGCTTTATAAAGCTCTCATGCGAACGAGGGCATAAAGAAGCCAATTTACAAAGATATTTGATTGGTCTCGTTGCGCTCGACTAAATACAGTCGCCATACTTGAAAAATGTGGCAACAAATACTTCAGCGCAGTGTACCCACACTGCAAACTGTCTTTGATATGTATGTTCCAAATTTTTTATTAAATTTTGGTAATTGCCAATTTGCGTAGTGAAACTGTGTAAAAATATAATTAAACTGTTTAAAAAGTGATAAATAGTGATGATGTTTTACACACACTACAATAAAAGTTGCCACATTCACGGAGCTATTGTTTTTAGGTAGGGCCGTATCTAGTCGAGCGTAGTGAGACCAATCATTTTTATCTATGCCAATTTATATAAGTTTATTATGCTCATGGCAATGGCTAGGGCTTAGTTATACTACATCTGTGTTTTGACTTATCAATAATATGTATTTTTTACATAAAAATCCAAAAGAGCCACAAAATTGACCTTATTTATGTGTGCCTAATTTGCTGATTATTATAATATAATATATCCTAGCTTTTTCTTTAACAGATGGGCGAGTAAATGCAGACAATAAGGTCACTGTGACAAATCCTCAAAATGTAACCACAGTGAAGGCAACTGGATCAACGCCTAAAGCCGCTGTAGTTAAGGTATTTAAGGAAGACTTTTTTTACTGAATTTGTACATAAGTCAAACATAACATAACATTGTCAAGTTTTCTACAGCTACAGCTAACGCCATCTAGCGTTGAGTCAAAGAAACAATAGTTTAGGCTACTTAATAACACTACTCGATAACAGATGGCGTTTTGACCGGATACACAAAATCGATCTGTCAGGGTCTTTGAGAAAATTCGGTTTTAGGTAGTTTTTTAATGGAACGGTTACATAAGTAATACCGCTTGCTCGTTTTATAAAGTATTCTAGATTTTTTTTCTATAATGTTTCAAAGACTTTCTTTCTTACATGTAAGAAAAACCTTTAAATCTTTCATTGGTTGAGCTTCGCTCTCGGTTGTCCAGTCTAGTTAGTATAAATTATAACAAGGCATATTACGATACTTTCTATACAAATATTGGAGTGCCCGCAAACACGTAGCTGTAATATATATTTCTATGACGTCACCGTAATTTATATTAATGCATATTATGATATAGCAAGACATTTTATGACCATCAATGAAATGAAGGCAAAATATATATTATAGCCTAGCATTGTCTCCGTTTGTGGTACTGGTAGTTTGCTATAATATATGTTATAGTATAGTATGGCATATTAATATATATTATAGCTTTAGTCTGAGCTCTGTATGCTACTGTAATGATGCTGAAATGTTAACTTTATTTAAAATTTAAAAAGGATTTCTGCATGGTAATTTGATAAATAAAACTAGTGTGGATACTATGAACCGTGTGTATTGTATAATTTGTCTATATGGCGAACCAGTGGCTTGTTTAAAAGTTTTCCAACGTCTTTGGCGAACACAAAATCCAAATGGTTGAATTTGTGCCAATCGCTTCCCGGACGAACCGACTCTAGAACCCCAGTGCTGTTCAGCGCTTTGGCTAGTCGCATTATTTGCTGTAACATAACATTTATTAAGAAAAATTATATAATTTGGTATGAAATAAAAAAAGCAGTTTCTAAGGAGATAAAACATTGTTAGATATTTGCGATTCTTGAATCAGCAGCCTTGGAAATCAAGTAATTTTTTTTTTTGGAAAAAAACAAGTGAAGAAGAAGAAGTAGCCATCGACCTACCATCGAGCTGACCGCCACTAACATAAAAATTAAAAAAAAAAAAAATGGGATTTAGTTAATTTAAAATTCTGTATATTTGGTATTCAGGTAATTTGGGATTTGGTTGTAATGGACCGGAAGGGTACATACAATTTATTACGTCACATACAAATGATAAAACTAAATAGGTATGTAAATGAAATTATCATCCCATAGAATTCAAACATTCCAAAACTAGCTATTGGAAATAAATTCGTACACAGATGGCGTCACCTTGGCCTTTGAATTCTTAACCAATTTATAAATTACATAATTTATGTTTTTAGAGGTTTTCCTCATAATTATTTGTACTATCTTTTATAATATACTAACTCGTGCTCGCGACTTCGTCCGCGTAGAAAAGTATAAAAACGCCATCTACCGTATTTTGGATAAATGGCGCTATCTCCCGGGCCAAGCCGCTAGTATTTACTTTTATTTTAGATTTCCCGTAGAAATGAAGCATTTTCCCGCGGTAAAAAGTAGCCTATGTTCATCACGGATGATGTCGGCTTCTAATGGTAAAAGAATTTTTCAAATCGGTCCAGTAGTTTCGGAGCCTATTCTATACAAACAAACAAATAATTAAATCTTTCCTCTTTATAATATTAGTATAGATTCAATTGATCAATAGGCTATAATTTTCTTCGTAACATACTAGCGATTTCCCATGGCTGGCGCCATCTATTAATAGATTATGCTACAGAACATAAAAGTTAAATTAGTATCATTACGAGTACACATTAATGAAATAGATAGACCATCTTATTGATATAATTTGTTAAACTATTTACACGGGCTTTATTAGCAAACATCTGAGCATCATGTTTGTAAAATAAAATGTGTTTTAGAAACCAGTATTAATAAAGTTGTGTAGAAATAGAAGTATTTTTTAGTTATGAAGTCTAACTTACATGTTTCTCTGTTAATTGGTCATTCTTCCCATACAAAAGTGTGACCGGTATATTAACTCTAGATAAATTGTATGGTTTCACTGCACCATACATTCCATCTTCCCATTTTGTGAAAACACCTGAAAAGTTAAAGGTGAAAAATTAATATTTCATTAACGGACTTTTAATAATAATATTTTAATAAAAATTCAATTTACCTGTCATTGAGATTTTTCCAAAATGCTCCAATTGTCTCCATGAAGCCGGCTGCAGCCTGGCCAATATAACTGGTGATAAATTCTGAAAACACACCTAAATATATAGTAAACGCGTCGTCGCGTATATCTACAATATATACCTATGTGTTTCTTAGTTTAAACGAACATATAACTAGCAAATATAATAAAAAATCGTTACCCAGTCATTTTGCTCATAATCCTCTCCCACAATTGAGTATATCCACCTGAAGCACATGTCTTGCTGGGCGTCTTTGGCTTTGCACATATTGCCCACAACCTGGTCCACGACGTCCGGCCTCAAATTGAAAGATAAAACGCCTCTTGCCCTCATCGAATCCTACAATATATACATTTTACGACATTCAGACTCAGAAAATTTCTAAACCAACCAACAGCCAAAGCTGCTTTCTCGATCAAAATTATATCAATTATGTATATCAATCAAATTATATCTATATATCGATCTAATGTAAGTAGCTATAGGTTAGATCACCATTGAGCTTCACTGCGAATTTTCAAGAAGATTGAGTAATCTATGACGATCAAGATTCTTCACATTTAAAACAAATGATCCTTTGAATCCACAGGGGTAATGTTTTGAATTATGTGACCCGTTTTTTTCAGGTGTCTGGCTTTTATGACAGGCTAATTGGCTTTGTGGTTGAACGTTAAACTGTAAACACACGTGAAAAAGTACAATAAAATAAAAAAAACTAATTTAGCCTAAAAACACCTTAAAAAACGGGTACACATAATTCAATATCCAACCCTATATACTCGTATTTACCGTAATATTGAGCGTTTTAAAAAAGAATTCTGTCAAATATCTGATGTTATCCATGTAGACGGCGGGCGCCAGGGCGACGAATGCAACAATTTTGCCGTTGTACTCTGGATTCTGGGATAGCATAGTGAAAAAACTCGTCGTGCCCATTGAATAACCGATATACAATAGTTTGGTTAGACCTGTGATCTCTAAAATTCTGTCGATCATTGCTGGCACATCATATTTGCCGTGCTCGTGGAAACTGTAAAGGATAAATTGATAATACTTATAAATTGTAAAGAATAGTTGGGGGACGCTTTTATGCTCATATTTACCAACCAGTAATTCCAGAAGGCCGGGTCGTTTCTGGTCAGATTTTGATGTGCCGTATGCTGGTTTCCACGTAGGTTACCAAGCCACACATCATAGCCTGCGTCCGCCAAAATATAGCCTGAAATCAAAAGTTTTGATGCGCATTAGGTTTTTGTTCATAAACTACATGTTTTCAGGAATTTACAATTTTTTCTTTTCAATCGGGCACTTGTCAACCAAACGTCGTTGTTTGTGTTAGTCAGCTTGTATCCCCCAACCCGACCTTTACATGAAAAATTAAAAAGTATTATATATACCAAGGCTTCTGTCGGGTCCCATGATGATGAAATCACTGCTGCTTCCCAACAGTCCGTGTATAAGTAACACGGCCCTTTTCCCCTTTGCTCTAGGGTCTGATCTTCTCGGTACTCGTCTTCCTGCTGGTATTCTATGCAGCTGTAGAATGTAACCGTCCGAGGTTTTAGCGCGGTGCTTCTCTATCGGATAACCAGCTTCTGTCACCAATTGTGGCTGTAAAGAAATGTTTATTATATTAATACGTGAAGCGAAAATTTTGAACCACGTTTTAAGAAAATTGCGCAGTCGGGGGAGTGTTAAATTTGGTTACCTATGCTTAAAGTTTATATAGAGAAGAATTAGAGAAAGCTATTATTTTTATTCTTTAATAAATTAAAAATTTAAATTTCTCTAATAAATTTGTAATACGTATACTCTTTTGTTTATGATCTTAGTACAGTCGGGGCACGAAAACTTCCCGAGTTTTTAAATTCATTCCTTCATCAAGTACTATAAATAAAGCACTATTTTGAAATGAAATTTGGGCAGGACTGATAAATTTATTGCTCTGAGACTAGAAATGTTTGTGTGTGTATTACATATTAGCATATTATTCTTTGCCTACATGAATAAAGTTGAGGAAAAAAGCAGAGAGCTGCGACTTTTTCCGTGTCATCTTCACCACATCTGTTATGACATTTGCCACAATGGATGACGATTATAATCGATTAATTATGTATTTAATTTCATAATCATTGAGTTTATCGTTTAACTTCACGCGATCATTTTTTAATGTGTACTTCAATTAAACGGAGGAGGTATAACAATACCATTAAACGACGCAGTTCATGATATATTATATGTTCTTAATGATTGTATATAGTGTTTTACTTTGTCGGAGGAAATTAATACTGTAATATCATGAGTCCATGAAAAAGTGTACAGCTCTACATACCTATCGCCTTAAACAATAACTAACTAAGTATATTATAAGAAAAAGTTAAAATCGGGAAGATTTATACAAAAAAAACTACTTTTTAAAAAAATATAGTAAATTACTGCAAAAAAACACTGTATCGTCACAGTAAGTTCTATTTCCTACTAAAAAAATAATGGCATTTTTCAGTTATCTTCAAAATACTCAAAATGATAATAGACATCGTCCCAAATTCTATAACACAATAATTTTTTTACTCATTATTTATTAATCCTTACTAATATTATAAATGTCAATGTGACTTTGTTTGTTTGTTACGCTTTCACGCAAAAACTACTGAACCGATCACCATGAAATTTTTCTATACACGTTGTCTTGGACACCATAAAGGACATAGCGTGCTTTTCATCGTTCAACGCGGACGAAGTCGTGGGCACCAACTAGTCTGTAATATTTTTTAACAAAGAAACTATAATATGTTTATATATTATGTACACATATATCTATTTTATTCTATCTCGTAGACAACGAGTGGTGATAGGTCATATAAATTACTCATTTACACATACTTAAATCCGTACTATAATATTATAAATGCGAAAGTTCGTATGGATGTGTGGATGTTTGTTACTCTTTCACGCAAAAACTACTGAACTGATCACCATGAAATTTTGTATACACGTTGTCTAGGACACCAGAAAGGACATAGAGTACCTTTCATCGTTCAACGCGGACGAAGTCGCGGGCTCCAGCTAGTGTAAGAACTAAAAAAGAACTTAAGGAAAATGAAATTTAGAACGTTTTCTGAATACATATTTATCATATTTATAATTTTACTGACGGCAATAAAATTAAAAGTGTCCTCGCAAACAGGTGTGAGTTTGATGTACTCTGGTCTTGCCATTTTTAATGGACACTAGCTATGTGCCTGGGTTTCTCACGTTTAATTTCAACCACCTTGCTCGAGAATAAGAAGGGATGTTGACAGACTTGACAGTATTCCAATAAAAGTATAATTTTACCGCAATAATAGAATAACAGAATAACGAAACACACAATATGTGATGCAGCTACTTACTCCATGGGAGACCTTGAAAAGTAGTTATGGAATTAACATTATAGTTATGGAATAATAATATATAATAACATTATCACACACACCTTGAGATTGCGTTGACGACATTCTTTAGCATTGAACTTGTGGCAACGTAGAACAATAGAAATGTATCATTCCGCGCACGAGTTTATGTCGCATCTCACTATCAGTTACCTATTTTTTTATCTATACTAATATTACAAAGAATTATAAAATTGTTTTTGTGTTGGATAGTCCATTTATCTCACTTATATTGAGAGGCTATATAATATTTTGAACGCGGACGAAATCGCTAGGCACCAGCTAGTGTTAATATACCATTTTCGGTCAATTTCAACATGTTCTCAAGCATTTTCAACATTTTCCTAAGCAATTTCAACATTTTTCTAAGCAAATTCCCAAGGAAAATGGAGAAATTGACCGAAAAATGGTATAAATGAAGGGCGGGCAGACGGCCCATAGACGCGACGACGCTTATAGAAATCTAAAACGCTATTGAATATGGGTTAAATCACTAGTATGATGGGTATACTACATAATAAGTTAGTGTTTTTAATACAGCTTGATGTAATGATCGTCAGACAGTCAGGCGGTCTACTTGATGGTAAAGTACATTACATAGCAACGCCACAGGTGCTGCAAGTGCATTGCCAACTTTAAGATAAGGACTTACGAAAGAATAGGGTAATGTAATGGGCTCAGGTTCTACGAAACAAGGGTAAAGTGGTGGTGACTCTTTTAGGTGTCATTTTACATTTCAGGGGATTCCCTAATTTTAAACTAATTTAAATTAATGATCCCGAAAGATGGATAAATTAGGTACAAGGTTTGACGTCGTCTTCGCTCATTGTCAGCCTGGTTTTTGCCCGATGCTCTTCCCGTCTATGAAATCCATGAGGGTATCGTACCCTCATGGAGTTAATAAACAAGGGAATGCAGTGTGTATAGACAGCCCTTTAGATATTCCTATTAGTATAGATAGGGATCGTAGAGGTGTGCCATTAAAACGCGAGAGCTGTTCGCCATTACACTGGTGTGCAAATCTAACCCACTTGGGATTGCGATCACGTCCTATAAAACCTTTGTACGCCGAATATTCGTTTCCGTGACTTTATTATGAATAACATACATATTATATTTTATTGTGATCTCTTTATATGTAAATCGGTTCTACATAGGAGGAATGCTGGTAGTTTTTTTTGTGCGACCCAACTGTGTGACTGTGTCTTTATTGTAGACAATAAAGACTTTCATGCAATATTGATGAATGATGTTTTCTTAAATTTTATTGTCCAATCATACTAATATAATAGTTTGTTTGTTGATATATACTCGTAGGTCTGCATCTATCTAGCAGTTGGATTTGAAATAATATCTAACCATATAAGTAAACTCATTTATCCTGACTGCCTATCAAAGCACAGCTAATACTAAGTCTAGAAGCTACCTACTAAGTCTAGAAAGCTGAAATTTGGAACAAAGGTTTTTTTTTATATTGTAATCATCTGCTAATAATGTCTACTCTTTCCATAAGTGAAAAACGAATTAAAATCGGTCTAGCCCTTCTTGAGTTTTTGCGAGGCGATTGATTTATATATATTATGAATTAGAATTGAAGACGTGAGTGGATGAAAGTGATATGTCGCATTATTCCAATTTCGAATAAATCGAGGTTAAAGTTTACACTGAATTTTTGAGATAAGTCGCCACGGAACTGTTTTTTGTACTAAAAGTTGTGTAAACAACCTAAAATATTAATGGTATGATAGCCAGTAAATACTAGTATTAATTTAATTTAAAAAAAAGTGAACATAGCTCTCTCGTCCATTAACAAATGTAAACTTTTCTGCACTCTTTGCTTTTTAAAATTAACTGTACATAACACTTTTTCAACTTTTTATATTCCAAAAATGTCTTAAACCGACGATCTTAAGGTCTGTAAACATTCATATGGATATATTACCTTCATCAACGCAAAAAAGCGAAGAAACTCAAAAATGCTACATATCACCTTCATCCACTCACGTCTTGAATTGGATTAGACATCATATGTTTAATTACTAATAAAACGAACTCTTGTCTTCAAATAAGACTTGAGAAGACTTGAGAAGACTGTGATGTGATGATGATAGTCATTGTGTAGCTGCCTGCAATGTTATTGTAATGCCACTCCAAATGATTTATAACAGTTCTTGTAATCACTTTGATGTCATAGTTCGTATGGTCGCCAATTAAAGTTTCAAGAAGCAAATAAGAATGATAGCTCAGTGTCAGAAAACGAACATCGACAAAGCAGAAGTAGGAACGAATCCAGGTCGAGCTTAGGTCCGACCAAACGACTTTATTCAATATGGTGTGTAACAGTGTCCAAAAAGTTTTCGATTTTCGAAAATATTTTAAGTCTTGTCTATCCACATTGGGCTGGGTCCAGCAGTGGGACAGTAATATCACAAGACCGATAAGTCTAATACACGACTGGATCCGTGTATTGCCCGTGGTCCACCTCTTTAATAATGTCACTAAAATTTTAAAAAAACTTATGATCATGTACAATGAATCTACTTATATATGTAAAATAAATAAGTTCATATTAATAAGTTACTCCCTTACGAATATTTAAGTCAAAAGTAGGTTTTTTGTGAAATGTAACAAAATCTTAACATACAAATAGCCAAATAACCCGGAATCCGAGAAATGGATGAGTTATCTTCAGTTGGGGACGTTGGGGTCAACGTAAATACATATATTGTTTGAACAATTTTCGCATGTTAAATATAACTGAATATAATTATATATTTGAAGAAAAGTCTTAACCTCGATGTCACGTCTTGTGTATCCATATTTTGTCGTTGAACTCTGATTGAAACTGCAAATGTAGTATTGATTTGATAGCCTCAATATACATATCTATACTTAACTGTTCATTACTAGCTGTTGCCCGCGCCTTTGTCCGCGTCACTTTATAAAATATAGCCTGTATGTTACTATGTTACTCGATGATAATATAGCCTCCCAACAGTGAAAGAATTTTTCAAATCGGTCCAGCAGTTTCGGAGGTTATTCGATTGAAATTTTCCTCTTTATAATCAATATTTCTCTTTCCTCTTTATAATATTGTATTTGTATAGATAGTTTATAAAAAAAGAAGAGTAGATTTGTATTTTTGTAATGAATAAACTCAAAAACTACTAGACCGGTTTTTGAAAATTCTTTCACCTATAGAAAGCTACATTATCAGCGAGTAACATATTATGCTATATTTTATCAATCAATCAATCAATTAAATTCAATATATCAATCATCAATACTAATATGAAATCTGTAAGTGTAGGTATTGTATGTATGTATGTATGTATGTATGTTTGTTTGTTCCTCCATACTCCATAACTCTTAAACGAATTAACTGATTTTCATGTAATTTGGTAGAAAAACACTTACGACATATAATAGATACTACGTTTTTTCTTTTTCAACGCGGACGAAGTCGCGTGCAATGCAAGCTCACATGATCAATTGATATGTTAGCCTCACCTTTTACCCACTTTATTTTATCTTTTACTTGAACCAATATAAATAATTGTAAGATCACAGTAACAAAGTCGTCTTGCCGCATTAATAACAACAATTGTCTCTCTCCTTGTGTGTGGTGTGGCCTATTACTTCGTTTCAATCATACACTATTATTATTTGTCCTCTTAATGTAACATATAATAAAACACCATGTTAAGTCGCGGTGGTAATGGTCAAGGATTTATTGAAGGTTTTTTTTTTAAACGAGTTATTAATATTTTCGTAAATCAAGTTTTAAAAATTCAAAGCGCTTCCTCATCGCTGTGTTCATCAGAGTTTAATTATAGCTCAGTCAGTGATACCTGTACAAATACGAGCACAGCTAACGAGGAAGTTCAAATCCCGATGGGTCCTACCACATTTGAGTCGTTACGGTTTAGTTAGTTCTCTTCGAAGACTTCTTGAAGTCTAGGCCGATGAGAGATTGTTGTAGGATCTTATAACGTGTTCTACATTTATAAGGGTTATTATTATAAAGTGGAACTATATCCGTTATACTAATTATAGTAGATTACAAAGAGATTTTCCATAGAATACCTTATCAAAAATTTAACATTTGAACATAATATACTGCACTTTTTAAACTAACATCCCGATGCGAATATTATTTTTTTAAGTCTAAATAATAATGTATTGTTGTGATTTTTTTTTAAATATTTTACAGATACTGATTTACTGATTTTTTTAAAATAGTTTTCAAGTGTACTCGTTCACTTAACCAGGTTTATTACCTCTTTATTATTCTATGCAAGTTATGTCACCAAAACAGTTTATTACCTACTCTAACATTTAACATTGATTTGTAGTTTTTATCGTGTATATTAGTTTCACAGTGCACACATAAAAAAAAAATTCACTTAAATAATCTTAATTAGTCCTGGTCCCTTGGGAACAGTAATTTTCCTTTTCTGTATATATATATCTCTCACATTTCACGATGATCGATGGAGTAGTTAAGGCGGGAAAGCGTAACAAACAAACAAACGAAGTCGCTCTCGCATTTATATAATATTATTAGTGAGGATAGTTAACATTACATTCATAATTACCATTGCTATACACAATTAAGATGCGCGCTAAGCGTTTGTAAAATATTGTTGTACATTTTTTTTACTAAAAATTACTAATAAATCAGTCAAAGAAAAGAAAAGTGCAAACTCACCACTGTAGCGTAAGCTTCTCTCCTCAACATTTGCGATTCCGCAAAACGTATAGAACTGCACAGAACTGTGACTAAAAGGAAGCCGGTTACTGGCTGCATACTAAATGGTTTTCTAAATTTGAAAAAATAAAAAAAAATAATGCAAAAACCGCGAGTCCGTTGGGCGCGTTTCGCGCTCCGCTACAAATGGTCCGTACACATTGTCCTGCGGGTGTTTTTATTTAGCTCATCATCACGCATCCGCGGTCGTGACGCGTGTAAACGGACTAGTGTTACAAACAAAGATGTATTAATGTTATTCTATTCGACAGTACTGGAAGCGTCAATGAATCCTTACTCTACATAATATACTAAGCGCCTGTTTCACAAACGTCAAGTATGGCCTACTTGACGTAACTGTCATTTAAAGTCACCGATAACCGGGGATAATGGAGCGGGGAATACCTTTGTTTGTACGGTAAACGTCCCAAACATTGAATAGAAAATAATTAAAAAAAATCGCCTATCGAATGATGCAGTAAAACGAGTGCATAATTCAATAAAACAGAAAATGATTTCTAAAAGTAACTAATCAACACTTTACATGACGTGAAAGAGGCGCTTATACTAATATTATAAAGAGGAAAGATTTGATTGTCGTTTGTTTGTTTGTATAGAATAGGCTCCGAAACTACTGGACCGATTTGAAAAATTCTCTTACCGTTAGAAGCCGACATTATCCGTGATGAACATAGGCTACTTTTTACTGCGGGAAAATGTTTCATTCCTACGGGAAAACGGGTAATAGGACAACGGGTAGTAAGAATTATCCTTCCGTACTTATCTTTTTCACATAACTTCTAAACGGCTGAACCGATTGGATGGAAATCGGGCACCCACTAGTACAATAATATATGCGGCTCTGCGACCACACTTTATTTATGGTTCATATACCATATATCAAAAATTTGATGGGGATCGGTATTTGACGCTTGAAAACGTAACAAATTAACATTCGGTTTCATTATTAATTTTGCAATCCTTTCCATTTTATAATGTGTCGATGGTATTATCTTCGGATTCATGCATAGAAATTATAGAATGCTTTACTATAAATATAAATAAGGAATTAAATATACTTATGTTACAATAACAATAATATACGTTGTTACTTATACAATAAATTGGAAAAATTGTTAAATTTAGTCGCTTCTTAAATTTGCAACACCGCTTGCCGGTTGAATATGTGGACATTATTTATTTAATCTACAACAACTTATGTAACTATATTCTGCAAATAAACTATTTTGAATTTGAAAATTTGAATTTTGAATTTGAATTTGAATGTTAATTTAATATTTAATTGCCGACACTTTGCAATCTTAGAGTTGAAGATTCATATAAAAAGACAAAATAATCTTTTGTGCGTGTAGTGAAAATTACACCGTTAAATTTTTTTATTACTAGCTGTCGCAGGCGACTTCGTCCGCGTGACTGTAAAATATAGCCCATGTTACTCGCCGATAATGTAGCTTTCCAAAGGTGAAAGAATTCTTAAAATAGGTCGAGTAGTTTGTTTTTTAATACAAACAAAAATATACATATGGTCTTTCTTTGTAATATTAGTATAGATCAAATCTATTCGGATTAAATTTTTAAAATCCGTTGGTTAGTTTACAGGAAGTTAGCGGAGAAACAGTTAGAAGCGGACATTGACTTTGTTTATAATATTTAGATTAGGCTGTTATACCAAAATCCTCCAAAAAGAAATTACGAGTTATGTAAATAGAATATTAATGAAGTTTCAGACCCGTACAATAGCATCTTGACAATGGCGTTTGCAGCGACCTCCAAGACGTTTCGGAAAGTACATAACTACCATCACTTGAAAAGAATGTGACCTCAAAACGCTGTAAAATGAATAAACCATTTTTACATGACTAACATTATGCAGGCTATTGTTGGCGATTACGCGTTAAATATGTACTTTTTATAATTTATGAATTTTCTTTGACTCAATTGCAATCTTTGCCTCGGTCTGCTTCTATAAACATTCAACATGACTGCTACAGTGAAATTTATCAGGCATGGCAGGTCTACTTGATGTTAGGCGGCTATCGTGCCTAACATCAAGATTTAGTCCGCGTTCAAAATGTTATATTACCCAGGCTTTGACTATCGCGCCCTCTCGCGGTGAGTAAGCCGACTTGCTTAGTCTAAGCCACTGCCACTGAACGATAGATGGCGTTAATCTAAATAAGGATAATATCTATATTTTTTTAGCCTTTTAAGTCACACTAAATAGCCTAAAGCCTTCCTCGATAAATGAATGGACCATCCATTAAAAAAGATTTTTTTTAAGTAGTTCCTGAGATTAGCGGGTACAACTAAAGTCCAAGCAAACAAACTTTTCAGCTTTATATATTGGTATGATTGTACTAGTGACCCGCTCCCGGCTTCGCCCGGGGTGCAATTTATATATCTTTTAAGTTGGGCCAAACTACACATAGTTACGAAAAGTTTTATTATTAGATTTGCCTTGCAGAGGAAGTTTCAGAAATATGTGCCCAGAATAGTGTATACATTCCAGATATTGGAATATAATATGTGTACTCGCAATCAATGAAAAATTGAGGTTATGGCTGTGAGATACAACACTGCCCTTAATGCACAATGCACAAATTAAACTCATAAAACTGTTGTCCCAGGTGGGCTTGAAGGAGACAGCGATGTCGCCTCCACCCGTTACAACACCCGTCACAGCCGAGGCAGATGGCACCGAGTTGCTAGGATCGCTAACAACCCAACAGCAGCAGAGAACTAGCGCGAGGGTAATCAAGAAGTTGATGCTGGAACCGCAGGTTGAACGGGAAAAAAGGGGTAATAAGCATCATTGATGGTGCCATTTAGCCCTCCAATTCGATGTAGTCTGTTTTTACTTTCATGTTTGTTCATGTTCATGCTTTTCCCTCAAGGTCGCCACTCCAAACCTTTTATTTATGTATAGGTCGGCAGGCAATTTGACTGTCCATTTGATGGTAGGTGGCTACCGTCACCTATTAACACAAGCAATAATGGTTAAAGGTTGCGAATGCATTTTAAACCTTAGAAGGAATATGAATCACTGAACTATTGACGTAAATGCTTATTCCAGACACAGAATGTGAGACTCCAATAAAAGTGGAAGAGAAGGAACTCAATTTTCCTACGGTGAAACAGAGAATGCCCAAAGCTCTATGGTCGGCCGACGAAAAGAGCTTTTTCTTTGAGGCTCTCAACGAGTACGGGAAGGATTTCGACGCGGTGACTGCTTACATTTGCGCGAAAATGAAGAAGAAGGGTATGCCCGATTTAAACATGAAGACGAAGACGCAAGTCAGCCATTTCTATTATAGAACTTGGCACAAGTTGTCCAAGTACATACAGTTTGAAGAGAGTAAGTGAATTCTTGTATTTTTCAAAATGGAGGTGTTAAAAATTTATGTATTTGACTGTGTATCTGTCTGTAGCAACGCAGCTCTCGAGCTATTTGTTTGAAAGTTGACGTGATCAGGATTGTTCTTGACTGTAATTTATTAGGTATTTGAAGACGCGATCATCCCTTTTTTTCCTAGTTAACGAAGTGATTTCACTAACTTCCACGTGTTCGAATGGTGTGAAACTTTATATACTGTCACTTCGGTGCTATTTCCATGACACGGTAAGCTTGACGTGATGCTGCAGCATCAAATAGTCTGCGTGATACTCAACTCTTCAGCAACTTAGAGCACATAATTATAGAGAGTTTTGTTATATTTGTAGATGTGAAGAAAGTGTCCCAAGAGTTGTACGCGTTAATAAACTACGGCGAACTCCGCAAGAAGTTGGTCTCCGTGAACGAGAAGACCTGCTCGAGGCTCGGGGAGTTGGTGCTGTGCGGCAGCATGATGGTGCGCCATCGCGGCAGGAACGTCAGGGTGAGGACGCCAATGTGCAGGGCCCTCAGGAAACTCAATCAGATCACAGGTAACGTACCTCTGTGCAGTTGGTTAGAGACCACTCTACGGGGCCAAATGTGTACATGAAGTGACTGCAGAGGGCGCGTCGGGCGCTCGCGTGTGCGGGCGCGCGCACGTGTCGCTGCGCGCGCGCAACGTGGGCGCGTGGACGCGCGTGCAGGCGGTGGCGCACAACCCGCGCGCCGCTCTGCTCGCGCCGCTGCGCACCTCGCTCGCCGCCCTCATACGTGCGCTCGCGAACCGCTGGGCCGCACACGTATCCTTTACAGATCCATCAGAGTCGATGTTTGCGTGACGCTTCAGTGTAACAATCACGTGACGCTTCTTGTGACCTTGTGACTATCATCTGCCGCTTACTATATATTTGATCGCCAAAGAAGTTTCACTTCTAACACGTCGACTTCTCTCTCTCTCTCTCTCTCGCTCTCTCTTTCTCTATCTATCTATCTCTCTCGTAGTGTCTCTTCAGTCATTGAGCTTGGCCGTCAATTCTTTGATTTTGTCACAGTCAATAGTTGCTCTACTGAGGTAAAAGTTAAAAAAGTTTAGCGCGAATCAGGCGGTGTTTTAATTTTTTTTTTTTATAAAATTGTAAGAAATGTAAATAATTGTATATTTTTATTGGCTTATCAAAGTAAAGATCCAAAATTAGTTTTTAAATTTTGGTTTTCGACCATACGAGTGTCAGATCTCGTTAACCAAAATAAAATACTTTTGCAGTCGAAACTTTCTAATATACAATTTTTATATGGTTAGAATAACACATTGTAACATTATATGCTGTAACTAACAAATTTTACAACAATTCAATGCGGTAAATTAACCCTTAACAAAGAGGACAGCCCAGTAAAAAGAAGAAATCACCAGAGAATAATGTAACAAAAATCAATGAGGAAATGCAAAAATCGATCGAAGAGAGTCCCATTTCAGAGGCTCAGGGGAAGAGTGTAACAGAGAACGGGGAAGAGAAGAACGATTTGGAGGGTCATTTGAATTTAGAACCGGACAGAATTGTTCAACAAGGTAACTATAGACAATTGATAACCCTTTAGCTGCCACAGTTCCATTTTGCCAAATTCCTTTACTTGTATAATGATTATTTTTAAATCATCGAGTTGCTTTCTGTTAAAAAAATAAAAAATTACGAGCGACAACCCCTACAAAACAAAACCAAGCGATTATTACAATTAATATCACCACTCTACTTGGGGTACATTAATTAAAACCACTTTATGTTTAAACGTTTAAACTCCAATGTGTTGACGCAAACTGACATTTTCTTTAAATGACACATGTTTGCTTGGTTTCAAATGACAGATGACAGCTCTACAAATGTCACTTTGTTCCGTAAAGTTCCTAGTGTTTTGTGTGGCGTGTAGTACATTGACGCCTAATCCTTCTTCTTCTTCTTCTTTTAATGTCTTGGCTCCATCGGATCTTCTCCGATGATTTTGCCAGTGGCATTAGTAAAAATAGCAATTTGTAAAAAAGGCAAAATTGAAATTAAAAATAAAAAATAGCAGATCCCGAGACTAGTCAGTCAAGTCTATAATTTTTCTTAGTTTTCCAAAAGAGGTCCGTCAAGTCCAAAGCAGTCAGGTCAAGGAGGCCTAATCCATATAATACCTTAGGGCATTTAGTTTACTTTGTTACCCTGTCTAAGTGATGTATTTATTGTATAACTCAGAATTGAAGTTGCCAAAAAAGCCGGTCCTCCATCTGGGTCCAAGGCCCGACGCGGAAATCCATCTGCCCATCATCAGCCCCAGTGAAACTCTCTCCAGCCAAAAGATATGCTTCAATTCTTACCTGGAAAGGATGAGGGGCAAGGATATAAGAGGTATGTCAAGAAACAACCTATATATTCATCTTTAAACTAGCGAAGATAATATTTATAACGGCTCAACATTTGTAAGACAATTCGCAAAACAACACAATTAAAAAAATTTTTTTTTTTAAACTAAGTTAATTGCTCAGTTATTCTCATAAAGATAGGAACTAAAAATTAAGTTTTTTGTTATCGTCATGAACGAAAATTATGATTTCTACAGTTGGTTTGAGATTTTCATACATTCATTTGCTTTTTTTTTAAAAAAAATCCTGAGAACCTCAAAGACCCGAACTTTTAACCCCTGAAAACCTTATTTTCAATTTATTATTATCATAATTGACTAATAATATCTATATATAAACAGGTAAAGACAAAATACTGTTATCTAACTCATTGATTACTAATTGATATTCACTGATGCTCCTAGTAGGATCTAGTTTTTTTTAAACAAGTTAAAAAACATGTTTAGAGAAAAGTTCAAGTGGTCTCAATATTTCTTTCTTGAATGGTTAACCTAAAATTAACCTTTTGGGTCAAATTAAACCACAAAGTTCAACGTGTATTTTTTTAGAAAAAATTCGCACACCCAAACGCCAGAGGAAAGATAGCACGACAGACAAAGACAAGGAGACAGAATCAAAGAAACCCAAGATGGAGGAAACGGAAAAACTCATTTGCATAGACGACGTGGCCATAGACGGTATAGAGTTGATGGCCAACTACAAGAATAGCCAAGAGGACGAGGTGCAAGCGAGCACAGAGGACGAAAAGGAAGTGAAATCGGAAGAAACGGCAGACGAGGCGACAGACCCGCCGGAAAGAGAGAGAGATATATCCGAGTTAGACAAGGACATGTCCGAGAGGGAGAAGGATAGCTTCTCCGAAATGGAAGACGACGAGAAGTTTAACAAGAGCGATACGGACAATGAAAGTGATCAAGGCAAGATTAATAAGGGGCCAAAGGAGCAGATATTTCGAAATCTCAAGGTATGTTTTGGTGGTTACGTTGTTATAACGTATAAGTTTGACTTGACGTGTGTGTCTGTGTATCTCTCTCTCTCTCCCTCTCCCCCCCCCCTCTCATTCTCTCACTCTCTCTGTGTTTGTGTGAATCGTATCTCCCAAACGAATGGTCCGATTTTTGTTTGAAAGCTGCTGACGTGAAGAAAGATTTCTTAGCTTCTTGCTTACATATAATAAAACAAACTCCTCCGCCGCGTCTGTCTGTATGTCTGTTGGTGATAAACTCAAAAACTACTGCACCGATTTTCATGCTGTTTTCACCAATGGATAGAGTGGTTCTCGAGGAAGGTTTTTTTAGTATATAATTTACAAAGTTACGCGGGCGAAGTCGCGGGCAGCAGCTAGTATAATATGTATATAATTTATGAAGATTTGTTATTGCGTTTTAATTTGAAGACCGTCAGCCCTATTCCTACTCGATGAAGGGTTTTTATTAATCTCCGCAGGTTCTATTGATGTGAAATACTTTTAAAAAACACAGGTAAAATTCCGCATACGTCCAAAGAAACGCGGTGGGAACGTTTACACGGTGGTTACCACCGATAAGGACTTGAACGAGTCCAATGTCGTGGACGTGAAGATCGAGGGAACCAAGGTCGAGGATTCAAAGGCTGATGACCATAAGGAGGAGGGAAGCAAACCCGATGAGGACATCGAGACTGCCATCAAACAGATTCGAAGAGGATGGAGCGTTTACGACTCTGGAGATCTCACCATTGGCGATCTATATCTTATGGTAATGAGTATTATATGCTTGAACTATTTATATCCAAAGATATTCTACAACTGTGGATGTCGCGACACAAACGCAAAAGCGGCACACGCTAGTTAACAAACAGTGCCCTGATTCTGAAAAACTTATGAACGGAGATGGATAATATAGTTTGTTATCTGGATTAACTTTTTATCCTGAAAAATATCCTGAAGTTTGTAATATTAGCGTGCGACTGGCAAGATGCTATTTGCTTTTGTAAATGACATTTCATGTATACCCTAGTTTGGCTCCCGGTCTAAACTGGAGTTGGACTACTGGTGGGCGGAAGCGACCCCCCCTTACCATCCGCATAGGGACGGTAAAGATAGGCAACGAGCGGAGCCAGGCGCCGAAGAGACGGACGCAGAATTGTTCTCGCCGAAGACTGTGCTCGGACAGGACAGCAATGACGACATACCGTCTGGCGACGAGAAGAAAGGTATGTATCGGCACGTTGGTGTCAGCGAGTCAGCGTGTGACGCTCGTTTTCGTGTCGCGCTGACCGTCACTGAACGCTCACTGAAGACAGAGGCGCGTGGCGTTGACGGCGGTCAGCGCCGACCGTCAGCGGCGTTGACGCGCGGTGCATACGTTTCAGTGCGGTTCAGCGCTGACGCCCATCACCGCTGAACGGTCGGCGTTACTCTAAAACGCTTCACAGCACCCAATACTACAAACGCCAATATTGGCCTATCGGCGCTGACGGTCGGCGTGACACGAAAACCAGCCTTAAATGCTCTATAGACATCACAATTTGTTGGCCAACCGACAGCTGACGCCGACAAATTGTCTTTTCTATAATGTTGGCCAACATAATTGTTATTAATCTCCAACATTTTCGGTTGGTTGGGAGTTGGGACAAACATCCAACTACACCTGACAGCCAACTTATTGCGTGGTTTTCTATAGTTCGTTTTGTTCATTCGTGACTTTAGTCTGGGTTTTACGATTTTATTTGAATATAAATATTCTGTTTGTTCGGTTGGATCACTTTCATCACATTGTATCACGCAAATTTTTAGTATTTTTATGTATTTTTATTTTTATATTGTATTTTTATATGCAATTGCAACCTTTTTCCGTCTTGATAGTGTCGGGGGCATGGTGTACACATGCGTCCGTTCCTGTTCGCTGTAGGTAGGAACTGGCAGTTGGAGAATTTTGTTGGTGTGTCTATTGGCGAACGCCAATCGGTTGTAACAGAGAGGTGGTTGTTGACGCCCATAAGACAACCAAAGCAAAACATTTCTCTAGCAAAGCGTTTCTCTACTGAAAACCTTTGAAAAGTCTCTAATGATACTTTTCAGGCGAACACGTTGCGTCCCCAGAGAGTAAAACGCCGTCTTCCGGCAGCGCCACCTTCAGGCTGACCAGCAAACTCATCAACAGACCACTTCCGCCAGCGCCCGCCACCACAGAACCAGGATTTGCACAGTTAACCGAAAGGTATTATTTAAATACTAGTTCTCTTTAGCTTATATAGCTTTCCTCGATAATTTATGGAATATCCAACACAAAAAGATTTTTTTTCAATTCGAACCACTAGTTTGTGTACCACCAAACAAACAAACAAACACACTCTTCAGCTTTATATATTGCTATATAGTTTTAAAAGTGACATGTGCGTAGAGCATAAACTCTCATAATATTATGTCATTTAAAATCAACCAAACGTCTCTGTCTCTCATTTGAAGAAAATGTGAGTTACGTCAACACATTGCGAGTTTAAAATGAACAGTAGAAGTTGGTCGTTACTATATATATCCTTTTACCATCGACTCCGCCATGATCCAGTTTTAGGCGCACTTCTTATGTGCCGCCTTGGCATCTGTCACGCGGAATCCACACTTGTAGTAATGGTATGGAGGATTGATGGTTGGACTAGAAATGGTGATCACTGGTGGTGTTATAGGTCTAAATTTGACTGGTTCTGTTTCAGACTAAAGCGGCTGCTGGCGATGGTGGGAAATCCGCACGTCGCTGCGACAAACGCGGCCCGCTGCGACTGCGGACATGTCTGCTCAACGCAAAGGAAACCGGTAAATATAAATAATATGCATGCCTGCCGACCACAGAATTAAGAATAAAAGGCTTCAGTGTGTCGTCACTTATACATTGTATTGTATACATAGATATAAATCTCTAATAAACAGTGCTCGCCTGTGATGGTTATAATATAAAAATGGTTCCAAGTATAAAGCGTGTGAAAGAGACAGCTCAAAGTGGTATATGCGTGTGCGCAGAAGCAGCAGGTGGCGGGTTCGTACCCCGCGCCGGACCAGGCCCCGTTGTTCAGACACCCCACGCCCATCGCGCCCAAGGGACAACTCGAACCGGTAACTAACTATTTCGGCCCCTTTCATTAATATATTATATATGTATGTCGTGGCCAGATCATAGAATTGATCACTTCACGAAATGCCCAGCTAAAATTGGCCATAATATTATCACTGAATAACCAGCGTTTAAATTTTTTTTTTCTGTAGGTTCCTTCTTTATTTGGAGTTTTTATTAAGACTATATTATCAATCAATCAATCAATCAATCAAACATTTATTTGTAACTTAGTAACATAATATATTATCTATAAGTGGTTTTTTTTATTAGGTTTAAGATATTTAATTTACTCACCACTGTTATGTAATTATACCTGTAAATTTCCCTAGAATAAAATAAATAAATAAATAACAAAGACAAAAAAACTAATATTTATATCAGTATTTTGCTGGCATAGGCCAGCACTGATCTTGCCCAGGAACCCTAGGTTTAACACCTAACGACCATACACCATGCATATGCCCCTTAAAAATCAAATAAATAATAATAATTAAAATTATATTAAGAATAATTTGGCATTAGTGATATGGCCAGTTTCAGCTGGCCATTTCATTAGGTGATCAATTTTATGATGTGGCTGCGACATTATAATATGTGTAAGCTTATGTTGCATTGCAGATGTGCCCCGAACTGAACCTGTCGTCGGTGCCCCGTTGGAGGCGGGGCAGACCTCGAGCGGACCAGCGGGTGGTGGTGCAGAGGCTCCTGCCCCTGCTGCCCAAGCTGCCTCCGCCCAGCAGTGAGCCATTTTGCAATTAGATCACCCACTAATCTGCAATTAAAATTCAATTTTTGTCCACATTAAAATTGCAATTTTATTTGTTCGATAGATCTGATACCGGTGAACATTGTTGGCGGCTCTAATGCACCTGGTCACCCGCAACCGCCCAGAATATTGCCCAAACCAACCCCGTCGCCAGCGCACGAGTAAATATTATGCCTTTCACCTATTAACGATATAGTGTACACAAGTTAAAGATTACATTAGAATTAAAAATTAAAATGATCTTTGTTCTTCTTGTTATCCTCAGCTCGCCATATTACTACGCGATGAGCGAGTCCAACGATCAATTGTTCGTACAAGATGGCGACAGGAAAATACCATTGAGGCCCCAAGATGAAGCCGACAAACAGGATAAAGGTGAGTGTTCACTTAACGCGTGACTTTTCACACTTTCTCTTCCGATTGATACATTCTATACTTCCGACTGATTACTAGCGCACTTAACACTCCAACCCCAACATTTAGGTCAAGGTCATACAAATCAATTTCAAAAATTCAAAATAATGAAATAAAAAAGTAAAAAAAAAAGATAAACAAAATCAACTAGTTACAGACAAAAACAGAACAAACAAATACAAACAAAACAACGCTTGGTTCTATTTTTATGGTATATTATTTTAATGTGAACACAATAATTATATTTTCAGACGATCCAAGTAAAGCAATACACGATAATAAAACTGGGGACAGCGGCGATTCGAAGAAATCGGATTTGAAGAGTGCACCCTCTACGAGCGCACGAAGTACGGACAGACAGACAGGTGTGTAATGTAAATTTTCTAGTGGTGTTCTGTAAGTAAGGGGGTGGTCACTGCCGCCAGACGTGCTGCTCAACGCAGTGTGCCCCTTTTTTAACGTCGGGAACTCCTCATGTATACTCCTCCTCACTCGGCAATCTCCTCCTCATTTCTCCTCCTTGCTCGGCAGTGATAGGGAACGTTGCGGGGTCGGATATTTAACGTTGGGAACTCCTCGTGTATACTCCTCCTCACTCAGCAATCTCCTCATTATTTCTCCTCCTTGCTCGACAGTGATAGGGAACGTTGCGGGGTCGGATATTTAACGTTGGGAACTCCTCGTGTATACTCCTCCTCACTCAGCAATCTCCTCATTATTTCTCCTCCTTGCTCGACAGTGATAGGGAACGTTGCGGGGTCGGATATTTAACGTTGGGAACTCCTCGTGTATACTCCTCCTCACTCAGCAATCTCCTCATTATTTCTCCTCCTTGCTCGACAGTGATAGGGAACGTTGCGGGGTCGGATATTTAACATTGGGAACTCCTCGTGTATACTCCTCCTCACTCAGCAATCTCCTCCTTGCTTGGCAGTGCTAGAGAACGTTGCGGGGTCGGATATTTAACATTGGGAACTCCTAGTGTATACTCCTCCTCACTCAGCAATCTCCTCCTCATTTCTCCTCCTTGCTCGGCAGTAATAGGGAACGTTGCGGATATTTAACATTGGGAACTCCTCGTGTATACTCCTCCTCACTCGGTAGTGATAGACGTTGTTGTGTCGCTCCTCCACGGGCGAGTGAGGAGGAGGTTGCGGGGTCGGATATGACGTGCTCAAGTGTCGGTGTTGTTGGTGGAATCAGAGTCGGAGTTCCTGGGCCAGGAGTCGATGTCGCTGTCACCGTCGCGGCTGCTGCGCGACGCGGACGGATGGCTGGAGGGCTCCGTGCACGACTTCTCCCTCAGCAGCTTCCTCGGCCACCTCGAGGGGCGCCCTCATCAGGACCAGGTCACACCCTCACCTCATGACCTCACTATTTAATACTAATGTCAATTTGCTTCCAAGTGAAATCGAGCCATACAGATTAAACGTATCAATATTACCACATTCCGTTTTAGGAGTAAATTGCTGCTGAAGTTCACTCGTCAATCTACTGTCAAAATTAAGTAATAGTCATACGCTCTGTGTAAAGCCTATCAGTCCAAGCCTAAATATTTTATTTACTTACTAGTGACCCGCTCCCGGCTTCGCCCGGGGTGCATTTTTTTTTTTACGTAAGAATCTACCACGATTATCCCTCTATCCATGAGTGAAGACAGAATTAAAATAGGCCCAGCTGTTCTCGAGTTTTGCGCTTAGCAATACATTTACTTATAATATTTACTGTTTGAAATGTTTCTGTCGTCAGGTGGACTCCCAGCTGCAGTCGCTCCTGGCTGAGTCAAGTGTGGACTACGTCGCCAAGTTTGCCGATTTGGCTGCAAATGTCGACACACTGGTGGCCGATGATGACTTAAACTGACTCATGTTGTAAATGACTGTTTAACGCAATAAATTTCAAATTGTTTAACTTAATCTGTGTTTCATATTACTTCAAAACTGTTTCCTTAAACACTTAAAAGAAATGAGAGACTAAAATATTTCCATGGTACTTATTATAATCTACTACTTTTTTGCCAGTAGTACTAACTTAGTTGTAAGCGCTTATTTTTCTTAATAATAAGTAATTTTAATTTAAAGTGTGAAAAAATATTTTAAAAATACAGCGACACTCGGCAGAAGGGGAGGCGCCACCGAGAGATAATCAATATTTCTTGTTCTATATCACGTCACTTATTCTGTGTCACAGCATGTCATGTGGTCGACATGTGACATAGACACTAGTATACTACGTATATAGTCTATGACATAGACATGTGACGTAAGGAGGGTAGAGATAAGGAGGGCAATCTTATATGGGTCTTAAACAAAAAAAGTGGCAACTAAAATCGGCAAATTGAGATGGCGCTGGTGTGTCTAGGGCAGTGATATAGAGAGTTTGAGAGTATGAAATGAAACGGAGTGAAGTGCGCGCTGAGTTGATTGTTTACTATCACTAGCTGCACCAGCGCCATCAGTTCGTCGTCTTTCAACGGACACTTTTAATACACGGAGCTTGCGCTCCTTTACCTCTATTCTCCTTGATGTGACGATTTGCTTTGGCTTAAAATCTAGTTACCAGGCCATTACGATAAAAAAAATGCCATGCGACCTATGCACTTACCTGTATTAAGCACTGGACTGGCTGTCCCATATGTTACGGCGAGTAGTACCACCGCCCCCCGCCAGAGCGCAGCTTGCTCGCAATCAACGGAGCGGCGTCAGTCTGTCGAGCGACTGAACGCGTGTGTGCACTGTTTTAACGAAGGTTTCTTAAGAAAACACTGTCTGATATGATTGAAATACAATTATCATAAACATTAATGCGTTTAACTCTTAAAACATACAAATTACAGATAATTTCGTGTACCATTTTGAAACGCCACTGTATAATCAAAATAGACATAAAAATAATTTGACAGCAGCCTGTCCAGTGCTATACAGGTCAGTGGAGGATTACATTTTGCTAAATACAGATCCATAGAGTAACTTATATCAGTGAGTCAGACCCGGTCAAGTATTGTATTGTTTTCCTTTTATATTATAAGTTACTCTATGTGTATTGGTCAATCAAATACTTCGTGTAAATAATCAAACAGCCGCTACTATTTTTATTTAAAAATAATTGCTGTCTTACAAAAAGTACAGTAAAAATGAATATATAGAAAGAATTTCATTCATCTTCACAAATATTTGTTCGTATGAATTGTCTACGTGTGTTATAATATAAGTAACATCTTTGCATAATGTTTTGGAAATGTTTCACGTGAGTATATTTTACTTTTATTTCACATTCAACTAACGGAGTCAGGCTAGAATTTAGATTATGAACTGTCTACTTTAACATAAAAGAAACCGTAAGGGACACCAGAGCCCATTTCCCTATCTTCTATCTCTATCCTACTTTGGAAGACTTATGTTATAGATAGGCTATGGTAGCCACCTACCATCAAGTGGACTTACAGTCATTTCCAAAGATTTAAATCACAGATGCGCCCTGTGCTTCTGAAAACTGTCCACGTAATATGTTTGTGTGCATAAAGTTTCACACGTTCGTTCGTTTTTTGAATTATGAGAACACTTTCTGATGGCACAGGAAGGCATTTTTAACAAGAATTTAAATCCATACTTCCATACTTGCCATACTTCAGGCGGACGAAAATGTGTAAAACTCACTCTTCCCGCCTTAGTCGCTTGTAGAAAGCAATGAGCAATTCATGTTGCACATATACACATACTACGTGGTCAGTTTTCAGAAGCACATTTTGCTCACTGCTTTCTACAACATACTAAGGCAAGGCAGGAAGAGTGAGCTCACTCTTCCTTTGGCTGCCTGAAGCATGGCAAGGGTGCATCTGCGATATAAATCTTTGGTTATTTCATAAAGTAAGTAGTATTAATTTTCTGATTTCAGTATATTAGTGGTGCTTCCGGTGATATTTGTCAGCGTGATAGTTGTGGGTGTGTTTGTGATAGTTCCTTTTGCATTTATTTTTGCCTCATGGTACATGAGAGTGAAGGAACGCAAGTTGGAAAGGAGGAATCGGGATGGAGCCAATGTGGCCTTCTTCCATCCCTATTGTAATGCCGGTGCCGGCGGGGAGAGAGTCCTTTGGGTGGCCATAAAGGCTTTATTGCAAAGGTAAGACCTATCTCTATATATATAAAAATTTTGTGTCAAATGTTTGTCCGTGTTGAATTCCTAAACTACTGAACCAATTTTGAAAGCTTCATAACTATGTGTAATTTTGTCCAAACTAAAAGATAGGATAGTTGTTTTGAACCCGGACAAAGCCGGGAGTTAGTTTCTTATTTAAAAATAAATATTTTAGTTTTTTATGTAATGAATAAACTCAAAAATAACTGAACTGAATTTTTAAAATCCTTTCACCTATCGAAAGCGAGAAACATAATATGCTATACATAATAAAAGTTACGCTAACGAAGTCGAGTGCAACAGCTAGTTACAAACAAATATTTTCTCTTTATAGATGACTGGCTGTTGCCGACTTTGTCCGCATAACTTTATAAAATATAGCCTATGTTAGCCGCTCATAATATAGCTTCCCAACAGTGAATGTATTTTTCAAATCGGCCAGTAGTTTCGGAGCCGATTCAATTCAAACAAACAGACAAACAAATCTTTCCTCTCTATAATAGTAGTATAGGTAATTTGAAATTTTTTGTACAAACAGGTATCCAGAAATAAAGATCCATGTGTATACAGTGGAGACGGCGCCTCCAAAGGCCATACTGGACAAAGTCCAAAATCAGTTCAACGTGCAAGTGGACTCCGATAGGATAAACTTTGTGAGACTCTCCATGAGACGGGCGATCGAGGCAAAGTCCTATCCATACTTCACACTCCTGGGACAGAGCTTAGGATCTATGGTTTTGGGAATGGAGGCGTTTATGAAGTTGAATCCAGGTAAATTTAAAGACTATTTATTTTAAATATGCAGTATTGTTAAGGTAAGTATTGAAAGACTTGAAGTATGAAATGTTTTTCAGACGTGTACATAGATACGACTGGATTCGCTTTCACGTATCCAATATTCTCGTATCTGGCCCAATGTCCGGTGGGCACTTACACGCATTTCCCAATGATAACGTCGGCCATGATGCGTCGCGTGCAACACCGCATCGTCTCCTACAACAACTCGAGTTTGATCGCCAACAACCCACTCTTCACTTGGTGCAAGTTGCTCTACTACAGGCTCTTTGGATGGGTGAGTTCTACTTCTAACTCATAGCTATATAGCTATGTCACACTGTGGATTGTGGCCTGTTTCACCAACTACAGGTAAAGTGTGGATTTAGTTACATTTAGAAATAATAGCGCTCAGTTTATATTGCATTGCATCCGTTGATAGGCGACTTTGGGCCTTTGGGCTTTGACTTATGACTTTGGGTAGGGAGAAAATGTATCGGTTTGCGTCTGCAACATGCTAATGGTGCTAATGCAGATAGATTAGAATAGGATAAGTTATAGGTGCGACCAGTAGTGGGTTATTATTATTTTTTTTCTCCATTAAATCCGCAATCAGTCTGTCAACTATAAGCAGACGAGTCTGATTTTTGAATTTTCTACTTAGACAAGTCCATGAATTCCTGCCTCTTTAGTCTTCTAATGTAGTCTGGTAGCCAAAGGGTTAGGGTGATTCGTTAGTCGCTGTTTCCTCAGCAACTGTTGGTATCGCGAGGTGTTCATGCTGTTCTGAGGTCTTGATGAACCAAGGGAGTCAATTAATTTCAGTTGTACGGTGTGGTGGGCAGGTGCGCAGACGTGGTGATGGTAAATGGTACATGGACAGAGGACCACATCAACGAGCTGTGGGGGATACCGTTCCGCACACACAGAGTCTATCCCCCCTGCGAGGTATTACCACTTCATTTATTTATTTATAATAGCTTCAAATGTGTTATGTTTCTTAAAAAAAAATCTTTTCAGACGTATTTTGACGAGCTTATTGGATGAATAGTTAAATTGCTTGCTTTAACCGCTTGTCTAAGGGTTCCCGGGTTCGATTTCCAGCATGGCCAAATCTGGAAATTAACTTTTCATAGCCATATACGGCTACCACATTATCCACTCCCTCACATAAGACCATAACATGAAATAACAGCATTTGTGCTGTTGTGTTTCAATGAGTATTTAAGGGTCAACAACACACTTGTTGCTTTGCTTGTGTTTATAGGCGACGGTACCCACTTACCATCAAATGGACAGTCAGCCTGTCCATATAAGGTCCCTTCATGCTATTAAAAATGGTCAGGTGTCGGAGTTGAAGGAGCTCCGGTCGCTGGTGAAGGAGACCGACCCGATCCGGATCCTGTCCGTGGGGCAGTTCCGTCCGGAGAAGGACCATCCGCTGATGCTGCAGGCCATGTACGAGCTCAGGAATCTGCTCGTCAAGAACGAAATTCTCTGGAATAAGGTAAAGCCACTTTATTATACATTTTTATTGGAAAAAAATAATGTGAAAAATTACGTAAGGTGATTTCGACAATTTTTCAATACCCCCCTCTCCCCCTGGTAAGATTTGGCTCGACCCCTCCCCCTCCCCCCTTCTCTTGCCCAGCCATCTGTCATGATGTTTAAAGGAAGGACTCAATGCTCCCCCCCCCCCCCCCCCCCCACAACGTCTTGGCTACCCCCTAATCTCACGTGAGATATTTCAAAATGCGTATTTTTAATGTTAATCTGGGTGTGATTGATTGTAGTGTTATTTTATTATTTATACAATTGGTTGTTTTATTAAATTAAGTACTTGAACTGTTACAATATTTTTGTGTAGGATTTAGCTAAATTTTAGGGTTTTCTAGCAATTATATACTGTTTCTTGCGGAAAAAATATTACGCGAGATTTAGCTCAACCCCCTCTAGCTGACGTAATTTATTGACGCCCCCTTAGAGTATGTTAAAAAAGATGATAATTTGCGATCTACAGATAAAACTGGTTTTGGCCGGCTCGTGTCGCAACTCGGACGACGAGGAGCGCGTCCAAAACCTTCAGGATTTGGCCAAACATTTGTCCCTCGAGGACAATGTTCAATTTGTGGTGAACGCGTCCTACGCCAGACTGCTCCAGCTGTACCAGACGAGCAGTGTCGGGTTGCACGCCATGTGGAACGAGCATTTCGGGATAGGGGTGGTCGAGTGTATGGCTGCCGGATTGGTGACGGTGGCCCACCGGTCCGGTGGTCCCCTGGCCGATATCATATCGGAGGAAACCGGCTCGAGGAATGGCTACCTGGCTTCGGAGCCAGAGGAATATGCCAGAGCACTCCTGGAGGTGATCGCTCTGAGTCCCGAGGAGAGAAGGAAAATAGTGGGAATGGCCAGGGCTTCGGTCGACCGTTTCTCGGGTGAACAATTTCAAAGAGCATTCCTGAGGGCAGCGGAGGTCCTGATCGATTAGGTTTTAGTTTAAATAAAATTTTACCAAAGCATTTCAAAGGATTTTGTTTAAGACCTTTTCTATATTTTAACACAGGTGTTTTAAACAAGCATAAACCAGTTTTATTAGCTAAGGCTTCGTCAAAAAGGATTGCCCCAAAAAAGGTTGAGAACCACTGGCAATGATAATTACATATAAATTTATATTTGTCAAGATTTTTAAGTGACGTTTTTTTCTTTGATTAATAAAAGCAATGTTTAAAATGTAATGATACTTCCAGAATGAATTTGTTTCTTTCAATATTTAAAGAGGTACAAATGAAAGACTTAGATTTTTGTATAAAAGCTTTTAATTTACAACATATACATAATTATAGATTATAGATTTTTTAAATATATAAAATAGTTATTCTTATATTAAAAGGAATGCACAATTTTCCTACGTGGACGAGTGACCCACTCTGTCTCTTGGGATTAATCGTAACTCCGAACCGTGCTTCAAGAAAACGTTCCCTGGAAAAGTAAAAAAAATGTATTCCATTTGTGCAAATAATGTTTTTTATACTTCACTAGCTGGTGCCCGCGACTTCGTCCACGTTCTCTATAGCCTATGGCCTTCCTCGATAAATGGATTATCCAACACGAAAAGATTTTTTCAATTTGAACCAGTAGTTATATAATAGTAAAGTAAAATATAGATTATCAATACTAATAATAAATCTGAGGGTTGGTCGTGGAGTAAGTTGCTTTGATTTTTACAATTTTTTTCTGTATGTATTGTATGTATTTATTTTCCTCCATAACTCTTAAACGAATTAACTGATTTTCATAAAACTTGGTAGATAAACATTTAGACGTAAAGGACATACAGGATAAGACAGGAGTCGCGGGCCCCAGCTAGTCTATACTAATATTATAAAGAGGAAATATTTGATTGTTTGTTTGTATAGAATTGGCTCCGAAACTACTGGACCAATTTGAAAAATCCTTTTACCATTAGAAGCCGACATTATCCGTGATGAACATAGGCTACTTTTTGCCGCGGGAAAATGCTTCATTCCTACGGGAAATCTAAAATAAAAGTAAATACTAGCGGCTTGGCTTGGCCGGGAGATAGCGCCATCTATCCAAAATACAGTAGATGGCGTTTTATACTTTTCTACGCGGACGAATTTATCAATTTTAGTAAAAAATACCCGCAGTTTGTTGAGGATTTATGCCGATTCCATCGTCTGTGATGATAGCGCTCGTCGCCGGATCCACTCGGAACTCTTCCGCAGCGAATTTGAGCACGGCCGTGAACGGTGTCGCCTCGGGTACGCTCAGTCTGAACATTTTATTTTCACTCATTACCAAATTAACCCTATTTAGTACATACAACTGTGCCCTGCCTCTTACAGAAAACACTATATTTATGTGGTGAATGAAACCATTTAATAGGAGAGTGTTCGCTTGCTTTAAAATAAAAGCAAATATACTAACAGTAATAAGATGTATAATAAGATTATAGTACAATATGAAAGAAAAGAAAATAATAAGAAAGTGCCTAAAAACTATTAAATGATTTGCTTGCGACATGATTTGTCCAAACTATTTATAAATACTGGATATATATACTAGCTGCTGCGTATAAAAAATACATAACAACCTGTTCTCAGACCTACCAAGTGTACATATAAAATTTCATTAAAATAGGTTAAGCCGTTTCAGAGGTGTATGACAACTAACACTGTGACACGAGAATTTTATATATATTTGATTTTGAATATACAGCTTTTTTTGGTTGAAAAGAATAACTAAAAATGAAACCAAAATATTCCAATATTCCAAAATTTTATTCATTTGAAAAGTATAATTTCACTAATTATATCCTCATATAAAAAATACCATTAAACCTATTCACGTTAAACTACTGCAACATATGCTCCCAAAAACTTATTTCAGAATTTAACTCTGTTACCATGTCGAAAAATTCCAATTTTAAATTAAAATCACTACAGATTTCTTTAACAATTAATACTAATTTTGAATAAGTTAAATCTATGTAAAAAAATTCAGTAGACATGTTTTGTACTAATATCTTGCTACAATCTATGAGTGCATTTGTTATTAGCTTGAATATGTCTGCATATTTCAGACACATTGCAATAAACAAATTTTGTTCAACGTTTAATAGAAATTCCCAAAACTGCTTGTCGTCGTGTGACTTTGTACTCATTTTTTTAACAAAACTGACACTAATCTCTCTCTTGGCATCGTCGTAACATTCTTCATTATTTGTTAAACAAACAATTAGAAGATCAATTGTTTTTTGTTTAGGATTGTTTAACATATCTTCTAGAATATCTTCACAATTGTCGCTAGAACTAAGCTCAGATAAAAACAGTTTACTGTTAAACTCTAACAATTTATCTTTGGATACGACCAAAGGTAAATTTTTTAGAAGCGTTTCCATTGAAGCCGCCTCCAACATGATTTCTTTTAAACAATTTTCTAATTTCTCTGCAGAGAATATTTCCAAAAACATTTTTATACCTATGTCCATTTTGTTAATATCACTTTTTGATTTGATTATCTTTTTTAAAACATACTTAGGTGGGTCAGAAAAACAACTCTTAAGAAGAGAACTACATGTATCTTCAATGTTGGTTAGAGACGATAAAAACTCATCAAAGAGGTCTTTTTTCCGCAATTTATTTATACATTTTTCTATATGCTTTGCTATTAGGAAGGAATTTTTTATTTCAACTTCATCCGTGTTATCATCTGGCCAGTTTTGTGATTGGCATATGCGAATAAAATCTTGGAAAAAGTCGAGGAATTGCTGCACTATAACCGTGTCCATGATAAAGCTATGTAACTTCAAAGTATTTTCTCGAAATGGTCAGCATCTGTTGAAACAACAAACAGATTGTACACTACAGAACACTGAGTTTTTACTGTAGAATATAATTTTTTGCTGCATAATTCGATTTTACTGTACAAAATCAATCTTTACTGTATAATCATCGCATTTTTACTGTAAAATATAAATTTTTGTTGTAATTATCGCGATTTTACTGTATAATTATCGCATTTTTACTGTAAATTAAAAATTTTGCTGTATTGTCATCGCGTTATTGTATTTATAATTTTCGTTTCGTGTTTTTACAGCGACGTTGAAGTTACTTCGCCTGAATTTATTTTACATCAAATAAATAAATAAAAACTCACACTTTAAAGGGTAGCTTTGGATCCGAAGTTAGAGTAATCTTGAATGTAACTTTCGACCTAAAAGAAAGAACATATGTGTATTAACTTAATATTGAGAAATCGCTAAAATAAAGAAAACTTTAACCAAATGTTTATAAGGACAAAACTCACATATTTAATATTTAATTTTGTTGCTGACAGCTAATATAATTATTTGTTTAAAATAAAATTCCTCCTCTGTTTAAAAAACTAAAATCGACAAAGTTTTGCAATATAATACAATACAATATTTTAATTTTTGAATAAATGACGACGACACGAGACTAGACGTGGACGGCACACCATAGAGTACTTATTTATAATAATATAAAACCGCAAACACGACAGTCAACTCAACCCAAGCCATAGCCAAGATAGATCAGACACTGACAGTGACAACTGATTTGTCTACTCTACTATCTTTTCTGATCTTTTCATAGAATAATATTAACCTATAACTTTACTTGACAGTTGACATTGGTTGACATAAAAAGTATTAACAAAACAAACGAGATTTGAATTTTGCAAAATAAGTGCTTCATTATAATTAATTGATTAAAACCTTAACTAACGAAAAATGTTGCTGAAAAGAAATTTATTAGAAAATGTCACAATTATTTCTTGTTGCGCTTCGTTTATTTGCATACTGCTTCACTATGTAACTAATATTTCACCAATAAGCGGAATATGGTTTCCTCTATATATTTTACTCATATTTTTCCTATCCGTATTGTTCAGTTTTAAATTTATACAGTGGTTGTTGCGTTTAAATAAACCTATTAAATATGATCTTGAAGGATTGATCAAGAGTTACCCTTTTTTATCATTGTTGGAAAAGTATTTGCCGCAAACGCAAATGAAGAAAAAACGCAAACTAAACGAATGTAAAGAATACGACACGAATGAGTTGAGCGTTATATCAACTGTATTGGAGAGAAAACTTGTATCTTCTTGGTATATGCAGTATGTTTCGCAGGAAATCAGTTTCCCTTTTGCTTGCAAGCAAATGTTGGATCAAATGATTAGTAAGGCATTCCAAGTAAGTCCATCATTATTTGCTTACTAAGTTTTATATGCTGTAAATATAATTTTGTTAAATTCAATAATTAATTACTACTAAAAATCTTTTACAGTTCGTTTGCGATAAACTGAAAAACTACTGCTCTGATTTTCATGCTGTTTTCACCAATGGATAGAGTGAATCTCGAGGAAGGTTTTAGTATATAATTTACAAAGTTACGCGGGTGAAGTTGCGGGCAGCAGCTAGTAGCTAATAAAAGAGTGACTGTTAATTTTTTCTCAATCAAAAGTAATTAATTACAAACACCAAAATAATAATACATTCATTTATTAATTGAAATCATAATAATTATTAAAAAAATGTAAATTATAATAAAAGCATATATTATTTGAAATCAAACCTTAGAAATATCTTTGAAATTTTTAATTTCATGAGTTAAAATTGTCCATTCAGATCTGTAATAAAATAGAAACCAAAGACATTTTTGTGGACATTTGCTCCATTCTCATTAGTCACCTGAAGGAGTATAGAAAAGCACTTAAGAGACACGAAAAGTGTCCAGAGAATCCTATAGAAACACACTACAAGAAATCACATCCAATATTTCAAGACGGTGAGACAAAATGTCAATCGGCCGATCACTGTACAAATATTTTAAGAATAATTTTAAAAGAATTGGTTCCCTGGGAACTCTGGGATACACCGCACTCGGAACTCCTAGTCAGAATTTTGTCCAAAAAACTCGATAACTTCATAGACACCACGTTGTCTGATCCCGTATGGCTGAATGACAAATTGTTGAGTGTATTGGATGAAAAAGTGTCTCAAGAAGTCAAAGCAGAGACGGCGGACAAAGAAGAAACCAAAGAGCCCCAAAAACTAGAGACTACAAGTGTCGAGACGGCATTGTCTAGTGTTATAACTAAAACCACTGCTCCAATTTTACATAGACCTCTTAACAGGAATGAAGATGATAATAATCATTCGGTTGAAGATATAAATAATATTGTTGAAGAAGTGGACATCAATAGAAGCGAGCCTGTTGACATAAAAACCTCACCGATACTAAGACAGAGAAGAGGCAGGCAAGGAAGGAACGAAGTAAAAATCTATGACAGGATTATTGAAGGTATTTGCTAATATACAGGATGTACCAGAAACCTTGTGTCAAATTGACTTTAATGTTAATATCCATGTTTTTAAATTTGTTTTTTTGATTAATTTTCCTAGAGAGTTTAGCTATACAATAGGCTTTTCTTTGATACTGCTTTTTACAAATAAAAAAAAAAAACAAATAAATAATTTTATAATTTTAATAAAGCTAATTTTAATATTATTTTAAAAATTCAGAAATTTTAAAATACTTCTTGGTTCTTTAAAGAGGGGAGTTCTAAAAAAATTTTTTATAAAAGACAATTGTGCCATTTAAATTCTTATTAAATAACTTATGGTTAACTTTTAACTAGCTTATTATCTTTCTGCCTTAGGGTAAAGGTCTCCCCTTAGTCCAGACTAGTTTACAGAATTAGTCTGGATTCCGAACTCTTCTTTGATTCTATTACATACTCAGAAAATTAGTTATCCAGCCTCCTAGGTTTTAAATCTGAGACCTAGTTCAATAGCTTCAGTTTGTTAAATCAATGCAGGCAGCATAAAAACTTGGGAGACAGATATAGACCTTCAGTGCATAAGTCTCGGTCAGGATTTGCTCGCAAGTTTGGACGGTGAAATCACACTGAGCCGTCTGTGGGGACAAGAAGTGGAGCCCGATGGGAGCCCCAACCCGCCCAAGAGGAAATCACCGCAGCCACTGTGGTTTGGTGAGTTTCACCAACTGGCATAATTATATTTCAATGAGTAATAATAGTGACCGATCTTAACAACACTTGCATCACCTTTTTATGAATTTTAATGATCCTTTTTTTATAAATGGTTGCATAGAACAAAGGAAATTGTTAAATTGTTTGTTTTATTAAAAAAAATGCTATGAACCCCTGAGAGATCTTCGTCCAAAATTCAAATTGAAACTGAAAAATATTTTTGTGTTGGATAGTCCATTTATCGAGAAAGGCTACAGAGAACGCGGACGTAGTCGCGGACATCAGTTAGTTAATAATAACCCCACCACCAAATTATATGGTATTTTTTCCCGTCTATAATTTCTTCTTACATAATGGTGGGTACATGTTTCATCCGTTAAGGGGCCGTCCATTAATCACGTAAGGCTCCGAAAGGGGGGGAGGGGTTGGGCAAAAATCACTAAATATCACAAGAGGGGCGGGGGGGTGTAGTAAGATATCACGTGTATTTATTTATTCGTCAAATGCACGATTACGGAACATATAAATTCATGTCACAAGCAACCTAATCCGAGCAACGATAGTCTAGAGATGCACAATGTTCGTCCTTCACGCATCCTCACGCGACGATCGATCGGTAGATTTTAAAAATTTAAATAAAATTGTAGGTACTAAAAATACACGTGATTTTGGTTGGGGAAGAGGGGGGGGGGGGGGGGTTAGTTTAAACCTCACCACGTATCACCAAGGGGAGGGAGGGGGCGGTTAAAAGTGCTAAAACATCACGTGATTAATGGACGGCCCCTAAAACGAAAATAAACTGATTGCCTTGCCTTAGCCACTTTAATAATTCGCAGGAGAAGAGGACGCGATAGATTTGGAATTGGCAGAAGCTAGCCCGAAAGAGATGAGTCCCGTTAAGAAGGAGCTGAGTCCCGTTAAGAAGGAGTTGAGTCCCGTTAAGAAGGAGCAGAGTCCTAAGCCAACGGAAGTACTCCTGAAGGACATTCAGAGCACCGTGAACCAAGCTAAGAACAAAATAGGCGACCTACAGGTCACAAAAACGCACGTAGATGTGCCGAAGCAATTGTCTGGTGTATGTTAGAGACCTTTTGCATGTACTGTCTGCTTCAAAATGCCTTTCGACTCTTTCTAATCAATCTTAGATGCCATTCTTTAGTTAAGTAAAATGATTTTTGTACAGTTTTTGACCACCTCCCACCCCTATGTAAGAAAAAATAGGACATTGTCGACCCCCCCCCCCCCTAATAAATGAATGGCCCCTTATCTATCTCTCTAATTTCTTTATTTCGCTTTGCATTTCTCATACAATACGAGTAAAGGTATAAATAAGTAGGCTTAAATAGTTACGTTTTAGCATTTTCGTTGCACAAATGAATTGCATGCCAAAGAGTGCATGAAATATAGTTAATGCATGAATGATATCTTGCGTGTTTTCAAACTGGACTAAAGTAGTGCTACAAGATAAAAAAATATCACTTAAACAATTTCAAATGAAGGCGTGTGTGAAATAAGTGTTGCCAGTTAAAATAAATGTCCTTTCTTTTAGGGAGTCAGAACGCAATACGTTTATTCAGTCTTTCACAAGTATTTCTATAATTATGGCACTAGATTGTGACTAGATTCTATTGACGACTTGATTGCTTCTCCGCCTACTGTGCCAGAAGTCGTGGGTTCGATCCCCGCTCAAGACAAATGTTTGTTTGTATTAATTTATATTTTATATGTCTTGGTCTGGATGTTGGGATATGTGTTCTATATAAACGAATATAAAGTTTTCATGCACGTATATTTATCACTTTTCTAGCACCCATAGTACAAGCCCTGCTTAGTTTGGGGATAAATGGCGCTGTGTGACATGTCCTAACAAAAAAAATAGAATCTTCCTAGGGTGGTAGCTTTCTTTGTGACAATTCGAGTCAAAATCGGTTCAGTTATTTCTTGAGGAGGTTTTAGTGGCTGGTCAGGGATATTAGGGCTTCCAAATAAAAATACTTCAGCTTTTTTATTAGTATATTAGCGACCCGATCCCGGCTACGCAGGAGTGCAATTGTTTACTGAAAATTATAATTATATAAAATCCTTCCCCGTTTAAAACTATGCTTCCATTAGTGAAAACCGCAAAAAAATCCGTTGGCTATAGTTTAAAATATGTAAGCGTATTACAGAAGTACAGTACAGTACAGACAGACGGTAGGAAGAAACTTTAGCTATGTAAACTTTGATAAAGGATACACTATACATTCAGGGTAAATAAATAATTTAAATGTTGCGCGACTGATTTGAACCTTAACATTTACCTAGTTACAATGGTTCAACTTAATTAATTAACACGTGTTAATTAATTAAGGGCAACTTTGTGCAACTAATGTGAAATATCACCCCAAGCTGTATACATCAAGCTGCAGAGATTTTGTATGAGCCTAGGCCTAGGCCTAGGCCAATCTACCTAGGTTTTGACTTGTAAAAAGTCTTAGAAGAAAACCAACTGCGCTATTGTGTGAAGAATAGTTTCATATGATATACAGATTACTAACATGTTTTTCACTCGAGTTTATTATTTATAACATTGTTATTAACAATTTTATGGAAAAAGTTAGCTGTTTTTTTAGTTTTTTCCTTATAAAATCGAAACTATCAGGGTAATTGCAGTTGGTTTTCTTCTAAGACTTTTTACATGTCAAAACCTAGGTAGATTGGCCTAGCAACCCAGAATCTAATGTAAAGATTTATTGCTTTTCCTTTGCTTACAATTTGACGAATCCCTTGCTTCCCGTCGCCATATTGAAATTATGCCATATTGAAATTACGCCATCGTTATATCAATATGGCGGAATTTAAAAAGTAACAACACGCATTATACATATACTAGTCAGCTGGGTATAAATGATCATCCCGTATACTCCGTAGCAGTGTAGTATACGTTTTCAGGATGAAGCAGCCGGGATGATGGAGGGACTCCTCGATTTCGGGATAGCGGGATTGAAGAAAGGCCTGCGGTTCACTGGGCTCAGTGACGAA
The DNA here is from genome assembly GCA_918317495.1 of Synanthedon vespiformis. NCBI lineage: Eukaryota > Metazoa > Arthropoda > Insecta > Lepidoptera > Sesiidae > Synanthedon > Synanthedon vespiformis. The sequence goes on along the minus strand of OU906966.1, from coordinate 7,222,018 downwards.
GTAAATATAACATTGAAAATGTATCTAATAAAACGCATTTCATTAAACCATCCATCATCATAATGACGAGCCCGTTGGGCGAGTGGCAAGGGTGCTTGCCTAACGTCTCAGGGGCTCCGGGTTCGATTCTCGGCTGGATCAACTTTGGAAATTTTAATATAATTTTCAAAATTGACTCTGGTCTGGATTTGAAAAGTAGTGGTAGGGCACACTGCGTTTCGCAGTAATTTAGGCAGCCCGTCTGGCGGCAGTAACCACCCCCTTACAGAATACCACCGTGAAATAACAGCATATACGTGCTGTTGTGTTTCGGTGAGTGAGTGAGGGATACCAGAGCCCATTACCCCATCCCTCCCCTACTATCCCTTATCCTCAATCCTTCTATGGTGGGCAGCGCACTTGTAGCACTTGTGGCGTTGCTTGTGTTATAGGCGACGGTAGCCACCTACCATCAAGTGGACCGTCAGCCTGACTGTCGACCTTAACATTAGAAAAAAACCATCATCTTCGACACGACACGTTTGACGTTTGGTCTAGTGGCTGGCGACCCTAGCTGTTGACCGAACGGTCGCTGGTTCGAATCCCGCGAACCCGCGAGACGTGAATGTATTGTATTTATAATACTTATGTATTTACAAAAAGAAAGTAAATGTATTTATAATAGTATGTCAACTGTCAGGTGCCGTGTGGAATGTGCGAAGAAATTGATTTATTTTTTATTTGCTTACGATAAAAAAAATGTTTTAAGGATAAGTCACCGTCGAACAAAGACAGGATGCCGTCTCCAGAAACGGAAAAGAGTAAGCCGGTCACCGTTGACATACCATCCGCCATAAATAACGCTGCACCACAAAGAGGTAAAAAAATCTATATTTTTCAAAATAATCCTGAATCTGAATTTCGACCTACCCCATAATTTTTCAATAGGAGTCAAAAGCAATGGCGAATCCAGCCTTTATTAGGTCGTCAGTCCACCCACCAACAAGACCAAAGAAACCGACGGTAACCACTTACCGTCAAGCGGACGGTAAGCCCGTTTGACGATATTTTTTCAAAAAATAAAAATAAAAAATTCGCATTTGAAAATAAAATTGAAAATTGACTTTGGGTGGGTAGACTGACGGTCCCACTTGGTAAGTGGCTACCGTCGCCATTCATTGACTTCAAGACAGTGCATAATTGAGCATAATTGATCAGGAAGAGTTTGGAAAATAGGCTCTGGTATAACAATTTAATAATAGAATAAATAATGATTGTGCTTTTCTAGACGAGAATACATCCGCACATCTGCTGATGAAGCAGCACCGCATAACTTCACAGGACAGTGTGGTAATTATGTTTTATTTTTTCGAATTGCTCGTTACTACCCTTTACCATTGACTCCGCCGTGATTACGTTTCAGGCGTACTTGACAAGTGCCACTTTGGCATTTGTCACGCAAAATCCATAATTGTAGTAGATTGATGAAAACGTGTTATATTCTAATAATGGTCGCAAAAATCACTATTTTCAAAATGCATTTACAGCCTTCGCCACCGCGTCCCATTGTCCACTCTGAGCCGGCAATGGGCATGCCCGATTCGCCCGAGCCTGAATACGAAGAGGCGGCGGACTTGTCCACAAGTATCGCTAAATTAAGATCCTTGCTTCAACAGAGGGCCGAACATGAACATAGGTGACTATCATCGTGCACAGGGGTGCTATCATCATCCTTTACCCTTTAGGCTGGTTTTCGTGTCACGCTGATCATCAGCGCTTAAGTGGTCGGCGTTAGTATAAAACGCTTCATACCACCAATACATATTGGCCTGGTAGCGCTGACGGTCAGCGTGACACGAAAACCAGCCTTACCCATTACCCCTTATCCCGTCCTGATTGTGGGCTCTGCTTATTATGTTACGTCTCCATTGGCAACAACCACATACTACATTAATTAAACTCGATTTATATTATTATTATTTACAAGCTTTCTACCTATGGAGGGTAGATACAGATCGCGCGGCGAGAGTTTGGCTTTGACCGTTATTGCGCAGAAATCAGAAATTGGGTATCAACGGGCAATTAGCGGGGTGCGGGGCGGGTGTGTAGGCGCACGCGGTGCTCTGATTGGCGCTCCAGTCGTTCCCTGCCTCTCGCATCGATACGACGTACCGCGCACTCCTGTTGTACAATCACGTTCACAAGTGAATTGCTATTTTCGTTAATTGTTTATTGTTGTCGATTGTTATTATTTGTTGAGTTTGTTTGTTTAAGTTTGTCAGTTAAGTTTTTTTTGTTAAATATTAAAAAGTGATTTGAAAATGCGTAAAAAAAACATTGTTTTAAAAAGGCAAGCACGGAAAATGATATATGACGTGAATTGCTTTTTAAAGAAAGAAGCTGACGAATGTATCGATTCATTGAAGTTTTATTCAATAATTTTATTAAAAAACAATTATTTAGAATTTTCATCGCTGTCTCTGTAAACTTTAAAAGGAAATAAACATTTTATATAAGTAAAATAACTATCAATAGTTTTAATAAATGAAGAAGTTTATCTATTTCGTATTATTTTCTAGCATTATTACCACTGTACATGAATTTTGACCCACTCAAATATCCAACCTGGTACATAAAAAAGGAAAAGTATTGTGTGCGTGACAGTACCCATGCGCAGTAATCCCCTCCACCCGAAGGTCAAAGCCAAACTCTCGCCGCGCGATCTGTAGATAGATGTAAAGAGTACCGACTCGTATGAGAGTCAAACTGGAAAAAATGTCCAATAAAGTGAGGGTTCTAAAAGGAGCCACAATTGATTTGATCTTATGTTCACTGTACAATTGCGCGTGTACTCGCAGTTGATATAAAAAACACAGACGAGACTGTCTACTGTCATTAATAATAAAACACCGCGATTTTTACATCTAGTGACGGATCTCAATTTATTTAATTAACTCCCATACACATTTGTGAAACACATAAAACATAATTATACCGAGCTCACGCAGTGCAAAGCGAAATCCAGATGCGCTTTGCACTCGTAAGTGGTCGGAACAAACTACTAGCGCCATCTGGCAACCTTTGATATCAATATAATGAAAGCATATATTGTACTGCTGCATATATTGCAGCAGTGCTGAAATCTGGTGGGAGGGCGCGGAGGAGACTCGCGGGAGGGCTCATCGGCGTCCATCCTCCAGGCCGGTGGACACTGCCACATTAGCTGGTAAACCTTTTTTTATTTTAATTTTTATATAATTATCGTGGTTTTTTTCACTGGAATATGCAATGCGCGCTTCTTTGAGATTAAAAAAAAATGACTTTAGTGAATATAATTATGTGGGTATTCTGGTTTTTATAACTTTAATATTATTTCATTTATAAATGAATTGCTTAAACAAATACTAATAGCAAGCTATTTTTATTTGTCTTCTGCTTCAATTACGTACACTCGAAGGCACTAAGTTGAGTAAGTGAAATGCTAAGTTAAAGACTTGAGTTAAAACTAATAAAAAAATTCCACATAACAATGTTAAAATCTGTATTTGGAAGAAATAGGCGAACAACATTGTTTATGTTTCAGACGAGTACGACATGAACGCCGACAGAGGGAATTCCCCGGAACACACCACCAACAATATGCAGAGGCTCGACAAGTAAGTGGTATATTTATGAAGACAGGCTGACGGTTCACTGGCTGGTCACTGTCGCCAGAGACTACATAAAGCGAAATCTTTGTCAGATTTTTGTATTTTGCTTCCTACAAAAAAATTTAATATTGACATTGACATTTTCATTTTGACGAATGTCAATATTCCATAGTCAATGTTGAATATTGACATTTACTTTTAATACTCTCGAAGGATTAATTGAAGTGAGCGTAACGTTTACAGGTTGTTCCAACGCACAGTGGGCGTGATAAACTCGATCCGCACGGCGGTGGGGGGCGAAGAGGAGGGGGCCGCGCTGCTGGGGTTGGGGGCCCCCACGTGGAAGTACGTGTGCGCTCCCACAGAGGGCACTGCGGGGGCCGTGGCGCGCTTGCTGGGCGCTAGGCGTGCGCACGCTCATGTGGACGCGGCGCTCGACTCGCTCAGCGCCCTCGCAGCACCCCCGTCCGGTCACGAAGCACCGCCGGACGCACCGCCCGAGGACTTGGGTGAGATATTATATACAAAATGCATCAGAAATAAATATGTCGCATAATGATGTTACGTTTGTCAGAGGAGTGGTGCGCGTCGCGCGGCGCTGTGTGGTGCGCGTGCGCAGAGGTGTGTGCGGCCGCAGGTTTGGCGCGATCGCATCTCACGCAGCGACTCGCAACTCTGCTACTCGCCGGTAATACTTTACACTACTTATCTACTGCCCGCGGCTTTGTCCGCATTGCAAACAATATAACGCATGAAATCTCCGTTGCTGTTACTTTTTTATGTTCTTTCCTGTATCCTTGAGAACTTGTATGCGAAATTTCACGATGATCGATTGAGTAGTTAAGGCGTGAAAAGGTAACAGACAGAGAGAGTTACTTTCACATTTATAATAGTTCGTTGCACAACTGTATGGATTGTAAGACTGTGTCAGTGCCGTTGCATGCCTCATAGAATACCAATCGTTTTTTTTTTCCGCAGACTTTGGTGACTCTGTGATCAGCAACTGGGTGGAAGAGGTAGGCGAGCGAATCCGGGATCAAGTGTTCGAGTCGTTCAAGCAGATGTCCGAAGAGGAGGCAGCGTCGTCCGCGCTTAAGGGGACAGCCTCTCTTAGGGAATTCCGCTCGGAGGACACTTGCGATCTGATCTTCCAGCGGTTACCAGGTTTGGGGTCTCATTATTATTTGCTCTATCCGGCACTGCCTTAATCCGCCACTGCCTTAATTCAGCACTGCCTTACAGAAGGCCACAGTGAAATGACTGCATATTTGTAACGTTCAGCGAGTAGGGGATGCCAGAGCCCATTCTTTATTTATTTCTTTCTTTCTTTATGTTTTTTTTTACCTATGGCGTTGCTTGTGATATAGGCGACTTTTATTTTTGGTATCCAAAAACTCTTGGATATTTCGTTCACTTTATTTTTAATTACTACATATTATAAAACAAATGCTTCCGCCGCGTCTGTCTTTCTGTCTGTTCGCGATAAACTCAAAAACTACTGCACCGATTTTCATGCTGTTCTCACCAATGGACAAAGTGGTTCTCGTGTATAATTTACAAAGTTGCGCGGGCGAAGTCGCGGACAGCAGCTAGTGATGAAATAAATTAGTAGAAAAATGAAAATGTGAAAAACCAGAATAACTTTTGCACGCGACTTGGTCCGCGTAACTTTATAAAATATTAAAGCCCATGTTAGTCGCTCATTATGTAGCTTTCTATAGGTGAAAGAATTTTTAAAAAAGGGTCCACTAGTTTCGGAGGTGTTTATAGTATTAGTTTGGTTTTTTTGCGTCCAGTGCTATACATGTTCGGCGAGGAGAGTGGTCGCGCCGCCGTCGGCGTGTGCGTGCGCAGCCTCGCCCACAGGGTGCTCAATAAGGAGCTCGTGTACAGGGTGCTCGACACCCTCGTCGTGCACTACAAGAGGGCGGCCGCACTCAAGAACCCCTCGTTCGACCACAATTGATAGATGTCGCCACACGGTAGTATAATTATTATAAAGAGAGAGAGAGAGAGAGAGAGAGAGAGAGTGAGAGAGATATAATGTCTATGCAATATTTTATAAAAGACTAGCCGGTGCCCGCGACTTCGTCCGCGTTCTCCATAAGGCTATATAGCTTTTATATTCATGTTTCAAATTTACATTTATTGATTGACTTTATTTGAAAGGAAAAAGTCAATAATAAGTGAAAAAGTAACTTCACTTGAAAAAATAAAGTCAATAATGTGGTGTACATTTATTGACTTTTATTTTTGGTGTTCAAAAACTTGGATATTTCATTCGCTTTATTTTTAATTACTACATTATTATAATATAAAACAAATGCCTCCGCCGCGTCTGTCTATCTGTCTGTCTGTCTGTTCGCGATGAACTCAAAAACTATTTTCACTGCACCGATTTTCATGCTGTTTTCACCAATCGTCTCGAGGAAGGTTTTAGTATATAATTTACAAAGTTGCGCGGGCGAAGTCGCGGGCAGCAGCTATATTTTTTGAATTCCAAAAAAAAATCTAGACAAATCTCCGATACTAAGTCCCAGAATGCGTAAAATTTTTATATTATATTATACTTTTTTATATTACATAATGACAAAGAAATATATTTAAATGTGTAATATTTTTAAGTACAGTCAACAACAAAAAATGTAATTATAGCTAAGTACTCGCTAAAATTTTTGGAAATGTACATTCCAAATAATTTATAGAATATTATATAATATTATATGAAGATATATAAAAAAACTAGCGATTTTTTCTGAAAATTTATATATAAAAACCTTCGTCCGTTTTATACTGTGTAAAGATTATTATAAAGAATACCTTTATTTTTGAGTTCTCTATTTTCGATTTATTTCTTATAGGTTAAAAAAAACTATACCAAAGATTACTTTTGTACCAAGTATTGTTTTATTTTAAAAATAGATTTTATTTTATTCTATTTTATGGTTTGTAATGACAGAATATATTATTCCAAATGAGCATTCCATTTTATTGTTATGATCTCTGTAAATAGGCTTTAAAAAAAAAATTAATTGTTATTCAAAAAATGTTTTAATATTACTTATATTGTGATTGGAAAAGTATCTTTACTTAATCGTTGTGTAACAACTTAATAAAAATAATTGTAACTTAAAAAACTTGTTGTTTGTTGTGTTTATATAAACTTTTTTTACTTCTACTTTTTTTTAATCATTTGGACAGTTTTCCCTTATCCTTAATATTCTCCTGGAACAGTACTTTTAATTTTTTTTTACCGTATGTATTTCGAAAAACAATTTGTTACAAAGACTTACTGTGCTTATATAGGGACATACTCGAATATAAAGTTGCATAAAGGTCATACTGGAATATAAAGGGACATAAAGTAAATATTCTAATATAAAATTACATAAAGTTAATACTCGAATATAAAGTTACATACAGGTCATACTCCAATATAAAAGCACATAAAGGATATACTCTAATATAAATTGACATAAAGGACAAGTTCACAAATCGACATAAAGGGAATATACACTAGCTATCCGCTCCCGGCTTCGCACGTGTGCAATTTTTATCTTTTACGTTGAAACAAATTACACACATTTACGAAGTTTTATCAAAATTGGTTCAGTAGTTTAGGAGTTCATCGAGGACACACGTGTGACTCGTAATTTTTATATATAGATATTTTAGATGGTATATAATAGGCATTAGGTAGGTATAATATTAATAAACTCGAATCTAGAAATAAACCCTTTTTATTAAATTTGCATTTAAGTACATAGTTACTCCGCCAACTATACAGAATTAACTCTAGTTGAACTTATAGTTACATAAAAATAATTTTAAACTAAAATTGCAATGGAATCCACAAGCCATTTAGTATTATAGAAATCACAGCGTCTCCCAACTGCTCCTAATCTACTTATTTAATTATTAAAAATGGTCCCCCATAATATAAATTACAGATAGGGCAAGTATACAATACATCGCTATTACAATAAAATGTACATAAGGCAAATAAGAAAGAAAATAAATTATCTAATATTATCTACGTAAGTACTAATATTTATTTCTATTGAATTTTATCGATTTATAGAAAACTACAGGTTATCAATAATATTACAACAGAAGATGAGTTTGGTCGTTTCATTTTTATTGATCAAATTTCATCAATTTTATTGATTTGAACGTTTGTATAATAATATCTTCTTATAGTTCGCGCAGCGAATAAAGACTTCTCGGCAAAAGTAGAAGGGGTATGCGCAGTATTCAATTTTAAGTTTGGAGGGCGGAGGAGCGAGGTGGGCGGGAGCGCGTCTCGTGTCTCTTGGGTACTGTTGCGTACAGATTGTTTTATCGTATTAGTAATAAAAACGGTGGCAGTCATGAAGACTGCCGACAGAAGTGAATAACTTAAAACTGAGCGTCCAACGCACACACATACAATCGGGTATATATATGCAATGGTGTTGGCGTGATCGCGTACGTAGTTAGACAGCTGCGCGCGCATAACTGTGTGCATTAGCATGTTGCTGACGCGAACCCATACATTTATTCCCTACCCAAAGTCGTATAACGCGGCTATAGAAGTTTTCACTTCAAAAATGGATAAAAAAACCTTCTTCGACATCGCACGATGATTTAATGGAAGGAATATCAACACTGCATTACATGTTAAGTTAGCAAGGTGCAAAAAATACGAAATAACAAAAAAAAAATCATTTCCCTTAGCAATTTTGTGCACAATTGTACACATGCATTAGTTTCGTTACCCCCACTAGTTTCGCCTTCTGACCTTAATAAAATGCACGACCTATACCTGAGTGGAGGTATTCTTTCTTACCTAGTGGTAGGTATTCTTACCTAATGGCAGGTATTCTTACCTAATGCCAGATATTCTTACCTAATAGTAGGTATTCTTACCTAATGCCAGGTATTCTTACCTAATGGTAGGTATTCTTACCTAATTTTAGGTATTCTTACCTAATGCTAGGCATTCTGACCTAATGGTATGTATCTCTTGAATTATTAGATTGATTATAAAACCTGTGTTTTATTTAACCCTGGTTGAATAAAACCTTTGTTCTTATTGTCTTAAACTTAGCATTAATTTTGTACTAAAAACTATCTTCAGTGTCGAGAATCAAACCTAAGACCTAAAGTCTGTAAGCTACCTAATAAAATAACTAGTTAAAAAAATTATTATTTTATTACTTTTCACCTTTCTATTGAATATTTAAAAATATATTTTTAAGTTTTTACAAGAAAATAATATTTTATATTATACCTAAATTATTAAAATCACATCACAAACTTTTAAAATATTAATTTTGTTACTATCTAATATTGCATTGCATGGGATATATCTTAAATTAGTCTGTTAATACATAAAAAAAACCGCTTTAATACATAAAAATGGCTACGAATTATTAGTTTAAATAATAATTAGTAATAAATAATTGGAGGTAATAAACAGCAATTTTCTAACCTAATTTTATTTAATAAATGATGAATCTAACTTTGCTTTTATTTCATAAGGTTCAATACCCATTACCTATTTACAGAAGTACACTGTGAAATAACAGCACACGTGCTGTTGAGTTTCGTAAAGGGATTGGATTGGGATATGTCTGACACTATCACTGATTATGCTATCTATAATTATAGTCGGTAGATTTTATTAATTACTAGCTGTTGCCCGCGACTTCGTTCGCGTTGAAAAAGAAAAACGTGGCCTTATCCTGTGTGTCCTGTACGTCTAAATGATTATCTAACAAGTTTAATGAAAATCAGTTAATTCGTTTAATGCCGGCGCCAGATACAGACAAATGTTTGCGCAAAGATTTTGAACTACTTTGCTCACACATTTGAACACGTGTTTGTTGTACTTGCCAGACATGATTTGCAGACACGTTCGCTTCATAGTATTCAAATAGATAACAAACAAGATGGACGACGACTTTATCTCTATTATTATATTTCTATTATTTAAGTCTACAAAAAATTAAGCTAAAAAGTCTCTATTTTTTATTATTAAGCTAAAAAAGAGTTATTACGAAAATAACTCTTGGGACTTTGCGCAAGTGTAGCACTACGCACTGTTTGAACTTTGAACGCTTTGATGTGCGCTCCAAAAACCGACACCGAATGGCAAAGTGCAAAGATGTGATCAAACTTTGAATAAATACCCAAATACCCGTGCCTCACAAGTGTTCAAATAAGTGAACATATATTGTTGCTGTGTCTGGTGCCGGCTTAAGAATTATTGAGGAACATACATACATATAGAAAAAATTGTAAAAATGGTCAGTTTAGTTTCAGTATCATGTATAGAGCCTATAAAATAAACACGATGACAAGCAACTTACTCCATGACCGATTTATTACCCCTACAGATTTATTATTAGTATTAATACTATCACATGCAACCCTTATTCGATAATGTTTCTGGATTTGTTGGGGACAGTAAATATTTTTGACTTCCATTTCTTAGCGATTACTAAAAATATTTCAATGAAGCCTTAAATTTGAATTGTCGCATATATATATTTTTATTTTATTTATTTATTTAAAAGATAGGTAAATTAAACACTCCAAAATTTTGTAGCTGGTGTCCGGTCCGCGACTTCACCCGCGTTAAAATCTAATATCTATACTAATATTATAAGGAGGAAAGATTTGTTTGTTTGTTGAGAATAGGCTCCGAAACTACTGGACCGATTTGAAAAATTATTTTACTATTAGAAGCCGACATTATTTGTGATGAACATGGCTACTTTTTACCGCGGGAAAATGCTTCATTCCTACGGGAAATCTAAAAATAAAAGTAAATACTAGCGGCTTGGCCCGGGAGATAGCGCCATTTATCCCAAATACGGTAGATGGCGTTTTATACTTTCCTACGCGGACGAAGTCGCGAGCACCAGCTAGTATTATATAAAATGCTAATGTTAGTATAGTACGTGAAGGCAGGGTTTTCTCTATGACCACCAATTCCAATCAACTTCCCGTTGGGGTGGTAAATACCCCTTGGTCTCCTGGTGAAAGTAAGGCAGTTTGGTCGCGGTGGTTGGAAGTGGGTGGTTGTGGGTGGTTAAAAATGTGAAAAAATATATATCTGTCCTTTTCTAACTCATGTGAACTTCTGGAAATTTTCAGACCAAATTTTTGGAATAATTTAGTATAGAAAGTTCCAAAATGCGTGCAACTGTCAAAATCGATTCGAAATTTTCTAGAAAAGTCTAGAAAGTTCGTTTAAACCGACAACTATAATATAACTTGATAAATACTCCTATATACACCGTATGTTTAATGGTCGAATAAGTCTCTCAATATGTAAGATAGAAATCTATAATATCTACGTTAAAAAGCGGATCCTTAAATATTTTTTAACCCGAGCAACGCCGGGTTTCCCCTTCCCTTTGAATCACTCTTATCTATTAAAAAATCCTCATTCATGTGATATTTTATATTAAAACTCGTACGGATTTTGTAAAATCTGCATCTACAGCAACACTGGTCTATAGCAAGGCCAACGAGACAACGCAAGTGATGTAAACAAACTTTCAATGTTTGTCAAGTCAATATAGCTTCCTATACCATGAAACAGATGGCGCTGACGCTTCTTGCGAGGGAAAAGGGCGAGTTGGTTTATATTGTTTGCGATGTCTCATTGGCTTTACTATACTAAATATATATATATTTATATTTCACAGCCGTTTATTCCTTTCTATAAAAGTTAAGTAGAAAATTCCTTCGACCTCACCCCGTTCAATAATTATGTACATACTCAAATAAGTAGGTGAAGTCACCTTCGTTCGTATATTTTCTCCACAATTCTTTTAAAATATACTTAAAAGAGGGCGTGTAAATGTGTCACAGTGCCGTGATGGTGTTCAGTTCTTCGCTGTTTCGGATTCCTATGGGCGAGGGTAGTGGCTCTAGTTCCAGCAGTTCCATGTCTTCGTTGCATTTGTCTGTGCAGTTCAAGAACATCTGCAATGTCAAAGTGAAAAATTCAAAGTAGTTCGGATGTATGTACTGTACAGTCGGCCGCATAAGTCGATTAACACATTCAAAAGTGCAAAACAACGTAAGACTCGACGCGCCATAAGTCGTTGTCACGACTACAGAACAAAATAAACTTCACGTACAGTCGGCCGCATAAGTCGATTAACATTCAAAAGTGCAAAACAACGTAAGACTCGACGCGCCATAAGTCGTTGTCACGACTACAGAACAAAATAAACTTCACGTACAGTCGGCCGCATAAGTCGATTAACACATTCAAAAGTGCAAAACAACGTAAGACTCAACGCGCCATAAGTCGTTGTCACGACTACAGAACAAAATAAACTTCACGTACAGTCGGCCGCATAAATCGATTAACACATTCAAAAGTGCAAAACAACGTAAGACTCAACGCGCCATAAGTCGTTGTCACGACTACAGAACAAAATAAGCTTCACGTACAGTCGGCCGCATAAGTCGATTAACACATTCAAAAGTGCAAAACAACTGAACACTTAACGCGTCATAAGTCGTTAAGTGTTCAATTCTACAAAACAAAATAAACTTCACGTACAAACGATCGTAAAAAGCTTCAGTAAGTAAGTTGAGTGTTCAGTTGTTTTGCAGTTTTGAATGTGTTAATCGACTTATGCGGCCGACTGTACATATCTTATCTATACCAACATTCGTTCCTTAAAAACTGAAGGGCCATAAAACGAAAAATCCAAAAATGTTTTTATTGCAAAAATATAATCACAATCCTTCATATATATTGTATGTTGCAAAAAGACTTATGTTTGTTTTATTCCATATTTAGTATATTTTGATCATTTTTTATATATTCAAAAGTAACTTATATGCTTATATATATCTCTTCTAGTATTCCATTTATTATAAAAGTACTAAAAACATTTAATGCTACTTAAAAATATGCTTCTACTTCTAACTATGTATAATATGCATATATTTGATATGTATCTAATAAGAAAAAAAAATACAAAAAATAATTAATTTTTATTCGATTAGCTCTCCTGTAAAAAGTGTAATTTTGATTTGTGGCCCTTTAGTTTTTAAGGAGCGATATGTATAAAGCTGAAGAGTTTGTTTGTTTGTTTGGTTGTACAAGCTAATCTAAGGAACTACTGGTTCGAATTGAAAAATTATATTTGTTAGTCCATTTATCAAGAAAGGCTTTAGGCTATATAACATTTTGAACGCGGAAAGCAGTCGCGGGCAACAGCTAGTATCTTATAAGACCTTGGAAGGCACGTAAACTTAGATATTTCCAAGAATACTAATTAGGTACTCTAGATATTTTCATTAGATGGTTTTATCACAAATAAATGAGTAATAATTTAATTTATTACAAAGAGGAAAGATTTGATTGTTTGTTTGTTTGAATAGAATAGGCCCCGAAACTACAGGACCAATTTGAAAAATTCTTTTACCATTAGAAGCCGACATTATCCGTGATGAACATAGGCTACTTTTTGCCGCGAGAAAATGCTTTATTCCTACGGGAAATCTAAAATAAAAGTAAATACTAGCGGCTTGGCCCGGAAGATAACGCCATCTATCCAAAATACGGTAGATGGCGTTTTATACTTTTCTACGCAGACGAAGTCGCGAGCACCAGCTAGTCACAAATAAATGAGTAAAGTACCTGATCGAGTGAGCTCTGATCGATGGTGAAGTCTTCCACGTCACATGTGCCTTGCAACTCCGCCATGAGACGGAATATGTCGCTTAAACTCGTATTTATCTCCTTGTAGTCAACTGTTGACAATTAATACATATAGTTACAAGCGTTGAAACATTTATATCTGAATGAAATTTAGTTCTATTAAAGAAACTGTTAAGTGAATTGTTATAAGTGTTACCTATGGCGTGTGAGGGCACGAGGAATTGTAGTGCGTCTTGATGCGCAGCGCGCAAAAGCGCGTGTGGAGCGAGCGAGCGAACGCGCGCCCACGCGGCGACAGTTCCCCGGGAATTCACGCGCACGCGACACGACACCACGTAACCACCGCCAAACCTGCCACACAACGACCATATCACTATCAATGTGGACTTACACTTATATAGGGCATCTATAGATCCCGGCAAGCTTTTTAGTACAATTTTGGAGTAGTGGGAGAACGGTTTGCGAAGGTACGCTGGCAAGCCAATCGCTGTTAGTGCAATTCGACTGATGAACCAATCGGAGCCAAACACTGTTGGCGCAATTCGACTGCTGCGTTGGATCAATTGCGCCCAGCCATCAAAGAGCCCTAAAATTTGGCTCCTGCGCATCTTATTTACGGTCCACTTGATGACAGGTGGCTATCGTCGTTTAATTGTAGCTAGAAACATTTCAGAAGAAGCTCGAAAAGGGTATGTAAATATAAAACAAATATTGAAGCAACTACATATTAAAGAAAAAAAAAATTGTAGTACTTTATTTTGCAAGACTTATATGAGACTAAATGGCGCCCGCGACTTCGTCCACGTTGTAAAAGAAAGAAGTAGCCTATCCTGTGTCCTGTATGTCTAAATGTTTATCTACCAAGTTTAATGAAATTCGGGAGTTATTGAGGAACATACATACATACAATACCTACAATTACAGATTTATTATTAGTATTGATGATGATTAAATTATGTAAAGTGACGCCTACTTTCCAGGTAGTCACTACACCGCTCTCTATTGAACCATGATAATATAAAACAATATTAATATTCGTGGCTATAACCTTTTACAATAGTAATGGATCAACCTACCTGTTGAGACATTGGTGTAGAGGTGCAAGCGCCACGAGTTTTGCGCGATGCAGTAATGCCACGCGCGCTGAGTTGAGCGCGCGCGCATCGTGAAGCGCATGCGTAGAGAGCAACAGAGCGCGGTCGCCCCTCGCCGCCGCGCGCACTGCGCGAGCGACGCACACGCGCGCGCGCGGGTCCATGCCGCTCGTTGGCTCGTCGAGCAGCACGAGTCTGGAACGAGAAGTCAGCGCCACCGCTGCGCACAGTTTCCGCCGATTGCCGCCGCTCAGCGCGCGTGTCGCCACTGTGCTATAGCGCGCCACCTCCACAGATTCTAATGCGCGATCGATAACCTCGTCGTACTCGGTGATTCCCCGCAGTTTGCAGTACAGCTCGAGAGTTTCCCTCACAGTCAACAGGCCGTCAAGTGCGTCGCTTTGCGGACAATAACCTAAAATAAAAAAAAAGTATAAAGCTTTGTATTTATTTAAATATTTAAACATTTTAGTAAGTAAAGTGCACTAACTGATAAGGCCGCTGCAGAGTTGCCGCTGGGAAGCTGGCTCGTCGAGCAGATAAACGCTTCCGGACGTGGGACGCGTTTCGCCGCTTAGTATTGAGAAAGTGGTCGATTTGCCAGCACCGTTCTCGCCCAACAACACCGTACACTAAAACCAGCATTTCTCCATTGTACATATTGAAATTTGATATTTGTCATATTGAAACAGGTATTTTTTGATAAGGTTTTAATTTAGTTTTAATATTTTTAAATTGTCTTTGGTTTTGTAACCTTGGAAACGATTGTATTATTATTTGTCAGAAGGAAGAACGATGTTATGGTGAAAAAGGTAAAATAAAGTAATCGATGTGCTAACAAGAAATATATTATTTATTATTGTTAAATTGAAGAATATGGAGACTTCCACAAGTAAAAGTTTAACATTTTTAAATCGTCATATTTTTTTTATCTCCCGTTGTGTAGGAAAGAGGCGTCTGGTTATGCAAAACCAACATTTTTATAAATAAAAACTAACCTGTCCTGACGGGATGCCAAGGGTGAGACCCTTCAGCGCATGTCTAGCGCCCGCTAGAGTGGTGTAGCGCTTCGTTAGCGCCGCACAAGCAGCCACGTCACGTGTTTGTGATATGTGCGGGGCCGACAAAACCTTATTGCCCTCTGTGTCTACAAAACCTGAAATATTTAAACATGAACACTGACCTGTAATATACATATACCACTGGACAGGCTGTCCCATACAAATGAGAGCAAATTTTTTGTACCATTTTGAAACGCCGCCCTCGATTGTCTCGAGAACTAATTTTGACGTTTGCATATTTTTATTCCTTAGATAAGTATATGTATAGATATGTATAATCACAAATTTTGGTTCTATGGACAATCGTTCTATACCTTTGGAGGTCTTACCTGCGTTGATGTTGGCGACTGTGCGTAGCGTGAGCGTTCGCTCGGCGTCACGCTGCGTCAACGCTGCGTAAACGCGTTTCCTTTCGGAGGCTATCTCCGGTGCTTCTACGATGTCTTCATTTGGACCCTCCGTTATCTCTGAATCCGCCGAATGGATCCTTAACATTATTATCATAAAATATGTCATTACTTGTCAACATTTAGCATTTATGGATTTATACCTTTTGCTATTATCATAAAAATCTAACTAAAACTAGCTAACGTCAGCATGAAACCATATATTTATGACAAAAATACTCACTTGTCCAACATCCATTGAAAGTAGTCATACTCCAAGGCGAGGTTCAGGACGAACAGGAGTGCTCCTACGAGTATTAGCGCTACACAGTGGTACAGGATCAACTCGCTCGAGAATGGATCCTTGTACGTGTCCATACCGAAGCGAGTCAGCACCTAAGGAGTTCATTTAGATAATTAAGGACAAGGCTAACGCTCCTAGTACGTAGCACCGACGCGCCGGTGTCAAAATAGGAAAGTGACACCAATGACACCAGTCACCGAGACACAGAGACCGGCCCATGTAAAGTCGAGATAGGAAAACCTTCGTCAGTTTTTAAATTCATTCCTTTGTCAAAATCGTAGACTCTTAGTACCTTTTGCAGCCAAGTGACAGACGTTTAAAATGAAATTTTGGCATGACTGACAATTCTGCTGGTGCAAGCAAATATCGACTTAAAGGTGACGAATCTTTTCTTACCCCGACTGTACCAGAGCTGTAGAAGTAAAGGAAGTAGTATCTTAAAGTTCTAATAGATTGCGTTAGTTCTTTTGTGTACCAAATGCGCTCGAAGCAAATGTTCGAATGGCCTTTCTAGGATCTCAGTTTTGTTTAGGTAAAGTTTGGTGGTAGACAAGCCGAAGGTTCACTTCATGGTAGGTGACACAAGCAACGCTACAGAATCGTTGAAAATTTAAAAAACTAAAACTATGGCGTCAAATTAAAACTGTCAACAGTAGCGGCGCCACCGTCGTCACAGCGATAAACTCAGGGTCCTGGTTAGACTTTAAGCTCTGGTGGTTTTTCAACTCAGTTTTGATTTTTTTCATCATAAGACTTACATTTTTTTTCTATACCTACCTACCTATTAGTACGTTCATAAGAAGAATTATTTTACAATAACACATTAACATTCATTAGTAGACTATTCCTAAAATCATACCTGTGCCTGTACAGTGTTCTTGGCTATCTCTAGTAAAGCGTCTCCCAGAGCGAACTGGGGACTCAAAAGAAACACCTTGTGGAGTATCCATCGCGCGTTATCTGTCTCCTGTAGATAAACAGTGAGTATGAGATGTTTAGACAAATCTAAGTATGGTCTATTTAAAGCACCTGACAAATATTCCAGTCTTTTATAAGAAAAAGATTATTAGACACTCCATGTGACATTAGTTTTCTTATTACTTCGTGACCAATCGATAAATATTGAACTTGAACTTTTAACTAATTGACTGATTGAATTCCTTTATTTCATAAAAAATTCAATTAAATTTCAAGTAATTCTTTTTTTCTCATAATAAATTAAATTACTTACATCCGAGTCTGAAATAATGTCCAATATGAGTAGTATGGCTATCCCGGCGATTCCCACGAACATGTTCCCGCAGAACAGAACCATGTTGGCCATACTGGCCTCCGTGAACACCCTCTCGCACAGGTGCACCATGCAACCGCCAGCGAAACTGCGACACGCAAACACAGACAACATTCAACATACTATACTTACTAATATTAGGTATAAAGAGGAAAAATTTGATTGTTTGTTTGTATAGAATAGGCTCCGAAACTACTGGACCGATTTGAAAAATTCTTTTACCATTAGAAGCCGACATTATCCGTGATGAACATAGGTTACTTTTTACCGCGGGAAAATGCTTCATTCCTACGGGAAATCTTGCAGTTGCAGTTAGGAAATGTTGAAATCGCAAGTTGCAGCGCGATATCGCAAGATGCATCGCGACTTCGTGAGATACATACGTACTCACTAAACTGTAACTGTAACTGTAGTTCTATATGGAATTTCTATCGTCGTCGGTCACATATACCTAAACTTAAAAATACATTACATGTATCTAGCGCACAATCTTCTAAAGAGAATAATATGCATATATTACCCAAACAAGAGCAGCAACAAACAAATGGCCGGCAGATTGTTTCTCTCCACGAACACGGGGAATCCGAACGATTTCAGCACCACTGCTGTTATTGCTATGTTTATTAATATTATCTGAAAGTAAAAGGCATGCATTAAATAACTATGTTTTTATGTGAAACAACTTCTTTGGGGCCAAAACTTTTGCTATTTTTTTGTATTATAAAGGTCGGTACACAGGGTGATGGCCTACTTGATGGAAGCGGGGTATCGCTACCTATAACACAAGGTCGCCTCTAGATATAGAGGTTGCAAGTGCATTGATAGCACTAAGAGTATTGATAGTAAAAATGTGGAACGAGCTCTGGCATCCTTTATTTAAGTTTCGTTATACAAAAAAAGCATGAGTGCTCTAATTTCATGGTGGTTTTCTGTGATGGGACTTCAGAAATCAGTGTGCCGTTCCAATATTTATCTTGCCTTATTGTAGACAAGATTACCCCATAATAGAGACAAAGTTGCCCCGTAAGCAACAAGGTCGGAATCTCAATTAACACAAGTTAACACAAACCTATCACCATCAAGTAGACCGTTAGCCCTTCTGATCACCTTCATACAAAAAAAAAAGTTTGTATATTACTGATTTTTTTATATCCCATATTAATATTTTTTTCTTCTAGTAATCGATAGGTTGCAAACTTACAATGAGATCCCAAAACAGTGCCAAAGTGTTGTAGAGCAGTGGCGACACTCCGGTGAGTAGTTGCAGCCTCTTCTGTTGCGTAGTTCTGGCCGTCACGATGTAGATGGCGCCACCGGCAACCACCAAGCTGTACGCCACCAGCAGCAGACTTGACACGCCTGCGTCCGCTACGTGCTGGTAACTGAATTACGGGACAGGTCATTGTATAATTTGACCTTCATGTGTGGGGATGTGTGTGGATCGGATATGTGTGGGGAGTTTTTTTATCTTGCAGACAGGCAGACGGTCCACTTGATGGCAGGTGGCTACCGTCGCCTATAAAACAAGTAACTCACTCATTGAAACACAACATAACACAATATGCTGTTAATATTTCACGGTGGTCTTCTGCAAGGGGGTGATTAGGCCTACTGCCCCACTGGAAGCGGCGGCCAGTCGAACATATGACGGTGTGTGGGAGCTCGCGCAACTAGCAGCCACAAACCCCCGGCTGCGGCAGCCATTAGAACGTAGGTGAATGTATGTGGCTGCCGTGAAACTCTGCGCACTTGTCGTAGCAACCAGCAGTTCTTCGTCCAGACGTTTGGGTCACTACTGGCCGTCTATTGGCTGCGCAAATATTTCGGCTGCCGCAGCGAGGCTGCCTAGTTGGCGGTAGGCTTTACTGCCGCCAGTCGGGCTGCCCAAATGACTTCGAAACGTACCTAGTGTTTATAGATACATCTAGTGACAATTTAAAATGCGTGACTTACATAGTGGACTTGCTGAGTTGCTCTTGGGATATTTTCAACGGGTGAGAAAAGGTTGTAATGTTGGCACGCGGTCCGGCCACGGCTTGTAGAAGGGCCGCATTCATTCCGTTCAGAAACGCGGGAGTCGCGTGATGGCCTTTGTTATTATACCAGACTATCAAGTTTGTAATGTTGTTTTTGAACGACGACGAATAACCCCCATATCTGTAAATAGAACAGTAATTTTTTTTAATATTTTTCTATTACAAAATGATAAATAAAAGGATTGCGAGTCGATGGTGGATCAGTGCTGCTTCTGACCATTCGTATTGGAAAACTATAGCTGGTGCCTGCGACTTCGTCCGCGTTGAAAAAGAAAAAGTAGCCTATTCTGTGTACTGACTGTTATCTACCAAGTTTCATGAAAATCAGTTAATTCGTTTAAAAGTTATGGAGGAACATACATAAAAACATAGATATACACAGATTTATTATTAGCATTATTATTTATTATTAGCATTGATTGCGGCTGAGATGATAATAATGATGAAGATGAAACATAACTATATTAAACTATTAAAATTACATATATTTTATTTAAGTATGAGTTTTTATATTTCAGACATGGTTCGAGAAACTCCGAGACATGTTGTTGTCTGAAATTCCTAATTGTGTAAAAACGTTTTTGACTTTTATACCAAATGGGCTTATCACTTAATGGCCAATATTTTCAAATCAGCATTTTAGTAACCAATGACGTCATTCCATTCATGAATTTCTATAACATTAAACAAACCTTTTTTCCATATAATTATCCTGCGATGTCACTATCCAATCGTTCAGTGTTGTTGCGTTGGGCAACAGCATCATTTGTGGTCGAGCCAATGTGTGATTTGAAATATCGCATGTCTGTCTAGTTACACCACATCTGCAGTTAAGTGAATCCTGAAAAAATAAATATAATATTCGCCCTGTCGACTTGACAAATGTCCTATGTCTTGCATGATGATGATGTGCGCTGTCGACTATAGTATCGACTATATCGGGAAGGGATAGGGAAAAGGGATCTAGCGTCCCATACTCACTCACCGAAACACAATTATTGCACGGGGATCTTCTTCTGTAAGGGACTGAGAAACACAGTAATTGCTTTGCCACTATTAGGCATTCTTTAAGGAATACATGATATGATATGATGTATCTGTATGATATGATAACTGTCCATTTATTTTAGACTCACTTGTTCGGTCCAATTTCTCACATCTTGTACATTATTTCTTATCGCATCTGTTACGCGTTGCGCCAACTGTGTTTCTGTATTAGGCCTGTCAACAAAAAATGCTTTAAATACTTCAAAATTGTACCCAGTCGACGAGTCGTCCTTTCACGTTTTACACCATCTATTTACTTACACTATAAATTGTGTAGTGTCCTTATACAAGTCCGGGTTCAGCCGCAGAGCGATCTCGTTGTCTGGCGGCGGACGGATCATGGAGAAACTCATGGCTATGATCACGAACACAGATGGCATCGCTATCAGCATCAATAATAGCCATCTGAAAATACACAAATGAAGACGCGAGTGGATGAAGGCGTTATGTCGCATTTTTTTCGTTTTTTTGGGTTAATGAAGAATTAACTTAAGAATGATTACAGACCTTAAGATAGTTGACCTTAAGATAAAAAGTTGAAAAAGGTGTTATGTACGGTTAATTTTAAAAAGCATAGAGTGCAGAAAAGTTTACTTTTGTCAATGGAAGAGGCAGCTATGTTCACTTTTTTTTCTAATTGAATGATAGAAGTGTTTAATTGCTATCACACCATTAATATTTTAGATTGTCTACACAACTTTGAGTCATAATTTAGTACAAAAATAAGTTCCGTGGCGACTTATCTCAAAAATTAAAAGTAAAATTTTAACCTCGATTTATTCAAAATTGGACTTGTGCGACATACCACCTTCATCCACTCACGCCTTCAAATATTTAAGTGTCATATCCATTATTCAATGCTTTATTATAGAGTGCAAATTATTACCTATTCCTTATATAGTGCAGGTATCTGACGTGCAACAGTGCGAGGAACTGTTGCCATGGAGATGCCTTCAACACCCCATCACTCTCCACCAAGGGGGAGAGGTCATTTCTGATACTCGAGCTCGAACGACTTTTTTGTGTGTCTGTAAAGTAATAATTAAAAATTATTTAAGGTTCATTGCTGCTTCTGACCAGTCGTATTGGAAAACTATTGGAGCTGGTGCTTGCGACTTCGTCCGCGTTGAAAAAGAAAAAAGTACCCTATCCTTTTGTGTTCTGTACGTCTAAATGTTTATCTACTAAGTTTAACAAATTTATTATTAGTATTGATTGATTATATGAGTATATGTCGGCGGCCGATCGTATAATCCGGCAGTTCATGAAGTTCATGAAAGTTTCATCAAGTTGCAAAGTGATCACAAATGATCAAAAACAAAAAATGCAAATAATCAAAAACTAATCACAATCTCACAATACATAAACCATATGCCTATAATGGGCAGCCAACGATATGACTGATAACACGATCTACATGTTCACAATAAAAACTATTTTATAGTTTTATCAAAATCGGTTCAGTAGTTTAGGGAGTTCATTGGCGTCAAACAACGTGACTCATAATTTTTAATACACATGAGTGCTGAGACTGTCACGTTAGAGTGGATATAATAAAAGGAACCGGATTACCGTCTGATTCAACATTGGAGAAATCGACCTCGTGGGTGTTGTCAGCGTTATCGCAGATATTGAAGAAGACCTGCTCGAGGCTGCTGCACTCCAGGGAGAATTCTTCAAAGCCCAGCTCCGATTTTCTAACCTCCAGTGACGTGCACAGTTTCAGAAAGCTGTACGAAACACGATCATTTATTGCCTTTATTGGGTTAGCAAAGTGAAAGATTTTTACTGGACAACTTCCACCTTTAACATCACAATTGAATCCTTTAAAAATTTGATTCGTAACTTCGCAACTTACTCGTTATTTAATCCATTGGCGTCGTAGAAAGGCAGCATGATTTCCAGGTCGCGTCCCTCTGTCTCCAGCAAGTAGGCGTTTTTTATTACTTCACGGACCTCAGATAGCATTATTTTAGTGTTCTCTTCTAAAGACGATTCTTCATCCTACAACATTTTTTTTTAATAAAGTATACTGTAAATCATGAAGTAACAAAATTTTCTCTCTGAGAAATTGAAATTAAATATATTAATATAGTTTACATGTTAGTATTTTTTAATATTTCCAAATTAATTTCCAGACCACGAGACTTACCACGAGATATAAACACTATTTAAGTTTTATTTCATATTCAATTTAATTACCATTAAATTATTATTTGTTAATTGAACTACCTAAAAAACTTTAAGCAATAAACTTTAAAGCATCAGACTTTAAAGACTTTTGAAGAAGGTTTATTAAAGCGATGATAATATGTAAATATAATAAAAAACTTTAATAATGTTCTTACCCCATGATTGTTCCAATGTTCGTCGACAATGTTGCCATTGTTGGGAAAAGTGACAGACAACTTGTAGCCGTTGCCAAGACTTTTCTTTATTTCTATTGGTGAGCCTATCGTGTGTATTTGACCCTGAAAAAAAAAAGTCCATTAATTAAATATGTACTGAAAGATTTCACATAAATGTTTAAATACACGATATAACTTTGGGGTAAGTCTAGCTAATCCAACTGCTTTCTTTTTGTTAACCTTGACATAATGGCGAGTAGCCACCGCTATTATATTTCACAGAGCATATAGATATGCTCAGTGAAATATAATAGCGGTGGCTATTGTATAGATACACTATTGATAAACAATATTTTATTTGGTTGAACTCACTAATCTCTGGAATTATTGAGGAAGGGTATTAAGCTATTCAATACCATACCCTTGATCTCAAGCAAAAATATAAAAACAAAAGATCAAAAATAACGACATTCAGGGATGAAATAACACGGGGTGAGTCGCACCCCGCGAAAAGGCGAAATTTGTATGCCAATAATAAAAAATAATATAAACGGCAGGTGAAACCGCAGTAGCTAGTAGTTTCATAAATTATTAAGTAAAAGTAAAGTACAGGATAAATCTAGATTCTCTAACTACAATGAGAATCTATCTTAGAGGTATTTCTATCTAAGGGGCAAATGTAACTAATACAACCGCTTTACACTATTGGAACTGTTATTGAGCTATTGTTATAGCTTTGTTAAATCTTCTTTGTACGATTTACCTTATGCATGATGACAATCTGGTCACTTAGCAGCTCTGCTTCATCCAAGTGATGAGTTGTTAATAATACAATTCTCTCTTTTTTCAGTTTCATTATCAACGACCAGATGTCTCTGAAAAATACAGTCTCTTGTTAGCAAAAAAGTCAACCTTGTTCTATTGCACACTGAATGAACATAACAAATAGGGCAGAGGGACATAATACGTCTTATAAAAATTAAGTAAAATTTTTTTTTTCGATATAATAAACAGTAAATATTCCTCAAACTTGCTAATCAAAATCAGAAAACATATTTCAGAGCATTGAAATAATATATCTCTGCGAGCACCAGAGTCACTATAGTGCATCTTTTGATAGAGAGTGTTATGCCAATTTACTTTGCATATGCAGGACAAGTGTGTACACCATCTCTCCTATGACTGATCGCATACGTCTGAATTGAAGTGAATTTTGAAATTAGAATACGCGCATAAATTCAGGGTTCCGGTATTACCTTCTCGCCGCAGGGTCGACTCCGGCAGTGGGCTCGTCGAGCACGACAAGGGGCGCGTGGCCGACAAACGCCAACGCAACGCATACGCGACGTCGCGTCCCGCCAGACAGCGTACGCGCAGGCGAATGCAAGTGCGCGCCCAGCGATAACGCTTCGCACATACTGTACACAAGTTATTTTATTTTATTTTTTATTAGAGATGGGTTTACTCTAGGCCAACAACCAGCCGGGGAGCAAGGGAGAGGCCTAAGATGGAGCGAGCTCACCCAGAAGATGCCTATTCACTCGAACTTTGAAAAGATTAGGGTTATATGAGCTCGGAAACACAGACGCAGGCAGGGAGTTCCAAACCTTGGCGGTGCGCATTATAAAGGATGTTTCAAAGCGCTTGGTTCGAAAAGGGGGGATTTCGACAACATGAGGATGGTAACCAGCCGTACGTCTGTATATCCGATGGAAGAACGGGGAAGGCAGTATGATCTCATGCAGCCCCTGAGTACACTCACCGAAGTATATCTTATAAAAGACACATAGACTGGCAATTTTATTCAATCAAGGCAGCGCTTGGCCGCAATCTCACTTGATGTAAAGTGCAGATGCAGCCGAAGGTTGACCACGCTTACCTATACCCCATATAAGTTTCCATTTACCCTTGATTTTAAAATCCCGAGATTGTAATTTTGAGGAAACACGGACGCAGGCAACGAGTTCCAATCCTTAGCAGTTCGGACAAGGAAGGTGGAAATGTAACGAAAGAATGAAAACCCCGCCCTCGCCTCGTGTTGCGCAGGTGGAACGGTTGCGGCTGAATCAGATCGTATAAAATGGACGCACACTCTCCATAGTACAGACGATAGAAATTCGATAGGCATGCTACTTTTTGGCGTTGCTGCAGGCTTTGAAGTTGAGACTCCAGAAGTTAAATATGACATTACCCCATCCCTTCCTTACCCCTTATCTTTAATCCTTCTATGGTCGATAAAACGCCAATATTCTTACGGTAAAATATCTAAAAAGAAATACACTTAATAGCATCTAAGGTTTGGATTCACACTGACCTTTCTACTTCCTCTCTAACATCTTCATATGGTAATCCATTTTTCAACTGTGCATACATGGCGATATGCTCCTTGGCAGTCATGTACTCGAACAGCACATCCCTCTGAGGACACACACCTATATGTGTCTCGGATTTCCTTTCAGAACGCATCACTATGTGCCCCTTTGTAGGTTTTAGCATACCAGTTAAAATTTTTCTGTAAATAAAAGTTATATAGGGTTAATTTGATGCTTAATAACAGAGCATAATGGAAAATCCTTCAAATGGACACATTATTAGAAGAAAAAGCTGAATGTGCCAATTCCAAGAATTATTTTATTTCCTCATATTCAAGTTGTATAAGTATCTATTTCTATATTATATTTATACATATTATGAAATAAATATAAAATAAATGTATATAATGTTAATATTATAAAATAAATTCTCTGTCCGCCTGAGAACAACGGTTTTGATTCAGGGAAAAAAAATGAATTCACAAAAAAGTCAACACTTTCAAATTATGGGATACAATATAAAATATAAAAAGATACTAACGTGAGTGTAGTCTTTCCCGCTCCGTTGTGCCCCAACAGCGTTGTAATTTGCCCCTTGTGGAGTTCTACGGAGACGTTGTCTAACGCCAGTTTGGGGCAACGTGATCCCTCGCCGTATGTTTTGCTTATATTCACTATACTGACCCCTTCCTTCTCTCCGCCCGTATTTGTGCATGATATGTTACTTCGAAGGGTTTTTAAACCTGATTAATGAAAGATATTTTTAAAACCTTCAGTTGCAAAAATAGAAAAACTAATAATAGTGAAAAATTAGTGGAAAATGAAAAACCAGTTGGGTAGGTAAAAGGGTCTGTTTATGATTTTTTTTGGTATGAATCATTATGCATCTCACTCGACTGCTCTTCCCGCGTATTGTGATGTGCGAGACAGAATAAATTTTAGCTACACCCACCGACGAGTTCGAGCCGCCGACTTGTGTCATCTTAATACATAAAGAGTCGGTCCTCCTTACCTCTATCCTTCATAATATAAATGAAAAACCTACCGAAAAATCTGTCAATAGTGTATCCTATGACGAAGTATATGAGTCCGTCGACAATCATCATGACAGCAGCTAATCCCATTGTCATATCGCCGTCGTCCGACAGAGGTCGCCACACGTGAGACCATTGCGCACCAACGCCCTCTGCCTCCAGTCGTGCGACGTACAACAGCGCGTAGCAGAATGATGTCGACATCGATAGACACTGTAGCCAGACAGACATACACACATAATAATGTCTACAATAAGAGTGGCGAGAGCACAGTGCGTTCCCTAGTCTTAAACTAAGCCACTCGTTTGGCCTGCTTACAGAATGACAGCGTGAAATAGCAGCTAGTGTTTTGTTTTATTGAAAAAGTAAGGGATAGAAATCTGTTAAAAAAATAAGTTGTATCTAAATAAATTCTTTCTTTCTTTCTTTCTTTCTTGCTAGTGTCTGTTTCGCCACTCCTTCCTTATCACCAACTGCTATAGCTTCACTACACATTATAAAAACAAAGTCCACCGCCGCGTCTGTCTGTTTATTCGCGATAAACTCAAAAACTGCTGCACCGATTTTGATGCTGATTTCATTAATGGATAGAGTGGTTCTTGAGGAAGGTTTTAGTATATAATTTACAAAGTTACGCGGGCGAACTCGTGTTTTATACAGTGATTTAGCAGGATTTAGTGGTAAAAAGGCTGCACAAGAGTACCTAGACTACCTAGGTATACTCACTGTGAGGATTTTGGCGGCGTGCGACAAAGCCGCCTCAAGCGACAGGATTATGACGAAGGGCATGAAGGAAATCAGGTAAGCCAAAGCCGCGCATACAGACGCCACACTAGCGCTCTTGAATAACTTCGATAACATGTAGCTGAAACACATAATACATTCGTTAGAACCACTAAGACTCGTCATCGGATTCCCACTGGTGGAATTGACTGAAAAAGCAAAGATTTAGTTAGCATATAAATCATGTAGTCTTATGATCACGTCACGGAACATGTAAGTGAAAAAGATGGAATTGAATTTCTAGACTTTTATAGAAAGAGATTATACTGGCTTTAATTACATTTATAAACTTAAGCCTCGACTTTCTACTGAGCCCAAATCTGCTGTAAGTTGCTGAAGAGGTGAGGAGTTGGTTATCCCGCAGACTACTTGATGCTGCAGCATCAGGTCAAGGTTATTTTGTTATAAAATCACCATCAAAGTAGAGTATACCAAATATCACATTTATCAACATTGAGGAAGTTAGTAAAATCCCTTCGTTTACTACAGATAGACATACAGATACACACACACACACACACACACGCGCGCGCGCGCGCGCGCGCGCGCCTCAAATTTATAACACCCCGTTTTTGCGTCGGGCGCCGGAGTTGTACGCCATGTACCAAAAAATATTCTTTTTTTTTTCTTCACGCATTTCACACAGCACCATCTAGTTCCACACTAAGCAACTAATGGTTTTATTGTGGATACCAGACAATTGATATACTACTTAGATCACTTTTTTTGTAATACATACATAAATCATCGATCTTGTACCTACAAGGGTAAATGGTAACATATAAACATTATGCCCCTAGTGGGATTTGAACCCGCGACCGTTTGGTTAACAAGTACTTTTTTATCAACATTAAATTTAGTCTCAACTCACCTAAACATGAGGACAGAGAATCCAAAAATGAAGAGTATCAGGAACAGTAGAACTGGATCAGTCCTCGGCGTCACCGCTCCGCCGACGAGCACAGCCAACACGCACAAACATGTGACGGTGACTTCCACCAGAGACGCGATGAACCAAGAGAAAGTCATGCTACTCGGGTTCACGCCCATTACTGACATTAGCTAAAAAATGGGAATAAGAATTTCTGTTCGCTTGTATCTACGCGTTGACCTATGGTTCGTTCTTTGAAACGAACTAATATAGCGCTATCTCTTTCACTCAATTCCATACAAAAGACAAGGACAGCAAATCTTGAGTGGGCGTATACAATAATAGGTGAACGTTCATTCTACGCTTCTTTTAGCTTTGTAAACTATTGTAGCCATTAAGTTGTGAATTAAATATAACCATAAAATGAAAAATATACGTTAAACGTTAGTTAAACGAAATTCAAACCTTAAAATAACAATAATACAAATTAAAATGAGAGTTCTACGAACAGACTAAATAGTACATGTACTGTGTACACTCACATTGTCTGTTATGTCCACCAATCACAGCTGAATGCTTTATCTCCCTACAAGTTCGTTTGAGTGAACAAGGATTATATGGGTTGATTGTTTTCAAAAGCTTTTTGTCCAAAATGATTTTTTTTTAAAGTTTGCCCAACCTTTAAAAATTTAATAAAAACGCCCTTATTTCTTACATGTTAAAACGTTAATTCGAAAAATCTCAACTTTTCTCATTTACCAAAAATTCTCAGCCTTTGAAACTCATTATATTCAAGAAACTGTGACAAACCAAGAAATAAAAAAAAATCGCCATTTATTGAACAATTGCCAATTGAACAAGTGTCCAGAAAAGAATAGAAATGATACCAACCATAGTGTTCCCGCTCTCCTTATCAGAGACAATAAATCTAACGGCAGAAGACACTGTGAAGACCAGTGCGAAGAAGAAGACCACAATCAACGCCTGCGACTCATATAGGGAAGATTGGAAACTGAAAAGAAGTAAAAAAAAAATGTTAAAAGCTAACTCATAAAATTAGACAAGCAGACAGAGGGTATGATTTTTGATATGACTAACTACTAGTGTCCCGTTACCGGCTTCGCATGGATGTAGTTAATTTATATCTGAAAATTATATGCGCTAACGTTTTTCATATTATACATTTTGTAGTGTAATAACATTTTCGCACTCACAGATTGAGAAGCCCGCTTGGCTACGGTAACCAACCCTTGAGTAAATAAGGAATGCCAGAGCCCATTTCTTTATCATTTCCTGATTCTTATCCTCAATCAGATTAAATAATAGATCCTACTAAGGTTTGCAGCGTACTAGAACCACCTATGGAGATGTTTTGAGTTATACGGTGACGGTAGCCAGCCTGCCATCAAGTGTCCCGTCAGTCTACCTGCCGACCTTTAGGTCAGTTTAAGTGAAATTTATATTAATAATAATAATTTCACACATTCCACATAGCGCCATCTAGTTTCACACTATAGTTCAACTAATGCTTCCATTATGGTTATCAGACAGTTGATATAATACATAGATTACTTTTTTTTTGTAAATACATACATATTATAAACACAAACATCCATGACTCAGGTACAAAGGTAAATCTTAACACATAAACATTTGCTGCTAGCGGGATTCGAACCCGCGACCGGTTGGTTACTAACCACTGGACCAAACGTGTCGTCGACCTACAAGAGAAAGGGACTTACTAATCTTTCCTGTAACAGGGGTAAGGCGTCTGTTGAGTGTATATGGCCCATTTTGGTTCACTCAAATGTTCCTCCGCCTGTCTCTTCTGGATTCGTTTCGAAGAGTTGTGTGCCAACTGTACGATGGCCTTGTCTATCAGGTCTTGTATTTGAAGGAAGCCTCGGAAGTATCGCATGTTTTGTAGGAAGTCCGCTTCGGGACCTGGTGTCCAAAACCTAAAATACAAAAATCAACCTGTATCCATTTCATTTACACAAAATAGTTTAACTCTAGAAATTTCAGGCGTCATCAATTCTTTTTGCATAATTGTTAGCTTAATTCTTGGTTAAGATATTCACATAGATATCAATTTCAAGTAGAATCATATGCAAACCACATACGAGTACGAACGATTTTAAAAGAATACTTAAAAAACCCCTTTTAAAAGAAGCTTGCATACACCCATCTTAGGATTACTTAGGTACATATTATGCTTAAGCTAAACATAACCTAAGAAAACTTAAGTTTCTTAAGGTATATGCGCACTAAAATAGTTTATCAGTGAGCAAAGATAATAAATATACATACTGATTTCTTATTCTGGCGGTTGTTGGCACGTTTTCAATGTCCATACGTATTTTATATTCCACATTAATGGGCGCATTATTTTCTTCTTCCACATTCAAGAAGACCAATCCTGCAAAAAAATAAATATGAATAATTGTAGACATATTTATTATTATCTATACTAAGTAATATTATAAAGAAGAAAGATTTCATTGTTTGTTTGTTTGTTTGTATAGAATAGGCTCCGAAACTACTGGACCGATTTGAAAAATTCTTTTACCATTAGAAGCCGACATTATCCGTGATGAACATAGGATACTTTTTACCGCGGGAAAATGCTTCATTCCTACGGGAAATCTAAAATAAAAGTAAATACTAGCGGCTTGGCCTGGGAGATAGCCATCTATCCAAAATATACGGTAGATGGCGTTTTATACTTTTCTACGCGGACGAAGTCGCGAGCACTAGCTAGTTAAATGATAATACTAAATCGGTGTTTTCCTATGCCACTTAGTTGGACTTATTATAATTTATGACCTATTATTTAAAGACATACCAGCGCTAAACTCGTTAACTCTAACAAGTTTAACGGCTTCGTGCGTCAGCGCATTCTCGTCGCGAGTGCCAACGAATCTATTGAAATTGACGCACTGCAACAATTCTGCCGCTTTCGACAGCATTCTTCCAATGTCCTGGAAATCACAAATGAAACAGATAAGATACTCCTTCTTTCTTCCTTCCTCCTTCCTCCTTACCACTGTTATCCGTGCTTTGAATATAACGCACAAGAGTGGTAAGATTCGTACCTTCATATCACCAAAGTGAGTGAAGAGTTCGTCCATGTCCATATCGGCGTCGGTATCGTCATTCGCTGGCAGGAGAGAGCCAGTCAGCGAGCGAAGGGCAGGCGAAGTCAGGGCGCGTCGCAATGCGGCCGCCCCTTCGCGGTGTCGCGAGACCGTCTCCGCGGACCGCAGTGCCCCACCGAACGACCCGACCAGCCCACTCAGGCGAGACATCTCCGCAAACGTCTTGTTCGCCTGGTACATCGTTATAAGTAGCATTAGCAATATCTTATCACTGCATATACATATATACAATAATAGTGTGCAAAAAATGTTCGTCAAGTTAAAAGTATAAGATAGTAAGCTGGTGCTCGCGACTTCGTCCGCGTAGAAAAGTATAAAACGCCATCTACCGTATTTTGGATAGATGGCGCTATCTCCCGGGCCAAGCCGCTGTATTTACTTTTATTTTAGATTTCCCGTAGGAATGAAGCATTTTGCCGCGGTAAAAAGTATCCTATGTTCATCACGGATGATGTCGGCTTCTAATGGTGAAAGAATTTTTCAAATCGTTCTAGTAGTTTCGGAGAATATTCTATACAAACAAACAAACAATCAAATCTTTCCTCTTTATAATATTAGTATAAATTAGTATAGATAAGAATAAATTTTATTTGCAACAAAATGCAGAGATAAATAATAATAATAAATAAATATTCAACACATTCAACACACCATCTAGTTCTACACTAAGCAACTAATGCTTGTATTATGGATACCAGAAAGTCGATATATGACTCAGGCAGGTACTAAGGTATATAAACATTTGCTCCTAGCGGGATTCGCACCCGCGACCGTTTGGTCAACTACTAACCACTAGACCCAACGTGTCGTCTACAGAGATACTAGGATAACCTATATAAAGAGACACACATAAACGCCCCCTGCCACAAACCGATTCCAACCCAGCATAATACATAACTCAGCAAAACCTGAGCTGGTCATTCCTCTATACATTAACTTGTGTGACAGCATATTATTATGCTTACTTTTTGTATGATTTTCCGTACTGTGGGGGTGTCCGGTGTGTACAATATTTTGCCCATGATCAGTGGTTTCACAAAACTCCATATGATTTTACCGCCTCCCATTTTCAGGATATCCTTGTACATACTACGGCAGAATTCCGCTGAAACAGATTGAGAATTAAAATAATCTCCCGTGAGTCCATAATGTATATGAACTTCTCTTTAGACGTTTTCTAGGAAAGAATACTCTACACAGCCCCTAAATAGTCCGATTTCTTAGAAGCACTTTACTCGTACAAATATGATCTTTACAACCATAGATAAATGATTGGTCTCGCTGCGCTCGACTAGATACGGCCTTACCTAAAAGCATTGTTCCGTGAATGCGGCAACTTTCTATTGTTGTGTCTGTAAAACATCGTCACTATTTATCACTTTTTAAACAGTTTCACTACGCAAGTTGGCATTTTATTATGCCCAAAATTTAATAAAACATTCGGCAAAATACACATCGCAGACAGTTTGCAGTGTGACTAGCTCGGGTACGCCGAACTCGGCGCAGTATTTGTTGCCGCATTTGTCAAATACGGCGGCTGTATCTAGTCGAGCGCAGCGAGACCAAACATCTTTGTTTACAACTTACTCGGCAAGACTTCGAGTTGAGAAGGGTCCGGTTCGGTGGAAAAGTCTTCAGTTTCAGCGATTGCCTTATAGAAGCGATTGTCCTGTACCGGAAATGGTTTTCCGCACATCATATTGCCAGCGCCTGATAGGAATTTTGGCGCTGGAAACAAAATGAAAAAAAAAAAGCTTTTAAAATTGAAGTAAAAAAAATCTGCGCAGACGCACGTCTGCAATACTTTGATAGGCAATAGTTTTGAAATCATAAATAAGTTCAGACATAATTGTCTCTTGTTGTTTTTTTATGTTATCCCTATCCCTTTCCGTTGCTAATTCCTTATCCTTAATCCTACTACGGTCTGTCTGAAGCAACTGTTTAAGTCTTTATATCAAACTTTTTTCAGTTTTGATAAATCCTTACTAATGCGAAATAAATGCGAAAGATTGTATAGATGGATGTTTATTACTGACAAATTTCAATTTGGTCCAGTTCTGACAATGGCACATCCATGAGAAAACGGTTTGAAGTCGGTATTTTTCGGTTAAAAAGAGTTATTTGCCAATTGGAATGAAACTCACACGACAATAGTCCCCCGATCGAGTCGAACTTTTGCAAGCTCTGGAACAAAGGCTCGTCAGCTAAGCTCTCTGTCAGGTTCCCAACATTGGTCTGCACTAGAGGAAGTAGCGAAGTCATTTCGGAATATCTCTCAAGCACATTAGCGCCCTCTGCCTCGGTTAGGTTCGACGCCGCATATAATTGAGACAGTAGGGTTTCTGTTATCTGTAAAAAAGACGAAATGCCTGGTTACTATTATAAATAATATAAAAAAGTTTGATTTTTGATTCGCTAAGGGCCTCTTTCACAATCTGTCAAGTGGGCTAACATGACAAAAAGAATTAGTATCCTGAGTTTCTTTAGAGGTTTCTGTAGTTTTTAAAACGTGTCGACTTCAAAGTCGACATTAAATAACAAATAATACTTTGTCAAACTAAAAACCACACAATAACGCGCCAATAACTTCATCGACATGTATAACTATGGAAAAAACGTCGTAGACATTTTGACATGTGCTTAGTGAATACCAAAGTAGACAATTGTCGAGTCTATAACCGCATCGAGTCGATAACCACAGCAAAACCACACTTAGAGAATACGGGCCCAGGATCGTCATCTTGGCTTTTTTCCGAAACCCTGGTAGGTTTAGATTTATAATGACGATCATAAGAGTTTCTTGTAGAAACGATTACGGACCTTCTCCATGAGAAAGGTGAAGTTCAAATTGGTGACCAACACCGGTATAGCAGCTTTGGCCTGTTCATCGCTGAGGTTGCAGAACTGGTCGATGACTGCGGCGTATACGTCTTCCGCTGTCACCACCTCGTCAAGGTTCGAAGGCAAGAGCACTTGGGACATGTTTTCTGTGTCACACACGAAGCTACTGATGTGGTAGTGCTCTGGATTCGACGATATCACCTTGAAACATATCAATGTCCGCATTATAATGCTGGTATACCAGCACTCAATTATTATTTACTAGCTGGTCGTCCGCGTTCTCTATAGCCTATCTATAGGCTTCCTAGATAAATGGACTATCCAACATAAAAAGAAGAGATTAGTGCGTACAACCAAACGAACAAATTCTTCAGCTTTATATATTGGTATATCTATACTAATATAAAGAGGAAAGATTTGTTTGTTTGTTTGTATAGAATAGGCTCCGAAACTACTGGACCCATTTCAAAAATTCTTTTACCATTAGAAGCCGACATTATCCGTGATGAACATACGCTACTTTTTACCGCGGGGAAATGCTGCATTCCTACGGGAAATCTAAAATAAAAGTAAATACTAGCGGCTTGGCCCGGGAGATAGCGCCATCTATCCAAAATACAGTAGATGGCGTTTTATACTTTTCAACGCGGACGAAGTCGCGAGCACCAGCTAGTAGATTATACACTCACTAAGTTAAGCAATTATGGCAGCATGACTGCCCATGCCAATTATGGCAGCATGGGGGGAACAATGTCTCGGTTTGTGAGTATCTATCATACTTTTTATCCTGTTGGAATCACCTTGTGTTTATAGGCTATGACGTCTGTCTCCATTATACATTTCTCTGATTCCCACTTGTTTTTAGAATATTTCCCACACAGTTCGGTAGCATAAAAATAAAAAATGTTGTCAATTTAACCAATTTCGAATAGACCAAGAGGAGCAAACGTGGAGTAAGTTATATAGGCTTTACTTTCACTCCATAAATGGCACTTGTAGTCACTTGCACTAAAGGATAAATGGCTTAATCAATGTGGACACTATTTGTTTACACCACCACCAGCCACCAAGTGCTTCTGACTGGATGACAATATAATAATAATAATAATAATCATCATCATCATCATCAGTCTGCGTCCCTTCACTGTTGGATATAGGTAGGCCTCGCCCAAGGCTCGCCACCATACATGTGATCTTTTAGGTCTTTTAGGCCTTTTAGGTCGTCTATCGACCTGGTCACAGGCAGTCCCATGCTGGAAACAAATTTTTGGCCTCCATTCGAGAACTCGTCTACCCCACAGTGTATTTATCGTCATTTATTCTTTTTAACCTTAATTAAAATCTTATACTCAAAAGGAATTCACTCTTCACTAACCGGTCTCAAGTCTATGTAGCCAGCGTGTATCCTTGGCGCTGCTATAGACCAGAAGTTGGTGTTGTTTATGCCGAGACGACTAAGGTCAAGCTCTAACTCCTCGGGGTTCGAGAATAACGTTGACACAGCCACTGGAAATTAATATAGCCAATTGCATATTGCATTCATTTATATGGCTGTATTTGAAATTGTAAAATGCAATTTTAATCATCAGTGTATTGGCTAAAAATACTCACATTTCAAATCCTCCCTCTCGACCAAATCGTTCTTGTACTGGTGTAACACGGTCAGACCTTCTCCAACAACACTCAGGTCGAAGTTCAGAAGGGTCCCGTTTAGTATTGGACTTAGTTCGTTCACTACACCGTGTAGACTGAAAATTATTGCGTGAAAAAAGTTAAAATGGATATTTACAAGGATATAATAATATGTGAAAAGGTGGTTCCCTTAATAATCACGAAGCAAACCACAAAGTTCGTAACATCTACTTTATATAAATTTGCTAAGGTTGGTTTATAAATTACTAAGAAAGAGAAATAAACGGGGAATATATAAGTAAATTGCACCCCAGGTGAAGTCGGAAGGACTTTAGCTCCAAATATTCTTACCTGTACAAAACGCTGGTGACAGTTTTGTCAGTTAATAGTTGCATTGTAAAATCCAATATGGCTGACAATTTACTTTCCGCTACGCCATCTATGTCCATTTTACTAACAACGCCGAGCATCCTTGCCACGTGCTCTAGTAAATTCTCAACATGGACCAATATGTCGGACACAAAATTGAATTTCCAAAATTCCTCCGTTTGCAGTTTTGCTAGCTGAAAATCAAATTTATTATTTTTCATTATGTTATCCTGACTTTCAGTTCTCATTACTATATGAAATCTGAAACGTGTGGGCACACTGATTTCGACATTAACAGCCATGACAACCCTTTTACAAACTCTGAAAGAATGCTTGATTTGTTAACTGTTTGAGGGTATACTTAAAATCCAACAGTTAGGCTTTTTATGTTAAGGTCGGTAGATAATATAGGCTTTTTAATATAAGCAATGCCATAGGTTCTAAAAGTGCCCTGCCGACATCAGTAGGATGAAGGTTGAGGATATTAGAAGAGATAGAGAGATAGGCTCTGGCATTGCTTACTCACTGAAACACCGTGTTGTTTTACGGTTATTGTGGGCTACTCAAATGACTGCACAACGTAGTGTGCCCTGTGACTACATATATTCAGACCAGAACAGACATATAGACAGACAGAACAAAACAGAAATTTCATATCCACAGTTGACACTGCCGGGAATCAAACCCCGATCCATTTAATGATGGAGATCATTGTAATAGATTCTGATATTTTTAGATTATGATAGTTTCGCTCAGTCGTGTTACGCTGTGGAAACAGTTAGTAGAAAAGTCACCGAAAAATACTTACATGTTTGCTAATCAGTGTTTTGTTAACACTGAAATTGATTATCTTCAAAATGTCACTGCAGTTATATTCGTTGCAAACATCGCTACATTTATAATTAGACTTCACAATCTCAGGTACCTTTGCATCTCGTGTCACACGTACATTTACTTTGGAGTTTTCTATAAGGTGTATTACATTTTCATCTCCAACTACATGTTTTAATTTTTCATTTAATGAATTCCCTTCATTGAGATATTCATTTAAAGGTATTTCTACATTTAGATTATGGGCCACGTCAACAGCAAGTTGCTTCAAAAATTGTAAGTCAGTAATTCCTTGGACTCGTTGCAAATGTGGTAACTCTGCCCTAAGGAGTCTCATGGTTTTCGCTAAGACATTAGCGAACCTGTAAAATATTAATTCAATAAGAATTTTATTATATTAGTTATTCCACCAAAATATCATTATTTTTTACGAGGCCCATTGTGGAAGTGCATATCTTATATACTGACAACTTACAAAGTGGCATTCCCAAACGAATTTTTTGTGACGTTTCTGATCAAGCATTCTGTAATTTTCGTTGTAGAGGCAGTCACGTCGTCCAGTAAATGCAATTTGGTTATCTCCAAAAATTCGTTTAGTGATTTGTTTAGTTCGTATTTTGTGTAGTTACGTGATGATATCAACTGAAATTACACAAAATAAAACGTTATTTAATAAATAAACAAATTACTTATTATGTCCAGCAACACTTATCTATTTCATCTATTTAAAATCGTGCTGAAACTCATCTATTTTGTATATAATAATTACAGACCAGTAATTATACATGTCTTGGAAGCGGCTGACAATAAAGATTGTTGGGCGAACTTGTCGTAAAAATATATATTTTTTATATCTAAATTTAATTTAATTAGTTATGCCTACAATTGTCAAACGTCAGACAACATTACCACAATAAATATTGCTATTGAATAATTCTTAATAAAATTTTTATAATCATTGCAAATTACTAATGGCACCTTGTTACATTAACATCCATGTGACGTCATCCGCAACTAAAAACTCGCCGGCTAGTGTTGCTAACGGTACTGAGTGTGTCACGAGATTACGTCACCAAAATGGCGGCCAAGCACATTAGCAATTTCCGGGGCTTATATTTTTTAAAACAGTGCCAAATTATGCTAAGTTACAAAGCACTTTAAATAATATGTATAGTTATTTTATATAAAATAACATTACCTCTTTAAAAGCCATGTCCCAATGGAAGTCGTTCTTTAAAGTGAGATGTATTTCTTCTAAAGTGATGTCATTTATGTGACACAATAAGTTGTCGTACTCCTGTTTCTTGTACAGCTGCAAGTTGATCTGCTTCATCCAGCTCGTCAATCGAGAGCATAGTGTGCATTGACTGAAAAACATGAAAAGTGTCATAGTACACTTTGCTGGAACTGTTAACCCTTTAGCCGCTACCCGACAATTATTTTCGTGTCCATTCCGCCACAGCCGGATATACAATACAACAAGTTTCTCTACTCGTATGATGTTTATTTTTAAATCAGTGAGTTGCTTTCTCTTAATAAAATAAATAAAACTCGGGTAAAACTAAAAAAAAAGTAGAGGCAAGTAGAGGAACTCTACAAATTCCGAGGTGAACTTACCGTTAGTATGTCTGTCGACCTTTCAGTTAAGAAATAATTTTAGTTTTTACCTGTTATTTAAAAATAAAGTGGCTCCATCAACAATGTTGCTTAAAATTCCAAAGGAAATTTTCGTGAGAGTCTCCTTAGACAACAATCTAAGGGCGGCATCTTTAGTGTGAGCCAGTTTCTCTTCAGTGATCCATTTAGGTGTCGCTGGGGATTTTGGGCCGTCCTTTATTATGGCTAATTTCGCTTCCACCATAGATATAGTCGCTTCTATGTCCTTGTAGTGTACCTCCCTTGATATTTTCAATTCGTTATCAAAACCCTAAAAATCATACTCTAATAGAATAGGATGAAATAAGAAAACACGTTTCGGTAAATGAATAATGATTACAACTCTTAAAGCGTTGGTTGTGTCATTAGGCGAAGGTACATAAATAAAAAAAATGGTCATCATTCAAATTGGTCACCAGTGACCAACTGTATAGAAAATATTACCTCGCTTGTACATTGTAAGCCACATAGTAGCATTGGCAGTCATTAATTGCAGAATATTGTGTTTTGAACTTATAGCAAGTGTTTTGATATATTTCGGTCACTGAGTTAGGGATGTCAAAGCGAATTTCTCCATCCCCTCTTAATAGTTTTTCCTCATTTCTATCAAGGTCGCTTCTCTTAAGGGTTTGCTCTTGGCTAGCGTCCAGCTGTGCAGCGAAGGTGAGGCCTCATATGGAGTGAGTTCACCCAGAAGATGCCTATTCACTCGGACTTTGAAAGATTTGGGTTATATGAGCTCAGAAGCACAGACGCTGGTAAGGAGTTCCATACCTTGGTAGTGCGCATTATAAAGGATGTTCTAAAGCGCTTGGTTCGAAAAAGAGGGATCTTGACAAGATGAGGATGGTAACCAGCCGTACCAGAAGAAAGGAGAAGGTGGTATAATCGGCGCAAATCCAAATAATGCGCTATTAATCGATTTTGGGACTGTTTTTGAGGTAATGCGCCACGGAATGAACGAGACGCAAAGATAATATTTGTACGAGAGAAAGCAGGTGCGCCATATTGTTCGCAATTCTACATGCGCAAACGAAAGATACCCGCTCTAGGTATTAAGATTTGCGATTTTAATATGAGGTCATGCAGCTCCTGAGCACACTCTCCGAACTAAATCTTATATAAGACACAGATAGGCGACTTTGCGTATATGTGCCAGGTTTTAACTAACCTGAGAAGCGAACTGCAACGATGGAAACTCCTTGTAAAGTGCAGAGGAGTCTACGTCGCACATGTCTCGCCGAAGAGCTTCCATAGATCCGGTGGAGTCCGGAATGTACTCAGACAGCGTTATGTTCGGCAAACAGAGTGATTCAGTGTCGTTCACGTTTATATCGCGTAGTAGGCGTACTATCTGTCAAAGAAAGAGACAAATTGATAAAGATCTTTGGAAGAAGTTGCACAAACACTTTTGAGCACTCTATAAAAGCTAGTTCTAATAAGAGCCAGTTCTAAGCAAAGCACAGCTCGCGAAATTCAAGTATAGGAAATATAGCAAACTGACTGTTGCACGCGACTTCGTCCGCGTAACTTTATAAAATATAATGTAGCTTACGTTACTCGCTGATAATGTAGCCTTCTATGGGTGAAAGAATTTTCAAAATCGGTCCGGTAGTTTTTGAGTTTATTCATTATAAAAGTACAAATATTCTCTCTTCATAATATTAGTATAAATAAATATTGTAGTAGAAATTTTCTAAAATACTTTGAATAAGTACTTCAACTTTTAAAACTGTAGACACAAAGAAATACAAAAAGAAAAATAAGCGACTTTGAGTTTTAAATTTTTAAATATATCAATTTCGTATCAATTGAGGTGTGCATTTTTTTATAGTATATCATCTTAAACGTACTTACATGTATTTTATCCAAATTAAGCAGAAAATCGTCCGCGATATTGAAACTTTTCTCCAAAATATCAAAAAAGTTATTTAATTTAGGACCATTGTACAAAGTCCTCAATTCTTCCCACCAGTTCTGTCCCGAGAGAAATGTCAGCACTATATTGTAATGTTCCAAGTTGCTTTGCAAGTATTTCAAGTAAATTGGGATGCTTAAGTCGTATGAGTACTTTAGTGAATATTTTAAGGAATCCACTAACTGCTTCCTGTGAAATAAAAAAAATAATTAAATAAACCGTGATTTTTTAAGAACAAGAATTCACTTCTGCCACTTTATTGTTTTATTATATTCCTATCCTAGCACTACGAATATTTTCTTATCCATTTTCAATTCCTTATCCGTACTATCTACCTTAGTGTCAAATAAAAAATGCTATTTACCTTTTATTGAAAAAATCAGAAATATTCGTAACCACTTCCTCTTCCTTCCCCAAAACCGTAACTAGTTTTGATAAACTTCGCTTAGCAGCTTCATAGTCATCTTCAAATATCTTTTCAACAGTTCCGTATACCATTTTATAGTTTTTAGAACATATGATCTTCTTTAATCTGTCATTCTCATTTAAAATATTTGCAGTTTTATTGTCCCCGCACTTAACATCTAACGCTTCAATCAATGTAACATTATCATCTCTCCATAGAATATCAGTTATTAGATCAAAATGAAAAGCTATAGCTTCTGTAGGTCTTCTCTTGAAAAGTTTCTGTATTGTTGACAAATCGGCTTCCATCTTCTTTGTATTGTTAACATTGTCTTGTATTATTTCATTAAGTTTAATATTGTCGAACACTGTGGAAAATTTATTAACCATAGCAACTATTCTCGTTAAATAAATGGCCGCAGTGTACTGTTTATGATTTATTTCATTGAAGAGTCTGTAAGAAGTATCGTTGGCGTTCAATTTGTAAGAGAATACATTTTTAATATATTCCTCGAGTTTCTTTTTTACAACATTTGGTTTCATATCTGTTATAGCAGTATTATTTTTGCTCGAAACATTTTTGAGTAAATCAGTCAGTTCTATGACTTTGTTGTAAGCGCTTTCATAGTTGCTTGTCAAGTTATGTATTTCTAGAGTGTAAAAGAAATATTGCTGGAAAGTGAGACGAAATAATTATTAATATTACTGAAAAACATTGTCAAAATATCTCGGCTTTTCAATAAATTCAGTTTAATTTTTAAAAATTTTAAGCAATACCAGGCGATACTGTGTCTAATAAGAAAATAACTTACAGATTTGGAAATCAAGTCAAGCAGTGTGTTGTCGCCTCTCGGAAGTGACAGCCAATGGAGAAGCGAAGGGCAGATGAAGTGTTTAACTTTGTCAATTGTCTCGGCATTTATTGGGCTTCCAGGGGGCGGCACTAAAGCCGTGAGCACCGCTTCGCAGTCCCAGAACGGAGAGTTAGCCGCACGACGTATCTGTCACACGTAACAAAAGTTATCGTTTTAAATTGTTACTTTGACTAGGGCCCCTGAACCAGAGATATTACCCTTACCATAGTACCAGTGACAAAAAAACAGTCCCCTTTTATTTGCACATCTACTAAAACTAATTTGTTTTCATTGCCATCTTAAGGTAATACAAGTCAGTTTTCCTCCATACAAACGTAGACCCCCAAATTACTCCGCTGTTTTATGTTTAATTTACAAAAGTAAACATGATAGCGATTTATCTTGTCGTTAACTAGGTTCGAATGCATACAAACTTTTAAAAAAAGTATTAATTTAAAAGATATGATACTTGAAAAATCCATATTTTAACAGAAGTTTTAATGCAACTTTGAGGTTGAATAGGTCACTCTAGTTTATAAAAACTCCAAAATACTTTACATATAAACATTGATTAGTTATTCAAGAGTACAAATAACTTTACACGAAATAGATATATGCAGTAATTTTGTCAAAAAAAGCGTTGGCCCAAGAGTCTGTTTGTGATTTTATTTTTGGTATGAATGATTGTGCATCTCAGTCGAGTGCTCTTCCCGCGCTTTGTGCTGTGTGAGACAGGACGCATTTTAGACATGACACCGATGAGTTCGGGCCGCCGACTTGTTTCATCTTAATACTTATTTTTATTTCTTATTGGCGTATTCTGTTATTGTAAAGTGTTCTTATCGGTTGGTTGGTTCTCAGAGTGCGTCGAGACGTGTGTACGACAGAGTTGTCAAACTCGGACTAACACGTAAAGAAAGCAAACGTATCCATGCGGATACATTGCGATGGCGTCACATACATTGCTTGGGGGCGCATCCTTTCTCGTTTAATATATCACTGCCTTGAACGCACTGTATTTTACGATCTTATGTACAAATCTTTAAATAGAGCTCTTTTAGAGACAATAATCATCACCTTACAATACGAGTATAAGATTTTATTCGCCTTTCCTGGCCACGTTCCTTGCCTTAGGTATATATTAAATTCTCAATAAACTTTTTCA
Source organism: Synanthedon vespiformis (assembly GCA_918317495.1). Classification (NCBI taxonomy): domain Eukaryota; kingdom Metazoa; phylum Arthropoda; class Insecta; order Lepidoptera; family Sesiidae; genus Synanthedon; species Synanthedon vespiformis. The sequence goes on along the minus strand of OU906966.1, from coordinate 7,179,314 downwards.
ATTATTTGTTTGGTTAGATAAAACTTAAGATCATTGTAAATTTTGTAAATTATATGAAATTTATAGGTACAATTACAATAGGTATAGATTATAAATATTATAATTTACATTTTTGTAAAGCCTATTACAAATTTTGGCAAATTATATCACGATTAATCAGCAATAATGACACTATAAATAAAGAATTATTCAAAAAAATGCACTTCGACCCCACACTGGTGAATTTTTTCTGAACATTTTATTACCATATTATGATAACTTCAATTTGTAACATGTAGAGATAAAAAAAAGATATATACCTGAGTCATGAAACCGTAATCCCAGTACGAATTTAGCAAAGCACCAATAAATTCAGGCAATTTCTCATATAATATGTACAGTCCGGTTTTTTTAGTGAAGCCCAATATTTGTAGCAGATTTGAATCCGGTTCTGTGAAAAAAGAAATATTGATATATTTAGAGAATCCCTCGGGAACTTAACATTTTTTCAAGATAAAAAGTACCTGTCCTATTATATGTTAATCAAGCAGGTAAAAATAAACTATCTACTTATGTGCTAAATTTCATCCGAAATCCGTTCCTCTATTTTACAGTAATCACAAAATTTCACATTTATAATATAAAAAGCAGGATCTAGAAATTATGGAGTAATAATAAAAATTGAAATATCTTCGCAAACTTTGGTTAAATTAATTCAATTAGATTTTGATTAGTAACTTTTCAAGTAAAGCTTATTGGCGAGTTAATGTTGTGAGTAGGTATCTTTTGTCAATTTCATTATAACCCTTGAGTAATCCTACTCGAAGATGGTGTAACTCGTACGCTTTCTTACCGGTGTCTTTAAATGGCGGTTAGCCTACTTGACACTTTACTCAGAGATGGTGAAAGGGGCCCTAATTAAAGTAAAGATTATGTTACACAAACACTTTTAAATTGTAATTAATAGTATCTATTAATCTAATGATAACACGAGACTAAACCTCAGTGGTTTTTAGTATTATCATTTCACATGTTATTTTATATATTAGCCCTTAAAATTGTAAATAAAGAAATAAATAACAACAAAAAATTAACTAAAAAAAATCAGCTAAATATACGTTGTTATAGAATACGAATTAAAAATCATTAAAAATCGGACAAAAATAAATTTCATATTACATAGGTAGTTTTTTGATCTTACCGCTGATCTCTCCAAAATAAGTGAGCAAGTCGGAAGCGATGTTTTCGGATGTGATTGAAATAAATTTCAAAGAATTCAACCATCCAGCCCTGCTGATATTCCTACAATCTTCCTCTATATGTGTGCCATTACAGCTGAGGTATCTCTCCCACACCGTGTTCAGCGATATATTGTTTTGTATCGGAGTCAATATAGAGTTGAGTATGGCATCCACTTTTGAAAAACTATTTCTGTAAACAAAAGATCATAATAAACTCGCTGAACCCGGCTGCCATAACAACGGCTAACTTCCACTTTAAATGTGACAGCGGTTCTCGGTGGCGAGCGAGTTCTCGCTTTCGGCAGCTGGCGCCGTCCAAAAAGCTATTTTTCTCGCGATCGAGATAATGTGTAATAATTTCAAGTCAATCCGTCGTCGGCTAGATTTCGAGTTTTTGAGTAATACACAAACCAACACAACATTTTTGTTTATATAGATTACTAGCTGGTGCCCGCGACTTTGTACGCGATTATAAATTAAAAATATAAACGCAATTACAACGCTTGACAACTTGTTGCTATAACACATTGGACAGGCGTTAGTTACAGTTTTATATTTTAGATAATCCTTCGGGAACATTACTTTTTTCTAGGTTGAAAGGTATCCTATGTCCTTTCTGGTGTCCCAGACAACGTGTATGCAAAATTTCATGGTGATCGGTTCAGTAGATTTGGCGTGAAAGCGAGACAGACAGACAGAGTTACTTTCGCATTTATAACATTAGCAAGGATCATAATAAGCGAATCCATTATTCATAATCTTTTGTTTATTAATCCTACACCTTCTTTAGGTGATGTATAAAATTTAAAATTTCTAAGAGTTTCTATACCTAAGCAATGTTTATTGAACAATTTCGCAATTGGACTTTCAATTGGACAATTGTTCAATGGACAATTGGACTTTTAGGACAGTTCCTTCTTTACTAAGTCAATGATCTTCTTTACACGATTTTTCTACTTGTTTTTTTTTATAATTCAGAGACTTGCAAAATTAAGAATTGCTATTTAAAACATGGTAGGATAGTTCTCACTTTTCATATTTTAACTGGGTTTTTCATTATTAATACTAATAATAAATCTGTAGGGGTCGGTCGTGGAGTAATTTACTTTGTTTGTAGAAATATCGTGTATATTAGTGAAACTAAATTGGACATTTTTAGAATTTTTTTCTGTATGTATTTTCCTCCATAACTCATAAAACCAATTAACTAATTTTCATGAAACTTGGTAAATAAACATTTAGAAGTACGGGACACGTGATAGGCTACTTTTTATCTTTTTTTAACGCGGACGAAGTCGCGGGCAACAGCTAGTAATAATAATAAGACGCAGGATAATGCAAATTAATTCTTACCTCAATATGGAATCTCTGTTGCTAGTGTTCAAGGCATTCATGGCGTAATTCCAAGCGTACAGAAACGTTACATGTTCTTGTGATCCATTCGATTTATCATTGAATATGATCTGTAAACTATTCTTTAACTCCATCGTGTCAGTTATGAAATCGTCAAATGTTGACGAAAATTTTAGCATTGTGTGCGGTTTGTACGTGGTCGAGTTCCATTTTTGAGTTAGCTGCAACAAGTTGAATTTGTTTTTTTTTTCTAGTTGAGCAAAAGTTAATTAATTTTAGTAATATAGGTGAATTATTATATTAAGGTTTTGAAGGCGGCACTTTTGGGGGAATCGGCGCATGTGTACAATTGCGCACAAAATTGCTAAGGAAAATGAATTTTTTTTTTCTTACTTCGTAATTTTTCACCTCACTAACTTAACATTACAGGCAGTGTTGATATTCCTTCTATAAAATCATCGTGCGATGTCGAAGAAGAACGTTTTTTTAGGCATTTATTCACCATGACGTATTTACTAATACGATAAAACAATGTGTACGCAACAGTACCCAAGAGACTCGAGACGCACGAACGAAGTGCGGGAGGGGAAGAGCGACTGAGTCTACCAATAACGTGTCGGCACACCGACGCGTACCCGCCCCTCACTTTCCTCTGTCCCCTCAAAGACCTAAAAATAGAGTTCTGCGCACATTTGCCGAGAAGTCTTTGTTCGCTGCACGACCTATATAAAGTATGAATATTATGTTGCGGTTATGCTCGTTTAAAGTACTATGTTCGATATTACTACTTACTATGTATATGGAAGTACTTTTCCCGTTATCATTTTGAACAGATATACTTAAGTAAATAATATGTACTATTTTACTACTGTATGTACTTTGAGTTTTTTTTTAAACTCTTATAAATTGTTAGCGTTAGATACTAAATAACAAAAATAAACGTAAAATTGTAAAATAAGCTCGGTCCAGGGGCAAGGTACTTTAATTATTAATTTTCCTGTAAGTAGATATATTATTTACCAGATTTCACGCATAAAACTGTCATATATAGTTATAGTCTACATTACAGTGTAAAGTTTCATCAAAATTGGTTCAGTAGTTTTTGTGTGAAAGAACAAAAAACAACCATATTGTATCAAAAAATTTGCGCATTTGGACTCAATTGCGCAACCGACTTCCAAAAAGGAGGAAGTTATCAATTAGACTGTATTTATTTTTTATGCTTATTACCTCATAACTTTCTACTGGGTGAAACTATTTTGATTATTCATTTTTTATTTGAAAACTGGTGCTTCCCGTGTGGTCCCATATCAATTTGGTCCAGTTCTGACAAGGGCATCCATGAGAAAAGACCACGAGACGGTTTGAAGTCGGTCTTACTTTTGTTAAGGAGTTATTTTATACTCACTAGATTACTTGCGTTCTTGCTGTCCAAGTAACTAATCCATTCTTCTTGAAAACTACGGTTCATACACAGCAATGTCTCCAATCCCATTACAGCGATCTCTGAATTTTCACTCATTGTTAATATATCCGCTAAACTGGTGTTGGAGCATGGCCACGATGGGTCACCGTTCATTATTACTTTTATTTTATCTGTCTATAAAAAAATAAGGCATTATAAAATGAAATTAAAAATTCAAATTTATTCGCCACCTTCGCTTCGCCCGCGTCATTTTTTTTAAATAAAATACTATCGACCCGCTCCCGGCTTCGGCCGCGTCCGATCGCTACTAAACTTCACGGTATTACCCGCTGGACTAATCTGAAGATTGTCAGAAGGTTTCATCAAACACCTTTATATATAAGACTAGCTGTTGCACGCGACTTCGTCCGCGTAACTTTATAAAATGCAGCCTATTTTTTGAATGAAGAATTTTAATTTTAATTTTAATGAAAGAATTTTTCAAATCGGTCCAGTAGTTTCGGAGCCTATTCAATATAAACAAACAAACACGCAATCAAATCTTTCCTCTTTATAATATTAGTATAGATAGCCTGTGTTACTCGCTAATAATGTAGCTTGCAATAGTTTTCGAGGAAGGTTTTAGTATATAATTTACAAAGTTACGCGATTGAGGAAAATAATCATATATCATTATTTTCTGAGATTAAGGTCTCGAATAAGAAATAGTTCTTCGTCTAGAGAGTCTTTAAGGGCAGCAATGAAATAAATAATTACATACATCGGCCGTATCTTCGACGATTATCTTTGTGACATCCATCAAGAGATTTGGTAAATTTGGCACAACTTTAGTTAAAGCTTTCACGGTGGTTTCTGGTAAATCTGACGAATAGGTCTCATTTTTGGATAGAGCTAAAAAGGTAAATAAGAAATTAATATATTTAAAATTGGGAAGTCCACGTGTGATTTTTGTTTCTCGTATAAAAATTGGTATGTCATTAAGTAATAACGTAATATTGTTTTGTTGTACCAGATACTTACTTACCTATGTGTTAGAATCTCATAAATATACTCAATACTAGCCGTTGCACGCGACTTCGTCTACGTAACTTTATAAAATATAGCCTCTATGTTACTCGCTGATAATGTAGCTTCCCAACAGGGAAAGAATTTTTCAAATCGGTCCACTAGTTAAGGAGCCTATTCAATACAAACAAACAAACAATCAAATCTTTCCTCTTTATAATATTAAGTGTAGATAAATAGTCAAACAAAACGTAGACGTTCGTTAGAATCTTGTTGATGATGACCTAATATGATATCTTTATGATTTTCATGACAAAAGTCCCCAAAATTAAAAATATAGTAATGAAAATGAGTTGGGACAATATTACCTGTCAGCAATTTTATCAATTCGTCACAAATAGTCATGGGTACTATCATCAGATTGAAAGTGTATTTTGTTTTGAGCCAATCTTCATTTGTAATATTGGAAAATAATTGGTCCATCACGTCTAATGTTCGCAAAGCTAATTTCATACTGAAAAAAAAAGAAAAAATTCTCGCTTGTATTTTTATATAAGTAAGTATATTAAGCTGTTGCACGCGACTTCGTCCGAGTAACTTTATAAAATATCGAAATACCCATATAAAATTTCAACTCAATCGGTTCAGCCGTTTAGAAGTTATGTGAAAAAGAAATTAAGCACAGAAGGATAATTCTTACTACCCATTGTCTTTTACCCGTTTTCCCGTAGGAATGAAGCATTTTCCCGCGGTAAAAAGTAGCCTATGTTCATCACGGATAATGTCGGCTTCTAATGGTAAAAGAATTTTTCAAATCGGTCCAGTAGTTTCGGAGCCTATTCTATACAAACAAACAAACAATCAAATCTTTCCTCTTTATAATATTAGTATTGTTGGAGCCTCGTCGACTTTTGACTTCTTGGGTGATGATTCGAAATAAAAATTAGACTTTTGGTAAACGACTTGATATATTGTTCAAATTTACAATGCGAAACGAATGCGAATGAAAATGAATATGGCGAATACAAAATTATAGTAATTATGTGAGGTAGAAAAAAGGGGTACATATGGTCAAAAGATTCATGTGGGGTAGAATACACACGCGTTGCCTCAGTCCGCTAATAGATGTCGCTGTAGGTCTCGATCAGTATAGATAGCTTATGTTACTCGCTGATAATGTATTTGAAAGAATTTTCGAAATCGGTCCAGCTGTTTTTGAGTTAATTTATTACAAACATTTTTGCACTTTTACAGTTTGTTTTGCACTTTTGAGTGTGTTAATCGACTTTTGCGGCCGACTGAACATTACATACCTCAAATGCAAACTCTTTTGAATATTGTTTCTATTGAACCAAAAACTTCTAGCGTTTTTAAACATATTTTCCAGTTTTGTCTGCCTGTCCACGTCCATGCCGTAACTCGAAAATTCATAGAAATAGGGATGGTCTCTTTCTATTGTTGCGTGAAGTGTTTTAATGCCATTTATCAGCTTCGTCCAATTCACTTGATCGGCACTACTTGTTTTATTCATTGCGTTTCGTATCTGAAAAAAAAAAAAAAAGTTGTGTAAATCATAAATTAAAAAAAAATGTTATGTAAATTACAAGCCGAATCTCATCCAAATCCGTTCAGATGCTTTTGCGTTATTGAGTAACAAACATGCAAACTTTCACATTTTTTATATTATTATATTAGGACTAGCCGTGTTTCGTGGTTCCACCCGCTGCTTAATTTAAAAGGCACCTAACATCAAGTGGACCGTCAACCTGTCTTAACATTAAAAAAATATTAGACAAATGTATGTAGCAGTAAAATTATAATAGACTAGCTGGTGCTCGCGACTTCGTCCGCGTAGAAAAGTATAAAACGTCATCTACCGTATTTTGGATAGATGGCGCTATCTCCCGGGCCAAGCCGCTAGTATTTACTTTTATTTTAGATTTCCCGTAAGAATGAAGCCTTTTCCCTCGGTAAAAAGTATCCTATGTTCATCACGGATAATGTCGGCTTCTAATGGTGAAAGAATTTTTCAAATCGGTCCAGTAGTTTCGGAGCCTATTCTATACAAACAAACAAACAAACAAACAAACAATCAAATCTTTCCTCTTTATAATATTAGTACAGATACAAGTAATACGAGAAACAGATTTATTAAAATTATGATGAAAATCGGATAAGTAGTAAGAAAAATAAATAAAACAATCCAATAATAAAAAATAAGAAAATTGGCAAATAAAGACCCTGATTAAGTTTTTTTAATCCACCCTATTAATTGGTCGATATTAATTTTATTAAAGTTAAAAGGCTCGATCGGGGAGAGGCATTGGGCTGTCAACGGGAATGCGGATGGCTCTTTGAATAAAGCCTTGAAACATAGTTAAACAGAGATAGTTAATTCAGTCAGAGTTTAATTGCATTGTTGCTCTTGTGATTTACATATACATAGTGCCTCTGAAAGTAAATAATCGCAAGTAATCAATCATAAAGGAGATGCATGCCAACACTCACATTCTGAGTAGCTAGAATAAATGGCATATTTATCACTAAATAAATATACTTACGGCTTTTTGAATGATAGAGTTTCCGTTCAAAGCATTATCTATTGTTAAGGTTGCATTACACAAAGTGGTAAGCAAATCATCTATATCAACATTCGATGGGAACGATAAATATTTCGCTGCTTCTTCTTTTCCTTTACAAAACATCTCTTCGCCGTTTGTTGATAAAGACCTGTATGTCTGAAACGGTTTAATATGTGTTTTTAAAGAATTTTACAACCAGTATAGAAAAATCTTTAATTGGCAGGTAATTTCTGTATTATGATGGCGTCATCTTGGGATTTAAACATTTTTCCAGGATAAAAAGCATCATATATGTTAATCCAGGTAAAAAACTATCAGTGTGCCAAATTTCATCCAAATCTGTTCAGTAGTTTTTACGTGAAAGAGGAAAATATCCATGTATATCCTTTATACGTTAATCTGGATACCGCAAGGTATCCATTTTTTCAAAGCTACATGAATTATTTCCCCTGATTGCCATATTCGGCTTAATTTGACTGTACCTACTAAGAACAAGATTTGATTACATATGAATAAACTTTTATATTCACCTTATCCTCGTCGAGGGCTGTTCCCAAAAGAGTTTCCAATATATCCGGGTATAATTCTCTCAGCTTTGAAATCAATCTCACAGGAGTCAGAGAAAGCTGCTCATTGACAGCCGTTATAAACTTAGTCAGATCTACGAGTAAAGGTGTTATTTTGTAATCTAATATTATATTCTGCTTAACTACCTCTTTGGCAAGTGCTCCGTGAACTGTAATCCTGAAACATAATTTATTTTAGCTATAACACTTTTTTGTGTAACCCTTGTAGGAGTCATCAATAACATCAGTCATCGTAAAAATACTTACAAGATTTGATTGTCCAAATGTCTTTTTTCGCGTATTACTTTCAAAAATTCCGAATCGTTTTTAACTTTTAAGAGTGTGTTCCAGTCAAAAGGTTTGTTTTTCTTTGGTTTAGCGCTGTTCAATGTGCGGAAAAAATACTTAATGACTTTAAAGTCCTTGTCCAAAGTGTAAAGTTGACTAGATGTATCCCTACCAAGAGTTTCTTGGATCAAAAGGGAGGCCATTTCATTTATCTGTAAAGAAAAATAACACAGTTTGAATTATCAATGCTTATTAATTTATGTTGTCATGTTTGATGAATAAATAGCCAGTCTAATATTCATATATTAAACTGAATAAACTTTATTCTTAACTTAACTCACATTATTCTTAACTTCATAAATCCCAAAAGAGCGTATCAAGTCCGTAATATAATTTTTCCAAGCCTCGGTGCACAATTGAGACTTCAAACTTTCAGCTTCGCTTTTAGAAACCACAAAGAAACCTTGGATCCTGTTAATATCACAAAACATCTGGCCCGGAAAATTTAGTTTAGATGTTAAAATCTGAAAATAATAATAATACAAGGGTATCGTACAAGTAGTTACAAAATACTATTGGGTAACCAAATTAGTTTACAATAATTAATCTTAAAATTGTGAAATTATTGTCGAAATAATCAAAATCAGTAGCTTAAGATAACTTAAGCTACTGATAAAACAATGGTTTTATATAAATAAAACAATGGTTTTCTTTAAAGCTTTTGATTTGTTGAAGTACGAAATAATTACAGAAAAATATAGTTAATTACCTATATGTACTATTTTTTTATTAAAAAATTACCTGTGTCCTTTCTGCGTCAGATAGTGCTTCAAATCCTTTGGCTATAACGCCTGGTGGTAACCTCATTAACACTTCCACGCCCTCGGGGTTCCTCAGGGATGCATTATAGGCCATCTCCTCAATATTCATGTTTATTTGAATTACTTTTTGAGCTCCTTCAATCAATTTTGTCAATAATGTGGAGTATAGTAAAACATCGTGTTGATGATTCTTTGGTAGCATTTTGTAAATTAAATTTGTAATTTTTGAAAACCTGAAATAAAAATATTCTTTTTTAATGAAAACTTAGTAACTGCCAACATATCAGTTTTGAGAATTTGCGATCATAATTCCATAGATTTTTCTAACAATTTTTATAATGCACAATTTGAGAAAACATATAAAAAAAAACAGCCTAATAATGAAAGGACACACTGCTTCGCTCCTGTGTGCTAAAATGTCCAGATATTGAAAAATAAGAGCCAGTGTGCTGTTTATTTCGGTAAGAAAGTGAGAGTAGACTCACTTTGATGTTTGTTATCAATAGACTTATTTATGCGCTCAAGTTCATACTCTTTTTTAATAACTTTTTTTTTGTTTTGAAAACTAAAAATTTCAAAGAACAAGAACGCATAAGGATTTAATCCTTAAAAAGAGTGTTTTTTCATACTTACACATCATAAACATCAACATCACTGTCACTTGTCATTATTTCTTCAATGGCCTTATTTCGGTTTTCGAAAACTGTTCCTAAATCGCTAACTTTTTCCAGTACAACATCCTTATTAAGCCCATCAGATTTCTTAAAGAATTTATTCAAATATTGGACACCAACAACTATTGAATCAGTAAAATCTCTTAGAGATTTGTACATTTCTGTGTCACCGAAGGTAGGCTCGATGAGATCCATCACTTTTGATATACTAAAATAAATAAACATTTTTGTGAGTTAAATATTAATCCCCATTGAAAGTTTCTAGCTGACAATACAATAGCTTTTGAAAGAAAATCTTACATTGATATATTGTAGTAGGTAAAGTCCACCTCTCCACCTTGGAATATGGTCATTAATTCGGGCGGCACGAAGCTTTGCAGTCTTGTGATTCGCAACACAGCTTTCAACAGATCGCCCAGGTGTTCCAGGCGTCCGTCTCCAGTCAATTTGTTGTACATGTTGCCAAACTATGGAATAAATCGCGTGTTATTTAATATCAGGAAAAGCTGTATTTTTTAAATAGCATTTTTACATCTGAAGTTCGGCTTTATGAGTACGATAACACTAACAACGCTTTATGTAAGTACGTTGGCGAGCTTGATAGAATAAGGTATAGAGGCTAAAGGGAAATGGATTCGATAAAACTATAGCTTAGACTATTTAGTGTTAGTTAGGCGACCCTACTCGTCTAGAACTATTGCGTCATAGACGTATATTTTAACGTAACATAACTATGCTATCAAATTATACTTATCCCATTATAATACGCACAATTGCGCGCCAAAATCATAAAATACAAAAACCATCTTTATTTTCTTACCATCTTAATGTATTTAGTAAAATTAATGTCCATAATAAGATCCATAAAGATTCTCTGCAAGTCTCCATTTGTCAATGAGCAAAATCTATCCGCCAATATGTTAACGTGATCCGGGTTCTGCATAATTAATACTTCGGATAAGGATCTCGGATTGCATCTGTCTAGTTGACCCTTTATTATCTGAAAAAGCAATAATTTTTTTTGGAAAAAATTCAATAAATGTCTTTGTATTATACAAAAATAGTTCGGTTTCATTTGGGTACTCCCTCGTTAAAATTTACCACAGGTTAATAATATCTTAACATAGACGGTGAAACCTTTTTTACTGAAATAAACCAATAAAAGGCGTTGATTGCGTTTGAACTTAATAAGACAATTTAGGGATATAAATTTGACAATTTTAAAACCACTGTTATCTAAAATTAAGATCAACTTTTGTAAATTAAGTAAAATTTAACACTTACACCTTGAAAACTTATTTCCGCATTCAATAAACTCTGGGTTATATCTTTGGTTATGTTTAACTTAGTTGAAAGATATCGGCTCACTCTTACAGGATTCACGAACAAATCCTTCACTTTTAAACCGTTTTCTGTAAAATTTAAAGATTACTTTTTATAATTATAATTTGTCTTAAACAAGCTTAAAGTTGTAACAACTTTAGTTTCCTAAATAAGTAAAGTCAGGGTATGAAATTTCAAGTTCAATACCTTAACACGTTTTGAAACTAAAGCACTAAGCAAACAACTGAAAGACGTTCTAAATGAATACGTTTAGAATTCTATAATGAATGAATAAATAATTCTAATTTTGGTAATACGAACCTTTTCTTATCCCGACTGTACCTACTGCCGCTATTGTGACGTAAAAACTTTTGATGGTTATATTTAAAAAAAAAATCCTTAATTACTCGATCACCGGACTCGCCGTACACAGACCGTTTAGTGATCCGGCTCGAAGGACCAAAATATGTAAGGGGTGTTGTAAGTCCCTAACATTAGTTTTGACAAAGAATACTCAAACAAAAACCCACTCACTGCTAATATATATGAAAGAAGGTTCGTCAGCTATATCTGACAAGGTTGCAAGGAGTTTGAGGGCGTCTGGAACTGTCTCGGCGACGTTCAACACAGTCTCGTTATATAGTAGTGGCACGTATTGGCGTTGTAACTGAGTCAATCTGTAATAAAAATAGTCATTTCTTTCTTTTATCAGTGAGTAACATTAGGCTATATAACATCCGTACTACTATCCGTACTAATATTATAAATGCGAAAGTTTGTATGGATGTTTGTTAATCTTTCACGCAAAAACTACTGAACTAATCACCATGAAATTTTGCATACACGTTGTCTGGGACACCAGAAAGGACATAGAGTACCTTTCATCGTTCAACGCGGACGAAGTTGCAGACACCAGCTAGTAGGCTATATTTTATAAAGATATGCAGGCGAAGTCACGTGCAACAGCTAGTCAACCAATATAGATGTTATACACATTTCGTGTGACGTTTTCTTCATAATGTTTTTCGAAATACTATTAATTTTTTCAGACGAGTAAGTTCCTCATCACTGCTTTTTATGTTCTATACATAAAAAGCATTGTATACATTATATTTCTAGACTTCTACATCAAAACGAAGAATAAGGAAAAAACACATACTTGGAATTCTCGTACGTAGGTATTTGTTCGTATTTCTCTAAAGGTGAACATTCATTGTTCAGGTTGCATATAAATGATTGTAGGAACGTTATTAAACCTGCGCTGGGCAGAGCACGAGCCACGTACTGACCTGTCAACACACACATAATTAATAAAACACATAATAATATGACATGTCATGGTTTTATGACATGGTAAGTCATAAGACATGACATACCAGTGCACCTAATAACAGTCGCCAAAACATTAGAACCACTCTGATGTCTTATGCTTATTTTGTCTTTAACTTTTACCAGTCAGACACATGCATAGAGGGCATTTGTTTGCCCCTGGCTTTGCTTCAAGAATTAATAGCTATTTAACAAATTCCCTATAGGCCATTGACATAATTACTCATTAAAAAAAATCAAAAATAGGTACATTGAATCTCAGTTACTTCAAGGATAATAAGTACGTATACGTAGATAATGAAAGAAATTAGTACTTGGTGCGTCAGTTAAAACAGAGGTATTTATTACGAGTATGTAGAAAAATATAAATAGAAGTGTTCATAAACAATAATTATACTTACATGTAGGAAAATCTTCATTGTTTATGTTAATTCTTACAACATAAAGACTGAGAACAACAGCGATTGCCCACAGCACTCCAACTAGAGTCACCTGGAAACGTTGTCGTGATATTTATTACTCATGAAATCCATTATGATTGTACATTTCACTGCCGCAAGGCCACACAGATCTTTTCACTACACAGACACACACACACACATCTGTTTTTATTAATTTCTGTTTTGTTGTTTTTGTACTATGTTTGTGTCTGTGTTGCGTGAATAAAATTATTTCTATCTTTCTTTCTATTTAATAAAGCAACTGAAAAATATTCATGTTACATTTTAAACATTTTTTCAAACATCCTAATTGCCATTATTTTTAGAAAAAAATTGAGAATCTTTATATTACTATCAAATTACTATATAAAAACTAGCTGGTGCCCGCTACTTTGTCCGCGTTCAAAATGTTTTATAGATATAGCCTAAAGCCTACCTCGATATAGTTTTATTTTGAACCTGAACCAAGCCGGGGGCGGGTCGCTAGTATAATATTATATTTTATTAAAGGTGGAAAGAAAATCCGTCATTTGACGGCATATTATTTCCTGTCGTTATTTCAGAAAGACTAAATCTAAACAATAACATATATAACTCACCAATTTCCTTTTTCTAATGAGATAATCTTTCCATAGTAGCAGACGTAACTGGCGGGCCGGCCGCGCTCGAGCCGCCATTTTGAGCGGCACGCTCCAACAACTGACAGATTGAGAACATCACTGGAAACACACAATATTTTATTTTATATCGCCTCTAATCGGTCCCCTTGATGGTAGGTGGGGTGCTATACATATAGTCCGGCCGGCACATTTCACTCGTCAATGTCTACATAACTTTTTTTTTGACATTGGAAATGTCTTTTCGTTCGCTTCAGTTTAGGCCCCGATTTCACGAAAAAGTGCGATCCCCTTATATCTCGGAGAGTTGTGAAAATATGATATTCAAAAAGACGGTTCAAAAGACGCGTATTCATGAGAGCTGTATGGTGCAAAAAGAATTTTTCAAAAAAGTCAAAAACGAAAATGTTATGGCCGTAATAGTGAAAAAAATTTGAATTATTTCCGATTTTTAGATTTTAGCGCTCGATATTTTGGAAACGAAGAATGATATCAAAAATTTGAGAAAAACTCCTCTAGACAATTTAGTCAGCTACAATTTGAGCCTAAAATAAAGGGTTTGCCCTGTAGCTTAACCTTTTTGAAAGAAGTCAACAAGTAAGAACAACATATTTTTTCGAATTCCGTACATTCATTTCCAATGTGTTCGATAGTCGTGTGAGGCACGAAATCTGTGATTTTTTTTGGAGGGGAAATGACTTTTACGCACTATCCCTCGTCGACAGGGACAGTCGACGAGGGGGAGTGTGGGACTCGCCTGGCGAAGTCTTGTCCCCAGGAATACCCACTAAAACCCGCCCGCATTCCACCATCAGCGGTGATGTGTAGGTCCGAGAGCAGCAGGCCTACGGACCCAGCTCAGGGTGAACATTATTTTTTGTCTCGCTTCATTTGTTTGTAGCGGTACATATATATATCAATACGCCAGATGTCCCTTTTTGACGCCCTGACGCAGGTGGTTTACGCAACGTGCGCCGCGGCACGTCGTCGGCCGACTCTTTGGCGCCTGATTGGATCGGCCTGAGGGTCAACCTCGCGGGACCGCTCCCTAGTCTCTTTGCCGAATGTCTACATACCTACAGGGCGTCCCAAAGTACTAATCCTGTATCCCTCACCTGAATTTTTTAAATAACTTGTTTTGCCGAGACGTCCACCTTTTTCCTCAGCGAAAATTCTCGATAGAGGTAGATAGAGGTAAAGTCGGGGTACGAAAACCTTCGTCAGTTTTCAAATTCATTCCTTTATCAAAGTCGTAGACTCTTAGTACCTTTTAAAACTAAAACACTAAACAGAGTACTGAAAGACGTTTGAATTGAGGTTTTGGCATGACTGACAATTGCCCTGGTTCAAGCAAATATCGACTTTAAGGTGACGAACCTTTTCTTACAACGACTGTACTTAGCTGATTTTTTGTCTGCAGCTTAGTAAACATTTGTATATTAAAATGGCCTAGTCTTGCAAATTGAGTGGTGGTATGATTTACAATTTGTGAACAATTTAGATGATTTTGTGAAGAATGGAAACTGAGAGTACGTCTCCAACGCGGATAGACTGGCGATCATGCAACTGTGTTTTATAAAAGTACTCGTATTAAATAACACAATAGAAGTGTTAGAAGCGGGCCTATTGTACATTCAAATGATAAGCAAATGTATCGAATTGGAACAATCACACGTTTTCCGGTAATTTTTAGTGTGCGAATACTGAATATAGTTCCTCCAAAAATAGTTCTATTTCCGGTCTGAGTGATTTTGCATGTCATGTGTTTATTAACAATAATTACCACTCGCTCTAATGATGAAAGGTTACAAGCCAGACCTCACAAATCTTCCTTTCAGGCACTCGACGACCAATGCTTTCCCCATAACCTTTCCAATAGGAGAATTGCCAAATATTAACTGTCAAGTTTATCAACTGTCACTTTACACGAAGTTGTATGAGACCATGAGTAAAAAAAAAAAGATTATGTTAGTAAATAATCCTTGCTACTCTGAGAACGTATCCTGATTTAGTCAGTAATAAAAGATTAGCCGGCTAAACTTAAGTTTATTTTCGGGGAGTGAGTGGTTAATATTAGTTTCATCTATCATTAGCCGGCTAAACTTAAGCGTAACCGCAGGCCCTTGGCTAAAAATTTAGAAGCAAATGAAAAAGGAAACCGTATAATAATGTTTACTATTTCGACACGAAAACTTTTATTAAAAAATAATCACTCTTATTACACATTTAGGTATGTACTTATGTAGTTCAAAATTACAAAATAAAACTTCTGCAGTGTTAATAAGTTAAAACAAGTTAGCCATTAAAATAAAATAATAAGGAACCATTTGTTCATTACTTACATACAGAAGTACTGTAGTTAAAATTACAAAATAGAACTTCTGCAGTATTAATTACTTAAAACAATATCTAGTCATTAAAATAGAATTATGTTACGGCTAATGTTTATATATGTTACGGTTAAAGATGGAAATTCACGACGCAAACTAACATGATGTCGAACTTTAGCCGCTTCTCGAAGATAAACTTAAGATTAGCCGGCTAAACTTAAGTTTATGTTCACACCTATCTTTAGCCGTAACATAGTATAAAATATAAAAAGAATACTTCTGGAGTATATATGCAAAAACCGGATGATTCTGAGTTTAGAAAAATATAAAGTGAATACTAATAATACATCTTCCTAATAATATTACATGGCTGATGTTACAAGGTTTCATGGGAACATAATATTGATTATGACCCGTTCGCAGTGGAAAATCTTCAGCGCATAGTCACGCAAATCCGCACGAGGAGGTGGCGACAGGAAATGACAAGGGACGTTCATTAACCGTTCATTAGTTAGATCGAAGACTGTGGCGAACTCATTGGCTGTTTCTTGTCTTATATTATGCATATAAACTCCTGCATTACTGCAGCTACAGTTAGTAGATGTACTAATAAGGTGAGTATAATGAAAAGAGTCTGTTTTGTTCGCGCTAATCTCTTGAACGAGCAGTTGGATATGATTTTTCAACAGACTTCCAAAAAAAGGAGGTTCTCAATTCGACTGTATTTAACTCAGACTTTATTTAACTGTTTATTAACTCAGAACTTTTGACTGGGTGAAACGATTTTGATGATTCTTTTTTAATTTGAAAGTCGGCGCTTTCCGTGTGGTCCCATTTCAATTTGGTCCACTTCTTACAATGGCATCCATCAGAAAACGGTTTGAAGTCGATTTTTTTTTGTTAAAAAGAGTTATATTGTATTTGATAGCCAAATCCTTATTGATCTATTTAACTAATCTATAAGTAACTCTACTGTTTTTGTTACAATAATCCCCTTGAAACTTTACATTCATATTCCAATGTTACAGTTACAGTAAGTAGATACTTCTTTTAAACGGTTGGTTGGATCGACCAGAAGATTTTATATCTAAGGTTTCGATAAAGGAAAAAAAATGAACAGTACTACCGTTCGTTTTTATCGAAGAACTAAATACATAATAAATATTATAAAAAATTCTTAGTATTACGTATTTGTCCTTGCATCAAGTGAATCAGGTAACATCTCGTCTCGGGAACATTAATTAAAGATAATTACCGGTTTTTTATACGAACAATTGTACAGGTCTAGTAAACAATGCTGTCGTTATGGTTTCATTATGCATTATTAAATAATTTATTATTACGAAATAAAAATAATAATATACATAAGGGAAGAAGCGTGAAGGCGTTGAAAAAAAATGAACTGTAATTTAGAAGTGGCGCTTCGTTCTTTATCTACATACTAATGATCTAACCCTGACTTTGCATGCTTTATTTTATGAAACATCCAATTTATTTATCGCTTTTTTCATTAGTGAAAATTTTATCAAAATCATTTGGCAAGTTTAAAAGAAGTAATCGAAGAAACAGAAAGAGCAATTTTATTTTATAACTAGCTAGTGCTCGCGACTTCGTCCGCCTATCCTGTGTCCTATACGTCTAAATGTTTATCTACCAAGTTTCATGAAAATAAATTAAGTCGTTTGAGAGTTATGGAGGAACACAGAAAAAATTCTAATAATTATCAATTTAGTTTCAGTATCATGTATAGAGGCTATAAACACGATATCTCTGAAAACAAAAAACTCACCAACCCTTACGGATTTATTATTAGAATTGATGATCCGATAATGACGCTATCAAGCGGCCAAGCCGCTATTTACTTTTATTTTAGATTTCCCGTAGGAATGAAGCATTTTCCCGCGGTAAAAAGTAGCCTATGTTCATCACGAATAATGTCGGCTTCTAATGGTAAAAGAATTTTTCAAATCGGTCCAGTAGTTTCGGAGCCTATTCTATACAAACAAACAAACAATCAAATCTTTCCTCTTTATAATTGTTAAATAAAATTTTCCATAACATAATGATTTCTTACAAGAAGTTGCATTTGGATCACCATCACGCGTTGAAGTTGTTTTTTACAAGTTGTCAGAATAAAATTCGCCATAAAAGTGTCATTTGGTCCCCGTTCGCCTTGGTTCACTTGCCCATAGAATTAGTCTTACAACCGGTTCCTATCATTAACCACTAAATTATACGACTCCGAGATTTATATGTGTACTAACATCCTGTCTTGGCTTATCTAAACGTGATGACAGACAAACGGACAAAGAGTAGGTTCATTATATACTTATCTACCTCTCCATAAAGTAGGTTCATTAAAGAAGAAAATAATTCCAGTCATTTAGTCATATTCAGATTTAAACTAATTACTGAATGAATCAAGCTGGCCTTAGGTCAGATACGTTAGCTTGATTTATTCAACTTTTATACAAAAGTCGTTGTCATACAATTTTTAATAACTAGCTGGTGCCCGCGAAAAAGAAAAAAATTGGTCTATCCTGTGTCCTGTATGACTAAATGTTTAGTTTAATGAAAATCAGTTAATTCGTTTAAGAGTTATGGAGGAATATACGTAGTACAATATAGGTGAATTATTATATTAAGGTTTGAAGGCGACACTAGTGGGGGAATCGGCGCATGTGTACAATTGCGCACAAAATTGCTAAGGAAAATGTAATTTTTTTTTCTTATTTCGTAATTTTTCACCTCACTAACTTAACATTACAGGCAGTGTTGATATTCCTTCCATAAAATCATCGTGCAATGTCGAAGGACAACGTTTTTTTTTTGGCATTTATTCACCATGACGTATTTACTAATACGATAAAACAATCTGTACGCAACAGTACCTAAGAGACTCGAGACGCGCGAACGAAGTGCGGGAGGGGAAGAGCGACGAGTCTACCAATAACGTGTCGGCACACCGATGCGTACCCGCCCCTCACTTTCCTCTGCCCCCTGAAAGACCTAAAAAAAGAGTTCTGCGCACATTTGCCGAGAAGTCTTTATTCGCTACACGACCTATACCTACACTTACAGATTTATTATTATTGATTGATTGATGGTTTGCTCTTGGCGTGGACGAGGCCGATGGTGGAGCGAGCTAAACCAGAAAATGTCAGAAAACGAAGTTCGTTATCGTTAAAATGTATCGGAAGTATCACGTGATTTAGCGAAGGCTTATATCAATCCCATACATTTTATTGTTTTCGATTGGTTACTTTGTCCAGGGCCCCTGAAGGTAATTCCAATACTTGACAGTGCGAAAACGTTGGGTTCGATAAAGAGGAAAGATGTGGATGATAATCTGCCTTATTATTAATAATTAATTAAATTAATTGATAAAAATTATATGAAATTAAATACTAAAATAAATTTAACTTTATTTGTACAAACACAAAACATAACATGTCTATTCATTGACATTCCTAGTCTGTGTGTCTATCTGATCTTTTTATAATGCACTAACTGGTGCTCGCGAATTCGTTCGCTTTAAAAAATATTCACCGCGACAGTGGCGCTCAATTTTTTTATATTTTAAGACACGATTCAACTAAAACCGGAAAAGTGGCAGTTCTAAACAACAGGAAAAATGAAAGAACCTACACATACATGAATAAAAATTAAAAAGAAAAATTTCATAAAATAATACCTATAACCAGATAAAATCTATGACGCAAATTGTGACGAACAAATTGATAAGTACCCAACAAAAAAAATTTATCTCATTAAATATTCAAGAGAAATCGACAGCATGATTCTGTTGTGACGTACACATCATACAGATTTTTTTTAAAAAATATTCCTTCATTTCGATAAAAGTCATCTACAGTCTACACTAATCTACACTAATATTATAAAGAAAAAATATTTGTTTGTTTGTATAGAATAGGCTCCGAAACTACTGGACCGATTTGAAAAATTCTTTCACCATTAGAAGCCGACATTATCCGTGATGAACATAGGCTACTTTTTACTTCGGGAAAATTCTCCATTTCTACGGGAAAACGGGTAATAGGACAACGGGTAGTAAGAATTTTATCCTTCCGTACTTATCTTTTTCACATAACTTCTAAACGGCTGAACCGATTGGGTTGAAATTTTATATGGCTATTTGGTTTCTTGGTTCGATGGTTTCTTGGATGATTTGAGTTCTGAATATATGTTTATCCCTTGTTTTATTTGTGTATTATTTTACATTAAGGTTTCCAGTTTGATAATATCTTTATTTAAACTTAACAATATGAAGATATGAGGAACTAATCTACTTACAAAGTTATCAGGTGATGATAAACTGTAATACACATAACTTTAAATACATATATTATATGTAGTTAGATCGTTATTCGAAATGAGATTCACATTGTTACAATGGCCTCGGTGTCATCGTTATGTTTGTCACATCTAAAAAAACCTTTTCAAATTGATGATTGGTGATAAAAGCAATTTGCGATAGATTTCATTTTTAAATAAGGAACTTTTTTCTTTGAAGTTTATTTTTTCTTGAAGGGTATTATTGCACAGTGAGAAACCTCCTGATGGTCCATGAGGCACTAATTTCGTCAATAATTTCCTCTCAGTCCATAATTTGTAAAATGCCTGAGAGAGTTGTATCATGATGCGTTGTGAACGTCAGCTGCGGCTCCGATGGTGGGTTGAGCAGTGGTAGCCCGTTACACTTTCAGAGCATCAGCTGACAAGCATTCCACAAAGATATAGCCAGCTGACTTTTTTATTTATTAACAGTAATACATAAACTATCATCTCATAAATTTTCTATTGGGAGGTAATCACTGAACACGTATATATATTCGTGTGACCTGCAGACGCATAATCCACCATTTTATATATAGCTGACAATTTTGTTTCTTCAAAATATTAGGCTAACTATAATTTGATGAATTTTTAATCGGAAATAAATGATTAATTTTTTTTTATTATGTGCGTGGGCGGCTACCACTCTACTGCTCAACCCACCATCGGAGCCGCAGCTGACGTTCACAACGCTTCATGATACAACTCTCTCAGTCATTTTACGAGTTATCGGCTGGGAGGAAATTGTTCATGAAAATCTGTCGCTGGCTCATGGACCAGATATTTTGAAAAATGCCTGGATATTCGCTATAAGACATCCCATATAGTTATCACCATGTGAATCAAGTCTGGGTTTTTATTATTAGGTATATTATGTTAGAGTTTATTTATGTTTGTGTGATGCATTTTAATAATTTGGCAATTTTATACTAGCGGTTGCAAGCGACTTCGCCCCTTAACTTTATAAAATACTAGCTGTTGCACGCGACTTCGTCCGCGTAACTTTATACAATATAATACATTCGTGTCTGTGAAACCATGGAAATACACATACAAAATTTCAACCCAATCGGTTCAGCCGTTTAGAAGTTATGTGAAAAAGATAAGCACGGAAGGATAATTCTTACTACCCGTTGTCCTATTACCCGTTTTCCCGTAGGAATGAAGCATTTTCCCGCGGTAAAAAGTAGCCTATGTTCATCACGGATAATGTCGGCTTCTAATGGTAAAAGAATTTTTCAAATCGGTCCAGTAGTTTCGGAGCCTATTCAATACAAACAAACAAACAATCAAATCTTTCCTCTTTATAATATTAGTATAGATAGCCTTACATTTTTTGCTGATTATAGGTTCTATTTTCTATAGGTATTTTTCTATAGGTGAAAGAATTTTCAATGTGTCCACTAAATAGTTTTTGTATTTATATATTACTAACATAAAAATCTTCTCTATAATATTAGTACAGATATAGACTAGCGACCAACTCCTGCTTTAACTCCATAAGAACTTTTCTCGGGCATAGCATAATAAAAAAAGAGATGGTTATTTAATTTAACATAACATACAACATAACATAACTTTTTATTATAAATTGTTAATAATATTTAGAAAACGTCATAAATATTGTCCAAAACCTTTTTCCTCATTCTTATTCCTACTCGTAGAACTTAATCAAAATTACCTAAATGTAAATTAAAATGTGTCTACAAACAAACATAATTATTGCAGTTTAGCCACAACAAGTATTTGGTCTGTTTTAACTACAAGTAATATTATTTTTAAACACGTTTTGCTGTTAAAAAGATAACAGAACGTCTTCGAATCACGTATTTATTTTTAAGAAGCGTGCTACATACGATTGTATCTACACTAAACAATAAACTTGAGAGTATGTTTCATTCGAGCACACAATTTGTGGAACAACAAGTCAGGTTTGTAAAGTTATTTTTGTATAAATGAACGTATCCTTAACTATCTGACCTTACGAGATTTTTTATTTCAGACAGCCTTGAGGGTCCAATTAATGGTGGGCGCCGGCTACTGTAGCCAAACAACGCCATAAGCACTATTACAAGTGCGCTGCCGACCATATTATTATAGGATTACTAGCTGGTGCCTGCGACTCCGTCCGCGTTAAAAAGTAGTATATCCTGTGTCCTGTACGTCTAAATGTTTATCTACCAAGTTTCATGAAAATCAATTAATTCATTTAAGAGTTATGGAGGCACATACATACAATACCTAGAACTACACTTACAGAATTATTATTAGTATTAATTGATTGATGAAGGGATAGGGAAATAGGCTATGGATTCCCTTATCTATTAAGGATCAAAGGATAGGAAAATGGGCTCAGCAAACTCTCTCAACGAAACACAACAGCACAAATGCTGTTATTTAACGGTGGTCTTCTGTAAGAGAATGTTTACTGCTGCAATATGGGATGTCCAAAAATACTATGAAACGCACAACTTCCAAAATCCAGACCGGAGCCAACTTTGAAAAGTTTTTCAAAGTTGACCCTGCCGGAAATCGAACCCGTGACCCCTGGAGACAGCGCGTTAAGATAAGCACCTTAATCACTCATTCAACTGGCCCGTCAAGGTTGGTAAAGTTTAGTAAGTTACTATCATATTAACCATATTACTTAGCCTTAATGTGCTTTCACGACTTAACTTGTGAAATTTAAATACAGAAAAGGAATCATCCAGAAAATAGTAAGTACTTGAAAAACTTTGAAAAGATTTGAGTTATATATGAGCTCGAAAATACAGAGGAAACGGTGATCACAAGGCCAAGAAGTTACTAAGTAATTCGTATCAGAAGAATCCTGTTATATAAACCAAGTTTAAAATGGTTTTTTTTAAACTTATTACATAGTATAATTGTTAAACTTCGATATCTCTATGAATTCAACAATGGATAATGGAACTCACATTAATTTTAATGCAAAAAAAATCTCGCAACGCAAGCTATTGTTTCAATTGCATCATAAGTGTTCATATTATGTGCCACTAAGTAAGTAATATATGCGAATTTATGTTGATTTTCTAAACATAATATTAACTAAATCATTTATATTTTGTCCCATATTGCTAAAATGAATTCATTATCATTTAGTTTTGATATTATTATTAGCATTTAAGCTTACATTAATTCTAGGTAGCAAATTTTTTTCATCCACCTTTAGGGGGGTCCAGTGGGAGCCTAAAACAAAAATCTCGACCATCCTTAGGTGAGCTTCGCCCATTATCGTGATATTAAGGGGTAACAAATATTCGCTTATAACTTCGTTATTATTGACCGTACGACAAAAATTATAAGGACTAATATTATTCTTTATGCAATTCTCTACAAAATATTTCTTACACATTTTTACGTACAACCAATATTTTTCGAGAAAAAAAGGGGTAAATATATTTTTCAAAATATTTCTTTTATTATTAACTTTTATATTTTATAATAGGTATGATAAAATTAAAATGTTATAATGAAACTTATAAAGCCTCAATTTTAAAAAGAATATAGAACACAAATACCTATAGATATTGCTTTGCTACCCTTCGGGCATTTATTAGTAGTTGCGTTACTTAAACCAACCCCTCATAGAAGAACCACTCTGAAATAACAGCATAATAAATGTCGCACCTTCGGCAAGACAAGGACATAACTGCACTTTTTGTAATTTTACAGGAAAGCCATTTATAGCTATTTTTTTACACACAATATCGTATTCATCTGTTTATATTGCTTTTAAGCAATTTTCTTCATCAAATAAGCCCCATAGACTTGTAAATATTTTTTAATTTATTAATGTTTTTAAGACATTTCTGCATATATTTTAAGTTTAACTCATTTTAAAAAAAGTTGTAAGTTATGCCCTTGTTTTACCGAAAGTGCGATGTGTGCAGGAGCACAGGACAGGAGTGTTTCTTTGAGTGAGTAAGGGATGCCAGAGCCCTATAATCCCAATCCTTGTTCCTACTAAGGTCGGCAGAGCATTGGAGCACCTGTTGCGTTGCCTAAGTCATAGGCTGCGGTAGCCTCAACCTGTCTGATAATGAATTAGAAATACCTGTATGTCATGGTCAGTAGTTACCGCTCAATTACTTAGTGTAAGTACATTCATAATATGATGCAGGAAGCAGCTACCTCATGGTAATCGCTCGTACCACTAGTTAAACGTATATTTCTACCCAGTATGTACAATCGCGAACTCAAGTGTAAAAGTCTCTTTTTTTTAACATAGAAAGTTAAAAGACGTCTATACTGTTGTTGGTTTTTTGAAAATCAAAATACTAAACATGTCCTGACATGTTAAGAATAGAATAAAAAAAATAGCAAATGGGTCGTGCTGTTTTCAATAATTGATTCATTCAAACAATTTTTATTTATATAGATAACTAAAACCAAAACCAAAACTAGATACCAAAACCTTCCTCCAGAACCACTCTATCCATTGATGCAAACAGCATAAAAATCGGTGCAGTAGTTTTTGAGTTTATCGCGAACAGGGTTCACACCACCCACTTCCCCCCTCTTTCCTCCTCCAATCTTCATTACAATTATACTAGAGTTATTGCGATTGTAGAGTTTATATTTATGTAGATAGTAAATCGGTGTGACTAAAGTAAGAAGTGTTTATAAATGAATACGCAGACACGTGCCTATTGCATGTTTTAAAGTAACACAAACTGGATTTGTAGTCAATTAATTTATGCATTATTGACACAAGTGTACCGCACTACAAAATTACACTCGCGTAATTTTTCCAACAAATGACGACAACTCGTAAGCAATCATACTAGCAACCGATCACGGTTTAATTTATAATGGTTTTGTATATTATATTACGAAGGTTTTTTTTATATGAGACCACTTCATGAGTCCACGGTAATCCAACGGGTTTTTCACATAGCTATTGGTCCAGAGGTACCACATAGGTACCAGAGTTCATACATTTCAACCTCTTTTATTTCAAAAACCTTTCACTTTCCAAGAAACTAACTAATTTAATCATTGTCGTTTTATTTCATCAATACTAATAATCATCAATCAATCATCTATACTAATATTATAAAGAGGGAAGATTTGTTTGTTTGTATAGAATAGGCTCCGAAACTACTGGACAGATTTGAAAAATTCTTTTACCATTAGAAGCAGACATTATCCCTGATGAACATAGGCTACTTTTTACCGCGGGAAAATGCTTCATTCCTACGGGAAATCTAAAATAAAAGTAAATACTAGCGGCTTGGCCCGCCATACACTTGATAGCGCCATCTATCCAGAATCAGGTGAAGCGACTAACATGACAATTGCTTGGTGATATTTTTAGCGATCCGCTCCACGGTAGATGCGTTTTATATTTTTCAACGCGGACGAAGTCGCGTGCAACAGCTAGTATATTCACATAATTCGTAGTATATTATTAATGCAAGCACTTTTTGCATTAGAATTACATTTGGCTGTAAAGTACGTCAGAGTTTTCGACAATCTTATTTGTAATAAATAAAGACGGTAATGTGAAGGACTTGATAAAAAATAAAACAAAAACAAAGCCGCTGTACAAATCTTGTCTCAAACCAGTTTCGATGCTCTTTAGAATCTACACAACACATTATAATATTTAAGTTTATAATAAGCAAAGCTCTAAACTCTAATGAACACAATCTCGACTTTGACCGTGCTTAAAAATAGATGAAAAACTGTTTGAGTTAAAAATAACCACATTGTTGTTAATGTGATTTATTTTAAAATTAGACGTGTCCTTATTTTATTTTTAAGTCTTATAGAAAGCCATACATCTTTTATACATCTTTTATATATAAAAACTAGTGGCCAATAGCACTACCATGACTTGCTATAGAAATCTTACGTTAGTTTACTTCTGTCGATAACGAACCTTTCACCCTTCAATGTGCTAGTGAATGATTTTACTACTAACGTTACGGTATTTCTCGAGAGCATCAGTCAAATTTGTAACTTATGGTACCGATTTTGTATAGAAATGTCAAGTTAAACGTTAGTCGGTAATGGTCGCTAGCGACTACATTCGATAGGTTATTTACCTATGCAACTCATGTTACTGGTTTTAGTTCTTTGGTGACCGCTAGAGACGCTGTACAATTTTTCATACAAATATTTTACGTTCTCGTTCATCTTTCGCTAGCGATTTCGGTAGTCATAAACTCATGGTAGTGCTACAGCTCCCGGCTTCGCCCGGGTTCAAAATGAAAACTTTTAAGTTGAGTCAAATTACACATAGTTACGATATTTTATATCATCAATCATGATCAATCATCATCAATCAATTTATATATAAAAGGTTTACTTATATCCATGTCCATACTAATATTATAAATGCGAAAGTAACTCTGTCTGACTGTCTGTCTGTCTCGCTTTCACGCAAAAACTACTGAACCGATCACCATGAAATTTTTCATACACGTTGTCTGGAACACCAGAAAGGACATAGGGTACATTCATTAAGAAAAAAAGGACTAAGTATTCCCGAGGGATCATATAAAAACATAAATAATTGGGCGCTACTGTCGCATGGCGGCGCCATCGTCGTCACAGCGATATAAGATGACATGAGATGACATTACACAAAATGTTCCGAGCTGTGAAACATTATTCATGTATTTTGTCTAAAATTGTCACTTGGTTGTCAAATATTTATAGGTGCGTTCAGAATTTTGTTGTAGTATGAGGTCCGATCTCTAAGACCGATTTTTAAGAAATTGTTTTCGGTAGGTAAGTGATAATTGCAAAATAACGTTTGCCCGGATCAAGCTAGCATATATTTTCTTTCTCAACGCGAACGAAGTCGCGGGCACCCACTAGTATGTATATAAATTGTACTCGAGCGAAGCCGGGAACGTTTAAATATATTTTCCTACTTGTCATCCGCTATATACTACGTCTGAATTATAATACCGATCGCATTAAAATTGAATACGAAATAACTTGGAAATCCCGATTTTTTAATTTCTAATAAAGCCTGTTTATTAGAAATATAAAAAGATTAGAATATAAAAAGTCTTTTATAGTTACTTTTAACACTAGCCATTAGGAATTTTTTAAAAAAAAAAAACATGCATGAAACACGTTTTAAACATCAAATTAAAATAATGATTATAAATTAAAATAATGTATAATTTGTTCACTCAATGTTCATTTCGTGTTTACGAGTTATGTTTTCGACCTTCCAAGTTCGGATTAGCCTAAGTATAAGTATTTAGAACGAATTTTATTTTCACTAACTAACTACTTTATCGTAAATCTGCAATATACATGTAAGGCATTCGTGCAACAATTATTTTACTCCCATAAACTTTCATACACAATGCGCGAGAGCAGTCGAGTGAGATGCACAATGATTCATACCAAAATAAATATCATAAACAGACCCTTAGGCGTATACTCTTTTTGACAAAACTACTGCACATATCTATTTCGTGTAAAGTTATTTGAACTCTTGAATAACTAATCAATGTTTGTATGCAAAGTATTTTTGAGTTTTTGTACACTAGTGTGACCTAATCACCCTCAAAGTTGCATTAAAGCTTGTATTAAAATATGGACTTTTTGAGGATCAAATCTCTTACAATAATAAAAAAAAAAGTTTGTATTAACGACAAGATAATGCTTACTTTTCTAAATTAAACGAAAAACGGCGAAGTAATAATCATTCTACGTTTGTATGGAGGAAAACTGACTTGGAGTAAACTCCAAAAATCACGATATTGATCTGTGTTCGGATTCGTGTGACGCAGTGGTCGATACGCGGCCTGTCTGTTGCGTTGCTGTGCTGTGTTGTAACGCAAGAATGGTGTCCGCGATCAACTTAAGCAACTTGTGTTGTTACGTCAAATTGATGTACGTATCCACAACACACATGCATATTATACGAGTTTAAAGTAGCCACTATAATACCTAAACACTAATTTATCACCAAACTGTAGATCCAAGTGAAAGGAGCCCTGATACTTAAATGAAAAACATTTTTGAAAAAATATTCTATGCACTTGAACTGTTACTGGTACTTAGTATAAGGAACAATAATTTAAATGGAAATTTCTGTGCAACCCTAACTTATCCTTACTAAAGGATACAGATTTCGAGGCATCATCTAAAATGAAAATAAAATCTAACGCCTGACAAAAGTGGTTCAACAATAAAGTTGTATTTTATGAGCACCCAATCATAAAATTCAAAATAAAAAAAATCTTAGGTAATAATAATAATTAAAATCATAAATAATTTCTTGTTCTCAAAAATTGGAAATTACAAAACACGCGTCTACAACAGTTTTAAGTTGATTAAGTAAAGTCTTAATACATTTCTCTCATTTAAAACTGTCTGTAAAAGAATCAAGAAATATGTCAATGTCAAAGTAATTAATAACAATCCAAATCTAGAATTTTCGTGCCGTATGATATTATGGATTATTAACCTGCACTGAGCAAACCAGTCGCGTGAGAACATCTCATGGACACAATAACTTAAACTTACTAGTTTGTATTTTATTATCACTTGACTGTGCTGATTAGCTTTTTTTATATGAAAAGAGAAGCGAGCTGATGGCGCTCTGGGTACTTGAAGGTAAATGGCTAAGTTATTAACATTAAGCAAGACAAATTGAAATTAGCAAAGCAAATTGGCAAAGCAAAGCTGTACAAGTTGATAATATGTTTAAATAAAATAAAGTTGATAAACAGTTTCCTCGTAGATGCCATTGTCAGAACTGGACCAAATTTAAATGGGACCACACGGGAAGCACCAGCTTGCAAATAAAAAAATTATCATTAAATCGATTAATCGACCCAGCCATAAGTTCTGAGGTAACAAACATAAAAAAATACAGTCGAATTGAAAACCTCCTCCACTTTTTCTGGAAGTCGTTTGAAAATGAGAAGGTCCCCAATTCGACTGTTTTTTTTTCCAACTGAATTCCAAAAAAGGAGGATTTTGATGATTCTTTCATTATTTGAAAAAATGTGCTTCATGTGCTTATTCTTTATGTGCTTCCCGTGTGGTCTCATTTAAATTTGGTCCAGTTCTGACAATGGCATCTACGAGAAAACTGTTTGAAGTCGGTTTTCTTTTTGTTAAAATTTTAAATATAATATACTTAGTCCCTTTTTAACGGTGGGAAATCTCATACCCGACGCTGCAGAGTTATGCCGGATTCCTACTGGCTAAAACCCAAAGACTTTCTAGCGCGGCTGTAGATAGTCGGAATCGCGGGACTTTACACGATATCGGTGTGGAGGTAGGCCGAAAGTGGAGGTACTTCGAAAGTGGAGGTACTCCGAAAGTGGAGGTACCCCCGAAGTGACCTGCTAATTCGGTTTCAATAAAGTCCCTGAAGATTACTCCCTCATGCTATACCTACGTCGTAGGTACCTTGTTGTTGGTAAAAGTACTGCGTAATAATAGTAAAAGTTACACGACATAGGTGTGGAGGTAGGCCGAAAGTGGAGGTAATTCGAAAGTGGAGGTAATTCGAAAGTGGAGGTACCTAAGTGGCCTGCCAACTGGGGTTCAATAAAGTCCCTGAAGATTATTCCCTCATGCTATACCTACGTCGTCGGTACTTTTACCGACTTTTACTTTAGTACTTTTACCAACAACAAGGTACCGTACTTTGTTGTTGGTAAAAGTAATGCGTAATCGTATATATATATCATACTGTAGATGTCGCAACTTGGATATGACTACACAATTTATTGTTTTGCTAATAAAGCGAATTAACACTTAACTAAGGAATTAAACGTTAAGTAAATAATTTTAAAGAAAACTAATATCGTAAGCTATAAAAAAACCCGCTGACAAGAATAAGTGATAATGAACGTTATGTAAAAACGGAAAAAGCAACTCGCCATCGAAAATACATTTCTGAGAATTGTCATTTATTAGAACCTAGAGTTTACATACTAGAATATGCTTTACAGTTTAGTCTACACAAATCTTGTAAAGGTTTACAGACATTGTTAATAATCATCTTGTGTAGAAATACGTGTTAGATAATAAATAAATAAAAAAGTGTGTGTGTGTCACTGTGTCACGAACAATAAATAAATATTTTAATAAATAAAAAATATTATAACGCTTTTGAATATATTTTCATCAGAAAAGTTATAATAATCGAAAAGAATTGAGACCTATAGAACGGACTTTACTAATTTTACTTATAATTTTTTTTATCATTTTATTTTAACCATAATTAGGTACGGTTTTATAAAACCGTAAGTTTTTTAATAAGTTCGATTATTATTTAGGTGACATCACTATTTTTGCATGGACAAAAACCTGCAACCCAGGAAATATCGAATTACTTAATCCTTCGAATTAAAAAACGAAGTACAGTCAGGGTAAGACTCTAAGGGGTACACTTTAGAGTCGATATTTGCTTGCAACAGGGCAACTGTCTACGACTTTGATAAAGAAATGAATTTGAAAACTGACGAAGGTTTTCGTACCCCGACTTTACGTGAACGTATCGTCGTTCACATTTAATAGGCATTATTAGAATATGAGATGACAGGATAGTAAGGTAGTATATTGTTTCTGGATCAACAAAACTCTGCCCTATAATAACACAAATACATAAAAGTATTGTCTAAGCACATAACATAATTAACATATAATTATAATAGAAACATATGTGTGTACATAAGAAACCCTATACTTGTCACGCGTGCGGATAAATACAGGCTGCGTAAACTAAGTGTGTACAAAAATAATTTGTGTGTAATGTCATTAATTTATATTTCATTTATTAAAATTAATATTTTCATTAACAACAAAACACGTTGTGGCCTCGCAAGTGTGCTGTTAATAATAATGGTCGACTTGTGTGCTGTGTATCTCTGTATATCTGTCTGTCTGTGGCGTCGTAGTTCCCAAATGAATGGACCGATGGAGTGTACACAGATACACAGACATACAGACACACACGTCAAACTTATAACACCCTGTTTATGCGTTGGGCATTGGGGATTAATACAAATACATCTTACTTAAGTAAATTATACGTTTGTAAAGTTACAAACGTATAATTTACATGATGCACCTTATTGTTCTACGCAATAACAACAGAAAGTCTCTTGTAATAAAGCCGCAAACTCCAATTCCATTACGCAGTTAATTTGATTTTAAAGTGATAAGTAGTAAGGCATTGTGGTAGGTAAGGTGAGATAAGTATTTCCCCTTTAACCTTTTCTTCTCTTAAATACATAAAAAACTGATAAAATCTCATTCAAGCAAATTGCAAGTGAGTAATGATACGTCTTTAAATTTGCTTCCATAGTGGGAGGCAATTCAGAAAAGTGATGACAAAATCCATTAGAAATAAAATAAACATAAACAGTTTGATGGTTTATCTGCATTCATAACAAAAATAATTAAATAGGCCTTTGTAAGTGTGTAAAATTAGTCTGCATTGTGGCACAACATGTACTTTATAAAATAAATAAAAATTATCCTCATATAGTTATGTATATAAAAATTTCGTGTCACGTTGTTGGACTCCTAAACTACTGAAACCGGGAACGTGTTATAGGTGAATTATTATATTAAGGTTTGAAAGCGGCGCATGTGTACAATTGCGCACAAAATTGCTAAGGAAAATGTAATTTTTTTTTTCTTATTTCGTAATTTTTCGCCTCACTAACTTAACATTACAGGCAGTGTTGATATTCCTTCCATAAAATCATCGTGCGATGTCGAAGGACAACGTTTTTTAGGCATTTATTCATCATGACGTATTTACTAATACGATAAAACAATCTGTACGCAACAGTACCCAAGGGACTCGAGACGCGCGAACGAAGTGCGGGAGGGGAAGAGCGATTGAGTCTACCAATAACGTGTCGGCACACCGATGCGTACCCGCCCCTCACTTTCCTCTGCCCCCTCAAAGACCTAAAAATAGGATTCTGCGCACATTTGCCAAGAATTATTCGCTGCACGACCTATAGCTAGTTAAATATACACTAACACTGACAAAACACGAAGTAAAATTCAAAATTTCTAAAAAATATTTAATTAATGTAATGTATGGTAATGGGACTTCCTCATTTCGAGGAAGTATTACATTGTCAATGTGACAATAATGACAGAGAGCGAAGAATAAAGCCAAAAATAACAGAAACCATTAATTTTATGTGGTGACTGTCAAATGTGATGGAGCCTAATTCGACCTTTGGACAGTCATTTATCATACAGTGGGAAACAGATATTTCATTTCCCACTGTACTAACATATACTAGTAACATACAATTTTATTATTTGTCGACCAAAGGGTCGAATGGTTGAGAGGTGCTTGCTTTCACATTTAAGTTTCCTAGACAACCCCTCTATCGTTTGGTGAAAACTGCATGAAAATCGGTGCAGTAGTTTTTGACTTTTTGAGACAGACGTGGCAGAGGACTTTGTTTCGTAATATGTATAAGGATTTTCTAAAAGAATATTCTATGTTCGGCCACAGCTGCCACAGTTAGTTGCCGTCAGTTTAATTTATACGGATACCAAGGTTAATATTAAACGAAAATGTATTCAATCCTCATCATTTGGTTAATTAAGGAAGCGACCGATTTGTACCAATGTTTACTTTACTTACGTTAAATAGATTGTTCTAACATTCTACTATTAACAGAGTTTTAGTAATAATACATTTAATATTATCTCTAAACCACTTCACTTATATAATATGAAAATTGAAGTCGCTGTTTGTGTCTGTCTGTCTATATATCTGCAAAGGGTTTTGATGCCGTTTTCATTATTATTTATAAAATTTTCACGGAAGGCTTACTTTATAATAAATCCTAATTAAGTTTTGAGTAAGAAGAGAGAAAATAGTCGCCGAAATTATCCCCTCTTAGTTTCTCCGCTAACTACTTCTAAATCACCAAACGGATTTTGATAAGGTTTTCACTAATGGGAAAAGGGATAAACCGAGAAAAGTTTGTGTATACAAATATTACATCCCGGGCGAAGCCGGGGGGAGTACGCTAGTAAATTACAAATCGAAGTCGCTGGCTACGTCCGTCTGTTTCTCCACTGACTACTTCTAAACCATCTAACGATTTTTGATACGGTTTTCACTAATGGTAATAGGGGTAAACGAGGAAGGTTTGTGTGTATAATTTGCATCCATGCGAAGCCAGGGGCGGGCCGCTTGTTGTAACATACTTAATTAAATTAGAGAAGGAGTTCAGGTATCTACTGTTGAAATACGAATCCAAGTCTCCTATTTCTGAATAACCATCTCGTCTGTAATGTAATCGTAATCTGTAATGGTTTCCGTTATATATCTATGATCTGTACCTACAATAATAAAATCGTAAACAA
Source organism: Synanthedon vespiformis (assembly GCA_918317495.1). Taxonomy (NCBI): domain Eukaryota; kingdom Metazoa; phylum Arthropoda; class Insecta; order Lepidoptera; family Sesiidae; genus Synanthedon; species Synanthedon vespiformis. Next base: position 7,145,622 of record OU906966.1, on the reverse strand, counting down.
CCCATGTCTATACATTAAATATTTTTTCAGAAACAATTTCTACACGTTGTACCTCCTTATCGCATCTTCGGTAAGACAAGGACATAACTTGCAAAAAATTGTAATATGAGTTAATATGCAGAAGTGTCTTAAAAACATTATTAAATTTAAAAAAAAATTCTTAGCCTAGGAGTATGGGGCTTATTTCATTAAAAAAAAAGAATTGTTTTCAAAGCAGAAGAATTATGATATTGAATTTGAATGCAAAAAAAACTGTAGATAAATGAATGGTTACAAAAAGTTCTGTTACGCCCAATGATTTCTATGCGTAGAGGGATGTTGGAATTATACCTTTAATTCCAATATCCAACATTTATAAAGGATCAGCGGTTAGGGCCATATAGAAAAGTACGCTCTGTCACTCCTTACTTATATATTGAAACACATAAGCACAAATGTTGTATATTAGAGCTCATGTTAGGACATATTTGAAGAACTAAAAATGTTTACGTATTACATATTTTTGTTGACATACGTTTTAGTAATATATTAAACTAAATATTTGTATACGTGTACTTATATGTTGTATAAATAAATATGGAAGTAAAAAAGTGAAAAATTACCTAGTTTTTTACATAAATTATATTCCAAAGACAAAAATATGTGTTTATTTACTAATAATAAATTACAACAAATTGATCAAACATTGAAATTATGGACTATGAAAAGACATACAAATATATAGCTTACAAAAAAAAACCTATTCTGAAAAAGAACAGGTAGGAACACATAAAACAAAAAGACAAATAATAATATGAAAAACTTACATTGTTGAACCACGATTAAGTTATTTCCTTGTCAACACTGTCATACAAAACAAGTACACTCGTAATACTTACTAAGCTATTTAATTATCGATTTGTGTTTAATAACAAAATAAAGTTGCAATCGATTACGAGCTTTGTAACGTGCCGCAAACAGAATTCACAATATCACAGACGTGCTACCCGCGCAACAGCTAAACACCTACTGAATAAAATAATATGAATAAAGCCGGTTCGTTTTGTGGTTGCGCGAGCGCAGCATTTTAAAATTCGAATTCTATAAGGCTGTGTCACACAAATGTGTGTCTTTTCTTTCGTTGAGGCTATTGCAACATATAATATAACAATTATAGTTTTGAAAACAAAAGCAGAGTATGATAGCATAATCTTTAGTAGGTATAAAAAAATCACATGTGAAATGTGTCTCCGGGGTGAACTTCTAAACTACACTGAACTGATTTTGATAAAATTTCGTAACTACGTGTAATTTGATCCAACTTAAAAGATGGGATAGTTTTTATTTTGAATCCGCGTGAAGCCGGAAGCTGGCCACTGTAGTATAATAAGATACAAATATATATTAAGTATATTAGCGATCCTCGCTCGGCTTCACAAAAACCTATGTTCCAAATAAATTATGGTATGATTGTACCTGTATAATTATAGTAGCGAACCTGGCAGACATTTTCTACATTTTTTTGAGATATTTTTTTAAGCCGATTGCAGCGCCACCTATCGGGTCAAATTCTGAATCGAGACCTAGAGCAATACAGTAATATACACACGTAGGTATATAACAATAAACAATGAAATAACAATAATAAATAAATAAATAAATATCTGGACAGCATCTAGTTCCACAGTAAGCAACCAATGCTTGTATTATGGATACCAGACAGTTGATGTACATACATTACTTTTTTTTGTAAATACATACATATTATAAATACAAAAAATTCACGACTCAGGCACAAAGGTAAAATATTAACACATAAACATTTGCTCCTAGCGGGATTCGAACCCGCGACCGTTTGGTTAACACCTAGGTTTACTAATTGCCACTAGACTAAACGTGTCGTCATTTAGAACAATATTTATCTTATGTCGTTTGGTGGTCGCTAAGTAGGGTATAAAATTAGGGGTAAAGATTTTTTTTTTTGAAAGCTATTTAAATTTAATATCTCTCGTTTATCGCGCTGCAGTGGAACACCGCCCTTATCCAATTATTGCCCCAGTATGTCGCTTGCCTTGCAATAAGGCGCAATGGATGTCAACCACATAAACAAATAATAAAATATGTGTTTACATAATCACTTGTCATATTATTTATATGCTAACATTGGTATTCGTAGAAGACACGTTAACTAGCACGAAATACACTATCAGCTTATCTATAGGTAATAAAATTATAAAGAGAAAAGATTTGTTTGTTTGTAAGAATTGAATAGACTCCAAAACTACTGGACTGATTCGAAAAACTCTTTCACCTATAGAAAGTTATCAGGGAGTAACTATATAATTATAGGCTATATGTTATAAAAAGTTACGCAGACGAAATCGCGTGCAAGAGCTAGTTACTAATATTTGCCCAAATCTTCATACAAATGAAAAATGAAAATCCTCCTTCTTCTCGTCTTTACCACACATCTATTGATACATAATTTTAGCTATCATTATCATCACTACAGATCATTAGGTATACATATGAGTAAGAATGTGAAATGTGAACACTAATAAAATAATATTGCACAAGTGCTTATTACGACAGCGGAATTCAGTCACACGAGATTGGTTCCCGTGCAAAAACAAGTCATAAGTATATACTGCTTACTCCAGTTTTTAAGAATCATAATAACATTTATGTGTGTTACAATACAAGCAGAGGTATACTTAGTCCTTGCATTTCACTTTTGTATATTAGTTAGTATGGATTTGCAGAAAAAATGGCACCCACTTGCGCAACCGCAAGTTCCACTTGCGGAACACGAGGCGCGGGCGGGGGTTTCATCCCTTCGTAGTTGATGTTCCTCGATCACGCACGAAGCGTTACAGTTCCACCTTCCTTGTCCGAACTGCTGTCCCCTGCGCGGAGGAGCGGCGGGAGGGATGGATGCTATTGGTGTCCTTTGAGTCTCCCCTTTTAACATCATGTTAGATGGCTGGGCACAGGAGAAGGCGGGTATTAGCCAGTCTTCAAATGCCCTCGGGGACCGTGTATTGAATCCAGCGGGCTTCAAAACACGGCTGGCTGGCTGCGTGTGCCTGCACGGGTTCCTTCCGTCAGCTGGGGATTGCTCGGGTGTCTCCCGGGCAATCCCCCCGTTGGCGTCAGCCTAGCCAGCAATGGCTAGGCCGCCCGAGGAGGGTGGGTCGAAGCAGTTGCCTAGGCAGAGTCCGTCCACCCCCCACTCAAAGGGCAAGGAGACACCGGGGAGTTTTAGTGGGTAGGGGCCAGTTCTGCCTGCACTTGCGCAAGCGGAGTATGCTGGTCGACCCCCACATACCCCTGCCGCCTAGCCAGGGGATCATTAAAAGGATTTCGCCTCGATAAAAAAAAAGGGAGTGGAACCCATTACTAGGTAAGCGTGATCCACCTTCGGCCGCATCTGCACCTTACTTCGAGTGAGATCGCGGCCAAGCGCTGCCTTGATTTAATAAAAAAAACCGTACTAAGTCGGGGGCAGTCGCCAGTTTCGTTTTGTTACTAGCTGGTGCCCGCGACTTCGACTGCGAAAATATATGTGTAATAACGCGTGACATCGTTATCGCTGTGACATCGTTTTCACCAATGGATTGAGTTCTAGAGGAAGATTTTAGTATATAATTTACAAAGTTACGCGGGCAAAGTCGCGTGCAACAGCCAGTTCCTTATATATTTTTATTAATCCTATTCCTTATATCACTCGGGAACAGTACTACTTTTTTCGGCTTGAAAAGGTAGCAGACGGACACAGTTACTTTCGCATTTATACAGGATATATGGATTTTACAGTTAGTCTCATATTATCTTAGTTTGTTTTCCTTATTTTGTTGATTCTCAAATCTGCGGACGTAGGTACATTAGGTTAAAATTATATTTTTTTCCGTATAAAATACAATAAATAATAAAAAAGACAGTTGGGGCGAGGTACCGCAAAGTTTAAGGTACCCAAATGTCATTGTTAATTTGTTTTTCCGTTCTTGACAATGGAGATTGAATATAATTATTATTTTTTGCTATTGTCTATACACTAATCTTACACTCAAAGTGACCTTTAAAATAATAACATTATTTTTCAATCTATACATATTTTATAGTATACGAGCCGTGTCTGTACATTAAATATTAAAAAAAAAAAATTGTATATACACGTTAAAATGTCCTGAGTCCCGTACGTTTAAATGTTTATCTAACAAGTTTCATGAAAATGAGTTAATTCGTTTAAATGTTATGGAGGAACATACATACATACTTACAGATTTATTATTAGTATTAATGATTGATAAAAACATCCATGACTCAGGTGCAAAGGTAAAATGTTAATACATAAACATTTGCCCCTAGTGGGATTCGAACCCGTGACCGTTTGATTAAGAGCTAGAGTTATTAGCCACTAGACCAAACGTGTTCATGGAGTAAGTTTTTTGTTTTCAGAGATATCGTGTTTATTGGCTCTATACATGCTACTGAAACTAAATTGACCATTTCTAGAATTATTTTCTGTATGTATGTATGTTCCTCAATAACTCTGATTTTCATGAAACTTGGTAGATAAACATTTAAACGTACAGGACACAGGATAACATACATTTTCTTTTTCAACACTGACGAAGTCGCCGGCGCAAGCTAGTAAATTAATATTTACTCAGTATAATTTTAGGTGATGGTTAAGTTTAAGCGATTGACGTCTTAAAAGTACTTAACTTACTCATTGCTAATAACAAATAAGTATTTGCCTAAATAATAATAAGTTACGTGAGTACATGCGCACTTCACACGGCCGTTTTTTGTCAAGAAATTCTTTGAAAAACAATTTAAAATTATTATTATTTATAATGACTATTTTCGGTTCTAAGGTTAATGAACAATACACGAAAACATGTTTAACAAACATTCAAAGGGAAATAACCATATATTTTTATTGTCGTTTGAATAAATTAACAATTTCTAGTAAAATATTCTTTGATTTTTTGAAGTATCTAATAATAGGACACAGCGCCACGCCCTTACAGATAACCACTGTGAAATAACAGCATATGTGCTTTTGTGTTTCGGCGAGTGAGTAAGGGATGCCAATTTCCCTATGTCTTTCATCTTTTTAATATTACTAGGTAAAGTAGATAGTATAGATAGTATAAATTAGGATGCTATGCAAACTACAAATGTTATCCAATCGTTTAAAATACCATTAAGATTTTCTAAAAAAATTTTACACACATTCCACATAACACCGTCTAGTTCTACACTAAGCAATTACATAATAAATACAAAACATCCATGACTCAGGTACAAAGGTAAATAATAACACATGAACATTTGCCTCTAGCGGGATTCGAACCCGCGACAGTTTGGTTAACAACTGTAAGTGTAGTATTGTATGTAATAGTATGTAATGGTATGTAATAGTATGAAACTTGATAGATAAACATTTAGACCTACGGGACACAGGATATAGGCTACTTTTTTCTTTTTCAACGCGGACGAAGTCGCAGGCGCCAACTTGTTAAAAATATTAAAATAAAAGACGTAGCAATCAAGACTATAGGTAAGTACATAAATGATCCATTGAAATGTTACATTTTTTAGGAGCTTATCTTGCGTTTGTCAGAGGACACAATTTTATTTTTTAGATATGATTGGGTTGCAACCCTTGTCCCATGGCCGCCATCTTGGAAAAAAGGGTTAAATGGTTTTTACGGTTTATCTGCCAAACTGTAGGTCTCACAAAAAAATATATTTAACATTTTTTGTTGAAAATAAAATTATCTACAACTTTTGTCTAGTAACTCTTAGTCGTAGAACCATAAATAAAAAAGTTATAAGCGAAAATCCATAAAAATAAAAATTTCTATTTGTCGATATAACTTTTTTTCTAATCATTTCACAAAAATTACATCAGACCATTTTTATATATGGTGTTTTAAGGAACAATTTTCATTACAAAACATTTTTAAATTTATGCATTAGTTAGGGGGGGGGGAACCCCCCCCCCCCCTCATATCTAAAAAATAAAATTGCGTCCTCTGACAAACGCAACCCCAAATGTAACTTTTCAATGGAGTAATACACATCAAAGCTATGAGAAAAACAATCAAATTCGTCTGTCAAATTCACAAGTATCCTTCCAAAATCCCTCTATAACCTTGACAACGCTCAACCTAATTCATTTAATACTAGAAATCGCCGCGTGTTTGCTCGCACTAGCTTATCACTGACATACACCGCCCTGTATCAGGTATCAGCCTGCCTGATAAGGATAACGCATGATTCACGATCAAAACGCGTATGCGCGGCCCACACATTGCGCATGAAAATTTGCAGAACTCTTTCAAAGTATCACTTGTTTATTGACAATTTTATATTTAATAATTTTTTTTAATCCTTCTTTTAGTCCTAAGTTTAAAAAACAAATTTGCCAGTTTTAACAAATGTTTTAGTGTGATAATTGTGAAATGTCGCGTGTCGGTGCTAAGTGTGATTGAAGGTGATTGTTTATAGCCGGATTTAATTGAGTTAATAAAAAATTGTTTTGAGGTAATTTTTTTTTAACAATGGAAGTTAACAACGATTCGATTAAGAGGGGAAACAGTCCGTGTTACTTCTGCAACGAGTTGTTCGAAATGGGAAAATTGCAAGTAAGTTATTTTGGTCAAGTCTAAGGTACCTATAACTAAAACATTGTGTCTATTTCAAACACTCCTCTATGACGTAGAATATTAACACTTTAACTGCTTGGTTTTGTATTATGTGAGTTAACTAAAGTTGGCACGTTCACAGTACTCACACCACAATGCATTTTTGATATACAGTATGTTGAAATAAGGGTTATATTTTAAACAATTTCGCAATGTTTATGAAATCTTTTGGATGGATATCTGAAATCTGTGTAAAAATGAAAACAAAAGACATATGCGCAATCCCTTGGTTAGGATGTGCTGAACTTTTAATGACGTGGTAAACGGATCTGAGGTGGATTTTGATATATTCGACAGCAGGTTTTCTTTACTTAAAAGCAGATTAAGGCAGATTAGTGTTTAGTTTAAATTAAGTTAATCGTGCTATTGTACACTATTTAGGACTGCAATTTAGTAATATACCATATACACGTTTTTTTGAATTCTGTCTGTAAATAAATAGGTAAATACGTCAATCTGCTGCACGTGCCAACTCTCGTTAACTTGCCTATAGGAGATGTCGTTCCTAGTGAATTATTTTAAAAGAAAGCAACGCAATGATTATAAATGACTTTTTCACAACTAGCTGGTGCCCGCGACTTCGTACGCGATGATAAATCAAAAACATAAAAGCAATTGTAACGCTTGACGCCTTGTTGCTATAACACATTGGACAGGCGTTAGTTACAGTTTTATATTTTAGATAATCCCTCGGGAACAGTACTTTTTTCTTAAATGAAAGGTACCATGTCCTTTCGGGTGTCGTAAAAAATGTGTATGCAAAATTTCATTGTGATCGGTTCAGTAGTTTTTGCGTGAAAGCGTAACAAACTCACATTCACATTTATAATATTAGTAAGGATTTAATTTCTAAAAAAAAATTTGTTTCAAATTAAAAAAATAAACAAATCGTTTATACGAAACAACAGGTCAAATACAGAGTTGCCTGCACATACTTCTTGCATTGCAGGCGAAGTCACCCTTAATTGCTATAGAATATTTTCTATCGTCTTAAAAACGAATTTTAATAGAACGCTATTAAATATTAAGTTTTAATTTTATATTATTATTTTTTCTCATTTTTATTTAACGAGCCCGGTGGCTGACTGGCTAGTGGAATGCTCACTTTGTTCCAAGGTGCCCGGGTTCGATTCCCGGCAGGGTCAACTTTGAATTGAACTTTTGAACTTGATTTTTTTGTCTCTACGCCTATCATTCTTCAGAATTTCATTTGAGGACAGTGTGAAATCTGAAACACTGTCTAACATTTAGTACGATTTATTTTTTTAAACATGGGTTTGCTCTTTGCCAACAACCCAGATGTGAAGCGAAGATGAGGCCTTTGATGGAGCGAAGTCACCCAGAAGATGCCTATTCACGCCAACTTTGAAAAGATTTGGGTTATATGAGCTCGGAAATACAGACGTCGGCAGGAGTTCCAAACCTATGCAGTGTTATACAGGATATATAATGCGGATGGTAACCAGCCGTACGTCTGTATGTCCGATGGAAGAAAGGGGACCACACTCTCCAAAGTACATTTTGCACGCAATTTTGCGTCTATGTGTTAATCATATAAGGTGAATTATTATATTAAGGTTTGAAGGCGACACTAGTGGGGGAATTGGCGCATGTGTACAATTGCGCACAAAATTGCTAAGGAAAATGAAATTTGTTTTTCTTATTTCGTAAGTTTTCACCTCACTAACTTAACATTACAGGCAGTGTTGATATTCCTTCCATAAAATCATCGTGCAATGTCGAAGGACAACGTTTTTTTTTTGGCATTTATTCACCATGACGTATTTACTAATACGATAAAACAATCTGTACGCAACAGTACCTAAGAGACTCGAGACGCGCGAACGAAGTGCGGGAGGGGAAGAGCGACGAGTCTACCAATAACGTGTCGGCACACCGATGCGTACCCGCCCCTCACTTTCCTCTGCCCCCTCAAACACCTAAAAATAGAGTTCTACGCACATTTGCCGAGAAGTCTTTATTTGTTGCACGACCTTATAATAATAAATCTGTTAACATTAATAGATATAAATATATCTAACTCCCTGTGAGTAAATACATTTTTTTTATCTTTTTGACACTTGATCGCATTTATCTCAAGGGCGTAATAAAGAATGCATCCAATAGTTGTGTTGATAAAATAATTTTAGAATTATTTCGTTACAACACTGCCAGATGATAAGATCAAAGCGATGTTAAAACACACAGCATACGGTTCTAAGCGTAAGCAACGTGTTTATGATGTGCAGAATCACCTGAAGGAGTGTGGGAGCATCTTGGAGCAGTGTCCCTTGAGGTGTGGTGCTTGGATACAGAGGAAACACAGGGATGGCCACAGCCAGGAGTGTCCAACTGTGCAGAAGGTATGAAAGCTTGTTAAATCATACTATCCATACTTACTTCCATACTAATATCTCTATATAATTATACTAGCTGGTGCTCGATACTTCGTCCGCGTAGAAAAGTATAAAACGTCAAGTATATTTTGGATAAATGGCGCTATCTCCCGGGCCAAGCCGCTCGTATTTACTTTTATTTTAGATTTCCCGTAGGAATGAAGCATTTTCCCGCGGTAAAAAGTATCCTATGTTCATCACGGATAATGTCGGCTTCTAATGGTAAAAGAATTTTTCAAATCGGTCCAGTAGTTTCGGAGTCTATTCTATACAAACAAACAATATCTTTCCTCTTTATAATATTAGTATAGATAAAAATTTCGTGTCAAGTTGTTTGACGCCAATGAACTCCTAAACTACTGAACCGATTTTAATAAAACTTCCTGACTACGTGTAATTTTCTCCAACTTAAAAGATGGGATAGTTTTTATTTTAAACCCGGGCAAAGCCGGGAGCGTGTAGCTATTATATTATAAATGTGAAAGTAACTCTATCTGGCTGTTTTCACGCCTTACTTACCCAACCAATCATGATATTTTGCATACACGTTGTCAAAAAAGAGAATACAGGAAAGGACCTTTCATTCAGAAAAAAGTACTGTTCCCGAAGGATTATCTAAAATTATGAAATAAGGGCCGCGGGTCGACGTTGGATCCAGGCTGTTTTTGACCGATAATACTGGAGCACTGGAAGAGGTATCAGTGATAAATATGAAGTAATGTAATCTTACAGTATATTATAATTCCCGGCACGTAACTTGGCAAGAATGGCGAGATGCGCAGAAGTCGTTTTTTAGATCTGGTCGGGTATCAAGCGGGGCAAAGGGGCAAAATAACATAGTTCCGACCGCGCGATTGGTTCGCCACTTGCCCCGCGCCTCTCGCACCTTGCATATGTCCTGCTCACTCCTTCGTACACTTGCGTTAGTTTTATCTCACGTGCGCAAACTTTCTCCCACTACGGTAAAATCTTGCCAAATTATGTGCCGGTTATTATAAACCCGTATCAAAGAAAATTAAATTAATTTTGATTATCCTGATGATTTCAGAGTCGAGACAAATCTTCTCCCACTTACGCAAGACTCTCAGATCCTGAGCCGCCAACGACGAAAAACCACACATGGAAAGCAAAACCGGCGTTTGATTTTGAAGAGTGCATTCAATATCTTGAGAAAGAAGTGTCAAATATTAAGTAAGTAATCATATTTACCTATTAATATTTCATCATACTAATAATAAATCTGTAAGCGTTGATCATGGAGTAACTTACTATGTTTTCAGAGATATCGTGTTTACCTATAGGCTCTATACAATACAATATGATACTGAAACTAAATTGACGATTTTTAGAATTTTTTCTGTATGTATGTAGGTTCCTCCATAACTCAAACGTATTAACTGATTTTCATGAAACTTGGTAGATAAACATAAACAGAATACTATTTATTCTAGAAAGATCTTACCTAAGTTCCAGAGGGATTGTCTAAAAATTTTAAAAAATTGGGCGGCACTTCAACTTGGTCGAAGTCGCGGGCAGCAGCTAGTAAAAAATAATTACAAAAAAATACACACGTACACAAATGTTTACAGATTAGTGTTAACAGAAGAATCTGGTGTCCTCGAAGTTCACAACACAGACCTTGAGACCATACGTTCGAGGCTGGTGCTAGTTGAGGAGAGAAGCCAACACTTTCTTTCGACACTCGTGTCTTTGAGAGCAGCTGTGGACGATGAGGCAGAAAGGTCAGCTAACTGGGCTGCACAATTCAAACATGATTTGTCCAATGTTCAACTTGCTATGCAGGTAAGTTTAATTAGACAATCTGATCTGATGGTCCACTTGATGGTAGGTGGCTACCGTCGCCTATAACTCAAGCACCGTCACAGGTTCTGCAAGTGCGCTGCAGTAGGTGCTAGTATTAAGGATAAAAAGGATTGGGAAGGGATATGGAAATGGGATCGACATCCTTTATTCACTCACTCACGGAAACACAGCAGTCTTCTGTTGCAGGGGGGGTTTGCTGCCTTACAGAAGACCACCGTGACATGGTAAAGAAGACTGTGATTAATGCAACTAAGTTTCAACTAAACGAAGTTAATAAAATTGGCACGTTCACAGTACTCACACTAATGCATATTTGATATACAGTATGTTGAAAAAAATGGTTATATTTTAACCAATTTCGCAATGTTTCTTGGTTGGAGATCTGAAATCTCTGTAAAAATGATAACAAGAGGTGCATGCGCAATGTGTCAACGTGTCACACGTGCAAACTCTCGTCAACTTGCCTATATAATATGTGGTATTTCAGGAGTTGCAAAGCCAGCAGTTGTCGACGGCGATGCGTCTCGAGAGTGCCGTGAGCAGTATAGTCCACGAACAGAACGAAAGGGAATTGTTGGAGCAAGCTCTCACTCAACACGACACCAGAATTAGAACTGTCAAACAACTCGGTAGGTTTGATAAAAGAAATAAAATACACGTTAATATTATGAAATAAAGTCACTGTCTAGGAAAGAATCTAGGAAAGTGACTGTAAATGTGAGTGGTATTACTTATATTTTTAAATTTTATTTTATCTATGATTGCAGAAGAAGTAATAGAATACATAAAGCGAACAGTCGAAGAAGAGAAAGAGCGGAATGCAGCGAACCGCGCTGCTTTGGAAGCAGAGTTGGTTGAAGCGCGGAGATCTTCAGAACAACTGTCCCAGTTGTCGGCATTGAGGGTCCAATTACAAAACACTGCGACCGAGAGACAGGTAAATGGATTTTTGTACTTTTTTATAATTAAATCTGTGAGTCTAATTAATATTTGAATTTAAGATGTCAAATAATGCATCAAAAAATAATTTAATATTATTGCTAGAACTTTTTCATATGAGTAACGAACGGGTAACTTTGTAAATTATATATTAAAACCTTCCCCGAGAACCACTCTATCCATTGGTTAAAACAGTACAGTAGTTTTTATGCATTGGCACACTGAGAATCGTTGTAGGTCTCATACATAGATTAATTATACCTAAAATGCACTGGTTTTTTTTTAATATTTCTTCTAGGATATAGATCGTTTGGCCGTGTTAGAGGTAGCCACAGCAGACGCAAGAGCGGAGGCGGCTGAACAAGTGTCTAAAATGGATGTCCTTACAAAACATTACCGCGCTCTGGTAAAATCATATCATAAGATTCAAAGCTCTCTCGTTGACATTCAGAGCAAGGCCAGTTTTGAACATTTCGACGCTATAGGCAGCGACAACGGTTAGTAGACACTGCTAATTTATTTGATATCTATTAAGGCTAGGAGTAATTGACGACCTAACTAGGAGTATTAGGACCTAACTAGGAGTGTTAGGACCTAGCTAGGAGTATTAGGACCTAACTAAGAGTATAAGGACCTAGCTAGGAGTATTAGGACCTAGCTAGGAGTATTATTATGGCTTAACTAGGAGTATTAGGACGTAGCTAGGAGTATTAGGACCTAACTAGGAGTATTAGGACCTGACTGGGAGAGCTACTAGAGGCTAGGAGTAATGGCTCTTGGCTAGGAGCTAACTATTAGGCTGTCCAATTAGGTAAAGCCAATTTCGAAAAGGAGTTCAATCATCGCATCCACTTCGGATGGGCAACCGAGGGGAAGCTGAAAGGCATTTTCTCGTCAAAATTTCACAGTGCCTTAAAACAATTTTTTTCTACCTTGGTTTCTTGGTCTCTATGGGCCTCGTAAGTAATCTCAACGTAGCTAAACGAGTAATGGAGATCGAATCAGGAATTAAAAATACGTAAAATGTCCCCGAGACAATGTAATGCTACGCAAATATAGTCAGGGAGTGAATCAAGTAGGCAAGTCATTATTCAGTCGATTTAAGATTCAGTCTATTTGGGATTCAGGTATATTTAGGTACATTTTAGCCAATTTGGGATTAGGTTGTAAATTTCTAATGTACCGGAGGCATACATTCTGCTTCCTGTCATATTTGTCTACTACTCTAGTATCCCAAGGCTTTAATATACATATGTGTTTACCTAGTTATGTATTTAGATTCAGAAAAATAAATTTAATACTAAAGCAATTAAAATTCAGTCTATTTCGGATTCAGGTGTATTCAGTCAATTTGGGATTGTTTGCATTGTACCGGAGTTATTTAAATATCATGCTTCCTGTCATATTTGTCTACTATTCTAGTATTCCAAGGCTTTAATATATCTACTTATGAATTTAGGTACAGAAAATTAAACTTAATACTAAAGCAATTAGTGAGGAAAGGTATAGGAATAATGGATTGTACTTTTGCGAATATTTCAGGACACTTTATATGGAGAATAGACAACTTTAATGCTCGCATGAAAGATGCCAAAGAACATGAAACAGTATTAAGCAGTCCCTTGTTCAGAACCAGCAGATACGGTTACACTCTAAAGGTAAATATAGTTCTTGTAATAAACACCTTAGTACTATTTTCTATTGCAATACTTGTTCGATATAGTATTGATTGACTATTGATGATAAATATTTTCACCGTTTACTATATAAACGACTTTCCCCCTGTAACATACTGCGATTTGATTTCAGGCCGAGGTGAGCCTGAACGGTATAGGCAAGTGGAAAGGACGTCACATCACTTGCACAGTGCGTCTTGTCAAAGGAGCTTACGACACACTGCTCGAGTGGCCTTGCGACATAGACATCAACATAGCCCTCAAAGACCAGCCAGCCAAGCGAAGTCAGGCCATGGATCTAGTTAAATCGCTGCAGCTACGTCGGAAGCCGGCCCCCAACGATTATGACGACGATAAGTCTGCAGACGAGAGATCTAGATCCACTGAGACCTTAGACAAGATAGACAAAACTATCCCGCAACATAGGAGGCAACATATCTACATACCTCACGCCACATTGGAGAAGTTAGAATACGTAAAGAATGACGTCATGTTTTTGGAATTTATTGTAAATCATTAATTTTTGGCATAGCAACACATTGTTAAGATTTTCAAAAATACTAGATATGTGTCGCGGTTTCGCTTGGATGGAAAAGCTTTTATTGTCCGCAAAAGAAATCATATTATGTTTTATTTTATTTATCAGTATATTAATTTTCATGTGCTTAAATCTTTTGCATATTATGATGGTAATACATGTACTTAAGGTACATAGAAAAATAAACTTTTGCATTTTTTATATAAGTATAGAAAAAAAATATTTACTGATGTCATTGATTATAATAAAATTATTTTATCTGAACTTTTTAAATTTTCTTTTCATAATATTTACTAGCATGGGTTAGTAAGTAAGTGAAACTGTACTAAATAATTTTCACGCTTTTATTAATAAAAATTACTTTGTTCACTTTACAAAACAGTAGGTAATATAAAATATATAATTATTTTTTAACAACTTTTGTTTGACACAACCTTTTATAGGATCGGTACCAATTTTATAATATATAATTATAATAAACACTTTTATTTGTATTTTGAAATCCACTCATCTTTGGCACTTTCAAACAAAATAACAACAGATTAAGGACATAATATTAATCTACTATAAGTCTCTTTTAAAAATGCTTTTTATTTAATAACTAAATACAATAAATATAAATTAAGTACTTTTTGCGAAAAAAAAAAAAAACATTTCAAAATATTATCAACTTTTTTAAATGGCTTCTTTTTATTAAACTAGAAATTTTACAGATTTTTTAAATCTTTATTATTGCTATACTAATAACACAATGGGTCTATATTATTATCTATTTGTCCACTTTATTGACAAATTGTTCAAAATTTTCAACAATTACAAAGTCACTTGAACAAACAAATGACACAACGTGACATCTCTATTTCCATTTTGTATAAATGACACGTGACATTATCTACTGTCACTTTGTACAAATGACACGTGACATTATCTACTGTCACTTTGTACAAATGACACGTGACATTATCTACTGTCACTTTGTACAAATGACACGTGACATTCTCCACTGTCACCTTGTACAAACAAATGACACGTGACATTCTCCACTGACACTTTGTGCAAACAAATGACACGTGACATCTTTGCTGTCACTTTGTACAAACAAATGACACGGGACATTATCTATTGTCACTTTGTTCAAATGACACGTGACAATATCTACTCTCACTTTGTACAAATGACACGTGATATTCTCCACTGTCACCTTGTACAAACAAATGACACGTGACATTCTCTACTGTTACTTTGTACAAATGACAGTGAAACTCCCTACCGTCACTTTGTGCAAACAAATGACACGTGTCATTCTCTACTGTTACTTTGTACAAATGACGGTGACATTCTCTACAGCCCCTTTTTTACAAATTAATAAATCTTTTTATTTAATAAATTATATTTTTTTTTTTTTTAGAAAAATCCTTCGATACCTTGCATAGGAAGGAAGATAACTATACTCTTATAGGAACTTACAAAACTGTTAATATAGGCGATTTCTTAGAGATACAAAACAAAAAAGTGGCACGTCTTCTACCGGATGAGGTTTTGAGTTACAATAGTGACTTGTATTGGGCGAGGAATTCCTCCTCCTCGGCCAGGGAGGAGGCGAGGTGGTCATCCTCCTCACTCTTGATCGTCGACTTGAGTCTTTCCAGGGCCTTATTCCTCTCTTCGCGGGATTTCTTCCTGTAAAAAAAATGTGTTGTTTTGTTAAAATGAACACTTTTTTTATTGATAGAGTATGAACGAAAGAGCAAACAATAAAAAATACATTATAAAAAGAGATATTACATACCTTTTATCATCCGATCTGGTTTTAGGTTTCCTCTTCTTTGCCACTTCAGCGCTCGTCGATGGATTCGTTGGATTGCCGAATTCTAAATTAAAAAAAATATATATGTTAATATAGATTTTACATTGTTACTAATTAATAATACATTACTAAAAATTATTTGGTAACACTCTTTAATATATTAAAAATGTAATTAATTTTTTTACTTGAGCGCAATCTAATCGTGAAGATTATTATATGTGTACTAGCTGCTGTCAGCGACTTCGTCCGCGTAACTTTTTAAATTATATACATTAAAAGTTAAAACCATCCTCGAGAACCACTCCATATCGATTGGTGAAAACTGCATGAAAATCGGTGCAGTAGTTTTTGAGTTTATCGCGAACAGACAGACAGAAAGACGCAGCGGAGGACTTTGTTTTATAATAAGTACATATACATACATTATATTTTTTTAATAACAATCCTATCTTCTTTTTTCTAAGAATTTCGCTTCAATTTTATTATTTTACAACAAAATTGCCATTTTATTGTCTCATAAGATAAACAAAATTGTTAAAATATTATACTTTTCGTCTGGCGAAGGACGACTTCTCCTGTGAATGGACTAAAATGGACCATGGACAATTGGACAATGGACAATACCGTCAGTCAAGCATCCGTCGGCTGCGGTGAGCATGTCGACAGCCTTCTCGAGCTGGTTTTGGCAATACAAGAGCGCCATCTCGCAGTCCTTGCGCGAGTAGCCCATCGCCTCCAACTGGTAACGGACACATTAGATGAACACTCGGCTCCGGGACTAGTGAGTCAGTCTATGCGCGCCAACCTTTACATAAAAGATGTACCTGATCAACAAGTTTGCTGTCCGCCTCCGCGACCGACTCGTTTGACGCCGACTCGGACGTTTCTTCCGAAGATTCGCTTTCACTCTCTGATAACTGGAAATACATACAATCTATTTTTTAATATATAAGTACATCTTCACCTGTCTGTCGGTCTTGAGATGGCTCATCATCATCATCATCATCATCTCGGTCGCTGGACTCCCCATATTTTTCCAGTAGGACCAGTCGACCCTTGGCACTTCCATTGAAGTACTACAACGACTGTGGAATTTGCGTTGCAAATGCAAAAGCGGCACGACCAAGTTCCACTATTCACTCTGAACTCCAATCGTAAAGTCACATTTTCTTTAAATGACAGATTTGATGCTCTACGCACTTTTAAATGTTCCATAAAGTTCCTACGCATCATCAATGTACTACAACTATGGATTTCGCACGCCATTCTACATGAGTATCGCAATGTGCGAGGGCCTAATAATTATGTTACTGACCGTGGGCCTGTGTGAACGCTGCGCGCGCGTCTGGCGATGTGCGTCTCGCTCGCTCCTGCGGCGCTCGAGATAGAGATGCGCGCCGTCTCTGTCGCCCGCGGCCGCTCGCAGCCCGCGCACGGCCTGCGCCCGCGACCAGCCGAGCTCCATCAGCGCGCCCACCGACGCCTCGTCCACCTTCAGCCCGCTCAGCTCTCGCTCCGCCTGCGACAGCAACCGCTTCGCTTCCGCCCTGCGGTTCTGGTGGTAGCACACGATGCCCTGCACACAAACGCGTCACACCGTTAGACTACACGTTGGCACCAACACTAATTGGCCCCAATATTGGGGCCAGCGTTGGCAGTTGGCCGCCGGATGTCCGTTCACGTGTTGACGACATAAATGCTCAGTCCTGTTGTAATAATTATATAATTAGCTAGGGTAATGGCCGCGACTTCGTCGGCGTTGAATACAAAAACATAAGCAATATAACGACTCACACCTTTATTGCTATCACACTTTTGCCAGGCGTTATAGTTTTCTTAAATTTTAGATGACTCCTTTGGGAATAGACATGCACCCGGGCGAAGCCGGGAGCGGGTCACTAGTGAATAAATAAAATAAAAAAAAAAAACAACTTGCCTGCAGCAGGTACAGTCTCATTAGCAACACGCGCTCGTTGGCCGCCGTCTCCTTGAGGGCGATCAGTCTCTCGTAGTTCTCTCCGTAGCTGTTCTTGAAACACCTCTCGGCTTGTTCCAGTCTCCTGGACGCGTCTGAGGCCGACGCCAAGTTCTGGAGGCACAGGTAGCACCACGCTATGTCCAGCTGCAGGACGGCCCAGTTGTCCACCTTCTTCAAAACGTCCGAGCTGCATTCGCTGGAAACCAACCGCATTTGAACGGTTAAAGCCAATCCGGTGGCTCGATTAACCCTTAACCCGTCGTGCGCCGAACGCCTGCGAGCCGTATTTGTATGTCCGAGCAATCTCAAGTGTCACTTATGAATCATAAGTTATGATACATACAGTAGGCGTAACGCGGATCCACGTTTCCGGCATATGAAGGGTTAAGCCTTTAAGCGGTTAAAGGGTTAAAGTGTTGCTCCGGCGTAAGTGGGGCTTTATACCTTACCTGAACTGCCTGTCGGCTTCCAGGAGCAAAACCAGGGCCAGTGGGTAGTCTCGCTCCTTGGCAGCGCTCCGGCCGCGATCGTGGAGCGCCAGTCCCACCACTATGGAGCGCCTCTCAGCCGCCGGGAGCTCCACCGCCGCCCCCGACTGGTCTTCCAACTGTTGCACGAATATTTATACAAATACGGGCCGCTGCGCGCGACTTCGCCCGCGTAATTTTATAAAATATAGCCTGTGGTTACTCGGTGATAATGTAGCATTTTCTATGGGTGAAAGAATTTTCAAAGTTGGTAGAAAGAATTTTTTGAGTTTATTCATTACACATGTACAAAAATGCAAATCTTCTCTATTTAAATTTTATTATATAGACTAGTGACGCCACTCCCGGCTTCGTCCGGTAATATTATCCCTCTTTCCATGTGTGAAAACCGAATTAAATTAAATTAAATTATTTATTGCGAAACCATAATGTAAACCAAAGGTATTACAAAATCTACAAAGACCTTATATTAAAAAAAATTAAAATCGGTCTACCCATTCTTGAAGCATACACAAACTAACTTAACATAATTTGTATAGATAAATATGGACTAGCGAACGGCCGCTGGTTTCGCACAAATTATATACAAAAACATTCCAAGTTTATCTATCTTTCATTTTCTATATCTATAGAGCTATCTATAGTTACCATCATATATTCATCGCCGGGTCCTTGAAGGTCCATGTACTCGGACAACAGAGCGGCATCGTCTCTAGTCGTTGCCATTTCTTTGTACATGTTATCTTCTGTTATCATCTCTTCAGGTGTCTCTGAAATGATCATATCATCTATGAACCTATGCAATATACACAATTATGTAGATTCGGTATGTTCCCTTTATTTTATTTTATTTATTAGGAAGCCAAACATAGTATACAACAATCCATACATTTATTCACATTTAAACAATCTTTAATAATATTGTATACTCCACTTATAGGAACTTATATGAATTAAAAACGAACACAAAATGGACAAAATCATAATAATGTAAAAATATCTTATAATTATGTATGAGTCCTGACCTTACAAAATACCCCTATGAAATAATAGCACATATGCTGTTTTGTTTCGGAGAGTGACCCACCGTCAAGTGGATCAGCCTGTCTGTCTATCTTAATATATAAAAATAATAATTGTTTATTCAATGTCAGTTTTTACAGTTATTTCACTGTTGTCTTCTGGAAGAGGGTATTCTGCAAAACGCAGTATTCCTTGCCACTTTATTATTAAATTAATAGCCATTAGATAAATAAAAATAAAAAAAGCTTTCTAACTACTAACCTGTCATAATAAGAGCCATAACTTGGGATCCATTTTTGAGGCCCTGTTCCCCCAAACTGGGCGATTGTTTTATCACCTTTCCGTTGCATATTAATTTCACTCTGCAAAGGCAAATATTTTTTTCTTCACCTTTATAGCAAGTGATCATAATTCGTAACATATAACTCAAAAAATACCAAGTTTAAAAAATATGGCAGCAGCCGAACGAGCTACCCAATGAGCCCTATCATTTAAGTTGTGAACGATCAAGATAAATTAATAGTAAGTATAATTTAAAACTAGCTGCTGCCCGTGACTTCATCTGCGTAACTTTGTAAATTATATACTAAAACCTTCCTTGAGAACCACTCTATCCATTGAGTTTATCGCGAACAGACAAATAGAAAGATGCGGCGGAGGACTTTGTTTTATAATATGTAGTGATATACCTCGTTACGGAGACATTTAAATCCTTGGCAACTTCACTGATAAGTTCGCCGCCCATCTCTTGCAATTTCTTCTGTGATTTTATCATCTTGGGCTTTTGGCCAGTCAGTACAGCCTTAACTCTTAGTGTTGCCACACCGGTCTCTTTAAATTCCTCATTCGCTTTGGAACGGTCAACTGAATGCAACTGTAGTTCACGTAGAGCCTCGACCACTGTGTCATACTTAGCATTGATTTCGGAAGACAACTTCCTTGCTAGATCCTGCGTTATAATAAAATATAAATAAATAAATATCTTCACAGATTCCACATTAAGCAACTAATGCTTGTATTATGGATACCAGACAATTGATATACTACATAGATTACTTTTTTTTTTGGAAATACATACATTTTATAATACAAAATATCCATGACTCAAGTACAAAGGTGAAATGTTAACACGTAAACATTTGCCCCTAGAAAAAAATGCATAAACATGCTCTTTAAGGTGAATAGATAGGCTATTAGGTCCACTTTATGGTAGACTAGCTGTTTATGACTAAGCGACTTCGCATAATAAAATATAGCCTATGTTACTCACTGATAATGTAGCTTTCTATAGGTGAAAGAATTTTTAAAATCGGTCCAGTAGTTTCGAAGCCTATTCAATGCAAACAAACAAACAGCACAGTGTTCTATAGTACAGATTAATAGAAACGATTATTCCATATTTTGATGATGACATATTTTAACTTATTGGATTTAATTCAAGGAGACATTAAAGTAAATTATATTAGAGCTAACACTAAAAACCGTGACAGCCTTTTAGTGTTCTAATTTGGGTTGGGAATAAATAATACCGATACAAAGGAAATTCTACAAGTCATGCTGGACTATTTGTAAACAATGTAGTGAAGATACCCTTACCTCTAAAGATTTCGTAGCATTATTGTCGTCGTCAATGAAGGGCGACTCCCACAGTTTAATTTTGGCCTCGTTCAGTTTGGCACGCAATTTTATCAATAAATCTTCGTGTTGAAGATTTTCTTCCATATTTTAATGAAACAAAACAAAGGTAAGAAGAGAAAAATGAATTGCATAAAATTGCATTTAACGAAAATGTCACGAAAGAAAATGTAAACAATGAATGAATGAATGAATGATTACCACAGAACGCAATATTATAATGCCGGCTAATGAACAAAGAGTATACAATGCAATCAAGATTATCATAATTCAAAAATAAATAACGAAATAATAAATTTCATAACTTTAAAAATTGTGTAAATAACCGTTGCGGTGACGGTTTAAAAGTCCCCTACGGACTGGACCACGCGTTCTTCTTCAAGCGGATCAAAATCAATGCCATAGGCTATAGAGTAACTTAATCTGCCTGCGGAACTAAAGTGCAGAACACCAACATAGGATTATTAGGATTAATCTCAGACTATACAGAGATTAATCAATTTCATTACAAGGGGATGTGTGTATGTATGTCTCCTATATACTCCAAAACCACTGAACCAATTTTGATGATTTGATGAAACTTTCAGACAATCTTCAGATTAGTGCAGCGGTTGTTCCTGTGAAGTTTGATAGCAATCGGACCGAAGTCGTACTAGTTATAAAATAAAGTCTCTATCCGCCCTTTTTTATTCTTCAGCTTACTTCTTCTAAACAACCGATAAACGAGAAAGGTTTGTGTATCTACATATAGTAAAAATGGTATTCATTTGAAACTGGGATATAATTATAATACATACTTATTCAGTCACAAGTTATAAATAATATTTATTACTTAGTTCTTTGTTACTAACAAACTAACAATAAAATCTATTGTGTGTTTTTTTTAGATATCCGTATACGTATTCGCGGATATCCGACGGTGAAGAAAGATCAGTTTCCGTATCCGAATCCGTTACTTTTTGGTGGATCTTTTTACGGATCTTTTACATTATTAATTTTTAATTCATAGCTGAAATTCTACATATAGGTGATTAGGTAGCAATGGAAAACTATTAAATTCCATTCAGATAATTTTTTTATTTTTTAAAATCAAGTGCAGCGTCAAGTGGCGGGCGTCAACTTTTGTTTCAAGATAACGCGAACCGACCAGAGGCCCTAGACAAAGTAACCAATCGAAAACGATAACGAAGTTCGTTATCGTTTTCGATTGGTTACTTTGTCTAAGGCCCCAGGAACCGACACCGGTTGATAGAATTAGATCCGTATCCGCGGATCTATATTTTTAACGATACGGCACATCACTATATACATAATAATAAATAATAATAATAATAATAGCCTTTTATTTCCATATCTCTCTCAAAATATAAATGTAGGGTACAATTAGAGGTAGTGTAGTGTTAGTATTTAATTTAATAAATTCTCATGATGTAGTTGTTAGTGTTTTGTTAGTTTTTCTTCTGTTTGGTTAAAGGCCTCCTCCATCTTTTTCCACGATTCTCTATTTAATCCTTCAGTTATTCAGTATATAGTGAGACCACCACCCTCACTATACATATAACCATAAAGGTATAATTCCAACAAGTAGGTATACAACCCTGTTATTATACCTACAAAACATAAATTTTAACTGCTGCTAAGTTTTAACCTCGACATATTTTTTAAAACTTTTTAATTATTATTTCGCTAATTAGAAAATTTAAGTAATTCGACTATTAATCGAAACACATTAAGTATTATTTATCGCTCATTAAATTTTTATTGGTCTTGGTTTTATTTTACGTAACTAAGAATTTATATTGAGTATTTAAAAAGAGAGTTGTAACCTGAAACAGAATGACGACAATTATAATTTTGACTAGTAAGTGTGCTTGTAAATCTATTTATTACTTATCTCTTTTAATAAGTTAAAATCACATAAATATATTAGAACACATAAATTTAAATGGCTTTAGAGAATTGTAGTTCTTCTAAAATGTGAAAGTAACTCTGTCTGTCTGTTACCTTTTCACGCCTTAACTAGTCAACCAATCATAATGAAATTTTGCATGTACACGATGTCAGGGATACAAGAAAGGACATAGTG
The DNA here is from genome assembly GCA_918317495.1 of Synanthedon vespiformis. NCBI lineage: Eukaryota > Metazoa > Arthropoda > Insecta > Lepidoptera > Sesiidae > Synanthedon > Synanthedon vespiformis. The sequence goes on along the minus strand of OU906966.1, from coordinate 7,122,534 downwards.
TATCATTCTGTACTGATTCCAAGGGATCATTTGAAATAAATTAAAAACTAACGCCTGGACAATATTATGATGCAACAACATGACACTCATTGAAGTTTATTTAATTCATTTTACCATGAATCTTTTAGCCATGTTGGTGATGTTTCACGCCGCAAATTCGTACATTCTAGTTAGTGCGAATATAGACGACGTGAAAGCTATTGCTAAGCAAATAGCTCAATCGCCGATAGTCGGCGAAATTGATAAAATGTTCAGGCGACATTTGAAGAATCGCAGGAGGCTAACGCAAGGTATGTAATTTTATATAGGGCAACATTGAATTTAACATTATGAAATTCGTATACAACGCCATCTGTGATACAAGATACAAACGAAAATTAACATGGAGGTGTAAGCTGGTACTAGTAATGTCAGCAGATGGCGCTGTGTGTCTTATTTGTGTTAATTTAATTCTATCTTCTGTTGAATGTCGTGAATAAAACTTTATAAATCATAATTTTTCGTTTATTTTCAAACGTCTTTTATTATTACTATATATGTCAAATTGTACATGAGTGAAACCGTTCAGTTTAGCAAGATTATAATTATGCTGTAGGTAGACGATTTTTGTTTGCAATTCAATGTAGATTATTTTTGTCCTTGCCACTTTTGGGCTAAACCGTATAGCTTTCAAAATTCCAACTTCTCCTCCTCCCACCTTACTTACTCACCAGAACACAACAGCACAAGTGCTGTTATTTCACGGCAGTCTTCTGTATCTGGCTGACCACAAATGTCTACGGAAAAGGAGTTTATTTTTTTAAAGAAAATCATTTTTACCTACTACTGTTATTTCAGCCGATAACGAAGCAGATAACCAAAATTTCCGAAGATCATCAAACAAATTAGAAGTTAAGAAAGATGCAAGCGAGACCGTGGCAAAAAATGATGGTGACCGTCCAGAGGCATCCGCTGATGAAATTCAAAATCCAATAAAAGTTTCAATAAAACAATAAGAGCATAAATAAAATCTTTCAATAAGGTTTTCGATTGAGCACGAAATAAAATGAATAGTTATGATTACAATTATTTATTACTTAATAAATTATTATTATTATGAAATTATCAAATGTGTGAAAAAAGCTTATTAAAGATCTAAATCCAATTGATTAAGCCTTATGTTTAATTTTTTTATATTAATCTACAAAAATTCTTAATATATATAAGTATTCTATTAGCTGCTGCCCGCGACTTCACCCGCGTAACTTTGTAAATTATATATTAAAAGCTTCCTCGAGAACCACTCTATCCATTGGTGAAAACAGCATGAAAATCGGTGCAGTAGTTTTTGAGTTTATCGCGAATAGACAGACAGACTCGGCGAAGTATATTATTTATTTTATAACGCGGACGTAGTCGCGGGCACCACATAGTTTTCTATAAAAACTTAACAAGAAAAAAACGTTCAGTTTGTGATTCTAATTCTAAGTAAGTAATATTATTAAATTCGAAATAAGTTCATTTATATGTCACGTTTTCACGCCTTAAGGTGAAACAAGTCGGTGGCTTAAACTCATCGGTCTCATGGCTAAAATGCGTCCTGTCTCACACAGCACAAAGCGCAGGAAGAGCACTCGACTGAGATGCACAATCATTCATACCAAAAATAAAATCACAAACAGACTTTTGGGCCAACGCTTTTTTTGACAAAACTACTGCATATATCTATTTCATGTAAAATTATTTGAACTCTTGAATAACTAATCAATGTTTGTATGCAAAGTGTTTTGGAGTTTTTGTACACTAGAGTGACCTATTCACCCTCAAAGTTGCATTAAAACTTGTGTTAAAATATGGATTTTTCAAGGATCATATTTTATCTTTTAAATAAATACTCTTTTTTTAAAGTTTGTATGCATACGAACCTAGTCAAAGACAAGATAAATCGGTAAGATAATCGGTTACTTTTGTAAATCTATACTAATAATATTATAAAGAGGAAATATTTGATTGTTTGATTGTTTGTTTGTATAGAATAGGCTCCGAAACTACTGGACCGATTTGAAAAATTCTTTCACCATTAGAAGCCGACATTATCTGTGATGAACATTGGCTACTTTTTACCGCGGGAAAATGCTTCATTCCTACGGGAAAACTGGTAAAAGGACAACGGTAGTAAGAATTATCCTTCTGTACTTAACTTCTTTTTCACATAACTTCTAAACGGCTGAACCGATTGGGTTGAAATTTGATATGGGTATTTCGATGATTTCCTGGATGATTTAAAAATACAATTGGACCCGGTAGGTGGCGCTGCTATCGGTATGTCAACTACTAAACGACTTGACCGATTGGGTTGAAATTTTGTATGTGTATTTCCATGGTTTCACAGACACGAATGTATTATATTTTATAAAGTTACGCGAACGAAGTCGCGTGCAACAGCTAGTTAAACATAAAACAGCGGAGTAATAATCATTCTACGTTTGGATGGAGGAAAGTTGACTTGTATTACCTTAACTAAGTATTGGATGAGTCACGCTAACTTATCTGCAGCAATGTGCAACATAGCAACAGCAAAGCGTAACTTTAACCGCTTGAGAACGATATTACAGGTTCAGGTGTAAGATACCAATCACTAATATCCCAACTGATTCCACCAATTAGAGTAGTTTCTGTTAATTGGGCACTTATGTAAGGGAAATAAACGTATACTAGTACGGTGGGAACGTATGTTACGTTTCGTAAATTCTTGTGTTACACTACCACTGACCACTGGCTCTTGCACGCGACTTCGTCCGCGTAACTTTATAAAATATAGCTTATGTTACTCGCTGATAATATAGCTTCCAAACAGTGAAAGAATTTTTCAAATCGGTCAAGTAGTTTCGACGCCTACTTAGTATATTAGTATAGCCTATGTTAATAATAAAGTTAATAATTGTACAGGTGAAAGAATTGTAATTAACTTTGTACAGGTGAAAGAGATTTTAAACTCGATTTAGTAGTTTTTCAGTTTATTCATTACAAAGAAAATTACAATTTCTTATTATTATACCTACTAGTACAGATTTTTCACATTTGATTTTTTTTATGTTTCTTAAAAATAATTAAAAATAAAATGTCTTAGAAATGTCTCAAAAACATTAATAAATTAAAAATATATTTAAAAGACATAAGAGGCTTATTTGATGAATTGTTTAAAAGTAATGCAAACAGAAGAATACGATATTGAATGCAAAAATAATTAACTTTAAATGGGTCTCCTGTAAAATTACAAAAAGTGCAGTTATGCCCTTGTCTTGCTAAAGGTGCGATATATTTTATTTTTCTATACTAATATTATAAAGAGGAAAGATTTGATCGTTTGTTTGTTTGTTTGTATTGAATAGGCTCCGAAACTACTGGACCGATTTGAAAAAATATTTTACCATTAGAAGCCGACATTATCTGTGATGAACATAGGCTACTTTTTACCGCGGGAAAATGCTTCATTCCTACGGGAAATCTATAATAAAAGTAAATACTAGCGGCTTGCTAATAAAGTAAATACTATCCAGAATCCGGTGAAGCGACTAACATGACAACTGCTTGGTGATATTTTTAGCGATCTATTTTTAGCGGTAGATGGCGATTTATACTTTTCAATGAGGACGAAGTCGCGAGCACCACCCAAGCAACACAGAATGGCTGAATATTCTTTGAATAAATGCATTTATACAGCCGTTATTCAAGCAATTTGGGCACAAAATAAATTGCTTTAAGCTGTATAGTAGCAACATAATAGCTGAATAGTAGCTGAATAAGCAACAAGAAGCCCATAATAGCCCATAGTGTTATAATAGCCCAAAAATCATTCTAATACCTAATACCCTTATAAGGTCTAATACCCTTATAACAAAGCTTTAAACTGAATAATTTGTGAATTTCATACTGATATCTGGCCTATGTCACTACTCTCACTACTAAAAAGGGGCGGACGAAGTCGCAGGCATAATCTTGTTCTATATATAAAGAGCCATTTCAGCGTGATAATGTTGGAGGCAATCAATTCGTCAACTATTGGCGTTGTCAATACAGAGTGACTAGTCTATTCAGTAGGTTGGCTGTAGGGATATTGGTTCTCTATGGTAACTTCGTGATTACTAATTGTCAGTATTAAGGGCTAGATTTCCATTTTAAACTAATTTTTAAAATTATTTCAAGTGATATTGAAATGTGAGTAATTTATCAATCATCATAAATACTAATAGTAAATCTGTAAGGGTTGGTCATAGAGTAAGTTTCATTGTTTCAGAGATATTATAGTGTTTATAGATAGGTACTGAAACTAAATTGACCATTTTTAGAATTTTTTTCTGTCTGTAACATACATAATGTTCGTCCACAACTCTGTAAACGAATTAACTGATTTTCAAGAAACTTGGTAGATAAACATTTAGTAAGTACAGTCGGCCGCATAAGTCGATTAACACATTCAAAAGTGTAACTGAACGAAATAAGTACGCCATAAGTCGTTGTCACGCCTATAGAACAAAATAAACTTCACGTACAAACGATCGTAAAAAGCTTCAGTAAGTAATTAATTAAGTAAGTAAGTTGAGTGTTCAGTTGTTTTGCACTTTTGAATGTGTTAATCGACTTATGCGGCCGACTGTACTTACTTAGGCCGAAGTTAGGCTAATTTTTTCTTTTTCAACGCGGACGAAGTCGCGGAGGCCAGCTAATGAAGAATAAAAATTATTTGGGATTTGGGAGACCGACAGGCTAGTGGCTACCGTCGCTCGATGGTAAGTGGCTACCGTAATCTATCGTTTTTATGCAGCGATATATTTGTTCTACCAATTTACGTGTAAATTGTTTCTCTCTAGGTAACGGTAACCATCTAGAATCACGTGGGCTGTCGTCTGTCGTCTAAAAAAGGTCCTAAAATATTTTATGTGGGTCGCCAAATGTTGTATACACTATTTCTTTGCACAAGCAACTCGGAAATTATGCGGCACGTGTAAGCACTGATATAAAATAAACCGCTCTAACATTTAAAAATACGCGCACATTTTACACAAAATGAAGATTATACATATAAAATCTTTTGTATTGTTACACTTTTTCTGCGGTAAAGGGGCAGACAAGTGCACAATTAATAAAAAGAAAAGTAAAAAAATAAAAATAAATAAAAACCCTTTTTAGACACAATAATATTGTTTATTTACAAAAAAGGACTTTATACAATTTAAATGCAGTTTTACAAAAAGCTAAACAGTTTTTGATAAAGTTTGTACCATAAAATTAGAGACTAAATTACACTAAATTACAGTACATTAAACAGGGACTTTTGGGAAGCTTGAGTTAATGAAACAGTAAGAACCAGAACCACCTGGAGGAAAGCCGTCGACTGATCCTAATAATTTAAACGATACCGTATTACTATAGGAATCTAAAATAAATGCTAATCGGATGCTACTGCTACGCGCACGAAATATAAAAAGGAAACCGACAAACTTGTACGTGCGGTCCCTCCGCACGGATGGTGACCGTCGATGACCGTCGGCTACCACGTCGACAGCGAATACACGGAGTGCGTATTGCTCGGCTTCGCCCGTCGCTGGGGCAGCGGCGAATCGTCGGACCAATTCGTAGGTAGATTGAAACGTAGGACGTCCCGCAAAACGTAGGACGCCTCGTACAAAACGTAGCCGTACAAACAGATGTCCCGTACAAGCAGGATGCCCCGTACAAACCCCTCCTGGAACCGTACAGTCGAACGTCTAAGTAGGCTGACCGTGGTTCTTCCAGGTTATATATAATTTTAGATGCACTAATTAATTTATTTAGCATTAACATGTTAAGGTCGGGTCTAGGTCACTCACGTCATTGGATAAGCCAAAATAAGAAAATAACTACAAGTGGTGCCTAGATTACCTAGATTAATAAATCTAGCAAAATAATATGGAAATCAGTGAAAGGTCAATCAAGGTTCCGCAGCAATTGGTAATAAAAAATATGAAATCTACACGTGGCTCCTTTCAGGGAAACACACAAAAGAACTAGACGGATTATCCGTTTAAATAATAATAAATCAATGGCGATCGGCCTAAAAGAAATAAATATCAAAAAGGGTACATGGCCGACGCCATGATAAAATATACAATTACCAATTTATGCACTAAAAAGAGGAAAGGCGGAACTATAAAAAATATGAAAATAATACCTTTCACTAACCCACATAAGAAACGATTGGATTTTCATGAAAATCGTCTATTACAAAAGAAAACCACGACACTGAATAAAGGCATGTTATGCGTATCACTAAAAAAATCTAAATTCAGAAGAATATTTACAAAAAACACTTACCGATGCTTCGCAAGGGAGGTAATTATATTATTGGACTATTTAATAACCAAAATTGTCTAACGATGCGTTAGATACGATAGGATAAAGTAATTAAAAATGGCCAAAACAGCTTGAAGACCGGTGCGACTTCCCTCCACGGCTGCTCGTGAAAAATGAACGAGAAAATGGCGGCCTGTGCACCTCGAGGCAATGACTACGTGAACCCCGCAATCATTTCAACTACCAATAGGAATGCAGCACCGAACTCCAATCAATCGATCGGAAAATCGACGACGGATTTAGATATACAATGCAACCTCTGTTGCGCGCGAAATTTTGAATAGCAACTTAATAGAAAGCTGGACGACCGGCACAATTAACTATTTAAAGGACACGTTAAAAATATATATGTGACAGTATTTAATATTTAAAGTATTTTATATTTAAAACTAGCTGACAAGGCAATCATTGTTTGGTCAAAAAAAGAATTGGGGCGGGCCACCCTTATCATTTAGGGGTAGGTATTAATAAAATAGATCGTAAATTAATAAATTTACGATCTATATGAAACTAAATGTCATAGCGACATTTAGAAAAAAATGTACCAATGTTTTTTTAAGGACATTGCTAATGGCTGCTTAAGTTTCATTGAAATTTTGAAAATATATATTTCGTTAATTAATTTTTATTCAGGAAGTATCCTGCCCTTAAACTGATACCACAATAGGTCCGTTTCACAATACACGTAGGGACCTTAAAACAATTCCTATTGTTTAATCTTCACGTAGGAACATAATTGTTGTATATTTGAAATTATTTTGTTCAATAAATTCTATCAATATATAAAATACTAGCTGTTGCACGCGACTTCGTCCGCGTAACTTTATAAAATATAATACATTCGTGTCTTTGAAACCATGGAAATATACATACAAAATTTCAACCCAATCGGTTTAGCTGTTTAGAAGTTATGTGAAAAAGAAGTTAAGTACGGAAGGACCTTTTACCCGTTTTCCCGTAGGAATGAAGCATTTTCCCGCGGTAAAAAGTATCCTATGTTCATCACGGATAATGTCGGCTTCTAATGGTGAAATTTTTTTTAAATCGGTCCAGTAGTTTCGGAGCCTATTCTATACAAACAAACAAACAAATCTTTCCTCTTTATAATATTATATTAGTATAGAAACCAATATATTATATGCGTAGCTTATCATCAATATATAATATAAATATACTAATAATAAATCTGTAAGTGTAGGTATTGTATGTATGTATGTATGTATGTACCTCCATAACTCTTAAACGAATTAATTGATTTTCATGAAACTTGGTAGATAAACGCGTTTTTTTTTTCTTTTTCAACGCGGACGAAGTCGCGGGCGCCAGTTAGTGACGAATAAATTCTTTGGGATTTGGTCGAGCGACAGGCTACCGTCGCTTGATGGTAAGTGGCTACCGTAATCTATACTACAGGCAACGTAACAGCATTACTGATTAATAAGGAAAGGAAATAATAAGGAAATGGCATCACTTACTCGCTCACCGAAACACAAAAGCACACATGCTGTTATTTCACTGTTAGTCAACTAAAGAAAAGAGAATGTCATTACTGTTTATTCTGGCAAAGATAACAACAATTACTTATCTTTATCTTTACATTATTATAAAACAAAGTAATCCGCCACGTCTGTATGTCTGTTCGCAAAAAACTCAAAAATTACTGCACCGATCTTCATGCTGTTTTCACTAATGGATAGAGTGATTCTCGATGAAGGCTTTAGTGTATAATTTACAAAGTTACGCGGGCGAAGTCGCGGGCAGCAGCTAGTATATTATACGTTGGACATCAAATAAATAACGTTTATTTCGTTACGAGAAGGAATATAGTTTTTCTGGTTTAGCTTTAAGGTACACTTGCGTGCAAAGTTTACTAAAGTTTACTAAAGATGGGATTTACTGAGAAACCGTATACCGATTTATTAATCGGTTTTACATTGTTTAAACCTGTTGAAGATATGAATTAATCTTTGGTTTGGTTTATGGTAAGTTAAAAAATTTAGAACGTTTTTAAAAATATAAATTTAGAAATTAGACAATACCAGAGAGAGAGAAGAGAGAGAGAGTTTTAGTTTTAGTAAGTGTACGAAAAAGTGATATAATGGAAGAATATCAACAAAACCGTGTATTCTCTCGAATAACTATGTTCAGTTTTTTTTGCTAATATATTGCCAGTTTGTTAATTGTGATTTTAAATTAAAAAAAAAAAACATGTTAAAATCTTTTTATCACCTTTGAATAAAATAAATAAAAAATAAAAAATGAATGAGATAAATTCAAAACTCTATTAAAAATATATATCTACAGATTTATTTTCCGATTTTATAAAAAAAATATAGTGTTTTAAAAAAAATGGCTTTTAGTGTTTATCCATCATTCCCTAATGAAAACCGATTTAAAATCGGGTAAGCGGTTTTTACATAGATTATTATGTAAATATATAATATGTTCCTACATTCACGCATTATTAAGTAAAAGTTTATTATTTTTTATTTTACGCATGTGTAACGTAAAGTAAAATTATGTTTTATATTTTTGTTTGCGATTGTACTTACATATCCCGATTTTTATTATTCGCTCACGATGAAATAGAGTAGACGAATGGTGTTGTGTACATTTTTTACAGCGACAAGGGAAAAACGACATGATAATACGAGTTGGCATTTTATCGCCATTTTATGGTCCCAGACGTCAATCCATATTTATTTTTATGAAGTATGTGGCACTGTGACAATTTCAACAAAGTTGTGGCTACACTGAGATATTTTCTACGGTCGACTGTCGTAGTCTTAGGTAGTTAATAGTGAATGTTAAAATTCCTTCATATTATATTATATCTGAATATAACTAATAATTATTATAATTAATATAAAAATCGGTGTTAACTGCCACTGTGTTCTGAGTGCTTAGCTTAGTGCGAGTTTTACTTGATTTTATATACGCGATCTAGCGCGTCCAATGCGTAACTCGCGTAAGCGTCAATTTGTATTGGAATGAAGAAGCGTCACCTAGTGGCTAATGTGTAGCGCTGCTTCATGTTCGACGCGTTTGATCCGCTATTACTTATATTAATAACTAGCTGGTGCTCGCGACTTCGTCCGCGTAGAAAAGTATAAAACGCCATCTACCGTATTTTGGATAGATGGCGCTATCTCCCGGGCCAAGCCGCTAGTTTTATTTTAGATTTATTTAGATTTTAGATTTCCCGTAGGAATGAAGCATTTTCCCGCGGTAAAAAGTATCCTATGTTCATCACAGATAATGTCGGCTTCTAATGGTAAAAGAACTTTTCAAATCGGTCCAATAGTTTCGGAGCCTATTCTATACAAACAAACAATCAAATCTTTCCTCTTTATAATATTAGTATAGATAGTCTTTGGTTTAATCGAGTAAAACTTGCACTAAGTAGTCATAATCTGACAGAAAATTCACGCTGGTCTCTTTGTAAGGGCAAACCTACTCCTGGATGTTAGAATCAGTTAAAATTCTGGACTTTTGATTTTTTCAACATAAAATTCAAAAGTCGAATGAGATCGTTGCTGATTACATACAAACTCAAAGCTAAATAAGTAATTAGGTCCTATTGAAAACTATTTATTTGTATCTATAGCTATACGTATAAATTCAATGGAATAACTATAGTATCTAATCTATAGGACACAATTAGGAAAGAAATTCTTACTCAATTTATATTACCTGGCTTTATTACGTTTGTTTACAAATGGTAGAGGCGTATTGTCAAGTGGCGTATCGTATCCTATTGACTCGGTATGCCATTGTCGTATACCAAAATCGTTCCGCAGTATTACGAGAGGTCTTTGACATCTGTAGGGTAGGAACTATTTCACACGAAGCAATATTGCTTTGTATACAATATACATACATAGTTTGTAGTTATGTTATGATAGCACTCCATTTCGTTAGAAAACAGTTTTCAATTCTTACGTAACAGCCGTAAATATTTACGGGATAAAAGTTTGTTTACTTACTAAAAACTCTCGTTTAGATCGGATCTGACAAAAAAAATTGATGCATTTGGCAGTAAGAAAGAAAGAAATGAAACAATGAAACATATTTTTTTTTATTTGATGTAACTATAATCTCATTGATAGATCAAATCCTGATATAGTATAAATTGAAGTCGCGTCTGTCTCTAAGTATATCCGATAATTCCACCAAAACCACTCAAGGGATTTTGATGCGGTTTTCACCATTGGAAAGAGCGATCAACGAGGGAATTTTTTGTAAAAAAATTTGCTGAAAAAAATCAGTGTAAATCCGAGGCAGGGCCGCTAGTAAATTAAGATTACTTAATGCGTTTTTAAACTTTTTATTTTTGTATATTATGTAATAGAAATTATTCAGGACATGTATATTTTCCAGTAAATTTGGACACGTTTAAAGTTCTTAATAAATTTTGATAATAATTGTAGAGGAACGTTTGTAAAGAGTACCTTTTTTTTTTTAACGAGTACCTAAGTAACATTAATTTTTCATTTCACGTGAATTAACTTCAAAGCATGTTCAATGTTAATCATGTCACAGATAGTAGTCCTGCTGAACACCATGACTATTTTTTTAGACCTAGTATTGTACTGTAATGTTTTTTAAGTGTGTTTAATTTAAAAACTGGTTTGCGAGATATTTTTGTGCTAAAGAATTTCATTTTTTGACGACACCGTTGGACGAGTGGTAAAAGCGTACTTGCTTTACGTCTCAGGGGCCCCGGGTTTGATTCGCGATTGCAGCACCAATGGCGTTGCTTGTGTTAATTTTATTGTGTCATTTTGTTTCTGTTGTTTCTGTTTCTTATGTAATGTCATGTTAATGTCCTTCGTGCAGTGAATAGATGTCTTTCTTTCTTTCTTTCTTTGTTATGGGCGACGGTAGCCACTAGCCACGTACCATCAAATGGACCGTCACCCTGTATGTAGACTTTAACATACAAAAACGAGGACTTTATTTAACAAAAACATGCCATATATGTATAGGATAGCAGTCACAAGTGTAAACCAATATATCTCTTCGAAAGATAGCGTTTATTTTGTCAAAATTCGGGTGATACTTGAATAATACTTATGTCAACATACTATAATTTATCGCAACGCAACACCATAAAACTGATAACACGAAAAATCCTCGATTGACATATTTTTTGACCAACATTTTTATGTTTCCAAATTTCAGTGAGACTATTATATATGACTACATATTACAAAACCAAGTCCTCTGTCGCGTATGTCTGTCTGTTCGCGATAAACTCAAAAACTATTGCACCGATTTTCATGCTGATTTCATTAATGGATAGAGTGGAAGTCGCGGGCATCAGCTACTCTATACTAATATTATAAAGAGAAAAGATTTGTATGTTTGTAATGAAAAAACTCAAAAACTACTGGACCGATTTTGAAAATTCTTTCACCAGTGAAAGCCACGTTATCAGCGAGTAACATAGTTTATATTTCATTACGACACGCGGGCGAAGTCGCGTGCAACAGCTAGTATAATAATATGTATATTTCGTACTAACGACCCATATTCCCGTTTTAGCATGGAGTTGAAATTATCAAAAATCCTTTCTTTTCGGATGCAGACATTATAAAAAAAACGTATATTTCAAATTTCTATGCTTATAGTAATTTTGGCTGTTCGTTGATATTCCCTTGTAAATGGTGTATAAATAAATAAGTATCCTTTTACAACAGATTAACATAATGAAGCATTAGCCTTTTCAGTTAAGCGTTCGTTTTGAACTTATTTGTTAATTAATAAGAGTTAACTGCAGTTGGATTACAGTTTGAAAAGTTTGAGAGTAGTTTAACTTCGTTGACAAATACAACATGGAAAACATACTGGAATTCAGCGGAGTGCTCGAATTTATAACTACATTTCTGAGTTTTTATTTTTACTTTGTTTTATAAATACGATACAAACACATGAGTTGTGGAATTACTTTTTGTAAGCACGTTTTGAGCTGCATTTTATGACACGTTTAAGTAACTAGCTAAGTGAGTAAAGTGCTAGCTGTTAACCAAACGGTGGCGGGTTCGAAACCCGCTTACGTGTTAACATTTTACCTTTGTACCTGAGTCATGGGTGTTTGTATTTATAATAATGTATGTATTTACAAATTTTTCAAATGGGGGCAACTGGATTGATTTGTATCTACTTATAATATACCGTAACCCCATATGTTATAATGTCTTTTGCTGCAAATAAAACATTATTCATATGCATTTGGAATAATACCATTCAAATAGTGAAAGAATTTTTCTAAAGGTGCAGTAGTCCCGAAGATTAGTATCCAGATATAAAAAAAAACATAGAAAATCCGCCATTTCTATGTATTACTTACATTAGTTCAGATTTACGTTATGATCAATGCATCCATACTATAATATTATAAATGCGAAAGTAATTCTGTCTGTCTATCTGCTACCTTTTCACGCCTTAATTACTCAACCGATCATCATGAAATTTTGCATATATATGCGCTGTCAGGGATACATGAAAGGAGAAGGGGTACCTTTCATTAAGAAAAAAGTTCTGGAGCCCTAAAAAAAGTCAAGCAAAACGATAACGAAACGATAACGAAGTTCGAAAATAATAAATTGTATGGGATTGACATATGCCGTCGCTAAATCACATGATACTTCCCAAACATTTATTCTTTCGAACTTCATTATCGTTTTTAAAATGTTATTTTGACTAAGGCCCCATGGGCCCTAGCCAAGAGCACAATGCAAACGGGAGCGTTGCGTATATTTACGAAACGATTGGTTGTTGTAACGCCCACATAAAATTTTGACCAATCACCGGGCTTTATTTTCTACCGTTTCGTAAATATACGCAAAGCTCCCGTTTGCATTGTGCTCTTGGCTAGGGCCTCCTGTTCTTTAGTCGTCACACCGATAAAGATGTCAGGGCTTATTTAGGTACCCATACATACATTTTCTCTTTCAACGCGGACGAAGTCGCGGGCACCAGCTAGTAAACTATTAAGAGGAAATATGTTCCTGCTGTATTTGATAAATTCAGAACCTTACATTCCTAGCTACATTTCTATGTTGTGGTTCTCTATGCAGTTAATTGAAATCCTCGGTTGCAAAAGTGTTTCACTAAAGAGACTTCACAAGTGAAATTCCTTAATTGAAGTTTGATAATTACACTAGCGAGTGGAAATACGCGTGTTTTATTAGAGTGTTTCATTGGAGAAAATGTTATTTCACTAAAAAACAGTTTACACGTGAATGAATGAAATAAGTATATATTTAAACTTACGCGCAGTTTTAATTGAAGTTTTTATACGAACGTCCGTAAGATTAAATACTAACTTTGTACTTTCACGCTTTTTATATAAGTACTAGCTGTTGCCCGCGACTTCGTCCGCGTTAAAAAGGATAAAAAGTAGCCTATCACGTGTCCCGTACTTCTAATTCGTTTAAGAGTTATGGAGGAATATACATACATACAATACTTACCTACACTTACAGATTTATTATTAGTATTGATGATAGTTTATTACTTAATTTGTTGCAGTTAATAATTTTAGGTGACACTATCATAATAATACGTAAAAAAACAAATTATAGTATAAAAATTAATAAAAAAAGTGCGAATAAATTACTAAATTTAAATTGTAATATTAAAATGCTATTGAAATATAAAAAAAAAATCGAGGTATATTTTACAAAGCGTTTATTAATCTACTAGCTGTTGCCCGTGACTTCGTCCGCGTTAAAAATATAAAAAGTAGTCTATCACGTGTCCGTACGTCTAAATGTTTATCTACCAAGTGTTAGCTTTCCTGTAGACCACGGTAGATAATAATAGCAATAATACTCCACGTAGTAGGAACACTTATTTATTTGTTCTTGCCAATGATTACATATCTTTTTGGTTACAAAAATATTGACTAAGTAAATCAAACGTCTTCACGCTATGACAACCCAGCGCAGAATGGCGGTCGCTCCCGTTGGTGTTACCATCTACGAATTCTTTTTTCCGAACAAGTATTCTTTTTGAATGCTTTGCTTATTTAAATTTCTAACACAAGATTCATGAAAATTAGTTAATTCGTTTAAGAGTTATGGAGGAACACACATACACACATACATACATACATACATACATACATACATACATACATACAGAAAAAAATTCTAAAAATGGTCAATTTAGTTTCGGTATCATGTATAGAGCCTATATACACGATATTTCTGAAAACAAAGTAAATTACTCCATGACCGACCCCTACAGATTTATTATTAAGTAGTATTGATTTATGATTACTAGATGACACGGGAAACGTTGTTAAAAAGCATTTTTTTTCTTCTTTCGCAATTGGTTACGAAACTACGGTTTTTGTGTAGCAAGGATGAGGAATATGATGGAACGAGCTCACCCAAAAGATGTCTATTCACTCGAACTTTGCTTCTGATTTTTGCTATATAATTGCTAGGTATGTATATGAATATCTCCAAAAATTCTTAATAATATGTAAGTATATAACGAAGTTTGAGACTAGTTGGAGTGAACGAACAAATTAAATTCAGCTAGCAGAGTGCGAACACGAAAGAGGCGTAACGTTCATGTCAACATTTAACCGGCTAAACAATTTATCTGCTAACATAATTTAGGCACATTGCGTTTACCTAAGACCACAGTGAAATAGCAGCATATGTGCTGTTGTGTTTCGGTGAGTGAGTAAGGGATGCCAGAGTCCATTTTCCCTAAGCCCCATCTCAATCTCAAGTCAATAATACTATAACGTAAGAGCACTTTCAGCAGCAGTAACGATGTCTATCGACAAACTGAAGAGCCACTTGATGGTAAATGGCTACCGTTAAGTGCCACTTACCATCGAGTGGACCGTAAGCCTGGCTATTTGAATCTTAAATCTATTGACAAGTTATTTTACAAATTTTTATGTATATTTTTATGTCTTTGGAAAATATAATACACTAGCTGGTGCTAGCGACTTTGTCTGCGTTGTTTACAGCCTATAGCCTTCCTCGATAAATAGACTATCTAACACAAAAATAATTTTTCAATTCGAACCAGTAGTTCCTGAGATTAGCGCGTACAATCAAACAAACATACAAACTCTTCAGCATTATAATATATTGGTATATAGATAATAAAAAATCAATATCATATGTTTGATATAACATGTAGATAGCAAAGAGAAGCAAATTGTTAAAATCATAATATTTCTTCTAGACATACGTAAAATTGAATGAAATTCAATCAACCTTCAAGGTTTTCAGTTATCTAGATAGTCCTTTGACTAAAATATAGTCCTAAGACGTCCATCGGACGACCCTAGCTTCAAAGATAACTCTATTAAATTTTCAAGTTAATAGAGTTATCTTTATCAATATTATAAATGCAAAGGAAAAATATTGCGTCGATATTTGTGTGAACAGCGATTCTACAACTAGCCTTTGTACTTGTACGCGACTACGTTTAGATATTTTTATAAGTTATAATTATAAGTAATTTATAAATAATATAAAAAAAATTCAATTTCGAAAAAAAAACCAAAGTAGTTAGACGGACATATTTTATCTTGCGACATCTCTATGAAACTAAAAATAGACCATAAATCAATTTGGAACCACTTACATATGGCTGGATACTACAAGAAGCTTAATAACTGTGAAACATTTACACGGACCAAACTCCTATTCATAATTTGCTGCTGAAACGGAAAGAAATCGAGCCATTCTTGAAACGAACTATGAAAAGTGGATCACGTACTATAATAGTTTTGGAAAAGATCGTGATCGAAGTCTCGAAAAGCTTAACATACGGTTGCAAAGCTCATATTGACGTCAAGGGAGGTGATGCTGAGCGTTTGATGGGATCGGAAAGAAATTGTTTAGCGTCGAATTTGACGACACATTTGGTCTAGTGTTTGGTAACACTAGCTGTTAACCAAACGGTCGCAGGTTCGAATTCCGCTAGGGGCAAATTTTTATGTGTTAACATACCTTTGTACCTGAGTTATGGATGTTTGTATTTATAATATATGTATTTATGTATTTACGAAAAAAAATAATGTAATATAAACTGTCTGGTATCCATAATATAAGCATAATTCGCTTACTGTGGAACTAGATGGTACTGTATGGAATGTGTGATTTTTTTTGTCGTCATTTATCGTCAGCCATTCCAACTGTTAATAATTAAATAATAGCATTAATTAATATTAAATCAGGGCCCCTAGCCAAGAGCACAATGCAAACGGGAGCGTTGCGTATATTAACGAAACGATAGAAAATAAAGCCCGGTGATTGGTTGTTGTAACGCCCACATAAAATTTTGACAAATCACCGGGCTTTATTTTCTATCGTTCTCTAACTTCGTGAAGGGAGCGTTGGAATTGATGTGCTCACGGCTAAGGCCCCAGGGGCTGTCAATGACTCCGTTGAAGACATTGTATAAAAATAATTGGCTCAATAACAGCTTTAGTAATTAAAAGACTTCTCGAGCCACCTAATACACTTTAGAGAAAGCGGAATTAACGCTCCCTCTTCGAACTTACACAAAGCTACAATAAGCTCAAAGCAACAAACGAGACCTCGCAATAATGAGTTACGCGATGTCATATAATAATAATTATGTAACGTCGCGGCTTTTGATGAGATATTCAAAGAGGCGTTATCTTACACATTACTATTGCCAGGTGTTTTGTCAGTCAGCCAGTCAGTGCCTTCTGAATATATTTTAAGTTTTTCTAGAACTTTTTCTTTACTATATATTTTTGCTTTGTAAAAATATGGATTTTTTTTGTGTATTTATAGGTTTTTTTACTTTTGAATAGCGAGTAGCATAGGCCATCTATATTAATATTATAAAAAGGAAAGATATGATGGTTTTTTAAAGATAACATAGGCTAATATTTTATAAAGTTACGCGGGCGAAGTCGCGTGCAAAAGCTAGTTAGTAATAATGTAAGTTTCCATTGAGAGTATAATAAAATCTTTGAGATCCATTTCCACAAATATCTACAAAAGGGTCTCAAGGAATATGTACGTATTTTACGTATTTTCGTAAATCAAGTGATACGTGACTTATTCGAGTGGGTAAGAGGCAAACGTTCGATCTTCGATCTGTTAATTACACAAGATAAAGTATCTTCAAGGCCTCTAATTTCCGCTTTATTTTTACGATAGTCAGTATTCATTAGATAAACTTGTAAAACTCTTTGGAGGATTTAAGTGCACCTTGAATAGTCTTAGAATCCATTATTCGGAATTGACTGGTATGATCGATGACTTTCTGGTATGTCATACCGAATCTAATTAACCAATTAACTAAAACATTGAAATGCGAAATAACACCCTAACTAAAACATCACTACAAGCTAAAACGATACTTCTTACAAATAACTACAAATAAATATACATAGATAATTTTTAACAACAGTACATAATTAGGCCAATCGCAAGAAAATAATAGGTCAGTCACTGGAGACACAAAAATCGCGTTATCTGTATAGTAATTTTTTTAAACGAAAAAAAAAAACATTTGTAATGTAATTTTTTGGAATGTTATTAGGATAGATCTTTATCTTCAATCATACACTCCTGATGGAGCGGTAGTGGTTATTAATTTTTCTGAATTTTAGAGCTTTCCATAACTGTAACATAACTATAACGAGAAAAATAGTAGCAGTGGTTTCCTGTTTTTTTTTTTTTTTTTTACATGAATCCCTCCAGCATCATGCGCTGAAGCCTATATTCGCTACTCATTCATTCCAGTTCTCTCTTCCTTGCCTCTCGCACTTTTATTCTTCATACTATATCTTTCTTTCATCCATCACTCATTCATACCGTTGCGGGTGGGATTCCCGCCTGTCTGTCCTATTCTATCTATTCCTTATCTTTATTTCCATTTTCCTAAATTCTAAGCAGGGTCAGGGTAAATAAATCGTACACCATATTGATAATATTACACACTAAAACACTTAAAACATTTAAAAAAAAAAAGCATTAGATATTAGAATTGAATTATTAAATAGTAAATTTACAACAATAATATTCGTTAAAAATTTATAACATTAAAACATCAAAATATTAAATAACAATAATAACAATACAGTAAAATATTTGTATCACAGATTTTAGTATTTTCACATGTATATCAATCCTTATTCCTCTTAATCGCCCTTTCTGCTATCTTTATACAATAACTAAGGAATTTGTCTCTATTTTCACTTTTCATTATTTCTTTAAAGCTTTCTTTGGTGATTTCCATGTCTATCTCTAATTCTAATCCTACTCTATCCCTTTCGTTTGCCGGGCAATCGGCCAGCAGGTGAGGGACCGTCTCCGCAACACTAGGGTCACAGACGCACGATGGACTCTCCTTGCACTTGAAGCGATTCAAGTACTCGGAGAATCCACCGTGCCCCGTGAACACCTGTGTTAAGACGTTATTGACACCTATTTTTCTAATTGTGCGGAAGGCCCCGGCGGCAGTGGGGAAAAACAGTTTTGTGACTGCTGCTGTGGCACCCAGCACGTACCTGCGGTCCCATTCCTCAAGCGAACGCATGCGTATGATTCGCCTGACGAATGAGACCGGACACAGGTCGTACTTGGGCTTGGTCTTCGACTTCAGCGCCGCCTCCCTAGCTAGGTGGTCCGCTCGCTCGTTACCCTCTAGGCCGGCGTGGGCTTTTATCCAAAAAATTTTAACTATTTTATTTTTGCTAAAAGCAGTTCTCAAATTTTTATGCCACGTCGCAGGATCACCCTCGTCGCCTCACACACCGCCAAGAGCTCGGCCTGGTAGACGGTACAATAGGACGGCAGACCAAGTTTGACGGCCGATGTTTCGGCCTCGCCATTCCATATGGATAGCGCGGCCCCAACCCGGCCGTCAATCTTGCTGCCGTCCGTGTATATGCGCAGTTGGTAATCGCTATTTTCTTTTAATTGTTCCTCGTCCACCAGTCTTCCGAACTCGAGACTGATGTGTTCGGCGGGATGGGGACCCTCGATTGCTGGGACCATACGCTCGACATCCCTGTGACACAGCTCCGGCTGAGGTACCCCCCTCTTGGCCTCGTAAAGCGAAGCAGCTTTGCGAACACGCAGGTCAAGTGGTTTCCTGTTGCCTACTGCTCCAGTTCTTTTAGAGATTATTTGAATCTCAAGGCTGCTGTAGCCTCGTCTACTCTGGTACTGGTTATAGGTGAGCGCTTATAAGACCACTTACTCAGTCACAAGAGACTCGTTGGTTAACCAGCAAGGAGTGCCACGCCGTGTCTTCGTGCAGGTGAGTTTGACATTTGGGATGATTGATTTATCATTCCAAATGTCTTACCTCTTACCCTCCATAGTGTAAAACCAACAGGTACATAGAAATCCAAGGACTTTAGGCCGTAAGAGTTCGGCACAATAACCCTTCGATCCATCCCCAGGCCGGGATGAGTATCCATGAGGATTCTCCTTATAAAACTAAAACAACAATCACAAGATTATCCTATCTCCACGTCATATATTTTCAATTATCTGCTGTTTTATTACTATAGTTTTTTTACCAACAAACATGACTAATGCTTTCGACAATACAATGACGCAAAGTTTCTACGAATCGAAGCTAAGCTTTGTATATTTAGACCTTGGGTGAGCGTGAATAATCCGATGTCGTTACATAATGTTATTACATCCTATGCAGACTGACTGCCTAATCTACCTATACATGTTTAAACAGAACATAATATGTACGATATAAGTTACTTAATTTTATAATTATGTAACTTATATCGTCCATTAGCCAGCTAAACCTACAAAATCTGTCATAATAACGCCCAAGACCTTTCATTAACTTTAGCTAAAGTGTGGGCTATCAATCAAATTAATTGTATATCCCAACCCACACGGAATGTGGCACAGTAGGTGTATCGTTATCCCTACATAGTATAAATTAAAGTCGCTTTTGTATTTTTGCGTATGTCTGTCTGTATATATATACATATTGATTTTGATGCGGTTTCCACCATCATGAGATTACTTTTCACGAAAGATAAGTGTATAATAAAGTTTTTTAAAACAAAAAACACAATATTTTGCAACAATATCTATACATATATATTATTATAACTTGGGATTAGATTTTATTTTAAATAGTATACCTAATATTAATGTATTTCTGTATATGAAAATAAAAATTGACTATACATGAATTTCATTTATGAAAAATATTCTCTATATCATATATATCTATACATATATATTATATATAGATATAGATCCATATATTTTATTTTAAAAAGTCGCTGTCCACTTCTGTCTGTTGCTGTCATCCAAAGGATTTTGATAAGGTTTTCACTAATTTTGATAAGGAAGGAGAGATTTGTGTATAACAAAAAAAATAAACCTGGCAAAACCGGGAGCGGGTCACTAGTATAATATTTAATAGACGATTTAAATGTTTGGTATAATAAAAATAAGTAGGGGTTTAGCTAGGGGACGGTAAGTTATTTCAGGGATGTTTTGATATCTGACAGCGTCCGCTCGTTAAAAGCAACAACGTGGCTGTATTTGTATACACTTTACGAGAGGATAAATTTTGCTGAAGTCTATTTTTTTTTTAAGTAAGCGCTTGCACGACTGCTTACTTAAACCCTTGTAAGTTATAGCTTATATTTTATTATGCTAACATAATATTTTGTTTGGGATTACATTTTTTCCAGAGATTCCATTTTGTTATGGAATCAATTATGGTCCAGAAGATTTCAGTGAAATAAGATGTTATGATTCCGTGAAGAATTCATTTTTTATTTAGAATTGATTTCATATATTATGTAAGCCCGATGTATTAAAATTCATGGAAGTAAAATCAAATTTCACATGTCACACGTTACGCGTTACAGGCTACATTGGCTACAATATGCTTCAATACGTATTAATATAATATAATACATATAATATATTATATTAATATGTTTTAATTATATTTATTTATAAAGAAACAAACTCCAGTCGTACAATACTACTTCCGGAATGAAAGTTAAGCCATGTCCTTCACAGTGCCTTTTACAGGGCACAGCTTTGTGCGCTATTTACGCTAACCACAACTAACTTAAGTACAACGCGAAAGGGAATACCGACGCGAAATAACAGCACATGTGCTGTTGTGTTTCGGTGAGAGAGCAAGGGATGTTAGAGCCCATTACCACATCCGCTCCTAATCCCTTATCTGCCCAAAATACAGCTTTGATCCACTTGACACCTTACAAACGTCGAATTGTTCGAATTGTTAACAATCACACATCGTTACACAACAAAGGTTAGAATCCCTTTGTATAAGACGAGAAGTATCTCTTCTCTTTGTGCGTTCTACCATAAAGAACTTAAGAATTTTGCGGACAGCTTAGTGAAGCCGGTTTTATAATCATGGGTGCGTAGGCCATTAAGCAAAAAAAAAAGCTCCAAAGCTCCAACGCACGACTGGAGATTACTCCTTACGAACGGATTAAAAAATAATTTAAGAAATATAATTAAAACGTATTAATATAATATATTATAACTATAATATATTAATATGTATTGACTCATACTGTAGCCTGTAACGCGTAACGTGTGACATGTGACATTTGATTATACTCCCATAAATTTTCATACCCCGCCTTATATATGAAATTCCAAAAATTTAAAATAGAACAGCATTAAAGTAATTGTGCGAAGCCGGGGGCAGAGCTTGCTAGTTTTTATAAGAAAACCTTATATAACTTAAAAGAAAAAGGACAAGTATATTAAGCGAGATAAGGTGTCCTTTATGTAACTCTGTTGAAATTATTAAGCAAATTTTTACGAAAGTCTGATCAGGACAACCTTTTTTAAAAGAGACGTTAAGAGGTCACATGTAAAGCCTCTTCTCTTCCTTAAAAGATATCTTCCTTTAGACCCTTTCCTATTTACAAATCATTGAAAAGGTTTCAAAAGGCTTTAGTGTGCTAAAAGTAATCGATGAGCATCGAAATTCATTCAACTAAACAAAAATTGAATTGACTGAAAAGTCAAAAGCGTCAGAAGGCTTGCTCGTAGCCGTAGCCACTCAGTTCTAAATGGCGAATGAGAGCGTACGGACGCGTAGCCCCGTAGCGGCTGCTACGAGCGTAACCCTCTACGAAGTTTTCTGTATCAAAAATGTAACTTCAATATAAAACTTAATGTAAACTTTAGTTTTTTAATTATTCAGTAATAATTAATGTAAGTAGTGTACAAAAAGTGTTTTATTAGATGAGTGTTTCATGTGAAACTTTGTAAATAATAGTTATTAGCAATATATAAATAAAAAATAACTTAGTAAACTTTATATTTATATTTAAAATTACATTTCTATGGAATGACTTGTGAATTTAAATTATCGTAGACTTACGGATAAGTTTATATTAAGGACTTAAAAAAAACAATTGACTTATATATTTTTAGGCAGTGAATTTAAATAAGTACATAAAAATGAAGTAACTTCAATTACATTGAATAGTAACGATAATAATAATTGAATAATAAGTTATTAATATTTAAAGAAACAATTGGACATGATAATTATCGTGTGTTTTTAAAGTAAGGAAGTGAAGATGGCCGAGTCATTCCTTCGAACTAATGAGAGCGTGGAGGACTTCCTCCAGAGATGCACAAATTTGAGTTATTTCGACTGCAGCGAGGAGGAGATGCTGTGGTGGATGATGGGCCCAAGACGGTTGCCTCTTCAGGAGATCATACCGCAGTCAATAGTACTCTTTGTGATATTCCTGACAGGCGTCATAGGAAACGTGGCTGTGTGCGTAGTCATTGTCAAACACCCTGCAATGCACACAGCAACAAATTACTATTTGTTTAGCTTGGCAATCAGTGATCTGTTACTTCTGCTTTTTGGTAAGTAATACCTCTTTGCAGGCACAATAATATTATATTCTCATTTTTTATGTTAAGGTTGTCAGACAAGCTAACATACCACTTTTTCCGTAAAGGGTTAATTTGTTTTAAAATATTATTATGCTTCTAATATTATTATGAAGTTATTTTTTAATTACAATACATTGATTTAGTTAACCAATTCATTAAATAGAGAGTGGAGGGAAAATCACCGGAACCGGACTGGTCTGTTTCGGTTAATGCTAGAGCCATTCTCTCGTGATCTCTCTTTATCTTGTAACTTCTGTGGCGTTGCTGTTGTGTTAATAAGCAACAGTAGACACATACCATCAATTTGACTGTCAGCTTAAGATAAAAGAACTTTAACGTGGAAAGCATTAATATACCATTTACCGCTGAGGTAGCGTTTCTAAGAAATCCTCCATTTGTCAGGTTGCTTTATTGTCGACTTACCTTAACGTTATAAGTTTTTCCGGACATTATCTCCTTCAACCATGTTATTATTATCTTGTCATAATGTTTCAAATTAAATATTTGAAAAAGAAATGTAAACTTATTTAAAAAATCTCTTAAGCCGCTCTAAATATACTAAAGTTAAAAAAAAAACTCTAATTTACATTGAAGACGTTTTAGGTATTAAGAATTTATAATAATACTTTTAAGGCATTTTTTTTTATTTCATCTTATAAGCAGGAAATTAATCAGGATGAGGAAGATCAGTGTTTACTGATCTTTTCTTTCAGTATCTGTTATGTCAGTAACTTTCGTTCAACGACATAACTCGGTGGATTAGTAAGTTGAAGTGGCAATACATGACACAAAGTACGAAGCTGGAAGGCTCCTGAGTGGAGGGCGTACACCTAGGATGGGCGGCGTACCTCCACTTTCGGGTACGCCGAGGTTCTGACAGGGAGCGTAGGATAGCCGTAGCGGGGCACCGAAGTCGTATCTTAATGTCCCCGTGACCCCGCCCATCAATGGCCGAACTAGATAGTCGTTGAGGTTTAGCCCAGTGGCGGATTTACACATTTCCCGCCAGTAGGCTATTCAAATTTTGCCGCCCCTACTGACCACTATAGTTCACAACCATTAGTGTTGTCAATAAAATTGCAACTTTATAATTGTGGAAACCCATGATTTATTTTAGTGAAAATTATACAAGAAATAGTTTTTGGGTATATTTCTGATCTAGGAAAAGATCTAATCTAATCCAAAAACTAATTATGTACTACTTTCATAAGGTGGGGTAAGGTATGCCTCAAAACTATACTTAGGTACACAAATTATAGTAAAAACTAATAAAAAAAGTGCGAATAAATTGTAATATTGAAACGCTATTGAAATATTAAAAAAAAAATTCAAGGTATATTTTACAAAGCGTTTACTAATCTATACTGCTACGAGTATTATATAAAACTGAAGAGTTTGTTTGTTTGGTTGTAGGCGCTAATCTCAGGAACCACTGGTTCGAATTTAAAAATTATTTTTGTGTTGGATAGTCCATTTATCAAGGAAGGCTATAGGAACGCGAACGAAGTCGCGGGAACCAGCTAGTTTCTCAAAAAAGGATTTCGGTTGTTTTGGAAAATTTAAAGGGAGACCTAAGCAATATACGTCCTACAAATGAGATGATGAGATAGATCCAGTTAATTATACTAATTACTAGTGTGGTAGTATTTAGTAGTTAATTATTAATATTAAGGCCTCTTTCATCAACTACAAGTAAAGTGTTGATTAATTACTTTTCAAGTAACGCTAATTGGCGAATAAATGTTACGAGTATCTTGTGTCAATTTCACTACTCGAAGATAGTGGTGCTTGTAAGTTTTCTTACCTGTGACTTTAAATGGCGGTTAGCTTACTTTACTCAGAGATGGTGTAAGTTTATTAAGAGGCCCTTATTAAGTTAAATATTAAAATTATAAATTTTATTTAAACACTTAATATATCTGAAGTTGATTTATAATATTGCCTTTAGGAACTACTTTCACATAACTGTGTAGTTTAGATTTATTAATTTGTTTTGAAACAACAAGTAGGTTGTTCACTGTTCACTAATAGCAAATAACTGTTTCACAGTTCGACTAAACAAATTAACCTTTAGTAACCTCGTGGAAGTTTCAATCAATGATTTTAGGTATATTGTTCAAAACTATTTTGGTTTTGCTTTCGATACTAGTTCAATTTTATAAATGACTGTTAGAATTAATTATAGGTTTATGTGTGTGTGTGACAAAATTTTGCTTATTATAATATGAACTTTGACTGTAACGTTTATATTTAGATTTATTGGTGCCAGTGAAATACTGTAACGTTATTTTATTATTTGGTCTTTGCAACTTGGTCTAGCAAAGCCGCCACAGTTGACGATAGTGGTGCAGGATTTTTTATACTTAGATATAGACGATACCTCGGGAACCTTTTAAAACTCTTCCAGTATAAAATGTGTAATAATTTATCACCAAATGGACCGTCAGCTTGCCTGCCATCATTGATAATATATAAAGAAAAAATCTGTGGGACAAATTTCATCCAAATTTCATCCAATTTCATTCATTTATTGTGTTTATTGTTGTGTCTTCTGTTGGTGTACCTTAAATAAATAAATAAATCCAAATTTCCGTTTGATCGTTTTTGCGTTATCGAGTAATAAACATACAAACTTTCGCATTTAAAATATTATATCTTAATTATTATTTCATTATATCCTTAATCCTAATAATATTATGGAAATAAATATGAATTACTAGCTAGCGCCTGTGACTTCGTCCGCGTTGAAAAATAAAATAATATTCTATCATGTGGTCCTGTACGTCTAAATGTTTATCTACCAAGTTTCATGAAAATCTGTTAATTCGTTTAAGAGTTATGAAGGAACATACATACAGAAAAAAATTCTAAAAATGGTCAATTTAGTTTCAGTATCATGTATAGAGCCTATAAACACGATATCTCTGAAAACAAAGTCACTTACTCCATGACCAATCCTTACAGATTTATTATTATTGGTATTGATAATTATGATTATATATATGAGGTATGAGTGCAACAATAATAATGTCTTTATTATTTAAAGCAATTTCCATATTTCCATATAATAATAAAATAGCCCATTCGATTGTACCTTAAACCCATTAATGTTTTTCGCCATTGGTAAACCTACCCACGAGTGCCTGAGAGAAAATAGAAAACGACTGGCGAAATAAAATTTTATGAGCCCATAATAAACCCCCAAAATTGTACCGCACGGTCCGTGCCAGATAATTTTATGAAAAGGTAAACAGGACAGTAGCGGAAAAGCGAATAAAAAAATACATTTAAAAAAGTCATTCTGCCAAATGTGTCACGTACTTTTTGAGGATAACTTTCACTTCATTGCAAGAGAGTTTAATATCGCACAGTTATATACTCAGACTCACATCTACATACATATTATTCATGTTATACATAACTACATAGTAGGGTCAACTTTGGAAGCGGCGTACCTCTACTTTCGGGTACGCCGATAAGGGTACGCCGAGGTTCCGAAAGGGAGCGTGGCTCTTCTAGCGTTGGCTTCTTATTCGCGTTGTAGTTTTCAACATTTTTGCTAATTGCTTGGGCTTTAATTTTGCTTGGCTGTGCTTTAGGCGACGGTAGCCACCATAACCTATAGCACCACGGGCTTTTAGCCTCAACATAAAAAAAAAAACATAACACATAATAGCATAATCAAACTTTTAACAAAATAAAAAACCTCACTTCAAATCGTTTTCTCTTTGATGCCATTGTCAGAACTGGGCCAAATTGAAATGAGACCACAAGGTAAGCATCAGTTTTCAATTAAAAAAAAACATCAAAATCGTTTCACCCAGTCGAAAGTTTTGATGTAACAAACATTAAAAAAATACAGTCGAATTGAGAACCTCCTTTTTTGAAGTCGGTTGATAAAAAAGAGATAAAAGTAGTCACAGTTTATGTCAGAAGCTTTCTTGTAGTACAATTCAATATTCACATTTTTTTCGTCACAAATACAACATAATGAGAACGAAAATGTAAATAAAAGCTTTCAACAAACGTTTTCACTCGTAAAAAGAATTCTAAAATATCGTTACCGTCGTTACGTATTCATATACACAAAAGCACGATTTGAATTCGCCAAGACCACAAACTGAATTAACAAGAGTTGAACATTGACTAACTTTACTGAGCTTGGTGAGTTTAGGGTTCACCAAGAGTGAATTTTGGAGTAAAGATATTGGGTTACTGCGGTCTTGGGGATTGCAATCCGGCGTCATTTTCAATCCGGCCGGATCCGACCGGATTCCCATCGATCGTTTGAGCTTCCTTACATCATCAAT
This sequence comes from Synanthedon vespiformis, assembly GCA_918317495.1. Classification (NCBI taxonomy): domain Eukaryota; kingdom Metazoa; phylum Arthropoda; class Insecta; order Lepidoptera; family Sesiidae; genus Synanthedon; species Synanthedon vespiformis. The sequence continues at coordinate 7,094,927 of OU906966.1, read as the reverse complement.
CAATACTAATAATAAATCTGTAAGTGTAGGTATTGTATGTAAGTACGTATCTTCCTCCATAACTCTTTAACGAATTAACTGATTTTCATTAAACTTGGTAGATAAACATTTAGACGTACAGGACACAGGATTGGCTACTTTCTTTTTCAACGCGGACAAATTATAATACACATATTATAAAACAAAGTCCTCCGCCGCGTCTGTCTGTTCGCGATAAACTCAAAAACTATTGCACCGATTTTCATGCTGTTTTCACCAATGGAGAGAGGGGTTCTCGCGGAAGGTTTTTAGTATATAATTTACAAAGTTACGTGGGCGAAGTCGCGGGTAGCAGCTAATGTATTATAATTATAACGCTTTATTTTTATTATTAGCGCAACAGCGCTATTATTTTTACAAAAATTGCTATTACCTTATCCGGCCATCGGATCCGGCATATTGTTACCGGATCCCGTGACAATATACCGGATCCGGTAACAATATGCCGTTTGATGATGCTAGATCCGACGAAATTTCCGGATTGCAATCGCTATGATATGATAACACACAATATAATGTTATTTCACGGTGGTCTTCTCGATGGAAACACAGTCTGCCCTGCATACCACTTGCCATACTATAAAAGTTCATTTTAAAAGTTGACCCTGCCAGGAATCGAATCTGGCAATACAAAGCGTTAAAGCAACCATCTCACCCATTTACCCATTCGACCAAGGGGCTCGTCAAATATTTTAAGGTTTTGGGGCACTCAACAATTGTCGATTGGGATATTATTCAATTTGGGTTGAACTGCATACATGAGAAAGCCATTACTGCCGGAGAAGACTGTCCCTCTCTAAATAAGCACAAGTTACACAAAGTGGTTTTTCGCGTAAATTAGTAAAGGGGTGAGGATTGAACTTACTCGTAACCGCAGTCTACTACTCTGCATAAGTATGTCCGATAAAGCCTTTTATTATTAACTAGCTGTTGCATGCGACTTCGCTCGCGTAACTTTATCATAAAATATAGCAATGTTACTCGCTGATAACGTAGCTTTCTGTTGGTAAAAGAATTTTTGAAATTGTTAAATAATTTTTGAGTTAATTCATTACAAACATAAAAATACTAATCTTCTTTCACTATAATATTAAGTATAGATAGATACCTAATAATTATGTTATACCTAAGTTTACAAGAAGTATTGTAACCATAGATAATATATGGAAACCGTTATTATTGTAACCAATCGGTGTTGCACTATTTAAAAAAAGACAAAAGTTTTAGAAGTAAAATTTAAAAAAAAAATTTAAAAAGGTACAGTCGGCCGCATAAGTCGATTAACACGTTCAAAAGTGCTATACAACTGAACACTCAACTTACTTACTTACTTACTTACGACTCGAGAACAAAATAAACTTTACGTATAAACGATAGTAAAAAGCTTCAATAAGTATTTAAGCAAATAAGTAAGTTGAGTATTCTGTTGTTTTGCGCTTTTGAATGTGTTAATCGACTTATGCGGCCGAATGTACCTAAGTGTTCCTGAAACGTTTTTATGTAGAAATGTACATTGCGAATAATATAAAAGAATCCCATTACAAAGGAATTGCTCTTAATACCTTTAAGTTGGGATCCTAAATATCATTTTTCTATTCTCCCTTTTTTTACCCTCTATATTTTAGGGCGACCATGCACTTATGGTATCAGTAAGTACTAATTAAATAAATCAAAGATATCGTATCAAGATATCAAAGATAATTAAATAATCAAACTAAAATTGATGATTTTTAGAAATTTTTTTTCTGTATTTTTTATGTATGTTCCTCTATAACTCTTAAACGAATTAACTGATTTTCATTTAGACGTACGGGACACAGAATAGGTTATTTTTTCTTTTTCAACGCGGACGAATTCGCAGGCACCAGCTTGTCTAAACTAATATTATAAAGAGGAACTACTGGACCGATTTGAAAAATTCTTTTACCATTAGAAGCTGACATTATTTGTGATGAACAAAGGATACTTTTTACCTCCGGAAAATGCTTCATTCCTACGGGAAAACGGGTAATAGGACAACGGGTAGTAAGAATTTTATTCTTCCGTACTTATCTTTTTCACATAACTTCTAAATGGCTGAACCGATTGGGTTGAAATTTTATATGGCTATTTCCATGGTTTCACAGACACGAATGTATTATATTTTATAAAGTTACGCGGACGAAGTCGCGTGCAACAGCTAGTATTTTATAAGTATTTTATAAAGTACAAGCTGTTTTATTAACAGTCTATTGAACAAGGTATTAATTCTATTGCGAATTCCAATTATTAGCAGACGACATAATTATATTATAAGTACATGAGCTGAATCCAGTTACACGGAATCATTGGTAATTGGTATTTAGGGCTTTTACAGTGAAATGTTTCATGCGGTTATTCCCCTGAAATGTTAGTTAGTGTTTCCAACATTTTCAGCATATTAAAGCTTCTCTGAATCGAATATTAAATTATGTCACAACATGTCAAGGTAATATTTGTAATGTTAAATGAGCTTCTATTGATTGAATAAAAAGTAATGTTACTTCTGAGTAGATTTTAACCTTCATTATATTAAACACTAGCTGTTCTTCGCGACTTCTTCCGCATTCAAAATGTTACATAGTCTTTCTCGATAAATGGACTATCCAATACAAAAAGAATTTTTCAATTCGAGCCAGTAGTTCCTGAGATTAACGCGTTCAAACAAACATACAAACTCTTTAGATTTATATTAGGTATTAGTGTATAGACTAGGTAAAAAATCTACACTCAAAAATTATTAATATGGAAAAATAAAATTAGTTCTGAAATGTTCAATAAGTAGTTACGAAACAGTGAAGAAAATTTCCGTTTTCGTAACTATGGTTGTGAATGTAGCTGAAGGCATACGTGTGAGTATGTACCAGAAATATATTATTTGAAAAGCAATAATAACTCGCCGAGGACTCCCTGCCATGCAATAGAATGAACTCACGTTCTCATCACAACACTTGGCTGCTACGTACGTAATAAAACCCGACAATTTCAATTTAAGTTTATCTCTATACATCATTGAACGCTTATGAAATTGGCGTTCTGTTAACAGACCACTTCGAACTGTGGGTTAGACTGGAAAATCTTATTTGAAATAGATTTTCTCAAATGTTAATTTTTTTTAATTTTTAGAAAGTTTCTCCTCTAATACTTTTAGAGTGCGACAACCAGTGTTGTCAAATATCTCAAAAAAAGTTGTTACACGAAATAAGTGTCGGCCAAAAGCTTCAAACTGGACTGCCCGAAGGAAAAGCGTATCTAAGATTTATCTCAAATTTGCGGGAAACCAGATGCGACTACAAAATAAGGCAATTTATCGCAGCGAGCAGTCGAAAAAAAGTTGTTCTGACAGATTTGATTAAAATGGGACTCGTCGCCGAGTGGGTGACGGCTAATTATTTTTTACAAAGGCCCCTGGTGGATTAACTCGACTTGATTAACCTCGGTGGGGACACTTGTGTTGAATCTCCGTTTTGAACATTGAATATTTTTTTATCATAAGGTCCACTTGATGATAGGCGGCAAATGTGCTGACAGTTCTTTTTTTTATTTTTTATTAGTGATGTATTTGCTTTTGGCCAACAACCAGCTGTGTAGCAAGGATGAGGCCTATGATGGAGCTAGCTCACCCAGAAGATGCCAAATTTGCATTTATTGAAGGGGTTTTTCTCATACCTTGGCCTCGGGAATATTTGTAGAAACAGAATATTTGCATAAATGCACAATTTTATAATATCTTCTATTTGTTATACAGGTCTTCCTAACGACTTGACGGTGTATTGGCATCAGTATCCGTACAGTCTCGGCATCATTTTCTGCAAGCTTCGTGCACTTATATCGGAAGCGTGAGTATTACTTTTTTCCAGGGACTTTCCTTTCAAACGCCCAGATTTTTTTTATTTAAATACGCTTAGAAAAATTGTATGACAGTCTTGCTTGATAGTTTATCGTGTACTGTATAATATATATCCATCGCATCAACGCATCCACGTAGTCAGAATATCTACATCATAGTCAAAATTTCCACTTCTTCAATATGTCCACTTATTTTATAATGAGTCATCTGGTTGTCAGTAATATGCTGATATTACTATTCTTTTGAGATCTTTACAACTATAGCATCTGCAGTTTTAATGGACTATCAATAGAGGAAAAATACTCGTAAACACAATAATTAATTAATGACATTCTTTCAAGTGAATTATTGAGGCCAACTGGAAAAAAAGTAGCCGCGTGTTTCAATCAATGCCCAATAACAAAATGTGAATCAAGAAGCACTATAATACTTTTTAATGACTTCCATTTACGGTTGTTTTATATTAGTTGGCAGAAATTAAAACCTTGATTACTTAAAACGATGACGGCATGGCGAAGTAGGTACGTGACTTCATTACAAGTCGTTTTGGTGCTAAGTTATTTACATGCGCTTCGTGTCGGTTCTGAAGAGTGTAATTACAAATATTCGGGTTTTCATAATGACTTGGTAACATTTTAATTTTGCAAATATTTCATTACCATTTCCAGTTCATTCTGGAGATAGTGTGACTCGACGTTACGTAGCGGAACTCGCCATGATGGGACTCGTCATTATCCCGCAGGCTACGTTTACCCAAAAGTGTCTAAAATATTTAAAAGACCTACGCCTCGAGAAGTTTATATAAACATTTTGAAATATTGTATTAAGGTGTACTGAACTTAGTTCAGTCCGTATTCAAAAAATGGCTGTAGATGCTATAAATGGTTGACAGCAACAGCTGATTTTTGCTATATCGTGAAGTACCAAAATCACTTAACCAAATATCGTTTACAGTTTTGTGCATCAAGTCTAATTTTTACTAATTTCGTCCCAAATAAGCACCATTTGCGGGAAGTGTTGATTTTGTATGAAAATTGAAGAAAAGTGCAGCTGGTAAATTTTGTCAACCTGGTCAAACCATCACTGGTAACTTCTACAGGCAACAATTGATCCGTTTAAAGCGAGCTATAGCCGAAAAACTTTCAGAGTATGCAACCAGACACGATTCCTTAATCATAATTTCGCTAAGGTTGCTATTGTGGTTAAAAACTATTTAGAAAATAGCGGGTGGGAAATTCTGGCTTACCCGCGTTATAGCCCAGATCTTGCGCCTTCCAACTACCATTTGTTTCGATCGATGCAGAACGCTCTGACTAAATTACGCTTCACATCAAAACAGGGTGTCTAAAAACTTTTTAACAAAAAATAAAACCGCCGAAAAAACTGAAAAGCATAAAATAATGTTATCATTTTACCTAAGTAATTTTGAGTCGCCGCCGCGCATCACTCTTTACGTAACTTTTGCTTGTTTGGCGCAGAATTAAGTTTTACACCCAATATTTCTATTTCATTTTTCATAGATAAAACCTCCAAACCCCTGTCATAATATCATCTCACAATATATTACCATATTTTTACGCAAATCCAGACTGGCATAAATATATCATGATATGACTAGATAAACCTGTTTGAATGCTCCTTTGCTCAGAAGATTTAAAGGGCTACCACACCATACAATTTGAACGTATCCAATTTAGGAAATCGAAAGGTGTGATCGCAGTTAGAACAGATTGGATTCAATTGAGAGTTTATCCATTTTCAACTCTATGTCTTCGATTTAGAAATCAATTTAGCGTAGTGTGATCACGAGCTCTCTACTTAGATTCCTAAATAGGAAACGTTCAAATTGTATGGTGTGGTAGCCCTTTAATTAGGAGTAGATATATCATTTGAATCGTCATTGTGAGCATTTCATATATTATATAATGCTTGATTATGGATACCAGACAGTTGATATACTACATAGATTACTTGTTTTTTGTAAATATATACATAATTAACAGGTACAAAGGTAAATAATGTTAACACATAAACATTTGCCCCTAGTGGAATTCGGAATATTTTCTACAAAATCAAAATTCAACATATAGGGGAATTTTTGATATAACCTTTACATTTGAAAACTGAAAATACAACTTCTGTGATGAAAATTCGTTGTATAATATTGCACTTTATTTCATTAGTTATTAGGGTTATGGTCATTTTGGTAAAAAATGCTTTCGGCCTGAGAATAGTGCTTATCTAAAGTATAATTTGATTTCCGTTTACTCCTATGATAAAACAAAAATAGTATACAAACATGGAATAGGCCATCACAACAACGCCTTAGTGTGATGTTAATGTGATAGAAAAAAGGTCATTTTGAAGGTATTTCACTGCCTTCAAAAGGTCTGCAATAAAGCTGTATATCTTATATCTTTTATACCATTGCAATATATTAATTTGTTTGCTTTCCCCCATGCTTACGCAACCTCATTTGTTTCTACATGAAGTGGTTCAGAATTACGTCTGAATAATATTTGTAATACATCCATTCAATGATCTATAAATACATATATTTTATACTGTTACGTCATACTGCACATTCTAATATCTACTCTATACCTATTTTAATACACAAACAAATAATTTGACAAAATAATATTCATATTAGAAATGAGTTAGTTAGTTTTGAACTCTCTTTAATATAACAACTATTGTATAAAGTATTACTTAATATGTATTATAAATTCAATCAAACATTCAATATTTTCAATGATTAACTAATTCGGTCGTAGATTCAAATTTGTATGAAAAAAAATTCAAAATAAAAAGTATCCTATCTTTTAAGTTGGACCAAATTACACCCAAGTTACGAAGTTTTATCAAAATCGGTTCAGTAGTTTAGGAGTTCATTGGCGTCAAACATCTTGACACGTAATTTTTACATATAACTAGCTTCTGCCCGCGACTTCGCCCGCGTAACTTTGTAAATTATATACTAAAACCTTCCTCGAGAACCACTCTCTTTATTGGTGAAAACAGCATGAAAATCGGTGCAGTAGTTTTTGAGATTATCGCGAAAGAGACAGACTTTGTTTTATATACATAATATGTAGTTATGTAGATTTGAATATCATTTGATGCAGATTGATATTCAAATCAAATTTGAATAAAGCAATATTAACGAGTTATTTTTGGATAATAATAAAGTTCAGAGAGCGAGTTTAAATAAATTAAAACAGTATCTATTTTGTATATTAGTTTAATTAACTCAAAGCCAAATAAATTTATACGGAGTATCGATGACAACCGACGCACATACGGGTATTTGAACGATCTACGCGGCCGAAAGTCAAACATACAAAATTTAAAATAGTTAAAAAATAACCACTACGTGTGCTAGGGGACAGCTTGGAGAACAATACCCAGTACTTAATGTCTTTCCCTCGTTCATGCCGCGCTTCAACGTACAACCGGAATTCGATAGTCCCGCGGTTTACGTGTTTATTATTGACGTTATTTATATGAAAATATTGAAATTCAATATTATTAGCTATTATTTGTATGCACAAATACGATTTTGTAATACAAATAGAATTTGTATTTTTTTTTTATGTTAAGGTCGACAGACAGGCTGATGGTCCACTTGATGGTAGGTGGCTACCGTCGCCTATAACACAAGCAACGCCATAAGTGCTACAAGTGCGTTGCCGACCATAGAAGGATAAGGGAGGACGGGATAATGGGCTCTGGCATCCCTTACTCACTCACCGAAACACAACAGCACATAATGGTGTTATTTCACGGTGGTATTCTGTAAGGTGGTGGTTACTGCCGCCAGACGGGATGCCCAAATGACTGCGAAACGCAGTGTAATAGGGAATTTGTTATACTATCAAGGTAGATCCTGTCAAAATTCTTAAGGCAGTCGAAAGGTTGAAGCTTTGAGCAGTAAATAATTTAAAATTTTGCCGCAAAAAGTCGCAGATAAGACAAGACAGAGAGATTTTTAATCGCCTTCTTTTGAGTTCTGTTAAGTAGCATTAGAAGCGTGAAAGGAAGAAAAATTAATTCTTTTTTGCCAGAAACAATTGTTTTACTCATCCCTAATCCGAATGAACGTGGTCATTCATCAGAAAGCGAAGATGAAAAAAATTATTTTTAATAAAAATGTCTCGATGTAATATTAGAAACTTTGTTTCATTTACTAAGTAATATCGTTTAGAACAAATATTGATCGTAAAATAATTTTGGCTGCGTCAATAGTTCAAATACCCGTATGTGCGACGATCGTCAGATTTAAACTTTTCCAATATCCCATTATTTTATTGAATTAATTTGTTTTATAGTTTAGAGTCGAACGAACTCTGACGTTACCCTTTTAAGGAATCAGGTCGTAACCTTTGCAAGTGACAGGATAATCTTTGGTTCATTCACCCATTAATTGGAAGTAATTAAAGTCAAAGACAAATTACCATTTGTGATATACTTACTAATATTTTTGCAGGCAATTTTGTCTACTACTCGAGCAATGGGTTCGCAAATAGTTTTTTAAATATTAATTCCACCAGTCTGGTTGTTTTATTTAAATATTGTTTTTTTATTATATTATTGGATTGTATCTTTTTTTTCTTCTAAAGTAAATACTTAAAAAAAAATTCTCAAGTAATACTTTTTGTTTTTAATTTTCAATTTTTGTCTTGATGTTCGGTTTCTGTAACATCTACCTGTGTAATATATTGTGTCGATATTTTTTTGTCTTTTTTACAATATTTTATTTCTGTTTGTGTCCTAAAAAAATAATAAAAAAAATAAAATCACCTACTTACCATTTTTTTTTCTTCATTTATTTCCTGTAAAGTTCACTATACACATACGAACGTCTCCTGATACCATATAATAAATAACCTTATCCCAAATTGCCTGATACTACTTACGTGAATACAAATGAATCCCAAATAGGTTGAATTTTAAATCTACTGAATCCTAACGTCATACGTCACTACCTAACATGACCTATCTCTACTAAACTAATAAGACTGTTGATATTTATAGGAAACTTTAATAAAGAAAAGATGAAAGTATGTAACTTTGAAATTTCCATCGCAGTTATTGGCTCGTCTGTTACGCCTCAAAGAGTTATTTATCTACAAGTAGCATCCTCTCGTAACGTTCCTCCAACACACAAAGATATTATTATTATGATATTGATATAATGAGAGAGCGAACGTTTTAAAGCTGATTGATGCCGCCATTTATAAAGGTCTTAAACTTCCTCGTGTAATTTGTTCATTTAACTCAGCAGTTAAGTGAGCAATTTTCAATATTTGAAATTGAAAATTTCTCTATCGCTTGTAATCTGTAATTTTCAAAGAGCTTTTCAAAGCTTCTTGTGAAATAATTATATTGATGTGTTCGGAATATTATTTCATCATTATATTTATAAAGGGTTAGAAGTTTTTTATGACTACATCTCATTATATTGTAGAATTATATCAAATTTCAATCTTTATAATTATATCCAATTTCAATTAAACCACAATTTCATATTTCTTCATGAAGATTAGGTGGCATTTATAATAACATTTTCACTCATATATTGTAATGACTCATATACTCATATACTGGCGCCCGCGACTTCGTCCGCGTTTAAAAAGAAAAAAGTTGAATATCCTGTGTCCTGTACGTCTAAATGTATATCTATTAAATTTTATGAAAATCAGTTAATTCGTTTAAGAGTTATGAAGTAACATACATACATACAATACCTACATTTACAGATTTATTATTATTACTAGCTGGTGTTCGCGAAAAGTATAAAACGCCATCTACCGTATTTTGGATAGATGGCGCTATCTCCCGGGCCAAGCCGTTAGTTGCCGCTAGTATTTACTTTTATTTTAGATTTCCCGTAGGAATGAAGCATTTTCCCGCGGTAAAAAGTAGCCTATGTTCATCACGGATAATATCGACTTCTAATAGTAAAATAATTTTTCAAATCGGAGCCTATTCTATACAAACAAACAAACAATCAAATCTTTCCTCTTTATAATATTAGTATACATTGATGATAATAACAACAGAAAAAAAAACATCTCATTAAGACTAGATAGTAGGTATAAATAAATATAAATATAAATATGACACACATTCCACACAGCACCATCTAGTTCCACACTAAGCTAATGCTAATGCAATGCTAAGCTAATGCTTGTATTATGTATACCAGACAGTCAATACATACATATTATAAATACAAAACATAGGTACATAGGTAATGTTAACACATAAACATTTGTCCCTAGCGGGATTCGAACCCGCGACCGTTTGGTTAACAGCTTTACTAGCCACTAGACCAAATGTGGTATGACGCCAACCAAAATCTGTGGTCTTAATATAAATCAATAATTGGTCCCTCGAGTTCTTTACTTACTTAACAAACACGATATTAGCCTCGCATATTAGCCTGATGGCTAAGTTTAATAAAGATTTAATTATAACTCTGCTTCGAGAACTTATAGTTTATAATTGAGCGTGAAGTGTCGCCTAATTGGTGCTTGGTGGTGTAATTTAAAACTAAGCTCTTGAAGTTTAATTACCACGTGATTCAGGAATGTACGGAAATCCCCAAGGTTTAAAAGTTGCTTAGAAAAGAGAAGTGGGATAACTATAACATATTATAAAACAAAGTCTTCCGCCGCGTCTGTCTGTTTGTCTGTTCGCGATAAACTCAAAAACTACTGCACCGATTTTCATGCTGTTTTCACCAATGGATAGAGTGGTTCTCGAGGAAGGTTTTCTATACTTATATTATAAAGAGGAAAGATTTGATTGTTTGTTTGTATTGAATAGGCTCCGAAACTACTGGACTGATTTGAAAAATTCTTTTACCATTACAAGCTGATATTATCCGTGATGAACATAGGCTACTTTTTACCGCGGGAAAATGCTTCATTCCTACGGAAAATTTAAAATAAAAGTTTAGATCCAGCCGCTTGGCCCGGAAGATAGCGCCACCTATCCAAAAACAAGTGAAGCGACTAATATGACTACTGCTTGGTGATATTTTTAGATGGTGTTTTATACTTTTCACCGCGGACGAAGTCGCGAACACCAGCTAGTAGTATATAATTTACAAAGTTACGCGGGCGAAGTCGCGGGCAGCAGCTTCAATCATCAATACTAATACCTAATAAATCTGTAAGTGTAAGTATTATATGTACTTATGTATATTCCTCCATAACTCTGATTTTCATGAATCTTAGTAGATAAACATTTAGACCCGGACTTTTTTCTTTTCAACGCGGACGAAGTCGCGAGCGCCAGCTAGTATGAAATATAAGTCTTCAACATCTGACGCCTCTGACGCCCGACGCAAAAGGGATGTTATAAGATTCACGTGTGTGTCTGTCTGTGGCGTTGTAGTTACTAAACCTTATTGATCGATTTATTCGTTTGGAAGTTATAGTTATGGAGATAGTTCTTGGTTATAATTTATGAAGATTTGTTCAGACCTTTGGAAATCATCAAAGGCCCTTGACCTTGACTGTTTCTTCGGTGGTATTTTCCATATTTTTTTTTATTATTAAGGTTTCGATGAGTGAGTAAGGGATGCCAGTGCCTATTTTCTTAGCCCTACTGTAGTCGGCACCTACCTTCAAGAAGACCTTCTCAATGACCTTAATGTAAGAAATACAAAAGGGAGAAAATGTATAATATACTCCCATCGACTCAACTATAAACAAAATAAATCATATGAATACAGTTCGCTATTCAAGGGTATTTACAGATTGGAAAATTCTAAATATCGAAAATAGAGTTTGTTTTGCATTTGAACTTTTTTCTGCCCTCGGAAAAAATCGTTGAGCATTTAATTAAACCTGCACTGAAAGTAAGCATGTTGCGAAGTTGTTCTCTATTCATTCGCGATATTTTGCACTAAAGGCTGTTATGCACGTGTGTAAAAATTACTCACATAAACTACTTTTTTTGGCTTTTTTCAAAAGAATTATTTACAACCAATGACAAACTTTAAATCTACATTACTATTCAAGAACTTTATCAATACCGAACAATATTTTTTTATTCTTTCCCCTAGGGGTATAATCCCGTTGAGAAATCCTAATGGATAACTAGCAGCGTAGGGGACGTTGTGGGGTTATGTGTATTAAATATACATATATCTTTACAAAAGAACCTCAATATCAATAACTATTTTTTTCCTTTCCCTTGAGGTGGCGTACCGCCTTTTATTAACTTTGAGAAATCCTAATGGATACTCGGCAGCGTAGGGGACGTTGTGGGGTTATTACTGGCTAAAGTCCAATGACTTTAGCCGTAGATAGGCTGGGTTACGGGACCGTTATGACACGACATCCGCTACCCACCGAGGGTAGCGGTTGTCGTGTCATAATGTGTCATAACGTGTCATAACGGCAAGGGTGGCGTACCCCTAGACTGCCGCCCGCCCGGCGTAACTTCACATTCGTATAGGCCGAAGTGCTGACAGGGAGCGTTGAATGACCGTGGCGGGGCACCAAAGTCGTGTCATAACGTCCCAGCGACTCCGCCCATCAAAGGCCGCGCTTAAAAGTCGTTGGGTTGTACGAATCCGGCAGTGTAGGTACACTGCCGCGGGTATCCAAGTTAATTTCCCAACTAAAAAAGGGAAGGCATCTACATAAAACGATCATCTAAAACTAATGAAGAAATAATTGTTACAGGGCGTCATACGTTTCGGTGCTGACAATAGTGGCGTTCTCGCTGGAGCGTTATTTGGCTATATGTCACCCACTCCATTTGTATGCAATGGCCGGTTTAAGGAGGGCATTGCGTATAGTGGCTGCCTTGTGGGCGCTTTCGCTTCTCGCCGCTTCTCCGTTCGCTATCTACACAACGGTCAGCTATCACGATTATCCACCAAGTAAGTTCTCTAGTTCCAGATACTAGCAGAATTACATGCGACTTTGTCCACGTAACTTGTTTTAAAGATATTTCTTATGTTGCTTTGAATTTTGTTGAAGCCAGATTTCGTTTTAATGAGAGGGCTATGAGATATTCTAATTTGAAATTCAAAACTGAGCAATAACGGTGAATTGCAGCTGTGAAGTTAAAAGAAAATGTAACTTTTTTTACATAGATAGTAACATAATCTGTAAGGGCTGCCGAATTTAATTACTCGGTTGAACACTTTCAAACGGAGCAAGCGGTTTACATTAGTCTTAATACTTCATACGATACGATACATATTATAGGACACTATCTCGATGATAAGACCTAACTAAGTAAGACTTAAATATAAAATGACGGCCAGTTAGCGGGATTTCTGATTAATTTACCAGTTTTAATTAAGTATTTGTGTCAATAAACTTTATATTAATTAATAGGTATCTGTCAATTTGAAAACAAGATTCATAAATAATAAACATAAATTTATTGTTAATAAACTTGTAAACTTGCATACTCAGACAAATTAATTGTTGTGAACGTATGCTCAATTTAATATCCAACCATTAAGAATGTCTAGTTTTGGACTAAGTTTGGGACTACCTAAGTAATCGTATTTGGAAGCATCCAACTTGAACCGCAAACGGCGGTTCAACTTGGATAATTCCAATGCTTGATTTCCATGCTTTGATTTTGCACTCCAACTTAAACCTAAGTTTAACTGGATACTGTTAGTACTTAGTAATATTTTATATGCATTTAGTACGAGCGGTGACCACAAGGTCCTCATTTAATACTAAGATAAGCCCCTTGGCACATGGCAAAGTAATGTTAAGTTTCGAAAAATCGGTGGAAGAAATTCGAATTAGCCGAAAGTACAAAAAAGTACAAGTAAGCAACTAAAAAGGAAAAAGTTCCACACTAAGCAACTAATTCTTGTATTATGGATACCAGATAGATGACATACATTATGTACTTTCTTTTGTACAAAGATTGACAAAGATGCCTTGGCTCAGGCACAAAGATAAACATTTTCTCACAGCGGGATTCGAATCCGCAAACGTTTGGTTAACAGCTAGGGTTATTATCCACTAGACCAAACGTGTCGTCATCTTTCCTTATTGTTGTACACACCTACCACCAAATGACATACACATAAAAACATTTGGCTCTAGCGGGATTCGAACCCGCGACCGTTAAAGTTTGGTTAACAAACGTGTCATCAAATGCAGCTCAAATGTGCTACCCTATCTATCTAGTGGCTATCTAGACCAAACGTGTTGTCAACTTTTGAATGTGTTTTGAACTTTTTTAATAGGATCAGGCAACGCATCGTTGGAGTCAGCGTTCTGTGCGATGTTGGAGCTGCCTTCCTGGTACTTGTGCGAGCTGAGCAGTCTCCTGTTCTTCATTCTTCCTGGTCTCATCATACTTTGCCTGTACGTCAGGATGGGGTTGCGCATTAGGTACGTTATGGGGTACGTATCATTTGAAGTATAGACTGTCCATTACTTTTCTATAACTTTCTATAAGTGAAAGACTTTTTAAAAACATCGCAGCGCATGATGATAAACAATGACTTTTACGAGCAAATTTTTGATAAGTGGTACCTTATGGGTCACGTTATTCTATTTTTTGTAGGATCTCTAATAAAACACAACTCATCTTACTCGTTGATAATGTAGCTCTTTATACGAGAAAAAAAGTTAAGTAGTTTGTGAATTTATATAAATTATAACATTTTTTTCTCAGATTATTATACATAACTAGCTGTTGCCCGCGACTTCGTCCGCGTTTTTAATTTTTTTTTTTTGTTTTGTTTACATTTCTTTTTACAGTCAATGGCGTCTTTCAGTCTTACCTATTTATTTAATAATGCATTTCCGAAACTACAGGTCCTTCTGTGAGCACCAAGCAGAAACTTGTTAAACGCAAAACCATGTCTTCCTTTATGAACTGTGTTGATGAGACCTCTCACTAGAGAGTATAATATATGTTCCTTGGATGAGACTGAGAAGTTGACAACGTACTGTGAACGTGTCTCTAGATCGTGCCTAGATATATCGCGCAACACAGTCTACAAGTTTGACCTAGGCTTTAGAAGCGATAGGTACACCCTGAATTTTGCGAACATCCCGGACGCACTATACGAAAACCCAACTTCTAAAGGTCTTTTTCATGTTTTTAGGAAATTCAATTTAAAATGTTTCAAAGAGGTTTAGGGACGTTAAAACATTAAAACAGGTTGTAATAATTACTTCTGCTAATGAAAAATTAATTAGTATTCATATACATATTATACAAAATATACGTATTCAATTGTTTATCTATACTAATATTATAAGGCTGTTGAGTTTGTTTGGTTGAACGCGTTAATCTCAGGTACTAAGTACTGGTTTGAATTGAGAAATTATTTTTGTGTTTAATAGTCCATTTATCGAGAAAGGCTTTAGGCTATAAAAAATTTTGAACGCATACGAAGTTTCGGGCACCAGCTAGTAATAATATATTCAGAAAATATAGGTCACATTATGGTATTCCCATAGCATAATATGACCTAACTCGATATATGAAATACCAGACAAGGCTGAAGGCTACCCTACAAACCGTGCTTAATGAGAGACGCGTGAGTCGAATAAATTATACCTAGACGTTATTACTTACAAAGAGTAGTGTATATAATATCTCGACCAATATTAAACTTATCTGGTAATCTCTAATAAACAACTTCATTGATGCCCCTGTCTTAACTGGGATCTTCTGGACTTTGATAAGCTTTTCCGCGATTTCTTAGATTATTTTGAGATCAGAGATTTAAATCTTTATATGAGAGCATATATGCTCGCTTTTAACCGGATGCAATATAAAAACCGTTTAGAAATAGTAACAGACATGACGTATTTATAAATTGCTTATGTAAAGATTAAGTTATAATGAAAAAAAATGGATACTAACAACCGTAACAGATAAAGATATGTCGTCGATGAGTTTTCTTTGGATATTTAGAAAAATACAATTCTCTAGTACAACATTTTTATATATCTCTTAAGGTTTAGCCTATGTAAGTAATATGGCTTAACTAAACATGTGGTTGAAATTTTATTACTAACCGCTTACTGTACCTATGAAAAAAATTAATATTTAATAAAAATATAAAATATTTGAAAAAATTATTAATATTAATTAAAATAATATCAATTAAAAAATAAATATAAAATATTTATATTTAATATTTATATTTATTTTTTATTTATTTAAATAATACATATTAATATTAATTAAAATAATATTAATTAAAAAATAAATATAAAATATTTATATTTATTTTTTATTTATTTAAATTTAATATTTTACCAACCGTTGTTAATAAAATCTAAAATATTACAAACTTTTATTGGTAAAATCTCAAAACATTGTTTCTTTTTTATTAAAATCTTACATTTACCAACCTATCAGTATCAGTAAACGCTAAGATTTACCGATATACGGATTTTCAAAGTAAAGTATAGAGGTATATTTGAAATTAATGAAGTAACGAGCATAACTTTTCTTATTTCAATATTTTGTTACACTTTCCTTAAAAAAAAAAGACCTTAAAAATGTAATTAACAAATTGACATTTCCAATAAAAATGCGAACCTATTAGGAAGCGGTAAAAAGTTGTATTAATTAAAATGTCGATAAGCCTTCGGGCAACCATTAACCCTTCGACAAGGTAAAATTGTTATTGAATCGGAAACCAATGAAGTTTTAGACGTTAATTTTAAAATTTCCATTTTCTCATAATTATTCTTTTAACAGTTTCATTCAGATATTTTTTTTGTGTTTATTTTTTACATATTTAGTCATAGTTAAGTTAAATCGAAGCTCTCATCGTCCCGTAAAACCCGTCACACATGTAGCTATAATATAATATGAATATAAATTATAGCAAGACATATTACGATATATTTTATATACCTACAAATATTGGAGTGACCACACACGCAGCTATAATAATATAGTATACTAGCTGTTGCCCGCGACTTCGTCGGAGTTAAAAAAAGATAAAAAGCAGCCTATCACATGTCCCGTACTTCCAAATGTTTTATCTACCAAGTTTCATGAAAATAAAGTGATGGAGGAACATACATACATACTTACATACAGAAAAAAATTCTAAAAATCGTCAATTTAGTTTCAGTATCATGTATAGAGCCTATAAACACGATATTTCTGAAAACAAAGTAAATTACTCCATGACCGACCCCTACAGATTTATTATTAGTATTGATTTCTATGACGTCACTAACGTATACCGTAATATATATTATAGCACGGTATATTAATATAATAATATATTATAGCTACGTTTGTGACAGGCTTAAGACGTCCACTGCTCAACACAGGCCTCCCCTATCTATTATAATTTACTTATATAATTTTATCTATGTAATTATACTTGGTAATATATTTGGTTTATGAGGGCATGATCCATCCATTCATAGTAGTCCGGTTAACAGTCAGGTTGACCGAACTAGTGAGAATTTCTTTCCCAGTAGTCCGGTTGTAAAAATCAAGCGGAAAGTGGGACCATTTCTCTAGTACTAAGTAAATTAAGTAAAGCTACGGAGAGGGCTAATGCTAGGGGGTTACACTCGATTCACACTGCCAAGCATGGTTGAAGCCATGCTTGGCAGTGTGACCACCTGGAAAGCGGTTGCTTCCTTCTGCGAATTCGTAATGTCGCAGAAGGAGGCAGCCGAGAGGGAGCGAGAGGAAGAGGCAGGTCTCGCTTCCCTCAGACGCAGGCGGTTGGGCAAGAGAAGGCGGGCATATTTAGCACGTCTTCAAATGTCCTAGGGGACCTGCACGCACAGCTGGCTAGCTGTGTGTGCCTGCACAAGGTTCCCCCGTCTGGGGATTGCTCCGGTGTCTGCGGGCAATCCCCCATCGGCGTCAGCCTAGCCAGTAATGGCTAGGCCGCCCTGGGGATGGATCGGAGTTGTTGCCTCGGCAGAGCCCGGTCCACCCCCGCACAAAGGGCAAGGAGGCACCGGGGAGTTTTAGTGGGTATTAGCCGGGCCCGCTATGACTAACATAGCGCAGAGCGCCGGCTGACCCCCACATACGGTAGGGAATCTGTAAACGGATTTCTCCTCGAAAAATAAAAAAAAAAGAAAAGGGGTTTACACTCGAAATAACAGCTTTTTAATAAATGTAGGTAAAACAAAGTATATTACCAAAGTAATACTTGTAACAAAAAAAAAATGTATTTCTCTCTGTTTGTTCCGTCTAATCTCCGAAACGGCTTTACTGATTTAGACAAGACTTTCACTAGAAGATAGCTGTTGTTATAAGGAGTAACTTAGATATAAATAAGTTTGATTACTATCCCAAATTTTATATATAAAATTAACGTGTCACAGTATTTGTAACCAAATTCCTCCGAAACGGCTTGACTGATAATTTAAGCGTACGAAGTCGCGGGCACAGCTAGTTACTAAACACTCTACAAACAGAAGGAAGCTTATGCGGCGTTCCTTTTGTTTTGACGAAGTTCAATGCGGTTTATTATCTACCTTTGTTTGTGTGGAAACTTCACGAAATTCTAGAATTTCTTGCGCAAACATCCTTAATCGACCCTTTTCAATGCGATGTGCATAGAGTCAGTTAAATTTTCAAACAAGACTTTCATATTTGAGCTTTATGGCGGCCTGAAATGACTTTTAAACTTTGGGTACAAATGTATTTTGTCCAAAATTTTTAGGGAAATTTTCAGCGCTAATAACCTACCCTAATTTGACTTAATGCTCGAACAAACTGACAATGTTCATGCTGATAACTCTCCCCGTTTGATATTGAGCCCTCTCATTATGTGTCAAGTTAGGGTTTTGGTGAAATGTGTTTTTTAAGGACCACTTTGTACGTGTGACAAAGAAAATAACCCAATTTATTTTAGGCAATTTCTTGGACTAGATGTTGCACGCGACTTCTACCGCGCAACTTTTATAAAATAGCCTAATGTTACTCGCTGATAATGTAGTTTTCTATAGATGGAAGAATTTTTCAAAATCGGCCCAACAGTTTTTGAGATTATTCATTACAAACAAAATACAAATGTTTTCACTTTATAGCAATAGTACAATTTACAATAACAATAAACAATAGTACAATAAAAGGTCAGTAGGTAGGCTTACAGTCCACATTATGATAGATAGTCACCGACGCCAATTAACATAAGCAATGACATAGGTGCTGAAGTGTGCTGCTGACTTCAGGAGTATGGGATTTGGCATTCCTTACTCGCTCATATATATATATATATATATATATATTATATATATATATATATCTCGCATATTTTATATAAGGATAAGGATTGGGCTCTATAGAATCCCTTACTCATTCACCAAAACACAAAAGTACATATTATGCATGGTTATTATTTTCTCTTAGTGGCTATTTTTGGTCTGCTAGAGAACCAGTATCACTTCGCCCATTACTGAAATATAATGATCGGCACGTAGACTAAAGCTCTCTATCTATGTGACTATGTACCTATGTGACTGCTCTTGTGCATCAAGGGCATGGTTACACTTAGAATAATTGGTTCTTGCTAAATTGCTAATTACCTCATGGTCCAGTATCCCTCAAAGGATTTTTTTTCTGAGCTGCAGACAAAAAATCAGTTGGTTAGTAATAATTTTTATGACCTCATTATTATGATTTATTGGGAGTGTTTTTTTTTTGGGAGGGATTGGTATACTAACCAGCTGATTTTTTATCTGCAGCTTAGTAAACATTTATATACGGTAATAAAATGGCCGCATAGTCCCACAAATTGAGTGGCACGTTTTCCCAGTCTTACGCTTGGAAGTTTTTTAAGGCTGCTAACTCCTTTAGCCTACCTCTATCGAGAATTTTCGCAGTGGAAAAAGTTGTTCGTCTCGGCAAACTGAAGCTACTCACGAAGATTCAGCCTGTTAGTAATCAGAAAAAAATCAGAAAGAAATCCTTTGAGGGATACTGGACTATCACTCACACAGAGCATTTGTTACAGATCGACACACACTCACAAGCCAGGAAGTCCAGGCACCCTTAACGGTGTGAACGGGAGCGTCCATGGGGAAGCGAGACAGGCGCAATCCAGGAAGACAATCATCAGAATGTTAGGTAAAATTAGATCATTTTTCCATATAATCCTTACATATTATAAAACTAGCTGTTGCCTGTGACTTTGTCCGCGTTAAAAAAGATAAAAAGTAGTGTATCACGTGTCCCGTACTTCTAAATATTTATCTACCAAGTTTCATGAAAATCTGTTAATTCGTTTAAGAGTGATGGAGGGACATACATACATACATACATAGAGAAAAAAAATCTAGAAATCGTCAATTTAGTTTCAGATATCATCTATAAAGCCTATATACACGATATTTCTGAAAACAAAGTAAATTACTCCATGACCGACCCCTACAGATTTATTATTAGTATTGACAAAGTCCTCTGCCACGTCTGTCTGTTCGCGTTAAACTCAAAAACTACTGCACTGATTTTCATGCTGTTTTCACCAATGCATAGAGTGGTTCTCGAGAAAGGTTTTAGTATGTAATTTACAAAGTTACGCGGGCGAAGTCGCGGGCAGCAGCTAGTTTTATACGATAATCAGCTAGCTTTTTTGGCGACTACGTCTGTGCCCCTTTCTCTTAGGTGTTCAAACATTAAGTATCATATATTTTCTGTTTTATCCCGTAAGAAACGGGGCGCGGATGAAGTCGCAGACAAAAGTTCTTAATAATATACAAGCTACTAGCTGGTGCTCGCGACTTCGTCCGAGTTGAAAAGTATAAAACGCCATCTACCGTGGAATATCAACAAGTAGTTGTCATGTTAGTCATTTCACCGATCGAAGTAATATATCTCTGCGAGGTTTTACGTAATTTGGATAGATGGCGCTATCTCCCGGGCGAAGGCGCTAGTGTTTACTTTTATTTTAGATTTCCCGTAGGAATGAAGCATTTTCCCGCGGTAAAAAGTAGCATGTGTTCATCACGGATAATGTCGGCTTCTAATGGTAAAAGAATTTTTCAAATCGGTCCAGTAGTTTCGGAGCCTATTCTATACAAACAAACAAACAATCAAATCTTTCCAAAAATCAAAGTATAGATAGCCTATGCTACTCGCTGATAATATCGGCTCCGTAGTTTTCGCTTTGTTCATTACAAACATGTAAATCTTCTCTCTTTATAATATTAGTATAAATAGTATAGACTAAGTAGTACAGGATAATTGATTATTTATTGCTAAAAAGTTAGTCAAAGATTTAAGTATACAGAGACTGTTATTCTCGGGCGTAATAAAATAATGAATTTATCTTATCAAAATGTTTATTTAAAATACTTTAAATAGAAAAAAAAACTTAACCCTCTTTTCGTTGAAATCCTATCCCGAAGCCAACCAATTAGAATGATTTAAATTAAATTAAGCTCAGATACCTTTTCTGTCTCCGAAATTCCTTTATACTTTCTTTTTAAGTAATATGTTTTATCTTGCTATTGTATAATTAATTAAATCTAACCATTAGTCTCTCTGGTTGCGGTGGACAATAAGTTTACGTTACTAGCTGCTGCCCGCGACTTCGCGCGCGTAACTCTCTAAATTATATACTAAAATCTTCCTCGAGAACCACTCTATCCATTGGTGAAAACAGAATGAAAATCGGTGCAGTAGTTTTTGATTTTATCGCAGACAGACTGACGCGACTGAGTACTTTTCTATACTATAATATTATAAAGAGGAAAGATTTGATTGTTTGTTTGTTTGTATGTATTGAATAGGCTCCGAAACTACTGGACCGGTTATGTTATTAATATTTATTAATAACATAACACCCGTACATCGCAACAATATGAGACCAATCGATTTAACAGTACAATTTATTTCTATGGTAATTTCATGTTTATTGTTTTTATTTTATTTTTCGTAATTTTTTTCCATATTTTAATGGTTATTCTGCTCTATACGGGGTGAAGTGGAGACGAATCCAAAAAAAAAAAACAAAGATCATCAAAATCTGTTCTGTGTTTTAGCCAAAAAACCATAACAGACAGTGTTACAGACGCTACAATTGTAATACCAGTCGTGACTCTTGTATCTATGTGATTTCAGCTTCGTAATAGGAACCGTTAGTAGCGTTGTCATGCAAATTAATTAAATGTGGGTGAATACGACCTTCGCAGTTAGTCTCGGAGCTTTGTCTCTCTAGGGAAAGTCACGTGATCCCTATTTATTTCGCCACTGTTATCTAAAACCCGACTGATTTGTGTTACCTAAAAGTAACATTCAATATTTAAAGTTTACCACCTTGGGACAAAATGTTTGCGACTCCTTCGTTTTCATTGGCATTACGTGACACGAAAGGGTCTTGGTATAAACCGTATGTACACGTCGTATAAACATATCTCTCGGTCACATATAAATATAACCTTTTCCTCTCATCTAATAAACTTCGTTATTCAATAAACGTTTGTATTTATGCGTGCACAAAAGAATGTACATATACAATTAATTTTTTGTTAATGTTAACGTGATCAGACCATTTGATAGTAGATGGCTAATGTACAGACAAAGCCATAATAGATGCTGCAAGTGTATTAAGATTAAGGAAAGATTAAGATAGGGAAATGTCTTTAAAATTGAGAAACCTATAAGCTAAGTTCATCCTCTTGGCGTATAGTATAATATAGTATATGAAAATGTTGCGTTGGTTTGTGTATTACTCAAAAACTCAAAAACTAGCCGACGGATTGAGGTGAATTATTTACACAATATGCAATCCCCTTTTTCGCGTAACTATATAATCTCGAAAAAAATATAGATTTTACGGCTGCTGTCTGCCGAAAGAGAGGAGAACTAACTCGGCATCAAGAACCGCTGTCACATTTAAAGTGGAAGTTAGCCGTTGTTATGGCAGCCGAGAAGACTGAGTCACAGCGAAGCGTGATCGAGTTCAGCTAGTTGGATTATAATATAACTTAGTAGGTACTAAGTAGTTAGTTACTTTATACTTATCGTAGTTAAAATTGAAAATATCAACTTCTCGGTTTTATATTTTTTTGCCTCGTGAATAATATAAGTAGGTACTATTTCTTTAATTAAGTGTTATCTAATATTTCGCCCCTAGCGATCTCATATCAAAAAACATCTTGAAAGTATTTTTGATTACTTGTAACCAAATGCTTCAATATCATGTTTCGCATAATTATCTATGTTTAAAAACTAAATACAGAGAATGTATGGGGCTCATGCTAACTTTATTATTGAAAATAAATACAAAAATGTCAATCTTTATATTTTCTATCTTATATAACCCAAATCTAATATTAGATTTCAGTTGCTCCTTGCTTTGGTTGTTGGCCAAGAACAAATCCATCTCTAATAAAAAAAACTTGAAACTATAGGACCTATAGTTTATGGACGAACATACATACATACATGCATACAATACCTACACTTACAGATTTTTTAATAGTATTGATGATGATGATACACTCAGTTTAGTGCATCCTTCGATAGACGAATTTTTTTCACAGAGGCGAATTGAAAGTATCATAATAATGAAAATTGGAGAAAGTTTATTAACAAATTTAAACTGGATAAACTTCACATTAAATTGAATGAAGTATGACTTTACTAACTTCATTTATTTAACCTAAATATCTGAGGTAAAACAGCTGCCGCCCATAAAATTTATTGCAGACACATAATTGTTTTAATAGGCAGCCTCCGGGGATCAACTCTCTTCTTATGTGGTTAAATAAATGTGTATTATCACAAAAAGATTTCCTCCATTTTTCTTTGATACATACTTATTGCAAAAAATATTATATTTAAATGTATTTTGATTAATGGGCTTCATCCATATTCGTAACTGAAATTATCTAACCAGTTGCAAGAGAATTTTTAGTATTACTTTTTATAGGTGAAAGATATTTTAAAATCGGCCCAGTAGTTTTTGAGTTTATTCATTACTAGTTGTTGCACGCGACTTCGCCCGCGTAACTTTATAAAATACTAGCTGGTGCTCGCGACTTCATCCGCGTAGAAAAGTATAAAACGCCATCTACCGTATTTTGGATAGATGGCCGGGCCAAGCCGCTAGTATTTACTTTTATTTTAGATTTCCCGTAGGAATGAAGCATTTTCCCGCGGTAAAAAGTAGCCTATGTTCATCACGGATAATGTCGGCTTCTAATGGTAAAAGAATTTTTCAAATCGGTCCAGTAGTTTCGGAGCCTATTCTATACAAACAAACAAACAAACAAACAATCAAATCTTTCCTCTTTATAATATTAGTATATAGATAGATATAGATAGCTTATATTACTTGATCGATTGATGCTTGCTAATAAATAATTTAGCTTTTTATAAGTAAAAGAAATTTTAAAATGGGCCCAGGAGTTTTTGAGTTTATTCATTACTAGCTGTTGCACCCTATTTCGCTTGCGTAATTTTATAAAATATAGCCTATGTTACTCGCTAATAATGTAAGCTTTCTATAAGTGAAGGAATTTTCAAAATCGGTCCACTTTGTTTTTGTATAGGTATATTTATTACAAACATGCAAAAATACTTATAGAAATACGTTTTTCGTTTAATTAAAATCCGTTGTAAGTATAACTACGCAACATACACTTTAAAAATATCAATAGAACATAAAATATTTACGATTGCGCGTAAAAAGCGAGGAAATATTACGTGTTTGGAGGCAGAAATGCGAGTCTGTGATATCGAAGAAAGATTTACATATTCGAACGAAACTTGAACTTGCTTGCAGTAAAGTGTGAAGACTTTTGACGTATCGAAGAGTATTCGTTTATTTGGGAATACGCTATTCCCGTTCCCTTACAAAGTTCTTTGTGGACTTTTTTTTATATACCTAAACTTACTAGATTTTGCCAGCGGCTTCGTCTGCGCCCCTTTTTCTTAAGTATTCTTAAATATTAAAAATGATAACACGAGATTTAACCTCAGTGGTTTTTAGCCTTAAAATTGTTAAAATTATAAATAAATAAAATTTATTCAATCTTTATTGCTCGTATAACTTTGTCATGCAATTTCGTATTTTTATTTTGAGATGAATAGTACTTTTTTCTATTCCCCAAGTTCTTAATTCTTAGTAGTTCAAGTAACAAGGGATGGAATGTGCCGATTAAATTCTTGATGTCAAGGGTTAATAATCTGTACCGTTTCATAAATCCTAATTCTATTATAATACATATATCTTTTCATAAAATTGAAATTGTAAATCAGATTAATAAACTTCACAAATCTTCAGGGATTAACTAAATGGAACCCAGTTCAGGGTTCCTATGACTATTTATCATTTCATGTTTATTATAATTGCATACAGATATAATTGCATTTGACACCCATAGGTCATACTTGATAGGATACATAAATCAAATATTCTACTTTTGATGTTACGGGACAAACTAGGATTTATCAGGATTTCTTTAAGAAACTAATATTTTTTCCAAGCAATATTTATTCTGTTGTTTATTTCTTTTGTCGAAAGATCTTTTGGATATATTATTTGACCAAGATAATGAAAAATACGACATAAATAAATTTCACAGGTTGGGTCGCAAATAAGATGGAAGCAAAATAAGACATTAATTACTTGGACGACAAATATAAAAGTTGGAGATAATAAAAAACAAAATAAGATTGCTACAACCACACCGAAGACTACTCAAAAGAAACACTAGAAATGCGCAAAGAATTACAAACACCATCACCATCATGTTCTAAAGGCGGTGATGATATTGGCGTGATGGGCCCGTCAAATATTCATAAAACTGACGCATATTTGTGACCAAGGTCATTCTCTTTTTGACACCGATAACTTGAAGAAAATAATTAAGAAAAATAGAGACATGCTAAGTACATACAACTCGTATTAAAAAAGTTTCTAGACTACTGCCACAAAGAGGTACTTAACGATTTCGATCAGGACGAATAAAAATTAAATGGAAGATTAATGAAAAATTATATCTGTGTATGTGTATGCAAGTATGTATGTGTATGCAAGTGGTATCTGTGACTTCCCCCCCAATCAATGAATGTAAGTTATCAATAAGCCATTGTTTAAAATTAATGAATATACGGCCCACGGGAGTCCCGGGGGATAACAAAGAAAACCTGTCTGATAACCTTAAAGGGCCACCTTTAATGTTTTTAATGAGACATGATAATGTTTTTTTTAACAAAAATAGATTTTAAGTCTAAATGCCCGGGGCATTAAGGATAGGTACTGAGTAAATAAAAGAAAGTGGATATTATACCTATCCTATACCTGTGACCATCCTTTGTGATTTACTCGCTGTCGTTGACAGGTCAGTCTGCTGAGATACCATTTCGTTTTTAACCTAAATCAACAAACTCTTAACCTTCGATGAAAATATTCTTAACATTACCTATTATGTCACTGGATAATGTACCAAATAAGTCCAGATAGCTGTTCAATAAATCATTTATTTATAGGTGGTTTAAGAATCCTTTTATCTCTAGATAATTCCCAAAATCAATTAAGTAAATCTATCCCGGAACCAGATGAGGCTGATCGATTCTTCAATGAGATCTTATTTATGTTAATTTAATTTGAGTTTAGTTTAAAGCTCATAAAATTCGCAATGTAAATAAAATTAATTTAATAATAAATAATTATTATTTGTTTGCTAAATTTATTTGGTGGAAACGGCATATTAAATTGGTACTTGACGAGCCCGTTGGACGAGTGGCAAGGGTGCTTGCCTAGCGTTTCAGGGGCCCCGGGTTCGATTCCCGGCGGGGTCAACTTTGGAAATTTTAATATAATTTTCAAAATTGACTCCGCTCTGAATTTGAAAAGTAGTGGTAGGGCACACTGCGTTTCGCAGTCATTCGGGCAGCCCGTCTGGCGGCAGTAACCACCCCCTTACAGAATACCACCGTGAAATAACAGCATTATGTTTTGTTGTGTTTCGGTGAGTAAGTAAGGGATGCCAGAGCCTATTACCCCATCCCTCCCTTATCCCTTATCCTTAATCCTTCTATGGTGGGCAGCGCACTTGTAGTACTTATGGCGTTGCTTGTGTTATAGGCGACGGTAGCCACCTACCATCAAGTCAGGATCGTCAGACTTTGAATTTTGCGCCAGATTACGTGTTTACTGTACTGTAAATTAATTTAGTGTAATTATGGTTCTAAAATTTGGTACCTATGTTTACAAATATGTAATGGAATAATTGAATGGGCTTAAACTGCTACAACGGCTTCCAAAGTTAGCTGAATTTCATAGGCTTCACAATCTTCTTCACGCCCTACTTCAGTACTGACAAGGGTCACGTGTCAGCACCTAAGGAACTTTGTTTATGTTGCCTAACCTCGTATCTTGTAATCTTGTACATTTACATGTAAGCATGTAAGCACACTTTTTATTGTTATTTATTGTATTTTTTTTTTTTTGTGTTTTAGACGACACGTTTGATCTAGTGGCTGTTAACCAAACGGTCGCGGGTTCGAATCCCGCTAGGGGCATATGTGTTACATTTACATTTGTACCTGAGTCATTGTTTTATAGTGTGTATTTACAAAAAAAGTAAAATATATATATTATATATATAAAACTGTCTGGTGTCTAGAATACAAACATTAGTTGCTTACTGTAAAACTAGATGGTGCTGTGCTGTGTGCTGTGTGAAGATATTATTATTATTATTATTTATTTAACAAACAATGAATGAAAAATTTAAAACCCTAAAATAATGCTATTAGGTACTAACGATATCTATTTATTTAGTACCTGATTCTATGAAACTATTAGTATGTCCCAATCAACTGTGGTTCAGGAACCACATCTAATTCATTCATATTTACTTTGACGCTTGTACACGACGTGCAGTGAAACGCAGAATTAATTTTGCTTCATTTCGTATTTAAAACATTTAATCAATGAACTCGTGAGTTACAATTTATATAATACTTTTATGGTAAGTCCAACAAAAACTAATACATACTCAATTTAATATTAATTTGCAAATATACGACACATAAAAATGTCCTGGGCAGGTTCATTAAAATGACCAATAAGTAATGAAATGAGTAATAATGAAATTACCTATGTATTATGGAATTGGTAAGCTGCTCGAGTTGGAAAGTGGCCTCCAGAACCTTCCTTACTTGGTACCAACACATATTAGTTCAATGGCTATTTGGTTAATACTTAAATCTTAAGAAAATAATTGTAAACTGCATACGAATCGCAAAATCACAGCGAACCTTCCATATTGTATGACGTTTCTATTAGAAAGCAGAAATGCCTGTTTACTGGCATTTCACCATGTTTAACTTTGTTTATTTCTTTTAGAAACATAATTCCGGTCGCGAAACACAAGACGGACATTTTCTCGTCTTAAAAAGAAACTTATTAAAATGCTAATGCAAAACTTTATGACTTCTCAAACAAGCAAATATTTACGAACGTCTCTATATTGAAGATTTAATTCGGAGCCTTATGCAAAGGGGATACGGTATAAAATAAATATTTACCTCCGTTCCTGTCTACTTCAATTTAGAAAGCTGCAAATGGAACCAACTGGAAACTGCTGCTCTAAAAAGTCAATTGAATTCTTTGATGTGGAATAAATAGCTTATTTAAATAAAAAAATGTAAGTCTAGTGAGATGATAAAGTGGTTACACTTTGCTCTTACTTTCTTACTTCGTAGCGTCTACGGCGTAGCAAGAGCTACGCCGTAGACGCTACGAAGTGTCACAATTAAAGTCGTAGCACATTATAGTCGTAGCATAAAAATAATAAAATTTTATTTTTTACTAAAGTATTACTTATTAACTTATTCAATGTAATAATTATTACATCGAGTCGCTTTTTTTACTTTTATTACGACTCGTGCGTAGTAAGCTTTATGAATTTAATAAAATGTAATAAAAATTTAAAAGTACATTTCAGTTCAACGCATGAACAAGTTTGGTAGCTGTCATTAGGTTATATGAATATATTAACTTCCTACTTCATTATGTATGTAATAATATATTACCTAATTTGTTTGTGCAGCCGCAGTGGTGGTGGCTTTCTTCGTGTGCTGGGCACCGTTCCACTTCCAGAGGCTCTTCTTCATCTACGGGGCGAACAGCTCCCACTACCACACCATCAACCAGTACCTCTTCTTCGTTGCAGGACTTCTTTACTATGTGTCAGCCACTGTCAACCCGATCCTCTACAACGTTATGAGTCATAGGTAAGACGCACACACACACACACACACTGCTTCTCGCAGTCATTTGTTTTATGTAACCACCAAATAAATAGTGTGAATAATAAATATTATTGGGGCCTCTTTCACAACCTTTGAGTAAAGTATCAAGTAAGCTAACCGCCAAGTTAAAGTCACCGGTAAGAAAGCGTACGAGTTTCACCATCTTCGAGTAGCATTACTCAAAGGTAATTTCAATGAAATTGAAACAAGATACTCGTAACACTAACTCGCCAATTAGCGTTACTTGAAAAGTAACTAATCAACATTTTACTTGTAGTTACTCACAATATTAACTGGTCCTATTTTTGTCAAGTGAGGATTTTTTTATTTTTAACGCTTAAGGGAAAAGGACATAGACAAAGTCGCGGGCGAAAGTTAGTAAGTAAACATAATAAGGGCAAAGTATTAAAGGTAAAGAAAGAAGAAAGAAAAAAGTGTTTATTTGAAACAATTGTAACAGGAAAATACCTGGAAAATACAGGATTTACAAAAATGTCCTTGAATGAAAGCGTATATACCCAAATTGTCTCTGCTCTGTGTGTTGTTACATTTAAGCTACGACGGTATTATCATCTGCGAATGCTGACAATTTCATTTTCCTAATCTATACCAATATATAAAGCTGAAGAGTTTGTTTGGTTGGTTATACGCGCTAATCTCAGAAACTACTGGTTCGAATTGAAAAATTCTTTTTGTGTTGAATTATCGGGGAAGGCTATTATAGGCTATAGAGAACGCGGACGAAGTCGCGGGCACCAGCTACACTCACCGGCACAAAATGTGGCCCAAAGTTAAAAGTTACTTCAACTGTTTTATTACAATAAAAAAATTGTATGAGTTTTAAATTGTAGTTAATAATTAATTAGTTATATGGTGTGTTTTATGGATAAAAAGTATTTTATATGAAATTTTATATATTAAAAATTTAACATGTAATATAGTATAAATTACTTATTTATCGTGAATAAGTTGCCTAAAAAATAATAGGCCCCTTTTTCTTAAATTTTGAAAAAAGCCTGTCAAAATTCATTGAAAATTTTTTTGTTCATATATTTCTGTCAGTAGTTGATTTTTTAAATATTATTAGATAAACCTTCGGGAACAATACTCTTCATTAATAACGCTCTTCAATAGAAGATACTGTAATGAAAAGTTCTGCACAAATAAAAAGTACAAAAACAATCGAAGTGGTAAATTGGTTTGATTAAGTTTAATTTGGAAATTCCTCAATCGCATCGAATCGAAACCTCTGTGAACTTGTTTATTTACGATCACTAATACCTACAGATTCCGACAAAGTATTTCAATAGCAATCTCCAACTAATTGGTTTGGCTGAAATTTATATATGGAAATTTGATCAGAAGCTTTTTTAGTGCTTCTGAGTAAAATTGTATTTTTAAACAAAATATTTAATACCTTAACTAAAGTTCATCTATGTATGGTTAAATGTTTACTAAGTTTAAAAACTGATAAACAAGCTATACGTCATTGTCTATTTCTTATGAGATATTTATTTATACTAATATTATAAAGAGGAACTATTTGATTGTATGTTTGTTTGTTTGTATAGAATAGGCTCCGAAACTACTAGACCGATTTGAAAAAAATCTTTTACCATTAGAAGCCGACATTATCCGTGATGAACATAGGATACTTTTACCGCGGGAAAATTCTTCATTCCTACGGGAAATCTAAAATAAAAGTAAATACTAGCGGCTTGGCCCGGGAGATAGCGCCATCTATCCAAATCAGGTGAAAACTCGCAGAGATATAATATTTCTTTTGTATTTTTGCAATAAAAACATATTTGGAATTTGAACTTTGGCAGGGAGTTTCAAACATTAGCAGTGCGCATTATAAAGGATGTTTCAAAGCGCTTTCATGTTTCAAAGGACGTTTTTTTTTTAAATTTTTTTAAATTCATTTACTTTATAATTGTAACTTTATAATTTTGTAATTATTTGTATGTATGTATATGTATATATGTATGTATATGTGTATATATATGTTTATGTGTATGCGTGTGTGTATGTGTGTATGTATATATATGTGTATCATCTGTAAGTATGTATTTATTGTATTAGTAAGGGTCGATAATGATGTTGAATGCTGTGTATACCTGTAATTGGAATTCACATCAGACTAGGACGGAATGTATAAATTGTATTATTGTGTTTATCGTTGTGTCTTCTGTTGGTGTACCTTACATAAATAAATAAATAAATAAATACTTTCCTGCAGATACCGGATAGCGTTCAAAGAAACTCTTTGCTGTGGCACTATCAGAAGAAAGAAGAGTAAATACTACAGGGATTCTAGCGTCCGAGAGACAGTTGTGAATCACACTTCGGACGGAGCACACCTTGTGAAGGTACACGATACTCGATGAACGTTTCTGAAACTGCTAATTATAAAATAAAAAAATCTTAATACTATAAGAGTATGTACCATGTGTATTAGATGTGATTATATTAGACAAATAGAATTCATAATTAAAACATATAATACAAATTACAGCGCGCACAAAATCACAGATAAACAGTGCGTTGATGTATTGATTATAATTCGTAAATAAATAAAAAAATCAATCCTATTCTTTATTTAAAGGTACGCAACCAAAACGACCGACGCAGCAGAATAGAGAGGAACATCTTCAGGAGATCTTACTACGACACAGAAACCACATTTAATGACAGATGGAAGAAAAAGACCGGCCTTTTAATGGAGAACACCGACTCGCTATCATCACCGTACAATAACAATGAAAAACACGTCATCATATGCGATAAGGAGTACAATGATGATTATAAATTAGACGCTGAGATGAATGATGATAATGATATAAATATTAACATATCCATACATGTTAGGAAATGAATCCGAGTATCCATTTTCTGGGACCACTTGGAAGATAAGTCAGTTTGTTTTTTCTTCCCATCAATGTATTAAAACTATAGATTTCGCACGCCATACAAAACACTGCGAAATTTCTTCTTCTTCTTCTCTTTTAATGTCTTGGCTCCATCAGATCTTCTCCGATGATTTTGCCAGTGTCATTAGTAAAAATAGCAATTTGTAATAGCCTTTTTTAAAATAAAAAAGGCAAAATTGAAATTAAAAATCAAAAGTAGCAGATCCCGAGACTAGTCAAGTCAAGTCTATAATTTTTCTTAGTTTTCCAAAACAGGTCCGTCAAGTCCAAAGCAGTCAGGTCAAGTCCCACTGCGAAGTTTATGGAACACTTAAAAGTGACATATGCGTAGAGCATGAACTTTGACATATGTCATTCAAAACCAACCAAACATATTATAAAGAAAATGTGACTTTACGTCAACGCATTGGAGTTTAAAATCAATAGTGGAACTTGGTCGTTACTACCATTAACTCCGCCATGATTCCGTCTTGGGCGTACTTTTTATGTGCCGCTTTGTCATCTGTGACGCAAATTCCATAGTTGTAGTACTTCGATGTCTCTTCCGCTCAATCTGACTAATGAGGTCTTAGTGAAGATTAAGTATGCGGCCACTGGTATTATAGCAGGCTTTTAGGTTTAAAATAAGGCGAATAATGTATTTTTAGGCAGGCAGGATGACGATCCATTTTATATAAATTAGTTGAAAACATAAACTAGGTTAGTTTTGGCTGTAATTTATTTTAATTTTCAACCGACTTCCAAAAAAAGGTGGAGGTTCTCAATTCGACTGTTTTTTTTTTTATATTTGTTACCTCAGAAATTTCGACTGGGTCCCGAATCGATTTTATATGAACAAAAAACCATACAGCAATACAAGAATTCGAATGGGCCATTTCTAATATTACCAAATTTCAGGGATTGTAACAAATTGTAACAAAACTTTTTGTTCTATGAAATTTCTGAAAATGTTCTCAATTTTTTATCAAACAAATTTAATACAAAATGAAGTCCACGGTTTTATATTTTTTATGACTTTTAGGAGTGATATCATACTTCCAAACTTTACCCAACCCAAAACGACTGAGGCTATAAACATAAAAAAAAATCTATCAAATCAAAGAAATAAAGGGAGGAGGATATTTTTGTTGTAGTCGTGTGTGACCTGCGTAATTGTGTGTGTGCGTGTTTTTATAAATATAAAAGAAAATGCTATAATATACAAATAATAATTAACAAAGTTATCGTACATTAATAAAAAAAAAATGTACACTTTTATAATATCTATGTCTATAGTATTAGAAGTACTCATACATTAATGTTAATAGCTTTTATATTTAAGGGTGACAGACAAGCTGATGGCCCGCTTGATGGTATGTGGTTACCATCGTCTAATAAGGGGATACAAGCAATACAAGGAAGGGGGGTGCAAATTTTTTTTCTTAATTGTTTCTTCAATTTTTTTTATGTAAATTAATGAATTAAATGTATGTCACCATACAGATAAATTATTGTAAATCAAAGTTAATGTATCGTAAATATTTTATTAACAAAATAAATGGGGTTTCGGTAAAATAAATATAGTCTAGTGTAGATGCCGCTTGAAGAGAAGTCTAACATACTTCTACGATGCTAAACTTACTATTAAATCTTTGCTGTATAGTATATACTCTGTGTAATGTATTTATATCACACTCTAAATACTTTTTTAAGAAACTGGATAGGCATAGATTCGTATTATTTAAGCCATGATAAATGTAGACAAATATTTGGCTCAATTTTGTGTGGAAATCTACCGATGCAACTTTATATCTCTCTGCGAATTTTATAGTTTTTAAAATTTTATAAATAAATTGTATTGAATTAACAATATATATTTGCCAATTTGTATGATGGTTAAACTGTGTTATATTTATTTAAAAGTCTGGTGTAATTTATGTAAATAAAATTTATTGTGTTTAATTCATTTTGTAAATTATTGACCCTAAATAAAAAAGTTGAAGTTAAGTAATGAAAGTTTCAGTTGCCGTTTTTCTTTATCTGATGGCAACTTTCATTGCGGTAGAGCTCAGCAGCTATTGACTTTACAAAAGAAGTTTCATAAAAAATTGTAGAAAATTTTATGCTCTGCAACTTTGATTATTACATTTTTACATATTTTTAAAAAGTATCGAGATATTTTCCAAAACCAAAAAAAATGGTCTTTTATTCAAATATATATCGTCAAATAATAACAAAAGAGAAAAAAGATTTAAATAAAAAAGATGATAAAATTTCTCCTCCACAAAAAAGATTCTTACAATTTTTAAAAATTAGTAAAATTACCATTGCCGAGATATTTTCAAAAAGGCGTTTTTCAAGATGGCGGCTTACGCTCGCAGTTTTGGACGACACAAATTTGGATTTATTGGGAGACCGTCTCTGACCTAAACCAATCGAAAAATCATCCTTCCCCCCCCCCTTCAGGGCAACCCCCACCCTTAAGGACTTTTAATATGTTCATCTGGTACAAATTTTCAAAACTACAAGGATTATTTCCCCTGATTTTTATAATTTGATTGGGCTACTAAGATGTCACAAGATACTAAGACGGGTTTCAGTTTACAGATTAGATTTTGCTATTAGATTGACTTAACGTTTTTTAATTCGTCGACGAGATACTCGGATTCGGAAACGGAAAGGTAAACCAATTATTCCATTAAAATTGAATGACAACGCAAACTCGATTTCCTACCGTACTTACACTCTTTCGCGCGATGGTATATTATATGTAGGTTATCATGAAACCTCGTTTATACCGTTTATGGGTGATTAGAATTCTTGCCTTAATACTTTGTCTCCTAATTTTAATTACCTCACCTTATTTTCATATTTTCCTCCAAATTTTTTTCTCGGACCCAGGGGTCTCGGGTTTGATTCTAGTCGGAGCCAATATGTACATTATGGTCCGAGAAAAAAATTCGCAGGAAAATATGAAAATAAGGTGAGGTAATTAAAATGCTGAAAATTTTATGAAAAATGATGAAAATGTAAAGAAAAATTAATGGAAATAAGTTACGAAAAATGTTTGCAGGTTCGTCTATATAACAGGAACAAGAATTTGGAAATTCTCTCGAGTATATTATAATTTACAAACTTACACGGGCGAAGTCGCGGGCAGCAGCTATAGTTTTTTTTTTCCTTTTTAAATATAGTCTACTATTCTATGCATTGTATTTTTATCTAAGTTTAATTTTTACTCTAAGAAACCAAACTAGGAAACGAAAAGTAACATTTTTCTGCTAACACCTAGCCTTACTTGATTCCCAAATGTGCTGTTATGTTTCTCATACCTTCAACGTGTGGAATGTGTCAATAGTATAGCGTTTCCCTGGGTAGCATTTTGTAAATACAGGAGGCGTACGTGTTACAGATATATTAGCTACAAAATAAACCCTATCTAAAGGTCGATCCATGTGGAATTACCGCAAGGTTCGCGCGTATGGGGACGCACGAAATTCCACACGACAAGATAGCAATTTCACTAAAATTGCCCCTACCTATACTCAAACAATGGAAACATTTACCATTTTACTATCTTTGGGACAATTTAATTATAGAATAACAATATTTGCAAATTAAATTCTGTTTCATTTTGATGAAATTAATTAGCTGACCCAGCAAACGTTGTTTTGCCATAAATACTACTTTTTTTAATGTTAAGGTCGACAGACAGGCTGACGGTCCACTTGATGGTAGGTGGCTACCGTCGCCTATAACACAAGCAACGCCATAAGTGCTACAAGTGCGCTGCCGACCATAGAAGGATTAAGGATAAGGGATAAGGGAGGGAAGGGGTAATGGGCTCTAGCATCCCTCACTCACTCACCGAAACACAACAGCACATATGCTGTTATTTCACGGTGGTATTCTTTAAGAGGGTGGTTACTGCCGCCAGACGGGCTGCCCAAACTTATTAGATTTATTAATTAGTGGTAGGGCAGTGTGCCCTACCACTAATTAATAAATCTAATAATAATAATTTATATATGTATGTATGTTGCTCCATAACTCCTAAACGAATTAATTGATTTTCATGATACTTGGTAGATGAATATTTAAGAAGTACGGGACATTTTTCTTTTTCAACGCGGACGAAGTCGCAGGCACCAGCTAGTAGGGGTATGAAAATAGTTTACGACCTATTGAGACTTTTCTCAGACTTATCGAATATACAAAAAGAAATTCATAAAAATCGTTCAAGCTGTTTCGGAGGAGTTTGGTTAAAAACACTGTGACACGAAAATCCTTACATATTATAAACAAGACCTCCGCCGCTTCTGTCTGTCTGTTCGCGATAAACTCAAAAACTATTGCACCGATTTTCATGCTGTTTTCACCAATAGATAAAGAACACTAATTATATACAGAATTTTGTAATTTTTGTAACACCTGTCTGTCTTACTTTGTGAAAACTTAAAATCATTACATGACTACACCTAGTTAGTATTATTAATATAAATACCTACTAAAAATATTTCTTGGATGATTTAATTTCACGAGCTTCATTTAGCAAAGCTAAAGTTCCACAAGTAAATATTTGACAATCTCTATTTCAAGTTCCGTAAATTTTAATTGAAATTCGATCATTTCAATATCTATCGGGAAATATTAAACGAAGTGTCTGAAATAAGTTAGGCAATAAATCTTTCGTAAGATAATACATATATATATATATATATATATATATGTATAATAAATCCAAATTGAAAATTACTTATAGTACTTATAGTACTTATAGCAGTCACATACAATATTCGCATTCTTTGATATCTTTACCAGGGTTCATACAGTAGTTAGATTAATGTAATTTTGGTTACTACTTAGACTTAAGGCTCTGATTATTTGAAACATAGTTAAGACATGCTACCTACCTTCAAAGCAAGGACCCTAACCACTATAATATGTATTAAAACAGTACATAAAAATCTTAAACAGCACTCGTCTTATATATTATTTCCCTTTAATATAAGATATAATATAAGTAATGCATAAAAAGGTAAGGCCTAATTGAAACCTAAAATCCAGGCAATAATTGACATTAACCTTTCTTTGAACACCTCACTTCATAAAAGGATCTGTTAAGGCTTAGAGTTACGAATTTAAATTGCAAAGTTTTAGACACATTTTTCTTTTCATTAATATTGAACGAAATTGCCTAAAGCCTGAACGACCGGCTACGTAAAAAGCTCAGTGGAGTGTTTTAACACAATTTTGACTAGCCCGTTGGATGAGTGGTTAGGGCGCTTACCTTCTAGGATTCGTGGGTTCGATTCACGGCAGGGTCATTATGAAAATAACTTTTTAAAGTTAGTTTGACGCCATCTTTGGTCTAGTGGCTTCGAACCCTACCTGCTAACCAATCGGTCGCGGGTTCAAATCCCGCTAGAGGCAAATGTTTATGTGTTAACATTCTACCTGTTATAATATGTATGTATTTACAAAAAAGTAATCTATGTAGTATATCAACTGTCTGGTATCCATAATACAAGCATTAGTTGCTTAGCGTGTCAATAATTGGAATAAAAAATATTGGCTTTTATTGAATTATAAAGACGTCAAAGAATTTACATTCGAGAGGCTTATTTAACGCATTGTAAAACCGAACATATGTGATTCACATTATAATTCATTCCACGCACAATTAGGCAAATAAGGTTCAAATGGATGTTTGATTGGAGCTTATAAATAAATTTAAACGCTGGTTTGTTTAAACATATTTTTTACGTAAAGGTCGCAAGACAGACTACCAGACTGACACTTGTTGGTAGGAGGCTACCTCTTAAGTGAAACAACGCCACAAGTGCTGCAAGCCCTCTGCCGACCTTTAGTAGGATCAAGACCGGCCATACACGACCACATTGTGAACTACTTTCTTTTACTTACACACATACATGAAACCGCTCGAGCAGTTGCGACTGCTTCAGGCGGTCAGGCAGCACTGTGAAATTTCATCGTGCGGTCAAGCAGCCGCCAGGTATACACTGACTGCTCAAGATGTCGACTGCTCGAGCTGTCGACTACTCGTACTGTCGACTGCTCTCGCGCAGTGACCACCGAATTGTCGAGCAGTTGACACCAACTGCTTAATCAGCAGTTATGAGTGGCAGATTCAAGCAGTTGCCTATTACTGCTCGAGCGTCCGTGTATGTTGGTCGCTAGTTAACTGCTCGAGCTGCCCATGTATGCTGATCACTAGCTAACTGCTCGAGCTGCCCGTGTATGTTGATCACTAGCTAACTGATCGAGCTGCCCGTGTATGTTGATCACTAGCTTATTGCTCGAGCGGTCCGTATATGTTGATCACTAGCTAATTACTCGAGCTGTCCGAGTATTTGATCACTAGCTAACTGCTCGAGCTGCCCGTGTATGGCCGGCCAAGTAAGCAATTTCAAAGATTCCAACGTTTACAGAGAGGTCATACCATTCCCTACTTTAATTCGCTATCCCTTCTCCTTTATCTCTAATGCTACTGTAGTAGGCAGCGCACTTTCAGCACCTATTGCGTTGCTTGTATTATAGGCGACGGTAGCCACCTACCATCGTGTGGATCGTTAGCCTGTCTACCTACGTTAACATACAAAATAAATAAAACACTTTTGACAACTGACCGGAATTGCGACTCTAGAAAGTCTTTGGACAATGTCAATAAAGTAAAAGAAATGATTAGAAATGTCTCGATAAACAGTAAAATCTCAAAAAAACAATGTAAATGTGGTAAAAATGTACAACATAATGTAAAGAAGAACGCACGATTAGTCGCGATTAAATACACAAAGTAACTCGTGTGAGACCAAATGTTTGATTAAAAATGGCGGTAATGTTCGTCGTTGCCGGTTGGACGCCAACTGATTTCACGCCACATTAAACAAGAAATACAACGTTTAAGAAATCACTTTTTTCCCCACATACATAATTTATGTTATATCAGATTTATCTAACCATATTATGTATGTATGTTCGCTATGATCTCAAAAAATACTGAACGGATTTTCATGCGGTTTTCACTAATAGAAAGAGCGTTAAACGAGGAAGGTTTTTGAAGAAAAAGTTGCACTCGTGCTAAGCCGGCTGAACCCAACATTTTTTCAGGATAAAAAGTGTCCTATATAATAAACTATTCATTTCTGGGGTTTTGTTACCTGGGTTAACTTATAGAGTACTTTCGTTCGTGGAAAAATGTTTGGTAATACAATATCTTTATCATGCCTTTATCGCTCTTTTTAATTATTAAAAACAGCGATAGACATGATAAAGATGTCAGACATTCTCTCGGTATATTTTTAATTTTTGAACGAGGACAAATATAGCTGGTGCCCGCGACTTCGTCCGCGTTCTCTATAGCCTATAGCCTTCCTCGATAAATGTACTTTCGAATACAAAAATAGTTTTTCAATTGGAAACAATAGTTCCTGAGATTAGCGCGTAGAACCAAACAAACAAACGCTATATATATTAGTATAGATAATATAAAATGATCTCTTCTTAAGTAAAGAATATAAAATTACATTTTTAATGCGGACCTACAAAATATGGTAATATATGACCTACAAATGAATTATATAACAAACTTATGATGAGGATATATATGAAATTATATATATGAACTTATAATAGTGAGAAAGGCAACTAAACCACAACCTTGGAATTTAATATTGAGAATTTATACAATACCCACATTAAAGTTGTTCAGAACCTTCAATGGAATATGTGACGTCAAAATTGACTACTATACCTATACTTCAATTCATTCACGAAACATAAGTAATACTTAGAAATGTGTCTACAAAGACTTACAAAGACCCATACATTCAATTCAGAGTTTCTAATAAAAATATTGACGTAGATATTTAAACGGTATGTCATTCTGACGTAATATTCTCTGACAATTGAAAATTAAATTCTGATGTAATATTATCTATACTATATATACTATATTACTATATACTATATTATATATTTATATTATTTATATATATTATATATAATATTATAAATGCGAAAGTAACTCTGTCTGTCTGTCTGTCTCGCTTTCACGCAAAAACTACTGAACCGATCACTATGAAATTTTGCATGCACGTTGTCTGGGACACCAGAAAGGACAAAAAGTACCTTTCATCCAGAAAAAAAGGACTATTCCCGAGGGATCATATAAAAACATAAATAATTGGAGGCCACTGTCGCATGGCGGCGCCATTGTCGTCACAGCGATATGAGATGACATGAGATGACATTACAAGAGATTTTGGTTTTGCAATATTCGTGAAAGTCCAGGGAAGGTTTAAACGGTGACAACATAAATAAATAAGTAACGGAAAGTACTAAAAACGACAACAATTTTCCAATACAAAATATTCCTAGCTGTGAAACACTTGGTTGTCAAATATTAGGTGCGTTCAGAATTTTTTTGTAGTTTGAGGTCCGATCTCTGGCCGATTTTTATGATTTTTTTTTCGGTGGGTAAGTGATAGTTGCAAAACAACGTTTGCCCGAGTCAAGCTAGCATAAATTTCTTCTTCAACGCGGACGAAGTCGCGGGCACCGACTAGTATATATATTACATATTATATATTATATATTATATATTATACCTGACCTGACTGCTGCTTTGGACTTGACGGACCTGTTTTGGAAAACTAAGGAAAATTATAGAAATATATAAATTACACATTGTGACGAAATTATATAGAGATAAGTTCTGAAATTACAAGAACACATATTTAATATTAAATAATAATAAAAATGTGTCTATTGTGTCAATACTGGTAAATAAATCCAATTCATTCAAACACTGGTTTGAAAGCTTTCAATAAGGTTTGAAGATTGGGAGAAATGAGTTTTTATTCAAATATAATAATTCTCACAATACTGTTTTCTCATCGGAAACTAAATTTAATTTTATAACAAAATTCATTTAGATATAAAATTCACCCAGCCAGTATACTACATTCAATAACTATTAGGGCCTCTTTCACCAACTACAAGTAAAGTGTCGATTCAAATAACCTTTCAAGTAAATCTTATTGGCGAGTAATTGTTACGAGTATCTTGTGTCAATTTCATTGAAATTACCCTTGAGTAATGCTACTAGAAGTATTTTAAATGGCTGTTAGCTTACTTGACACTTTACTCAGAGGCGGTGAAAGAGGCCCTTAAAATTGTTCGTTAAAAAGTAAGGTGACGAAGTTATTGTAAAAGTTAGCACCGATTAATGAACTGGAATGTCCTTGAAACAGAAACCCATTTTCATTGTAATATTCTGCTGTCGAATCGATTCGTTAACGAGTTGGAAAAACAACTGGATTAGCGGAATTTATGTAGGCCACACAAACCGCATTTATTTCAGTTTGCTGTAACGTTTTTAAAAAAACTATACATTTCATTTGATTTATAGTAGGTACAAAATTTATTCTATCACTACATATTATAAGACATTTTAGACGAGCTCATTGGACGAGTGGCAAGGGTGCTTGCCTAACGGTTGAGGGGCCCCGGGTTCGATTCCCGGCGGGGTCAACTTTGGAAATTTAATATAATTTTCAAAATTTACTCTGGTCTGGATTTGAAAAGTAGTGGTAGGGCACACTGCTTTTCGCAGTCATTTGGGCAGCCCGTCTGGCGGCAGTAACCACCACCTTACAGAATACCACCGTGAAATAACAGCATATGTGCTGTTGTGTTTCGGTGAGTGAGTGAGGGATGCCAGAGCCCATTACCCCTTCCCTTCCTTATCCCTTATCCTTAATCCTTCTATGGTGAGCAGCGCACTTGTAGCACTTATGGCGTTGCTTGTGTTATAGGCGACGGTAGTCACCTACCATCAAGTGGACCGTCAGCCTGTCTGTCGACCTTAACATAAAAAAAAACAAAGTCCTGTCTGTCTGTTCGCGATAAACTCAAAAACTACTGCACCGATTTTCATGTTGTTTTCACCAATGGATAGAGTGGTTCTCGAGGAAGGTTTTAGTATATAATTTACAAAGTTAAACGGGCGAAATCGCGGGCAGCACAGCAGTTAGTGTGTAAATAAAAATAAAGCGATCCCAGAATCTATATAAAAAAAATAATGTTGATGGCTTGTTCTTATTTTCAAATTGTAAATTACTGATCTAAATTGTTAAATTATGTTAAACAAAAAACAGAGAAAGAAAAAAGAGGATGTACGTACGTATGTAGGTAATAAGTTTTGTATGAATGGTTACCTGAATTTAAGGCAGGTGAACACTCGGGACGCTCCTAGTTGTTTAACTAGCGAAAAAAAAATTACTTATTTTATATTCATTATTAAATTGTATTTACAAACAAAATTGCGACTCGAGGAATTTCATAAATGGGCCAATTACTTATTGAACTTTGCGAGCACACTCGTTAGAAGATGTCATAAATTATCTCAAACTCTACGTACAAATTGTTTCTTTTGACAGTAATAATTGTGAAGGAATAATTATATTTTATTTGTAATAATCTGTAAGTGTAGGTATTGTATGTATGTATGTTCCTCCATAACTCTTAAACCAATTACATAACTTATTTTCATGAAATTTGTTAAATAAATATTTAGACGTAGACACAAAGATAGGCTACTATTTCTTTTTCAACGCGGACGAAGTCGCGGGCGCCAGCTAGTTCTAAATGAACTTTAGATTTAAGAAGACAGTATTTAAGAATGAGCTAGTAAAACTTATTATCATTTTAATAATAATGTATCATTATTCTAAATTTTAACACACAAGCTTTTTTCCTTCGCTTGTATAGACTTCTAATTAGAATTAATTAATTTCTAATTAAAGTACGAAAAGCTTAGCCAGTTAATTTAAAATTCGTTCCCTTATCAAATCGAGACACTTACCTTTTGAAACTGAAGCACTAAGCAAACGCCAATGTTCCATTTGAGTTCAATGATTGAGCAAATGTCGATTTTGAGGTGACGAAGCTTTTCCTATCCCGACTGTACATTATTTTATACGCTTCAAAATAATATATTTTTAAAAGTCAAACGTACACGTTTTTTGAGAATTACGGGCCTCACGTGGACAAGAGGGATATTTATTGTATATTCATTTTTAACGGTGATGGATGGTTTTCAACAAGAACCATTAGCGTAATGCTCTCTGACACTCTCAACTCAAATTCTCACAAACAAATAAAGTTGCTAAATTTTTCGCACTGCCCCTTAGGCACTTTGTGTGTTAAAAAGTACCTAACCGATGAATATTCTATTTTATATACCTATACCTTTTTTTTGAGGAGAAATCCGTTTACAGATTCCCTACCGCTGACTAGACGGTAGGGGTATGTGGGGGCAGCCGGCGCTCTGCACTATGCTAGTCATAGCGAGCCCGGCTAATACCCACTAAAACTCCCCGATGCCTCCTTGCCCTTTGTGCGGGGGTGGACCGGGCTCTGCCGAGGCAACAACTCCGGTCCATCCCCAGCCTAGCCAGTAATAGCTAGGCCGACGCCGA
Organism: Synanthedon vespiformis; assembly: GCA_918317495.1. Classification (NCBI taxonomy): domain Eukaryota; kingdom Metazoa; phylum Arthropoda; class Insecta; order Lepidoptera; family Sesiidae; genus Synanthedon; species Synanthedon vespiformis. Next base: position 7,051,377 of record OU906966.1, on the reverse strand, counting down.
TGGGGGATTTCCCGGAGACACCGGAGCAATCCCCAGACGGGGGAACCTTATGCAGGCACACACAGCCAGTCAGCTGTGCGTGTAGGTCCCCTAAACGTATACCTATACCTTATACCTGTGCACCCCAGACAAACTAAGTTATGATGCAGTGAATAAGTATATCTGGAGTTTAAAGGCCTGAATTAATGAGATTAATGCCCATTTTCACCAGATGAATGTTTTTACTTCGTTAAAAAAAATAGATTACACAATTTTTGTCTGTATGTCTGTCCTGCTAACTCAGAAACCGCCAAACTAATTGGAATGCGGTTTTCGCTGGTGTATTATAGCAACCTTCCGGTAACATTTAGTATTTGTTTTATTCCAGTTTGTTTACTTATACCGAATACTGAAATACCAAGTATAGATAAGTAATCACTACATAATTATTATAAAACAAGGTCCTCCGCCGCGTCTGTCTGTCTGTTCGCGATAAACTCAAAAACTACTGCACCGATTTCATGCTGTTTTCACCAATGGATAGAATGATTCTCGAGGAAGGTTAGCTAGTATAAATATAATTAGCAATAGTGGATTAGGTAGAGCTGTTTAAAAAAATGGATATCTCGTTCCATCAGTCGTAATCCAATGAGTATGCAAATGCGAAATGATCTTAGAAGGGCTCTTAAATGTAAAGATTTACCGAAGCTCCACTAATTCACCCTTTTCCTGTATTCCGAATCAACTTTGGCGAGCTTTTACTAGCGAACACAAAGAGCTTCCGATGACTATTTGTATATTCATGAAGCGATACTCAAAACGTTTTCGGAATTTAATTCCTAAGTATGCTGAAACATGTTCAGGCAATCCCACGGATAACCAATTCGAAGAAAATTCACTTTATTTATGTTAATTTTTGTTAAAATATACCTAAGCTCGATTAAGTCGCCCATAGATGGCGTAAGGAATGGGTAACACCGTGGGTTTTTTTGGGTAGAAGTCCCACATGCCTCACCGATTTCCCCATGGTCGGTGGGGATCTCGTTCGTAAAAAGGCTCTTATAAGTCAAAAAGGCTCTAGACCAACTGACATCTAGTTCAAACCAACTAATCTCCAGTTCAAACCAACTGACCTCGACCATCTGATCTCTAGTTCAAATCAACTGACTCCCAGTTCAAACCTGAACTCGACCATCTGATCTCTAATTCAAATCAACTGACTCCCAGTTCAAACCTGAACTCGACCATCTGATCTCTAATTCAAATCAACTGACTCCCAGTTCAAACCTGAACTCGACCATCTGATCTCTAATTCAAATCAACTGACTCCCAGTTCAAACCTGAACTCGACCATCTGATCTCTAATTCAAATCAACTGACTCCCATTTCAAACCTGAACTCGACCATATGATCTCTAGTTCAAATCAACTGACCCCCAGTTCATACCTAAACTAGACTAACTGACCTTGTAACGAAACGTTACATGTGACGTTACACGAAACGTTAAATATTTAAATAATAAAATAAGTAGGTATACGGCCGGCGCGCAGCGAATGCAACTGCGCCGGCGCAGGCCGTACCTACGACGCGCTGGGAGCGATCCATTTTTCGAAAATTTACAGGCAGTCGAAAATAAGCCTACGGATTGTGAGGTCCACGCCACTCAGCGCGCTAGTTGAGCTGTGCGAATTTTCAAATTAGTAAAAGTTTATTTTCGACGACCATTTAACGTATTAGTATCGTTTGTTTTTGTTGTAAGTCCATCGAGTATTTAAATCTCCCGCGTTAGGGTAAGTTTTAAATGGCACACAATATTTTTTAACTTTTAATAATACATTTTAAAATAGCTTATTTTTTTATTTAATTGCTTCATCATATATTTTAAATTCATAATTTGTTTTGCTAATATTACTTATTTTGCTTTGCTTATATCCCTTTTGCTTTCTAGTATATTTTAAGTTTTTTATGTAGTTACTTAGATTTTATGTAGGCAAGTAAGACTTACCTGCTTAATTATTTTTTTTTACATTTTAAATTTCATTTTTATATATCCTTATAAAATTGCTTTATTGCTTTATTATTTTATTTAATTAATTCTTGCTTGGTGCATCTATCTCTTTGTAAACTCCGTTCTGGTAATGCACCACTGCGGCAATGCTACTGCTGCTTAGCAGGCATTTCATCCTGTTGCCGTCGTGGCGTATCCAGATCGGAGGGTAGATGTACCAGAGCGTAATCCCGTGGTCCTGTCGATTCCAGGAACACGCTTCGGGCTGAACAAGCGTACTTCCGGCTAGCAATTTCCAGCAACCTCCGAATTTAGCGGACGGCCAGCTGCGGGTCGCGTTAGATCCAGTTGCTGCCTACAACCACCGCCGCCTTACCATCGTCGGCACGCGCATCGGCAGGACACATACCACCACGCCCATTACGCCGCATCTACCACCTTCGTCGGCTGGATCACACAGGGGAGTGCCTGCACACTGCGTGAGGAGACAGACAGGCCGACCACCCACGACCTACACTTTGTGTTGCCTACCATTGAGCGCGTAAAATATATATTTTTATTTACCGATCACGCTGCTTGTTTCATTTTCCGGTAGGCTACACTGGCGCCCAACATATTTTTTTTTTAGATAGCTTTTCCATCACTAATTTAGTCAGTGTCGCCGTGGGAAATTCCCTAAGCGCGACAACCTCTAGTTCAAACCTGAACCCGAAGAATACTACTGCCTATTCCACGTTTCAAAAACGACATATTATATTCAAAATTATAATATACATGACAGTACAACGTGCCTAAATTATATTATGTTTACCCAGAAAATTTTGTGACAATTTCTTGTTTATTCAACTCTCGTTTTACTTGCCTCTCATTAACTTAAACAAGAAGACTTATTCCTAAACAATTATAGCTAGGGATCAAGTATCTCAAAACGTAAGGGTTCAATGTACTTGTATCACTTCAAGCATAAACCATATCAACTTATGAACTTAACTGGAGAGTTTTATATACAAAGTTAGTTATAGAAAAAAGATATAAAGAAAGATATCAGCAATTAAGTGCCGTAATCACTTTGAAAGCTCATCCGTATTGTCTTCTTTTCCATAGAATGCAAATAGAAAAATATCCATTAGCAATTTTCTAACAGTAGCGCATACATACAGACAGACCAAGAGAGATACTTGTAGATTTTATTTTATACTAGATGCTGCATGCGACTTCGTACGCCTTAAAAAAATTAAAAAAACAAAGCCTGACAAATTATAATAAGCAATATAAAACCTGAAACATTTCCAAACGTTAGATTCTAATTTTTAGATGATCCCATGGGAACGTTACTTTTATTTCTAGATGACAGGTATCCTATGTTCTTTTCTTAGTTAAGTTAAGGCGTGAAAAGTTAACAGAAAGACAGACAGAGTTTCTTTCACATTTATAATATTACTCGTAATATCCAGTAACTTTCAGTGCGCCCCATACACATGTCTTACAAGTTTCAACGAAGCAGTAGACGCCACATGAATACAATATGGATTCGCTCATATACTTACACGAATATATAATATACATATAGGTACATAGAGGTAAGGGCGAGCAGATGTTTACTTCGTGTAACAAAACACCACATATTCTCTGTACATTATTAAACAACGTTTGCCATCTGGCGCGTCGTCTGTCAAACGCGATTTTCTGCCTAAATTTCATTAGACCTACAATTTTATACGGATCGGAGGCATTGACAAATTTTACAAATCTCTTCCAATGTAAAAGAAAGATCCTGTGTTTTTTTTTTTTTTGTTTTTTCTCCTCTGATAATACGGTCGCATTAGGTAAATGATATGAGCCCTTATGATTTTATTTTCAACCGATGAAAACGAAAAAACAAAAACTGAGGAGGTTCTCAATTCGACGCGTATATTTTTTGTTTTTTTTTTTTTATGTATGATCACACATAACTTTTGACAGGATGGTCCGATTTTGATAATTATTTTTTTATTTGAAAGGGTGAACCCCCAAATGGGTCCCATTTCAGTTTGGAAAAATAATTCCAATCCTAAGGGTAGGAAAACAGGGGATGATTGATTGTTCACTCACCGATTGTAGCGTATAACCACGCATAACTTTTTACAGAGTAGTCTGATTTTGATAATTCTTTTTTTAATGGATAGGATATACCTCGAAGTTGGTCTCGTATGAATTTGGAAAAAAAATTCCCACCCTAAGGGTGGAAAAATTAAAAATTAAGCATGTAGTAAATATTAAATATATTAATATAGATTATTAGTAAATATTAGATTAAGCCACAAAAAAAAAAAAAAACTTTTTAACAAAAAATAAAACCGCCGAAAAATCTGAAAAGCGTAAAGTAATCTTATTATTTTACTTAAGTAATTTTGAGTCGGTGCCAAACAAGCAAAAATTACGTAAAGAATGATGCGCGGCGGCGACTCAAAATTACTTAGGTAAAATAATAAGATTATTTTATGCTTTTCAGTTTTTTCGGCGGTTTTATTTTTTGTTATATTTTATGCAATAACGAGCCCATTCGACTAATGGTTCAGTCCTTGGCTCGTTCTGTCTTAGGGAACTGTCTTAGGTCTTAGGTTCTGTCCCGGATTTCCGGTAAGGCCAACTTCGAATCCTGAAATACAATAGAATCTTAAAATATTATAATATACTTGTCTGTCTAGCTAAAAAAATAACTAATCTTTGCTTGTTTTGATTGAGAATTTAAAACGCTTATTTAAATTATCCACAACTACTGCTTACTGTTTTTACTGCTTATTTAACTTGGTTAAACTTTATTGACTTGAAATTTAGATTCTCAACAATTCTCAACAGCAGCTCATTAGTTACCAGAATAATGAATAAAATATACAGCAGAACTACAGTATTATTGACGTTTTAAGATATTTGCATCAATTGTTTCTACAAAATTATCTGTCCACATCAAATAATACAAGGTAAATAGTCCCTCTGCTAGTAGTCTATAGTATATATATGTATATAGGGGTCTCTAGTAGTCCGTCTGCTTGTCTGATATGCTACTTGCTTGTCTAGATTCGATATTTGAAAAAAATCTAATGTAAGTTCTAGAATGATCTGCAATTCGCTTATCTATAGGAGCAATATCACGGGAAGCATTCAACATTTGCCCCACAAAGGACTTGGAGATAGTGGAGTGTTGTGAAAAATGGGTGCAATTTTCTCGAAACTATCTGCCCCTGACATATACACCTATGTATATACTATGTGTATCAAAGTTATACAGTGTCCGATCGTGAACTAGCGATATTCTAAGGTTCTAACCTACATAAATTACCGGTGTGTGTGTGTGTATACATAAAAATCATATTTCTCAATGTTTTGGTGTTACTGCAGATATTGAGTTGCATTTGTGTATTAAATAAAATATTGCCTTGCGTTACTTGTATTATAGGCCACCAACCATCAAGTGGACCGTCAGCATGTCTGTCGACCTTAGCATAAGAAAGGAATGCCAGAGCCCATAATAATATGGCCCTTAATTCCTTATTCTTAATCCTAGTAAGGTCGACAGCGAACTTGAAGCCCGTCTTGGCTACCGTCGCCTAAGGACGCCAAAAAGCTTTGATAAAGGATACACTAGATTCTGCATTGTTTCACTAAAAGTGGCATAGTAGAATATCACCGCACTCACAGCTTGGGGTGATATTTCAAATTAGTTACATAAAGTGTTACGTGTTAAGAGTTACGACTTGAACCATTATTACTAAATGTTAAAGTTCAAATCGGTTATGCAACATTTACATTATTCAATTTTTATAAGAAATTAACAAGTTAAAGTGTAAGCATAATTAAAAAAAAATCCAGTGTTCACTTTTTCGCAGTGATTTTGTTTGAGACATCTAGTGTATCCTTTAATAAAGCCAAAAGGTGTCTAATGTGTAAAGTATAATTGGATGGAAATAATCTATTATTTACAAGATTAGCTACTGTAACGAATAATAATTTAGGTAATGTTCAATGTTACGCAATAGTGAAAACAACGTTTCAAATAGGTACTTACTTTTACAAATATTCCGTTTGAAAGTGCTTACTTGGTAAATATAACTGAGATGAATTTATCAAAGCACAAGAAAATATTATATTCTACCTAAACGAAATACCCAAGTACTTACTATTTACAGGAGAATGGTTTTATCTATTGGTAAAATATTGAATATGTATTTCCAATGCATACTTTTTAAGTAATACTCCGAATGCGACGAGAGAAGGAAATTTCTATTTTTAAAATCCTACATTCAAGCTATTAAATTTGTATAGGTACAGTATGCTTCATATGTTTATCTTTTGCAGGTGATTAAACCAATGTGCGACACGAGGGTATTGTATATGTGTTTTTGTTAAAAATGTATTATGTTACACTGCGTGATCGAATCACAAATAAGGAGATCCGTAGACGAACTAAAGTAACCAAGTGTTATAAGTGAATTATTATATTAAGGTTTTTAGGCGACACTTGTGGGGGAATCGGCGCATGTGTACAATTGCGCACAAAATTGCTAAGGAAAATGAAATTTGTTTTTTTTTATTTCGTAATTTTTCACCTCACTAACTTAACATTACAGGCAGTGTTGATATTCCTTCCATAAAATCATCGTGCAATGTCGAAGGACAACGTTTTTTTAGGCATTTATTCACCATGACGTATTTACTAATACGTTAAAACAATCTGTACGCAACAGTACCTAAGAGACTCGAGACGCGCGAACGAAGTGCGGGAGGGGAAGAGCGACTGAGTCTACCAATAACGTGTCGGCACACCGATGCGTACTTTCCTCTGCCCCCTCAAATACCTAAAAATAGAGTTCTGCGCACATTTGCCGAGAAGTTTTTATTCGCTGCACGACCTATACAAATCTGTTCAGCGCTAACAACACTGAAAAAGCGCTAAAATCTACAATATTTACGGTACCTACGTAAAAGCGCTAGATTCAGCGTTAATCTAAGCTTGGAGCGGGTCGCTAGTGTAATATGAAATTAAAAATGTTGATTCTATATTACCACACGTTCATTACGTTATGTAAGAATGTAGGTACTATATATTTATTTTTGCTTCCATCTACGAATCCTTACAAACAAGTAAAAAAGAGTCCCTCTTCCTTGTCGACAAACCCATGTCGCAGCTCCTTGTTTCTATTTTTATTTTTACTACAAATAATAAATATTCTATTTATATGTAAATGCATAACACAAGTCACATGCACTTGAAAGCAAACAATTTATTTGAATAAAAGCTACGTCCGACGGAGAAATGGACGTGTTACGCAACCCTTTTTATTTATATAATGTACCTTCAGAGTTTGAGTGCAATTGAGTGATTGGCGATTTTATTATTATTTATTCATACTAATATTATAAATGTGAAAATAACTCTGTCTGTCTGTTACCTTTTGCATACACGTTGTTAGGGACACATTAGGGAAAGGACATTAGGATACCTTTCATGCAGAGAAAAAGTAGGTACTGTTCCCGAGTGATGGTCTAGATAAAAATATAAAGAATTGGACGCCACTGTCGCGTGGCGGCACCACCGTCGTCACAGCGATTTTCATGTCAGGTGTTATTACTCACACATATATTTTCTTTTTCAACGCGGACGAAGTCGCGGGCTCGCTTTTCGTTTTTCGTTTTCGTCGGTTAAAAAGACGATATGCACGCTGACTTGATGGTGAAAGGTTACAGTTTAATTGATGATTCAATACCTACACTTATAGATTTATTATTAACTAGCTGGTGCCCGTGACTTCGTACGCGATGATAAATTAAAAATATAAAAGCAATTACAACGCTTGACAACTTGTTGCTATAACACATTGGCCAGGCGTTAGTTACAGTTTTATATTTTAGATAATCCCTCGGGAGCAGTGCTTTTTTCTTGGATGAAAGGTACCCTATGTCCTTTCTGGTGTCCCATACAACGTGTATGCAAAATTTCATGGTGATCGGTTCAGTAGTTTTTGCGTGAACGCGAGACAGACAGACAGAGTTACATTCGCATTTATAATGTTAGTAAGGATAAATCTGTAAGTGTAGATATTTAGATTCCGTTTTAAAAATGACTTTGATTTTATGAACAAATTATATTAATTAGATCTCACTTCCGAGAGTCGAGAGCTGTTAACAGCCACTTGGGCTGCTATGCTACGTACATTTTAATTCAATTACATTTTTAAATTAAAAGTAAAAATTTTATACGAGCGCGTTTGAAAATGTACACAAATTATTTGAGATACGTTCGTAAACAAAAAAGTTACTTACGCCATATTTTCGCTCTCGTTTTACTAGGACAGGAAATATATTTTATTTTTATTTTTATTTTTAATTATTTATGATTGATTTTTTTTTAACTAAACATTTGTTTGTATTCTTTAAAAATATTGAAAACTTAGTTTCAATAAGCTAAAGTTCTCTAAAGATATAATTTTGGCCTGAATTAATTATTTTAGTCCGTTAAAACTCATTAAAACTAGAATGGTCCACCGCAAAATGTGGATCCATTAGGGAAATTGAGCTAATTTGTCCCTTTCAAATGAAAGTTAATTTGTCCCTTTCTCAGTTCATACTGCATACCACTTTACAGGCTCTTGGACATGTCCTTGAGACTACTCCGCTATATAACATTCCTTATTAAACTTGTTTCGTATAATTATTCATGTAATTCTGACATCGAACTGTTTCATTCTTAAACTCTTCTGTTTTGTAGGCAGTAAGCAAACACCATCTTACTAAAGACCACTGTGAAATAACATATACGTTTGGTCTAGTGGCTAGTAACCCTAGCAGTTAACTAAACGGTCGCGGGTTCGAATCCCGCTAGGGGCAAATGTTTAAGTGTTAACATTTTACCTTTGTACCTGAGTCATGGATGTTTTATATTTATATTATGTATGTATTTACAAAAAAAAGTAATGTATGTAGTATATCAACTGTCTGGTATCCATAATACAAGCATTAGTTGCTCAGTATGGAACTATATGATGCTGTGTGGAATGTGTTAAGTTATTAATATTATATTACTTATATTCTTTTTTCTTTTACTTTAAAAAAGTAAAAAAAAAGCCTTTAAAATAGGCTTGCCAAAATTAATTTTTATCGGTGGACTAAGGTTGACCCACACTTTTAGCAAGTATTACTTCGCCCGTTTAATAGGCAATGGTACCAACCTAACGTCAAGTAAAGTAGTTAGGTCTATGTAAGTTGGCGTCTATGGTAATTAATTTTGAGAAATTCAAACAGTCCAGAACTCTTAGTGCCTCAAACCGTAGAAATATTAATTTCGAATTGTATAAATTAAGATATGTTCGCCTTTTCTTACATCTTACACCCAAACATGCATTTTTCTGGTCACGTACCTTTTATGTAAGGAATTACAACAGAAATTTGTACCGGAAACGGACGTCCGGTTTTACGAACCGGAAGAGTCTTCTGGTTATTGAAAAGCTTTTCATTTTCCTTATTGAGATCAATAGAAGTACTAAAATATAAAATTCTTTTGAAACTGCAATTAAATATAGCGTTGCAGAATCAGCTCTACTGTTAAAATGATACAGCTCAAATTCGAATACACGGTTTTGTTATTATTATCCGCACGTTTTGCAGCTTTTTGAAATTAACACAATTGGCTTTTTACACATAATTGATTTTTTTCCAGCTTGTATCATCACTATGTCACTTGATGTCACTACAAAATACACGCTAATGAATAAGTTAAAATAATTTCGCATTGGGTCACCTTTCATCATAATTATATCCTAAAAACTAACAATAAATTATTATTTTACTTTTTCACTAAAACTGAGTATAAGTTACTGCCCTTTAGAGAGAAATAAATCTTAAATTGAAAAGTCTGGGACGTTAAAACTATGCCCAGACTAATTCCAGACAAGAATGCATAAATGCGTCCTGTCTCACACAGCACAAAGCGCGGGAAGAGCACTCGACTGAAATGCACAATCATTCATACCAAAAATAAATCACAAACAGACTCTTGGGCCAACGCTTTTTTTGACAAAACTACTGCATATATCTATTTCGTGTAAAGTTATTTGTACTCTTAAATAACTAATCAATGTTTATATGTAAAGTATTTTGGAGGTTTTGTAAACTAGAGTGACCTATTCAACCTCAAAGTTATAGTATCATTTTAAGTGAACATGAAAAGCGAATACGTATACAAATTATTTATAATTGTAAGCATTAAACTTAAAGGCTTATTGACATACTTATTTGTTACGCGCCGTTGGGCACAAGAAACTTTGTTTTGCAAACACTGGCGTTCTACGTCGCGTCGTTATACTCAGTCAGTGATTTCCTGCTCCCAACTATAAAGTTAATTGGAATATTTACGATTTCGCGGTTGCATAATATGTATATTATTTTGTTATACACTTCGTTTTTTTTATATTACATGTTAGGGTCGCCATTCAGATAAATAAATAAATAAATGTTCCACACTAAACAACTAAACTTGTTGATATACAGTTTATACTATACCACATAGATTACTTTTTTTGTAAATACATACAAATTATAAATACAAACATCCATGACTCAGGTAAAAAAGTAAATGTCATCACATAAACATTTGCCCCTAGCGGGATTCGAACCCGCGACCTTTTGGTTAACAACTAGAGTTACTAGCCACTAGACAAAACGTGTCGTCAAAAGGTTACTTTTAATCAACGGTTATAGAACGTTTCAGGCGAAGGTAAAAGCCAATTCAGTAAATACTGTTTAAGGGTCTTACTTCAAGAAATAGTTTTTTAAAAGAAAATGGAAAAAATAAATTTTCAAATTTTGCAAAATATTTTTTCAAGTTCAAGTTTACTTAAAAGCAAAGCTCTTTGTATTATTTATACAATAGCATTTGTTTTCACACCGCTCAGACAAGACAATGCAAACAAAATAATGCAGACGCCGCGCCGGAGGCAGAACTATTATTTATATAAGACACTAGCTCGTGCCCGCGACTTTGTCCGCGTTGAAAAATAAAATTTATTGAAACGCCAGACAATATTGCATTGATGCCTGACACTTTTACCAAGCGTTGGAATATTTTTGAACAGCTGATGCCTAGTGGAATTTTTAGCCTATGTCCTATCCTCAAATTCCATTTAACTATTGGTAATTTTTTTTTTTTCGAAAATTACCTTCTACATATCAAACATACTACCGTTTTGGTAACTGGTTGCGAAACAAGACTATAGATCTACTGTTTAGTAACCAATCTTTAAATTTTGTCAAGTAATTACTATAGTTTTTGGATTGACTTAAAAACATAAATGTATACTGTAATATCTATATATATATATCTATATCTATATCTATATCTATATCTATATCTATATCTATATCTTTATCTATATCTATATCTATATCTATATCTATATCTATATCTATATCTATATCTATATCTATATCTATATCTATATCTATATCTATATCTATATCTATATCTATATCTATATCTATATCTATATCTATATCTATATCTATATCTATATCTATATCTATATCTATATCTATATCTATATCTATATCTATATCTATATCTATATCTATATCTATATCTATATCTATATCTATATCTATATCTATATCTATATCTATATCTATATCTATATCTATATCTATATCTATATCTATATCTATATCTATATCTATATCTATATCTATATCTATATCTATATCTATATCTATATCTATATCTATATCTATATCTATATTATATCTAATCATCTCTGTCTATTCCTTCTAAACCAACCAACGAAATTTAATAATTGTTTAATAAGCAATATAAATATTAACATTTAATAAAAAATAAATAAATGGAAAGAGCTACAAACGGTAGAGGTTTGTGTGTATTAATTTTCAGAAAAAAAAAGCCGGGGCAGGTCACTAGTATTAGCAATACTAGTATTCTAATTTCGTAACACATACAAACTAAATAATGTGATGATCCTAAAGTAATAAAACCCTAAATTGTTCCTAAATTTCAAAATAAGTTTGTGTTTTATTAGAATTCAAACGATTAACATAAAATCTGCTAACATTAAATGGATTTTAATATTTATAACTTTCATATAATGGATCTAAAAGCATATCTGTCACTCAAAGGGAAATTTTCATTTTGATTTTTTTGACTTACTTAGTTACCTACAATTTTTGATATTTAACTTTGACTTAGTTTTGTTTGTAAGACATTTAACTGTTGAAATTTTAGTTAGTAACTCTTGACCTGTTTGCAATATTTAAAAAAATAATGAGTATTTGAATAAAGGTCGTCTTACGCCACCCAATACTTACAAAAAACACCTAATTAAATTTAGTCTGTCAACTGTCGAGTTCTAACAATTTTTTTTACATTTTAGTAATTTGTAGCAACTTGCAATTACTCTTTTTTAATTTATATTTATTTTTAAATTTAATTAATTAAAATTAACAAGCCATAATTACAAAGTAACCCTCGACTTTCTATTGAGTCCATACACACTATATCTGCTTATTAAGTTGCTAAAGATGTCGCCTGCATATCGCAATTTATTATGAAAAAAAAAATCATTTAAACATATGAAATACTAGCTGTTGCACGCGACTTCGTCCGTATAACTTAATAAAATATAGCCTATGTTACTCACTGATAATATAGCTTCCCAACAGCGAAAGAATTTTTTAAATCGGTCCACTTGTTTCGGAAGTTATTCAATTCAAACAAAAAAAAAATCCCTCTTTATAATATTAGTATAGATATAGATAAAAAAGAGAAACACGATGCAATTTATCTAAATGAATAAAAATTAAATCTAAATGAGACTCTGAATGCCGAGGAATGTTCTCATGAAGAGAAAAATTAAAAAAATATTATGTCCGTGCGCTAATATAAATAATAGAAAATAAAAAACGTACCTAGATAGAAATACAACGACATATAAGTTCTTCTTTTTCATGGAACTCGTGGAATTCTAAATTCTTGGAATTCTTTTAATTGGAACAAAATGCATGACAATTTTCCTCGAATATCTACGAACACGAATGTAACCCAGACACGTGTTAAAAATTTGCTTGAGAGTATTCTCAAATGTGAACGGATTGCATTTTATGAATAATGTATGAGAAGATTTAATCTTGCCACCAAAAAGAATGGCCACCAATATTTCCAGTTGTACCTCAAGGGAAATTTATGAGAAACTATGCATTTACAAAAGACACATTATTTTACAATGCACTATTACTATTCATAATTTTATCATTCATAATATTATTCATAGCATTCATAAAACGTTCACTTAACAACTCTGATCTCTGTATCTCCAATTTACTCAAGATAATAGGTCCTCCCACAAGTGAATTATTAAGCTTGTCATCATCATCATCATCAATATCAATTAATCAATCAATACACCTTTATGTGTAGGTATTGTATGTATGTATGTATGTATGTATGTATGTTTCATGAACAAAAATAGCAATAAAAAATGGCAACTAAAGCATGTGTCCCACGATATATTGGTTTTTTTATGAAATATATAAATTGTGTAATTTATATTATATTTTAATACTAGCTTATGCCCGCTACTTCGTACGAGCTGTAATTCGTTTTTCTGAAAATTCCACAGGAACCAAACATTTTCATGTACATAAAAAGTATGGTATATGTTAATCCAGGTAATAAACTACAATATGTTTGCTAACTTTGAGTTATTGAGGAACAACAAGCATTATATTTTTAGTATGGTTACAAATGCTTCGGAAAGCTCCGAGGCATCTTCTCGTACAAAATTCCTCACTGTATTAAAACAAAAGTTTTAAAACAAACAAAAGTTCGAAAACTTTTCTTTTGAGACACTGGTGTGATGACATATAGGCGCTGAAAGTGGTCTCTAACTCTGGCCTCGTAAAAATGTCACTGTCGCTCAACGAGCTTTGATTAGGCATTGACATATTATATTACTTCGTAAGGACAAGGCTAACGCTCCTAGTACGTGGCACCGACGCGCCGGTGTCAAAATCGGAAAGTGACACCAATTTACAGCTTAGTCACCGAGACACAGAGATCGGCCCATGTACCAGAGCTGCAGAAGTAAAGGCAGCAGAATTAAGACTTGACGGACCTGTTTTGGAATACTAACAAGAGAAAATTGTAGACTTGACTGACTTGACTTGAGTCTGCTACTTTTGATTTAAAAAGAGGCTATTACAAATTGCTATTTTAACTTAACACTGGCAGATAATGGCCATTTTAAAATGAGCCGCATTGCCATTTAACCTAAAAAGAAGAAGAAGAAGAAGAAGTAAAGGCAGTAGTATCTTAAAGTTCTAATAGATGGCGTTAGTTTTTTCTGTACCAAATGCGCTCGAAGCAAATGTTCGAATGGTCGCATCTTTCTAAATCAATGTGATTAGGGCTACACTTGGGGTTACACTGCGAGATCGAATCAGAAATGAGGAGATCAGTAACGTAGACGTACTAAAATTACCTACATAAGCCGGTGGATCAGTAAGTTGAAGTGGCAGTGGGCAGGATACATAGTAGGGAAGTTCTCGAATGAGGCCACGACCGTCAAGCGCCAGCGCAGGATGTCCACCTACATGGTTGAACAGACGACGGTGGATTCAGACTGCTTCAGAGCGGTCTTATTGGGAAACTAGCTGGTGCCTGCGACTTCGTCCGCGTTTTAAAAGAAAAAGTAGCCAGTCTAAATGATTATCTACCAAGTTTCATGAAAATCAGTTAATTCGTTTAAGAGTTATGGAGGAACATACAATTACATACACTTACAGACTTATTATTAGTATTGATGGGTAGGCCTATAGCGAGCAGTGAACGTCCTACTGCTGAGATAATGATGATGATAAGCGTTATAATAAGTTTTTGTGTTATATCTTATCTTATCTTATAATACTAAACGAGGAATTCTTGTTTAATAACGATAACGATAGGGTTGAGGGATTTTACGTCCAGAAATCGATCTGTCAGGGTCTTTGAGAAAATTCGTTTTAGATAGATTTTTAAGAGTCTGCTGGCGGCTTGCTCGTTTTATAATATTTTTAATTTAATTCAAGTATTCTTGAATATTTTTTCTATAATGTTTCATAGACTTTCTTTCTTACATGTAAAAAACTTTAAACCTATAATTTTCCCCCGGTGGCTCAGTCTAGTGATAATTAATTCGACAAAATAATAAACCAGGGCGACGACGACGCGACGTGACGCATACGAAAGTATATACAAGTAGTTCTGGAATGTGTTAACTAATTAAAAGTTTGTTCATTTGTCGAAAACACAAATGGATGGGGCAAACATTGCTGTGTTGACGTGAGTTATAATATAAAGAGATATGCTCAAATTTCACGAGTGCGCCATTGAACGTATCTCCGCGTTTGCAATGAATTGTTTTGTGGAGTGGAGCGCTGAGTGGAACAACTCCATACAACTCGACGCTTCTAGAACTCTATTATATCTGACACACAACATTCTATGTACTACATAGTGCTATATATTACATGTATTCTATGTACTTAGTTGTTTAAAGGTAAGATAATAAGATATTCTAGCGCAGTAGGCATTTCTTATGTACAAATCAGTATAAATCAATATTAATATAATAAATATGTAAGTGTAGGTATTGTATGTATCCTCCATAACTCTTAAACGAATTAACTGATTTTCACGAAACTTGGTAGATAAACATTTAGACATACGGGAACACAAGATAGGCTACTTTTCTTTTTAAACGCAGACGAAGTCGCGGGCGCCAGCTAGTACCTACTAAATAAATTTTAATAGAAAAAAATGTATACAATAAATAAATAACATTATTAAATCAATCAAATATATCTCTATTATAAGTATACAGTGCATGATATTTAAAAAAGTTCGATTGAAAAACTGTCAAAAAAACCTTTCGTGTCATAGTAAGAAAACTTTTCAGCAACAACTAGGTACATTTGTTTTTAAGCTCATTATTTAACTTAAGCTCCGTAGGTACATACTAAAGATTTGTTCTTGTCTTAAATCGAAATTAAACTTCTTAATTTTCAGGAAGTCTCATGTATAATGGAATTGAGTCATAATTTGCAAGTCAAATTTTGCGGCGTTATTTTAAGGCTGATATTTTCTTTTCTGATTCCAAACATCTCTGTCTACACAGAGGAGTGATCGCGATTGAAAAAAAAAACCTAGAGTGCATTAAGATACGGTAAAGTTATAACAGGAACCGCGTCTGGTGTCGACGTAAGAAGGAAATTGTATGTCTCTGACGAAATTCAATCAAACTTGCTCGAAAGACTTCTGTACGGTACCTGCGAGTAATACCTTTGACGCAGTTTCATTGCTACGAAATGTTCTCTTGTCCTCCTTTTCATTAGACCATTTTCACGTATTTCATTAACTTTTCACTGCAACTGTTCCATACGATGTTTTTGTACGATACCTTCCTTATTTATTTACGAGGGCAAAACTTTCAAAAACCCAGGTTATGTGTGATTTTTAAAAATCTGCCGATTTTCGCCAGCTGGCCTTATTGTGACAGATGGAGGTTAATGTAAAATATGCGTATATAATTTATTTATTTATTTTATTTATTTAAAAAGGCTTACCAACTAAATACATACTATATCATTATATAAAACACTACTGAAAAGAATATTACAAGTATGAATTTAAATTAAAAGAAAAGCACAACATTATATATTTAAAAATATTTAGAACAACCTACATAATATGTATAAATAATATGTATAAAGTAACGTTATCATCATATACTGTATACATACTAATATTTTAACAAATACAGTCGGAAACGGAAACTGGTTGACCCACATAATAACTCAATGTACGGTAACTTTTAAATGCCAAGAAAATTCCCGGGAATTTTTCCACTTGATTCGAGAAACCTGCATAAGAAATCCGGGGAACTTTATCTATTCTTAGTGTGTTGAATATTTCTTTTTTTGACTAAGTACTTAGTTAATGGTAAAAAGACAGAGACAGTTGCTTAAGTTAGACAAGTAATTATAGTGACAAAAGTCTAGACAAAGACTTGAGCCTTTCATAATCGCATTTTATTTTTTGTAAGATAAACCTTAATAGTTAGTAAATGAGATTTTAACTTTTCTAGTTTAACTTTGAGAACTTATCGTAATATATCACAACAACTAAACCGTTTTTTATCCACAGTTAATTTAAATAAGTTATTCTAGAATTTAATTTTAATTGTATAATTACAAATAAGTTCAAAGTGAATTGAATTTGTTATTGTGAAGAGAGAAGATTTGCATTTTTGTTTCTTTGTAATGAATAAACTCAAAAACTAGTCGACCGATTTTGAAAATTCTTTCACCTACAGAAAGCTACATTATCAGAGAGTAACATAGGCTATATTTTATAAAGTTACGCTGGCCAAGTCGCGTGCAACGGCTAGTATTAGATAAAGTGAAAATCTATCTAAACCAATAAGAGCTGGAGAGTTTGTTTGGTTGTACGCTAACTCAGGTTCGAATTGAAAAATTCTTTTTATATAGGCTATAGAGAACGCGGACGAAGTCGCAGGCACCAGCTAGTATTGCTATATGCATATCCAGAAATTACTTACTTACTTTGCGCTCTAAGTATTAAAAATAAAGAAAATTCATTCAATTTCCTGTACGGTAGCCGCTTGCTCGTCATGTAATTTCATTATCACGTGTCATCCTACCGTACTTAGTTCGGAAATTATTGCTATTATTAATATAAGAAAGATGATAGTCCCCTAGATAATTTCCTTTGGGCAGAAGAAATTACATTTCCGTCACATGACCAACATGACGCCGGCGACAAACGAACAAATGCTTCTTAGATTTATATTACAGATTGTCCTTGTACCTATTGCTTAAACATTTATCAACCGTTGCTTAAAAGAACACTATTTCCAAGAAAAAAAAAAATACCTTACGAAAGATAAATAAATAATTTAATAAATATAATAAAAAATAAAATAGCCTTCCTCGAAAACCACTCTATCCATTGGTGAAAACAGCATGAAAATCGGTGCAGTAGATTTTGAGTTTATCGCGAACAGACATACAGACATACAGACGTGATGGAAGACTTTGTTTTATAATATGTAATGATAATAATAATAATTTAATAAATATTGTAGCCTGTAACGCGTAACGTGTGACATGTGACATTTGATTTTACTCCCATAAATTTTCATAACCCGCCCGTAACTCTTTTTAACAAAAAAAAACCGACTTCAAACCGTCTCATAGTCTTTTCTCATGGATGCCATTGTCAGAACTGGACCAAATTGAAACGGGACCACACGGGAAGCACGAGCTTTCAAATAAAAAAAAGAATCATCAAAATCGGTACACCCAGTCGAAAGTTATGTGGTAACAAACATTATTAAAAAATACAGTCGAATTGAGAACCTCATCCTTTTTTGGAAGTCGGTTGAAAATAGATACTTAAGGAGTAAACTCCAATAATTATGGAAGCCTTGGAATCGCACGTATCTTTTACTTTGTACTATGGAGAGTGCAGTGTTCAGGAGCTGCATTAACTCATACCGCCTTCCTCTTTCTTCCATCGGACATACAGACGTACCATCCTCATCTTGTCGAAATCCCTCCTTTTCAGACCAAGCGCTTTGAAACATCCTTTATAATGCGCACTGCCAAGGTTTGGAACTCCCTACCGGCGTCTGTAATTCCGAGCTCATATAACCCTAATCTTTTCAAGATTCGAGTGAATAGGCATCTTCTGGATAAGCTCGCTCCATCATAGGCCTCATCTTCGCTACACAGAAGGATGATGGCCAAAAGCAAACCCAACTCTATTTAAAAAAACTATAATCTCGACTGAGGACTGTAGGACGTCTAAGTACTGCTGGACATGCGGTATTTTTTGTTTGACGAGACCTTTGAACCCTAGATGTTAACCAGCCAATATTAGTAAGGATACTAATATTTATATAGGAGTAGGAAAAATTTGATTATTTGTTTGCATTGAATAGGCAACTGGACCGATTTATTAGTGAGTAACATAGGCTAATATTGTATAAAGTTACTCGGGCGAAGCCGCGTGCAACACCTAGTTTTTAATAAGGTATAATGAAGCCACATGAAAGTGTGAAAAAACATTATTTAGAAGAGTCGGCTTACAAACATATTTCGCAACATTCGCCATAAAGACTGGATTTATTTTACTGAACATTTGTAATAAAAAAAAATCTCTCGAGCACTCGTGATGTCCGGAGAGTGTAGGCGCAAAATGAAATGTGTTACCCTCGACATGGAAACGAAATGCTATCCAAGCAAAAAAGCGTTTTAATTGATTCTACATTCGATTGCAAGCGTACCTACAATTTTTTTTTTACAATTATTTATTAAACTCTAATACTAGAAATTTTTGTTAAGTATTTATTTACTAGCTGGTGTCCGCGACTTCGTACGCGATGATAAAATAAAAATATGAAAGCAATTACAACGCTTGACAACTTATTACTATAACACATTGGCCAGGCGTTAGTTACAGTTTTATATTTTAGATAATCCCTCGGGAACATTACTTTTTTCTTGGATGAAATGTATCCTATGTCCTTTCTGGTGTCCCAGACAACGTGTATGCAAAATTTCATGGTGATCGGTTCAGTAGTTTTGGCGTGAAAGCGAGACAGACAGACAGAGTTACTTTCGCATTTATAATATTAGTATAGATATTAGTATAGATTAAATAGAACCCGCAACTTTAGTTAGTCTTTTGAAAATGCCACACGAAACTAAAAAAAAATCAGGACAAAAAGTAACAGGCAGTTTAAGTCCTGAATAACAGAAAGTTTAATACGAGTAATCATCAATACAACAGTGAGAACCGCATTCAATTCGGTTAAGCCGTTTCTGAGATGAGCGTGCACGAATGCGAAGACAAACAGACAAAAATTCTAAAAAGTATTTTTTGACCTCGATAATTCAAGTACACCTATAATGTTTTTTGAAAAATATATTTAACTAGCTGGTACTCGCGACTTTGTCC
This sequence comes from Synanthedon vespiformis, assembly GCA_918317495.1. Taxonomy (NCBI): domain Eukaryota; kingdom Metazoa; phylum Arthropoda; class Insecta; order Lepidoptera; family Sesiidae; genus Synanthedon; species Synanthedon vespiformis. The sequence goes on along the minus strand of OU906966.1, from coordinate 7,031,332 downwards.
GCGTTGAAAAGTATAAAACGCTATCTACCGTGGAATGGATCGCTAAAAATATCACCAAGCAGTTGTCATGTTAGTCGCTTCACCGATTGTGGACGGATGGCGCTGTCAAGTGTATCCTGGGCAAACCGCTAGTATTTACTTTTATTTTAGATTTCCCGTAGGAATAAAGCATTTTCCCGCGGTAAAAAGTAGCGTATGTTCATCATTGATGGTAAAAGAATTTTTCAAATCGGTCCAGTAGTTTCGGAGCCTATTCTATTCAAACAAACAAACTAAAAATCAAATCTTTCCTCTTTATAATATTAGTATAGATGTACACGGTTCGTTTACGATATTATTATAATACTAGCTGGTGCCTGCGACTTTATCCGCGTTTAAAAAGAAAAAGTATAGCCTGATAAAGGCTGCAGGTCGACGGTGGACAATTGCTGCTTCTGACCGGTTCTATTGGAAAGTTATTGGGAGGCTTATGTCCATCAGTGGACGTCTTGCTGATGAAATGATGACCCATATCCATCTGGAATAATACATAATACTTTCAAATAGTGAAAGATTTTTTTCAATTGGGTTAAGTGGTTCCGGAGATTACCTCCCACATTTCTCCGGAGCCATAAAGAAGAAACATTTTTGTTTTAATTTACTAGCGCGTTGAGCATTCAACGACTCTATAGTTAGCAAAGTATGTCGCCTTCGCTTTAATCTGCTCCTACACAAACACCTGAAGGATTTGGAACACGATCAAAGCAACCGTTCACTGTTTAATCATTGCAAGCGATCGAGCTTATTTAATTTGGATTAGTCAAATTAAACTTCGCTTCGATATTAATGATATTGTAATCCCAAAACTAGCTATGTACATGTTTTAGGTATTATGCATGTTGCTAAATCATAATGAATGCCGTCACATCTCGTGTTAATAACCCCAACTACAACACATGATAAAAACACAGTGTTTCACAATCAAATGAACTACTTATAGAAGACTAGCTGGTGCCCGCGACTTCGTCTGCATTTTATGTCTTATATAGGCTATGTCTTATTCTAATGTATAAGCTATATTAAGGAAGGACATAGGGTGCCTTTCATTCAGAACGCGGACGAAGTCTCGGGCACCAGCTATAGTACTCGTACATCTATGCTTATATTATAAAGAGGAAAGATTTGATTGTTTGTTTGTATGTATAGAATAGGCTCCGAAACTACTGGACCGATTTGAATTTTTTTTTACTATTAGAAGCCGACATTATTTGTTATGAACAATGGATACTTTTTACCGCGGGAAAATGCTTCATTCCTACGAGAAAACGGGTAAAAGGACAACGGGTAATAAGAATTATCCTTCCGTATTTAACTTCTTTTTCACATAACTTCTAAACGATTGGGTTGAAATTTTATATGGGTATTTGGATGATTTCCTGGATGATTTAAAAATACAATTGGACCCGGTAGGTGGCGCTGCTGTCGGTATGTCAACTACTAAACGGCTTGACCGATAGGGTTGAAATTTTGTATGTGTATTTCCATGGTTTCACAGACACGAATGTATTCTATTTTATAAATTTACGCGGACGAAGTCGCGTGCAACAGCTAGTTATAAATAAAAGTGAAGACTCTGACAGAAACCATAATATAATGAAATTTTCTTAATAGAAAAAAATCGCCAAGTTAACTCTCATTTCTATCAATTTTAGTTTTATTTCCAAAATGACACACATTATAAAGCTAAAAGTGTATCAATATCACTTCACAGATTATCTAATGCTCTATCAGGTTAATTTTTCATTTGACATTGTAGTTTACGAATAATTAATATTTAATACTTTTAGCACTTATAACATTTTTATTCTTGCCGCACTCGACTCAGTGGAACGCAGAGCTAGAAGACTCATAGGCGACAGTACTCTTTTAAACTCTAGGATGCAGAGCCTCGCACATAGACGCAAAATTGCCAGTCTATGTGTCTTTTATAAGATGTACTTCGGAGAGTGTGCACTGGAGCTGCATGAGCTCATACCGCCTTCTCCTTTCTTCCATCGGACATACAGATGTACGGCTGGTTACCATCCTCATCTAGTCGAAATCCCTCCTTTTCGGACTAAGCGCTTTGGAAACATCCTTCATAATGCGCACTCCTAAGGTTTGGAACTCCCTGCCGGCGTCTGTGTTTCCGAGCTCATATAACCCTAATCTTTTCAAAGTTCGAGTGAATAGGCATATTCTGGGTGAGCTCGCTCCATCATAGGCCTCATCCTTGCTACTCAGCTGGTTGTTGGCCAAGAGCAAACCCATCTCATTTTTATTCCGTTACATGTTGTGCGTGGTTCTACGTATTTTTTGTTACTATCATGTTTTCTATCAAGGCAAGTTTTGTATTACATTGTGGTCTGTAGAAGTTGTCGTCAAAGTATACAAATAAAGATATACTTAACAATATCAACGATGTTTTCCGTATCTTTTGTTACATTAAAAAGAAAGGTTCCGTTGTATTATCAAGATTTCGAGACGTTGATGGGGGATGATCCCTTCTTAAGAAAACGATGCCTTTTGTTGCGCTGTGATTTTGGGGTTTTAACAACTATTTACAAGTTGTCTTGGTTTTTTTATTAAAATGTGCTTTTTATTAAAAATGATGGCAGACAAGCTGACGGTGCATATGATAGTAAGTGGCTACCGTCTCCTATTAACACATATTAACTAACAACAAAATATAGCAATGCATTATATTGTTATAAGGGCCTAATCGAGCACAAAGGATTCGTAAAAAATTATAAAGGGAGAAGGAGTGGATTTTGTATATTTGTTTATTGTTATTGTGCGTCTTCAACCGCGTAATTTTCGCTGCAGATAATGTAGCTTTGTATAGGTGAAAGAATTTTTAAGATCGGTCCATTCAGTAGTTTCTAAGTTTATTCATTACAAAAAAAAAATACAAAAATTCACACCTACAAAAATACAAATTACAAGGGCACAAACAAATAGACAAATATTCTAAAAACGATTTTTTGACCTTGTTAACTTAGGTACAACGTGTATTTTTTTATTTATTTAATATTTACGACTCGTTTACGATTTTATCATTTGTATAGCAGATACTGTACAATATTTTAATTAATGTTAATAAATTTCTTAAGACACCTCGATCGTTTTTCGTTTTGATTTCTATTAAGATAATTCAGCACGTTGACACGTAGCCTGCTTTAAGATAAGTCACTGCTTCCCAACACAAGATGAATGCCTTTACATTACCATAAAATTAACATTGTTTTTCAGGTTTTGCATCTAAATAACTAAATTATTACTTAAGAGATACCTATGTATTAATATTGACGGATATTTTGTTTATAAACCTATAGCTGGTGCTCGCGACTTCGTCCGCGTAGAAAAGTATAAAACGCCATCTACCGTATTTTGGATAGATGGCGCTATCTCCCGGGCCAAGCCGCTAGTATTTACTTTTATTTTAGATTTCCCGTAGGAATTAAGCATTTTCTCGCGATAAAAAGTAGCCTATGTTCATCACGGATAATGTCGGCTTCTAATGGTAAAAGAATTTTTCAAATCGGTCCAGTAGTTTCGGAGCCTATTCTATACAAACAAACAAACAATCAAATCTTTCCTCTTTATAATATTAGTATAGGTGTACCAACCTGGGATAGGCTGTTTTTCAACCGACTTCCAAAAAAGGGAGAGGAGATGACACGATTTTGATGATTCGTTTTTTGTTAGAAAAATGGTTATTCCCGTGTGGTCTCATTTCAATTTGGTCCAGTTCTGACAATGACATCCATGAGAAAACGTTTTAAAGTCGCTTTATTCTTTGTTAAAAAGAGTTATTTACTTGGAACACCTGTGGTTCTGTTTGTGTAATAGGCAACGGCTACCCACCTACATTGAAGTGGACCGTCAACCTGTCTGACTATTAAAGCTATATAAAAAATTAATATAAGTATTTAGCTTATACTGGCATTTTGTCACTTTCGTTTAAAGTTCGTAATGTTTTGTATGGCGTGTGAAATACATAGTTGTAGTACATTGATGTATAGAAGTTATAAATAAAGAATTCATTGCAGTTTTGGTTATACCTATATACGTTTATTTTGCGTACTATTTTATTTCAATATCCTTTTACTTTCCAACACAGATACCTTTTTATATGAAAAAAAAAGAAGGCAGCGTTATTGTTTGCAATTAAAATGTTCAGTGAAATTATGCTCTTGGAAACACCACCTGAGCCTGCAATAAACATTACCGCCTACCTTGTTGCTCGATTAATTTGGTTAAAAAAATGAAATTTAAAAAGATTATAAAGTTACAGAATTTTTGATTGAAATACGCCTTTAAATTTGCTTCCAAATTGGGAGAGACAATTCAGAAAAGTGATCATAACAAAATCGGGAGATACATAATATCTATCTATCTATCACCTAAAAAGTTGCCCAAAGTCTATCTATCTATCTATCTATCACTAATTTTAATATTTAAAACATTTGTCTTTTTAGTATTCCATCTTGGAATTCTGATGAAACATAATATGTTTAGAACATGCACCGCACCGCAGTTAACTCTATTAGGACACACGATAACCTAATTGCTAACGCCATCTGTCGACAACAATATGTGTTGTCATAAATTGTATTTATTTTAAGAACAAGTCGAGGATGCAGGAGCTTTTTTGCTCTATTTAGTAACTAGGTTTCGCCCGCGACTTCGTCCACACCACTTTTTCTTGGGTGTTATTAAATCTCTTTGGGTCAGGCGTTGATCCCTCATGATGATCCCTCGCGAACAGTACTTATTTTTTGCCTAAAAGGTAGCCTACATCTTTTTCTGTATACCTGACAGTGTGTATGCAAAATTTAATGATGATGGGCAGTGTAGTTAGGGCGCGAAAAGGTTAACCGACATACAGAGTTACTTGCACATTTATTACCTATATAACTAGCTGGTGCCCGCGACCTCGTCCGCGTTGAACGATGAAAGGTACCCTATGTCCTTTCTGGTCTCCCAGACAACGTCTATACAAAATTTCATGGTGATCGGTTCAGTAGTTTTTGCATGAAAGAGTAACAAACATACATACAAACTTTTATCGCCTATTAGTATGGATATAGGTCTAGGTTTAAACCTTGTAAACATAATACGAACGCGTGTTGGTTAACTATAATACACAAAACCTACCTACAAATGAAATAGGTATTACAAATTACCAGATTAGGTACTACTCGTGGTAGGGAAACAATATAAAATCCGCTCTCGCCACATACTGTCACGATTCTGAACCTCGTGTTGAGGCCAACGAACTCATTAGCCGAGGGCTTTCAAAAGAAATAGTATTGTCCCGCAGACACGGCCGAGACGTATGCATATTTTACATCTTAATCCGCCCCTACACCTTATTCCAGTAAATGAATGCTATTCAAACAACAAAAGGATTTAGGAAACTTATTTATAAATAAATTATTCCAACGTGTCTTGGTTATGAATCTCAAAGACCCCCAAAAATTATAAAATAACTAGCTCTTGCACGCTACTTCGTCTGCGTTGAAACATAAATAGATATAACGAATGTGAAGTAATATTAATATAACACAGGACTAATATTTTTAAATGCGAATTTGTGATGTTGTTTTTGTTACTCTTTCCTGTAAAAACTACTGAACGGATTTTGATAAAATTGACACACAATATAGTTTATTACCTGGATTAGCATATAGGATACTTTTTATACTAGAAAAGTTATAGGTTCCCGAGGGATCGACGAAAAAGGTAACAAGAGAGCCACTATTGATGTTATGGCGCGAACTACATTGACTAAAAAGTCACAGTATTTCAATTGACATTATTATAATCTATACTATAATATTATAAAAAGGAAAGATTTGTTTGTTTGTTTGAATTGGATAGACTCCTAAACTACTGGACCGATTTGAAAAATGCTTTCACTGTTGAGAAGCTATATTATCAGCGAGTAACATAAATAATCATAGTAATAGTTATTACAGCTAGTTGGTTAAATAAAGATAGAAATTGTCTACGATTAAATTGAATAAAGTGGAATTGTTAATTTCCTAAGATTGGAACTCGATAAACTAGTTATCGATAATGGCGCTTCGGCTCATTATTGAGATGGGAATATTTTAGCTGATGACTATTCCAACTAAGCAGTCTGGAAAGTTTTCATAAATGCTTTTCACTTTCCTTTCAAAATGCGCACAATTCAGATGTTATCGCGTTTTGTTGCAACTCGAAGAATCTAGGAGTTAACTTTCTAAGAGCCTGCATTATTTAAGAAAAATAACATTAATATTTTAGGTAAGTACTTATGTGTTCTTTTATTTGTGCTATTATTGAAGAAATAGAAATAACTGTATAATATTGAGAGGCCTCAATGGTGAGAGACGTGCTTGGAATGATTATAATAATAGGTATTTCACAGATTTATTGTATTGTGTTCTGAACATTGAGATAATAAATGTACTACGTACTAGAGAAGATGTGGCAAACGTATTTTTTGCAACACGTGTTAGAGCCAGCTGGCTCCAACTACTTTAGTTTGGTTAGCGCTACAGGCGAATACGCTTGTGTTCTGTGTTCTTTTTAATTAAATATGCCTTCATGTGTGCTGAGGTACTGTTCAAACAACTCAGGAAATACAAATAAAGCTCAAGTAATCACCTTTCACCTTTAAGTACACACTTTTTCTTTTTACAAGTGCTCTAAAACTTTTGCTCGAGATAGCTTCTCTAGTACATTATCTCAATGGTTCTAAATGTAACAATTTCGCCATGGAACGTCAGTAATAAACAGATGTGTCTATACAATTGTAAAAAAAAAAAAAATGGAACTAACTTAATCTTACTTATGGAAGAATTAACTGCGTTTACTTAGAAGTACTGATTTGTCGAACGACTAAGTTTAAAAATGAAATATATCTGTCCTTATGACAACCAACTTTATAAGCTTTTATGATTTATGAATGAAGAGGTTGTATGTATACAGCTGAGGAAGTTTGTTTGGTTGTACGCGCTAATCTCATTAATGACTGGTTCGAATTGAAAAATTCTTTGTGTGTTAAATAGTCCATTTATCGAGGAAGGCTATAGGCTATAGAGAACGCGGACGAAGTCGCGGGCACCAGCTAGTATTGTATACATACATAATACCTACATTAAAAATCGATCATTTTAACCCGGTCGCGTGTTCAACTTTAAGTAAAAAGCATTTATATGACTAATTGTGTTTTGTACTGTTAGCGTGTACATCTAGATAATGAAAGTGGTTAACAAATGATAAATTGCTAGATTTATTGGAAGCTTATTTTAAATATGAAAAAAATGCATTGCACATAAACATGCACAATACTAATATTGTAAAGAGGAAAGATTTGATTATTTGTTTGTTTGTATAGAATAGGCTCCGAAACTACTGGACCGATTTGAAAAATTCTTTTACCATTAGAAGTCTACATTATCCGTGATGAACATAGGATACTTTTTACCGCGGGAAAATGCTTCATACCTACGGGAAATCTAAAATAAAAGTAAATAGCCGGGGGCCGGGAGAAATTGGCCCGGGAGATAGCGCCATCTATCCAAAATACGGTAGATGGCGTTTTATACTTTTCTACGCGGACGAAGTCGCGAGCACCAGCTAGTACCTAACTAAGTGACATTTTCAAATAATTAATTATACAACTGTTATAATATTAGATAACATTTTTGACTGTTATAATATTAGATAATATTAGATAACATTTTAATTTACTAGCGACCCGCTCCCGGCTTCGCCAGCGATGCTTGTTCATTTTATTAACTAATATTGTAATGTATAGTTCTACAGTTAATACGTTATAGGTAAAATCATATTAAAAAACTAATTGGCAAGACGCCGTTTTGTATTTATTTATTTTTTTGTTAATAATCATATTAACTAATATTATAAGTGTGAAAGTTAAATTCCTCCTTATTTTTATAAATAATAAAAATAATATATAATATATAAAAATAATATATAAATAGTTAATATTATTATTAAGTAGGTATACCTAATAAATAATCCCTTTCGGTTAGAATATAATCAAGAAGAAAATAATAGAATAAAGAAAGAATCAAAGTGTATAAAATCGACATTTTATTTGACTCGTATTTTTAAGAAAAGTCATATTCGAATAGATAGACCATTGCACGCTGCTTGCTATCTATAAAATTACATTCACGCGCCAAGAATAATCACGCCACTACTCTATAGCGTTCCCGCGTATTCTGATCATCGCTATACTAGCGCCATCTATGACCTAAACTAGGAATCTTTTGAAATATTTTTTTTCCAACGCTACAGTTTCGCTTAGAAAGTAATAGAGAGTACTCTATACTCCTTGCGCTACAGTTGGCGCCAAATGATAACTTCTGACTATTTATAAATATCATGAATTTATAAATATTCAATACATTTCAATATTCATCGATATACCTATTTAACTCTTGCTTTTGACGTTAAACTCAACTCGTCGAACAAACCAAACAAAGATAGTTGTTTGTACCACAGACTATATAAAAGTTGCCACTTCCTTGTAGAATATACAGTTTATTTAACAAAATTATTTGCTTTAATATAAATATTTATTTTAATATTATAATAATTATGATTTATGATTAATATTTAAATTATAATTTTAAACTTCCATGTAAACGTCTTATGACAAATAAAATAACACAGAGTTTTTCACTCCACTTTGTTGGCAACCCCACAAATTTAGCCGCTTCCCGCCCTTTCCGCGCATACACTACCAACTGAACAAAATAATATACCATAAACATTGGAATAAAGAAACGTTCAGGATATACGTTTCGTTATTCTATGTTTCCTCTCTTGAGTTTTATACTCTACACTATTTTTCTTTGGAATTAGTGCTTGCTTTGTCAAGTTTCAGTAATAATATTAAATTCTGCTGAAATTAAAAATTTTTGATTTAAAATATATTTTAAGTTAACACTTCATTGTTTACCTACTTATTTAAATGATATTTATCTACTATTCATAAACAATAGGTAAATATCATGTATAAAAAAAACAGCTAAATCATGTAGGAAGTCATTGAATAAGTTATTATTAAGTTGAATACCTTTAAGTAAGGAATAGTTTCCGTTTTGAATTTCACAACTATTAATATTAATTAATGTATATTATCATACATTAATTAATATTTAAATAAGGTCACAATTTACAAAAAAAAATATTTTATTTATTTTTATCAATAATAATTATAAATCTGTAAGTGTAGGTATTGTATGTATGTATGTAGCGCCAGCTAGTTTTTTAATAATAATGTAATGTTGTATTCATTAGCAGTTTCTAAAAATTACAACATTATTTTGTATTATTTTTTATACTGGCAATTTGTTTTTCAATTTAAAACTATAATAAAACATAAACAATATCTTGACGTCCGACGCCGTTCTTTCTCTTTACGTTATGTTGGCAGTATTGACGTTAACGCCATTTTTGTTTTACACTGTAAGCTAGGTAAGGTAAATTAAAGCTACTCATAGGCGACCCACGCGTATAAGAGAGAGACAAAAAATTAATTTGACTTACGTAGCTTCTAACGCTATGAATATTTTCTTCAAAGCATATTTACGACGTTTCTCATTGTCTATGCTGTAGATACGCATCCCGAGCGATACATACGGTATTTAAGCTTTTAGTGACAAATGTATAGTAAAAATGAAGGAAAACGCCGTACTTAAGTGGCAAAAAGTGTACAATCCTACGGGCCCGCAGCCACGTCCACGCCATGGCCATCGCGCGGTTGCAATCAAAGATTTAATGATAGTTTTCGGTGGTGGAAATGAAGGTATAGTTCATGAGCTTCACGTCTTCAATACGACTACCAACCAATGGTTCGTCCCGGTAACGAAAGGTGAAGTGCCTCCAGGATGTGCCGCTTATGGCTTCGTGGTCGACGGAACTCGTCTTTTAGTTTTTGGCGGCATGGTGGAGTACGGCAAGTATTCTAATGATTTATATGAACTACAAGCTTCACGATGGGAATGGAAGCGTCTGAAGCCTCTACCGCCGAAGCAGGGCTTGCCGCCATGCCCGCGGCTAGGTCATAGCTTCACTTTACTCAATGGAAAGGTCTACCTATTCGGTGGACTCGCCAACGAAAGCGATGATCCTAAAAATAATATTCCTCGATATCTAAACGATTTGTACACACTTGAATTGTATGCCAACTCTTCGATGACTGTGTGGGATATACCCCTAACCAGTGGTCAGTCGCCGCCACCACGTGAGTCGCATAGTGGCGTGTCATACACAGACAGGAACACGGGAAAATCTTCCCTAATAATCTATGGAGGCATGAGCGGATCGAGATTAGGGGATCTCTGGATATTAGATGTAGACAGCATGTCCTGGTCTCGCCCGGAAGTCGCAGGTCCAGCACCCCTGCCAAGATCTCTTCACACGGCTACTGTAATTGGACAACACATGTACGTCTATGGTGGCTGGGTACCACTCGTTCCAGATGAGTCTAAACTTGCTACACACGAAAAAGAATGGAAATGTACTAATACCTTGGCCTCTCTAAATCTAGAAACTATGACATGGGATAATATTGCCTTAGAGAACTTCGAAGAGTATGTGCCGAGAGCTAGAGCGGGTCACAGTGCCGTTGCTATTCAGACGAGGCTCTACATCTGGTCTGGAAGAGACGGTTATAGGAAAACATGGAATAATCAGATCTGCTGTAAAGATCTTTGGTACCTAGAAGTTGGGGTTCCGCCACAAGCCGGACGTGTTGCATTGGTACGCGCTGGGACTACATTCCTTGAACTATGTTGGCCTGCAATGAACACTATCACGACATACATATTACAAGTGCAAAAGTGTGGAAAAGTTGCACCTGCTCGGTTTCCAGCAGCGTCTGAGCCCGTTGCGGCAACACCGCCTGCATCGCCTGCCGTGGCACAAGCTGACCCTATAGCGGCCAAAGCATTTGGATTAACAACACCTACACCCACCATCCAACCGGCCATTCCCACGGAGCCTCTCGGACGGGCCACTCCATCACCGGCACTTCCAATTGTCACCACACCACAAAAAGTAGTCTCTGGTCCCGTTAAAGTCTCATCTCAACCGCCGGTCAAAATAGCCACTAGCACACCAATCCTCAAACAAACATCACCATACCAAGGCAAGACAGTAGTCAAATCGCCTGCAGCTGGTTCGTCCCAACAAATCAAAGTAGCAGCGGTCACACCACAAGGTGTAACAAGAATAGTAAGCGGAGTGTCCACACCGGCGACGGCGCGTATTTCAACACCACAATCAAATGCTCAAATTGTGCTCAGCACGTCGGGCAGTGTAGGAACACCTCGGTTTGTACAAGTGAAGACAGGAACAAGTGCCGGAGTACCAGTAAAACTGGGTGCCGGAAACACACCGATTAAATTGGCCGCAAACACTGTACCACTCAAGATAGGTGCCGCTAATATTCAAGGCAAGATAGCCAACAGTATGCAGAAAGTGAGCACCTCAAATATGCCTCTCAAACTCGGTACTGGCAATGTAAAAATTGGTACAGGCAATGTTTTAGTAAAGACTGCAGGCGGAGTGCCCATTCAAGGTGGTGTTACAAATATACAAACTAAAGGTGTGCCCGTGAAACTCGGGTCGGGTAATTTGCCCGTGATAAGTGCTGTCAGCAGTGGCGGTGCCATACAAATCGCCAGCGGTAGCAGTATCGGAGGACAAAAAGCGCCAATGTACAAGATTGTTACGGCTAAATCTAGCGAACAGACAGGTACAGTCGTCACAACGACCGGCGGAGTCGCTGGGGCAACAGTCTTGCGTCAGGCGGGCAGCAATACTGGTATACCGGTCATCATCAAGAAGACACCAGGTGGAAACTCTCAAGCTAATGCGACACCACAATACGTTACCCTCGTCAAGACATCTACTGGCATGACAGTAGCGACTATGCCCAAAGTAGCAATGATGCAGAACCGTACAATCAGTCAGCAGAGTGGAACACAAGCCCAAGGAATAGCACCCGGTGCTACAATCGTAAAACTAGTATCTACAAACACTGTGGGTGGTAATAAAATAATCACTCTACCGTCGAATGTTCTGCAATTAGGCAAGTCGGGTGTGGGCGGCAAACAAACCATCGTAATAACTAAGTCTGCTAACCAGGCTACCCAGCCTAGTCAGCAGCAGTGAGCATAAACTAGTGTCCTTATCATTAGCGGACAGACAGGATAAGTGTGGCCGAGCCGAGTCGCACACTTAGCAGGCTAGGAAGGTCGACAGATTGCCGACTATTTATATATAATAAAGTTAATGGTCTTGTGTAGAGAGTCTTAAAAGAGTGTCCTAGGATTTTTACTAAAATGTATTTTCTTTTAAATTTCATATCATATCAATCAATCAATACTGTCTGTGCACATGAAATAAAACCAAATCTTGGTTAATGATAAAATGAATAAAAGTTCCATTACCCCAGCTTTTTTTTTTTAATATTAAATAATAAATTTAACTTAACAAATTATAAACATTTTATTTTAAATTTAAGATAATTATGTTTAGATTTATTTATATATATAAAGAGACAACCATTTGATTGATATTTTTTGCCTATTTAAATGAAAAAAATGTTTCATGCATATAATATTTAGTTAATATTTTTTTAACTGTAGTTTCTTTTCTTAATATTTGTGTGTATGACTCACTGTACTATAAGTTAAATATTGCTTATTGAAGATTTGATAAAAAAAAATTGCATATTATTATGAACCATCATAATTATATGCAGTTAAAATGTGGAACAAAGAATTTGCTTTTCACATAATTTTATGTTATAAGAAATTTGCAGTATCATCCATTATACTTTATGCATTTCTGCTATTTTTTTTGTCAGTTTCAATCGTAAATATGTTTGGAGACAGTTGGCGAGTTAGAATATCTCAATAACTAGATGTCATAGAATTTTTATACATAAAATGATAAGATGGTTGCAAAATTTGCAGGTTTCATGGAGATTGTTTGTTAATTTTAAAATGACAATATAATATAATAAACTATTTAAGTTTTAGGGGAAAATATTGTTGATTTTTTTTAATTGTTTTTATAAGCAAGGCAAACACGTTTATGGTGTCCCATTAAATTAACAAGATGCAATATTAAATTATCTACTTTGTATAACATTTCTCTTGTATAAAGGTCACCACTACATAATTTCTTTTTCTAACAACCTTTTATATAGAAAACGTGTATGTACAAGGCACTTCCAATTTTATTAAAACTATGACAAACTTGATGGTTTATTTAATAATAAAAATAATTTTACTGTTCTGTAAGAGTTTTTGATGTAATAATACAGAATAGTTGACCGTCAAGATAGAAGCGGGAAGAGGTCCCTTGAAATTTGATAAAAGGAGTGATTCACTATATCATTTTCAAACATTATTTTTTATTACATTTCTCAAACATTGCGTGTGAATATTTGCATTCTTGTTGAAATCAACTGTTCTGTATAGTTATATGTATAAATAATATTATATAATTAGTGTAAGTTTCCTAGGTGTATTTGTATCCATAGGGATAATAGTATAAGTGAGCTATGGAAATGTAAATATCATTAAGTAGATAAATTTAACGTTATACTTTGTTCATATTACGTTCATTTGCTTCAATAAATGATTTGGATAAAATATGGGTCTTTTCAATTTTTAACATTTATTTTTTTGTTTGGCTTGAAATACTATATAGACCGTCATGACATCTAACGTGCTTCTAGGACACTTTTAGATTTGTGGTTATACACTAGATTTTATCTGTTCCGATCCATTTAATTTCGCCTTAATCTTAACCATAGAACCCTACACTATTTATTAATTTATCACAATCTAGTATTTTGAATAATCAAACATTTATAAAACAAAGTCCGCCACGTCTGCCTATTCACGATAAACTCAAAATCTACTGCTGCAATGGATAGAGCGATTCTCGAGGAAGGTTTTGGTATATAATGCAAAGCAACAGTAATAAATAAAGTAATCGTATAATTATTATTAATTTACCAGAATCTAGTATTTTCAATATTATAAAGTAGTTTATTATTCTTGAGTTGTACCTAAATAATCTCATTTTAGAGCACATTCTAATAAGAATATCTAGTAAGCGCCATCTATTGTATTTGGTTCGAACAATTTCAACTGGTAAAATTCTTTAAAGGTAATGTTTCCTAGATTGGCTACTAGATGTCACTACACAAGTGTTAATTTCAAAGAACTTGAATTGTAGTAATTCTAGATCTATGGTTAACTTCAATCTAGTTTTTAAACCCCGATGCAAAAGAGGGGTGTCCCCAAACGGATGGAACGAATTTGATTTGATTTTTTGTTTGAATCTGACGTGATCTAGATGGTTTATTAAGATCTAAATTAGATCATCTAATCAATCGTTTGAATATTATCAGCTTATTTCTTAGTTGACGCACTAACTTCCACAAGTTCAAGGGTTCGAATGATTTAAAATTTGGTATACATACTATCAAAGATTTAAATCACAGATGCGCCCTTGCCATACTTCAGGCGGCTGAAACTTGTCATCGTTGAGAAGAGTGAGCTCACTCTTTCCGCCTTAGTCGCTTGTAGAAAGCAGTGACGTTGCATACAGACATTATTACGTGGACAGTTTTCAGAAGCACAAGGCGCATCTGTGATTTAAGAGGGAAGAATAGCGCGCACTCGTCCATATAAAAAGAGAAAACGTTTTTCCACTTCTAAATATTTTCCAATCTCCATGATTTTTTTGCATGTTATTGACACAGTGAAAGACTATAAGTTTATAGGTTTTCCAGTTTTCAAAATTTTCAATAGATTCAAACTTATAATAACTTAATTTTTGTGATTAAAACTTTGTCGAATTAAATCGTTTGTTTTATAAAAACAATCTAATTTTTTAAAAAAAGCGAAAGCGAAACCTAGAATATATTATGCTGAAACGATCGACATGAAAATCAAAGTGATTTGTTAAGATTTAGTTAGTAGGAACTGTTTTCTCCCGAAATGAAATTTCATCAAAAAAAGTACCTATTGTCAGTCGGAAGCTGCAACGCTCTCTATCGCACGACTGCCCCGGGGCTAGAGCGCACAATATAGATAGCATGTGTTTTTCTAAATACCTATCGCAAAGCTATACTTCCCTCTTAAATCTGTGGTGGACTGTTACTACGGTGGCATTTCCATTACATGGTAACTGAACTGATGGTTCAGCCTCATGTACCTAGTCTGCGAGATAGTCCACTCCTTAGCAATTTACAACACATAATAGCGTGTTAGGACTCAATAAAAAGGCTGAGTTTTTATAGCTTTTTGATAATTATAAGGGCATTGAGCCTTCGCGGATCTATCTACAAGTACTCTATGTGTCAATAGGTAAAGATTTTTGTTCGGTAATTAATATATACTTATTATCTGATTTTCTTTTTTGTTGTCTTTGTTCTACCATAAAGTAACTGCCGACCTTTGCATAAAGAGAGAGCCGCCATTTTGAATGTCATCGATCTCTGTATTGATTGTATGAGATAATAAATATTATGTTTACAATGAATTTGAAAGAATTCCATTAAAGGCCACTGACCGAGACAGAACACATTAGCACTATTGTAAAATTTTACTTCGCTATTACACCCATAATGAGAGCATTCTTTCGGCCATTGTAACTTTTCTTGTCGAATCATCGCTTTCGGAATGGTTGAATAACTCTACATCTGTATTCTGTGTATGCATTGCATTGGCTATGAATTCTTTTTTATGTCAATCCTAGCTACTGCCCGCGACTTCGCCCGCGTATCTTTGTAAATTATAGGTATACTAAAACCTTCCTCGAGAACCACTCTATCCATTGGTGAAAACAGCATGAAAATCGGTGCAGTAGGTTTTGAGTTTATCGCGAACTGACAGATAGACAAACTCGGCGTAGGACTTTGTTTTATAATATAAGTATGTAAGGATCGAAGGATGTGACAGACAGGTGGGATTTAGTTGTCTGGTAGTCCCAAATTAGGAAACCCTGTCTGAGGGAGTTACCACCTTCTCACAGAAAATCACCGTAAAATATCACCCCAACGTCTCACTAGGGCTCCGGGTTCGATTTCCGGTGAAGTCAATTTTGGAAATGAACTTTTTAAAGTTGGCTCTGGCCTGGATTCGGAAAGTATACCACCGGAATAGAATACCACCGTTAAAAAAACAGCATAACATGCTTTTATGGTTCGGTGATAAGGGATGCCAGTACCCATTTTATCTCATCCCTTCCTTACCACTTATCCTTAATCCTTCTATGGTCGGCAGTGAACTTGATTGTGTTAGAGGCTGGCTCTGACCTGTAAGGTACCTAATGAAACCTAAAAACTTAATTAATTAATTTAAAAAAAATATCTAGGTACTAACTACAATACATAATATCCGTAAGAAAGTTCACACTCGACAGTCGTCAGTTGACATTTTTGGATGGAAGATTTCGTGGTGTAGAGGTGAGCAATAGGAAAGTGTTTTGGATAATTCGAATTATACATACGGGTGTGCGTGTAACCTTTTTGTATGAAAAAATTAACCGGGGTAAGACCGCGGGTATAGTTTGCTAGTTACATATTATTTTAGACTGATGCCCCATCCTGAGCCCATGGCTGGCTACGCTCCTGTAGCCACCTACCATCAAATGGGAAAAATAATATAGTGATCTATATAACTACGTATTTTACTTACTTGCAGTTTGTCTACATAAGTGCAATCTAGTGAAAGTGGTCATATTATGATGCTTTTAAAAGTGTTCTCTCTCGTGGGAATAAAACGCGAGTTAGTGCCCTAATGGTGAATTTCGCATGCTTGCCTACTTACGTAGCTTCCGTTTGCAACGTGACCTTGCATAATAGCGGATGAGCGAATGACGCTAAGCTTTCTTTTAGCCTACACCAAAAAAACCTTGAAAAATTCTGAGCTGTTTTTTTAAGGAACTACTCAGCGTCAGATATGGCGCCCATATTTAAGTACAACGTCTCTTTGAAAACTTTTATCGAATTCCACTAATGTGAATATAGTATAAAAACTAAATAATAATAGATTTTTAATTTATACTATAACCAAACTCCTCTGAAACAGCTTGACCGATTTTTATGAAATTTTATGATAGTTTGTGAATAGGTCGTAAACTATTTTTTATACGTTTGCAACGCAACGTTTGCTGGTTCAGCCAGTTTTTACAAGCTTTTCAGACATTGCCAGGTTAAATTGTCTGGTAAGACATTACCTATGGCCTCTTAAATAAAGTAATAAATAATATAATCTTAAATAACCGGAAATATTTCCTATAATGTTGTATTAATTAATGTAGCATTCGAGTACCTTACTTTTACAAAAGAATGTCTAGTACATATGTTCCTGGGAGGGACGCCAGATGTTACGATATTGCATTTCCACACTTTATTTCCAATACCCGTCTGTGCCATGCCTTCCCAACTGGAAAATTTAGTGATACAAGTGACCAAGTGCTGTTTCTTATGTACATATATAAATAATAAGGGAAATATGCACTATTTTTTAGTAGTGGCAGTATATTATACACTGTGTTTCAGTGATAATATTGTTACTTTTAATGCCTACCCCAAGTGGCCTCTATGGCCTTCTAAAAGCGGAGTTTTCTTCCTTTCAGAATGTCGTGTAAGCTTTGACAAGCCTTGATGACATTGACCACCAGATGTTTCAATTCTATACCTACACTGTCCTTAGCTTTCTTCATAACCATCGTAACTCTGAGGCTTGTAAGGGCAAAAAATCCAAGAGACCTCTTGCCATTCACTCTTCCAACCACTCTCCATTGTTATTCGGTTCTATGCGTCATAGCATACTTGGATAAAGTGCCGGATAAAGATTTATTTAGGCACCATTTATATGTATTACATTATTTCAATGATTCTACTAGACTAGGTGATCGGAACAAAATTGTCAAATACGGTAAGAGCTTACGTAACCGTAACGTAAAAGGTCGAAAGCGCCATGAAAAATAGAGCGCTTACACATTGTTCCTAGCTTCGTTCCTTTCACTCGCTTGAAAATGAGTTACGGAGAATTACACGTAACTAAATGCGCAATTTGGTCAGCGTGAATATGTAAGGACAGCGTGTTTAGTCCTTAACATATTATAAAACAAAGAAAAAGAAATATCATTGCCCATGCACAAGTTTTAACCGGTCCTTTTTTGCTAATTGAAATATACTTGTACAATTAGTATACTATACAAAACACTAAATATATTCCCTGTCTGTTCGCGATAAACTCAAAAATTACTGCACCGATTTACATGCTGTTTTCTCCAATGGATAGAGTGGTTCTCGAGGAAAGCTTTAGTATATAATTTACAAATTTCCGCGGGCGAAATCGCTGGCATCAGCTAGTTATAAATGAAATATATTCGTTCCATTAACATCATAATATCGCGAACAGAAAATTTCACAGTCGAGCGGAACTTCGAGAAAGTTCTTCTGACGCCATTTCAGACATTTCTTCTTTCAACTTTGATATCTACACATTATCAAGTCTATCATATTATACGAGACGTTCTGTTGCTTCTTCGACTGCTACTCACTAGGAAGTTCTTTAAGAGCTGACATTTAAACATTTATATTTTTCACCTTGTATTTTATTTCTTCAGAAGTTCTTTTCCTTAAAAATAAAATAGCATTTTGTACCGTCAAACGTGAGTTCACATAAATTTATGGAGATTCATTTTCATTAACCTACAGCTTTATAATTTTGACCAATTTTAATATTACCAGAATGGGCGATGAATGGTTTAAAGTTTTTTACATGTAAGAAAGAAAGTCTATGAAACATTATGAAAAAAAATTAAGAATACTTGAATTAATAACTCAAAATAATATAAAACGAGCAAGCAGTATTACTTTTGTAAACGTTCCATTGAAAAAAAAACACCTAGAACTAATTTTCTCGAAGATAAGATTTTGACAGATCGATTTCTAGACCTAAAAAACCCTAGATTTTCGTCAAAATCGTTAAGAGTCGATTGCGAGATCGTCGTGGCTTACAAGAATTGCTGTTAATACTAATATTATAAAGAGGAAACATTTGATTGTTTGTTTGTATAGAATAGGCTCCGAAACTACTGGACCGATTTGAAAAATTATTTTACCAATAGAAGCCGACGTTATCCGTGATGAACATAGGCTACTTTTTACCGCGGGAAAATGCTTCATTCCTACGGGAAATCTAAAATAAAAGTAAATACTAGCGGCTTGGCCCGGGAGATAGCGCCATCTATCCAATATACGGTAGATGGTAGTATATAAGATAAGATATAAGACGAGACTTGCATTAGGACACTAGTCGTTTTTGAGTACTGTAGGTAATGTGCGCAAAGCCTCAAATTCACTATAATTAATTCTTATAGTCACTTACATTGTACCTGATTTAAACGTCGGATATGTGCTGAACCCTGATGTACATTATTCCGTTTGTTACATTTTTGAGAGTTGGAATTGTGGCAAACGTTGTGGTCGCGTCTACTTAAAACTTATTCCAAAAACAAACGCTCATTAACGTCTCCCTTTTGTTCGCTATTGCTTGCTTTCACCTTGTCTCGACTTAAGTATGCTTAAGTAGAACGAAAACAAGCACACAGTTAAGCTATTTACAATTTAAGTTATTTCTCTTTTTTAAGAGGACGGGCGACAATCTATTTTAACATTATGACTAGATGTATATAAATTTTAGCAACCCTGACGAGGTGAAGTGCCTTTTTCCTTAAGTAACTTATTTTTAGTTTTAGCAAAAAAAGTTACAAGTATGGATAAACATTTTATACATATACTCTAAGTATAAAACTATAAAACTAAATTATCTACAATATTTGTCTCAATCTTTGTATAATTTAAAAATTAAAAAAATCCACCTTAAACCCATCGTCGTATAATCTATAACTTATATCTAGTTCTAGATTCTAGAAAATTGTATCAAAAACTTCCCTGAGGCCCTCAAATTTTCTATTGTTACTAAATTTTTCTGGACTATAGCTTACCTTCCTAATTTCTTATTCTCTATCCTCTAAGCTAAGTGCACTTGCAATGAAAAGCCAATGAAATCCTTTTTCAACCGACTTCCATATAATTATTTTTAACAAAAAATAAACCGACTTCAAACAGTCTCATGATCTTTTCTCATGGATGCCATTATCAGAACTGAACCAAATTGAAATGGGACCACACGGGAAGCACCAGCTTTCAAATAAAAAAAGAATCATCAAAATCGTTTCACCCAGTAGAAAGTTATGAGGTAACAAACAAACATAAAAAAAACATACGCGTCGAATTGAACACCTCCTCCTTTTTTGGAAGTCGGTTGAAAAAGGAGGAAGTTCTCAATTCGAGGAGGTTCACAATTTTTTTATTTGAAAGCTGGCGCTTCCCGTGTGGTCCCATTTCAATTTGGTCCAATTCTGACAATGGCATCCTTGAGGAAACGGTTTGAATGTTGAAGTTTTTTTTTGTTAAAAAGAGTTCGATCTTCAATCTTTCGTCTTACTCCGCGGACGAGTAACATTCAGCGCAGAACGTGTTAACATCTGTGATGTGTTTTTAAAGTGCTGAAAAAGACTAATCGACGCGGCGCTCGAGCTGCACTGAATATGTTCTATATAAGAAAGGGTACGAAGTACGAACGTACGAACGCCATTGCACAGCGGAAACCAATGTTAGGAACGAAATGTTCCCGAGAGACTATGCGGACTCTGGTTGGACCCATCGCACTTACTTGATCAACTTTCAATTTTATCGCTTGTATTTACTTTAAACCTTTAAATTTTATTTTATTTATTCAAAATCCGCAGCTACACGGTCGAGTGAGTAATATGTGGCGAACTTTGAATATAGACTTTGGCTGTGGTTTTCAACGCGGACGAATTCGCGGGCGTCAGCTAGTTGTAATATAAATTTAAACTTTTCTCCAATAGCTTGTTTACCATATTGTTCGGTTAATATTTGCATATTATTGCTGAGAGTAATCTAACAAGTTATGACATGTTGACGTCATAAAATTTGTAGAATAATTTGTGGTCACGTTGACATGATCGGGGCCATTGGTTTGTTTACTCGCCATCGCCACCCTCCGCCCTGCCTCCATCACTCTGCATCGATACTAACCTCTGATCCATTGCTTTCTTCCTGTAAAAACTGTAGCTTATAATAATGCCATCGTTTATTATTTACTTTTAATACAATGTAATGTTTCATTTAATTCTAAGTTATATATATTTAATACTAGCGACCCGCTCCCGGCTTCGCCCGCGTCAGATCGCTACCAAAATTCACAGGATCACCTGCTGAACTAATCTGAAGATTGTCTGAAAATTTCATGTGAAATAACAGCGTATGTGCTGTTGTGTTTCGGTGTAAGTGTAAGGAATGCCAGAGCCATTTCCTAACCTTTTATTCGCAGCACACTTTGCACTGTTGCAACGCTAGACATACTTTAGTGTAAAAAATCACGCAGGTCCTTTCGTACATTCCTTATTTTATCTTACATTTTTTTCTAAACTTTAGTCTCCTTATCTTCTCGGCCTGATAATTTTCCCAATCTATCCTTTCGGTAAATCCTATTCCCAATTCATTTCATTTTCCAGTCCAGTCCATTTCATTTCTTTAGTTCTAACGTCTTCAACTCTGGTGATATTGACAATTCTTTGGAAGAGATATTCTTTAGCAAAACTGAGTTGTAGCATACATTATAATGTTTATA
This sequence comes from Synanthedon vespiformis, assembly GCA_918317495.1. Lineage (NCBI taxonomy): Eukaryota > Metazoa > Arthropoda > Insecta > Lepidoptera > Sesiidae > Synanthedon > Synanthedon vespiformis. The sequence continues at coordinate 7,009,517 of OU906966.1, read as the reverse complement.
TGATGAGAAGGTTCACAGAACTTAATAATAATAAAAAATACATATTATAAATATAAATAGGTAACATTAAAATATGGCAACTTTTAAATAATGAGTCAAAAATATTTTGCTCCTGAAACAGAGGCGGCGAGGGAGACTTTTTGACTGCATAAATAATTATAAATTAAAGCCAACTGTTAAATATTGAAGAAGACAGTTCGCCGCGACTTATGAATAACAAACACAGGCTATGGTAATGAGATTCCCTGATTACTGAACTGACCTTTTGTTCAAATTTTATTTATACTGTAGGTACCCCTGGTTTGTGTTTATGCTAAATGCCAACTTATTTGGCAAATAAAAAACTTATGCCACTCATAAGAACGAAGTATAAAAGACCTCTTCTTTATGTGATAGTATTATATATAGTAAGTCAATACAGTTAGTTATACTTGGTCTATGGAGGATAGATGGAAAGAGGATGGTAAAATGGATGTATAAATAATGGTTCATAAGTCGACCAAAATGAACTTTTCAGAGTTGACTCTGGTCGGGATTTGGAAAGTAAAGGCACCCTCTTACAGAAAACCACTGAGAAGTAATGGAATTCTATATGTATTCCTAATTAATAACCTTCTATAGTCGGCAACGCACTTGCAAAACCAGTGGCGTTACTTGTGTTATAGACCTTAAGTATTATGTGTTGTTGTGTTGTGTTGCTTGTGTTATATTATGTGTCAGCCTGTCTATCAATTCTCAATCGTCTGGAGTAGAAGATTATTGGGCATTTGATAGAACAGTTAGGACGCTACACATCATAAACAAATAGTACCCATAACAATGATAAAACGTTTTCATTAATAAATACATCGCTGACCGCAACCAGTGATCCACAACGAATTTATGATTCAACTAAATCTATTGCACAATTTAGTGAATGCCATTTATATCGCTACAAACTCAGGAAAGTATTAAAACAAACGAATTTCAACTTTATGTGCCAAGTCATAAGTGTGAATACGGATCAGTGAACGTTGGCTGTGGCTATAACAATTGGTCCCAATGATCGGCGTATTGTATCGGGTGCTTTGGCTGCATTTATTTGCAGCTGAAGTGCCACTACGGTTGCTATTATAGGGGGCGTTTTAGCTTCGGTTGGGGGAAAACGTTTTATTTTTAGGAAACACATTCAAAATCGATTTCAAACACCTACTCGCCATCTGGCTGACATTTTGGAGGAAAAGTCATCTCGTAATTCAGAAACATACGGAGTATGGAGATCTATGGAGCAAACATTTTTAATGCGGTGAATTATTAATCAATTATAATATCTATAAATTTTGTAGTAAAAAAATTAAGTTAATGTAAATTATAAAAAAAAATTATATTGTTTCAAAAAGTATTACAAAAATAAACACACGGTTTTTTTTTGGCAAAACAACAAGGGTCAGCTAATTTTTTCTTATATAAAAATAGTCAAACGGGTTGACTATCCACTTGATGATTAAAGAATATTGATTAATTTTTATTTTTCAAGATAGTAAGCTTGTCGTTCGATACATTTTAGGTAACGTTATTAGTTATTTTATTCCTTTATAACAGGCTTTCGTCTTGACTATCCAAAATCTCCTCTGGGGTAGTCATGAGTACAAAAAAAATCTTGCAAATTGTTTCTTATTAGGCTTAATTCCTTATATCCTTACTTGTATTAACTGAATTGAAATTAGCTAATCCTACGCTAGTGATATGCCTACGTTACTAAGTCAAGTTAGAGATTAAACCGAGTTAGGGAAGAGCACTTAGCGGTCAGTCGCAGGCCGAGCCTAGACAGAGTACCCTAGGGGCTTATTGTGAATGTTACAAACGCATCAGTACAATTGACCTCACTAAATGCATGAATAGTATATTCTGTTTCAATCTTGAAAATTTCACAGCCAAATGAATCTTAATATTGTTAGCCCCCTCTACTTCAGGTACATTAATGAAACCACTTTATGTTTAGTCCTAAATACTTTTATTGTCCAACCGATATATCAGAATTACAATTCCAACTATAATATGTGCTAAGGATATAGGATACACTAGATTCTGGGTTGCTTCACTAAAAGTGGCATAGTAGAATATCACCGCACTCAGAGTGCGGTGATATTTCAAATTAGTTGCACAAAGTTGTCCTTAAGGTGAACACGTTATTACTAAATGTTACGGTTCAAATCAGTCATGCAACATTTACATTATTTTATCAGAAAAAGTAATAGCATGTATAAGAACATCCTGTGGACACTTTTTCGTAGTGATTTTGTTTGAGACCCTGAATCTAGTGTATCCTTTATCAAAGTACAATATCATACCTTTTCAATCTCACCGAATGAATCTGAATGAATTAGAAACTCTTTTGCAACGTCACAGAGCACTTTTTACTATACTTTCCGCCTATAACATATCAGATGCTAACGATATTTTTTCACACTGTAGATCGTGGTTGAAAATTCGATTCGATTCTATAGTTTTAATCTCCGTGTTAAGCCCCTCCCGGTCCTAGCGAGATTAGAACTCTTGTTTATGATAATTGGATATTAACACGTAATTGTGCATTTAAAATGTTGTATGCACTTGTGGTTGCCGTCTCGCTGAACAAACATAATATACATTTATATTTTATACTAGTTAAATGAAAAACTAGAGGACCGTATACTGTATAATATGCAAAACGTATAAATTTTGTTTAGCCTTAAGCATTGTTATATAATACAGTTGACATAATAAAATTGCATTGCAAGGTAAATTTGGTTAAGTAATATAGTATTTAATTGTACAAAATAGTAAACATTAAAAACCAAAAGGTAAACTAATTTAAATGAACTAAATTATGTATAACTATCTGGTGCCCGCGGCTTCGTCCGCGTGAAGTATTTAGCCTATCTTCATCTTGAAATTCTATTATCACTATTGGTGCAAGATTTTTTTAAATTGGATTAGTAGTTTCAAAGATTACCTCCCACATACAAACAAACTAACACAACTTTATAATATTCGTATAGATAGTAATTATAATTAACTTCAGTGCTCTTTTTAAGATAAACAGAATCATGAACATTTTCACTGAAAATGATTTATTTAATTTTCTCTTTACTGCGTTATTCTCGCTGTCTCTAAGTGAAATCATTTAAATAATTATGATACCTATTTATACAACAACGCATTTAATTAGTAGACATTAAGGTGAAAAATCGATTGTAATGCTTCTTTGATAACTACGGGCCTAAGCACACAACGCGCTAACGACGCGCGTTGAACGCGATCAGAACGCTCAGTAAACGCAAGGCAGTCGGCAAGTTATGACCTTTGCAAACGATCCTCGTTTTGTTCAACGGCTGTTTGAAAAGCGTTTCACTTGCGTTTGGAACGCGATTAATTTGCGATTGTAACTATACAAACGCAGACAATCTGCTAATAAACTCATGAACGCGTGTCGTCAGCTCGTTAAGCTTCGTTTCAGTACGACGTTTTCGTCGTGTGTAGCGGCTGGTATGTTTAATAGTAGAGATAATGCCTATATTCATTTCATATTCCTTGGTAGACAGTACGAAGCTACGCTCAAAGCTACGCTCGTAGCTTCGTAGTATTCACGGTGTAGCGGCGCGGCGTAGCAAACCACGTAGCAGGTCGTATTCACTTTGATAGGGAAAGTAAGGTAAATAGTTACGTAGTATAATTTGAAGTCGCTTTCCGTGTCTGTCTATTTCTCCCTTAACTGCTTTTAAACAATCCAAAGGATTTTAATTAGGTTTTCACTTATAGAAAGAGGGCTAAACGAGGAATATTCGTATATATATAGAAAGTTGTTATGATTCGGTGAGTGAGTAAGGGATGCCAGAGCTCATTAGCCCAGCCTTTCCTTATCCCTTATCCTTAATCATTCTATGGTCGGCAGCGCATTTGCAGTAATGGCGGTGTCACCGTCGTCACAGTGATAAGATGTCCGGCGTTTCTCTGGTGTTATATTTTTCATTTTTCAACGCGTCGAAGTTGCAAACACAAGCTAGTAAATAATAAACCCATATGTTGCGAATAAATGCACAAAATATGTACTTTCTTATATTCCCCAATTAATCGTACACATTTATGCGAGAACCTACATTAATATTTCGCTACGTTGACAAACACGACACTCGTTCGCATTCGTTCAATCGATAACACAAAAGCAGTACAAGAAAGCGCACTCAGCACTCAACGCTCGGTATTGAGTCGATATTGCTTCCCGCAATCACTGTCGATATTGCGCTAAACACTTCAACAGTGAGTGACCGTCCTTACTGCTCCCTCTTAAATGACCAATCCTTTCAATACTCCCTGTTCATTGTTCCATGGGTCGGCCTTAATAACACATGGCCTTAAGTATCGATGTAATTTATGCCTAAATTACACTAATTTATTCTTTTACACACCAACATATTCAAAAACAGGTAACAACATGATAGCAAGCCCATTTAGTGCTACCAGAGCTAAAAAAGTTATTTGATAATTACTAAGTACAATTAGTGATCACTTGTAGTTAGTAAATATTTAGTACTTTGTGGTAACAGAGCAGTTAGTCCAAACCAAATATGTGATTGGACGCTTACTAAGTACAAGTAATCACTTGGATATAAATTACAAAGGATGTTTATCAACTTTTTTTGTAACTTAGATACTAAAAACTTAGACGTATTGGAAAAGGTACCGGTTATAAGAGATCTTCGAGTTTTTCTTGATTCTAAACTAATTCTGGTACAGCACATTTAGCGTATCTGTAACAGGACTTTTCAATTCTATAGTCTTGTGATAAGAACTTGTTCAAACTTTAACGTCCTCCGACTTTGGTATGTGGTTTCATATGTATTTCATAGCTACTTATGTATATCTCTTTGTATAAGTTTGTTAACTTATTCGCATAAGTAGTATTAGCGATTAACTGGGAAGGTTCGTGTATAGAATTTGTAAAAAAAATTGCATCGGTAGCGGATTGATAGAATAACAAAAAAAAAGATATTCACTAAATATAGCTATAACATTCTTTATAAATGTTCGCCAACAAGGAAAAATTCGGTTGTTTCCGGTAAACGTAGCGACACACATCCGCCATGAAGACGAAGTCGACGCCGCTAGAATATGAACGCTCTTGGACAATAACAGAGCTTTTAGTATAATTATGCTTCAGCTTCCACTTGCTGACATCAATTCTGATGAGCACAAATACATAGAAGAAAGTTCTTTCGCCGTGTTTTAAATATTGCTGCGATGAACTCTTGAATTTAGTTTATTGAATTGTTTTTGGACTGATATGGCACACTGCATTTCTTCTCGCTGTATGGAAAATTTATATAGCAATGGGGAAACTGAACCAAAACGGACAACGCGTGCTGTACTCCGCGAGATTAATCCCGATGGATTGACGACAAGTTTGATCTAGTGGTTAGTAACCGTAACAATTAACCAAACGGTCGCGGGTTCGAATCCCTCTAGGCAATTACCTTTGTACCTGAGTCGTGGATGTTTGTATTTATAATATGTATGTATTTACAAAAAAAAATGAATGTTGTATTTGAATATGAACTGTCTGGGTATCTATAATATAAGCATTAGTTGTTCAGTGTGGAACTAGATGGTGCTGTGTCGAATGTGTGAAGATATTTATTGAATCAAGAAGTGACTCCGCTGAGCGTGTGGTCGTGCTCAATAGAATGGGGACGCCAAGTTTCCAACCTATGGCGTCACTTGTGTTATGGCGACGGTCGCCAGCCACCTGATGGTAGTGAACCCTTAAACTGTATGCCGACCTTTGCTTAAAGAAAAAAACAACTATACATTATTAGATAATAGTTGTTCGACCCGAGACAGTAACCAGATGTCGCAGCCCTCTATTAATTTACGTGACAGTTGGTGTAAATATATTGTGTTAATAAATAACTTACAATATTTATAGTAACACATTTTGTGTTATGAGAATAAAGAGAAGATACATTATGCTTTTACGCCTTAACTACTCAAACAATTATCATGAAACTTTACATACACGTTGTCAGTACACACCGACCGTTTCATCTAATATTATAAATTAATAGCTGGAGCCCGCGACTTCGTCCGCGTTGAAAAAGAAAAAATCCTGTGTCCTGTACGTCTAAATGTTTATCTACGAAGTTTCTTCAAAATCAGTTAATTCGTTTAAGAGTTAACTATGGAGGAACATACATGACAGACATTACCTACACTTACATATTTATTACTAGCTGGTGCCCGCGACTTCGTCCGCGTATAATACGGTCTAATGTAATAATATTCTTAGATGACCCCTTTCATCAGCGAAAGCAATATAAACGCTTGATGTATTGTTGCTATAACGCTTTCGCCAGGCGTTAGTTTTTTTATTTTATTATTCTTGATCCCTCGGGAACTGTACCAACTTTTTTCCGGATGAAAAGTACGCTATATCCTTTCCCAGGCTCTAGACTACCTGTATACCAAATTTTATTTAAATCGATTCTGTAGTTTTGGCGTGAAAGCGAGACAGACAGACAGACAGAGTTACTTTCGCATTTATAATATTAGTATGGACTAGTAAGGAAGGAAGTAAGGATTAGCCTATGCACAGAGTTCACTATTAATAAATTAATTAATTAAAATGATTTTTTAAAGCAATTAACTCTATATATATATATATATATATATATATATATATATATATATATATATATATATATATATGAATACTAGCGACCCGCTCCCGCATTCGCACTAATCGCAGTCGATTTTGCACTTATTTCGCACGACAGTCGACAGCGGGTGGAAAGAGCGTGTGGGGCAGAGGGTGGCTGCATCAAGCGAGTCCCCTAGTCAGATCGCGATGGTGCGAGACCGCTTGAATTTATTTTCTCTAGCGTAATTTTAATTTATAATACTAAATTCTTAAGATTATCATTTAAATTTTATGTTGCAGAGGGCTATTATAATGGGTATGACTGTATCCATATAAATAAACTGTATTTCCGAGCTCATATAACCCTAACCTTTTCAAAGTTCGAGTGAATAGGCATCTTCTGGGTGAGCTCGCTTCATCTTAGGCCTCTCCTTTGCTACCCAGCTGGTTGTTGGCCAAGAGCAAACCCATCTCTAATAAAAAAAATAGCTTTTCCAAATACCACATCATATGTGATAATTTTTTGAAAGAAATTAGAATGGGTATAGTAAGCTATCCTTAAAATATGTATTTCATCGTGGATATTTTTTGTAGAACTATATAAGAGAAAAAATCTCACCATACGTTGTTTTAGTCATATCTCAAATACAAATGACTTGACAGCGTTGACTATTTTTAATTTTAATATGTAAGTCTAGCATGGAAGGTTGTTGAATTAATTCCGCTAGCATAGTCCGCAACCCTAAAGGCTTCAACAGACGGCAAGGCTTACAAGGTAATTTGTATTTGCCTCTAACCGTTATCAACTAGACTTACCATCGTCTTACAACATAATATAATTCACAATTAATGTGTACGTAGGTATGGTAAATTAGTAATTAGTCATAATATAAAATGATGCGCACTTGCCTCTAGGGCTTGTAACGAAACCCTTGATTTATCACCGTTACACCCGGTGTAACGCCGCCTATGAATTCCCGGGAGTCCCCGGTAATGTAAAAGTAAAAATTAATACTTCAATTATATCATAACTGGCTTTTTTTCACGATTTTTGCGCTTTTGAGAAACCTATTTGTCGAGTGGTTAACGCTTTGACTTAGGGGTTCCTGATTTCGATTCCCGGCAGGGCCAAATTTAGTCGACTTTAGACTAACTCAAGTTTTCATAGCTAACTCTGGTATGGTCGTTATAATAATAATATCTTCAGACACAGCACTAATTAGTTCCAATTAGATACCAGACAGTTGATATACTACATAGATTTTTTTTTCTTATGCTTGTGGTAAGGAATGAAGAAGATTAATCCTTTACGAAATTTTGTAACTTAAATTTCTAAATAGAAGTATATTTTCAACTTATCAGTATTCAGTAAACTTATTTTTACTATTAGACAATTTTTCCTTACATCTCTGTGTAGTACAGCTTATAACTATCCGAATGTGGACATTTCTGTCGTAAGGATAGATACAGCGCTTAGTTTGCGGTTGTATTTTTAATACAATTATTACACAATACACTTTGTGTAGGAGGTATATACGTCGACACTCGATACTGCAAATATTTGACATGCTCGATACAGTCGTGCACACAAATCTGGTGGATTGATTGCCGTTATCGTCGAATAGGCGTTTGAAAGGGGCTTTCTTCCAATTGGCAATTTCTCAACGCGTCACAATTCATATTCGTATGTATATGCTCGTAATAATACAGATAAACTTTTATATACAGCTGATGTTTTGTTATTACAATAAATTAATAAATAAATATGTAATAAATCAATAAGTGTAGGTATTGTATGTATGTATGTATGTATGTTCCTCCATAACTCTAAAACGAATTAACTGATTTTCATGAAACTTGGTAGATAAACATTTAGACGCGGACGAAGTCGCAAGCGCCAGCTAGTAATGAAATAAATTTGTTTTAAGTTATTTTATTATCATAAATTTATTTATTACGTCATCTCTTAGCGATTAGCACCTGTATGAGGTGATGGTATGTGATACTGGAGTCACACTTTCCGATTCTGGTCAACGAAATGGAATTGGAACTCTGACGCAGTCTGCAGAGTAAAGAACTGATCTTTTTGCACATTGGGGCTTAGAAAATGTGTGTTATCTCGCCAATCCAATGCCTGGACATATTTAGTTCTGACAGATAGTCCTTTGTGCAAGGCCTGCATGAAGACGGAAGATAAACGCCCTAAATTCTGCTGGAATATTCTGGAGTAGTGGCCTTCCAAACACAACAGAAACAATGTTTGCTATTTATTTATTCTCAGTTGTTAAGAGAGTCGTTTCCATTCCTATGTTTTTCTGGATACTTTAACTTTTATCCATTCGAGTTCGCAACACCTCTTGGTTTAAAGGTGACGGTAGCCATTTACCACCAAGTACACATGCCTGCCTTTTATTTAAAAGAAATTAGTAGCTCCAACTTACTTACTCATTTACTAGCTGTTGCGAGCGACTTCGCCCGCGTAATTTTATAAAATATAGCCTATGTTACTCGCTGATAATGAAGCTTTCTACAGGTGAAAATATTTTCAAAATAGGTCCAGTAGTTTTTGAGTTTATTCATTACAAATGTACAAATCTTCTCTCTTTAAGTATATTATATAGATTATACCTTGCACCTTCTTATAACAAATTGTCTAGATTTTCGAAACCATTATTTTTGCCAGAATACATCCATCTTGTTTCCTTAACAACTTACCCTATCTTAACCATTCAAGATTCCTTCAAGATTATCAGGAACAGCAGAGCAGTGCCACCAATCTGGCTTTTTTGTATTCCTAGACTCATCCCTTTCTATCCCATTGCCCTTATCGTCAATGCCAATATGGTCAACAGAACGCTAGTAGCATGTGCTTGTGTATAAATAAAAATACGTATTAAGATGGCAATGAAAACAAATTATTTTTAGTACATGTGCAAATAAAGGAGGACTGTTTTTTGTCACTGGTAGTATGGTAAGGGCGCATATTTCTGGCCAGCAAAGTTGAAAAAATTGTGTGTTTTAGCTCCGACTAACGACTGGAGTTTACTCAATTACGAACGATTATAAAATTTAAAACACAATTCGAACACGCCGAAAGAACATTGTTATATTTTTAAACAATATTGTGTAGATGGCGCAATATCTATGAATCTTCAGAGATATTCTAAAAAATTCAAAAATAGAACGTACCGTGTGACAATTTTGATTTTACTCCCATAAATTTTCACGCCATAGGCTTATAAATAGGTATATTTTATGTAAAGGAGTAAACTCCAAAAAGGTTCGTTACATAATTATAGTAAATAAAACCATTTTCGGCTTCAGAAAGAACTTTTATTGGACAAAAGTCGCCTCGACACGAAGCCGAGACCTTTTCATAAATTTACATCAATTTACTAAAATACATTATTTCAATAAGTTGACTAACTAAGTTACATTACGATGCACGGCGATCCGTGCGTAAGTTATCCGATATTAAACTTATACAAAGATTACTTCTAGAAGGTGACGTAGTCCGAGGAGTCGATAGATTTGTAAGCTACATTTGTACGATATACTTACGAAAATATATATTATAAGGGAAACGCAACGGGATAGGAACTAACACCGGCCGTAATTCACTTCGCTGGTTGGGAACAAAGTGAATCAGAGCAGAATTAAACAGAGCATTCACGCGACCAAAGCGGCCATTAATACCGATACAAAAAAGACCTTACTAAAAATTTTTAATTGCATTACTAGCAAATGTAACCAAATACTTATATTTGTAACATAAGCTCACCTTAAAGCTCTTTTTTTAAGACCTTAATAAGGTTTCAATAGTCACGTTTTTCTTTTGATGTTTTATTAAAAGAAAAACATAAATCTCATAAAACAATATAAGTGAATATTTTAAAATTGGAATAAACCATAAATTTCAGTCAATAAGTGGACTAAAAAGTATGTAGTCATGCTACAAAAAAAATTAGATGACGATACGGTTACTCCGATTGTCAAAACCACTCAGCGTCAACGTCATGTCATTCGCGCCTTCTTATTTTGATTACATAAACTTTTAATATGTAAATTTTAATAAGATTCTTATAAATAACAGTTTCTGTTAACAGAATAAAATTTTAACTATAGGTACTTAGCTCTGACAAAGTAGGTAGATCGCGTGAAAGCACTGTTAAAAATGGGAAAAAAGTAACAAAATTTATTACAACGCTTGTAAAACGGACATTATAAAGAGATATGACTGATTACTAGATACAATTAATATAACAGTTATTTATTTATATATTACAGGTCTGCCAGTTGTCTTCTAGGCCTCGTCTGTCGGCGCACCATCTGAAAGTATCAAAATAAAACTGTTCTGTGATCATGTTTCATTATTTCTTAATACCTACTATACCAGGCCATAAAATTCCAAAAAAAAAAATTCCTTTTACTAACTTATATAATTTGAGATTATAATTTAGCTTGTGAAAGCTTTTTTTAAATACCACGCAACGGCAGTAAAGGCTGGTCAAAGGCTAGTACTGGCTAGTACCAAGGAGGATAGAATACAGTCATTTGGAATACATCCTATCCTCCTTGGCTAGTACTGAATAGCTTTATAAGAGTCGTATAAATATAAATAAAACAATAAAACAAATTCAAAGACTTAAAGAGCCGTATTATGCACATTGAATCATAAATATTCATTTTCAATTCTGTCATTAATATTTACAAATTTATTTACAAAAAAATACAAAATAATTCATACCTATCCTATAATTCAACATAACGAACGACTACCGACCGGAATTTTTCAAAAAAATTCTAAAACCTTTTTTTGTATCTACATAATTTTATACCTTTAAATAAAGCTTATACCTATAATAATCATTTTTTACTTCTACTAAATATACTTCTAGAATATATTTAACACATTATGACATATCTACCTATATATATTTAAAATAAAACAGCAATTTTACGATTAATTTCCCAAAAGCGTCAAATCAAAACATGCACACTCAAACTACTGAAACTGTAAGTAGCGAATCGGTGTATAACATTTAGGCATAATTTGACTTGAGTTGATGTAACTTAATGAAGTCATTAAGTAGCGAGAAATATGACTAGCACTTTAATTTGTTAAGTAACCAGCTGAAGTGCTAACTTACACAGCACTTACATAACGTGTTGAAATTACCGATTATAATCGCTTCTATATTTTAGTTATCTATAAATAACGATAACAAATAAAAAAAGGTCTATGTTGTTACTTGTACATTAAACAAACTTACTCCTGCTTTATTTATTTTTTTAGTATTTTGGGAATATTTTAATAGATACAAAAAAAGTGTCACAGGCAAAAGTTACCTTCATCAAATTCTTAAAAAATATGTTCCATACACTTTTCGAGTGTCTTGCTTGACGGTTTTCAAGCTACAGCCAGTTTTCAAACTAAATTTCAAAGTTTGAATTACTTGAAAACGGTCAAGCTAATCAAAATAATGTGTAGAATATATTTTGTTATGAATTTAATGAGTATAATTTTTTCCATTGAAACTTTTTTGTATCTTTGAAACTTATTAAACGTTGAAAGTTTGTTCAAAAATCTGCTATAGCTTGAAAACCGTGAAGCTAATCAGAATAATTTATAGAACTTTGTTATATAATAATATTAGGATAAGTATATTAAAACTATTCATAGTTAGTTTACTAAGATATGTCCGATATGTCTTAAAATCACGACAATTTTAGAACACGCAATGACAGCGCCACACAAAATTGCGTCGCCTATTGCCGCGCGTTTTGCAGTTCATTCCAAATAATTGCCACGGGTAAGGGAAATACTACCGTAACGTAGATTACGGTAAATTGTCTGTACACTTTACGTCAAATTTGACTAAAAGTAGGTAATCCAGCGCTTTTAAGATAGATAGGTATTATACCTAACAACAAATTGACACATACATAGTATGTATACACATGTACAGTTCAGATGTGTACATGTGCTTTACACTACACATACTTTACACATACATCAGAATAACACATGGGCTATAATTTATAAAAAGATACGCGGATGAAGAGTCGTCTAGCACAATTTTATTTAGTACGAATTATGCGAAAGTGACGGGAAAAAACTATTATTATAAATACCAAAGTTTGTGAGAGAGGATAATGAATGTATGATACAATTTCATGGAAAAAATACTAAACGGATTTTGATGAAATATTACAGCAACTTAGTTCAGTAATGAGAATAAGCTGTAATTCATAATGATACGCGGATAATTCATTTCGGCAATTTTTTTTTGTGCTTCAGAAAAAATATCATAATAATGTATAGAAAAAAAGTTCTCATCAAAGATGTTAATTCCAATATTACTTAAATACTATTTTCCTATTTTTCCTATTTAAAGTGTATTTAATTTTTCTTTTTATTCTTAACCGCTTTTAACGATATTAAAGTATATTGGATCTTGTAGGAAATTCCATACTCTTCAAAATTGCTCATGAGTTTTTTGAGGTACCTTTACTTAGGTCGTGCTGATGAACCTCCAGTGTCATAATACATACCAATACATACAGATGTTAGAAATATAACTTGAACTCTTAATCTTAAGTAGGTACTTTAGAAAAATCCTTAAGATTAATTAACGCTTATAAAGTACTGACAATTACCAAACATAAGGTATACAATGAAAAAATTTAAATTGCCGTGCCGTCCTCCAATTTGCGAAGGCCCTAACACTGACTAGATTAAATGGAAATTAACTATAAATAAATTAGTTCTTTGTCTACTAATGCTACTACTAAGTTACATTAATACTACATACAAACAACATTCAGGAAAGATGTGAAAATGAAGTTAGACAGAGATAGAGTGAGACAGAGATGACAGTGTGTGTTTCGTTCAACATAAAACACTAAATTCTATAAGAGCATCAGATCGGATGAAGTTCAACAGTATATGCATACATCTTTCTACCAATATGTACAGTCGGAGTACGAAAACTTTCGTCAGTTTTCAAATTCATTCCGTTATCAAGTCGTAGACTCTTAGTACCTTTTGAAACTAAAGCACTAAACAGACAACTTGCAGACGTTTGAAATGAAATTTTGGCATTATCCAGATGCAAGCAAATGTCGTCTTTAAGGTGACGAACTTTTTCTTACTCCAAACTAAAAAAAATGGTGCCATTCAAAGAAAGATACATGCTTATGTTTCTTGTTTAACAACTTGATCCCTCCGGACAAAGTTCAATGTTTTAAAAATGTATCTCCAAGTGAAAACTTCACTTGCAAATAAACAGAGGGAAAATTTTTGTCTTGAGGAATTTTTGTGCAATAGAATGTTTCTTTCAACCTAAGTAATGCACTACAACTACGGGTGTATTATGATATGTTTATCTTCGTCAATAAGTCTCCATTTATACTTAGTTACATAACTTTGTGTCAAAAAACTTTTTTTACAATCATGCCTTTAACACTCGCGCCAGTAAAGAAATCAATCTATCTCACTCGCACACATTGGTACTGTATGCAAAAAAAAAATACCAAGACAGAAATTGAACAATTTTGTTTTATTAGCTTTTTCATTAAGGCGGGTTACATGTTTTTTTTTAATAACTACAGCATATTTTTTTTATAATTTCACTAGAAATGGAGTGTTGCCAGTCGATTGACAGATCATAATACAACCAGTTCACAGAAGAGAGATGTGTGCTAGAAGAAGCTGAGAGAAGTGTCTTCTGGTTCTTGGTTTACCGTGCTCTTCTGATTCGTATACCGCGTCCGGATGGTACGCCGACCGCTTGCCCCACATGCCCTTGAGATTCGTCCATCCTGGCTCTCTCTTCCAGTAGTACGCACCTCCTGCTTTTGTATCATTAAGGGTTCATAGGGGTTCTCACAATGCACTCAGGTACTCAGGTGAATGCGTGACCTAACATGCACGCTAAAAATTGCATAGACATTCTCTAGATGCCCTATTAAATATGAGTGTTGGGAATAGGGTTTGGGTCCCGGGACGTCACATGTATTGAAGTCCCGAGACTTTATAAAAAAATTGCTCTCTCGAGTCTCGAGAATCCCGGGTCTAGACTTGAGACGAGACACGGTAGTTAAAATTGTATAGTAATCATGTTATTTTAAATATTGTACCAATGTATCATTTTATGAGTTTAAACTTGTCCTTGAGTTGTTTCTTAATATTGACAAAATAAGTTAATAATACAATTCTTGCTTTTCTTGCTACAAATTCTTGTAAACTATTTGCTTTATTTGTGCTGTCAAAGTCAAAAATTTAATTTCTCTTCTGTGTTAGAGTGATCGAAACCTCAACGTGTCTATTAAATTTTGGTCTGTATCAATGTGGTGTCAGCCCTGTCACTGTCACCCACGCATATCAACTCCACCTCCACTCAACTCCACTTCATTATGATTAGGGACTAACTAAATAAGAGTGAGCAAACTTTTCCCGGTTGACTCAATTTGTTGGCGTTGCTTTGTTTAAAGTACATTATTCTCACCCACTTAATCTTACTTGTTAACGCGTCATAATAACAATTTTATTTTAACTTAAATATTCTCTTTTTTACTTATGTTTTTTGTATTTTTTTTATTTATTAGTATTGGCAGGACACTCTGCATTTTGCAGTCATTTGAGCAGTTGGTCTATTTGGTCTATTATTTAAATTTTCACGGGGGTTCTTCACTACTTCCACTACTTTCCAGATCCACACCACTCATTGGATACAAAAAAGAATAGATTTTCATAATTACAGATAAAAAAGAAAGAAAAATTATTCTCAATTTAACGACAACCCAATCCGTCATTATAAATTTAAAATTTGTTTAGAAATTCCTTTAAAAAAATTCGCCGGCACGTCGTCGCGTCGCCGCCATTATTATGTATAACGGAAAGAATTCAGTGAACGTAACGGAAAATTATAACGCTGTTCGAATATTTAAAATTGTTTTTATATTTTCCAAATACAAAAAGCCAACATTTTCTGACAGGTAGCCAAGCCAATATGAAAGGTCGCCTTAAGAAAATTGTTTTCCCGGAACAGGAGCCGAAGGTTAATTAAAATCAATCGATTTAATGCGCAACACATCAAAGGGGGCGCAGTAGGCGGTGTCCTTTCATCTTGACATAAAAATTATATAGCAACATTATTTTTACAGATTTTTGATGGAATTCGATTCCATTCGGAAATTATAGCTAAACTATATTATTTTTTTAAATATCATGTTTACTATTACCGTGATATTAAAAAAAAATTGGCAACATCTGTTTTTAATTTAAAATTTGTTATCGCTACAAAATATTTCTTTCGTGACTAATATCATTAATATAAAATGGGATATATTAGGAGTTGGAAGTTTGACAGGTATAAAAGTCTTTTTAATTTTTGAAAAAAATACTAAAAGTATTTAAAAGAAATATTAAACTTAAAAGAGCTTAAAGGTTAACTTAAAAGTGTAAAAGTTTAAGTAAATTACGGTAACAATGAAAATTGTAATGATAATAATAAACTACGTCTTATACCTAATGAATGAACTCATACTTGCTCAGCAATATTTTTTGTCACATAGAAAGGAGATTGTATCAATGTATCCATTTATCAGTATCCTTACCATGAGTTTACAATGACCGCACTCATGAGTTTACCATAAATTTATAAACTCATGGTAAAGGTATTGGACTGTGTGCAGCTGCAACTTTAGCAATATTGTGGAAAAATTCGAGGTAGGCATTAATTGGAAAACTTAGTCAGAGTACTGACTGTTGTACAGCCTGTAGAACACACAAAGAGAGGCTACATCTCTTCTTAAACTAAGGGGTTCTGACCGTCGCAGTGTAAACTATCGTCGAAAATTTTGAAAAATTTCGATGTCGAATTGTTGCTTTGCTTTTAATTTTTTTTTTTTTATATTTAAGTATTTAGGAAAAGTATGTTTTACCGCTGTTAATATGTTGCTGCTTGACAGGCCTCTTGCCCCAAGCGCCGTGAAGCGCTGACCACGCTTTCTTCTCCGGCGATTCGGCTGCCATTCGTTCCATACTTTCCAGCTAAACACAAAAACGATACATAAGCACATATAGGACAAAAGTAGGCATTGAAAAATAGGCAAATATTCCTGACCTGTTGTATCGGTATCAATTGTTCAATAGTTGGTTCAATGTCCTCGTAATCGCTCTCGGGACCCGACCGCTTGCCCCACGAACCTCGGAAACTTGACCACTTCTCCTGTTACAAAACGAAGTTTTCACTTTACTTATATTTCAAAGGATAAAACTTAGCTCAACCGAATATATTAACTTTCGTATACCACGAAGGTTAATACTGTTGTCGGTCGGTCTGATACGTATCATGCTTAAATCGCTACACCAAAATTGATGAATTTTGATATTTTAAAAATGACAGAAACAATGGTACCCCAACAGTTTCGTTATTTCTTCTCAGGCTCATCATCATCTTCACTATTTTATTTCCGAAACCATTGTAAAAATGGTATAAAATTAATGAACTGGTCATTATTAATTTTTTTTGACTATTTATTGCATAAATAACTGTTTCAGACAGTGTAAAACATGAGCTATACTTGTACCAAATTAAGCTTTACCAAAAATAAATTAGAGATGAAAATTTGAAATAATTGTTAAAAATGACTTACCGGTGCCCTCTTGCCCCACGCAGAGCTCATATCTTGCCAGCCTCTTTTACCCCAAGCTGAGCTCATGTCTTGCCAGCCTCTTTTGCCCCAAGCGGAGCTCATGTCTTGCCAGCCTCTCTTGCCCCATGCAGTATTCAAATCTTGCCAAGCTCTCTTTCCCCAAGGACTCATGGACATATCCCTCCAGGCGCGTTTACCCCACGCGGAGTTTAAATCTTGCCATCCACGCTTGCCCCACGCCGAATTCAAGTCTTGCCACCCACGTTTACCCCAAGCTGAGTTGAGGTCCTGCCACCCTCGCTTGCCCCACGCTGAATTGAGGTCCTGCCATCCCCTCTTGCCCCACGCTGAACTCATATCTTGCCAGCCTCGTTTGCCCCATCCACCGCCGCCGTGTAGATTTGTCCATGCACGCTTCTCTTCATCAGTTAATTCTACTTCGTTGTCAGTCTGCAAATATTTTAACTTGGTTATTAAAACTGATTTTAATTTAATAAAAAATAAGTTTTTTTTTTAATATAATGAGTTATGGTCATAAAACGGGTCTGCTTTAACATATCGGAAATTAATAAGCTTTTTAGAGCCCACATATTATAAGATAAGTAACAATCAAGGGAAATATTGTATGTGGTCGGCGATGGGGATCCCTTACAAAGTGTCTTGTTTAGTTGAAGAAGGGTACATTTCAAGTTATTGACAAAGGACGAATGTTGTAATGTTTGCTCGTATGTGCCTGTTTTACCCTTTAGTCACGTGAGACATTTCGCAACTCGCGTGACATCATACACAAACATACTTAAAATTCCTGCACCTTACTATAATACACACTATTTTTTATTCCCTAATTAGTTTCTTTAATTAGTAGCTTTAGCTCAAATTAAGGCGAATAGAATTCTTTGCACTCGCAAACACTTGCAAATTAAAACTATCCACATTGGAAACCTGAACATTTTAATTAAATAAATTAATATGAATAAACTGTATAAAACCCAGTTCAAATAGCTCAATGAACACAGACTAATAAAGAAACAGTTTGTAGTGAAAACTAAAAAAAAATAATGAAAATTATTGCCACACGAGTGAACGAGTGAGAAATCGCTGCGCTCCACAACTTTCCCTGTTATTCTATTAAAGTGTTCATCTCACTCAGGAATGTTAATTATATTGCTGCCGAGAGTATAAAACTGTGGTGCTATTGTTAGCGATATAATTAAACTGATTAAATATTAATTCAATTGTTTTGTTGTTTTGTTTTATTTTTTAATTCAATTTTGATCCATCGATCCACAAGGAATAATAATATAATTCTAATATAATATTATCATAATAATATTGTGTTTATGATATTTTTGTATTTTGTAATTACATCGTATTTATTTTTTAAATTAGGATGACTAAATAATAATTATATGTATACTTATACTATATTATAAGAAGCGTATAAAAAATAGATAAAAACCTATTCTCAGACCTACAAAGTCTACATAATAAGATTTCATCAAATTCGGTTAAGCCGTTTCGGAGGAGCATAGCAACATTAGCAACTAACACTACGATACGAGAATTTTATATATTAGATTATTAATAATAATTATACGACGCATCCTGTCCTTGTGATTCTGACCGATTGACATCTTTCAGAGGTAACAGAGGTAAAATCTCTCCTTTATTTTGGCTTTGGAAGGGGGAAGCGAGTATTGTGAAAATGTAGAAAAATAATATAATTATATTAATTCTAATCAGATATAATGGAAAGGATCATGTTATCGCTATCGAAATATGTTACGTTGGATCTGCTAATCACTTGCGCTTATGGAAACCCGCTATAACTGAGACCACAAACTTTTGATCCTTAAAGCTAAAAGGCGGTTTACTAAGTTTTCCAGTTGAAGTTGTTCTCGTGCGAGTTTTTTGCCGTTTGTGGTCTGAACTGAACAAAAACTCTCTTCATATTGTTTAAACAAAATATAGCGTTCTCTCAGGCAATACATGGGCCTGATAATTTATTTATTTATTGGCAACAAACAGACAATATTACGAAATAAATAAAAATTGGTAAAAAAATTCGGTATCTACTTCTAAGTCAGACCACTAAGCACCTTAACTATTTGACATGGGCTCGTCTAACCACTTGATGATTAGTGGCTACCGTTGCAAAAGGCACAAGCGCATTACCGACCCTGCAGAAGTTTGTTAAGAGCAACGCTTGACGAAGACCATATTATTGACCATACAGTGGATCCAGACTACTTGTGACATTCTTTCGGAAAATTACAGGGGAGGGCTATGTCCAGCAGTAGACGTCCTATAATGAATCTTGGTACCAAGTTTCATGTTTTCATGAAACTTTCATGAAACTTGGTAGATAGATGATAGATAAACATTTAGGCATACAAGACACAAGATAGGCTACTTTTTTCTTTTTCAACGCGAACGAAGTCGCAGGCGCCAGCTAGTATATAATATTCTCGTGTCACAGTCTCAGCACTTGTAACCAAACTCCTCCAAAATGGCTTGACAGATTTTTATGAATTTATTGTGTATCAGTATGTCGTAAACTGTAAGTTTTTAAATTTAATTTTTAATTTTTTTTGGCAATACAACGTTTGCCGGGTCAGCTAGAGTATTCATATGTCGCTGACCTGTGCCGGAGCCGCATCTTGATGTCCTTCTTCGGCAGCCGCCACCAATGTCAGCGCCGACACCCACAAAGCTGCCACGCACCAACGCATCTGTAACAAGATTATATTTCCTATTTAACCACAATAAAATGATCGATCTATTTCTAAGTTCCTTCAATGTTGAAATGTTCACAAAGTACGAGTGTGATGGAGGACTGACATCTATCGTCTCTCAATATCCGCTCTTCAATGGTGAACTAGTCAAGTATGTCTAATGCACCGCTTCTCAAACTGGAGGTCTCGTTTAGTAGGTATTGTAGGGTACCAAATGTGTTCAATAAATCAAACGAATAAGTTTTTATATATACTTAATTAGCAAGAAAAATTGCATCCGTGTCCCTCGGCACCGCGCCGCCCTCACGGGATCTCTAGTAAATATAAGTTAATGGTTTAGTAGTTTTTTTTAAAACTTAGTTTATTAATGAAAAAACGTAAAATAACCTACAAAAACATTTAATAAAGGTTAGGTTATTATTTCAACAGTTTGATTTTAATGTTTTGTATATTTAGTGGACGAATAAAAGTTTGAGAAACGATGGTTTCTTTGTCTGTTGTCAACACTACTCTATGTAATCTTATACTGTAATTATTTAATCGAATAAAATGATCATAAGAATGAATTCTTGATTATCACAATGAAATTGTAAGTTTACTGACCATTCCAAATGTCTTATATTTTTTTATATAAAACGGTTTTATTTATTAATGCAAAGAAAGATGCATTGTAAATCAAACGCCCTGCTTCCAATTACTTTATTAATAGCTTGAAATTTATATGAAATTTCCATTTAAAGTAACACTATAAATAAAGTTAACCGTAAAAGCGCAACAAATATGGCAACACATAATGACGCAAAAGATATACGTAATAGAATACAATCGATTCATGTCACAACCAGTCAACAATGAACTACAACTCCTCAATGACTTTAACTTATTATTTCCTTAGGGGGGTTCTTCTGTGAATAGCTATGAGAATATACAAGTCACCGCACCGTTGTAGGTACTATTAATACTGCATTATCGATTAGACGAACAACCCATTTATATAGCACACACTGAATGACATAAGTTTTTTTATTCTTTACTAGACCTACTTGCCCCGGATTCACCCGAGTTATACTATTAATACTGCATTATCGATTAGATGAGCAACCCCTTTTATTTATATAGTATACAGTGACAGATAGTTTTTTTTCTTTACTAGACCGACTTGTCCCGGATTAGCGCGAGTTGGTAAACAATTAATATGTTCGTTATGTTTCTCGTTTAAAAATTTACTAGACAGACATGCCCCGGTTTCCGGCACAATTTGATAAGGTAATATCTATATTATATTATGTAGCTCATAGAATAAATCACATATTTTTCAAATAGGCCCCGTTGATCAGAAGATAAGCTTCCGAATATAAATAAACTCACAAAACCTTTGTTAATATATATAGACAGAGAATTGGTTCATTTAACACTATGAACACTCGTTGAACCGAATTCGTAAGGTTAAATAAAACTTCATTGTACCTTCGTCTCGAGCTTACGGCTAGGGAAAGCTATTTTAAACACATAACTGATAGTAATCCGACGTATGTCGGAAAACCAATATGCAAGGGCTTACCGTAACGAGGCGACCTCTCTTGCCTCGCGACCCGTGAACCTAGTCCCTTATCTATTCCTTCGCATTTTATACAAGTCAAATTATAATGACCCGCCCCCGGCTTTGCACGGATTCAATATTTTTCACAAACCTTCCCTGTTGATAGCTCTTTTAATTAGTAAAATAAAGTACATAGATAAAGTAAAGGTAAAATGCGTAGTAAAATATTTAAAACTAGGGACCCGACCCTCCCATCGCACGTAGTTTAAATTTACAAAAAAATGAATAAAATAAACCAAATTACAGGTTAGTAATTATGGCTGTGCCTTGGTAAAATAATTTTATAACTATGGATTTATTTAAATAATTTTTTAATAAGCAGCCAACATGCTTGGGCACCGATACTTAATATGATATACTATTTGTAAATGTTTTTTTTATAAATTTTATAGATATTAGATGTAGTTTATTTAAAAAATCAACATTAAAATGAAAAAGAAATTTTAAATTAGGCTAATTCATATACTATTTTAAATACTACCAAACATTTGACACCGCTGAGACCACGGCTTTATGATCTACATTTTTCGCGGCATCAATAAGAAGCGGTGACGAGAAGTAACAAGACATCCTGTGTCGTGCGACACCGTTTTGATATGTAAACAATTTCCTCAATCACGGGAGCGCCCTTCGCCGAGTCCCGAGGGAGACGCGTGTCTCCTAATGAACATGTGTGGGTGAGGAGGGCAAAATGAATGTCTATTTTAACACTTCGTTCAGAAGTTAATGCGACTATTTGTTTTGTTGGTTAAGTATGTGCAACGCATTAATACTAAATGTTTGTAGAGATCTCTTTGACCAAACATATTGTACCAAATATATTTCTATATTTTATAGTAGGTGTTGCACGCGACTTCGTCCGCGTAACTTTATAAAATATAGCCTATGTTACTCGTTGATAATATAGCTTCCCAACAGTGAAAGAATTTTTGAAATCGGTCCAGTAGTTCGGAGCAAAGAAAGAAACAATCAAATCTTTTCTATATTTTTATAGTTATTTGTTTCTATATTTTATAATTTTATTTACATTTTTCTTATATGTGTCTAAGTAATCAATAAACTTCATTGACTGCATAATTGATAATTTTCATTTAGTTTAACCTACTGTCACCTTAAGAATGGCTGTAGGCGTGTAAGGTAACATAATTATAATTATTTGTACAGTATAATGAAATCTGAATAGATTAGTGGGATCTTAACGAACTCTGTTAATTGAGAAAGCCGAACAGTACAATAAAATCCGTACAAAGTTATATGAATGACGGCGTCGCGTTCTTCGAATTAATGTCCCACAGATTTTGCGGCGGGTACAGTCGCGCTTAAAAGTGATTGAAATCGCAGATCCCTTTTTACATATTAAAAATACACACACACACGTTTTGTGTATTCGAGATGATGTTATCTGTGCTTTTGAAGGTTTAATCCTTTTTAGAATCAACAAGGTTGTAAATACCGGGATACATTAGTAACAAGAAAGGTTATTCCTTATTTATGTATTTATTTTTACTAGCTTTCGCCCGCTACAGGTCGACTACAGGAGAGACAATGTATCCAGGCTACTTTTGGCCAGTATTTTGCTGGCCCAAGTCCAGCAGTTGACGTCCCACGCCTGTGATGATGAGTAAATTCGTAAATTATTCGTGACTGTACTAGGAGTGTGATTGAATAATCCAACCCCGTAATCGGGTTTGCTTGTTTTTATATTTTATTGATTCCCAAACCTATACTTAATAATTGTGTGCGATACGAATTGCGAAATCTCACACAAAAACATACAGTAGGTATTATTATTTTGTCCACGTCTGATTCGTTAATGTGTTCCAATGTTACAATAACACCTGGAATCTGGAATCCTTACAGATAATATTATTTCTGTCTTTCAAACGAATAATTTATTTGACATGCACAGCGGACAAAAATTCGCGTTTAAATTGTTAAATACTCGTATGCATGAGGCATTGTATTCGCATTAAAATTCGAAACATTGACAAGAACACGGCATAGTTTATTCATTGTTATTTTAATGAACCTAGCTGTGACACGTTGTTTTATTCGTCTTAAAATTTGAAAACATAAACGCCTTTTCAATGCCACTACAAATATAATTGTTAAGATTTTATAGTAATGAAATTGGATCTCTTAGTTCATTCATGTAACTAATATGCAAGATATTTACAAATAATCCTTACTATAATTATTATAAATGGGAAAGTGATGTTGCACAATGTTATCTACGCTTTCACAACTAAATTCATCCAGAAAAATTGTAATTGTTCCTTTGAAACGTGGAACAAGTCACTGGAAAAAGATAGTACGTTCAAAATTACAAAGTTGTCCAGTCGTTGTTCTGTACCAACGGAAAAAAAATTTTGGGGCATGCAAATCGTTAAACCTGACGGAGAAAGAAATAAAAATCAACATACAGAAAAAATTCATGTATAACACGTTTTCGCGTTTGAATAGAATTGTTAAAAATAACTGATATTTTACACGTTTATTGATTTTTATGAATTCGTAACCTAAGTTAGCATGGCCTGGTTAATACAGACAGACATTGATTTAGGTCGCTTGAGTGTAGGTATGTACACTCATTGCTATTTCAAAAAAAGAATAGAGAAGCAAGCAACATCCACGGAGCAACATTGAGATCGAATCAGGAATAAGGAGGTCCGTAAACGTACGAAAGTTTGGGTAGGAGGACACATAGTACGGAGATTCTTGTACTTCCATACTATGTATACTAGGCGTCTGTATTTCCGAGCTCATAGTCCTAATCTTTTCAAAGTTTGAGTGAATAGGCATCTTCTGGGTGAGCTCGCTCCATCATAGGCCTCACCCTTCCTACACAGCTGGTTATTGACCAAGAGCAAACCCATCTCTAATAAAAAAAAACTTCCAACGAGGTGGACTATCTCATAGTTTATAGTAACTTTGTTGAAAATTAAAATGACTAAGTATACGCTACGGCGACTATACTTTGCTGTGACATTTTGACGCGAGGATGCGAGCAAAGTTATTTTTGTTTTAATCCAGGCAACGCCAACAAGGGTGGACTTCAAATGATTAAAGATATATCTTTTTTTCTCGTGGGGAAACGCATCAATTAGCCGGGTCAAACGGAACTACTGATCTTATAATAGCGTGTTTTATTTAATGCCAGTAATAAAGTATGGGTTGTGGCCTCCCATGGCAAAACTAGTCTACGAGTTCAAAGTCGCTCAGCGAGCTATGGAGCGGACTATGCTCGGAGTTTCTTTGGTGGATAAAATCAGAAAAACCAATGTTCTAGATAAAAGGTACCCATAGGACTTCGTGGGAAGCGGCTGCATAAGACGTGCAAACCTTTTTTTACACCCAAAAGTGGAGAGACAATGGCTGATGATGATGATGATGAGACTTCCTGGCATACTTCCTGGCTATAAATCTATGTATGACCAAAAACAGTACTTTTTATCTAAATGAAAAGCACCCTCTTTTTCTGTACAACTGAGAAAGTTTTACGGTGATCGATAAAATCCTTTCGAAGATATGCGGTTTTGAATAAATGACATGAGTACCTATAAATGTGTATTTTGTTTACAGTAAGCAGAAATAATAACGAAATGTTAATCCTCGTGATGTCACCTGTTTCCAATTTTAAATATTTTCAAACCGTAAGCTGCTTTTGCAGTCAGGTTTAACGTGCGCGAATAATCCTTTTTTTTTAAACAAAAATTGCATACGTAAATTATTGCAAATTTTCAAAGGTGTTTACTTTTTAAAAGACAGCACTTGTGCTATTCCATTTCCATAGTTAAAGAAGGAATTCCAAATACCAGAAGCTATTCTTGACTGCGATATAGTCCTTGACATTTACCATTAATGCCAACATAGTTGTTGATATTGGCATTTCACACTTATCTGAGCCTTATTTACCTTTTTTTATTTAATAATTCTACTTTTATCTTTACATATTTACGTAGTATAAAGTCACTTCCCGGCGTCGTCCCTCTGTAAGTACGCATGGATCTTTGAAACTTCGTAATTTTAATGCGATTTTTACTAACAGAAGGAGCATTAAATGAGGCGTTATCCGTGCGAAGCCGGGAGCGGATCGCTAGTATAACAATAAAACAGCGATTCTTTCGTACGTAAAAACACGTATCCAACTAACAACGGGTCGTTTATTGATCCATCCCAAGACCAACTCGACCCAAATGGGACGAGCCACTGAATTGTAAAACATATTTCTTTCCTTTAAGTAGTAACGCATCTCAATTATTATTGTACAGTCGAGAGCATAATCTGTATATGGTTACAGTGTGTGAGATAGTACTATATTGTAACTAATATTATAAATATTAGATGAAACAGTTGCACTCGGGAAAAGCCGGGGCACGCCTGTTTAATCTACCTGTCACTTTGTTTGTCGACAATTAACTCCTAAACTACTGATCCGATTTCGATATAACTTCGTAACTTTGTGTAATTTGGTCTAACTTGTAATAATTTGTGTAATAGGATAGTTTTTCTTTTGAATCCGAGCGAAGCCGGGGTGCGTCTGTCTATTAATATTATAAAAAGAGGGAGCAGATTTTGTAAGTTTGTTACATGTGCAGTGTAACCTCACTGAAAAATTACTTCACTATTTCAAAGGCACACTATGCTAGATATAAAATACTAACTGCAGCATTTGCAGTCGGGGTTTGTTTAGTAATATTATAAAGAGAGAACGCGTTTTGTAGGTTGGTTCACATGTGGAGTTAATCTTCAAAATAGCTACACATATTTTAAATATTCTTTCATTATTTGAAAGGTATATTATTCTAGATTGACATAAATGCATATGTTATGTATAAGTACTAAATTCCACTCGAACAAAGCCGGGGTGCACCAGTCTAGTGAAGTTAAAGTTTACTTTTGAATAAAAACACGCGGGTGAACACGGCGCGGTGATTGTGAGGGAATCTCTTAATCTGATTTATGTGAATAGTTGAATTTATTCATAACAGATTTCTCAATAAACCACAAATCAAAATATCGACACTCGATTCCGATATATTTTTCAGTTGCATCGGCGTGTGACGAGGGTTCAAATTATTTTCTTTATTCAAATGCAAATATTTTGTTGTGAACTCATACACGACCCGCACATATACGACAACTAGCTAGTGTCCGCGACTACTTATGTCCGCGCTGATAAATAAAAAATGTATAACCGCTTGACCTCTTGTTGCTATAACACCTTGGCCAGGCGTTAGTTTTTTTATTATTGTATTTTAGATGATCTCTCGGGAAAGGTCCTCTTTTTCCCAATAAAAGGTAACCTATGTCCTTTTTTTTTCTGTCTTTTATTTCACGATCATTGGTTGAAGTTGTACGAATTATTAAGGATGAGAATTATATATTTTTAGGGTTGCCAAAAAAAAAACCAAATATGGAAAAAGCAATAAACGATGAAGGTTTGTATAATATAATTTGCAAGTTATACTATTTATACTATAATAATATTATAAAGAAGTAAGATTTGATTGTTTTTTTGAATTGAATATGCTCCGAAACTACTGGACCTATTTGAAAAATCTTTTCACTGTTGGAAAGCTACATTATCAGCGAGTATAACATAGGCTATCAATACTAATAATAAATCTGTAAGTGTAGGTACTCGTAGTGTGTGTACGAGTGTGTATGTTGCTCCATAACTCTAAAAAGAATTAATTGATTTTCATGAAACTTGGTAGATAAACATTTAGACGTACATGACACAGTATAGGCTACTTTTTTCTTTTTCAACGCGGACGAAGTCGCTGGCACCAGCTAGTATTTAATAACTTAATAATTTATTTATTATGTTAACAATTTATTAAATTGTTTACTTGTATTTAAACAGTGAAAGGCTCTAGTGATTTTCATTTGACGAGCAGAAGCAATTCAGGGAGCAATAATTTGTTCGATTATAATTGCTAAAGGATGAATGTATAATTGATTTGGTCTTATTGGGGTGAACCCACAGACGTTATTGTATTTCTCAAATCAAATATATTTATGTATTTCAAAGGCTAGGTCACACATCGTATTTTACTACTGCATTCAATTTCAAGAAACAGCAACAAAAAATCTATTGAGTAATACTATGAGACTATATAGTACAAGCGATGCAAGCTATGTCTTACGTAAATATAGCATAAAAATAAATACAATTATTATTTAATATTGGACAACAACTTCAATTTATACTATACAAAATATAACGTTTCATTTACAAGACAATTACTTTCTCACTTTTAGATTTGCACATCACTTGTCGATTGGATATGTATGTGGACACTATAAAAATCTACAACAACTTATGTATAACCAAAACCATAACCATATTCAGCAAATAAATTATTTTGAATTTGAATTTGAAGGGTGTGCAAAAATGGTTGGATGTGGATCAAAATTAATGTTGTCACCATTAACATAATCCTCGTAAATTATGCAAATGAAACGCGGCCCAAGAATTCATTCGACAAAATCCTTTAATCGCGTTAATATTATATTCAAACGTTTGTCTATGGAAGCGTCAAAACCGGGTTTCTTACCAAAAATGTAGGATTAGGTACCTAATTTTGTAAGCAATTCAAACATTCCATTCGTGTGAAACTAGATTTATCTAACATAAAATTTAAACTTGACTAATATAGAATTAATTTAATTTTATTGAGAATTAATTAAATAGGGACAAAGACTAAATAGGTTTACATTCCGACAAAGCTTTCAAAGTCGCCATACAACTTAACCAATTCACAATTCACTTGGAAGTTGGTGTTCCAATATTAATTGTTAGCCTTATAAAGCACACTGTTCTGAATCATTGTTGAAACTGTTTGAAGACGAAAACTTTTTCTGTTTGTATAAAATTTAGAAGTTCCTATTTAACTGTATTATTATTACAAGAGATGAAGCTGTAAATCTTGGTTTTTTAACCGACGAAAACGAAAAGCGGAGGAGGTACTCAATTCGACCGTATATATGTTTTTTTTTATGTGTGTTCGCGGATAACTTCGTCGTTTATAAACAGATTTTGATGATTCTTTTTTTATTAGAAAGGGTATACTTCAAGGGTGGTCCCATATAAATTTTGAAAAAAAATTGCAACTCTAAAGGTAGGAAAACAGGGGGAATAGGGGTGATTTATTATGTTAAGATGTATTTAGCAACCTGTTTGCATTATCTGCAGTTGCTTACCATCACCTTACCATCACCTTAATATGAAAAAGGTCATATAGATCGAATGTTTACACTAATACTTGTATCTACATATATGTATGTACAATTGTACATATAATAAACAAATATATTTATTACTTTACTAGCTGGTGCCCGCGACTTCTCTATCCTGTATCCCATTGATCTAAATGTTTATCTACCAAGTTTCATGATAATTAGTTAACATACATGCATACAATACTTACACTTACAGATTTATTATTAGAATTGATTGATAGACGAGCATAGATTAAAGGTACCTACTATTATACACACTAAAATGTCGTAGAATTTCTATAAAATTCTATGAAAATTTCTGTGTTTTCTACGCTCTGAACTCTCCATGAGAAGTGTCTTTGATCGTTTAAGCTACAATCGATCAGCTTAAAAGTTTACGGATGCCGAGTTGAAATTCCTAACGCCCTTAATGACACGCTAATGGAAATAATCGAATCGAGACTCGATTATCGCGGGCTTACAGCGATTAGTAATCGATCTGGGGAGGATAAACATAATTAATTTGTACCTTTATGTGCGATGATACAGGATAAGGTAAACCCTATAGTAATTCATGTTGCAAATAATCGTTATAAAGGGTTTACCCTATTGTCTCACCTGTACTGGTTCTGAAGAATTTGTTCGTTTCACCCCCAAGACTACTCAACCAAACACTAATGGAGATGAATCAGTTTTTATGGGGATCAGGCCATTTTTCAATTGACTTTACAACTACGAATAGACTTCCAATTATTGATAACTAACAACCCGCTCTCGGCTTTGCCCGGGATGCAAATTTATATTTGCATCCCGGATTATTAAAACGGAAAGTTTTAATGAAAGAAATAGTTAATCGCGGAATTTTCTTTGAGATTTCAGAATAACTAAAATTCTCTAGTATGTCATTCTTACGTATGTCTCAAGGTTTAGCCTACATAAGCCATGTACATTTTATTAAACTGGGATTATTAGTTAAGAATAAGAAATATTCTTTAGAACCGAATAATAATTTCAGAAACAGACTAGCTAATTGAGTTTAAAAGAGATTTTTTTTAATCTAGCAACTTTCATCTGGATCTCAACACTTCGGCAGTGAACATCTGCTTAAAAGACTTTTTGTGCACGAACGCAAAGCGAGCTTTGATGAGAACAATTTTTTTGAAAGCTCAACACTTAGCGGGCTTTTTCAAGCTCTCTTCGCATTGCAGTTTGCAGTTTTTAATGTGGCCACACAGAGTAGTATTGCTATATCTCAAACATGTTAATTCATTTAAATGTACTTATTGAAAAAACTGTAAATAAGTATAAGTTACTAGCAACACGCTCCCGGCTTTGCACCTTTTCCCTGCTTTTCCCTGCTGCAGCTTTTCCCGGCGGTGCAGTTCTTATTTTTTATAGATACAGCATTTACAAATAACTTTCGCATTTATAATATACTAGCTGTTGCCCGCGACTTTGTCCGCGTTCAAAATGTTATATAGCCTAAAGCCTTCCTCTACAAATGGACTATCCAACACAAAAATAATTTTTCAATTCGAACCAGTATTACTTCCTGAGATTAGCGCGTTCAAACAAACAAACTCTTCAGTTTAGTTAACTCTTCAGTTAGTTGAGTTCAGTTCTCCAATATAGTTCCAACAACTACATTGGTATAGATAATATTACATAGTAGGATATCTGTAATGATAATAGCCATAAAAGTAAACAGAATATGTGTTTGTCTGCAATGTGTCGTTTACACAAGTGTTTGTTTGAAAAGCAAACATACTCTGTTCAAATGTTAATTTATTGTGAAGTGTTGCCAGTTACCATATGCCAGTACAATACTACAGTCTACATAGTTAATTAGTTTAACTGGCCAATAATATGTTATCAATACTTATTTGAAATTCGAATTAAGAACGGATTATATAAGTACTTATATTGTATAAAATTTACTTGCCATACTTTTTTAATGGAACAAAAATGTATGGCAAGTAAACTAGTCTTTTGTACCTAACTGTATCAAATAATAATTTAATTTCTATACTTATATTATAAAGACAGAAGATTTGTATGCTTCTAATGAATAAACTCAAAAACTAGTGGGCCTATTTTGAAAATTATTTCACCTATAGAAAGCTACGTTATCAACGAGTAACAAAGGCTATATCAATCAATCAATCAATACTGATAATAAATCTGTAAGTGTAGGTATTGTATGTATGTATGTTCTTCCATAACTCTTAACCGAATTAACTGATTTTCATAAAACTTGGTAGATAAACATTTAGACATACAGGATACAGAATAGGCTACATTTCTTCGTTTTCAACTTGGACGAAGTAGCGGGCGCCAGCTAGTCTATACTAATATTATAAAGAGGGAAGATTTGATTGTTTGTTTGAATAGAATAGGCTCCGAAACTACTGGACCGATTTGAAAAATTCTTTTACCATTAGAAGCCAACATTATCCGCGATGAACATAGAATACTTTTTACCGCGGGAAAATGCTTCATTCCTACGTGAAATCTAAAATAAAAGTAAATACTAGCGGCAACTAGCGGCTTGGCCCGGGAGATAGCGCCATCTATCCAAAATACGGTAGATGGCGTTTTATATTTTTCTACGCGGACCAGCTAGTATTTTATAAAGTTATACGGACGAAGTCGAGTGCAACAGCTAGTATTAAATAATACATTTAATTTTTTTTTAAATTAATTTGAAATTTAATATAACTTTTGAATATTGATTAATTTAAGTAGATTTTCACATAATATAATTAATTGATGTTGTGTTTGTAGGACAATAG
The DNA here is from genome assembly GCA_918317495.1 of Synanthedon vespiformis. Lineage (NCBI taxonomy): Eukaryota > Metazoa > Arthropoda > Insecta > Lepidoptera > Sesiidae > Synanthedon > Synanthedon vespiformis. Next base: position 6,977,846 of record OU906966.1, on the reverse strand, counting down.
TTTGAGGAACAGGTCAGGTACCTACTGGGAGTACCGGGTAAAGGATTTCGGTTACCGATATCAAATTAACTAGGCAAGTTTTGTGTTTAACTTTCAACTTGGTGAGACAACAGATATTTATCTCTTATACTTAGTAGGAAGGCCTTCAATTGATTCATTTTAATGTAACATTTTGTTTTACAAAAAAATTGATATGAACAGCTTTGAACAACAGTTCTATTTAATACTATCTGTTGCACGCGACTTCGTTCGCGTAACTTTATAAAATATAATACATTCGTGTCTGTGAAACCATGGAAATACAATACAAAATTTCAACCCAATCGGTCAAGCTGTTTAGTAGTTGACGTACCGACAACAGCGCCACCTACTGGGTCCAATTGTATTTTTAAATCATCCAGGAAACCATCGAAATGCCCATATAAAATTTCAACCCAATCGGTTCAGCCGTTATGTGAAAAAGATAAGTATGGAAGGATAAAATTCTTACTACCCATTGTCCTATTACCCGTTTTCCTGTAGGAATGAAGCATTTTCCCGCGGTAAAAAGTATCCTATGTTCATCACGGATAATGTCGGCTTCTAATGGTAAAAGAATTTTTCAAATCGGTCCAGTAGTTTCGGAGCCTATTCTATACAAACAAACAAATATTTTCTCTTTATAATATTAGTATAGAAAACCTTCCTCGAGAACCACTCTATCCATTAGTGAAAACAGCATGAAAATCGATAGTGCAGTAGTTTTTGAGTTTATCACCAACAGACATACAGACAAACAAACGCGGCGGAGGACTTTGTTTTATAATGTGTAAGGATATTTCTATTGTGTGGTCACCGTAACTATCTGATAGATTTGCGGAGTGTCCGCAAACCTTCCCAGACGTGGCTACTGTTACAACTTGCTGGTCAAACTTTATAACTTCATTATTAGTATTAATATTCAAACTTTAATCTTAGATAAACGACGGTCTATTTCATTAAATTATTATAATAGATTTCAATTAAGAGCTCATCGCTCATTCAACAATAATCTACAATATATTTTTTATTACTTATAGATATTTTATATCTATATTAATATTATAAAGAAAGAAGATTTGTATGTTTGTAATGAATAAACTCAAAAACTAATGGCGCGATTTTGAAAATTCTTTCACCTATAGAAAGCTACATTATCAGCGAGTAACATAGGCTATTTTTTTTTTAAGTAACACAATCGAAGTCGCGTGCAATAGTTAGTATTTTATAATTACTAAGGGAATTTAATCTAATCTGTCCGCCTCTATCTGTTTCTCCGGTAACTTCTAAAGCACCTAACCGATTTTGATACCGTATTTACTTAATGAAAAGAGCAATAAACAAGGAAAGTTTGTGTGTATAATTTGCAAAAATAAAATGCATCTATATCTAGAAAAAACTAGTCTACAATATTTAGGGAAGTATTTCTCTCTCATTAGAGAGGCCGAGGCCGCAGCGTTGCATATTTGCCGACATTAACAACCATTTTTCATTCGGCAAAGCGAAAAGGCATTCGGGGAGCAGTTGGCTAATGTTTCTCGTGTGTTATGTACTGCCCATTTTGTACTCAACTTATTATAGTGCACTAACGACCGGCTCCCGACTTTTTTTATGCAAATTACATATAAAAACCTGCTCCGTTCAACGCTCTTTTCATTTGTGAAAACCGCATTAAATTCCGTTGCAAATTTTAAAAGATTTAAGCGTACATACAGAGGGACAATCGGCGGGAAGAGACTGTATTTCAGAGTATTTATAAATTATAAAACATTGAATATTAATTACTAATAAAAATTAAAATCTAAGTGAAATTAGTGCAGTGTAAGGTGTATTATGAAGTGGATTTTTGTTATCTTCTTGCTTTATCAAGGTATTTTTTTTATATTCTCTAACTCGCCTTGGCTTGGGTGTAACTAGATCAAAGGCAACTAGAAAATTTAATATCTATAGTTAATATTATAAAACTGAAGAGTACGTTTGGTAGAACGCGTTAATCTCAGGAACTACTGTTTCGAATTGAAAAATTATTTTTGTATTTATAGCATGTGGATAGTCTATTTATCGAGCAAGGCTTTAGGCTATTTAAAATAAAGTATTTGAACGTGGACGAAGTCGCAGGCAACAGCTAGTATAAAATAAAGTTGGTAAAGTGTCGCGCGAGTCGCCAAGTTGTTAAAAAAAAAGCCATTTTTAAATAAAGAATTTTTCCCGGAATGTTGAGTCTCAAAAGTCAACCTAGTCATTGATTGCGACGTCAAACTCAACGGCGGCGTCACCGCTCAATCCCGGCCAATCAATACGTAAAAATATTTAATGACTCGTCGCGACGCCCACGGTAAAAAGCTTTTAAATATTTTTATCATTTTCATTTTCACTTACACGGAAAATGTAAACGATTTTTTTAAACAAAATTAGCAAACGTCAAATTGGGGGAGACATCTTTCAAATATTTGCCAAATATACTACGATACATTTTTGCATATTTTTTGATACTGTCTTTTTGGACCGTCTGTTTCATATGACGGCATGTTAAGAAACAATGTTAATGATGGTGTTATAATTGTCGAAATAATAATATTAATACGAATGCCTACAAAAGTTGGAGTACATGTATGAGACAAAGGTACTCAAAACAAGAAGTTAGCGATTACGTCAATGTTCGCCTGTTCTTTTTTATGTTAAATTTGCCCTGTCTTTTAATGTTAAATTGATTTTTAAATACCGAACTTATCCGAAACAACCTATTTTTATTAATTTTCTGTGTATATTCAGTAGGTCTCAGAATAGGTCGTAAATTTATACCTCTAAGTGATAAGGGTGGCAAAATCACGTTTGCTGGGTCAGCTAGTTTCTACAATCCATAAATTAAACAGCCAGAATCTACAAGCCTATGGTAAAACCTCATGGTTTCTTTTAAATTAAACAACGAGGAAAACCGCGTAGCACCGCTTGTTTTGCGATATACGCGTATAATACAAATGATTTCAAAGCACATATTGTGTTTCAATCATGAGTCGAAATATATTATTATAGAGATAATATCTATCTTATTCGTGAACATATTATAATATATGTAAAGTTTTGTTTACTATATGGTAATAGTAATTACAATTTCGTCGTACTCTGTAAATGTGTTTTGAAATTGAAACTGGTTTTCCAACTACATATTTCGACCATCTTACGCACTATTACTCGCAAGTATGTTTCAAATATACGATTGTAAATGGAGTTTAAATATGAACTCCGTTTAGTCGTAATAGAAGCTAGTTTTGATTGAAGTGCCAGCGATCACTCGTGTGCGGATCACTCGAAAGTTTTTTTGCGGTGTGCTTGTCGTGGACAGACGAAAAGAAAACAGATTACAATAAAGTATCAAGCTGTCAAATGTCTAGGAGCTGTCGTAAATGAATATTTGGGATGACAATTACCGTTATACTAGCGGGCGCCCGCGACTTTGTCCGCGTTAAAAAAGAAAAAAATAACCTATCTCGTGTCCTGTACGTCTAAACGTTTAAGAGTTATGGAGGAACATACATACATTCAATACCTACACTTACACATTTATTATTAGTATATGGATATTATTAATATATTTTTTTATATTAAGAAAGCCCTGTGCAAAAAGGGTTATTATAGGATATTGGATTATATAAATGATGACTGTCCTTGGAGTCAAATATAGTTGATTATTGTGTTATGTAGATTACTATGTATTGTTACGTACTACTTTGTAATTTATTTATGAAAAGAGCAACTAGGGGGTTTCTTGCCGAGTTCTTCCCCCTAGAAACAGCTTTCCGAACCGGTGGTAGCTTGTAAAGAATGTTGACGAAGATAAATGTTTTGTAAAAACTTACGTTTAATAAATGATTTATTATTATAATTATTTTTTTAAAGCGGACGAAGTCGCGGGCACCAGCTAGTAGACTATATTTTATAGAGTTACGCGGACGTAGTCGCATGCAACAGGTGTCAGTGAAGTTGGCCCTCCAATATCGTGATAAAAAAAACGAGGTAAGTTCTAGTTGCCCCCCACATAGTTCTGGAGTTCTCTATACTTTATATCAAGGGTTAAATTAATTAATTAATAGTTAAATTACTTTATATCAATAGTTAAATCAGCTGGTGTTAAATGAAGTGTAGATAAACAATGAAACAAAGTTGCGTTCCGTTCCTGCTTGATATTCACCTAACTGAATGTTTCTGAGTTAACGGTAATGATTCGCGATGAACCCGGGAATGTTTACTTGCTAAACTATTGTAAGTAGTTTAAATAGTTGACAACCGCTGCTCTTCCCTTCACAGCACTGTTCCGTTTCATTGTAAATTGTTTAGGTATAGTGTGAGAGATACGAAGATTCCTTTTGCCCGACATAGGTTAGTTTACTTAAAGCGAAATATGACAAAATATTTAACCAATCGATGAATGCAAAATCTTAATGTACATAATATATGTATATGTATTATAATAGATCACTTTTTTCATTTGTAATATTTTGTATGTTTGCATGTAAGGGATAAACTTAAAAATTACTTAACTGGTTTCAAAAATTTCTTCTTTGGCTGTATTTTATTTTCCAAGTCAAAGATCAATTATTTTAATTACAATAGTAATAACTTTTGTATGAATTTGAATTTGAATGAATTCGGCGTGCCATGCGAAGACTATAGTTATAGCTATAGCTATTGGTGGTACATAAAATGATGTACTATATGTTTATATTACTCATAATTATCCACAAAAAAGTTCTGAGACATTAGGTCTACTCACAATAACAGAATAGTGTTTTTTTTATGTTTTCATAACAGAAACAACTATGTTTTCATAAAACAAGTATGGATATGGATTATTCCGTCTCAAAGTGATTAATAGACTAAAAAGTATATTGATATATATATCGCCCTCTGTCTAACTTACTTAGATACTGTGCTAAAAACAGATATCGCGTTTTTATCGTTAAGTAAGTATATCGTTTTTGTATTTTCGGCCAAGAGTCGCAATATTCTCGTGACTGGACGTCCGACAGGAAGATGGACAAGTGTTATATTAGGGAGCCTCTGACAGGACAGACACATTAATCACGGAGATATGCGATCGAGTTCAGGGCACTGCGAGGCTAGAAACTCAATGTCCACAAGTATTTAACAATGTTGCAAACTAAACACCATATTGTTACATAATCTAAACCGTATAGCGAAATTAACTACTTAGTTTTTAAACTTTAGACTGTAGGCTTCTATACTAAGGCCTGTTGTAGCGTAGCAAACTAACTTGCTGATAAAAGTGAGAGGAAATGAATATTTTTGGTTCAAAAGGTTATTATTCGGTTTATTCTCACTAGTTCAATTAATTGAACTCCCAATTGTACTTTTCATTTTAGTCTCAGAATACCGAAATACTAAGCATATAATTTAGTAGAAAATGTATATTTAATCCTGAGCATTAGAAAAACAGAATTTCTAATAAAAGATTTCCAAATATATTAGAAAAATATGTTTTGCTGTTTTAATTCATTGCCGAAATTTTCTGAATTACTAGTGTATTTTTCAATTGTCTACACAAATTTTACTTTAGTTATTTTCGCTTAGTGAATGCACTCTCGGTATTTGTAAGAAAAACACATACTTAATAGTGGACATTCATAGGGCTTTGCTACGTCAGGCGAATTGTTTAATCCTTAATCCAACCGGCTAGGACATCGTGTGTGCTAATGTCGCTTCGAATTAATGTAATTATACATTATTACTAGCTTTTGCACGCGACTTCATTCGCGTAACTTTATAAAATATAGCCTAAAGCCTTACTCGATAAATTGACTATCCAACACAAAAATATTTTTTCTATTCGAACCTGTAGTTCCTGAGATTAGCGCGTTCAACCAAACAATTCAGCAACAAACAAATAAACTAACGAACGAACAAATAAACTCTTCAGCCTTATATAATATTATAGATTGCTATCAAAACGTTTGCTTTAGCTAGAGCTATTACCTCGATCAATAGATTTGCATTGCCATACAACGAGGTAAGGTAATGCAGCCATATATACTTACATCTATACTAATATTATAAAGAGGAAAGATTTGATTGTTTGTTTGTATAGAATAGACTCCGAAACTACTAGACCGATTTGAAAAATTCTTTTACCATTAGAAGCCGACATTATCCGTGATGAACATAGGATACTTTTTACCGCGGGAAAATGCTTCATTCCTACGGGAAATCTAAAATAAAAGTAAATACTAGCGGCTTGGCCCGGGAGATCTATCTATCCAAAATACGGTAGATGGCGTTTTATACTTTTCTACGCGGACGAAGTCGCGAGCACCAGCTAATATTATATAATGTAAAGCTTTGGTCCCCTAGGCAGTGTCCCAAGCATGCTGGCTGCATTACTTCGTTGATTTTTAATCGGAGTATTCTGCGGTCATGTTATCCGTGAGTCGCGAACGTGGCAATTGTCGCCCGTTGTAATAATGGTAGACGCGTGTAATCGCGTATTTAATTGTGAAAGTACGGAGGCTGTTCCGTGATCCCTCTCGGTGAGGTAGCGGCACGCACCGCTTATGATCTTACGTTATTTGCGGATAATAGTTTTTTGTTCATAGCATTAACACTGTGGGCCCATAGTGTTAATGCTGAGCACGAATCTCTAAGCTTGAATTTCTGAGTCTTTTCAAAATAATGCAGGGTTTGTTATAATTTAAAATTACAAATAGTTTAAATTTTTTTTAACCAGTGCAAGTTTTTACAACCTGCATTATGCTGAATTGGAGCCGGTTTTTGGCGGGGGACGTTTGTGTTTATCTTTCTATATGTTATCTGTGTATATATACTTATATGTTATCCAAATTACCAAAGGCGAGCACATGTCGGTTCTTGTAACTCTCGGTAGCCTGTATGCTTCCTCAAGAATCGGGCTATTAAATGCAAAAATATATTTTAAATCCCACTTTTAAGATTCCTGTCCTAGTTCATCGATCCATTGGGTCGTTTAGAGGAAGTTAGGCGAGAAAAGACACGGCGGACAGCGACTGAAATTATATCCTAACTAAAAGTGTAAAAAAAAATATATTGAATGTAAATTTCTGCTAATAATTATGTAACCCCCTCCTGACTAAACTAAACTAAGACTTATCTATGATACAAATATGGAGCTCTCCTGACTTAAAGGTGAGGGCCTTTCCCTCAAGTGAGACTCATCTATGTATGTATATGATACAAATATGGAGTCCACTTTTTCCCTTTACAAATTTCATTAAGGATCTCGTTTCATGTCCATACAAACACATGTCAACTTGCAGTCAGTCGCAGGCCCTTAAATATACCCTTTAGTTCGAATTCACAAAGTTTCCCTCAATAGGAAACTTACACAAATAAGATTGTAGCCAATATTGTGTGCTTTGAGGATGTTCAAATACGATATAGTTGCTTTGATGTCTCCGTTTTATTAGTGTACTACTTTCGCCCCGCGGATTCGCCCGCCCTAAATTCTATACTGTAAAAACCTTCACCATGAACAGATTTTTGTTTATATCTATTTATGATCTCTACATTTTTGATACAATTGCTTCAACTATTATAATATCAAACTATGTATGCAGTGAACGTGAAAACTACATTTAACCTTTAACCGACTCATTTGAAAAAGTCGTGAATAAAAATATAATGAGCTATGAAAGAGGCTGAAATGAGGAGGTATTATGAAATATACACATAAAACATCTTCGAAAAGGATATTTGCAATATATATGATATGACAAATATGTTAATTACCAAGAAAATTACGTAGTCGTCGGCAATAAATAATATTCATGAAATTTAAATCAAACATTTTACGTTATTCCTTTGTTTTAAGATACTATGTTACTTAAGAAGAATTATTAATTTTTGTCCATTCTTTCGATTGGCATCATAAAAAATACATGGTTTATTTTTCACATTTAAGTCGGTTCGATTCCGAGACGAAGCAAGTAATTTTTAGAAAATCTTTGAATGCAGTATTACTTACTAACTTTTAAAAATAACAGCTAAATATCCTATCTACGATATTTAAGGACACCCTGTATGTTAATTTGCTTAAACCAAACATATTATTAAAATTCTTGTTGAAGCCTCTGCATATTCTATTAATATCTTGTGTTACTTCTACTATTATCCCGATATACTTAATCCCATTTGCCGTAACGAAAGAGATGTTATAGAATTAAAAAATATAATTCAGAATTATGTATCATCAGGGAGCAAAGAGAACGTCCCTCTACACATAACATTGATTTATATCTTCAGATAAGCGCGAAACAATCTGAACATATTTTGTTTTTTAATTAAACATTCAAATGTTCAACGCAGTTTCATTTGGGAAATGTGTTTACTTATAGTAATTTTTAATAGACAGGCACGGTGCGTTTTGCAGACATTTGGACAGCCTCTATGTAACCACCTTCTTACAGAAGACCATCGTGAAATAACAGAATGTGTGCTTTTGTGTTTAGGGAAGTGAGTAAGGGATGTCAGAGCACATTACCCCATTATCCCTTATCTTTAATCACTGTCGCCTATTACACAAGCAACGTGTGCAACATTATTTAATTTATTTATTTTCATTAGAGACTAGGTGTTACACGCGACTTCGTCCGCATAACTTTATAAAATTCTAGCTGGTGCTCGAGACTTCGTCCGCGTAGAAATGTATAAAACGCCATCTACCGTATTTTGGATAGATGGCGCTATCTCCCGAGCCAAGCCGCTTAGACTTATTTACTTCTATTTTAGATTTCCCGTAGAAATGAAGCATTTTCCCTAGGTAAAAAGTAGCCTATGTTCATCACGGATAATGTCGGCTTCTAGTGGTAAAAGAATTTTTCAAATCGGTCCAGTAGCTTCGGAGCCTATTCTATTATATTAATATGTATTTAAGCATATTTCAACCTGTAACGTGTAACATGTGACATTTGATTTTACTCTTATAAATTTTCATACCCGGGCTTGTATTTGTATCAATGCTTATATGGCTTATGTGCAAATCGATTTTTAAGGAGTAAACTCCAAAAAACTAACTCACTTTCGCATTCATAATTAGAGTGTGTTTAAGTTTTGTACCGTTGAAACTGCGCGGGTATCGTCAGCCTTGTATAGTGTTATTATGACTGACATAATAGTAAAAATGGGATAATAAAGCAAACGTGATAACACCCTTTGCGTTTACGACGTAACTCGACGCAATGCGTTCGACGTACTCCTATTTGCACGAATAAGTACCTATTGATATCGGTCGATTTTTATTGAAGGCTTATCCGCTGAGGTCGGCTCGCGTGTTTATGATCGACTATGGAGATTTTAAATAACCTTACGAATCATATTTTGGAGTACGCCATGAGTACGCCTCGTTTCCAGTGCCTCATTGATTGTGTCATCATATCTATCCACAAATAAGATCACGCGAGTTAATTACCCGCAAGTAGTTACTTAATAACTCGACATTCAGCTTGCAGTTATCAGGCCTTTAATAGTCTTTACTCTTTTTTACAGGCTTACAGTCCATCCTATGTTATTTAGGTAGGTTTTATTTTATTTTTTACTTCGCTCTTACACAAAATCTTCAAGCCATTGTAATTTTTCTTAACGTATCATCGCTTTCGGAATGGTTAAATAACTGTGTATGTGTCTACTCTGTTTATGCGTTGCCATTGAATTATTTTTATGTAAATGTTGGCAGACAGGCTAACGGTCCATTTTTGATGGTAGGTGGCTACAGTCACTTATAACACAAGCAATCCCACAGGTCCTGCAAGTGCGCTGTTTACTACAGTAGGATGAGACAGTCTGTTCAAATCAAATCTAAATATTCAACCATCAAATAGGTTTCTTCAAGAAACTCTTATATTGTCATTATAAATTTAAAATTAACCTCGGTTTCGGGAAAAAAAAAGCAGCCAAGATGGTGACGATCCTGAGAAGAAACCCCGAAAGAAACTCAGGATACTATTCTTTTTGTCAGATTTAAAATAATAAAAATTACAATTATTTCAATTAATGATACTAAAAATAGAATGAGCTCAGTATTGTTTAAATCCAGGCTTCATTGTCGCTTAAATAAAATCAGCGATATTATAAAACTTTTCGAAAAAAGTTTTGTTTTGATAACGTTTTTAAATTTCGATAAATACGAAGAAGAAGACGCTACGCTCAAAAAACTGGTGGTCTAATTGGTTACATAGTAAAATTGCCAGCGATTTTCATAATGACGAGACTTTGTCAACAAAATATAATTTGGCTAAGTACTGCGGTCAATTAGGGAACAAATAATAATCACTACAGTGCACTGAAGAATTCTAATCAATAACTGTACATGCCGGTAATTTATCGATTGAGAACTAGACATTTTAATTTAAACCTTATCTTGTCAACATAGAGTCGGTAATGAAAGAAATCATATTTTGTACGGACTGCCATATCTGACCTCGACCTCTGGGGGTCATCTAAATTTAAATAAAAAAAGGTTAACGTACAAACACATACCTCATCTCAACCTTCACTCATGGGAGAATATCATCTCTCGCAAGCTTCACTTGGAAATGAGGTGGAAAGTCCAGATAGAAAGTTGAATGACCACATTGTGACAATTTACTATGGTCCATCAGATCTTGGCATTTTTGCGAATTGTGGATTTTTGGTTTACTCCTTAAGAATCGATTTTCATATATAATCGATTTGAAAATTTATGGGAGTAAAATCAAATGCCACATGTCAAACGTTACGCGTTACGGGTAACAGTATGCTTCAACACATATTAATATAATATAATTCATATAATATATTATATTAATACTAGCTGCTGCCTGCGACTTCGCCCGCGTCAAAAAAATTGATTAAAACCTATTCTCAGATCTACCAAGTGTACGTATAAAATTTCATCAAAATCGTTTGAGCCGTTTCGGAGGAGTATGGCAACTAACACGGTGTCACGAGAATTTTATATATTAGATGTTTTAATTATATTTAATAAATTATTTTTTTGACTGACTGTCCACTTGATGGTAGCTGGCTAATACCGTCGCCTATAACATAAGCAACGCCACATGTGCTGCAAGTGAACTGCCGAACATTGAGAAAATGAGTCCTGGCATACCTTACTCACTCACCGAACAAAAGCAGACATGCTTTCATTTCACGGTGGTCTTCTTTAAGGAGGTGGTTACTTGCTGCAACTGCGAAGAGCAGTGTGCCCTGCCACTACTTGCTAAATCCAAACCAGAGCGAACTTTGGAAAGTTCATTTCCAAGTTTTACGACATGTTTGGTCTAGTGGCTGTTAACCCTAGCTGTTAACCAAACGGACGCTGGTTCGAATCCCGCTATGGGCAAATGTTTATGTGTTGACATTTTATGGATGTTTGTATTTATTATATGTATGTGTGTATTTACAAAAAAAGTAATCTATGTAGGTCATTGTAGGCACTATGTCAACTGTCTTTTTTTTTTTTTTTTTTTTTATATCAACTGTCTATGGTATCAAAAATACAAGCATTAGTCGCTTACTGTGAAACTAGATGGTGTTGAGTGGAATGTGTGTTTTTTTTTATATTTGTGAAGATATTTATAAAGTTGACTACGCCGGGAATCGAACCCGGAATCCCTAAGACTAATGGGCTCGTCATAACTTAACCTGCAGCTTTTTGTTGCAATTTGTTGTAAGATAATTCTAGTTACCATTAAGAGAAGTATCCTTCATTGTCACTTTTTGTTCCTATAAGAGATTTGTAAAATTATATCAGACTGTTATGTTGCTTGCCTCATTCGAAGATGAGTTACAAAAGATTACAGAGACAATATACAATATTAATTTATCATATTTATACAGTTTGATATACTTCATTTATTTTATTTATTTATTAAAATCAATTTTTATACCACGATTAAAGTCCATCAAGTGATTATATAGGTATTTTCTCAGCATTTTCATAAGAATTTAATGTAGGTACGTTTATCAGAATATTATTAAAAAAATATATTGAATTTCACAATTTCAAAAAATTCATATGACAATATGTAGTTTAGTAGGAGTTACTTTTAAAGCTACGTTATCAGCGAATAATATAGGCTATATTTTATAAAATTATGCGGACGTAGACGTGTGCAACGGTTAGTTAATTAGGATCATAATATGTAATACAATGCTCAGAATATAATTCAAATTTAATTAATCTGTTATAACTAATTAACTGTATGGAAAAGACAACGTTTCATTCTGCTAAACTTGCGTTTGAGGTGAAACACAAATAATAGGGGGATACATAACAAAGGGTATAGATAGTTACATAGTTATAACCAGATATACAATTAACAAACTGAAAGGGCTTTTACGAATAAAATTACAAATTGCTATGCTCAGCTGAAAACTTATAGGCGAAGTTTAATATTTAAGTTTGAGTGGAGGGATTTGAATGCCGCGTCAGCTTACGCCAAGTAGACTAAGTTGGGCCAGGTAATTTAACTAAATTTTACCTAATTCAATACACAAACTATATAAACATTTTGTTTTGTTAATATTAAGTAAGTGTATTGTGCTATTTTACATTTTAATGATGACAAAAAGAATAGTATCCTGAGTTTCTTTCGGGGTTTCTTCTCAGGATCGTCATCTTGGCTTTTTTCCGAAACCCTGCTAAATTTAAATTTATAATGACGATCAAAAGAGTTCCTAATTGATAAATAAATATTTTGATTTTTGGTTGTATGACAAACAAATTTATAAAATTTATAATAAAAATCGGAGAAATAGTAAGAAAACTAAATAAAACGAACTAGTACAAAATTAAAAAATTGGTAAATAAAGACCCTGATTAACTACTGGACCATCTATCCCCTTTAAAAAAACTTATAATATATAAAAACTACATTAAAACCAAGATTTTAAAAAAAATCTTTGTGTCACGTTGTTTGTACGCGATCATGAACTCCTAAACTAAACTACAGAATCTATTTTGAAAATTCTTTCACCTATAGAAAGCTATATTATCAGCTAGCAACACAGGCTATATTTTACAAAGTTACGCGGACGAAGTCGCGTGCAACAGCTAATCTATACCAATCTCAAGAACTACTGGTTCGAATTGAAAAATTATTTTTGTGTTCGATAGTGCATTTATCGAGGAACGCTTTAGGCTATATAACATTTTGAACGCGGACGAAGTCGCGCGCGTGCAACAGCTAGTATAATATATGTATAATTACTGTACAACCGCAAAATGAATGAATGAAAATGTAAATGATGGTTTTCGATGTTATACAATACAAAATATTCGCTGAAGCAATTAGTGGACGATACCTACGGCTCCACTTGTGACCGAAAATTAAAATTCTATTAATATATGTTGGCTTCACATCTGTCACGCCATCTGACAAAGTCATTTGTATGGAAATATGTGCTTTTGCATTCGAACACCTCGACTGTATAATGATTTTTTTCAAATATCAACTCGAATAAGTTTTATAGGCAGAGTTTCCCATTATCAAGTCGTTTATCATGTTTATTGCAATAAGTCTCAACGTATCGTCATGCCGTGCTTTACGCACACGGATAGTTTATTACCTGGATTAACATATAGGATGCTTTTTTATCCTGGAAAATTGTTAGGTTAGCGAGAGATCGTCAAAAATATAAGAAATTAGGCGGCGCTACCATCGTCACAGGGACAAAGATGTTATTACCCATATAATTTATGGATATAGTATATATTACTCATATAATTTGTCAGATGCTATATTTTTCATTTTCAACGCAAATGAAGTCGCAGGCACCAGCTAGTTGTAATCAAATAAATATTTATATAAAAATGAATAACTGATTATATAATTTTTTGGAAATCAAAATAAATATGGAGGGCGTGTTGTAGGTAGCTCATTACCATTAATTTCCTCGCCTCGTGATTGCTCATTTGGTGCCGATATTCATACAGAGAAAAACTTCCGTTTAAGGAGTCCCTTAGAATATTAAACATAAAATATTTTCCTCAGTAACCTGTACAGCCCCAACAGATTTTGATACAGTTTTCACTAATGGAAAAAGCGATAAACGAGGGATATAACTCTATGCTAATATTATAAAAAGGAAAGATTTCATCGTTTTTGTTTGTCTACATTAAATTGAATAGGCTCCGAAACCACTAGAGCGATTTGAAAAATTCTTTCACTGTTGGAAAGGCTTTATTTTATAAAGTTAGGTGGGCGAAGTTACGTGCAACAGCTAGTGTGTCATAATTTGCAAAAAAATACATCCGTGCAAAGCCAGAGTCTGGTCGCTATAGTAGAATATTATAACAAAAAATTAGTTGCTTTTTGAAAATCTCTCGGTAACCTAACATTTTTCGGGATAAAAGTATACTATACATATGTTAATCCAGGCAATAAACTATATGTGTGCCAAATTTCTTTCAGTTCAGCCGTTTTTGCGTGATTCACTAACAAACATCCAAACATACAATCTTTCTCATTTATAATATTATTAGGATATGTGAAAAGCGAACAGATTAACTCAGATTTAACCAGTAGAATTTAGCTTTAGCTTGACCAGAGTTTAGTCATTAAATTACACATGCTAGGCTACTAATGCAGTAATCCATGAAGGATTTCAACTCGGTTCGCTGCCTAGTGTAAGCCTGCTTCAGCTTTGTATACAATTAACTATGTTTCAACTTACGCATTGATTTACCTATTTCGCTAGTCAAAACCAAAGTAATATGCAACCAAAGATAACTATGACAATTAAAAAAAGATTACACAATTCGAACATTGTTCTTTTTTAAATAATTTTGTGTAGATGGCGAAATATCTATGAAACTTCAGATATTGTAAGATATTCGAAAAAATAAAATGTAACTATAACGCATTTGTGCTCGCATTCGTGTGACAATTTTGATTTTACTCCCATAAATTTTCATACCAAGGGCAAATCGAAATATGCAATATATATATATATATATATATGCAATATATGCAAATCGATTCAAGGAATAAACTCTAAAAACACTAACCAAAAACATTATCAATTTACAAGCATCCACTGTTGTATGCCTTTTTAATTAAAACTCATTTTAATCAAAACAAGAGCGTATTTGTTTCTGAATATTATAGCTTCTACACCTATATTTAAACATCTGCTACCTGCAGTAATATCTCAACACGGTTGTATAAACATTAAGAAGCGTTTGAACGCGCGCTTTCATTGCAAACTTCTTTTTTTTTAGTATACCTTGCAACAGCATTGCAGTTCTGTGAAGACGTATAAGTTTTTTCATTATTTCAATTCTCAATCGTCCATAACTGCAGGAAGTTTCAGCATTCAGAATCCTTTGTTAGACTAAAACGGTTTTTTACAATTATCAACCTATTACATAAATGCCTATATTACAGTAATGCCTATAAAATGCATTTCATTAGTAACCAAGTTAGAGAAATTTTAAAAAATCGTTCCACTATTAGGTGCAAGTGTAAGCGGCTAATAGCCGTGCACCGGAAGTGACGTCATTCGCGTCGTGTTATAGTGCATTCTCATGTTTCGTTGCTTCCGGTGCAATGTTTCACACGTTTGCACCGCTCTCTTTTATTTAATTACTCGCTTTAACGGTATTCAACTGAGAATTCATTCAAGTCACTTTCGTAGCTCTGTCCATTCATTTATTCACCTCAAGCCGGACGTAGCATCACTTACGTAGCATAGCTTTCGTAAAATTTATAACCTACGAATACATAATACTCTATTTGTAGTTTATAACATCTAGGATAATTACCTACAGGTTAGAGGTGTATGAGTTAGATGTGGTCATGTATTGCTGTGGAGTTTCAGTTGTCATTTTCAGAGTATAAAAAACAGAGCATTTTCAAAGTATTTTTAATGCAGAATAGAAACATTGTTTTGAAATCTTCGTAGAATATCAATGATAGTATAAGTCTATATTGCTTTTTCAATAATATGTTTCAAAGTAAGAGGCTTATACTTTCTATTATTGTACATAAGAACTTACTTGGCCGTCTATTTAGGAGCTTAATAGCTTTTTAACGCCCGACGCAAAAGTGGAATATTATAACTAATCTGTGTATCCGTGTGTTTGTTCCACCTTTATTCCAAATTCGTTATAATTAAAAAATTATAATGTGAAAGACTGATATAAATACTCGTAGAGTTAGTATCAGAAACTTGACATTTAACAAACAATGAACAACCTTAAACAATTTCTTCATTTGTTTGTATTGTTTCTTTGTAATTGTAAGCAATAGTCTCTATAAGACAATAGTTTAATTAATTTGTCTGTGTATTGCTAGCAACGCGATTACCTACGTCAGATATGTTCTCCGTTTCAGATAAGAGACGTTTCTTGTAACCGCTTTTGTTGCTACACCTGTCGACTGTCGCTCGCATACATCTTTTGTTTTGTTTGATTAGCAATTCTTTCAAATGTGCCACAATATGGATAGCCTAGACAAAATGTCTATGGGTAGTAATCATCCTCTTCCTTTTTATTTCAAATTTTTTAGGAAAAAAAGCTTTTTCTTCTTTGGGCGATACAATCTAGATTTTCTATGAGTTCGTCACAAAATCGAAAAAAAAAAAACTAAAAAGCAATTATGTAAAAGAAAATAAAAGAACAATTTTCTCGAGCTTTGTTCAAAGACAACAATGGTGTTTGAAAGTTTTGTTGCCAACAGAAATATAGGGTAATTAATAATTAAAAATATGCAGCTAGAAAGATAATAAGTAAAAGCTCAGAGTTAAAAGTTACAGAAAAACCTATTTGCTTCGCAATTGCAGACTAACATAAACAATAATAGTTATACCTACTAGTATATACATATTTGTTACTAGTTACTACCAATATACAGTTAGTTATTAAAATATAATTATACTTTTTATAATTTTATATTTGAAACATATGTGTTTACTCAGGGTGCTTTAATGTTAAGAGGGTGCACAAAATTTTCGACTGCGAAAAACAGTGACAATTTCCTATGACAAAATTATTGTTTAAAACAGATACATTTACAGTGATATATTCTAAAAATCTTGCCTTTCTTAAAACCTTAGTACTCAATAAGTTAAATTGTGTTATCAATCAGTATTCCTCAAAATACTTCAAGCCATACTAAAAACTGTCAGGAAACGTCTTGCAAGACTCATTAATGTGGGGAGGAGCTTTAAGAAGCATTATTTGATTTGTTGACCCATTTCAGGTAATGGGCTTGCAGCCGTGTCGGCTTACCGCTCACCGTCAGTCGTTTGAATTTGCAAGCCAATTACAACCCTAATTGTGTCATTTACGAATACAAAATCTACATTTCATTGCGGAAATATTAACTACAAGCTGTTGCACGCGGCTTCGTCCCAGTAACTTTATAAAATACCAGCCTATATGTTACTGGCTGAAAATGATGCGGTTTTTGAATTTTCAAAATTGGCCCAGTTAGTTTTTGAGTTTATTCATTACAAAAACACAAATCTAATATATCTATAATATTAGTATAGTACAGACTATTTCCCGCCTGCGGCAGAAACGCGTCAGTTTGGATCCGTATAGGATTTTTTTTATAATGAGGGCCTCTTTCACCAACTAGAAGTAAAGTGTTGATTACTTACTTTTAGAAATAATTTTCTGTTTTATTGATTATGCACTCGGTTTACTGCATCATTCGATAGGCGAAATTTTTTTTAATTATTTTCTTTTCAATGTTTGGGTACAAACAAAGGTACCTCAGCTCCATTATCCCCGGTTACCGGTGACTTTAAATAACAGTTAGCCTACTTGACAGCGCTAAGATGGTGAAAGAGGCCCTAAACTGTTTTCCGCTAACTTTTTCTAAACAAAACGAGGTATAGGGTCTCTTCGTCGTCGAAAAATCGTTTTCCGTGAAGGTTTATTTTCAAATTAGAGAACAAATAGTAACTATTAACGGTTAAGTCTCTGATATAGGGTTGATAGTTGATTTCTTCGAAACCGCAATCTCTCACAGTAAGAAACACATTGGCGGTCAGTTTATTCCGTCTTTTTTCTTTGATTTCTTCTCGTAAGTTACAATTTCTTCGGGGGACTTGTACCCTTCTTATGTCGCTGCATTGACTCGTGCTTACTTTCAGGGTCGGTAATAAAGAACACAGGGGCGACTCCAGAAAAGACACAGTTAACTTTTCATTTTTCAAGGCGGACGAAGTCGTCGGCACCAGCTAGTATTAGTATACCTAGATGATGATTTAGTGTTCTCACAAAGTGAATTTTACGAAATCCATCTGCGTGTATTATTGGAGTGGTGTTTTCCAACTATTTACATTTCAATAAACGCGATCTCACAAAGTGTGCAACGAAATGGCATTCATAAAGCACACGGCGAACATTCCTCCACTCCGCGTAAAACCGGAATACATATGAAGCTGCAGGCTACCGTCAATTTCAAACTCAATTTTGTTTACGTATATATACATACAATACATGCTTGCTGCTTCGAATACGAGATGTATCATGTACCATATTTTTGGGCATTTAATTTTGTGACTATTTTTTTCACATATTAATATATATATAAAAAAAATAAGTTAGCACTTACTCTGTGCTTACTTACTTATAGATATATGTATATCTATAAGTATATATGTATATGTATATGTATAGATATATATACGTACATAATCGTATAGAGTGAGAAGATTTGTTTGTTTGTAATCATAATGAATAAACTCAAATGCTACTGGATCGATTTTAAAAATTATAATATTTCACCTATAGAAAGCTATATTTTATAAAGTTACGAAGACAAAGTTACGTACAACAGCAAAGTCGAAATGTATGTAATGTCAAAATAACTTCGTTTTACTAAATGTTAAAGTAATTAATTTTAAAAAATTAAAATTGTTGTCAATCTCTCTGTATGTATATTTGTTCCGACTAATCTCCAAAAAGGCTGGTCCGATTTTGACGGGTTTTTCTCTGACAGACAGCTGATGTTAGTAGCTTAAGGAGTAACTTATGCCACGCAAGCCAAGTTCAGCTAATCCTCACTTCCTTACTAATATTATAAATGTGAATGTGAGTTTAATTGTTTGTTTGTTTGTTACGCTTTCACGCAAAAACTACTGAACTGATCACCGTGAAATTTTGCATACACGTTGTCTGAGACTCCAGAAAGGACATAGGGTAAAATCATCCAGAACGCGGACGAAGTCGCGGGCACCAGCTAGTATAAAATAAATGTTTACTGGCATATTTCGGTTGCGAACACATCTGTCACTTATACGGCGACACGAATTCATTACTTTCCAACACGACCGTGCAGAATTTTTCATTAATTACTACCAAATCACCAAGGGCCTACATTAGTATGTGTGATTTTACTAAATCTTTTATTTTCATTACTACTACATGTTGCAAAATATTAAAAGCGTCTAAAATATACATTTTAATATATTAATAATAAAGCGATCCTTGTAATATACTACTAGTACAAGGAAAATTACCGAAAATAATAATAGCTCTCTGAAAAAAATTGCTAAGAAAAGTGTTGAAATCACAAAAACGAATTATTATAAATATATCCTAATTATTATGGATGTTTGTTTTATATGTCAGGCGTTATATTACTCATGTATTTTCTTTTTCAAACTCTGACGAAGTCGCGGGCACTAGCTAGTAGTAAATAAAACCTAGTAGTAGCTAGAAGTGAATAGTAATGAATATATTAATATAAATGCAAAAGTTTTTAACAATGGATTAACAATGGTTTAAAAACGGCTCAACAAATTTGGATAAAATTTGGCTCACAGATAGTTTATTACCTGAATTAACATATAGGATACTTTTTATTCGGGAAAAATGTTATGTTTTCGAGGGATCGTCTAAAAATACAAAAAAATTTTCGCCGTCGTCACACCGATAAACATGTAAGATATTTTCTAATGCGTTATTATTTATCATTTTTCAACGCGGACGAAGTCGCGGGCACCATCTAGTATAATATAAACTGCGAAGACTTGTAACAGAAAACTTTCTGTTGCTTAGAGCTTAATTAAAAAAAAAAAAAGCCTCCACAGATCTGAGATAAATTGTTGCACTGAAGCGTTTCACTTTACAAAATTTATGCCCCGAAATTCGTTCTACGTCACCGAAGAAATAAATATCCTTGGGCGGCTGGGTTAGCGGATAGATTATCTTCGCTCCGCCCGCCCTTGTCCCGTTCGCAGATACAATCGGCGACAGATAGAACAAAAAAGGACCTCTCCCCAACTCTAAACGGATCAAACCTATTGGTTTCCCTTTCAATTGTTTAATTACAAATTTCACATCGACGAATGTAGACTCAGTTTGCGTTAAGAGAAAATCGATTCTACATTTTCAAAGAAACATATTTATATAAAACTCAATCTAATTGATTTTGTGGAGAACTAATTGCGCGACATTGCTGGATAATAATTAGTAATTACTCTTGAAGCCGATTTTAATTAAAATGAGGGTGTAACGAACATGTAATTGATACTTTGATAAAAAAATAATGAAATAATATTAATTTGTTTAGTAAATATCAAAAAAATTATTTATGTTGGCCGATTTTTGGCCGATTGCGATTTTGACGATTTATTGAATTTAATTCAATCGGCCAAAAATCGGCCAACATAAATAATTTTTTTGAAAATAGACAGAAAATAATAAATGTGCGATATCTATTGAATGTCCGTAAACTGTTTCGAAATACCGCTTTGTTTTGTTATTTTGGTTATAATCTTAATTTTATAAGATTTAGAAAAATTAAGATTGTATTTGTTTTTGTAAATATTGTTGATATTTCTAAATTAATTAGCCGAAATAAATATTATTACTATTAAAAAAATATAAAGTAATATGGAAACCTGAAATAACATTGTTAATGGCATGGCAAAAATGTTAAGCAAGCTTCGTAGCGCATGGCGTAGCGCGTCTCGTAGCGGTTGTCTGATATTCGTAGCGGTATGCAACTTCTATAGAATGTTTACTTCCACAGTAGCGCACAAGCCAAAATATGCCTTTACATTGCATAATATTAATTAAAGAAGTTTAATTAGAATATATAAATTTATACTTCCTACAAAAACAATATTAAAATATAATTCAAATATTATGTCGCCATGCCATGATGGCTATTGTGCTATGATAAATTATATTTACATGCATATGATGCAGAATATTTCTTTCTAACAGGCCTTGCCCTTAGAAGATTTGACTAGAATTAAATTCTTACCGATATTTCGACATACTTTGAGATAATTGATATCTTTTTGGAAAATTAAAAGTATATATAAACATAAAAAATATTCATTTTACATTAGATTACTCGGAGAACTTCGTACCATCTATAATTGATTTGATTTTAAATCTTCATAAGCGATCATCAATCACAGCCATTCACAGTAATTCAAATTTTTCGAACTTACTTTGACAACTTTACAATACTAAGTGAAATCTTCAAGCTAAGTTCTCGTGACTCGTTTATTAACGATTAATGACAATTTGACACAATCCCAACGAATTACCACCCAAAATTACTAATTGTTTTTTTTCTACGCGTTCTACTAATTGTTTCTTTTCTTTTTTAAAATAAATAAATAAATAAATATGATAAAATATATGTATTATATAGTTATCTCATGACAAAACAGGAAAATGAAGGAACCAATTCATTTATATTAGCTACATCACATGAGCCGCAATTTAATAAGAGGTACCTACAAATAATTGTTATATGAAAGAATTTTGTGAATAACAATAGAAATATTTCAGTATGTTTTAATAACATATGTTTACCTAGAATATCTCAATTTTGTATAGAACAAGGTATAGCTATCCACGTGTGTTGGTTCTTGTCAAAAGAGTCATCATTTATCAAAAGAAAATTGTCTACTGAGACCAACCATAGCGTTACAACCTGTCTAGCTGATAAAAATGACAAAATAGTAACATTAGTTTCATTATTCAGAAAATTGTAGTGGGAACTTTTTCGTCCCAATATCAGACAAAAAAAAATATTTTTAACAAACGCATTTATTTGGAGATGCTCAAATAATTTACAAAAAGTACTTGATATAGTTGGGTTTTTAATGCCACCAAAATTTACAATTGAAAATTTAACATTTTGGAAATCTACGAGTATTTGCTACTTACTTTTTAGGTATTTGGTCTGTGTCTTTCGAAAGCAGTAGGTGTAATTGTGTTTATTGTATAAATATATATATCATTGTAACATAGATAAAGAATAACTAAGAATCAACAAGCTATGGAAAGGGCTACACGCTCGGTGTTCACTGCGAGATAGAATCAGAAATGAGGAGATCCGTAGACGTACGAAATTTACCGGCTTATGCCGGTGGATCAGTAAGTTGAAGAGGCAGTGGGCAGGACACATAGTAGGGAAGTTCTCGACTTGAGGCCACGGATCGTCAAGCGCCAGCGCAGGACGTCCATCTACATAGTTGACAGACGACGGTGGATCCAGGCTGCTTCTGAACGATCCTATTGGAAAATTATGGGAAGGCCTATGTCCAGCAGTGGACGTCTTACAACTGAGATGATAATGATGAAAAGCATGTATATTTCAAATTTCTATATTTGCTTTTGAGTTGCGTCCGGTCCATTACAACCAATTCCCAAATTGCCTGAATTTTTTTTTCTAAACAATATATTTGCTTAGTCAGAATTCCTTTTTTATGATATTTAAAATGTATTTGACTTGATATTGAATTCAACAAAATTATAATGACGCGTGATTTGATCATATGATCAAAGAACAATATAACTGTTATGTTAATTATGTTAATGGACGATCGTTCTTTCGACAGTTTGGACGTGTCGCAATTAAATTTATTTATTCTGTAGATCCTAAACTTAACTGCGGATGTAAATTAGCAATTATATCTAACGACTTATAAGTTAAATTTAACTGGTTAGAATTTAAGTATCCTTCTGTCCGGAACTCTTTATTGAGTACTCAGATTTAATATTACCTATAAACCTTTGACGACATAATTATAATTGAGCGTAATATATAAATTATGACTTAATCTTGAAAAAAAAATCAAATTCATTTCTTAAGATATTCGTCTTATTTTGTAACATAGTTATGCTTGGTAAGGAGAAAGATATGTGTTCACTTACCGTCGTGATGTTACTCGGCGAAAACTTTACAGTGGTTCGCGACAAGAGTTCCCGTCGCAAGTATCCGGTTACTGGCGTTTTCAGGACTCCTGAAGGCTTTTATAGCGGTTGGCAAGCGCGGGGGCGAGGGGCGGGGCCAAGACGCGCCTGCGTCCAATAACTCCTCCCCTTTTTGAGAACAAAACTCGATGACGTCGTCGGTGACGTCACAGCTATTTAACAATGATCCATGAGACTTAATAAGGTGAATAATTTACAACTACAATTGATGTACAATTGATGGTTAGGTGACTATCGTCGCATTGTTATTAATCAACCCTGTTATCAACCTTGTTATCAACCCTTTTAGTAGAGATAAAGGTAAAAAGGTTAAAGTACGAGTTAAGGGTAAGAACACAGTAAAGTTGACGGTTAAGTGACTACTGTCGCATTAATACTACACAAGCAAAAGCAAGCGGATAAAAGTGTGCTGCCCACCTTGATGGTAAAGATAAAAGGTTAAGGAATGAGTTAAGGACAAAAGGAAACAGGTTGAAATGTACCCTATGTCCTTTTCTGTATTTCTGATAACATGTATGCAAAATTTCATGATGATCGGTTAAGTAGATAAGGCGTGAAAGCGTAACAAACAAACTCACTTTCACATTTATAATATTAGAATGAGCTTAAACTAACATACCCAATTTTGTACAATAATCAACGCAATCTGATATACCAAGAGTGGGAAAACTACGTATACGACATAGTGTCGTCAAAATCTATAGATGCGAATGTATTGGCAATACACAGTCGTTGTGTATCCGTGTATATGTATAATGTATATATGTCAAATCGTACATTTTACGAGACGTGCGTTTATGGCAACATTAACTTTCAATTGTCGCTGAAACCATTAACTTAGGGCGAGGATCATAAACGGTAATAGCATTAAAATATGACCATTCGTTAACTAAACCTTTATTAGTTATATGTTTTTTATTTTTTTCAAAAAATAGGCCTTGAGACTACCATGGACTATACTATACTACCGGACAGACTACCCTAAGTCTACAAGGACTCAGTAGATGGCTTCTGATTGTACTTGTTGTATTAATAGTACTAGTTGGTGCCCGCGACTTTGTCCGCGTTGAAAGGAAAAATATGTGAGATAGTAACGCCGGACGTCGTTATCGCTGTGACGACGAAATATCTTTTTTTATCTTTTACCTTTTTGATGTCCTATAAAGCCTATGTCTTGTTCTGGTGTACAAGCTATATTATTGTAAAGTTTCATTGAAACCCATTCAGTAGTTTTTGCGTTTTGCCATTAGTACTGACAAGGTTTGGAACTGTATTTCCAAGCTCATATAACACAAATATTTTCAAACTGTGGAAGTAAACCCCAGTAAACTGTGGAACTCAGTGTTCCCTACAACTCATGAGTACACGTGATCGAGTCATTTAGTGTGTGTTACTGCACCTAAATTGTTATTAAATGACTGTACAACGCTGTGTTCCCTGATAAACTTTCCCTCGTGGCTCATGAGTACTCATACTCAAAAAATGCCGCCAGCCGCGTACTTCAAAAGCTCGAGAGAATTGAATCAAAAAATATGTTTAATTGATGGATTGTATCATCAATACACTTTGTGACATGGCTTTAATTTCTGACGAAGTGTACCTACTGTCAGGTGGGGCCACCCTGTGAATGAAAAATGAAATTATTATTATGCAAACCTATTTTATTTTATTGCTTTTTTTTAAGAAAACAATAAATATTATAAAAAAAACTTGATCCTAGAGTGCCGCAGAGAGCTAAATCAAAATATTTATTTATCAATTAGGTTTCCTTCTTAGCTTCTTACATCTTATTTATTAATTAGGTCAACCTGTCTTACATAAAGAAAACATTAGATGACATTTTTCAGAGGTACCTTCAGAGGTAAGACATAGGATACCTTTCATTCAGAAAAAGGTACTGTTCCAAGAACGTTTGAAAAATATTTAACTGCTAAAAAGAGGCGCGGATTAAGTCGTGCGCAAAAGCTTCTTTATTATAAAGTTGGCAGTAGACTAATACGCTAGATTTGGTACAGCAGTGATTAGGTTACAAAAAATATAGGCAACCTGAGTGTGTTTCCTTACCAAAAATTATTATTTAAGAGGTAATTTGGATTCATTGGCACTAATATTAAAGAGTCCCCGTTTGATATTCGCTGGTGGAGGGTTCCCGCAGGCTTTACGAGCGCTCCTACACTGCAATGACTATAAACTTTCAAATAAAAACAATAATAAAGCTAATTTTACTGCTGTTACTAATTGATACAGTTAACTGAAACAAGTCTTTTACTTTTACTGATCATAACTCGAACCGCAGCAGGTCAACGTGTACTTGACTTATTTCAAAATACGAATTTGAAGACAGTGGCGGCCTCGGGAGACTAATATTTTTTTCAGTATAAAAAATAGGTAGGTACGCTATATGTTAATCTAGATAATAAACTATTTGTGTGCCAAATTTTCTCCAAATCCGTTGAGCCGTTTTTGCCTGAAAGAGTAACAAACATCTTGTCACAAACTTTCGCATATACAATATTAGTGGGATTGATTGGAGTTTTAAATTTCAGGTGTTATTTATTTTAAATTATTTTTACTAAAGATTATAAAGATATAGTTTTTATTTATTAGTCATTACCAATATTATTGTTAGTATCTACTGATACTAATCAGTTGGTCTGTGCATACTTTGCCTTTCTTCAAGTTTGGTTTTTTACATATTTTTTTGTACATTCAATCATAACATTGGATTTAATATCAAGTTCAAATTAATGATTCGATTCCGTCACCTATTTCGGTACAATTATGTATTGTACACAATCATGTTCGTATTAGCTCGCGGCAGTAAACACGGCCTGTTGACTCTACAGATTGGAGTAACCGGCTACATGTTTGTTCAACAGATGTTGCGTCATCGCTTGTCGCCGACGCGGAAGACATCGCCACACGTCCGGTCACGGTCTCCAACGATGCACTGGACTTGTACAAGTATCCGGACAAATCTAAGGAGGTTAGCCTAGCCTATAGCCTTAGTACTATTAGCCTATTGTTAAATATCAGTCATCTTCGTCACTGCTAAAAGTTGTGCCCGCTTTGAAATGCCTTAGTGACATTGACCACCAGTTTTTTCCACTCCATGCTGTCCTCGTGTAGTAGTCGTCAGGATTGCCAGTAAAATTATAATTATTACTAGTATTTGCCCGCGACTTCACTTCACTTCACAGTGTTACAGGGTTCACATCACAGGGTGTGTATGTGTGTATGTATTTGTATATGTATGTATACTCCCTACGGACTCAAAAACCGCTGAACCTTCATATTCAGGTCCAGCGAG
The DNA here is from genome assembly GCA_918317495.1 of Synanthedon vespiformis. Taxonomy (NCBI): domain Eukaryota; kingdom Metazoa; phylum Arthropoda; class Insecta; order Lepidoptera; family Sesiidae; genus Synanthedon; species Synanthedon vespiformis. The sequence goes on along the minus strand of OU906966.1, from coordinate 6,951,294 downwards.
CAAAACCTAGTATAGAAGATAATATATAAATTTATATAAGTTAGAGTTAAATGAAGTTTATATGTTACGCAGCCACAGAAGAAATTTACAAGGGACGAGGTGGAGATTTTCGACGGTGAGAGGAGCAGGTACCTGTACATCATCTATGAGAGCAAAGTGTACGACATAACGGCCTTTGCAGACGTGCATCCTGGCGGGAAGAAACCCTTGAAGCAGCACGCAGGACGCGACGCCACCATCGCCATGAAAGCTTCCGGCATGCCGCCCATTGTGTTCAATCAGTTTATGGACAGATTCCGCATCGGATTTATATTAGAATAAAATATTATCTAACAGTCTGCTTTTATTTTGCGACAATACCACACCTAGTATCTATACTAATCACTACATATTTCATAAAGCAAAGTCCTCCGTTGCGTCTACTCCACCGATTTTCATGCGGTTTTCACCAATGGATAGTGGTTCTCGAGGAACTTCGAGGAAGAAAAGATTTGTATTTTTGTTTGTAATGAATAAACTCAAAAAATGTTGGACTGATTTTAAAAACTCTTTCACCTATAGGAAGCTACATTATCAGCGAATAACATATATGTATATTACATATAAAAAAATATTTGGTTAGTTTGGGTAAAATAGGTATATAAGAGTTTTACCTCGGGAAAAGCCGGAAGCGGGTCTCTAGTGTTAATTATATATATATATTTTATTCAAAATCAAAATCAAAATCAAAATATTTATTTATCAATTAGGTTTCTACAAGAAACTCTTTTGATCGTCATTATAAATTTAAATTTACCAGGGTTTCGGAAAAAAAAAACCAAGATGACGATCCTGAGAAGAAACCCCGAAAGAAACTCAGGATACTATTCTTTTTGTCATCATTAAAATGTAAAATAGTACAATACACATTACTTAATATTAACAAACTTAAACTATATATATACAATTATAGTTTTACAATACAAAACATAGTACGAACTCCGAATAGCTTAAATCCAGGCTTCTTTGTCGCTCAAATAATCAGTGATTTTATAATAGCCTTTCGAGAGGAGTTTAGTTTTAATGACACATTTAAATTTATTTATAGATAAGGCTCTGATTATTTGAGGCAGTTTATTATAAAACCGGACACTTTGACCCATAAAAGAATTACTTATCTTATGTAGTCGTGTTTTATGAAGATTTAAATCACTTTTGGACCTAGTATTGATATTGTGTACATCACATTTTTTATTAAATTGACTAATATTTTTGTGCACATAAATTAAATTTTCATAAATATATTGACATGCAACAGTCAAAATCTTTATTTCTTTGAACTTTTCTCTGAGGGAAGACTGCGGATCTAGTTGATAGATGGCTCTAATGGCCCTTTTTTGTAAAATAAAAATAGTATTTATGTCCGCAGCGCTACCCCAAAGAAGAATCCCATAACACATTATACTGTGGAAATAACTAAAATAGACAATCCTAGCTGTATCTACGTCTGTTAGGCGTCTAATCTGCTTAACTGCATAAGCCGCAGAGCTAAGCCTTTTACTTAGTTTCTCAATATGTGGACCCCATTGTAATTTAGAATCTATGGTAATACCTAAAAATACGGTCGATTCCACGGGTTCCAATTTTTCACTACCCAAAATCACATTCGTTCCAATATTTTTAACATTAGGGGTACTGAATTTAACAAGTTTAGTTTTGGTGGCATTTAAAAGAAGATTATTTACACTAAACCAATGTACTATGTTAGAAAGTGCATAATTTACCTCATTATAGCATCCAAGTTGTCTTTTAATCTTAAATATTAATGATGTGTCATCAGCAAACAATACAATATTATGTTTACTCACAGAATGAGGTAAATCATTAATATAAACCAGGAACAAAAACGGACCGAGAATCGAGCCTTGAGGGACGCCCATTTTAACTAGAGAACCCGGAGATTTCTTACCATTAACATCGACCCTCTGAATTCTATGGCTGAGATAAGAAGTTAAAAGATCGAGAGCCTTGTTCCTAATTCCATAGTGGCATAATTTCCTTATTAGAGTGTCATGCTGGACGCAGTCAAAGGCTTTAGACAAATCGCAAAAAACACCCAGAGCGTCCTGCGAGTTCTCCCATGCCTCAAAAATATTTTTCAATAGTTCCACACCAGCGTCCGTAGTAGAGCGCCCTTTCGTGAAACCAAACTGCTTATTAAAAAGTAAGTTATGATTATTAAAGTGTTTAAGTAGTTGACTCAAAATAATTTTTTCAAATATTTTACTAAGGGTCGGAAGTACTGAAATTGGTCTATAATTCGCGGGATTAGTTTTATCATCCGACTTAAATAAAGGCACAACCCTACTAATTTTCATTAGATTAGGTTAGGGATTATTGCTTTTTCCATTAGTAAAGACGTATCAAAATCTGTTTAGTGGATGAGAAATAATAGCGGACAGTGATTTAGAAACTAAATATGTCGTTAAGAACAAGATAAGATAATTTTCTTAAGCCTTATACAATCTTAGTTTATAATTTAATTGCCGATAAATTGCAAAGTCAATTTTCACATCGGTCTCTTACTTTTACAGACAGGAAAAACCTATCAATAGACAAGGTTGGATTAATTATGATTACTTTTGCGATAAAATAAAATATCGTCACCACAGAGCAAGGAATCGCCCGCTACTAGAGACGGCAGTTATAATAATATACTGACAAGTTTGGTCTAGTGGCTAGTAACCCTAGCTGTTGACCAAACGGACGCGGATTCGAATCCCGCTAGGGGCAAATCTTTATGTGTTAACATTTTACCTTTTTACCTCCGACATGGATGTTTGTATTTATAATTATATGTATGTATTTACAAAAAAAGTAATCTATGTAGTTATCAACTGTCTGGTATCCATAATACATACAAGCATTAGTTGCTTACAAAGACTATCGTCAATGGTTGCTTATAATATGGATCCTATATTTTGTATGTTTTCAATGAATAAATTTAAAAATTACTGGACCTATTTTAAAAATTATTTCACTTATAGAGAGCTACATGCCAGCGACGTCGCGTGCAGCGGCTAGTCTAAAATAAAATAAAAAAACTAACGCCTAGCCAAAGTGTTATTACGCTGTTGCTATGTGTATGCAAAATTTTATGGTGATGGCATGTGGTTAAAGCGTGAAAAGGTAACAGACAGACACAGTTACTTTCACATTATGGATATGGATTTACTTATCGGCATCATCGATAAGGAAACGAGTCATGTATGTCTCACTCAAAGATAGTAATGTAGTTTTTATCCGTTTTTCTCTATCTCAACGCGTCGATTCGATAAGCGGGCACATTCCTCGTATAATGGTAGGAGAGCCCACGATGCTAAATGTGTAGTCACTCGAGCGTCGTGGGGACCTATTGCACTTTGAAGATGGTAAGAAGAAAAAAAGGTTTGAAAATGCAAAGAAATCTTTATTGCATTTTCAAAAAGCTGCCACGAGCTTGCGTTAAATCCGAATCGGCTGAATTTTAAATGGGAGGTTAGTTTAGGTACACTTAACATTCCCTTAGAAAAACTGACGTGCTCGAGTTGTATTTAAAATTTTACCCCAACCCCCACCAACCCTGGTGCCAAACCAAACCGTCAGATTAATACATATCCGTTATGATCCGTTATGGGAGACACGTGGGAAATATACGCGCTCAAGTAAATCCAAAAATCCCCTTTTGGGCTCTCCAACCATAATAAATAATTCGGAAACTCGCAAAGGGCGCATTTGAATGATTCAAAAGTTCATAATGAGTTTTAATAATTCAAAAACTTGTGCCTTCTGAAGAGAAAAGAAATTCGGACGTATTTCCTTTTTGAAGGAACGTGGTACGTCTAAGATATTACATAGTTACATATAAAGAGAAAAGATCTGATTGATTGTTTGAATTTAAAAGGCAGCTAGTAGCCTATATTTAATAAACACTGTATAAATACATTATTATAATTATTCTTCGTTATACGTTTTTCGGAATTAATTGCTTTATTATTCTTTCCATTATAAACGAATTACTTATAATTAAAGCATTATTACACTAATATATCATATACTCATACGTTAAGTAAATCTAATTATAAATAATATATTTTTGTCATTAAAAAAAGGTCTAATTTATAAATACGGAAAAGGCAGACAAGTAGGCAGATAATACGAAAAAATATTGATATTTTATTATTATTTTATTAATAACATAACCTTCATGATAATCTAAATTTCCAAAAGCAATCTGATTACCTCATAGAACCAATCTAATAATTAGTTAAATACAGAAATCGACATTTTTTTTATAATCTTATCATTCCATATCTTAAGCTAACAGTCGGTCAGCGTCGTCGTCGATTTTTCAAACTGCGTTCGTAGACAGAGTTGTGTGGTTGTAATTGTGTAGTCGCGTTTTGAACGAAAGGTAAGATAAGTGTAGATATTAGTTTGGGAAAGTTCCGTAAAAATTAGGCGAGATATATTTATTTATTTATTTATTTAAAACAGAAACTTAATTCAATTTGTTACACAAACAATATCTTTTTCAAAATTCGAAATAATAAAATTGAAAAAAAAATCTAAACAAAATTAGGTAATCACAAACAAAAAATTAAAATACAATGTCAAATGTTAAAAAAAAATGTCAAAAGTATAAATAAAAAGTTTTAAAAAGTCTAAAGTTTTTAAATCGCTCAAAAACAAAATCAAAAACAGTTAAGAGTGTGACGAAAAATATACCAGTAGATATTTAACTGAAATATATCGTATTTAAACACAAAAACAATAATTATATATCTAATAAAATAGCGACCCGCCCTCGGCATCGTAAGGATGCAATTTTTTCTGCAAATTATGCAACCACAAGCCTTCATCGTTTATGTTCCATCTATTAGTGAAAGCCGCATTAAATTTCATTAAGTGGTTGATTATTTCCTTCATGTCTTGTGTTAGTGTTAACAAAAAAAAACGACTTCAAACCGTTTTCTCATGGATGCCATTGTCAGAACTGGACCAAATTGAAGTGGGACCACAATGGAAGCATCGGCTTTCAGATAAAAAAGAATCATCAAAATCGATTCACCCAATCGAAAGTTCTGAGGTCACAAACATTAACAAATTACAGTCGAATTGAGAAACGTCCTTCTTTTTTAGAATTCGGTTGAAAATTAATACACACTAAAGAACTAAGGGTGGTTTCGACCAAACGCTGTGCTATACTTGAGTAAAAAAACCTTGTATTAACTTTAATTCAATTTAAATTTAAATGTAATAACTGTAATATCTAAATGTATCCATCTCCGCCTCATTCGTAGGACCTTTGTAAAATTTTGAAAACGTACAGTCGTGGTACGAAAACGTCCGTCACTTTTCAAATTCATTCCTTTATCAAATCGTAGACTGTAACTTGTGAAACTAAAGCACTAAACAGGCAACTGACAGCCGTTTGAAATGAAATTTTGATATTATCCTGGTGCAAGCAAATGTCTACTTTAAGTTGACTAACATTTCTTACACCGATTGTACAAACTTACAAAGCATCATTTATAATAACACTACTGTTTCAATTTAGAATCACCCATGGCTGAAGCGGGTGGGCACAATTACTACACCAGGGCCGAGGTGGCTCAAAGGAACGGAAGAAATGTTTCTACAGTGTGGATTATTTATAAAAATGGCGTTTATGACGTCACCAATTATATACACGAGGTAAACTTGAATAAACCCTGCCCGCTTTACTTGTCTGTCTCATGTCTGATAGTTTATCTACAGGAAAAACAGCACATTGGCTAACGGCACGGCAATAGGAGTGTTATAGAGCTCCGTAATAGTCAGAGAAAAAATAATTTTAATTCCTACAGTTCTTTTCTTGAATAAATTTTAGGTTTATTAGAAACCTGTGTTAGAATTTCAAAAATTATTTAATAATCTTTTATTGAAAAAATTCTATAGTATATATTTTTAGTGTTCAAATAATAAATAATTCAAAAATAATATTTGCAAGCTAATATTTAATCAAACTACAAAATAAAATATTGTGTAGTAATTAATATAAGTTTTTCATACATACTATTTCATACAAATAGTATGCAAGGGACTATTTTTGTCCGGCCTAGCTGACACACTACTTTAGTCATAACTAGTTAGTTATTCATTGTGGGATTACATTACAATTTAACATTTACGAGTGCTTAGATCAAAATGTTTTGTAAATTACTAACAAAATTATCATTTCTGGGCAATATGCCTCCTAAGTCTAGTTTACTTTAAACATTTTTTTATCTATTTAATGCAGATGTAAACAGGGTGGTAGTCCATTTATCTTTCTATTGGTATTTTATTTTTACAATTCCAATTCCCTAACCGAAACTAGCATATAATCCGTAACCCTATCTGAAACCGGTATTATATCTGTATTTAAATATATTATTTTCACAGTTTTTCATAGTTTTTTAAAGAGTTTAGTATTATAAAACTATAATTGTATGTTACATATGGTTTAATTTTGTTAATATGAAGTGTAGTTGTTGCAATTTGCAATATTTTAAAGATGACAAAAAGAATGGTATCCTGAGTTTCTTTCGGGGTTTCTTCTCAGGATCGTCATCTTGGCTTTTTTCCGAAACCCTGGTAAATTTGAATGTACAATGAAGACCTAATTGATAAAGAAATATTTTGATTTTATACTCCTATTTGACCATCGACAGCACCCTGGTGGCGACGTAATCCTCGAGGAAGCTGGCAAGGACGCGACGAAAGCTTTCAACGACATAGGACACTCAGCAGATGCGAAGGCGGTGCTAGCCAAACGCCAAATTGGACTTGTTGTTGAGGTAATTCTTTAGCTACCTAGCCAAAATAGTTGATTCCTTTCATTTGTTGATTCATTTATAATTTAATTAATCTCAAACTTTCCTATAATTTAAATTATTCAAGCTACTTACTAGGTCCTTCCTACCTAAGTACTACTACATATAAAAACTTTTATACTTAATATATTTTGTAAATACGCGTCCGAGGCATAACCAGGACCCAGATGTTTCAAATTGGCTCGACTCAATATTACAAGACATTCAACCTCTACATGCGCGACAACATGTTTCTACAATCATTCTTCTAATTACAAATAACATGTGGACTGTACCACTTTCATAGCATTCCTAAATGAGGATTTTACCCGCCAACATTTAAAAATAATTTAATATTTCCAGTCAGAACAATTATACGATGAGAACGGTAAGAAAAAGAAGAAAATCGTATCAGCGCCACCCGAGGAAGGAAGCGGAAGGAGTTGTCTCAGTATTTGCACTTGTGGTCTGTTAGGATGACCTAGCTAGCCAACGCTGAGTGGATCTATCACTCAAACTCACTCATTACTCATACTACAGTGGTGATGTGCCCGATATCCGTATCCCTATCCGTGGGAGAAGAAAGATCCGTATCCGTTACTTTTTGGCGTATCTTTTTACGGATCTTCTATACCTTATTAATTTTTAATTCATAGATGAATTAGAGAATAGAGAGATAGATCATAGATGAATTCATAGAGAGAGAATTTAATTTATAGAGAAGAAGATATGTATGTAATAGGTAATAAAACCTATTAAATTCCATTCAGATTATTTTTTATTTCTTAAAATCAAACATTTGGCACCTTATGCAAGCGGCAAGTGGCGGTATCCGTACCCGTATCCGCGGATCTTGACACCAAATATCCGTATCTGTATCCGCGGATATACATTTTTAACGACCCGGCACATCACTATACTACAGTAACATCCGACCTATTAATATTTGTAAATTCACTAAACTTAGGCTAAAATACTAGATACTAAGCTTTTGTATATAATAAAAAAAGTGTATGTAAGTAAATATCTACATTTTTATTATTTCCTTGTCAAATCAAATTATTTATACGAATTCGCAACCTGTGTTCGCACCTGTCAACGACATGCGTGTTCGCATAATAGAATTTCTCCATTGGTATTCAAATGTATATTTATTTTATACTAGCGCCCCGCCCCCGACTTCACACGGGTGTAAATTTTTCTGGAATTTATGGATTTTCCTATAGCGAAAACTCTATCAAAATCCGCTTAGGGTTTAGAAGCAGACAGCGACTAGCGATTTTATTTTAAAACTAGACTGTAGCCGCAAATGTGTTACGCGCTGTAGTTCATTTCTTGAAAATCTCACAGATACCTAACATTTTTCAGGATTTCAGATCCTATCTGTTAATCCAGATAATAAACTATCTAAGCCGTTTTTGCCTCAAAGAGTAACAAATGTCCATACATCTATCCTCACAAACTTTTGCATTTATGATTTGCAGAAAAAAACATGGTATATATGTAAGTAGAAAAAAAAAGTAAAAACACCATGTCTGTTTTCCCGCCAACTACATATAAACCAACCAACGGATATTACTTCGATTTTCTGAATATTAAACTGCATCTCAGGCGAAGCCGGAGGAGGGTCACTAGTCTTCATAAATCGACTTTTTTTTTAAATTAAGTCATAAGGATAGCTATTTATTCTATGTGAAGTCCTTGCCACGCAGTCGTAGTAAAATGAAAATCGGCAATGAGACATTTCTGATCATTCCTTAATCCCGCGATATTAAAATACAATCCGTGTTGACTTCGAGGATTTTATTAGCTAACCTTTGCTTTTACAGTACATAGTTACAATGGGAACTCTATTACCTGTTATTAGAGTTCATTGTAAGAAAAAAAAAATTTGAAAAAAAAAAAATAAGATATAGTACATACCTACATAAATATTTATCACTAGCCTAGCAGTTGCACGCGGCTACGCCCGCGTAACTTTATAAAATATAACCTATGTTACTCACTGATATATATACTCGTAGCTTCCCAACAATGAAAGAATTTTTCAAATCGGTCCTTAGTTTCGGAGCCTATTCAACTAAAACAATCAAACAAATCTTTCATATTTATAATATTAGTATACTTAGATGATGGGAATTTCCTACCACTAAAAGCTTTGCCATACCATACTATTTTAATGTTGCCAACACCATTTCAAATGAGGGTTAAATGAAAGAAAATAGTAAAAATCCGTATCATTTAATTGCTATTAAACTATCACAATATAAAGTAATATACACAATGGTACATTAAAAGAAACTCTACTAATTAATTTCATATACAACTCAAATGCATTACTCGATTGAACACATCCATTCTGACACGAAAACCAAGTTCATAATTGATTTATTCTAATTTTTTTACTATATTATTCACTTTTTTGTACTCAGTACAAAGAAAAACTTTTAAGCCATGTATTCACTGGGGGACAAAATCGCGTCTTAGTTTCAATATTGAAATAAAACAAACATTAAATAAACAATTATAATAAATACCTAATAGATTTATAATAATAATAATATTTTCTAAAACTGGAACGCACAAACGCACGGACGAAAATTGTAAAAACTATATTTTTCACTTCGGTAACATAATTTTTTTAAAGATTTTTAATGTACCTATTGATGATAATGTACAGTCGAGACACGAAAACCTTCGTCAGTAGTCAAATTCATATTTTCAAGTCGTAGACTCTTATTAACTTCGTTGCTTAAAACATTACTTGTTAATGTTTTACTTACATATTATGTTTGAAATGAAATTCTGGCATGATTGATATAATTTATTGCCCTGATGATGACGCAAGCAAATTTCTACTTTAATGTGACGAACCTTTTTTTACCCCGACTTTACCAGAATATATCTTTTGTATCGGACATTTTGAGAAAAGGGTTTTTTAAGTTTTGTTTAGAATGTGTAGATCATTGTGTGAATATTATGATATTCAGAACTACAAGACCGCAAGCGACAAGTGTCGCGGGTCGCGAGACAAAGTCGCAAGACTGTGTCGCGAGACAATTGTCCCCAATTGAAAACATGGCTTTTGCGTCACAACTACGCTACGCTAGCGGCATCTAGCGGTGATCACTAACACTCCCAATATTTACAATAAAGGCTTGGCGTGAAGTGTGATTTCATTTTATAAATAACAATTAATTTTATTATACACTAAACTTTGTAAGCTTAATATTGACGAAACCTAGACCAGCAGCTTTTGCATTATTTTAAATCAAAATATTTAAGGCGAGGACTTATTATTTTTGTCGCCCAATTTGATTTCTTACAAGTAAAATTAAAACTTACGATAAAAAAACAGTGCATATTATAATAGACTACATTAAAAAAGTTTGAATCGGACAGATTTATTACTACAAATTGTATTATTTTTTTTTTTGAGAAAAAGAATAGTAAATTACTACCCAAAAAACCTTTCGTATCAAAGTAATGAAAATTTTCAATGACAGCTAAAGCTTTTAATTTTTTTTTCATATTTTACACAATATTTAAGAAAAATTCCGCTTGGGCCACTAATCGTATGTGTTATCTTTATGTATTCCTAAAGTCACTACTAGTTTTGAAATGGTCACTTTCACGTAAAATCCAGAAATAATATGTTCACATTTATTTACTTATACTTTCTGGCTCATAGACTTTTTACATCTTGACATTTTTAAATATCGACATTTTTATATCTCGCCATAAATAGACCTCGGCAATTTATGTTCATAAATTCGACATTTTTATACTTAGTAATTATTCCTGATGGTCCTTAGTCGCCCAAAATCTTTCAATTTTAAGTTACAAAAATTTGTTGTGCAACATTTGCACAAAAACGGCCCGAGTTTAGTCCTTGTCTTAAATACTTTATACCGGTTGCGCTAATCGTGATATTGATTTCACATATTATAAATAAAATAATAAAATAATTACATAAAAAAACCAATTCTAAGTACCACCAACACTCGCCTAATACTTAAATTTTAGTTTGAGTCAATTATTTATTATTACAACTATTTATTTACAATCAAAGGACATGAAGCCATTTTCTTGATACCTTATATTATTATTATATTGGTCGTAATAAAGGGATAGTCGTTATATAAGTATTATTAATTCGTTATAGGGATTCGGCAGGGACCTTTACATAGTTTAGTCGTTGTAACCGATCTGTCTTTATGAACGAAGTAGTTTTTTTTAAATAAAGTCTTCATAGTATATGTTATTGCAAATTGTTTATATGATATATACGAGTATAAAGGGCATTAATTTCTTCTCTTCAAATAAGAATCCAGAGAGGATCTTGGTCAGAGAAGATCCTAACTGTTTGTAACACTGTGACACGAGAATTTTATATATACTTAAAAAAAAAACAAATAGAAACTGGAAGAAAATGACCCCTATTATGTCCTTTTTTTTTCATATTAATGTCGACATATAGGCTGACAGTCCACTTGATAATAGGTGGCTACCGTCGCCAAGAAACACAAGCAACGCCACATTTTCTGCCAACTATTGTGGGATTGAGGATGAGGGATTAGGGATGTGGAAACGGGCTTAGGCGTCACGAGAGAAACGGAATTTAGTATAAAAATACATTACTATAATCTTCAATATTTGAATCAAATTGAAGTTATAGACACAAGTGTACAGTTGTGGGCGACAAAGATTATTACACATCGACTTTTAGAGAGAGTTCATTGGCTAGTTTCGACTTTGTCATCTTTGTAGAGCTTTATCTCTGTCACTCGAAGCACTATAACGTCACAGGTACTGTGTGACAGAGATAACGCTCTACGAAGCCGAAACTATGTAGCTGTTCATCTCTCTCTAAAAGTCAATGTGCAATCTTTATCGCCCACAACTGTACCTATCTATTTATCACTGGTGCATCACGGGGAAATTTCATTTTACAAAAAAATTATTGCTGAAACCATTCTTTGTACAATAACCGGCCATAAATTCATTTCCTTTTGATTTTCTGCAGTCTTACTATATTTTACTATATATAGGTATGTATATTATGGTAGAGGAGCCCGTGATGCAAAATTTGGAGTAACTCGAAATCCTCCAAATAATCCGAGAATCAGCACAATCAGGAATTTAGGCTGAACCGTTTTTTCAAAATTTTCAAATATTAAAAATTTTTGCATTTTCACGTCCAAATTGTCAGTTTTTTTAGGTGTGGGGGCGCGGTGAAACCCCTCTTAAGGGGTGGACGAAATCTAAATTTCGTTGCGGCGGGATTGCGACAGAATCACGCCATGAATCCCTATTAGCGATTTTAGTGGACTGTATTCTGGTTGCGGCTGTGCGAACAGTATGACTGTCTGAAGGACAGGATAGGTAGCAGAAGGAAATGCACGTACCTTATACCGGTGCTCTGGTGCGCGCTCCTGCAGGAACCACTAAATGTCCAAACTGGCAGACACCGCTGTTCACACGTATGTCGACTTTCTTCGACAAGACGCGGATGTATTCCTTCACCTTCGAAAGCTAATTAAGGCGCGGATAGCTCACAAAAGGCGCGGAAAACTTCATATACTCGAAAACACCGTTCAAGCGCGGGCGCAGTTTTCTTCGCTTCTTTTTCACCTCTTCTCGAGACGCGGTCATCGGTGATAGTGCATTATTTTGGTAAGCGGGTAAAGGGAAAAATGTGTGAGGGCTAATTATTTAGGAAAGTGGGTACACACATGAAGGACAAATAAAGGTCTAGACAGACTGTTCGATCACGGCGCAACCAAGGTGCTTAGTTTCGTTACATCCCGTTTGAAAATCTGACGAGAATTTATATTTTTTACCAAATTTATCAATTATCGAAGACACGTTGGGACATTACAAAATATCTGATTTCGATTAAACTGAGCTCGATTAAATTCCCAAAATCGCCTCTTGGGCTCTCCTACTAATATAGACTTGGCAATGTCTTGAGAGTTTTCTCTCATTTCCAAAACCTTTTTCTCTCCACTATTACATCCAACTCCTAATTCACACTTGAACCTTTAAAACACTCGGTCCCACGAACCTCGAACGATCTCGGGAATATTTACACACATTTTTTAGACCGGGACTCTTTAATTTTAACTATCCGGATTCGTTCTCCCTGTAAGTGCAGGCCAATGTGTAAAAACGTCTACCGCGGGCCGCTATTCTACTCAGATACTTTGTGAAAGACGCTGCACCCGCATCGCAGTAGACCAGATTTAGGGCATTGTTGACCGGTGGCAATGTCACCAACGCCCCGGACCCCTCCTCTTCTGGGGCCACGTACACCGTTGAACCGCTTTGGGATCCCTCCGGTACACCTAGGTACACTATGGCTTCCAACCTTGATTCAGTGTACCTCTCCCTTGATGGCAACAAGGCATAATCTCCTGGAGACCACCTTTTCAATTCCAAATGCTGATGCGTGCTCAAAGTTAAATCCGTACAATCCGTTAGCAATCTGAAAAATGCCGTCCCCGTGAAAACGTTCAAGAGCTCACGCAGCACGTGTCCTTTGGGCAAATCTTGAATGAATCCTTCCGGTGCACGTTCGCAGCGTCTTCTGTCCGAGGGTCCGTACCGTTCCCAGGGGACTTCGTGCAGCGCTGCCAATATTGCATCGTACCTATGTTTATGTAGGAATCCCTTTAGGCACACCTCGCTGTCCGCTTCCATCTGCTGTTGGATTTGTAGACGTGTCCTCGCGGACATGTAAGCGGACGATATCCATTCGTTGAGCAAAACAATTTCTGAGTGAGGTTTCTGCGGTGTCGGTAAAGGTGACGGCTGAGCCGGCAAGGAAACCGTTTCCTCTGCAGACGGTCCGTGGAACCAGCCGTTGATGGACAGTCTCGGGAGCTCGAGGGAGAGAACCTCTCCAACCTGATGGAATGAGTCGGTGCCAACTTGGAACAGAGCCAGCATATTGTTCCTGGGATATATCGAGCGGACAACTTCCGTGGGACGTCCGCACTCGTCTCTGGCGACCAACTCCAAAGCGCCTCCGAGGGATTCCGCCCAGCCCTAAAAAATTCATGTCATTATGTTCTATTGAGGAACATCTAAATCGATTATATATTATCTCGAGGATCATATATAGTACCTTATCTTTATTCTGCTCCCCGTCCCCACCGTTGGCACCATTTTCCACCAGCCTCGCCGATGTGCTGTTCTTCTTGTTGAGTTTCCACGGAGCCAGATACAAGATGAACGCAACCCTCCTGTCACCGAGGAGATCGTCGTGCACCAGCAAGTGGTCGCCGGGACCGTACAGTGAGCACGAAGCAGACACCGTAGTCAACTCAACGCCCATCACTTGTGACACCTGAATATTCACAAACGAATATGTCTATTAATCCAGTCTGTGGGAACATTTTAAAGGATCTCTAAACTTTTTAAAAATAAAATACAACTTACATAAATTTGAATTTTAATAATATTTAGTTATTAGAATTATTGTAGATTGCGAACCTCAGAAATGGCTTAACAAATTTGCATGAAATTTGGCACACACCTAAGTTAACATAATATAGGAAACTTTTTATCATGGTTATAAATGTTACGTTCCTCATAGAAGAATTTTTAGGCGTTATTCAGGTATTATATTATTATTTTGAATTTTTAACACCGACGAAGTTGCAAACACCAAAAAGTGTTATATATATTTATTTGTTCATAATCGCGCAAAAAAACGGCTGAACGGTCTTGGATGAAATTTGGCACACAGATAGTTCACTTAGATTTTAATGCGGTTTTGACTAATGGAATGGGCGTTAAAGGAGGAAGGTTTTATATATATTATAACATGCAAAAAAAATCCATATGAAGCCAGGGACGGCCTGCGAGTGTAAAATAAAAAAGTATATTCACCCAAGTCATGACTTCAGTCTTGAGTAACTCGTATATTCCTCTGATACTCCGCTGCCAAGTGAGACTGGCCAGATCTGCCGTCTGGTGGAACTCATACAGGTCCATTTTCTTCCTCGACCAGTCCAATGTGTTCATATCGTCCACAATATTGTTAATTATTTCAGGATTGTCAAGCAGTTCGTGTAGGAGACACACTCTGAACGGTTCGCATGTCAAAGTAACTTCGCTATTACTATAATCTTTTCTATCCTTCCAATTATTTGATAACGTTTCTAATAACACTTGAGACTGTGAAATAAAAAAATAAACTATTGAAATTATTAAACATTTATAAAATATAGCCTATGTTACTCGTTGATAATGTAGCTTTCTATATGTGAAAGAATTTTTAAAATCTATCCAATAGTTTAAAAACTTTCTAAATATACAATACATGCAAAAATAGAAATCTTCTCTCTTTATAATATTAGTATAGATAACTATGGCATTCAACAATACAATCGCATTCAGTTAGGAGATTCCCCAACCTTTTTTTATTTTTATAAATAGCACCTTTTGAAATATTATGATTACTTTTAAAACTATATTTAATAAAGAGAATCCTGATGAGAGGCTTTTAGAACATTACCTTCAACTTATTGTTAATCTTTGGATCATCCATTCTGTTTGCACGGGTATTGAGCTCAGAGCGAACCACTTCCACATCTTTCTTTTCGTCTTCAAGTAAAATTGAATCATCATCCCAAGGAGATTCGGAGTCCGAGCTGTACTCTGATGATGTAGTCGAGGATGCTGATGAATAATCCGCTAAAATAAAATACAATTAGCTTAGTTAGTTCTAAGTGATTATACCCATATCCACTGGAAAAGGTCAGAGACAGGTTGAGGGTCCACTAGATGGCTACCGTCACCTATAGCACAAGCAACACCAGAGGTGATGCAAGTATGCTGCCTACCTTAGCAGGACTAAGGATTAATATTGAGATGAAATAAAGGAATGGGCTCTGGCTTCCCTTACTCACTGAAACACAACAGCATACATGTCTTATGGAAAGCGGGGTTTTCACGATACAAGTATGTTCAGACCAAGTGCGCTCAGACTACTACTCGGATGCTACTCGTAGCGTGAAAACAAGCGTTCATTCGGTTGACAGCGTCAAATCAGAGTGGACTGCGACTGTACTCTATTTTTACAGCTGACTCGGATATAATTATCAAAATAGAATGGCGTCAAAAGAAATTTCATATGCATTTAGAGTTTAGAGTGAAAAAAAGTAGCTACTATAATGCTACTCGGACACTGATGAACTCGTGTGGTGAGAACTGTAATCCGAGTACACTCCTATACTAGCTGATCATCAAGACTGGGCTTTAGGAAATGGTTATTAATACCATCTTGTAAACAACACTAAACACAAAAAAAAATTATGCAAATCGGGCCTCCCAGATTGCACCAGACCTGGCCAGACTAGATCAGAGCAAACTATAGGCTTCTGTAAGATGATGGTTACTGCGGCCAAATAACTGTTCAAATGACTGTAAAATGCCCTGACAGACAAAGCCAACTATGATTTTTTTGTAATATGGTGCTTAGTACCACCAGGACGCTCAAAGACTGACGCAGTGTGCCTGGCCATTAGTAGATAGACACACTGTGTTTTTATTGGGGATCATAAACTCATAATAAATCAATGATCCCACAATTAATTTTCTTTGATTGTAGATATTGATACCTGCCAGTAGTTAAAACACAACGTTTAGTTCCGGCGCATATATAATGCACTACGAGATAAGACATGTTTTCTTGACAATACAGTGATTGGTATTATTTACGGTGGTGTACTCACCTCCACGAATCCTCTTCACTTCGTCAGCAGACGCTTGATACGAGTTCACTGCACACACGTCGGAGTCATCGCTCTCCGTATCAGATATTTCTATTACTGTAGCGGAAAGACGCCGTTTGGCGGGCGGTCTCGGTTCCTCCTTCGACTCTTTTTCATTGCCACTCGCCTCTGGGCCGTCGTTTTCTTTAGCGTCACGGGACGGCAGCTCGTCGGTTCCTTTACCAGGTGAATTCATTTTAACCCGCCAACATACATAATATGTGAAACAAAATAAACTAAAACAAATAATATGATGCGACGCGATAACCTCAAATCTTTGGTTGTTTAGTTGAAAATAATTAAGAAAAGCTACCTACATAGAGCATATAAATGTAAGTGACAACGTCAACATCAGCTCAAACTATTACTCTATTACAAGTACCTTTGCTATTCTGTGAGATTCTTTTGCTATTCTGTGTCTAACAGAGAGAAAATACGTGACGTCTTCTTACGTGACATGTACACCGTGTTGCCAACTTAGATAATTTTGCGGCAGATCGGGCAAAGAGAAAAACCGATGTAAAAATTTATTAACGGGTGACGGATTTTCATTCAACAAGATTTCAACAATAACAAGAACAATAAACACCTCTACTGCCTCTGAAAATAACGGTTATGTAGATTTCTTTTTAATCAAAAATAATAATTCAATATACTTTTTATATTCAATGTTACAACAAGCACTGTATTTTTAATAGTCAGTATTTAACGTATTTTTTTTGCCATATTACCAAAAAAATTCACAGATTTCGTGCCTCACACGACTATCGAGCGCACTGGAAATGAAACTACGGAATTCGAAATGATGTTGTTCTGACTTCTTTCAAAGAGCTGTAGCTTAACTACAGGGCAAACCCTTAACCCGGTCGTCTTTATTTTAGGCTCAAATTGTAGCTGTCTGACTAAATTGTCCAGAGGAATTTTTCTCAAATTTTTAATATCATTCTTCGCCAAAATCAAAAATTCTGAAAAAAAATCAATTTTTTTTTACTCTTTCGGCCATAACTTTTTTGTATGTGACTTTTTAAAAAGTCTTTTTGCACTTTACAGCATGAATACGCGTCTTTTAAGTATTTTTGAAAATCATATCTTTACAACACTCCGAGATATAAGGGGATTGTACCTTTTCGTGAAATCGGGGCCTATACTGAAGCGAACGAAAATACATTTCCAATGTCAAAAGAATGAATAGCTGCTTTCTTTTCTAACGAAATTTCAGAGTACAGACGGCGAAATTTTAAAATTGTTGTTGTCAACACAAAATACAAATTAATTTTATAAATAACCGTGCTTGATGCTGTGTGTGTTCTGATATTATGTTTATTTTATTTTACTGATTTACAAAATAATAGTTAAAAATATGTCTGACTGTAAAATAACACAACAAAATGATATTTCAACCCCTCAATGCCAGTTCTTTGTACTCAGAAAGAAGCGATTATGCCGCATGACGGTACGTCCTGGAAGGCACTATTGTGGTGAACATGAACCTCAACCGAAGACTGATGATGGTCAAGTAGGTTGATATAATTTTTCATTTATGGATTCATCTATACACTTATATTATTAAGCTCCACTATATAAATTTATCTTATTTAAAATAAATTTAGAATAACAGTGTATTTTCAGGATGACACTAGAATTCCTTGTCCAAATGATCCAAAACAGTAAGTACGTCATATTTATGTTCGCGCTCATTTAAATTGTCAAATTATTTTTTATACTTAGATAATATATGCTATAAAAAAGTGTTAAGTGCCTATGAGCACTATTTGTTTAACTACAACCTCTTGATAAAATATTTTTGTACAGCAGCCATAGCAGCTAGAAAATTCCTACTATTAAATTTTCATGTTTTAAAGACAAATAATAAGTGTATGTACAACCACCTTAAGTTTGAAATAAAATATGTTTTTAGTATACTTTTTGCACATAACTTTGGGATTTGAATTGACAACAATACGTTTTTGTTTTAGCACATGCTATTCGAGTAAATTGGAGAAACATTTAGCTATTTGCAACGCTCGGCAACTTGAAATGCCACCATACATTGTTCAGCACATCAATGCTCCTGTGGACTTAGATGTGTCTCCGCGTACGCTTCTCAGTGATGTACCTAGAGAGACTCTCACGCGTTTGGTGAATAAAGTGAATCAGTTATATGAAGGTATTGTGTTAATTAATATTGTAGAAACTATTTTATGATCCTATAACACAAGCACGTACATACAGCGCCACATAGGTGTGACAAGTAAAGGAAATAGTAGAATTGAATATAAAGAATTAGTAGGCATAGGGAAATGGCTGAGTAGTTACTGAAACCAGTGAGTTCACTGAAACCACACATTTCACTGTTTTTTGGTATTCATATAGTGCTATCTCACAAAATGTTGAGGTAACAGTTGATTTTTATCATTCATCGGCAATTATACAAGTACCACAAAAATTTATGAGATGTCAGTTTAATAAATATTTTTGTATGAAATTGCGTTTTTAGCTATGAAGCTATGTTTTTACAAGAAAGCAGACAGATATGAACCAGTTGCTAATATGATGTTTAATTTCAGAATATGTGCAAGGCAACATTGCCACTTTTCCAGAGACTCCAATTCATTCGGCTGTTTTAGAAGAGTACAATGAGTCCGATCGTACTGAGAGTTCTCGGAGACATCTCCGGCAGGCGTCCAATCTCTTACATATTGTGGAGGATGAAGGATTGGTTCAGGACAATACGTGTTACGTAGAGCTTGGAGCTGGTAAGGGGCAGCTATCGTACTATGCCGGTGTACAATGGTGCAAGGGATCCGGTAAGGATAGCTGCGTAGTAGCAGTAGAACGGGCTGCTCTGCGTCACAAACGCGATAACAAGCTACGTATTGAAGGTGCTGTCCGTCTGAGAGCTGACTTAGCAGACCTGGCACTGCACCGCCTACCTGCGGCCCAAAATTGTAAAGCACTCGTAGGGATAGCCAAGCATTTGTGCGGAGTAGCCACAGATTATGGCATGCGATGCCTCACTTCACCAGAACTGCCACACTCTTCACTAGGTCTGGTGGTAGCGACCTGTTGCCATCATAGATGCACCCAGGAGGGTTACGTAGCAACTAGACACCTTCAAGACTTGGGTGTGAATGGTGAAGAAATGAATATTATGTTGGGTGTTGTCTCATGGGCCACCTGCGGTGACGGTCGCAGTCGTGATAGTACAACTCGCATAAAAGATATAGAAAGGGAATCAATTGGAAGACGCGCAAAAGCCTTGTTGGATTGGGGTCGGGTATTATACCTCAGGGAGTTGGGGTTCGATGCTCGACTATGCTATTATGTGCCCACAAGTGTGTCCCTAGAGAATCTATGTATAATTGCCAAGAAAGTTAAACATAAGTAAGTTAACTGTTATGTAGTTAATAAACAAAAAGTGAGTTAAATTTTTGTTTTTATAAAGTTTTAAAAAATTACCTAATCCTTAAATTTTTCTAGCATTAGATATTTCTAAAGACTAGAATAGATGTTTTGATACCTGAAAACTGTCACTAATGAAACACCATTACAATGTTTTGATAATTTATATTATTTATTATACATAATATCTAAACAAATTTACTATCATTTATTTAACTAATTCGTTATTACAATAAAATGCCGATACAAATTCTCTTAGGAAAACAAAGATACATATATAGAAAATAAAAATTTAGGAATGAATGAAAAATTATAAACTAGTTGCACTTTTAACATAATATAGTACAGAAGTCGGAAGCAATAAAGTCCCCATGAAATTCCATGGATTCCCGTGAATTCCTATTGCATTTCGAATCATGGAATGGAACACCAATTCGAGAGGCACCTGTTTAAATACATTATTACTATTTATAAGAACACACAACTATATATATATACAATATTCTTTATAAACTTTATTATATAACCAAAACCTATGTCCATTTAGAACAAAACGTTTCAATAAATTTATACAAAATAAGGAGTGTATAATTAATTATACAATGAAAACATTCAAAAAGTATCTCCCACATGAGCTTTTCAGCTTTATGTGTAAAAAAAACATTGTGCATTTACTAACAAATGTGAACTTTCAAAAACTTTTTTAAAGTTAAATTGAAACCCTACAATAAAAATTAAATGTATTTTTAACATTAATAATACAGTATAACATAAAGAAAGGCCAACTAGATATTTTTTTTTAATAAAAAATTATACATTTTTGCTTTCAACACGTGTCATTAACAAAGAGTAATACCATAGCATAATAACAGTTCAAAATAATTCACAGCTTTTGTGGCTATTGGGTGATTTTCAAAAAATAATTTTATCAATACTTTTTAAATATGTAAGTCAATTATAAATATTATTATATGGAATATGGAAATAATAATGATAACATATATTTTTTGATATAATTCTCATCCTTATAGCAGCTCACAAATTTTCATTTATGCTATGGTAAAACTCGTCATTGTGAATAGATAAAGGTCATTCTATTTTTTCTTAAAGTTGATATCTCCTTTTACTATATTTACCCGTGATAAAAACAATTATCAATTTTAATTACAAAAAGCATAAAAAAATTCAGTGTGTCCTTACACTTAGCCCCACTTTGACACTCGATAGTGAATATATTTCAAAACATTTGAAGGCAGCATTACAATAAAGCCGAGGCGCTCAGTCAATAACCGTACTTCTCTTGGAACGAGGAGACCACACCGTTGGCCAAGGACGAGAGACGACCGGCCACCCGAGTCACTCCGGCTCTCACCGATTCTTTCACGTCATCCAGATCCGGAGCGGACACTGCGAAACCGTGCCCACGAGTGTTTGCCACCGTTGGACCACCGAAATACTCGGCAGACGAGATACTACTGCTTCCTGCGAACCTAGAAGCTGTCGACTCATGCTCTCTAGTGTCTTGCTCACCGAAAAACTGAGCTGAACTTATCGCTTTAGCCGACCCGAACTTCTTCAAAGCCGAATCATCCTCGACCGGTTCCGGTCTACGTCTCTCCGTCTTCGCTTCCTCATGTTGAGGCGATAGCATGCTGTGTATCGCCCTTTTAGGCTCTGGCTCTATACACTCCCACGTCATATTATTATTATTTCTGACACTCTCTGAGCCGCCAGAGTACGGCTCGCTTCTGATCATTGTGAAGACAGAGTTGAAATCGTCTATGTCGTCTATGGCGGCGCGTGTGGAGTTAGCACCCTCCTGCTCGATGGTTGTCATGTCTGATGTGGCAGAGTGAGATACTCCGGTCCGGGCTGCGTTGGTCGCTGCGGCTATGCCTAGCCGTTCCGAGTTGGCTTTGGGCTCGCGATAAGCCAACCTAAGTGAAGCCACCTCTCTCTCGACACTAGCCAAAGAAGCCTCACTCTCAACCTTCGCTTCCATTTTGAGCTTTTCCGCCATCATGGCCTCTCGTTCTATGTCATCAAAGTTAGCCGCCACTTTAGTGGCCCCAAGTCCGCTCCGCTTTGCTCCTAAGCCCGCTCGCTTAGCGACAGTCTTTTTGGGACCCGAAGTTACCGTATTACCGGCGTCCCACAGTCGCGCCTCGGAACTAAGGCTCTCTTGCTTCTTAGCATTCTGTAACAGTGATTTTTTTATGTATAAAAACTAAAAACAAATGTTGATACAATAAAATCGTAAACCCTCATTGTGTGTGTGTACAATTTAATATTTAAAAAAAACCACTCGTACATGTTACAGAGGTTAAAAAAACTGTTTTAAAATTTATGTAAGGTGACTTACTTTACCAGTTAATTAATTTTAAGTTTAAGAGAAAATTTAACTTTTGGCATTTTTTTATTAATTACAGCATGTTTAGTAAAAATAATTTTAGCATTTCATCAAACTAAAAGAAATGAGTTGTTCTCTATTAATTTGTGCAGCATGAAAATTTCAATTTTATTTTTAGTTAGTTATTAGTTACACACACACCTCTATGTAAAACAAAAGAAAAAGCTGTAATTAGCGTAAATTTTCGAAATATTTCTTTTGATTGAAATTTCTCACGCACGGCTGAAGTCTGCCAGAGATAAGACTCTCCAATTAATGTGATTTAAAAAAAAAAGCCCATCTCGTGGGACTTCTTCATATACTTAGTTTAGTGAATTTTAACATGGATAATGTAAGCAAATTTTGGTGCTATACAATATTTTACATTAAAAGTGATCATTAAGGTACATTTTTGGGGAGCAAAAATAGAGCCATATATTATAGACAAATCTACTTCTATCTACTAATATTTTTAGGATTCATAATTTTGTAATGAATAAACTCAAAAACTACTAGATTCTTTCACCTATAGAAAGCTACATTATCAGCGAGTAACATAGGCTATATTTCATAAATTCGCGTTGCAAAGTCGCGTCATTTTAAGAGAAATTATTGTGGCTTGTGAGGGTATAGGTATTAACCATTTATTTTGTTAAAAAAATGTTATGAACCCCTGTAAGTTTGTTTGCATTGTGTTCATAAATATGCATTAAAATAAAATTTTAAAAAATGCAATGTGAGTAAACAGCTTTACACTGTCTATTGGTTGCCTACCTACACATTTTATTTTTTGTTTACTTTATAATAATAGTACTTTAGAAAATTATATATGGATATAACATCAATGCAAACAAATTTGTGAATGCATCTGCTAGTAATTACATTTTTTTTAATTATCCTCACATGGGTCACACTTATGATTATAATGTCTCAAATGTTCAAGCTCAAAAAAATTCACCACAATTTACTTCTAAATGTGATATTTTTTTTATGAATATCCCAGCCTTTTTTGGGGTTTTTTGCATGATTCGTTACCTGAGCAGTGAGAGCATGCTGATTAGTATTATTGGCAAGTGAAACACTCGTGTTCTCCGCAAACCAGTCTACCTCTTGCTCCTTGGTCTCTTTCACTTCCACCGGCTGTGCAGGCTCCAAGTGTAACTAAACGTAAAACAAGTAACATAATTTAGTTACGCTTTTTGTTTTCTATACTAATATTATAATTGAAATACTGGTTCAAATTGAAAAATTCTTTTTGTGTTGGATAGTCCATTTATCGAGAAAAACTTTTGGATGAAGTCACGGGTGGCTATATAACATTTTGACCACAGATGGAGTCACAGACAACAGCTACTTATGGAATAAATCATAATAGTGATGTGCTAGATATCCAAGGAAGAAAAATCATACAATTTATTACCTTGGTTCCGTGTGTCTTCATCGCCTGTTCAGATAAAGCGGTTAACTTATCGCGGTACATTTGAGCCACGCGAGAGCTGTACTTTTGTCGGGCGTCATCTGTCACCAGCCCGTGTGTACGAAAATATTGTGTCTGAAACAATATCATTTGGTTAGAAAGAGGATAAACAAACAGTGAAGTACAAAATAAAGAAAATTTATCATACGGCGTTCGCGTTGCCTCCTAACTGCATATTTCGAAGCTGCTTCCATGTCCAGTTTGTGTCGAGTTGTGTGGAACGAACGAAGGTAAGATGCACACCGAGACTTCGGTGCACTGCCGAGCAATCCAGACATATGAAGACTCCGTATGTCACCGATGACCACGTAGGGTTCTTCGCGTTGCAGTCGAAACATACCTACGCAAAGGTTACAAGGTTAACGATCACTTACAACATATAGCTCGTTGTAAAACACATCATTATACATACTTTATTCGCTGGTATCGCACGCAATCTTTGAAATATTGCTTCAATATCGCTCTTACTGGGCCCAGAGTCAGCCATTTTCAACGATTTTGACAGATAAAGGACGTCAAGCTGAGACGTGTTTTTGTGTGTTGTCCATTTGTTAACACAGAAGAGAAGAAGATCCCGATAAGCTGTCATCACTCAATGTCATAAGTTACCACAGAACAAGGAGACATGGAAACAGCGGCAGGAGTTCATGAAATTCTTGAATTTAAGAAGTCACTGCAACGAGGTACTCGGTATTCGTATATTTTATTTATTTCATGACTCCTGTTACTAGGGATTTAGAGCCTAAATCTAAAATCATTTAAAGCTGCATAGTAAATAATGCTGGTCTCCGCTCAATCCTGAAACTTGAAAAACAACGAAATTTGTCTTAAATTAAATTATTTTTGTAAAATATTAAATGTTTTTACGAGATTTTGTAGAGTAACTATAATTATTTATACGACAGAAATACTGATAATGTTTTAATAATTTTATATATATAGGTACTAGTATATGCCCGCGACTTCGTCCACGTTCGATCACTATTAACAAACTTCCCGGGATAGTCTGACCTCTGGAGTACTCTGGACAAAACTGAAGATTCTCTGAAAGTTTCAACCACAGATTATAATACTAGTTATTTCAACAAAATCGGTTCAACGATTTTAGAGTCCATAGGGAACAAACATACATACACAATCGCCTTTTTATATAATAAAATATTATTATTTTTTAAATATATTTTAATTTTCTGGTCTACGTCGTGGAAACAATGAACCGCAATGAACGAAAGGTGAACAAAAGAAAGGGACAGAAAAAAAAAATTAAAAAAAAAAAAGGAATGAAAGATTCTGTGCTGCAATGCAAAGCGGACGCATGTTATTTTTTCGAATTTTTTTTATTAAAAATCATATTTGAAAAAAAATAGTTATCAATTGCTATGTTTGACAAATATTTGTGAGATATGAGTGTTATGTGTTTTTTATGTGAATTGTGAAATATTTGTGCTTAAAAGCTGAAAGAGTGTATATTGCAATCGAGATAAGTGCTCAATTAACGATGTTAACGACTCTGACGTACCTATCGTCTGAATCTTCAGGCTGAGTGAAAGTTTACCGTGCAAGCGACTTTTCCGTAGTTTTAGTGAAAATGCGCTTGCACCAAACGAAGTGTTGAATAAGTTTTATTAATGGAGAACGTCAGTGGAGAGGAGATAGAGCGGGCTCTAATGGATCTGGGCCCGCTACTTGGCGTCACCATCAAGGAGGAAGTGCCTGATGAACTTGGGGATTCCGCGTCGGCGTCGACCTCCAGACAAAATGTAATTATTTTTATGTCAAGGTCGACAGTCTGACGGTCCTCTGTATAGTAGCTGGTTGCCGTCGCCACAAACGATGCAAGTGCGCTGCCGATCATAGTAGGATTAAGGATAAAAGATTTGTAGGGATTTATATTTAGTATTATATTAGTACTAGCTGGCGCCCGCGACTTCGTCCGCGTTGGAAAAGAGAAAGTAGCCTATCCTGTGTCCCGTACGTCTAAATGTTTATCTACCAAGTTTCATGAGCATCAGTTGATTCGTTTAAGAGTTATGAAAGAACAAACATATATACAATACCTACACTTAACAGATTTATTATTAGTACTGATTGATTGATTCATGGATGATTATTATTGGTATTGATAGTCATTAATTTCGATAGGTCTCCCTCATAATTTTCCAATAGGACTGATCAGCAGTGGCTTGGATTTATCATCATTACATGTATATTTTTCAAATGTTTAGTTTGACAGACAGGGTGACGGTCCATTTGATTGTAATTGGCTATCATAACATAAGCAACACCAAAGTACGGTGCAGACAGTAGTAGGATAAGGGATAAGGAAATTGGTTCTGGAAACCCTTACTCACTGAAACACAAGACCAGGTATAAACATTGCAAAACTTGATGGGCTCTGGCGATGTCAAAATATGTGCAGTAACCGATTTTGGGACTGTTTGTGAGGTATTGCTGCGCAAGCATCGGAGAGCCAGGGAATGAGCCGCAATGATAACATTTTGTGCGAGAGAAAGCAGGTCCGCCGTATTGTTCCCAATTCTACATGCGCAAACGAAAGATACCCGCTCAAGGTCAGAACCCATAAAGTTTTGCGATGTTTATACAAATGATGGCTTTTTGTAAATGAGTGAAATGAATGTCCCTTGCTACTATTTGCCAACTTTGAAAAGTTCATTTCCACTGTTAACCTTGCTGGGATTCGAATCCGGGACCCCTGAGATAGTTAACAGGGTGTTGATATAGTGAAAATTTAACAATTTAGCATACTGGTTTACCAGATTAAATGGATAATCTTCTTCTTTTTCTTTATAAATAAAAATGAATCCCTAAATGTGTTGCTATGTGCAAAACCCGAGAACAGCTGGACCGATTTTAATTCTGTCTTCACTCATGGGGATAGAGGGATAATCAGTGAAGGCTTTTACAGGTTTAAAAAATAAAATGCACCCTGGGTGAAGTTGTGAGCAGGGGTTGTTTAAATAAAAATGAGTTTAATTTGTAAAGTTGTTTTAAAAATTATATTAACAAACATTCCTAGCTTTTAAATTATTTGTGAAAAATTTACTCAAAATGTAAACTCAAGTTAGAAGGTTAAAATATAGTTTAAAGTCTTGATGCTGACTTCTCATATTACATTACTTAATGCTGATGTTTCAGGTGACCAATATACCAGATGGTACAACCGGGAGCGGCCCCGCTGCCAGTGAGAGTAGCAAAGACAATGCGGAGGGTGCCGACTCACTGGCATCGCCGGGCGCTTCCCCCCCCAACTCCATACTGAATACCCGCTGTGTATTCTGTCAGAATCTTCTCACTCAGTTAGACGGTACGCCCAAGCTTATGGAGTGCTTGCACTCTGCTTGCGAGTCGTGCATTAAACAGAAAATAGAAGAAAAGCAGGCGCCCAACAGAGACTATTTAGGTAACAATCAGATATCCAGATATTGGTCTAGGTTAAGCCATTTAGACATTATAAGAAAAATTACTTTTGTCTTATGAGAAGTGAAAAATCAGTCGCATTGATTGTTATAGGGGAGCCCAAAAGGGGATTTTTGGGATTTACTTGACCACATCAGATATTGCCAATGTATATTCCCCCATGTGTCTCCGATAAACGGAGACTTATATTTATGAAAAAATACAATTTGTATTTTTGGCTTGTTTACCATTTCATTATTAGATACATTTATTTGTATGCTATTAAAAGTTGTAACCTACATTAAGATTTTAATTTTGATTAGTCTTTTTTCAATAAACAATGTGTAACCTAGAAACAGATAAGTAAGGTGCAATATTGCAATATTTAATTAATATCCCTCATTTCTTTTATTGATGTTGTAGTTGCTGTGCTATTTTGCATAGCACAGCAACTACAACATAGCATAGCAAAAGCTTGACCTACATTTTATTTATTTTATTTTATTAAATTTTATTAATGCATTATGCTAAAATTAAATAAAATACAAATCTTCTTTTTATTTAATATTAGCATAATGCATTAATAACATTTTAATGTTTTGCTAAACTCAAAAGCTACTGGACTGTTTTTAAAAATTCTTTAACAAAAAAATGTTAAGTCTGAGTGGTCTGACGTTTATTTTTTGTAATGCCAAAATTTCTTTCATGACCTCGACCTACTTTTATAAACGCTGTTTATGACCTCTGATGACTTAAAAATTGCGGCACTTCAAAGTCGAAGCCGTGATCGAAGTCAAAGTCGAAAGTTTAACAACTTTTAAATACTTCTGTAATTATTTGCATGACGTCTATAAATGTGAACATACTAGCGTTTGCCCGCGATTTTCGTCTGCGTTGGTCGCATTTTTTTCAATCTTTATATATTGCTTGCTCATTGTTATGTGACAGTCGACTCCAAGCAGGGAATCAGAAGGACAATGACTACGTGCACATGTTCGGCCGCCACACGTAGCCAATAAATCTTTAGTTTTTACAAGTCGCACCTTCAGTGAGGCAAGGGCACAACTTACAAAAATTCATACAAATGAGTTAAATGTGCAAAATTTTCAGTTAAAAGACACATTTTTACGACATTCAATTCAACATCCCATCCTCTAGTTTACTTATTTTTTTTAATGTTTAGATGAAAGGAGGCTAAATTCTTTCCTTTTCTGATATCTTGTATGATAAAAATGATATTTAAAAACCCTGATAACAATATTTTCAAGAAGTGGTTTCATAGGATAGGTTAATATTCCACATGAATATGTTATATTAATATTGAATTGTTAATATGGGGTTATATTTGAAATAAGTATATATGGAAGTTCTGATTATCATAATTTATATCATCATCACCTCAGCCGCAGGACGTCCACTGCTGGACATAGGCCTCCCCCAAAAATTTCCAATTGGACCGGTCAGAAGCAGCCTGGATCCACCGTCCGCAGCATAATTTATATAGTAAATAAAATAAGAACAAAAATCATTTGGATGAAAAAAATATAATATTTACATAATAATCGGAGACCTACTAATGAGTAATAATTCTAGGTGTGTTTTATTATCTTAGATTGTAAGATAATTATAAAATCTACAATAATTTACAGATATTTATGATTTCATTTAAATGTTGAAGGTCAATCTATTTATTTATTTTGTAGTTTTTAATTTTTTTTAAATAGTTTTTTAAAATCTTTTTAAAAACTAATAATAACTAAGCCTGTCTGTCGACCTTAACATAAAAAAAAAAAAAAAAATTTTTAGTGTTAAGATAAAGTCCACGCGAACGAAGTCGCGGGCGTCGGCATTAAATTATTTTCGCCTGAATATGAATGAAAAGTGTGTGTAAATTATAGGTGAAGGTGTGACCATCACATGCTCCGTGTGCAGATTGCAATGCCACCCTCAAAACATGATTGATCAGAGGTTCATCATTGAGAAGGTCACCGCTGAACAGGCTGGAAACAACAGTAAGTTCAAAATTGTACATATATAAATTTCCTTTCAGTATAGATTTATTTTTATGTTAAAGTCAGCAGTGTTAAAGGCAAGTGCTCTGCTGACTACAGTAGGATTAAGGATAAGGATTAGTGAAATTGGGGAAGGGTAATATCTAAAGGATGGAAGGACTTACTTTTACTTAAATTTTTATCTGTAAAATAATATATCCATTAACAAATAATCAGATTTGTGACCATAAATGTTATAAAATGAAAGTTTCTCGGCCTCATTCTGTTTTTTTTGCTGACTTTTTTTTGCTGCTGTTGGAAAGAGTGATAAACGAGAAAGGTTTGTCAACTTAAGTTGCACAAAAAAAATGGCATCCATTCGAAGCCAGTTTCGTGTAATATTGGGATTGTTGATGAAAAGATGTTGTATTGCTTCAGACTGGAAAGATAAAAAAATCAGTCGTCTGAATTCGAAATTTTATAACTTGTCATTGAAAAGGAAAATTAATTGAGATTTCTCTTTTTTTGGCAAATCATAACAATACTCTATAAAATTGCTAACATACAGGTTTTGCCCTGCCTTGAAATATTTTTCTGTATACGGCGTAAGATCATGTCTATGTATTTTATATCACTCAGCGCTTTGCATCATGTTAAATAAGAATTTTTACAGCTGAGATCACATTTATGCATTTTGAAGTTACCAGCAAAATGATTTTTTTACGTGACTTTAATTAGTTCATAAGTTCATAAGCAAGGCCAACCAAGGCGAGTTAATGTAGTGGTTCTTTTAGTCTCCGAGTGGATTATCTCCAAATCACTGGTGGTCCTATTGACAATTCTTGGAGACTTAGTTGACACTCAGTTTAATTTGGCATTGTTTTATATATAGCATTAAAACTATATCCACTCTACTGCTATCTTGACAAACTGACATCTGATATTGACCTGATATTAATTTGAAAACTGACGAGAGTTTTAGTCCCGTGACTGTACTTACGTTACAACAACCATTGTACTTCCACCAGTTATAGTGAAAAACACATTCTTCCGATTCCAGGTGTTGTATCTGGCGAGCAACAGTGCAACAGTTGCGAAGACACGGAGCCAGCCACGAGCTACTGCGTCGACTGCGCAGAGTTCATTTGCGATAACTGCGTACACGCACACCAAAGGTAGGCTGCGCCACCATGAGTTTGTTCAAATACTTTCCCTACTGTCAATATAATGTACGTTAACACTGTGAAGTGATTACGACGTGATCTACTGTTTCGTTTATCGCAGGCTGAAGATCACAAAAGATCACACGATCAAGTCGAAAGAGGAGGCCGTCGCCGAGTTGCAAGCGACTCAACTGGCGTCGTCCGGAGCGCACGAGATGAACTGCTCGGAGCATCCGCAGGAGAGACTCTCTCTGTTCTGCGAGACCTGCGATCGGCTCACGTGCAGAGACTGTCAACTGCAACACCACAGAGATCACAAGTATCAGTTCACTTCGGAGATGGCGGTGCAAGCGCGCGAAGCGATGTCGAGTCTGCGAGCCGAAGTGCGGTACAAAAGACAGCTGTTGGGTTCCGCTATGAAGGTGATCCACGATCGCCAAGCGGCGATAGGTGACAAGAAGAGGGCGCTGGTGCACGACATCACAACTACGGTTGTCAAGTCAGTATTGACCATCGAAATGTCAAGTGTCATACAATCCGGAACGGATCAGGGTACAGTTAATGTTAAATGTCAAGTTTTAGTACAGTATGGCCAACTGATATGGCTTAGGGATGTACAGAGGACGAATTTTTTAAGCGTAAATAATGCTATCAATAAACGTACACCGCTTGTGTTACGCTAGTGCAAGTGAGACAAAACTAACCTTATAGATATTGTATCTAAGGTTCATTGTAAGTTATAAGCTTTCTTCACGAAGATTCACGACACGCCTTATCAAGTGTGTTGTGTACTATTTTACTAAATTTCTACAATGCTGACTGTTTCCTGAAGTTTGTTCGCGCAGATTTTCAAACAGCCTTACCTTTCACATGATAATGAATATTCTTTTGATGCTGTTTCTGGTGCCCGAAGAAATTTGCTTATGGGCTAATCCAGCATTGATTCCGATTGTATGTGACACTTGATATTCCAAACGTATTTGGCATTGATTAATGAACTTATTGGATGAGGTGTTATTAATTGGTGTGTGTTTTTGTTCTCGCCTCGCCAACAGCAGGTGAGTATATATGAACGGCTGATGGCATGGTACAATAACTTTCTGCGCTTGGTATTCAGTAGTTTTGTATGGAGATGCGTATAGCTTTCCGAATCAATTAAGCTTTCGTACAAACAGGCGAAAATGTGAGGACAAGTTTTTATTCGAATAGCAATTAAAGTTTTAGAGAGAGAAGGCTCGCGTTGTGTTATTGGACCATGCACGAGGGCAGGAGAGGTGCCAAAAGTCGGAAGGAGTGCTAATTTTCAATTTGTGCAGGCTGACGAACGCCATCAACACGCGAGGCAAGCAACTGGTGTTGAGACTTAACGAGGTGTGCGACGCAAAGCAGCGAACTCTCAGCGAGAAGAAGGAGGCTCTAGAGCAACTGGCGACCATCACGGACCACTGTCTGCAGTTCGTCGAAGCGGCGTTGCGACACGGCAGCGACACTGCCGTCTTGCACAGCAAGCGGGCCGTTTGCGGACACTTGCAACGGATCAAATCGCGGCGAGCGGACATTCCGAATCCGGACATTCCGGTCCGCATCACGCTCGCCCTAGACAAATTGCCCGAGTTGTTGCGCGTGCTAGGCGGAGTCGGGGCAATAGTGGTGGACGGTAAAGTGGACGGTGCGGGCCCCTACCGTCCGCCGTCCCCGGCGCCGCCCCCTAATCCGGCCCCTCCGCATTCGGCGCCCCCGCACTCGGCCGTGGTCGCGTTGCAGCACGTCGCCATGCAACAGGTATGGATTAGAGTAAAATTCGAATCGATCATCGATAAATAATTAAAGCTCATTATTAAAAATAAATAAAACCTTGTTAGTTCATCTTTGGAATAATAAGAACCAGGGTTGTAATTATCTCTGTAAAAATTGTAAAGGGCTATAGGCAAAAATTCATAAAATGTTACCCACAATCTCAGTTAAATTTTAGGTCGTATGCTAAATAAAACCTTTTTGTTAATGGCGATAGATCTCAATTTAATAACGGAATACGCCAACATATTTATGTGAGTAGCTTTACAGAAAATAGACTAAGAATGTAGTGACTGTCGCCTGTAAATTGGGGCAACATTTTAGGATATGTGAAGGCGCCGCGCCGTGTGCTTTAGTATACATAGTTTTAACCCGTAGGGTGAGTTCTAACAGTGATGTACACGTTGTTACATGTCTTAAGTCTCTGGCGCAGCAGTATCAGGTGAGTGCAATTGGTGGCCGGTCATAGTTCAAGACCTTTTTTTTAACTTTGGGACTCGATACAAAGTGTTATGACACGACATCCGCTACCAATCACGGCTGTCCAGCGCGAGGAGGGCTAAGCTCTCTGTTGAAACCTCGGCGTACCCGTAAGTGGAGGGCGGTACGCCAACAATCTTTGACTTTAAAGTCTTTGAGAGCGGTGATGTTTGAAAACAAGTGACGCCATACCCTTTGATTGATATTCCTGATCGGGTGATTTAATTGCATTTGATAATTAAATAATAAGATAAGATCGCAATTGGGTGTGTGCTTTCAGTCGTACGTGCAATCGCGGTCTGGGGGCGCGTCGCCCGTGGGCGGTGTGGGGGGAGTCGGGGGCGGGGGATACCTGCAACTGCAGCAGCAGATGCGTGCGCGCGCTCACACGCCTCTGCGACACCCGCACGTGACGTCCACCACCCATCCGCACCACCTGCACGGGATGAACGAGCTCAACTTGCGCGGGCTACTGGCGGCCAGCGCCGGCGGCCCCACGTCCCGCGCGCCCCACCCGCCGCATCCCGCGCACCCCACGCATCCCGCACACCCCGCGCGCACCTCGCCCGCGCACGCCGCCCACCAGATGCAGCACGCCTACCACCACAGTGAGTCCGTACCTCAGATACTCCTAGTGTAAATTGAAGTTGCTTTCCACGTCTGCCTGTCTGTCTGTATATCCTCTAACTCCTCATAAACCACGCAACGAATTTTATTAGGTCATCAGTAAGGTATTTTTTCCAAACGCTTCTGTTATTAAGACCGGGTCCGCTGCTCCAGTTTTAGAAAACATAAAACATTGTTAATAATGTAACATGTGTGCATTGCAGTGATGGGCGCCTACGGAGCGAGCGTCGGCATGAGCGGCGCTGCGGTGTTCGGCGGACGAGCGCGGGGCAGTGGGGGTGGAGGGCCCCGCGCCCCGTCCCCCGCCCCGCACTACCCTCCACCTGCCAAGTGGCACATCCCGCAGCAGATGCACAACGGCGGCTTCGAGACCGCCGGGGGTGCGGCGGCTTTAGCCGCGGGAGTCGCAGGCGGAGGGGCGGGAGGCGCCGATTTCAAAATAACACTGGGTCGCCCCCCGCACGCGGTGCGCGCTCTCCCTTCCGCCGTTACGTCGACCAATCCGAAAACGCCGAGTCCGAGTCTAAACGGTGGGGTTTCTTCGGAACTGGACAAGGTGTGCGCGGAGTCGGTGCAGGATCTGATGGCGACGATCGCCAAGTTGGACTCGAACGGAGTGCAAGTGCTGCCGGAGCACGCCACGAGTGCGCCGCAACTCGCGACGCACGCAGTGCACGCGGCGTCGCCGGCGCCACACGTGCACTCGTCCACGGACGACCAATCGGTGGCGCCCAACCGCACGCCCGCCCCAACGGCGGCCACGGCGGCCGGCGCAGACCCGAACGAGGACTGGTGCGCCGTGTGCATGGACGGCGGCGAGCTCATTTGCTGCGACAAGTGTCCCAAGGTAATTATCACTTGTCAGTTAAAAAAATTAAAGTGTGGGTCTGTCAAATGACTTGAGAACTTTATGACCATAGTCTAAATATAAATACACGTGTTTTTGTAAGATTAAACTTGGGAAGGCATAGGGAAAATGGACTCAACAGCACACATGCTGTTATTTCACGGTGGTCTTCTGTTAGGGGGTGGATACTGCCGCCAGACGGGCTACCCAAATGTCCTGCCATTAATTTCCAAATCCTGACCATTTAAAAAGTTTTAAAATTTTAAAAAGTTCATTTCGAAAGTTGACTGCCAGGAATTGAACCCCGGAACGGAGCGTTAAGGCAAGCACTCTAGCTAACACATCGAACGGGCTCGCCAGATGCCACAAACGCCTGGCTTCCTCGCGATTTTTCCTGTCTCATTTGGAATTTGAGCTTATGACATTTCCATTTTATGTCCCAAAGGTGTTCCACCAGTACTGCCACATACCAACCATCGAGAAGCTGCCGGACGAAACGGAAACTTGGCAGTGTCTCTTGTGCGTCAACTTCGCCGAACTTCCCCCCGAAGACGTCTCCCCCTCGAACGGTGGACTCTCCCCGCGCACCCAAAAGTTGGTCGAACGCATCACCTTGGAACTGTACTGCCAGTACGAGTGCAGTCTCCCGTTCCGTGAACCTGTTCCACCCGAGAACCTCCTGTATCACTCGAAGATATCTCGTCCCATGTGTCTGGACATGATCCGCATGAAACTGCAGCGGATCAGTCCCCTCAGGTACACTCAGGTGGCGCAGTTCGTGTCCGACTGTAGACTCATGTTCCGCAACGCGTACCACTTCAACCCGCCCGACTCGCAACTGCACAAGGACGCGAGACGTCTCGAGGAGTTCTTCGACGCACAGCTCCTCAAGTGGTTGCCGGAGTACGCCTACTGGAGTGGTGAGGGTGAAATGGATCCGTCTCAAGCGGCCAAGCGACCACGACTTCATTGAATCGCATTGAAAGCGGTTCGGTCGCAAGAAAAGGTTAGTTTTTAGTTCTGTTCAACGTCACATATTTGTCACATAGGTGAAATGTTCATGTCTCTCTGTAAAGCCTCGTTCAAACTGCGCTAGGAATTTACGCGAATTTGAAATTTCAATTTAGAATTTGATTTTTTAATTTTGAATTTCATTTGTGCACAGATACATAAAGTCTTTTTTTTTTAAATGGTCTCGGGATAGTAATTATTTTTCGCGACTCAACTAAAATTTAGATCTGTTTAGCCGTTGAAAAAAATAGAACAAATTGGATCGACTAAATTACTTAATAATTTACTTGACCAATTTTTTTATGTTCACACACATTTAGTTTAGTTATTAAATTACTTTCTACTCAACTAAATTACTAGCCTAGTGTGAACTGGTCTTAATTCCTTGGTAGATAGTTAAGATCACAATGAAATGATGTGTCAATGGTGAATACGGTTAATGTTGCCTATTTTTTTTGTCTAGATTGATGTTTTTATATATTTTTGAATTGGCGTCGTTGCGATTCTGTACTGGGTTTGCGTGGAAATGTTAACAATTAAACCCTTGATTAAATCTACAGTTAAGTTATAATTTGTCGCTTAACCTGATTAAGACTATAACATTATATAGTTTCCTTTAAAGAAATGATTTTTTAAAATGTTTTGTACTTAATATCCACTGAAAATGCGGGAATTTCTGTGAAGATACAGTAATAATCTGTGAAAATACAGTTATTTCTGTGAAAATGCAGTAAATTTCTGTGAAGATACAATGATTTCTGTGAAAATACAGTAATTCCCGTGAATATACAGTGATTTCTGTGAAAATAGAGCAATTTATGTGAGTTTTTCAGTTTGGTTGTTAAAATTTCTACGCTTTTTACCCATTATTTGATACATACATAGATGATAGGTAAATATATGAATATAAGTGGTTAAGTTGTCGTAATATTGAATAATGCACAAATTAATAATAAAAACACTCCTAGTACGTAATGTAAAATATTTTTTTTAATTTATCGAGTAAAAGAGTTGATATTAATTTAATTAAAAGTTAAGAACTAGACGAATGCGAATCAGCGAATAAGGTTTCTATAGATACGTGTTGGTATAATCTCGTATATATTATTATTATTACAATAATAAACTTCATTTATTGGAATTTACTTGTTTTTTTTTTAATGTGTCACATGTTTCCTCTTGTTTACCCGCAATCTGTGGGAGTAATTTCGTGCAAAATACATAGGTGGGTAAGTTCATCAAAATTCATTGCAAAAAATGTTCGTGAGACTATATTATTTTTTTATATTAGCCTTATAATTTATTTATTGGTTATTTTATACTTAATTTAGATTGGTTTTAAGCAAGTTTTGTTGTATGAATTTATGTCTAATAGAATAAATAAATAAATATCTTCACACATTCCACACAGCACCATCTAGTTCCACAGTAAGCAACTGAAGCAATAAATAAGAAAATCCATGGGTCAGGTACAAAGGTAAAATGTTAACACATAATCATTTGCCCCTAGCGGGATTCGAACCCGCGACTGTTTAGTTAACAGCTAGGTTTACTAACCACTAGACCACTATTACATAGTGATATTACATAATTTTAATTGATTGGCCGAGCTATTGTTCGTGGGAAGAGATATTAAGTGGATAAAAGTGGATATTAAACGTAAGTATAAAATAGCTGTTTCTTCAGCCAAACGAGGTTTGAAATTAACTCTGAAAAAGTCTATGTAAGTTTTGGGAGGGAGATTTGAAAATATAATGACGGACAAGTTGAGTCAAATTTTTATCATTTGTCAAGAGCAAAGTGACAGAAACGAGTGTTGCCATTTCAGCATTTCCTATGTAAATTCTGATATTGTACGAGCGCGAGTTCCGGAATCTAGGAATGATAACGTAAATACCTACTTCATAATATCTATATTAAGTAAATCATAATTTCAACCTAGACGGTAGTCACCTACCATCAATTGGACCGTTAGCATGTCTGTCGACCTTAACATAAGGAAAAATCTTTTTAACGCCCGACGAGGAAACGTGGTATTATAAATTAATGCGAAAATAATAAATCAGACTGGCGGCAAAAGGGTTATAAAAAATATTTTGAAAACTTGTGAAGTGAAGGCGCAGATCACAGCTAGTTTACCAAAAAAATAAATATTGAAACATACTTTTCGTTCATCCACTAAATTGGGAGAATTATTTCCCTAGCAGCTGGCAACACTGGCTGCACCCGGCGAACGAAGGTCATTATCGTTTCATTACGATAACAGTGCGATAATGCAAATAGCATCACAAGCCAACGAAACACACACGGAGCGACCGCTTTTATATATTTTGCAATAGTATTACATAGGTAAGTGATAATATATTATGCATATTATATTACTTATCAATTGTATATTAAAGTACCGGTGAAGGTCGACGACCTTCAACCAGAGCAATAACCTGCGAAATATTTCACTGATATTGAAAACAAAGTGAGGAAAATATATATTTTGGCTGATATTAGCACGAAGGAATAAATGTATTACTTACTTAGACATAGTTATAGGTACCTAAATAAAATAAAAAATATTTTTATTTACCTATAAGAAAAGGATAAGGAAGGATGCCTTCCTCACATACGTACTTGTAAATCGAAGTCGCATTTCGTGTTTGTCTGCCTGTATATTACCTAACTCCATCTAAACCACGACAGAGGGATATAAACGAGGAATGTTTGTGTGTATAAAAAGTTGCATCCCGGACGAAGCCGGGAGCGCGTTGCTAGTGTAATGTAAGGTGCAAAACCTCTTTTTGCATTCGAAACGAATTTGCAAGCGTTTTAGGCGCGTCAGGTAAAACTTGTTTCAACTATATGTGAAATTTTGTGTCACGTTGTTTTTCCGCGATGAACTCCTAAACTACTGAACCGAATTTAAAAATTCTTTCACCTAAGTATAGAAAGTTACGTTAAGTATCAATAGGCTAGGCTATAATTTATAAGATTACGCGGACGAAGTCGCGTGCAACAGCTAGTAATTAATACCCAGTCTCTCCTATTCAGTCACATTTGATAATTGAGAGAATCAGTATTCAGGTAAATAGACTAGAAATTCCAATATATAAAAATAAAAATTCTAAATCACAGTCACTTCAGATTGTAAACATAATATTTGTTGAATGATTGCTATGTAAGCAATCCAGTTTAACAACATTGTTATCTTGCGACGGGGGTTGTTAAACTCATTACTTTTATATTTTATTTTTCTCATTATTTATTTATTAAGAAGCAGTTTGATTATTGAGTCATTTTTAGACAGATTTTTCAGAGAATGTGAAGAATTTTTTCACATTGTATGTCTTGTTTCCTTGATTAATTGAACTGGCGTGTTTTGCTCGTTTTATCGAAGCATCTCATCTACAATTACTTGTACAAGACGACCAGTAAACTACGGAGAGGGAGAGGCTTGGTATTTCTCTGAGGCATCCTCTTTGAGTAAAGAAGCTCTTTAGCTCAGGGCATTCTATTGGGCATCGTCCTAATAGAACGCAAATGCGCGATCATTACAAGTTCACGCGAATTTTATTCGTACGAACGAAAGCACGGTCATTTCATTCATACTGATTCGCCCGGTTTAAAATGTTTATTAAAATCTATTCGCGCTAACTTAGTTCGTATGAACTAAGTCGAAAACTCACGTGATCACAGCCAAGCTTTTTGGATAAAAGATATTGACGTCGAATATATGCTATCTATTGCTATCGAGAATTCGAGACCCGCAAAACAAAACGCAAAACCATCCACATACACACCTACATATTTTTCGAAAGTAAAAACTGGGCGTTTCCGACGTCGATGGTTAGAATTGATGCCATGCAAACTGCGAGGCGGGTTCCAAGTCCGCTCACGTCGTTAATTCGCACGACAATCGCGTGTTCGCATTATATGTATTTTCTCGAGAAGTTATGATTGAAACTTTATGACCTTTTCACCGTTTACAGTTAAATCAATATGCGGCTCATAATCCTCGACAACGCGGATGTTGTAGCAGACTGGGCAGCGCGTTTCGTGCTGCAACGTATCACAGAATTCGCTCCGGGGCCTGGAAAACACTTCGTTCTGGGGCTGCCCACTGGAGGTACACCACTAGGGATGTACGCCAAGCTCATAGAATTCTACAAGCAAGGAATAGTGTCCTTCAAACATGTCACCACGTTTAACATGGATGAGTACGTTGGCCTCCCGCGGGACCATCCCGAGTCATACCACTACTACATGTGGAATGAATTCTTCAAGCACATAGACATTGAACCAAGCAATGCCCACGTTTTGGACGGCAATGCCACAGATTTGGTGGCTGAATGCGCTCGTTTTGAACGCCTCATCTCGGAGGCTGGAGGTATTCATTTGTTCGTGGGTGGAATCGGCCCGGACGGCCACATAGCCTTTAACGAGCCGGGATCTTCTTTATCTTCACGCACACGAGTTAAGACACTCGCCTACGACACTTTGGAAGCCAATAAGCGTTTCTTTGGCAACGACATAGCCAAGGTGCCTAGACAAGCACTCACAGTGGGCGTAGGAACAGTGATGGACGCTCGCGAGGTCATGATACTCATAACGGGAGTCCACAAGGCGCTGGCTCTCGCTAAGGCCGTCGAGGAAGGCGTCAATCACATGTGGACTGTAAGCGCTTTCCAGCAACACAAGCAGGCATTGTTTGTGTGCGACGATGACGCCACACTTGAGCTACGCGTCAAAACCGTCAAATACTTCAAGGTGAGAATTTCCCTGGTTTTGGTAAAGAGGCACTGATCATAAATGGTTACCGTGGCTTTTTGACACAAGCGATACCATAGATGCTGCAAGTGCCGACTTTATAGGATAAAAAACAAGGATAAGGGATTAAGAAAGCATAGGTAAGTGGCTTCTCAGTTAAATATCCTCGAGAACCACTCTATCCATTGGTGAAAACAGCATAAAAATTGGTGCAGTAGTTTTTGAGTTTATCGCGAACAGACAGACAGACACAGAACTTTGTTTTATAATATGTAAGGATGATAATATTGTGAAAAATTCGATCTATTCCTACTAGTTCAATTGATTGAACTAATTGTATTTTTCAGTGTCAGTAGTTCAATTGACATAATCCGCTTTAGCGGATGTGGTCCTCTAAAAGAGAACAGTGGTAGTAACGAGTAGTAATGAGGGGAGTACTCCGGTTCCAGGCGCTGAGCGAAGAGCACCAGAAGCTGATAGCGGAGGCTCCGGTGCACAGGCAGCACGCGATTCACTGACCGCTGTCTGTTGCAGAGCCTGATGACGGAGCACAACAAGCTGATCCAGAGCACTCGGTGACCGACCCGCACTCAATAAACCACTTTTCACTATTCAATCCTTTTATTGGTCCACTAGTCAACTTATATACATACCTACCCACTGATCTCTAATAAAGCACTGGATGGGTTATTTATCTCATACAAATTACAGATACTTACGTGTACCGTTGGCGTATCGAGTTTGAGTTGCGCTTGAGTTTTGACAGATCAGTGTTTTGACAGATATAGACTTCCGCTAGTTGTTAATGAAGAGCCTCGACCAATAAAGGACAAAAACATAAGACTTCTTGACACCGTACTAATTGTATGGAGGTATCTCATACTGCAATCCTATTAACTTGGGTAGCTTGGGCTTTGCCCCGCTCTTTTATAATTTATATACTAATTATAAAACTAAAACGATTGTTACTTTTGACAGATTGCCAAGTTACATTGTGAGCAAAAGACAAATAAAAAAAAATTGTATTTATTTTGTAAAAAAATTATACCTAAGAAAATTAATTAAAATATGTACACAATAATAACAATTGGAAGCCGATTGTCCACATACACATCAAACCACTTCCTACTATTGGTCCGTTTCATTGGAATATCTGCTTAGTGTGCGACTCTCTTTATTGGACGCTATTTTATATGGATCCTTGAGAGAACTCTTTGTCCCACACACACACGCGCGCGCGCTCGCACGCACACATTAAACCACTTTCCACTATTGGTCGGTTTTATTGGAAGCCGCTCGGCACATGCGAGCCAGCATCCCGGCCAGCTGCAGAGGCGATCCGAGGCCGTCGGCGACGCGCATATGCGTCACCCCCAACTCCCGGATGAGGCGCAGGCGCAGCTCCTCGTCCACGTCGAGAGTCTTGCACACGCGGAACACGTTACTCACTATGTCCTCCGCTGCGTAGCCCAACTTCACCAGCTTCGCTATTACCTTCAATACAAACATTTTATTTTACTAGTGAGCCCATGGAGATAACGCACTGTCAAATAAATAATAATCACTACATAATTACAAAGCAAAGTCTGTCTGTTCGCGATAAATTCAAAAACTACTGCACCGATTTTCATGCTTTATTACAAAAACGCTGAAAAAAAATGTATACAACTATTATTTTAATTTGATGCCCACCTTATAAGCCTCGTGGATGTCCTGTTTTGTGCACGATATCAACATACTCTTGATGAGCATCGGATGAGGCTCATCGCACACCTTGAACACGTTGTCCGGACTTATGTGCTTGAAGCCGTTGGCCGTCGATTGAAGGTTGTTCAGGGCCGAACGGAGGTCTCCTTGAGCTGTGAACACGACTGCACTCAAACCTTCCTCCGTGTAAGACAGGTTTTCCTTTTCGCACACCTCCAAGATCTGGAAAATTCAAACTGCATGTTAGACTCGTCGTTTGAGTTGTAAAGATGCTCACCAAAACTCTCGAGGCCCCCGAGTTTGATACCCGGAGGGGTCAACTTTTTAAATGAACTTTTCAAAGTTGGGTCTGGAATGAATTTTCCAGTCAGTCCAAATGTTATATATATTTTATTTTCAACATAAACCCTACAGCAAAACAAAATAACATACAAAATGTGTACAACTTTAAAATAAAATTACATTAGCTAAGTTAATTCTCCACAGTTTTTTTTTATTAGAGAGCACAGCAATAACTACCTTAGCAAGTATTTGAGCATCACTGAGTTTTGAGTATCTGAGCACTGCACAGCGGGATTGTATGGGCTCAATTATCTTCTCGCTGTTATTGGCGGCCAAAGCAAACCGTGTTGTG
The DNA here is from genome assembly GCA_918317495.1 of Synanthedon vespiformis. NCBI lineage: Eukaryota > Metazoa > Arthropoda > Insecta > Lepidoptera > Sesiidae > Synanthedon > Synanthedon vespiformis. Next base: position 6,908,961 of record OU906966.1, on the reverse strand, counting down.
CTAGAATATAGTTCCATGGTGCGTCTTAGAGCTTGCTGTGCACCTTCCGTCATACTGTCCGCCTCATCCAGTATCACAATCTTGTGACGACCGCTGGGGAGTGTTACCTGTACAAGAAACGTACAAATTATACTTGATGGTACTTCAGTATTCAGTATAACTTTTTCGTTTGTAAACCCATTGGAATGAAATAAACATTTATTCAATAAAATAAATAAATTTTGTAGCATGCCACTATACATAAGTGAAAACTGCATTTGCAATTGGTTAAAACATTTCTAAAATTGTAGTGCACAAACGCAGACACAAAAATAATCTATTTCTTGACCTCAAGAACATAAGTACAATGTGTACAAATTGTGTTTTTGAAAAAATATTTCATGTACATAGCTCATTTGCGATTTTATTATACAGGTCGTTCAAAAATCGTGGATCAAATGAAAAAGGGATGTAGAGGTGATTATTTGAGGTGATCCACGATTTTAGAACCAGCCTTTATATATTGATCACAATATTTATATTTTATTTTTTTATTAGAGATGGGTTTGCTGTTGGCCAACAACCAGCTGAGTAACAAGGATGAGGCCTATTATGAAGCGAGCTCACCCAGAATATGCCTATTCACTTGAACTCTGAAAAGATTAGGGTTATATGAGCTCGGAAATACAGAAGCCGGCAGGGAGTTCCAAACCTTAGGAATGCGCATTATAAAGGATGTTTCAAAGCGCTTAGTCCGAAAAGGAGGGATTTCGACAAGATGAGGATGGTAACCAGCCGTATGTCTGTATGTCCAATGGAAGAAAGGGGAAGGCGGTATGAGCTCATGCAGCTCTTGAGCACACACTCCATTTTCAGCACACATAGTTCCACACTAAGCAACTAATGCTTGTATTGTGGATACCAGATAGTTGATATACTACATAGATTACTATTTTTATTGTAAATACATACATATTATAAAAACTAAACATTTGTCCCTAGCGGGATTTCAACCTGCAACCGTTTGGTTAACAGCTAAGGGCACTAGATAAACGTGCGTATGTTTATTAATTTGTGTGTAGATTTCACACAAATTAATAAAACATAGTTATGTACACACAAATAAACAACTGATACCTTTTGTTGAGCAAACATTTTGATCTTGTTTCGAACTACGTCGATGCCACGGTCGTTAGAAGCGTTCAACTCCAACACGGCGTCTTTGAAAGACGCACCAAGAAGAGATCGTGCAAGACACAAAATCGTCGTAGTCTTCCCGACCCCCGGTGGACCGGCAATTATGATATTAGGTGCGTTTCCAGTACGTGCGAATACTGAGAGTCTCGAAACTGTATCCTCGTTTCCGACGATATCACTGAACGTTTGAGGTCTATACTTTTCAATCCAAGGTAAATGAGCGGTTGACTTTTTTGTAGTTATCGGCGCTGACACGGCCGCCTTATTAGACTCAGGCTCGTCAACTTCCATTATAGTAATATCGGAGTCGCTCATTTTTGTATCTGTCTGCTCTGTTTCTACTAATTGTATTCTTCACTTCTATTTTATGATATGAGACCGCTTTTGCCAAGAAGAAGAAAGAGAACTAGATGATATAAATAAAAAGCAAAATATAAATTGGCGCGCTCGAAGCTGACAGCTGTCAGCTTGAGCTGACATTGACATTATCGATATGTCAATTATCGTATGATTATCGTACACTATCATAGACAATTAACTTGTTAATCCATAGACAATTTAGTAATAATTATAATCCAGTGGTTTTTAGTGTTATCATTAAAAAGCCAAAGCCTTATGCAGCGGTTACACTCTCGTGGAAGTTCCTCGACGAAGTACTCGAGAAAGTTGACCGAACACGAAGTGCGTCGCTACACACTCGTTCAACTTCGCGAGGTGCTTATTGTAGGAGAGCCCAAGAGGGGATTTTTGGATTTACTAGAGCCTATTTAGATTTACTAGCCAATGTATATTCTCCACGTGTCTCCGATAACGGATATGTATTAATACTCGAGCGCTTCAAATTTTCATACAGACGGTTTAGCCTGAATTTCTAATCGTGCTGATTTTTCTTACCATCCTGTCTTCAAAGTCCAAATTTAGCATCGTGAGCTCCTTAACCATTATAAGTTACTCTATGTACGGCGGCTTTGAATCCTTTGACTCGGTCGAAAAACCGACAACAAATGGAAGTAGCACGAGGCGAGGTAAAGTTGAACGAAGTAGGGCGAGGTGACCGGCCACACTCTCTTATTTGCCTCGCCTCGCCCAACGAGAGTCTGGAAGCCGTGTTAAAGTTGTTAAAATTATAAATAAATAAAAGTTATTTACAAATTTTCTGATAAAAATTTCCCGCTATGGGGTGCGGGCATGGTGCGGGTATTATACCCATAAGAGCCATAGATCCCTAGTTTTACTCACATTTGCGCTAGCATCTCTGTATAGTCTGAGCTCACATTTATCAATGTCAGTCAACTAAACGTCAGTTTTTTGTTGTCATTCGTTGTTGATGTTGCGTCAATCGTATTAATAAAATAATAGGTATTTTTTATTGAATTGTAAAGAAATATTTATATACATTTTCTTGTTTCTTTACTTGTACTAATTGTTTTTTTTTTCGTATAAACAAGTGCAGGTGTGATCTATACTGAAAATTAATGGCGTGTTTATAGATCACAACTTTAAAGTTTGTTTATAAAATTTTCGACCCTGGTGTGGTGAATCACTCAACAATTATTCGTCACTTAAGTAATTACTGTAGTAAAAAATTAAATCTAATTTGTGATTTACTAGATATTTTTAGCAGGTAATACATTTAAAATATGCCTAACAGTTTTCTTATTACTACCACTTTTATTAAATCAAGCCTTTATTTCTATTACATTTTAGTTATGGAGTGGTTATTCGGTCACCGTATGACGCCAGATGAGATGCTGAGAAAGAATCAGCGAGCTCTCAACAAGGCAATGCGCGATCTCGACCGAGAAAGACAAAAAATGGAACAACAGGAAAAGAAAGTCATTGCCGACATCAAGAAACTGGCCAAGGAGGGCCAAATGGTATTAAAATACACTGATATTGATTAGCCAAAGATTTAAATCAACAGATGCGCCCTGTGCTTCTGAAAACTGTCCATGTAATATGTCTGTATGCAAAGTGAACTGCTCACTGCTTTGTACAAGCGACTAAGTTGGGAGGAGTGAGCTTACCCTTTCCCCAAAGATGACACACATTCGGCCACCTGAAGTATGGCCAGGGCGCATCTGTGATTTAAATCTTTGGATTTAGCAATGATTTCTGCTCAATTGCCAGTCAAAAAAGTTATAATGCGTAACAATGATAACAGAATGTGTAAGAGAGTGAGTAAGGGATGCCAGAGTCCTGTTATTTTATCATGGGCAACAAGGGACAGGAATTGTCTCTCTTCAGTGTTCCTTGCAACATACAACATGGGTCTCTTCAAAATCATAGTGAATAGGCTATTAACAGGCAAACCTGTGGTGTAGTTCGTGTTATGGGTGACAGTAGCCACCTACCTTCAGCCTGTCTGATGGCTTTTTTGTTTTAAATTTGCATCATGCAATCAGTCCAAGGACTATGAGCAGATTTGTTAAAGGTGTTTTAGGGCGGAAAAAACTCAATGTAGCCAAATCCTCAGTCTACTTTGCAGTCTAGGTCTTGAATATTACGTCTCTTGAGATGGCATTTATAATTTCTAAAAAGGTGTCCTATTACCTCCTTCACAGAAGCCACATTTAGGTGGAGATGGACCTCTGTCTGAGTTTCGTATAAACCAGGGTATACTTTTCTAAAGAACGTCCTCAGCCCTCTAAATAAATTTAATGTTCAAGTCTCATGTGGAGCCCTGAATGTCTGATGACCTTAACATAAAACAAGTTTTTTATACGCTTCAGGATGCAGTGAAGATAATGGCGAAGGACCTGGTGCGAACGCGTCGCTATGTGCGCAAGTTCATGCTGATGAAGGCCAACATTCAGGCTGTGTCGCTCAAGATCCAAACGCTCAAGTCGCAGAACACCATGGCGCAGGCCATGCGCGGAGTCACGCGCGCAATGGCCACCATGAACAGGCAGCTCAACATGCCGCAGATACAGAAGATATTGCAGGTCCTTGTCAAAACATTTGAAAAAAAAATTATTTATGATGTTTCTTTATAAAATACTAGCTGTTGCACGCGACTTCGTCCGCGTAACTTTAGAAAATATAGCCTACGTTACTCGCTGATAATGTAGCTTTCTATAGGTGAAAGAGTTTTAAAAATTGGTTCAATAGTTATTGAGTTTATAAAGAAATAAGATTTATATTTTTTGTTTGTAATGAAACAACTAGTTTAGTAGTGGTAGGGCACACTGCGTTTCGCAGCCATTTGGGCAGCCCGTCTGGCGGCAGTAACCACCACCTTACAGAATACCACCGTGAAATAACAGCATTATGTGCTGTTGTGTTTCGGTGAGTGAGTAAGGGATGCCAGAGCCCATTACCCCATCCCTCCCTTATCCCTTATCCTTAATCCTTGTATGGTCGGCAGCGTACTTGTAGCACTTATGGCGTTGCTTGTGTTATAGGCGACGGTAGCCACCTACCATCAAGTGGACTGTCAGCCTGTCTGTCGACCTTAACATAAAAAAAAAAAAAAAAAAAAAAAAAAAAAAACCTTACAATATTAATAGATAGTATAGGAAGGCTCTGAATTTATTGTTTTAATGAACATTTAGGATTTAATTTGTACAAAATTATTTCAGGAATTCGAGAAGCAATCAGAGATAATGGACATGAAGGAGGAAATGATGAACGACTCCATAGATGAAGCCATGGAGGCTGACGACGATGAAGAGGAAAGCGACGCAGTCGTCTCTCAGATCCTGGACGAGCTGGGTCTGCAGCTCAACGATCAGCTGTCTGGGCTGCCCCAGGCCACCGGTTCGTTGGCCGTGCAGGCCAAGACTCCGGCAGCCGTTGCTGCGTCCGAAGGGACAACGACGGACGCAGACGCCCAGCTACAGGCCCGATTGGACAACCTGCGCAGAGAGTAACCGATGTCATTCCTTGTACAAAAGGAGTGCAATGCCAGGGTCCTGCTTCTCCATTATCGCCCATGTGGTCCACTAAGGCTTGTATACGTGTCGCGCTGATCGTCAGCGCCAAGTATCTCGACTCGCGCGTCCAAGTCGAGAGTCCCCCTCATTGCACGCGTTTTATGCGCGAGTGAGGAAACGCGCGTCAACATCTGTACGGGATATATCTAGCTCCAGTACAGTATCTCGGGAACGCGCGAGTGTACGCGCGTATGCCCTCACACATAAAAACGCATAAAGGGTCAAATTCATGTTGGAGGGGCAGCGACGCGCAATCGCGAGCATTGACGCTCTCACTGGCGCGTGGCTGCTCACGGCGCCTCGAAACCGCGCGCGGGGGCTCGAGCGACCGCGAGTGGAAGTGTGTGGCTTCTCGGCACCGTTGCTAGAGGGAGCGCGCAGTCGCGAGGCAGCGCCTGGTTACCCGTGTTTTTTGCTATATGAAATTGCTTTTTATTGTTGCATATTGTATTATATACTGACCCTAAAACGCTTCATAGCACCCAATACATGTTGGCCTGTAGGCGTTGACGGTCGGCGTGACACGTAAACCAGCATAAGTGAGCAAAAAGTGGTTGCATCACGAGCAGGTGATTTGGTTGGACAAACCGGGTGAGTTACATTTCGTTGGTAGTGCGACTGTTTGCGTCGTCACTGGTAACCTACTTAGTGAGATCTTAGCCTAAGGCCCTTCGCACATTAACAAACATTTTGTATAGTAAATTGAACACTGTATACGAGGTTGCAAACCCCTGAATGTGTGTTTACGTGCTTATAGTCTTGAGATACTCTTGCGCCTAATAATGTGCGAAGAGCCTAACTCTTACGATGTTCCGCACTGTTGGATTTGTAATAAAGTCAAATAGTTTGCGAAGTGAGAATTGAATTACTGGATTGCATCTCCACTTGTAAATAAATCTCAGAAAGAGTCGCTTTACATGTTTGTTATACATACTAAGTTATTACGTTTAAGTTTTATGTATTATAATAATTACAATGCTTGTAAAAATAAATATTTTTTTTATATACATTAAAATGTTTTATTGAACTTATTTAGCTCCAAGATGGTAACATTTGATGTGCAAATAAAATCTGTCTTGGAATTTATAAATTAACTTCATAAATTTGTCAAGAGTAAAAAATTTTAAAACTTCTATTTCATGTAAAAACTACCACCGATGTAACGAATTTCATGAAATTTGGCACACAAATAGTTTATTAGCTAGATTAACATACAGGATACTTTTTATCCTGGAAAATGTTAGGACCTAAAGAGAATTTATATTATAAAAAAATAGCTAACAGCTAGATGCCCATCATTAATTCATTAATAATAAAAACAAACACATTTTATTTTATTAAAAACATAGGAATGGAATGAAACTAAAATAATAACCGATATAAGGTACATTTATTAAATAATCGTGTACACCAAGTAACAACATTAGATAAAATAATAAATCACTTATAAAATAACAATCACATTACTACACTTAATTATATATTATGTTGCATTCATCTTTTGCAAGTTAGGGAGTGGAGTTTTTTTGTTCTGGATATGTTTATACAAATTTCACTGGATTAACCATTTCCCACTTGTAAACTTTCGAAAATATCTTGACACCTCAAAAAAATGCAATAAAGCTCTCACTAAAATCGGCAATTGAAAGACAGTAAAAAAAGGTTATTTATATATATACTAGCACTAGCTGTTGCACGCGACTTCGTCCGCGTAACTTTATAAAATACTTATAGTCTATGTTTCTCGTGAATAACGTACCTAGCTATAGGTGAAAGAATTTTCAAAATAGGTCCAGTAGTTTTAGCATTTTTAGTAACAGTAAATTTTTAGTAAATTAATGTAACAATGAATTACTGTACCAGTAATTAGTAAATTTTTATTACTAAAAATGGTTACTGCATGTGTTTTTTTTTTAATACTACTATTGCGAGGTGCCAAGATATTTTAGACGTGTTAATATTAATCTTACTATTGTAATAGCAGACTACCTACACCTAACACTGATTTATTTTCTTACATAATAAAATATATATAGAGATTCCCATAAATACACACAAAATTACATGCTTATAAACTAAGACAGGGGTGTATGTATGTAAGTGAACCCTTCACCTTGGCTATGCTAAATCAAAGTCATATTTCAAAGAGAGGGAGCTGATGATAATGATAATAATGATGAGAGCAAAGATTTAAATCACAGATGCGCCCTTGTTATACTTGAGGCGGCCGAAAATGTGACATCGTTGGGAAGAGTGAGCTCACTTTCCGCCTTAGTAGCTTGTAGAAAACAGTGAGCGGTTCACGTTGCATACAGACATATTACGTGGACAGTTTTCTAAAGCGCAGGGCACATCTGTTGATTTAAATCTTTGGGTGAGAGGAAGTTCTCTTTTATTCCTACAATCGTTATCACCCATGAACGAAACTACTCTCTCTATTCTATTGGCAAGAACATTCAAAATTCACTTGAGAGGATCCAGCCTTTTACAAAACTTGGTTCTTTTTTTCAAATATTTTGGTATCATCAGATCTTCTCTGATGATTTTTTGCCAGTGTCAGTTTGAAAAAATGGCAACTTGTCCTATAACTTTTAAAAAACTTATATGAGATTGATTTCGAGATTATAAAATACCACGATTTTTGGTTGTAGTTATAGACGGTAATGAATTAATTACGTACTGATATTTTAAAGTGATTTTCAAAAATGTGGATCACATCCCTTAAATTTCCTGTATACGTATTACGTAGAGTTCTACTGAAACCACAGATTACATAATTGTGTTTCTTGACACCATGTTTCATGTCAAGTTATCTTCCATAAGGATCTTTTCAGAGTTACTGCGTAGATTGCAAATTAGCTGCAAAATTGCAGTTGTTACGCAGTTAATATAACTACATGAAACTGCCTACTGACTGTACGTTTCATGACAAATTATCTTCTATAAGGATATTTTTAGACTGACTGCATAGACAGCTAGTTAGCCGAAAAATTTCAGTTTGAATACAGTAATTGCAGTTTTTTAAATGCATTAAAACTGCCAACTACTAGTAGACTGCAGTCTACTCGTAATACTAATAAAAATAACATGGAGCATAGTGTGCAGTTATCACTGGACAGTAGTTTAACTGTTTTAATGCAGTTATATTAACTGCATCCAAAATTCAATTATGCAGTAGGTTGCAGTTAGACTGCAGTCTGAAAAAATCCTAACACACCTTAAATTTATTTTATAAAAAATGTTTATCGTCCTAGAGACAGACAGAAGAAGTATGAAAATATACATATTGCACTTATATTTATATATATTCAGTCTTATACAGTAAGTGATCAGATTTGATTGAAATCATTTGGAACAACACCGTAGGGAGCAATCTCAGTGCATTTCACAAAAACCATACACAAATTTATCAATTAATAAGGTACCTAGGTACAACTTTAAAACCAGGCCATTGTTTTTTTTTTAACTTAGGTACACTTTGGAAAATCTTTCTTACTTTCAATAATTTCTTGTGAATATTTCAGATTTAATATTTAAAAATCGGACGTCCCACCTATCTTAGTATCCCCTTGGTGGATAAGTGGGATTTTTTTTTCTACTTATTCCTAATAGTAGAGATACTTTTTCACAAATACCCACCCACTGTTCGAAAATTCAAAAAATATAATACATTCAAATTAAAAAAATCACAAATTTCATAAATCGGTAATTATATTAAAATGCTCATTGTATTTGATAAATGCACAGTTTTTTAATCCTTTCAAACTTTAATATCTATGAAAACCCATTCCAAATTACACTATATTTTTCCAGTAAAATCTATGATTTCTTCTTACTGTTCTAAATAATTCTAAAATAAACTGATGGCCTGATTTCCATACAAAACTGATTTGATCTACTTTATTTTGTTTATTCCTATTTAAATAATTTTACAAGAAGAAATTGTTTCTTGTTCATTCTGTCATATCGTAAACAAGATTTTAGTTAATAGAGAGCCACATTACATGTTATTGTTACAAATATGTGTACAGATATGTTGATTGTGTATAGTATGATTAAACTGATTATTTATCGAACATTACTGAAATCAAATTGAATGTTAGCTTACATTCAACTACATTCCGCGTATTGGCACTCGGCGCTTACCTAATCTAATGAAAGCCAATTAAATAACATCACATGGAATAGTAACTAGAAAGGAAGAAGACTTCTGTCAATACCTACTTTAAAAAATCATTCACGTCTAAATACAACACATGTAAAGCAAGGCCAAGGAGACAACGGAATTTCGCAAAAAATCCTAGTAAAATTGCAAAGCACCGGATAATAGGAAACTAACAAACTAACAACGAATTTTGCAATCTTCCTATCCAATTTCAAGATCTTTTAGAATCACTTCTAGAAAATGAAAATACTACTTAAACCAAATTAAATTTACTAAATTATACTATATTTTAGATATACATTACATATATTTATTTATATAAATTTTAATAAGTTTATAATAATTTAAAATAATAACATGAACATACACTAACAGTAACATTTATAAAAAAGTGACTCAAGTGTTGTCAAGATCTGATTCCCCTACCACTAAACAGATAACGCCGGCCTTTTCAGTCATTTTTACGAAGAAAAAGGACAGACATACTTTACACTGTCAAACTCAGTATGGGCTGGGTTGGTTTACATCGTTTTCTTTGTCTCCATGGTCTTACTTTAGTACTTACATTATGAATAACAATGACACTTATAATCTATAATACCCTTACCAGTGTAACATGAAATGGGAAGATCTATAGTGTATGCTAATGAGAAACTGTCCGCGGAGTTTGCAGGACGCTCATTGCTATGCCGAGTTGCGCTGCGTAGTAGGTTGACATTACCAACAGTTGCTTGTATGGCAAGTGGCCTGGTCGTCCAAACAGACTGTAGCCTAGTATTGCGTCCGATAGTAGAAACATCAGTGAGCCTAGAAACAGTGCGCACGCGCCGCTACGGCCACTAGCACGTCTTGCGGTCGCTTGTACTACGCCTCGCCATCCCATAGTCGCCAAAAGAGCTGCGTACGCGGCTACTGCTGTACGCAGTGACGCTGGCGGCTCTAGCCAGTCGCGTACAAAAATGGCTGCCGGCGCGTAACACGCTATAGCCATCAATGGCGAGCGAGGCCGCAAACCAAACGCGGTTATATACGCACAGTGAGCCGCACCAAACGCGCACATGCCCCACAAAAGATATTGGGGCCATAACAAAAGCGCATCGCCCACGGCGGAAAGTGCCAACCCTAGTGCGATACGCCGCGCGTACCAACCCTGAGGGCTGTAAGAAGCGCCGTGGTGGAAAAGCACAGCAACAAGTAGACAGACAACCGGCGCACACTTGGCTGCCACCAACATTGCTGAAGGCGCGTCCGCAGAGACCCCGCCACCAAAGCCGCCCACAGCGAAGTACACGCAGACACACTTCAAGAAAGGCACCACTCCGCCCCCAGCGACCACACGTTTAATCTATGTGAATAAAATAAAATTGAAGTGTGTCGAAGTAATATCGAAATAACTTTTTTGTAACTTCAAATAAGGAGTAGCTTCTGTACAAGAGATACTTCTGTATTTGACTGTATGTTGTTCTTTTTTTGTTTGGCAGCTCATACTTGTTTGGTGGTCCGATATTATAATTTTATTGAAATTGATTCACACTTTTTTTTTAAATCAAAAACAATTTTGTATATTTATTACTTGATTGTTCCGCCAATTGTGAATGAACATTAATTTTAGAGTAGGATTCCCCTTACAGATAACTAATTTGAAATAACAGTGTATATTATTATGCTATTGTGTTGCAGTAAGTGAGTAAGGGATGCCAGAGCCTATTTTTCTATTCCTTCCTGAGCCCTTATCCTCAGACCTACTAAGGTGGCAGCAGATTTTTATTATAATATAAAGGTGGCAGGCAGACGGCTCACTTGATTGTAAGTGGTTATCGTCACCTAAGGACGACCTAAAGACGATCACTTGTCCTATAGATGATGTAGCCAACTACCAATACTACCATCAAGTGGACTATCAGCCTGTTTCTTGATCTTAATACCTATAAAAAATATTGTGTGATCTTAATTTAAATTTTAAAAATTCGAACATGTCAAAAGAACAACATTGTTCTTTTTTTAAAAGATATTTAAATTAAAAGATTTTTTTAAATTCAGATTTTCTATCTAACATAAAAACATAATTATAACGCATTTGTTTAACAATTTTGATTTTATTACCATAAATTTTCATACCACGCGCTTATATACATTATGCAAAATTGCAAATTTGGAAGGATTCTTAAGGAGTATACTTAACAAATTTAAAGGCACATAATTTTCTCTTTGTGTAACTGATTATTATCACAACTGCGTGTTTAGATTTATTTTGTCTTTGTTTTGCCATCTTCTTAATATGCTTCTGTTGTTTTAAACAATATTTTAAGAACGCATCGTTAGTTTTTAATTATCAAATAAAAAAAACTAATAAACACTTCCGTCATCAATTTCGCAAGTACCTATATTGATATTTTATTTTAACAAACATTCTTGAATTGAATCATAATATGAAATTTGGAAATTTTTTTGCAAGCAAGCTTACCAGATTCGCAGGAGATATCATTGTCAGTTGCAGTTGCAGAAAAAGAACAATGAAGTGACAAACGATAATAACTAAACAGACGAACGAGCAAACAAAAACAGAAAAGAAACAATTGCGCACGACAAATTGCAATCGATCGACCACTCGATTAACTCCCAACGAACAACAAGAATAAAAATAACATTGTTTGTTTTTGTTTTTCCCGATTACAAAAGACAAAAGACAGCTGAATGTGATAGATAAAAGATAATATTATTGTCTTTCTTTCCGTCCGTCGATCTGATAAATAAATGTCATTTAGGTGAATTAGGTGGATGTGGAAGGTTAAGTCAAAGTCATTGTCAATCTACCACAGGATAATGAGTATGCGAAAACAACAAATACAATTGAAATATTTTTTTGAAAATACGCGAAATTGTTGTTTAGCATTTTGTACATACTAGCTAGCATACTAGCTATATGCCTCCCCACTTCATACGAGCTTTGGTAAGTTTCATGTTCGTTTGTTGAAAATCCCAGAACTAAGGAGCCCAGAACCACAAACTATATAGTAGATACTAACGTATCAGACGGACATCTGCAGTACAAATGCTTTGGACATGGGCAAGCTCACCTGATTGGTAATAGCAAGATAGAACATGACATTTGACTTACCCCGCCCCTCTCACCCCTTTGTTTTTTTACGGGCTTTAATAAGGATTCTTGAATTTATTTTTAAATGGATATCATCCCACAGTTAAAACACAGTAAATAATGGGTACATATTTATTTTTAGGATATACACAAACATAACATGAACTTAATATACGATTTAAATACAAACTAGAATTGAAATACACCATAAAACATATATTGTATTAATGATAAACATTTATAGGCACGCAGAACAAGAACACAAACACTACCACTTTTCAAAGAGATCAACGGGATGCCACTCTTCTCCGATTCTTGAAACAGCCATGGATATACTGTTAAGATTTCTTTGGAGTCACAAAACGAGTTGTGACAGATGGGCGAATTCACTTTTTCTATTCCGTAAAGAATCATTTTTCGAGTCCTTTTTTGCACATTGTATATTATTCTGGTACACAGCACTTGTAATACATACTTAGTATGTATGTATCCAAAGATTTTTGTTTATAAATGATAATAAAAATGCGGAAATTAATCTACGCAACAATAATCAACAATCATGTTTCAAAACAAAATGGCTTCTCTCTCTTATTAGAAGGGTGAGAGTCAAGGTCAAATGTCATGTTCTATTTTGCTATTACCACAGGCCAATAAATTCATATGTCTAGTGATTTTTCCTTGAAGATTACCAGCCGTGCCCAGAACCTTACATTTTTCAAGGATTTAAAGTGTCCTATACTTTAATCCAGGTAATAAACTATTTGTGTGCGGGTTCTGCCGTTTTTGAGTGATGTAACAACAAATTTTTGCTTTTTTTAATAAAATTATTCAAATTTCAAAATCAAATAGTAGCATAATAGTATTGTTGTTTTGATTGACTTTGACAGTTGAACTGTCAAGTGCCGAACAGGTGAGTGGTGCTTGGCGGCTGGGGTGGGGGAGGATTTCTGCAATCGGCAATTCGGCTTTTTGCAACTTAGTTAATTAATAGTACTAAATTTTATTTAGGAAAACACTTTTTTAAAAGTTTCATAACATTTAACCTTTTGAGATTTTAACAATGCCTAAAAAGAAAACTGGACAACGTAAGAAAGCGGAAAAGCAAAAATTAAGACAGAAAGAGATCCGCAACGCTAAAGACCATGTAGATTTGGCACAACACCCTTGTAATATGCCTATGGAATGCGATAAATGTCAGAGAAAACAAAAGAGTCGAGCTTTCTGCTACTTTTGCCAGGCATTGCAACGTTTGCCGGCGTGTGCTCACTGCGGCAAAATCAAGTGTATGTTGAAGTCGGGCGATTGTGTAGTGAGGCACCCCGGCGTGTTCACCATTGGCCTCGGCATGGTTGGTGCTATTTGCGATTTCTGTGAAGCATGGGTTTGCCACGGACGCAAGTGCCTCACTTCTCACGCGTGCACTTGTCCTCTAATGGACGCTGTCTGTATGGAGTGCGAGAGAGGCGTGTGGGAGCACGGCGGGAGAGTGTTCCGCTGTTGTTTCTGTCAAGGCTTTCTGTGTGAAGACGATCAATTCGAACACCAAGCCTCCTGTCAGGTGTTGGAATCGGAGACTTACAAGTGTGAGTTAACTATTGCTTTATTACGATTACTAGCTGCTGCCTGCGACTCGAAACACAGCAGCACATATGCTGTGGTATATACAAATACTAGGTACTCTTTCACAATTCATTATTATAACTTTCTTGAGACAAAATGTGAATTAATTCTTCCCTTTTATTTTATACTAGCTGCAAAACCAAGCAGTTAAAGAGTTAACTTGTAAATATATTTATACTAGTTGGTGCCCGCAACGTCATCCACGTTTTAAGTCTTATGTAGCCTATGTCGTATTGTGATGTATAAGCTATATTATTGTTTTTGCGTGAAAGAGTAACATACATCCATACAAACTTTCGCTTTTATAATATTAGTAAGAATTTTGATGGTTTTCTTTACAGGCCAATCGTGCAACCGGCTGGGTCAGTACTCATGTTTGCGCTGCAAGACATGCTTCTGCGAGGATCATGTGAAGCGTCGGGGAGTGAGAATCGAACGCGGGGCTGCTCCACCTTGCCCCAAGTGCTCCTATCCCACCGCACCCACGGCTGACCTCAGCATGTCCACACGCTCGCACCGATATGGTCGCCAGGGTGCTGCTGCACCAGATGATGATTATGGAGCAGAGGGTGGAAGCTATTCAGATTATGGCCACTCGGATGAAGACTATGATGATGACGATGACGATGATGATGATGACGAGGAAGACTCTGAGGAGGAATCTGAGGATGAAGAGGCTGCAGGTGATTCCGCAACTCAGAAACATACTTCTTGAACACCACACAAACTTATAAATACAAGCATATTATTCAATTATATTTGTTTTATTACAAACCTTATTGTTTTTTTTATAAAGTAAATATGTGTGCTTCTAATAGTGGGAGGTAATAACAAAACAGTTTGATGCTGTAGTTAAATATCTACCACCAAAATTTAATTACAAATGATAGAGGATGGACCGGTAAGATATCTTGTATTACTTTTTTTTGGTATGTTTACGCAGATACCTACTTCTCTTACATAAAAAATTGAGAAAATAATACACTTTATCGCATTGGTAACGGTGGTGTCGTAATTTTATTTCTTAGACGATCCCTCGGGAACCCAAAATTTTCCAAGACAAAAATATCCTATATGCAAAGATTTAAATTATTTTAATGTTAATCCAAGTAATGAATACCCATTTATCTATAATAGGTAAATACTTTGTGCTTTTTGACAAGCGCAAGCGTCACGTGATCGTCACAAAGTTCAATTGAAATTGATAAAAACCTTGAAATTTTACTCTCATCGCGCGTTTTTCTTCAAAAATCATAAAAAATTAACATACTTAAAAATGCAACGTGTGGCATAGGTAAACAGTAGTTATATTTTCATTTTTCTTTGTTTCTTTCATAGTAGAAGTAGGAGTAAGAAAATAATTCTACGGCTTTTTTTTTTTGGACTATAAATTTGTCTATAGTAAATCATGAGAAATCTCAATGGTCTGTTCTGTGACAAAACTATCTACAATTGTACCATGGACAATTTATGTCAGTACAACGACACACACATGCACACATGATTGATACTTGGAGGCCGTGCCTGCTAAAGGGATGTATACATTACATTATATAACGCGTGAATCACGCACACGATTATGTTAAGCTGTTATTCTATATGTACAAAGTATACAAAATTAGCTATTAAAAGTAAAGTAGTAATTTTATACATATTCAATTTATTATAATATGATGGTTGGTCG
The DNA here is from genome assembly GCA_918317495.1 of Synanthedon vespiformis. Lineage (NCBI taxonomy): Eukaryota > Metazoa > Arthropoda > Insecta > Lepidoptera > Sesiidae > Synanthedon > Synanthedon vespiformis. The sequence goes on along the minus strand of OU906966.1, from coordinate 6,893,284 downwards.
TTTTTCTATTTTAAAGAGATATGGAAGAAATGACGTTTGCGCTATTCTAAATGGATTAAACAATAGGAAAATTAATGCGTTGGTTCGATATACTTGAAAATATTTCATTTCTGAAAAAATAAAAATCACAAGTTCCAATATATTTGCTACTTCGTGAAATATCTTGGACATTCTTGGACCAATCTTGTGAGATTGAAAAACGCGATCAAGCAAAATGAAGCCGCAAAAGCATCAATAATCATCATTACTTGCACAACTCGCTATTCTCAAAACTCTCAAACTCACTTCATTGTTTTTTCTTAGAGCTGCAGTATAATTGACTAAATATTGGAATACTTAGTCTAAAAACAATTTATGACCCTTTACTCAAAAACAATATTATTATCACATACCTATTACTTATTCTATAAAGATTCTATAAATAATTCTTTTAAATCTTAATTAAAATAATATCGAAACTCAACTCGAGTGATAAACTTTTACTCAGTTTTTGAAAATGTTTTAAAAAATCAACAATTTTTTAATCGAATGACTCGACTCGTCACAAACACAAAGTCTTACCCTACTCTATGCGCATAATTACCTACCGAGTGTTCACAAGAAGAAATAATTAAAATTATGCGTTTTCCGTCCGTTAACTTAACGCCATCCGCGAAGCTTGTTGTACAAATTTGCGCCCAAAAATCACCAATCTTACCCAGGTTTAACTTAAATAAAACGCAGGGTCTATAAGTAGGTAAATGGTAGAAAGTTATTGAAAGCTATCTTTTTAAATAAACATTTAAGACGATATACAAAACTCAATGAAAGAAACGTTTGCGTGTACCTTTTCATATTAACGCCATCTAATTACAAGTCGTGCTTGCTACTTGTTAAATACGACTCATACTGTGTTTTGTTTGATGAATATCAGCGTGTAGGTAATCCTCTTAATGATTTTTAAGTGTGATTGTGTGCGTGTGTTAAACATTATTTTACGCATACACTAATAAGTACGTTCCGTTCATCATTCTCTATCTCTATCTATAATACACTTTATACAACTTTGTGCTTCTGTGATTGTGTGACTGATTAAAACAAATATTGTTTCTCTTTTTCCATCTTTTTTATTGAACAGTATATATTATATTTTCATAAACTAATACATAGTATCAATTCGCGTGTTTTTTGATCAATTGTGTGCATTGCGGTGCGCAATGAGAACTGCGCGAGGCTATCGGTGGCGGTGAAAGTGTCTTGTGTTTTTGTGTATGATTGCGAAGATTGAAATACTGAGAGTGGGTGAGGATGGGCGTTGACTTGCAGCCGCTCGAGTTCACCGAGTGTTTGGCTGACAGTCCCTACTTCAGGGAGAACCTGCAGCGACACGAGAAGGAACTCGAGCGAACCAGTCAACAAATAAAGAAACTCATCAAGGAAGTCAAGGATGTCGTGCAAGCGGCGAAACGTAAGTAGGGCCGAGGTCACCGTGTGGGATTCCTTTCCTTTTTACGATATTTTGTCATGTTTTTGTATAGTGTCTATATGTTTATGTATAGAACACCCTAATAATGATCAAATCTATCAATCAATACCTACTAATAATAAATCTGTAAGGATTGGTCATGGTTTTCAGAGATATCGTGTTTATAGGCTCCATGCGTGACACTGAAACTAAATTGACCATTTTTACAAATTTTTTCTGTATGTATGTTCCTCCATAACTTAAACGAATTAACTGATTTTCATGAAACTTTTCATGAACTTATAGGTATTAGTTTCATCAAAATATGCTTAAATAGGTCGTGAATTGGTCTTAGTCATTGATATAATAAGGTATTGATTGACACTTAACAGTCGATATAACGCCTTCATAATGACCAACTCGGTATTGGTAGGTACTAAAATTAATGTCATTGTTATAACAATACTCAGGAGAGATAACAAGTATAGGTATTTACATAATAATTATACTAACATAACAATGTCCTGCTCACTTCAGGACAAAAGTTCAATTGTAAATTAGTAATTGACCTTGATAAATGGCCATTTATTGTTTTAAAATAATTTAACTTTATTTTAACAACTTAGCTTGCTAACGTCCACAAAACTTGAAAATTAAGTTTATTCCCACTAGTTCAATTAGTTCATGGATGGCCCAAAAAGCCGACAACTATCAGCCGATTGAAAGTCTGTACTTTACACTTGTGCATTATGTTTGTATTTAATAATATATTATACCCACATTATTATAACATATTAATAATATATTATACCCACATATGGGCCGGATTTAGGGCACATTCCCACTATGATAATTAGTAAAGACAGATAATTAGTCGTGCTGTTTCTACGACTTTCTTTCTTTGTGACGACAAATTATCACGACAATGACAGTATATGGGAACAGCTAGAGCTCCAAATCGCTTAAATCCAGGCTTCTTTGTCGCTAAAATAATCAGTGAATTTATAACAGCCTTTGAGAGGAGTTTAGTTTTAATGACACATTTAAAATTAATGTCATTGTTATAAGAATACCAAGAGATAACAAGTAGGTATTTGCACATACACTATCACAACGATGTCCTGCTCACTTAGGGACAAAAGTTCCATTGTAAATTAGACCTTGTCACCTTGATCAATTGGCATTTATTGTTTTTAATAAACAATATTTTCTCCTAATGTAATAATTTTAATATTTTGTTATTATAATTACCTACTGATATTTAAACTATAATTACAGCTAGTGGTAGTATAAAGTTGCAGGAAATCATAAGACTCAATGTACACATACAACACATTCTGTCTAACAATATTATCATTGAAATTTTAAATATATTGTGTACATAAAATGTGTTTGCATTATCTGTTCAGTTTTATTTAATCATGTATAAGTTATATTCAATACACAACTATGAGTCAGATGAGGATATTTGATTCAATGTCCATATATTGGGGACACCGAAGAGTAAAGGAGTCAAGGAAAAATTTTGAGGAACTTAAGACGCTGATTTCCCTCTTCTGTGGTCGAGACTGAAACACATGTTTGCGAATTAGACCAACTAAAATTAACTTTATAATTGTATATAATTCCCCATTACGAACTATTGTAAGATTATTTTTATATATTGGTGTTGGGTTTAGTTAATAAAACTAACATTCTCTTTATATTTTTTTATTATTTTATTTTTTATTAGTTACTAACCTGCAATAATAGTTTAGCTGCTTATATCGCCTTGGTTGGACACCGACATGGAGTCGGTGTCCACCCCTGAACCCCCTGATCCTCCTCCTGAAGCCTTCCATGACGCCATGGAGCTTCCGTCCGACTTGGGGCAGGAAAAACGCAAGCGTCCTTCCGATTCTAATATATCTAATGAATCAGCCAAAAAATCTCATCCCCCATCAGACTCTAGGCAAGATACATGGACTGACCCTAGTTTAGGCGAACCTCGCAAATATACAGACAGTGACGATGGCCCATTTATTGTACACGTACAGCGCATTGAAAAGCACCCCAAAGCAGGCTATTCCATCAATCCTCTTCACTTTGGTCAACTGCTCATAAAATCGAATGTCGGTAAAATTTCTAAACACGGTATTAAGAATATTGGTAGGAACAGGATTTGTGTCGAATTTGTTAATCCCAATGACGCTAACCAATTCGTAAACAGTCCTGTTCTTGCCAGTAGCAATTACAAATCTTTTATACCTACATTCAACGTGACTCGCATGGGGATAGTACGGGATGTCCCAACGGATTGGTCAATGGACAACTTAGTCGAAATGTCTGAAATCCCTCAGGGATGTGGTAAAATTTTAAAAGCAAGGCGTCTCAACAGGAAGATTCGTCAGAATGATGGCAGTGTAGACTGGGCCCCTTCCACGACTATTGTGCTTACTTTTAGCGGGCAAAACTTACCTCCTCATATTTATTGTTTATATTCTTCCTTGTCAGTCGAGGTGTATCAATTGCCCTCTATCCAATGCTTCAACTGTTGCCGTTTTGGGCATATTAAAGACAAATGTCGCTCGAAACCACGCTGCTTTAAGTGTGGCCAACCTCATCTCGGATCATCTTGTCAAATTCCATCAGATCAGCTTTCGTGTCTTTTTTGTGAAGGTCGTCACTGTGCCACAGATAAAAATTGTCCTGAGCACTCCCGGCAAAAAAGCATTAAAATGAAAATGTCCCAAGATAACATCTCGTACCTTGAAGCCGCCTCCATGTTTGCCCCTGTTCGCCGATCATTCTCTGATGTGGCCCGTGTGATGTCCTCTTCTCAATCACCGCCACAACACACATCATCTTTCCCCACAGCCCCCTCCACACGCTCGCAGTCGCAGTCCTACTCACCACCTACCCATTCCTCTCGTATGAGCCATAGAAAATCTACGATGTCTTCTCCTCGCTCCCACTTTCCTCTTGCCCGAGGCTATGATCGAGCCGCCCACAATGCTCTTATTGGGCAACGAGACCCTCCTCCTCCCTCAAACGGAGCTGCTCTCCATGGTGCCCCTGAAAATGATAACTTACTTGAAGGCATCTTGATCACTCTGATCAGTATCCTTTCAAAGTTTAATGAATGTTCCTTACCGTCCAACGTTGCCTCCAAATTGAATACGCTCGTACAAATCGTCCAGCAAATTCCACCTAATCCAGTGGAACTGTCGCAGCCTCCGTCCTAAAAAACACGAAATTTTACAATTAATTAACTTGCATAGCCCTGTTGCCTTTGCCATCTCGGAGACATGGCTTGTCCCTGGTTCCTACTTTAGGATACCTGGATATGCCTGTCTGCGGGATGACAGGGGTGATGGTTATGCTGGTACAGCAATTCTAATTAAGTCTACTGCCACCTACTCTCAGATTCCTCTTCCCTCTCTCCCTGACTCCCTCAATGCAGTAGCAATCAAAATCCACAATTTAGATATATCTATTCTCTCCCTATATATCCCTAATCCTAATGTAGTCTCAATTTCCGATTTGGAGCTCTTATTTAATGCAATTTCTGGTCCCTTTCTCATACTGGGTGATTTTAATTGCAACCACTTAACCTGGGGCAGTGCATCTTGTGACGCCTTTGGGTGTAAACTCGTCGACCTTCTTGACGATCTAAACATCTCGATTCTCAATGACGGCTCTCCTACTAGGAGAACACCTCCTGGTGGTAACGTTAGTGCGGTGGACCTTTCCCTTTCCTCCCCTGACCTATCTTCTCGTATTTCGTGGAGAGTCTTAGTAGATTCCCATGGCAGTGACCATATCCCTATTTTGCTTACCATTCCGGAATCCTCCATTATCCCTACAAGGGATTTTTCGCCGTTAATTAAATATAACCTCAACCGAGCAGATTGGGACAGTTTCTCTCGTTACACGGATCGCAACACATCACTGATACCTCCCGCTGATAGTAACAACTTTTCTACATGTCATGAGCAATTCCAAATAGCGCTGGAAAGTGCAGCCAGCCATAGCATCCCACTGAAAAAGTTGAGAACAAAAACAAAACTTTCTCCTCCTTGGTGGGACTCGGAATGCACAACCATGTACAATAAGCGCAAAGAGGCTGAACTGACGTATTGTCTGTTCATGTCCATAGACAACTTTATTTTTTTTAAAAGGATGGTTGCCATGTGCAAACGCCTTTTTAAGAAGAAGAAACGTATGAGTTGGATCAGATTCTGCCAAAATTTGTCTCCCCGTACCCCATCCACCATTTTGTGGAAATCCATCAAAAGGTTTCGTGGTTCCTTTTGCCCCCCCTCCCCTCCTTCTAATGATCCCTCTGAGTGGGTTTTTGCCTTCCTTAACAAAATCGCACCTGTTTTCGTTCCTAATTTGAATTCCCTTCCCTCTCCATACCCCTCGTCTATTACCCCACATAAATTTAATAACCCATTCTCTTTAACTGAATTAACACATGTTTTAAATCGTGTTATAGATTCCTCCCCTGGTCCCGATGGTTTTCCCTACTCCTTTTTGGTTAATTCTGGTATGAATACGAAATTATATTATCTTTCTTTAGTTAATAAATTTTTTGAACTTGGCGTTATCCCAGAATCCTGGAAGAACCAAATCATCATCCCGTTATTGAAACCTGGTAAACCCCCGTCCGACCCCTCTTCCTACCGTCCCATCGCTTTATCCTCCACTTTGGTGAAAATACTTGAACACTTAATTAAGAATCGTCTCGAATGGTTCGTCGAAAATTCGTCTATCTTATCCTATACCCAATTCGGCTTCCGGAAAGGTTTGAGCACCATGGATAGTCTTTCCATCCTTCCCACTGATATCAGATTAGCCTTTTCAAAAAATGAAGTTCTTGTGGGTGTTTTCCTTGACATAAATTCGGCATATGATAGCGTCCTACTCCCCCTACTCAGGCAAAAATTGCTTCAGCTGAGTATCCCGGTGAGGTTGGCCCATTTTATATGCAACATGTTCATGGATCGAACCATCCAAATTCGGCTTAATGGCTCTCTTCTCCCCCCCCGACATGTCTGGAAGGGCTTACCACAGGGCTCTGTCCTCAGTCCTCTATTATATAACCTTTACACGTACGACCTAGATCAAGTAGTGCGCTCTTTTTGTAACATACTTCAATACGCTGATGATATAGTTCTGTATGTTGCAGCTACCTCAGTCCAAGAAGCCGAAGTCAGGCTCAACAGAGCTCTGTTATACTTAGAGGACTGGTTGTCTGTTCACGGCCTATCATTATCTGTGCCGAAGTGCTGTGCTGTCGTGTTTACTCGGAAGAGAATAATTCCGGAAATAAAGCTGACCTTTGCTGGCCAAGCTATCCCAGCCAAAAATGTAGTTAAATTTTTAGGCGTATTTCTTGATTCTAAAATGTCTGGTGTTCCCCATTTAAACTATGTTCTCAAGAAATGCGATTTTAACACTAATGTTCTCCGCTGTTTGTCGGGTGTGTGGTGGGGTGCCCACCCTTACACCCAAAAACTGATTTATAACGCCATTATACGGAGTGTGTTTGACTACGGGTCATTTATTCTAGAACCTTGTAGTAAAATGGCGCTATTAAAATTAGATAAACTCCAGTTTAGATGTCTCAGGATAATATTGGGCGCCATGAAATCCTCCCCTACTAACGCTCTACAGATAGAAGCTCTTGATCCCCCTCTCTCCCTCCGCAGAAAACTACTATGCTCTAGGTTCCTCTTAGGTGCCTCCCAAAACTCCTCCCATCCCCTATTGCCTAAATTAGAGTTTCTATCTGACACAATCCCTACAAACTCGTATTGGCGAAATAAAGATCCTCCTCCCTTAATTATTAGCTTCCGCAAAATTCGCAATATTCCTGACCCTATTTTCCAAACATCTCATCCTTTACTTTATTCCATTGATTATGATGCCCTCCTTTTCCGACCCGAAATCCTCCTAGACTTTGGGATCTCTAAGAACTCTCCTTGTGCCAATACAAAGTTTAATCAAATCATAGCTTCGCAGTGGAATGAGTGGCTCCCGGTTTATACTGATGCGTCGAAATTGACGAATGATGGTTGCGTAGGTGCTGCTGTCTGGATACCTAACCTTCAGGTGCTCCTAAGCTTTAAGTGCCCCCCAATGTCCTCAGTCTTCACTGGCGAATCGGTAGCTATTTTGGAAGCTATCAATTTTGTTATCGACAACTCTTTAAATAGGACCATCATTTTTTCAGACTCCTTAAGCTGCCTTCAGGCGGTACTCGGTAATCAGTTTACGTCTGGTTCAAAATTCCCTCTAATCCTCAAAATTAAGGAGGCTCTGTATAGTTGCCAAAACCATAATTTAAATATTGTTCTTGCTTGGATCCCTAGTCATTGTGGCATCACAGGCAACGAGTCAGTTGATGTTTTCGCTAAAGACTCTATTCAAATTGGTAGTTGCGAACACTATTATATCTCTACTAATGATCTACGTGCTCAGGCCCTGCCCGATCTTAATAAGCATTGGCAGTCAATCTGGGAAATTTCTAGACTGGCTAAAGGTCGTTACTATAGCGACATTCAACCCACCATTCCCTCCAGACCCTGGTTCTATCGCTTCCGCTCAACTAACAAACGGACCGTTTCAATTATTTGCAGGCTTCGGTTGGGACATTCATGTACTCCCCTCCACCTCAATAAAATTGGTGTACGAAATAGCCCTATCTGTGACTGCGGTGTTGAGGAAGGTTCTACAGATCATGTATTTTTCAATTGCCCCTTACGCCCCGTGTCCCTGTATGATATTCTCCCTGCCAAAATCCCTCGTCCCATTAACATGAAGTCGCTCCTTTTGTATATGTGTAATTCCCCTTTTGTTTATATGTTATGTAAATATGTAGATATGTATGACATTAAACTTTAATTAATAATAATACCGGTTATACAATCTTTCGTAATGTCTCGTATTGTATATATTTTTTTTATTATTTTATAATTTTTTTTTTTTTTTTTTTTTGTCTATTCGCTTTCGTGCTGTGGAACGTCACAAAACACAGTCATAAGTCTTTGGTCATAACGCGTCAAGCGACATTGACATGACATTGGCAGATAATGGCCATTTTAAAATGAGCCGAATTGCCATTTATACCTAAGAAGAAGAAGAACTTAAGACGCTCATTAGTTGTATTGTGTTATCAGTCACCGAACCTATTATAGGTACTTACTGCCCATGTGTACAAAACACTCAGTAACACTTAGCTTTGCCCTGCTGTACCTGCTGGTTGATTTAAAACAATACATTTTGGCTCTTTTTGGCAATTTGACCTGGCTCTTCTTGCCATGGATGAGTGGTAAGATGCTCGCCTAACATCTGTCTCAGGGGTGCACCGGGTTCCATTCGAGGCAGGGTCAACTTTGGATATGTACTTTTCAAAGTTGACTCTGGTCTGGATTTTAAATTTTAATTTTAAGTCCCAGGGTCTTGGCAATTTCTTTATAAATAACTAACAACCTGCTCCCGGCTTCGCCCAGGGTGCATTTTTTTTCCTAAAAACCTTCACTGATTATCCCTAGCTATCCATGAGTTAAGACAGAATTAAAATAGGTCCAGCTGTTCTCGAGTTTTGCACTTAGCAACACATTTAGGGATTCGTTTTTATTTATATAGATAATATTGGGTAGTTTATGTATGTTTTAATTGTAATAACATTTTTTTAACAAATGATTGAAGTAACTATTAATAAAAGAAGAAGCTATTTATTATTATGTATTATTATATTATTATTATTATGTATTACATTACATACTATATACATATATATGACATTGTATATTTATTTACTATAGATAACATGACATTAACAACACATACATCACACTCAGACTTTGATTGGTTGCAGCCGGACACATTAACATATGAATATGACTCAAGATTTCTACACAATGGTAAGGATTTTGGTAAAAATCATTCACCCATACATGTAGGTTTTGGTTTGTTCCTAAATTCATGACTCATTATCTTAGTTAAAGTTGACAGTGTAGTATGTATGTACCTTTCTAGTTCTAGTGTGACCATTATTACCATTATTAGCATTAAGTAAATTGATTTTTTGACACAAAACTTATTTCATTAATATTGATTCACCAACAGCTAACAAAATATGTGGACCTCTCGTCCATGTATTTCTTGAAATTATCAAATGGGAAAATATGGTCTATAACAGTAATCTGATTGTATTGTTTTTCGAATGGTAACAATTTTAATATAAAGGAACAGCTTCTATCAATTGAATCCTTGAATGATTCTCCTAATATGTGTTTGCATTTAAAGCCATTTCTGGATCATTATTTTCATATAAGTAGATAATAATTTAAATCGCATGACACTACAAAACAGTCACGGCTGTTGCGGATATTGACATCCGCAAATGCGGAACTTCCGCATCTGTTTTACATGTTTACTAACTACTGCAATAGTAATGAATTATGTAATTGTTTAAGATTTTTTTTATTTAATTCTTTCAATTTCCCACTGAAATTTTTGAATGAACTTATTTAATTATCATAATTAATTTTTAAATAAAAATTAAATCTATAAAAAAACTTGAAATCCGCATTCGCAGATGTGTTCCTCTACAAATCCGTATCCGCTTCAGCGACAACCCCGCTTTAACATTAATAAGAAGACCCACTCGTTCAATTTTAGCCAGTATGTTTACCACAATATTTAAACATTGATTCCTTAATTTTCATAATAAGTCTTAAAATGTGATTAAACTGTACAAGTGCCTCCCTTGTCCTATCTGTTACCTTATTGTGTTGATAACAAGGTTGCGTATTATCTTATCTCGTTACAATCTTTCGCTGAACACTGCTTTAAAAGTAGGTATATTGTGTATCTAGGCATTGGCATTTTTATAAGAGAGTTATTGAACTACACCTCACATAATATAATAAATATTTACTAGCGTCCCGCTCCCAGGTTTGCAAATTACAGATAAAAATCTTCCTCCGTAGAAAAGTCAGTTGCATAGTTTAAAAGACTTTGTTTTATACTATGTAAAGATAGTGTCAACATCATCAATACTAATAATAAATGTGTAAGTGTAGGTATTGTATGTTTGTATGTATGTATGTTCCTCCATAACTCTTAAACGAAATAACTTATTTTCATGAAACTTTTTTTTTCTCTTTCAACGCGGACGAAGTCGCGGGCGCCAGCTAGTATTCTCCAAAAAACACTATACAAACCATCATACATGCCAAATCATTTAGGGATTGAGGATATAGGGAAATTGTCTCGGCCATCCCTTACTTAACACATGAAATCACAACTACAACTACAGAACAAAAAGCCAAATGTTTGTCCAGGTAGGACATATTATGTAGGATTTGGTTTAATCTAGGTTTCAATTAAAAACAATGATAACATTGTGATTCAATGTCGAATTAATAAACGAAAGTCAACCTCGTCATTATCAATCATTGCACTAAACACTTTTATTACATATTTGTTTTATAGATATAGATTATAGATAGATAGATACCTTAATAAATATATATTTTGAATAAACCAATAAAGTTATTGGTAAAAATGTTTTAATAGTATATACAACTTAATGTTTAATACAACTTTATATTTTCAAACCTAAACAGCTGAAGTAATTGTAATAAATTTTGGTATAGATAGAAAAATGAAACGTAAGAGGCTAAATTTTGTCGCAAAGGTAAAATTGAATTTGGTGAAAAAAATACCGAGATAACAAATTGTAAAGGGTACAGTGTTGAGAAAAAAAAATGGCTATTTGATGTACTAATTCTACGCATACAAAGTCGCAGTCGCCAACCAGTAGTTATGTTAATGTCTTAAGGCCGGATTCCACCACAGCTCACAGAGGAGATTTGTGTTGTTGTTACCTGGTTGTTTGCTGTAGTAGTTACAAACTACACTCCCTGCCGGCGTCTGTATTTCCGAGCTCATATAACCCTAATCTTTTCAAAGTTCGAGTGAATAGGCATATTCTGGATGAGCTCGCTCCATCATAGGCCTCATCCTTGCTACTCAGCTGCTTGTTGGCCAAGAGCAATCCTATCCCAAAAAAAAGTACAGACAGGCTAGAGAGCGGAGATGCGTTAACGCACACTTCTCCTTCACGGGCACTCCATTTGGCAGCCCGCCACTCCATCACTCCAAATTCATGCATTATCTCATCGCGAATGTAAAAAACCACGTGAATTGTGTGTGATAAGAATTTGGACGTCGTCCACCGATGTAGAGCGCAGCCAAATGGCAGTGAATGGCAGCGGCCTTTATGAGTCATAGTTTAATGTGACACATACCTACAATATTTCTTCTTCTCTCTACTCGTTTATTCTACGTTTTGGTGGAGTCCAGGCCTTATGTGGACCTATAGTACTTAGATACTAGCTAAAATTACCCTGTCCACTTAGATACTAGCTAGTCTGTTGACGATTGTTCTGTTTCTTTGCCTAGTTATTTTGAAAGTTTGCCAAAAGAATATGAAATGAACGTTGTGTTGTTGTGTAGGTCTGGGTGCGGCCCAACTGGCCCTCGCCACCAGCATGGAGCAATTCGAGTTTGAGTGTATCGGCGCCTCGATGACGGAGGACGAACGCGTCATCAGCCACTCGTTGCATCAGTTCGCTCACCTCATCCGCACCATCGAGGACGAACGAGATCGCATGGTGAGAGCCACAGAGTACTATTAAAGGCCCCCCAACACTCCCAACAAACAAACAAGTTTGTTAATGTCTGATATTTATTTTATTTACAGTGTTTATATTTCTAATTTTAATTAAGATTGTAATGTGAAATGCTCTAGGAATATTTTAGAGTTTTATTCAAGTAATAGAAATTATGGATATATGTATGCTCTCAAAATTTCAAGCACCGTCTTGTAACATCGCGTTTCCTGCCCCTATTAATTACAAAGAAATGCAAGTGCTAATATCATTGGAATAAGTTTCAAAATAATATGTCATGAAACATGAAAAAATCCTTTGCAATGCCATCATACCGTCATCAGTCATCAGTACATCATACCGTCATACACAAAGATTTTTTTATCATTTTCAGTTGGGACGCGCGCACGAACAAATAATCCAGCCACTGGAGAAGTTTCGTAAGGAGCACATCGGCGCCGTCAAAGTGAGTGTCCCCCACCCCACGCAGGTTCCGCCTTTGTAGCGCGATGTGGTTAACGAAACGAAAATAAGCTCTAGTTTGCCCTTTCCAGGAGGGTAAGAAGAAGTTTGACAAGAAGACTGCGAAATTTTGCCAAAGTCAAGAGCGGACCCTGTCCCTCTCCACCAAGAAACCGGACAACGTGTTCAAGGAAGCGGACGCGGCACTAGAGATGGCGGAGCGAGATTTCTGCCAAGCGTCGCTCGAGTACGTCTTCCAGTTGCAAGCGGTGCAGGAGAGAAAGAAGTTCGAACTTGTGGAGACCCTGTTGGGATTCGTGTTCGGCTGGTGGACCTTCCATCACACGGCACACGACGTGCACGCGGACGCGGAGCCCCTAGTGCGAGATCTGCAGCTCAGGATTCAACGGGTGAGTGCTATTTTTACCCCTGTTTTTTCCTCATCCCTCGACAACAGGTGTGCTCAGAGTTGAAATGAATGCAGTCGGCCTGAAAATTGTTAGACTACAAGGTGAAAAAGATGCCAGGGTTAAATACATCATGTTATTTTTAAATAATGTAAAGTATGTTATGATAAGAAGCCATGATTATTATGTAAATAGAGTTGGGTAATAGCGTGAATTCTACCCGAACTATGGAATGGAGTGGCTTTTCTTTGACAAATCCAGGAGTTCTGTTGATAAAGCCGTCTCTATCTGGTAGCAAAGAGGAGAGAATTCGACTTTCGCCGCCAATAGGGGGATATTTCAACATAAAATAGGATTATTCTGGCTTAACTGTGAATGAATCGTGTCGGAAAAAATTTTGAATGGTCCGATGTCTGCCAATATTTCCCCAAAATCGACTCAAAAAGCTCTAACGATCGACCGTTTGAGCATCCCCGCTTTACATAATTTACAGTTTAATAAAATAAATTAAAGTGAGCACTGTGTGTCGACAGGCTCGTCGCGGCTCATCGTGCCACCAAGGTCTTTCTCGCACAGTTGTCGCGTACGTAGGTGTGTCTAGACTACCTGGCGACTCTATCCTAATGCTACTTTTTTTTTAGGATTTAACATATAACGGATGTGTGTTTGTTTGTATAGCGAGAGTGTTTATTGTTTGTGTTTGTTTTTGTGCACTTGGTTTGTGTCTTAATTATTCGGTCAGTCGTCCCAAAAGGAAAAAAAGTCTTAAAAAGAAATGTGTATACTCATGAAATTATATATTATGTACTTATTTGACGTCAATAACATCATAATAAAATTGATGATCATGTCGTTCTTAAGCCCAATCATTAGGCCGATAATAGGAAATCTTAGTCATGTCACTGCAAAACTAAAAAAAAAATATGTTGGCCAAACTAGATGTAAAATATAAGCTATAATTTTGACACCATGCAATTCAATTCAGCAATGGTTAGAACCTCTTATTTTAATAGGAAAAGTATCTCTTCGAGGCTGTACAATAAATAATTAGTGCTCTTGATTTTTTTTTATGATAATAAATTATTATTATCATTAGATAATGAGTGCCCCGCGCACGAAACAAGTACTTATTGCGAATTGAAGGGTCAATCTTCACCTCCCTTGAATAGGACTTCACTAACCATAAAATTAATAAATACAATGTAAATTATTATAGTTCCATAAGGTCCCTGACTTGTATATCAGGGGTACGTGTAATAAAATAAAAAAAAAACTTTCTTACAAATATATTTGATTGGTCTCGCTGCGCTCGACTAGATACAGCCGAATTCGGCGTCTAGTCACACTGCACACTGTTTGCGATTTATGTACGTTCCGAATGTTTTATTAAATTTTGAACATGATAAAATGCTAATTTGCGTAGTGAAACTGTGTAAAAAGTGATAAATAGTGACAATGTTTTACACGCAATAAAAAGTTGCCGCATTCGCGGAGCTATCGCTTTTAGGTAGGGTCGTATCTAGTCGAGCGCAGGGAGACCAATAATTTATATATGCTTTCCTACTTCTTATCAATTCAGGCGCAGATGTGAAGTGAATCTCCCTCAATGTTGCTAATTATAGCATATATAACTATATTAATAGTTCCAAGTTCCAACGCTACTGTTATAGGTTTTCTGTGCATTGTTAAGATTTGTAAAGTTAATTTTATTACCCCCATGTTTTTACGTTTTAAATAACAGCACGGCTTTTCGATTGAAATGGAGAATTGTTCGAGTGTTGTAATTGTGTCCGTCCGTTGCAGACGCGGAGTAACTTTGAGGAGACGAGCAAGCAGACCGAGTCGCTCATGAAGAGGATGATGGAACTCCGATTGCTGGTGAGTGTCGGTTCCTGTTGTCTTGCCGCTTGGGTTTTATTTTTTTGAAATGTACTTGAGTGGATACACCGTGTTTCAGAACAAGGAGGAGGAGGGAAGCGACGAGGGAGGGGGAGGCACTGCGCGCGCCGGATATCTCTTTCTAATGGAGAAGAGTGAGTTTTACTTCATTTATTAAAGTGAATAATGTTAAGTCACTTTTAATGTTGAAGTGAATTTTTTTTTAGAAATGTTGGGCAATTTTGGGCATTGTCCTTTCTAAAAAAGCTCTGATGAGTTAATCAAGGCTTACAAATGTACTAATTGCGAGTATTTTATGTCTTTCTGTGCTTACACCTAAAGTGCTCAGTGCGTTGTGAATAACATGTACTGTTAGGGTTTCCCAGAGCAATTACTCTTTGAGATAGGTCTTTAAAGCCGATTAATTTTAAGTGTATGCAGATATGACAACTCTTGTTTTTTTTTTTAAATGTCTACTTATACTGCAGTTGTTATTCCTCCTTAAATAAATAAAATTCTTTTATTGCTTGCAGAAGCGTTCGGAACTACGTGGAGCAAACAGTGGAGCACTTACGACAACCGCGCCGAGTTGCTCAAACTGATGCCGTTCAACCAGATGAACGTGAAATCGGTCGGCGTTCCGGAGAGCGTGCCGGTTAGCGGCGCGCGCTTCGCCTCCGAGCCGGTCGAACGCCGGTTCTGCTGGGAGGCTTTGCCAGCTCCGGTTCCGGGAACCGAGCGCCCGCCGCTCACTCTACAAGCGCTCGGAGAGCGTGACCGCGCTGCGTGGCTGCGCGCGATAGAGCGCAGCGCTTGCATAGCGCGAACTCCAGTCCCGGGCGCGGCCCAAGCTTCGACCGGCGAATGGCCACTGGATGAAGCCGGCTTTGTGTTCGTCCGCCGCATAATAGCGGCGGTGGAAGCGCGCGGCTTAGAAGAGCAGGGATTGTACAGAATCGCGGGCGTAGCGTCTAAAGTGTCGCGCTTAGTGGCGTTAGGGCGCTCGCGAAGGTTACCGTCCTTACACGATCCGCTAGAATGGGACACTCGCACGCTCACATCAGCGCTTAAAAGCTACTTGCGTGCTTTGCCAGAGCCGCTGGCGACGAGGCGCCTGCATAGACAGTTCGTGGCGGCAGGCAAGTGCGAAGCGCGCTCAGAACGCGCAACGGCGCTGAGTTCACTCGTCAATGCGCTGCCTGTACCGCATCGCGATATGCTGCGTCTACTGTTGGCTCACCTGCGCGCAGTGGCCGCACGCAGTGACCGCAACCTGATGACTGCGTCGAACCTAGCGGTCTGCTTCGGTCCGACTCTGCTGCGACCCGAGCGCGAAACGGTCGCGTCGATCCTAGAGCTGAAGTTCTACAACGTGGTGGTGGAGACGCTGATAGATCACTACGAACCGATCTTCTCCCCCCCAGCCCCGGCGCCCGCACCGCCTCCCCCGCCCCCGCCGCCGCCCGCTTTCGCCCAGCACAACGGACTCGTAAGGTAAGTACCACAATGATTACCGATAGCATATTGTCAACTAAGGCTGACTACGTTGATAGAGGTAAAAAGGAACATTTAGTGACTCACTATCCACACACATGGATTTTATATACAGAGTCCAAAGAACTCAGTGTCGCTTAGTCTTGCATTAACATGATACAAAAACTTAAAAAGTATGTTAACGGGGACAGAGATTTGGTGCAAAATTTTAAATGCTTCCGCCCACTTTCCACTCTTATGATTACACGTGTTCGATATTTTGAATTATTGTTGTGGGAATAAGTATTTTGATATATATACATTTATCCATTAAGTAATGTAAGAAAGTGCCGCATCTTTCTTTTGCTTCTATCTACGTCGGTGGCTGTACAAATTATATGAAGCTATTGAAACTGTGAAGTTTCGGCAGAACTGAAACCAAACTTTGTTTTGCTGGTACGGCGTAGTGGTAATCTAGCTTAAGGCCTGGCGCTGATTGACGGTATTTCCTAGATATTTTGAACCTTATTCCAATGATTTTACCACTCACACTTATTGCAATACCAAAAGGCCGTAGCGCCACGCCACGACATGCCGCCATCTACTGTGGTGTTATAATTAAATCCCAATAAACGCAATTTAACAAAACCTACACAACCGACTTCGGAATAACGCAACGCTAAACTGAATAATTGAATGAAAGAACGACACGGCAACGTACTATGGAATACCACGACGTGCCAAGTCATGCCGTGGAATACTACGACGTCCATGCCGCGGAATGCCATAACGTGCCAAGTCTGCCGTGGAATGCCACAGGATTTTTCGAGATGCCAAAGCGTGCCATGCCATGACATAGTCGGTCAGTGTCTACCCTAAATAATGTGGTGACAATTAGGGTTTGTTAATAAATATCACCGTATATATTGTATATATCCTGATAATAATCACGATATATTATATTATGTTATTATTTTATATGAATTATTATTAATATCTTACTGTATTCTGAACTAGAAATTTAGCAGACTGATGTTTACTGGCAACAATTGAAAAAAAAAAAAAAAAACTACAATATAGAAGTTGCATGGTTTGTAAATATTGTTATTTTTCTCGAAAGCTTAATGAAAATTATCAAGACAAATTAAAGTGTTAATTTTTCTGGCAATTTAGTTACAGCGCTTTTAATTTTTTTATTTTATTATGATAAATCCTCAAACCTCCTCTGCCCGCTCTCAACCCCTTGTAAGAAAAAATAAGAATAAGACCCTCCATCCGCCCTAAATCGTCTTACGTAATAAGACGAATTTCGTGATGGTCGCACTGTGAATAGTGATTGACGAACTCCGTAAAAATAACCGTAAACGCAGTATCAAGAAACGCAATACACGAGCAAGATTTCTGATTTGTCTATATATAAAAAAGAAACAGATTCCGGACGAAGCCGGGAGTGGCACGCTAGTTAATTATAAAATAGTATAAAATTATAATTATATAGCGTTCGATTCGATATTATATAGCTCAAGTTGAAATTCGACTATAATAAAATAGGACGTTAGCAGAAAAAAATTTTGGTGTTATAATTTGCAAAAAAAAAATATATTGTGCGAATCCTCTAACAGGCCGCTAGTAGTTTTCATTATATAACTAAATATTAATAAATAATTAATTTTATAACGATGTTAATTAAATTATTATACTGCATCCAAACTGTATGTATTGTTACTATCTTCTGATCGTCACTTCGCGATTTCCTTATAAGTTGCTAGCTGTTGCACGCGACTTCGTCCGCGTAACTTATAAAATACATATATCCTATGTTTTTCGCTGATAGTGTAGGTTTCTACAGGTGAAAGAATTTTCAAAATCGGTCCAATAGTTTTTGAGTTTATTCATTACAAACAAAAATACAAATCTGTAATACTAGCTGTTGCACGCGTCTGACATAGGGCACCTTTCATCCAGAACGCGGACGAAGTCGCGAGCACCAGCTAGTTTATAATATTAGTAAGGATAGCCTATGTTAGTCGCTGATAAGATAATGTAGCTTTCTATAGATGAAAGAATTTTTGAAATCGGTCAAGTAGGTATTTATAGTTCTTGACTTTATGTCATTACAAAAAAAAAATAGAAATCTTTTCTATATACATACAATAATATTAGCATGGATACGGCACAGATAGATTATACGGTTATTTTTTTCTTATATTCACGGTTATTCGACGCGTGATCTACGAGGCGACCGGAACCACAAAATGCGTCAATCAATACACGCGCCCTACGCCCTACCTCTCTCCCCAAAAGATAATTTCAAAGATGTATATTGTATATGTATGTAATAATACATATACACAGAAATATCTCGGTCGGCAGATGTTACGGCGGCGCGCGAACAAAAAACAGTGCACTTTTTGTACGGAGGTCGTCTCAGGCGCACACCTGACACACGCTCGCCCATTATTATAGTGCTTCACCATGTCACCGGGCGTATAGTGGGGTGCGGGGTGCAGGGTGCGGGGTGAAAGCGAGCAGCTGTTGCGTTTGCGCATAGTGAGTGGAGGAATGCAAAGCACACCTGTCGCACGCCGAGTGATCTTTGTAAAATGTGCAATGCAACAGCATCTCTATCCTATCTAGCGATTATTGTAGGGCGAAATTTAAAAAACACCCAAGCTCTAAATAATATAATTATTATATAATATCATCAATATATCAATCATCAATCAATACTACAAATAAATCTGTATTTTATGTAATGTATGTTCCATCATAACTCTACGAATTAATTGATTTTCATGAAACATGGTAGATAATAAACATAGATCAGGACACAGGATAGATTTTTCTTTTTTAATGCGGACGAAGTCGCGGCCACCAGCTAGTGTAGGAATGAAGTTTCTCCTTTATTCTCCAGATTTATTATTAGCATTGACTTTATTATATGTATAGACAGATGTATGGATATAGATTTAGATTAAATAACATTATATAACAAGTGTAACAACACTTGAAATAACTGAGTGTATTCAAACTGTTCAATTTATTTATTTTTTGTATGAACTTAGTGTATAAAGATTCTTATGATTTTTGCGACCTTTGGTAACAAAATTAATCTTGAAACATAACTTCAGGTGTGTCAATAATCTTGATAAGAAATACTCGTACAACTTGGTCGAATTGAATGTAACGGTCATGCAATGAAAGATGTCCCTATTCACTTTTGAAAATCTTTTCATGACATGTGTTATCGTATATAAACAAGCGAATCGCTGCCGGCTTCGCACGGGTGAACGTTTTTGTGAAAATTATATATCATTACCTTCCTCGATTAACGCTCTTTCATTAGTAAAAATCGCATTAAAATCGATTGCGTAGATTAAAAAATCTAAACGTAAATACAGATGGACAGACGTCGGGAAGCGATTTTATTTTATACAACAATATAAAGATTAAGATCTTGTAAAAATTTAACATTTTTAGATTTTTTTTTAATATTTTTTTATATTTTCTTTAAAATATATGCATATAAAAAGGTACCTACACACTTGTGAAAACACGTGCGCACAAAATAAATAAATAAAATAAATTAGGCTTTGTAAAATTGATTCGTCTGCGCCCGCGCATCCCTTTCGTGCGCGAGGGCAGGTGTTCGACCATCTGTCCGTAGCACCAATCACGACGTCCCATTCACAACTCTCGCCGCACATAAATACGGCCGACTTGGACCGCTCGCGCCAGTCTCGTTTCGGCGTTCACCGCGAAAGGATCGCAAACAAAAACAATCAAATATAGTGGTCATAAAGTTTTGAACGCGCGAACGTTGTGTTATCTGCGATTATTTATTATGATCATCTGTCTGTCGGGCTTCGTTATTGCTGGGTCAGTATTATTATTATTATAGGAAGTGAATAAAAAATATTACCTATTTTAGTAGAGTATTGTTAAAATAATGGATTTGTGTAAATTGAAATACTTTTGTTTTTATAATTTTCTATACTTACTCCTAATAAAATCAAATTATTTTAATAATATTGATGTATAAATAATTTTAGCGCGTGACATTATGTGATTAAAATATAGTTTTTTTTGTCAGTTATCTTTCTAAATATTTTAGATATTTTCTATATTATACTGTTTTTTTTTTATTATTTAATAAGTATCAGTATCATATATAAAGTTGCTTCTTCGATGACCTGTGTTAGATTCAAAGTCCTCCTCAAGACTAGCCACATGTGGTTAAGGTATCTTTTTTGAACATTTCCCCTCGTAAAAATAATGGAAATTACACTTGAATATGAAAGCAACTCTTGTCTCTTATCTTTTGACGTCTTAACAACTGATCATCATGACATTTTGAATGTTCTACACGTTGTTAGGGATACAGGATACATAATAAACATGGACTTTATTTACAACTGCGAAACGAGGTTTCCCCTGTCTCTACTTGAGTTGTAACTTTATTGTGCGAATATGATTCGGTTGTGATTAATGATTTCCCTGTAACTTTACCATGAGTTTACAATGACCGCACTCGCTACTCTAGAGAGTAAAATATTCATATAGCCTAATGCGGTCATTCATTATAAACTCATGCTAGATCGCTGCTTAAAAACTAAAGAGACACTTTTTACAGGAGAACTGGGAAAGCTAAACGAAAAAAATTAAATTATTTTTGTCCATTTTTTTCTTATTAGATATACATCAATGCATATTATACATCATCTTTAGAAGCGTATTTTTAAGTAGCATTAAATGTTTTAAGTACTTTTTATAATAAACTGAATACTAGAAGAGATAGCATATAAGTTACTTTTGAATATGTAAAAAATGATCAAAATATTTGGATTTTTTTGGTTTATGGCCCTTTAGTTTTTAAGCAGCGAGATGTAGAAGGTGGTGAATGGTGAGAACGAGACTAATGGCAGTGTTTCACTTACAGGCCGTGTCCGGCGGGCAACCGCGAGCGGTACGCACCGCACCATTTGCAACTGCTCCAACAGTTGCGCGGACGGTCCGGCAGCGGGTCGGCCGAGTCCGTCGGCTCGGTGGCGCGAGTGCGGACACTTTACGCCTGTCTCGGCGAGAGCGAGGGCGAGTTGTCCTTCGATCCGAACCAGATCATCAGCAACGTAGCGCCCTCCGGCGAACCCGGGTGGCTACGCGGCACCCTAGACGGAAGGACCGGCCTAGTGCCCGAAAACTACGTGGAACCCTTGCCCTAACGTAAGGGGTCATACGACCCCCCAAATTGTTGACTCTTTATATTTTGTGTAAATTTGTATATTGTAAATACGCCTCTTGTTACGAATTAACTATTTATACAATATTATTATTATTATTATACGTACGTTGTGAATATTTTTACCAAAAAGTGTCCATAATAATGATTACACGTGGATTCCTAATAAATACTAATTTAAATGTTTTGTCTTTCATTCCCTCAATCGCACCTTCGGCAATACAAGGGCACAACTATCCTTTTTGTAATTTCACAGGAGAGCTATTTAGTTTTTTTATTTTTTATTTAAAATGATTCTTCTTGCTTTGGACGAGTTTAACACGAAAATAAAAAGCAGAACTTTATCATAATAGCGGACATTTATTTTACAATATGGTAATAAAAATTAATTTTACACTTAATGCCAAAAACACAATTGATGGTTCCACTGTTCCCACAGGCCAGCAATGTCGATTTTTTCTTATTTTATTCAATTAAATTCTATACGTTCCACAATTTTCTCTGTTTTGCATCCTTAAAATTTTCGACCCTATTTTGTGAATTTCCTCACTATGGAAAAAAAATAGAAGAAAAAGAAAATAGTAAGACATAAATTTTTTTGGAAATCATGTTTTAGACACTTCTTGACACGAATAATTATTTTAAACATTATAAAATGTTAGAAATCAAATATTTTTAAAACTCGACATTGGACACCCGAAGGATACAAATATTGGATCACACTGTATACATATTAATTTATATACAATATACATACATGTATCCCTCGATCGACTATAATACTAGATTAGATACACAGTCTCATACAAAACAAAACCCAATAATTCTCATAATATAGATATTATAATATATAATGCATTTACATAATATATTACAAACTCTATATAAAAAAAAGTCTTAATATTTAGATAAAATTTTCACAAAATGAAACTTATATAATGAGGACTTTTTTTGTAGCTTATTGTGTAATGTGTGTTTATCTAGTATTTGGCCCATCACTCATAAAATATCCTTACTAATATTATAAATTTGAACGAGAGTTTGTTTGTTTGTTGTGTCTGGGACACCAGAAAGGACATGGGGTACATTTCATCGTTCAACACGGACGAAGTCGCGGGCACCTGCTAGTATTAATATGAATTTTATTACGATATATTATAAAACAAAGTCTTCCGCCGCGTCCGTCTGTCTGTTCGCGATAAACTCAAAAACTACTGCACCGATGTTCATGCTGTTTTCACCAATGGATAGAGTGGTTCTCGAGGGAAAGTTTTTTAGTATATAATTTACAAAGTTAACGCTGGCGAAGTCGCGGGCTGCAGCTAGTTAATATATATTATAGCTACTACGAGATTTATAGTCGATCGAGCGCATGTGTCCTATTTTGGATACATTTTGAGACAAAGGAAATAAAGTATTCACTGCAATCAATATTTTTTGAGATGAGACGCTTTTAAAAATACATATTATATACAAACTTAAATACTTTGATTCTCTCGTTAGCAGTTAAGTATCTCAGTCGAGTCAATAATATTTCTCAAATTAAAAAGCAAAATTAGTGTGACTGACTTCACATTGAAAATCTTCGATTTCGGATTTTAAGGGAAAACCCACATTTTTATCAGCTCAATTCAGCTTTTGTTTATAGAAAATTTGTGTTTATTTTAAGATAAAATTGTGTTTTAAGTCTTAATAAATATTTTAATTTTATATTGTCGGCCTCATTCAACCAACTGGCAACCAGCACCATTTAGAGTGCAAGCCGTTACATGGTCCTTCGAGCCGGATTATATTTCGGCCTCTTCTAACCAAAAGTGTAACTAAAATCGTCCGGCGATACGCGCATGGAGCTGAAAACACTTTACACAAGTTACTCTACAATCTTTCATATTTTAATTCAGTAATTTTTGTTTTACGAGAGGTCGTCTTTATCTCCCGCAACGAACCTATACGATCATTAACACGTGACAAGTTAGACTTTAGTCTGCAGGTTTACACGCTACACCGATTTGCCACCTTTAAAGAAGCTGAATTGAGCTGAAACAATGTAATCGCTCCCTTAACGGTTGCAACTGTACATTATAGACTAGAGAAAATGTTTTCAATCACACAAACTTAATCGCTCTCTTCACGCTCTACCAGACGACGGGCCCTTGAGCAGTCTGCGAGAGCTAGAGTTGGAGCTAAGCCTGTCCCGCATCCCGCGCCGCTACCCCCCGCGGTCGAATCCCCCGCGCACCTACCCTCCTCACTCGCCAGACGCTCCAAGCGACGCGTCTCCACAGCGCGCAGAGTGCGCATTAGCGCTTTATACTTGTCTTGCACTGCTTCTAACCGCGCCGCATGCTCTTCGGCCGCTAATCGCGCGCAGCGCTTTAATTCTGCTATTTGCGCGTCCCTAGTCGCCAATGTCGCTTCCATTTCGTGAACGCGCGCTGTCGCCGCTTCAGCGCGGGCCGTAGCCGCGTCAGCTTCCGCTCGAGCGTTCGCCGCTCGCTCTCTGGCCGCACGCAACGCGCGCTCCTCACTCTCTGTCACCGATGGATTTACTGCAGCCGCGCGCGCGGCGTTAGTCAAGCGCGCTTCACGCTCAGCCAACACCAGTAACTCACGACGCAACCTACGGACGTGTTCAGCGCGCTTATCAGCCGCCAGTGCCGCGCGTGCTACCGCTTCTACATGACGCGCCGCCTCAAATGATTCACCGCGTACGCGCTGCAACTCTGCCGCGTCTGCCGCGTGACGTGCTTCCGCTTCACACAGCGCCGCTTCGGCACGTGCGCGCGCATCGCGCTCTTCGCTCAGCGCTACCTCTAATCGCGCTTCGTGCTCGTCACACGCCACAGTCACTGGCGCGCTATTCAATGCGGCCAAACGCGCGCCCAACTCGTCGCGCTCGACTTGCAGCGCGCGCGCACGCTCCTTCAACGCGGCGTTCTGCAACTCTAGCGCGCGCACCTGTCTACAGCGCCCTAAAAGTCGTCTGTTTCTCTCGGCGTGCGCTTCCCGTCGCCATCTCTCGTACATTAGTTGTGCGTGCACTAAAGCTAACTGTTCAGCCATCTCACTCCGGCCCGAACCCTGACCCCCTCGGCCAGAGTATAACTCTGTGAGGTAAGAGTCGAGTTTTTCGCTCGGCGTAGTCAGCTCGCTGCTCCTATCCGCGTTCTGAAAGGATGGATAAAGCTTCTGTAACATTGATAAGATTCATTTTTGGGTGCTTATGTGACTTGATTACTGTTGGTGTACCTTTTAGTGTCGACTGTACGATGTATTTATGATTGTAAGATGATTTTATATGTCCTGCAGACTGCTAGATGCTTGAGCATCAGGTCAAAGTTACCATGCCATAGAAATACTACAAACAAATCAAGTTCCAGTAATAATTTTTGAATTATCCAACTTAATTATAAACTTTGTCCAATATGTAATAATTTTTTCTATAGGTTTGGTTGAAATTGAAAGCTCACCTGTTTATTGAGTTGATCTGGAAAATTGTAGCGACAGTAGTCCGCGACGAGGAACTCGTAAGGCTCCGGCCATATGTCCACTGTTTGCGAGGCGGTGTCACACCGTGCGCGAGCGCACACCGGAACGCACGAAGCGGCCCGACGGGGTGGCGGGACGCGAGACGAGGGCCGGGCGGCCCGCGACTGGATATACTCGCGGGGATCCCGCGGGAGTGGCGGGGGCGGAGTCTCTTGTTGGGCCCACTCTTCGGCCTGCGCGCGCGACGTTAACTCCAACACTTCGCGGTCTTCCACATTTAGGGGTTCAATATCGCAGCGCGTTAAAGGTCGAGGCTCGGGCCTCGCCACTGGGGCTCCAACAGGTGGGGGAGCGCCTGCGAATGAAACCGGCGACTCCACTGCCCGTCGTCGCGCTGCATTCTCTAATTCGAATGCAGCGCGCTCTGAGTGCAATCTCGCTAATCTGCCACCCCCGGGCTGCTCTGTGAATCCGGCCGAAGGCGATGTCTCTTTGCGCAGCGGGGACGATGGTTGCGAGCGTCTACCTATTGCACGCACTGCAGCCGATTCCCCGGGGAAGCGAAACTGAGAGCGTCCATCATTCGCGGGAGTATTTTCTGGGGTCGCTTCGACTGCCGCTTCCGGTGGTTCCGATACTATCGCGTCCGCCGGCAACGGAGTGTGCGGGGCGGAGTCTGCACCGCATCGCTCGTTCAGTGGAAACCACGCGTCTGTGCCTGGTCGCAGACTTGACGCGGCGCGGGACGCGTGAGCGCCCGATCCGGGGACCGGTGTATCCGGCACTGCCGGCGTCACAGTCCCGCTCGCGTCCCGTTCTTCGCATCTAGTCCGAGGTCGCAACGAAAGCCGACGACACTCGGCGACTACGTCGTGAATTTCAGAACGGGCGAACCGAGCCGCATCCGCCTCGCGCTGTCTCGTGCCGGTTACGAGGGCCGGATGCAGTCGGACTGACTCTAATAATGGCAAGAGGTTTCGCTCCCACATTTCTCGGCCGTGATCTTTAGCTGCGGCGTGTTCAGCGCGCAGAGTCTCCAAGAGCGTGCAGGGGTATGTAGCGTAGAGCGCTTGAAAGAGAGCCAATTGAGCGAGCTGTAGATGCGCCCTGGTCGGCGGGGGAGGTTGGGGGTCTAGCATGGCTGGACGCAACAAGGCTTCGGCGAGCTTGGACCAATGTGGAGCAGCCAGAGCTGGAGCGGCGGGCAATAGCGCAGCCAGTGCTAGCAGAGCGTGCAGTAAAGGTAGTGGATCGCGTTCGGTACGCGCTGCACGCACTAAGTCCCGTGTGAGTTGATGTGCGGTGGAACCGGTAAGTAGATGCAGCCAGGGTGGGCGACGCGCTACTAACGGTGCTAATGCGGCGAGCGCGTGATGCGCGTGGTGACGCTCGGCTCGTAATTGCTCGTGCAACGCGTCGAGCAAATAGCGCGCGTGCAAATCGGGCGCGCGAGCGAGCAAGTCGAGCGCGCGCACGGATCCCGTTCGAGCGTGGTACACCAGCAACGAGCGCGTCAGCCAAGGTTCGCGCACTGCGCCGTACACCGCCGACAGAGTGTCGCACGCATCGCGCGCCGATGCCCCGCCGCCCTCTAAAAGTGTGAAAAGCTCTCCCGCTTCGCAAGCCGCCAGCATCTCCTGTCACCTGTTAGGAAATTACACTTGTACTCAAACAAAATTACTACATTTAAACTTAATTAAATGCTCCCTGTGTAATGTGCAGTAACTTTAACAAGAATTGTAATGGTACAGATATGTTTAGATTGAGCAAATTAACATTATAAGTTTAAATATAATATTTGTTTTGACTAAATTATGACATCATTGTATTTACGGCATACTACTATTTATATCTCAGAGTGAAATGTTAAGACTGTGGTACCATATATGTACTGCTGTTGACACATTCATCACATTCCTTTTTCGTCAGGATAAAACTATAATCTGTTTTTTTTTTTTTTTCGGATGAAAATGTAATTCTTCTTTGGACCGAAAAAACTTATTCTCCTTAAATAAATCATCAATACTAATAATAAATCTGTAAGTAAGTATTGTATGTATGTTCCTCCATAACTCTTAAACGAATTAACTGATTTTCATGAAACTTGGTAGATAAACATTTAGACATACAGGACACAGGATAGGCTATTTTTTTTCTTTTCCAAGACAAAGTTGCGGGCACCAGCTAGAATATAAATAAAGGTATATGTAATGATAAGGATGCAAAAGTAGAGAAATCCAAATTCTCTGATGATACTCTGGATCTTATGAGAGAAGGGCGAGAACTTTTGTGGGAACTTTTGTGAGATCAAGAAGCTCGTACAACACAATCAGTGTGATCGTAGTGGCAGTGCACATTTAGGCAAACTGTCTAGGGGCAGTAACCAACTCCTTACAGAAGATCATTGTGAAATAACAGCATATGTGCTGTTGTGTTTTGGTGAGTGAGTAAGGTATACCAGAGCCCATTATCCCATCCTTTCCTTATCCTTCTATGGTCTGCAGCGCACTTGCAGCAGCTTTGGTGTTGCTTGTGCTATAGACAATGGTAGCCACCTACCATCAAATCAACTGTCAGCTTGTCCAATGACCTTAACATTGAAAATCAGTTAATCCCATTCTGTGTAACAAAATGGGTATAATTATAAATTCACACTAATTGTAAGTAATGTCTTCATTAAAATCTTAAATGTTACTTTCAAATGGTCATGAGGATAAAAAAAGGTAGGTTATGCCTATTGTGATTTTTGTACAAGTAAATTTTGTGTTTACATCAGACATTTTATTTTATACTTACAAACTTTGCATTTTCCTCAAAATATTACTGTAGAAGCCGGAAGATATATTAATATGTGAAGGGCACATATGAAATCAAGAAAACGCATCTACTACGTAATTCAATGCTATAAATATATATAAAAAACAGTAAATCGCAGAGATAATAAAGACTTACTTGTGTACTGAAGCACCGAACCGTAGTAGGTATAATACACTAACTGAATCGCAGAAACTTGAATGTATTTTTATAATATCGAGTGCAATTAATAAAATTATAAAAAGAAACACATATTTTCGCTGTTATTTTAATATAATTAAAAAAAAAGAAAAGCACGGAATTATATTATCTGATAGAACCAAATTACCAAAGAAATTGAATTGAAAGAAATCACGAAATCAGAATTATAAAGAATGACATATTACAGAAAAAACATTAACTGTCACTGTCATATACAATCATATGTGAAATGTGCCACAGTACAGTTTTTCTAACCTAGGCCAACATTTGTTAAGTTCTAGAACACTATATAGTTACAAGGAGATTATGCCACGCAGAATATACTTTTTAATTTAATACACATGATTTGTACTTTTACTGCATGTTTATGTTTAGTTAAGACGCGGTCAAATTGTCACGTGATAGTGTCCAATTAATACATTATGTAACATCCAACGCGTATTGTGTAGTCTGTGGATACAGTTGAATGAAACTTGACACATATTATAAGTTACTCTATGTTTGACATTTGACACTGACATATTGATTTCTACCAAGTGGAAACTGTGGTGGAAAGTGGAAGAAAAGCTGTGAAAGATTTCAAGAAAAGTATGTGATTGTGCTTGCGGACGTACTGGAATATTGGGTTTGAATGTGAAAGGAAGATATAATAAATAATATTAGGACTTATTTTCTTTGTGCTGCACTTAAAGTAATATATAATTTCAACATAAAAAAATGTTCGAAAATGAAACAGTGTAACCATCAAACAAACTTAGCCTCAACAAAATTTTAAAGACTAGTAAAAAGCGAAATAATTGTGCAACTATGTTGAGAGCGGTTTCAATTGTTTGTGTGGAGAGTCAAACTTTAGATCTTCTTACAACAATTCGAAGGGATGTTTTTAAATTGTTTCGTAAGTAAAACAGTAATACATTATCTCTTTTCGTTTTTATAACCTCAATGAGTGCTTAGAGGCGCCGCCCGCCGGTAATAGTAATTTATTTTTAATTTTTGTCTTTAAGGTCGGCATACATGCTGACTTTATGGTAGGTAAGTTAATGTAGCCTACAACTCAAACAACGCCATTGGTACTGCAAGTGAACTGCCGTCCCTAGTGGGTTTAAGGATGAGGGATAGGGAAATGGACTCTAGTAGTACTTCCTGACCAAAACAACAGCTCACATGCTATTATGTCACTGTGGTTACTGCTATTATTATGCAAAAATATAGACATCCTAGAAGCGGTATATTATGTAAAAATTTCAAGTCAATCCGTCAACTAGTTTTCGAGTTTTTGAATACCAAGCCCTTACACACAAAACTATTTAAAAACTTAAACAGGGCTAGCCGGTCCCTTATATTTAACTAGCAGGTGGTCCCAGGGCTGGGAGCTCCCTCGCAGGTGCTGGATCCAGGTCGCGCCTCGTGGATGAGAAGTGCGCGTCGTTCTCTTCTTTCACAGTAGCGAGGCAGCTGTGCGTTGGGGTCATCACCAGCAAGTGCCGCTTTTGCTGCTGTGATGTTTTATTATAAGTATTGATGATGATAGATATTGTATCTTCATTTCAGGGACTACCAGTACCAAAACATTTGCAACAGCACCACCCAATACACAGGTATTGTAACATACATAAATTACTTCAATATCTATCATATATACCTAACATCTTAACTCTTCTTTTTTTATTTCAAGCCTACGAGGAAATTAAAGAAATATAAAGTGGTAATTAAGATATCTAGTTTTATGATTATGGTAGTGGTTAGGTTAATTGGTTATGCTTTAACATATTCATTGCCGCACCAAAAACTTCAAGTCTCATATAAATGGCCAGCCAACATATTATAATTTTGAACTCGTGTGGTGAGTCGTCGGCCGTACAAATGAGGAGAATAGACTCGCGATGCGAGTCCACAGCTTTTGAATTGCATATATCCACATTTCAAGATGGTTTTTGAATGAATAAGTTGTATTTTACAATAACTCCTTGTATTTTTGAAGAAAAACCTGTAAATACTTTGGACTCACATAGCGAGTTCTAAGCCCCCAGTATGCGATTTTAGTGAACTCGCCAGGTGAGTCCTTGGCAATGAATGGGTTAAGAGCGCATGGAACAGTACACTAGTGCCACGTCTTTTTAAGTTAGCTTAGTAATAAATATAAAGATAAAAGTGTACTTCATTTCAAGGAATCATAACATCAAACATGCTACAGTACATTAATGTAGAACTAAATTTTCTTTTTATTATTTTTCCCCACTTATCAAACGACATTGGCCTCCTCTAAGTTTATCCACTGTTTACTATCCTGTGCTTTTCTCATCCATGGTGCTCCTTATATCATCTCCCCACCTACGAGTTCATGTTATTTTTTATGGTGTTTTAAATAAAATTCACCATTAATATCTTATCTATTAACTGTGTGCCGTCTTAACCACCCTAAATTTGCATTATTATTTTCTCTTCCATTGTGACTGTGATTTCTTGGGAGGGAGAAGCCCACATGAGCAGTGGAGAGATACAGGCTGATGATAATGATGATGATGATGATGTTGTAATTGTAATTATTAACTGTGGCACAATCTGGCCAATATACTGGCCTGTTCTTTAGGGCCAACACCAAGTGGTGATCCTGTGGAACTTTTGTACAGACTGTATTAACTTCGCCCAATGGAGGCAGAGTGGAGAACAAGACACAAGCAGATGAAGGTCGGACGTCTGCCCCTCCTCCGCCCCCCGCCCAGCCTCCGCCCCCGCGGCGCGCATGGACTGCTGCCGCAGCTATCGCACTCACAGGCACTCTCGGAGGGGTTAGTATTTTTCTACTTCCTTTTTTAGGTACAGGACTAGCGGTTGCAAGCGACTTCGTTCGTTGCACAATAAAACCTTCCTCGAGAACCACTCGTATCCATTGGTGAAAACAGCATGAAATTCGGTGCAGTAGTTTTTGAGTTTATCGCGAACAGACAGACAGACAGACGCGGCGGAGGACTTTGTTTTATAATATGTAATGATAAGGATGCTTCGCCTAGTAGTTAATACTAGTAAATCTCATTTCAGGTGTACCTGTACAAAAAACTGCGCGACGGCGACGATCCAGTCTCGGTCAAGGAAGGCGAGGGTAACAGCAAGACCGGGAAGAAAGTAGCTGCTATACCTGCTTCAAGCGAGCGAATGCCTAAACACATTCAATACCTACTGGTAGGCGGAGGCACAGCTTCCTTCGCTGCTATGCGGGCCATACGCAGCGCGAGGCCCGAAGCTCAGGTTTTAATGGTGTCAGCTGAGGGCTCCCTCCCTTACATGCGACCGCCGCTCAGTAAAGAGCTTTGGCGCGAACCGGAATTGGCGCAGCGAGCGCGCGATCCCGACTCGCTCAGTTTCCGCCAGTGGAACGGCAAGCGGCGTAATCTCGCTTACGAGCCTAGCGCTTTTTATTTGCCCGTTGAGCAGATAACTGAGCGTGGCGGTGCCGCGGTGGCTCGTGGGTGGCGCGTCACTAGGCTGTGGCCAACCGAGCGTCGCGCTGAGTTAGCAACGGTCACTGCACCGCAAAGTACGGCGCTTGTCACATATGATCAGTGTCTCATAGCGACGGGTGTGCGTCCGCGACGTTTAGAAGCGTTGCGTGAGGCACGCGAGGCGGGTCGTTCAGTTGTGGTTCGCGGAGTGGAAGATGTGGCACTCCTAGCTGCAATGCTAGATGAGCCAAAAGTGCGCAATGTGACAATAGTCGGTGGAGGATTCTTGGCAAGCGAGCTTAGCGCGGCGTTAGCCGAGCGTTTGCGCGAAACAGGTAAAACAGTGACACAGTTGGTCCGCGAGCGAGCGCCTCTGGCGGACGTGTTGCCAGAGTATCTGGCAGATGAAGCCGCACACAGACTGACAGAGGTGGGAGTTCAAGTGCAATTGGAAGCAAAAGTGCTAGCCTCTCAGTTGGAGCCGGATGGAAGCGTGCGCTTGAGTCTGTCATCTGGAAAGACATTGGATACGGATTTGGTGGTGGAATGCGTGGGCAGTGAGCCTGATGCAGATCTGGCTATAGCGTCAGGTTTGGAAGTGGATTCGGTGGTGGGTGGTGTACTGGTGAATGCAGAGATGCAAGCGAGGTCCGGTGTCTTTGCAGCGGGTGACGTGGCGTCGTTTCATGATGTGTCTCGCGGTCGCCGTCGTTTAGAACATCACGATCACGCGGTGCTTTCTGGTCGCTTAGCTGGCGAAAATATGGCGGCCGTGTCGCCTCCGAAGGCTTACTCGCACCACGCAATGCTGTGGAGCGATCTAGGGCCCCACCTCGGCTACGAGGCAGTAGGCGAAGTAGACTCTAGTTTGAAAACTGTAGGCGTGTTTTCCGAGGATGCGGTCACGGCGCAAGCGGAAGCGGGAGCGGGAGCGATAGATAAAGCAAAAGAGCGTCGTTATTCGGAAGGCGTAGTGTTCTATTTGCGCGAACATCGCGTGGTGGGTGTGCTACTGTGGAATATATTTAACCGTCTGCAAGTAGCGCGACAAGTGTTAGCCGCATCCGAATTCGAAGACCTGTTTGAGGTGGCCAAGCTGTTTACGCTCAGCGAAAAGCAGGAAGAGTGACTGACGCGAATGTCTTGACTGACAGACCAGACCACATTTACATTACCTCACATGTACATAAATAGCTAAACAAATATGACATACTAATACAAAATAAACGTCTTTTATTTATTACTCACCTCGAGATTCCCAAGACATTATACAATAATAAATTTCTCATAAACAAAAATAAAAAAATAAATTCCGTAAATATATTTTTTTGTAGACAAAACGTAATTTTTCTGCTGTTAAGCAGTTAATAATGATTTTTTTGCAAAATTTATTTATGTATTTATTTATAGTACGTAATTGAAAATTAAAACAGGTATTTTTTCAATACAAAGGCTACTTGATGGTAGATGGCTACCGTCGCCTATAACACAAGCAACGCCAAAGGTGCTGCAAGTGCGCTGTCGGTCATTGAAGGATCATTATTTTTTAAGACGATCCTTCAGGAACCTAATCTTATGTGTGTGTTGTAGTTTAGTTCTGGATATAGAGGGTAAGTATAGGCTGTCAAAAAAGTGGCAATACTATAGTGTTATCTTTTTCTTATCAACTGCATGGTTAGAAGTTGGTATATCTTCGTGTAAGTGTAAGTATATCTACTATTTTGTTTGTGGTTAGAACGGGACAACACTCCAGTATAGCCACTTTTTAATTTCTACCCTTTCTTGACAGACTTTACAGTCTTACCTTTACAGGTAGAGGTACCTTTACCCTCACTGACTTGTAATAAATACCAATTATTACAAGTTCCACCCTCCATAGTTCTGTCTGTTGCTAGTTTAGTTAGTGTATAGGTTACAGGAAATTATATACTCACAAGAGTGTTCTATACTCGAAGGAAATTTGTGGTGTAATCCACGTGTAATCTTTATAATCTATGACCTTCTCATGTTGTGAGTACGAAGTATTCTGTGTCATACTTACGCATCAAGGAGAATAGAGGTAAAGGAGCGCAAGCTCCGTGTATTAAAAGTGTCCGTTGAAAGACGACGAACTGATGGCGCTGGTTGCACCTAGTGATAGTAAACAATTTAACTCAGCGCGCACTTCACTCCGTTTCATTTCATACTCTCAAACTCTCTAGATCACTGCCCTAGACACACCAGCGCCATCTCAATTCGACGATTTTAGTTGCCACTTTTTTAGTTTAACACCCATATAAGATTGTTCTCCTTATCTCTACGCTCCTTATTACGCATTGCATAACCGCAAATTCTTTAGTTAGTCATCTTTATAATAAAAATGTATTTAACTTGAAAAATAAATAAATAAAACAAAACTACTCTAGCTGTGTCCACACAGGTTAATGAATAACTTTTCTGGCTTAAAAGTCTAGTCTAGGCAAATTCCAAAAAAAAACTTTCCTGTTTCCTATATTCCATTTCCAACAATCCAAATTCTCGATTATCCAATATCCCTCCTTTTTTAGATATTGTTACTCTTACTCTATGCTTTTTAGTTTTTTCATTTCTTTCTTTTTTGTTTCCATTCCAATTCCATTTTGTTTGTTCCATTTCAAAACTGCGATGCGCGTGTCCTGTTGCCAACTTAGGGGATTTACCCTTAAATTTAGGGGACACGGAGTTAAAAAGGGGAAATGTTAGGGGCACATTTTTATTGGGGTTTTTTAGGGGCTCCGAAACTCCGAAGAAAATCTGAAATTTAAATCGAAATGGTAATGGTAAATGGTTTTGCTAACAATATCAATCAACAGAAATATGAACAACAAACACAGACGTAGCTATAGTTAGTATGAGACAGGAATCTAATATAAAATTTTCTAGTAATTGTTATAAAAAAGGCCATAATGGCAAGGATTTTAGTAGTGGTAGGGCACACTGCGTTTCGCAGTCATTTTGGGCAGCCCGTCTGGCGGCAGTAACCACCACCTTACAGAATACCACCGTGAAATAACAGCATTATGTGCTGTTGTGTTTCGGTGAGTGAGTAAGGGATGCCAGAGCCCATTACCCCATCCCTCCCTTATCCCTTATCCTTAATCCTTCTATGGTCGGCAGCGCACTTGTAGCACTTATGGCGTTGCTTGTGTTATAGGCGACGGTAGCCACCTACCATCAAGTGGACCGTCAGCCTGTCTGTCGACCTTAACATAAAAAAAAAAAAAAAAAAACTAAACTATAGGTTGTGCAGCGAATAAAGACTTCTCGGCAAATCGGCAGAATCCTATTTTTAGGTCTTTGAGGGGGCAGAGGAAAGTGAGGGGAGGGGGTACGCGTCGTTGTGCCGACACGTTATTGGTAGTCTCAGTCGCTCTTCCCCTCCCGCACTTCGTTCGCGCATCTCGAGTCCCGCCTTCAAAACCTTAATATAATAATTCACCTATACACCAAGTATAATAAAATTAAAAAATATTTTCTATAGAGACTAATACTGAGGGGGTTTTAGGGGTATTTGATAACAAAAATAGGGGGGAAATTGGCTACGGGTTGGCAACACCAGACGCTGACGTACCTAGTACCTACTACCTATCGTCATCGATGCCATTTGGATTTGGTGAGATTACAAACAAAAAGAAAAAAAGAATTAAATCCAGTAAATTTACAATAAAACTCATCTTGCACTATGTTTTAATCCTGTAATTGAAATCTAATAATGCCTCGAAAACCATGTTACTGGACGCGCAAGTTGGAGTTGGATCTCGTCGAGTTTGTACGTAAACGCGACTTTATTTGGAAACCTATCGGCAACACTAATCATCACATCCAACAGAAATACAAAGCTTACGCCGAATTTGCAGCGAAACTTAGTCGTGGATTTACAGGTATAATACGAATTCATTCATATTTTACATAATATAAATTCCATAGTCGCCATTTTATACAAGTAACTTCACTTCAGGGCTTTAGGGCCTCTTTCACCAACTACAAGTGTTGATTACTTTTAGAAATAATTTTATGACTTATTAAATTATGCACTCGGTTTACTGCAGCCTTCGATAATGGGCGATTTTTTTAAATTATTTTCTTGTTAATGTTTGGGACTTTTACCATACCATACAACAAGGCACCATCATTACCGGTGACCGATGACTTTATATGGCGGTTAGCCTCCTTGGCAGATTATGAAAGAGGCCCTTAGTAACACTTATATCAGATCTTATCACTTTTGCTAGACAATTGTGGTACACACACACATGGGACCTACTTTGAATACTATTGAGTGTTGACAATTGTAGTCGTACGTTGGGGATTTACATTTTACAGCCGTTTAGGTTAGAGTTAGACCATTGAGTGCATGCATTGTGATTATCGCTTAGCCATCTCACCGACAGTTTTATGGGTTAGCGTTGGCCCATCGTGTAGGTAGAGGTAGCATGAGAATGGTTCTCGTGAATTGCTGAATGCGCTGAACTCATTTTCACCCATTATTTATTTATTTATTTAAGGATCTTTTTGTTTAAGTTTAAGTTCTGCATTTTTTTCATTCAATTTCACAGCAAGATCGGTAAGAGACAGATGGGTGAATATCAGGAGCACTTTCAATCATAATCTTAGGAGAGTGGAGAAGTCAAAGGAAAATGCCAAAACGCCGTCCGATGTCTATGTACCGTGCTGGCCCCTATGGAAACCGTTACAATTCCTGAAAGATGCGTCCAGAAAAGAAGATACTGGTGCTTTTGAGGTTTGCATACAACTTTTATATTGTATTATTTAAATAAGTTACATATCTATATCAATATGGGTTCGAATTAAAAAATTCTTTTTGTGTTGGATAGTCCATTTATCGAGAAAGGTGCTTGAAGTCTCTTCCGCCTGAAGCTTGTTCGACACCACAAATGTTTCTAATGTACTCTTATTTTATTTTATATTCCAGAATTACAACTCAAACGTACTAGAGGAATACAAACGTGAAAACGATCCCATGACGGTCAAAGAAGAAATACAATCAGATTTGGATGATGTATACCTCGGTATCAGACAAAGAGGTCAGAGGACAGATAGACCCAGACATAGAGTTAAACTGCACACAAAAGTTAACAGAAGCAGTGGCAAGTGTAAGAGAGTTATTGACGACTTAGTACAAGCTATGAAACCCCTAATAGACACGAAGGGCGATAATGAATTCAATGAAAATAACGCGTACTGGTTCTTTGGTAAACACGTGACGGAGAGGTTGAATTGTATGAGAAAGGAGGACGCTAAATCCGCATGCAAAGAGATAATGAATTTGATCATTGATTACGATGTAACGTGACTTTTGAATCGATAAACAAAGACTATTAGCTGATTAAATCTGTGCGAAGTAAAGTTTAGTACTGATGATCCGGAGGTCGTCAATATTTTTGAAAACACTTACACCACAAAGAAAACTGAATTTAGCAAACAAAATGTGACGATTGTACAAAATAATGTTGAATTTTATGAGAAAAAAAACAGGAAACTAATTAAAGAGATAATGAATTTGATTGTGACATGACTCGAATTGAAACCATAAACAAAGATGTAGATTGTTTTAATGGATTTAATAACTGAATTTAGTCAAAATGCTTGATCATGCCATTAAGAAAATATGGTAATTGTACAAAATACATAATATAAAATGGCTTTATGTGTCTTAATCACTTTATCATTCTAAACTGTACAACAAATTTTGATGCAGTTTTCAATATCATATAAAGGATTTTTCCTGACGGCAGTTACATTCATATCATATTACAGTCTGTAGTGAATTTAGTAAAAGACTTGCTGTCCGTTGGGATTTTATGCAATAATTTTGGATATTTAACACAGACAAAACATGTTTTCAGTCATTTCCTTACTTAAAACAGTTCCAAAAATAAAAGGAAGACATAAAAATCTGATGATATAACGACAAATTTTCTAGTAATATACGACAGTTTAAAAAATAAAGACAGCATAAAAAAGAGTATAAAGCATACAAGAATATATTATTATAAATAATGTAGAATTATATGAGTTTACCATAACTCCCTACGGTGATAAGTTTTATACATAACAAAAACAGAAAAAAAGCCAGAAGAAAAAGGCTGACTTAGAGGAATAAATAGAAAATCTAAACATCCTTGTAACTGAAAAGGATATATATATTATAAAGATATATATTTGATAAAGATAAAATAAGAAAAAGCAAGATTGCATTCAGTGTATTAACTGAACTGAATATTTGTCTTGAGAATGAATCGTGTCTCAGCAATAATTTTGCAATATATGTTGATTGAGCAAATATTTCTTGTTTGCTTTAGTAACTGGTCTTTTTGTTCGATAAAGTGGGTCTTGTTGAATATTGTCCTGTGGAGTTCATTGTTTTTCTCCATTTAAGTTAAATCTTAACATGGAAAATGTCTTGCCCTTAAGATAAAAAAATCTTTAAAAAAGGCTCTGTGTTTTGAAATGTCGGTCGATCTTAACATAATTTTTTTTTATAAAGGGTGTGGGTTTTGAAATGTCAGTTGCCCTTAACATAAAAAAATCTTTATAAAGGGTCTGGGTTTTGAAATGTCTGTCGCCCTTAACATGAAATAATCTTTATAAAGGATCTGTTTTTGGAAATGTCTGTCGCTTAACATAAAACATCTTTATAAAAGAGTCTGTGTTTTGAAATGTCAGTTGCCCTTAACATAAAAAATCTTTATAAAGGGTCTGGGTTTTGAAATGTCTGTCGCCCTTAACATGAAATAATCTTTATAAAGGATCTGTTTTTGGAAATGTCTGTTGCCCTTAACATGAAATCATCTTTATAAAAGGGTCTGTGTTTGGAAATGTCTGTTGCCCTTAACATGAAATCATCTTTATAAAAGGGTCTGAGTTTTGAAATGTCGGTCGCCCTTAACATAAAAAATCTTTATAAAGGGTCTGTGTTTGGAAATGTCTGTTGCCCTTAACATGAAATCATCTTTATAAAAGGTTCTGTGTTTTGAAATGTTTGTCGCCCTTAACATAAAACCATCTTTATAAAAGGTTCTGTGTTTTGAAATGTCTGTCGCCCTTAACATGAAACCATCTTTATAAATAGGTCTGTGTTGAAATGTCGGTCGCCCTTAACATAAAAAATCTTTATAAAGGGTCTGTGTTTGGAAATGTTTGTTGCCCTTAACATGAAACAATCTTTATAAATGTGATTTATAAGGTGATGTAATAAAACACGGCACTTTAGGATAGCAATTTATTAATAATAGAAGTATTAACTTTAACAGACGGTATGACATGAGACGCACAAAGGACCAGAGAGAGAGAGAGCGCTGCTTCTATACATAGAATAAAATGTACGATGACAGATGTCTGCCATAGGATCAAATATATGCGTCCTATATTTTAAAATCCTCCCCTGGATGCAAACCCATTCTATTGTAGTCTGGTGCTTCGGCCGGTGTAGCCCCTTCGTGAGAACATCAGCCAACATGTCTTCAGTGCTTCTATAGTGAATTGAGATTTGCTTATTAGAAATACGCTCCCTCACGAAGTGATAGCGTATATCAATGTGCTTGCTTCTTGCATGGTAGATGGCGTCACCTTAAATGCTGATAGCACTTTGATTATCACTTGATTGGTATGCTAGACATAGTTCGCCAGAAGTCTTCTTCCAATTGTTTGAGCCAAATGGCCTCCTGTGTTGCTGTAGACAGTGACATGTATCTGCCTCGGTGGTGGACAAAGCTATCGTAGGTTGCCTCTTGGAACACCAACTAATGGCGGCGCCCTAAAATGTAACATTGTATCCAGAACATGATCTTCGATCTAAGTTAAGTTACCATCATCGTTTTCTTCGTTGTAAACTTCATTTTCTATGCCTTGTTATAGTGTCCAAGAACTGCGCCCAAGGAAATACATTTTGGTATCTTCCCCATCCCATGTGCCATATTATGCCATATCACATGGGAACAACAACCTAATGTCCGTTTCCCTACGACACAAGGACAATAGTGCCCTAATAATGCATCAGATCCTTGTAATCCTCGTCCCAAGAGAATATAAACATAACGTTTTCCTCCCAGAATGACGAGTTTATATTCGACCTCGCAAAAGCCATGAAGCAATACAGTTGAGGTTTCTAAACCCCTTGAATTGGGTTCTCAATCCCATACGACCCGTTTTTAACGTGCTCTCCGTGGTAAAAAGAAGAAAAAGATCTAAGAAGTTTTGCAATAAGGGAGTAATTGCGGATGAATTTTCTGAAATACCCTGTTAAGCCAAGAAATGATTGTAGCCACTTAATATTAGTAGGTAATTTAAATTTAGGAACGGCATTTGTTGATGCGGATGCGGCTGAAGGACCACAGCCCTAGGGGCTGATGCGGGTTGAAGATTAAAAGTATAACCTTCCGATGCGGATGGATGTATCCATAGGTTGATGGGGTTAAGCGGTAGCGGGGCGTAGGATTTATGCACAACACGTACCTCGTAATTTGGCGGCTGGTCAGGACACTGGTGGCGACTGGCGACTCGATGCACTGTATCTCGATGTTGACGTGATAATTAGTTCCGAACACACTCAAATTATTTCACCTTGTGTACACAAATCTATTTAAAGTTATTTAAACGAGTTCGTACTGAATTGTATATAATATGTGGATTTAAAAGCGGAGCGGTAATGAAAAGCGTCTTCTTCTTATTTAACATTGCAATTTGTCTACGTTCGTACACTGTCGTGATGCGTCGGCGAGGTTCGGCCCAGGCGCACCGACGACAACTCCCATCTCTTTCCCTCTCGCTCGGTTGTGCATAGGACAAGGAAAAGGATGGGAAGTACAAAGGAAAAGCGGCGCGTACAGCATTAATTTTCTCTTTGGATGGACATATTTTATTGTCACGGATGGCGTATTTCCGTTCCCATGTTCAGTAGGAGGAAGCGCGGTCTCGAAATGCGCATGGTTTTGTAATGACATTTCTCTCAACAAAACCATGTTGATTTCGAGGCACTGAGGCCCGAATTGAACATGGAAATGTAGTCATCGAACGCGCACAATATGCTTACAAACCCATGTTGATTTCAAGTCTTCGCTTCCTTTTATTGGACAATGGAAATGCACTATTAGTTAACTTTAATTATATTCGCTATTCGTTATATTTGTTATATTCGCACTATTCGGTTAGTAATTCGATAGTAATATTGATGTTATTAGCGTTCTAATCATAGAACACTAATATTTAGATTATATAACTAAATAGTAATGTATTTTTTTTTTACTTAAAAAAGTGTTTTTTTTTTTGTCTTATTTACATTGTTTAAATAATTAGTTAAAAAATATTTTTTCGTTCTGGCTCATCTCTCGCTAACGATTTCGGTCGTGATAAACTCATGATAGTGCTACCGAGCTCAAGTCTGGCCACTGATACTGCGTTAAGATTTTGCGCAAACTAAATTAATGTTAGGCGTTTTTTGCGAGAGAGTTTCCGTCTTAATATAAATGACGGTGCCGCCGTAAGCGCATTCGCTTGCATCGGCAAAAGCAATCAAAGAAATTATGGAATTTTTCAAAATACCTAAGTAGCGAGGGATGCATAATTCTTGTAAAGATAGCTGCTCTTTTAAGTTACTTGCCCATGTTTTATATATATGCAGAGGGAGGTCATCGTCCCAATCTAATTTTAAAAGCCAAATTTGTTGTAGTAATAATTTTGCATATAAATTTGTGCTGATATACTCTGCGTCGGAATATCCACCAGTTCTTAATAGTTCCTGTGTAGAAAATCCATTAGAGGGGCTTTTTTTTATATTATAGAATGAATACATCTATTCCATTTTGTAGGCAAAGGTGTCTCGCGTCCTGTTATTTGGTGCTCAATCGGAATGACAGATTGCCTTCGCTTTTCACGAGTAAATAATAAAATAACTATCTTCTTTATACTTTCTTTTTAATGAGAGCGAGCACACACGACATTTTATACACATAGACAAAATACATCCATAGACAATTGCTTATTGAAATAGAGATTTACTTACACAGTATAACTAATACAATCAACAGTTTCGTCGTCTTCTAATAAAGTTATATGCTACAATCACATCATCATCACTTGACATTTTCCCGACGAAAAGAAGTGCTTTCGCAATGCTACTTAAAGAAAACTGAGACGTTTTGTAGCGTATTGACGAGTCCTGAGACAGTGGCCCTAAGTCTGAAAGTTTTGGCACCTTAGGCCTTCCGATACACTGCACCAGCGCATATTACTAATTTTTAGGTTTTCTGGGGATGGCAAAATGTGTCGCTTCGATGGCAATTGTAAAGTTTTCAAAACTTTGCGGCAAACTATACAACATCATCATAATACTTAATAATTCTGGATGGATGTCCACACTCATAGTTACAAGTTTATCAACAATATCTATGAAATTACTTAAGTAAATGACCATAGTCAATGGTGAGATTAGTTAAATGATGATTACTGGGAATGATTAGTGGGTGCTTCATATTTTCCTCTATGTTAGAGTGTTTAAGTCGACCTCCTACTCTTAGCATGCCATCCTTGTCAGAAACGGATAAAGACAAAGTAATTTGATTTAACATTTAGTATCGTGGGCTCTCCTACCATTAATGTCTATAATACATATTGAGTTAATTCACAAAATAAAAGTATTGCGCTATTTGCGCTGGCTGCGCGGGCCTCTGCGCCGGTTTCGCGGGCTGCCTGCTCGGATTCGCTGGCTGCGTCGGCTACGCGGTGTCTTCCTTTGGTTTCCAGCTCAATCCCAGGGTTTTAGTAGACTCCTGAGTTGTATGGTTAAAATAGAAGATTTCATTACAAGTGTCGTATTTCAAGTAGTGTTTTGTTTGATGACCACTTGCGGAGATTAAATCCCCCAAGTTTTAATAGATTGATAAGATCTGACTTAATTTTTTTGCTGATTCAATTCACAGACACCTTATAAGACTGACTGAATACACTAAAGAGCATAGTATAATATGTATATTGCTGCACACACTAAACACAAAAATGAATATACACTCGTATATTACATAAAAAAAAAAAAAAATTTACATACTTGTTCTCAAAAGCAAGAAATTATATTGAAAATCAATCATCCCTTAACAAAAATAATTATAATAAAATGTGGATGCATCCTGTAACTTGTGTACTACAACAACAGCCTGTATATTGCGCGCCGACGCTTCAGGCGCTAAATCAACTGTGGGAAGAATATTGAATTAAATATATACCACATTTTAGTATGTACATTTATACATATAACGTTATATAACAATTTACATTATGTACAAAGGCGAGTGCATGTATTTACAAATTAAGACGTTGGCGAGAAAGCGCGTGCTTTCTGTAGCTGCGTCAGATGTGCACTGATCTGTCTTGGTTTTGATTCTTTTAAATAAAGAAATAGAAAATCAAAAAGTCCGTTAAAGGAGGTCGCTACATCAGCCCCCTCGGAGACCGTAGGTCGTAATGAAGTAACGAAGAAGCTTGAGCAGAATGGAAGACGTAGACTTGGAAGCGACACACTCGCCAACTTTAGTCGCCGCAAATGCCTGCCTCAAATGCGTTCCCCAAAAATATGCATTGATGGTTGGTTGGTTGGTTGACAGCACGTGATGGCGCGTTGTTGGTGGCGGTACAGATCGCGCGGCGAGAGTTTGGCTTTGACCTTCGGGTGGAGGGGATTACTGCGCATGGGTACTGTCACGCACACAAGCAATTCACGTCATATATCATTTTCCGTGCTTGCCTTTTTAAAACAATGTTTTTTTTACGCATTTTCAAATCACTTTTTAATATTTAACAAAAAAAACTTAACTGACAAACTTAAACAAACAAACTCAACAAATAATAACAATCGACAACAATAAACAATTAACGAAAAT
Organism: Synanthedon vespiformis; assembly: GCA_918317495.1. Classification (NCBI taxonomy): domain Eukaryota; kingdom Metazoa; phylum Arthropoda; class Insecta; order Lepidoptera; family Sesiidae; genus Synanthedon; species Synanthedon vespiformis. The sequence goes on along the minus strand of OU906966.1, from coordinate 6,849,858 downwards.
AGCAATTCACTTGTGAACGTGATTGTACAACAGGAGTGCGCGGTACGTCGTATCGATGCGAGAGGCAGGGAACGACTGGAGCGCCAATCAGAGCACCGCGTGAGCCTACACACCCGCCCCGCACCCCGCTAATTGCCCGTTGATACCCAATTTCTGATTTCTGCGCAATAACGGTCAAAGCCAAACTCTCGCCGCGCGATCTGTACCAGCAGTGTCCGTTAGCTGCATCGTTGGCGTTGGACCGGCTGCTGGAACGTGTTTGTGTGCGCCAGCCTGGATAACGCTCCCTTGTAGGAGCGCGCGGTTGCGTCGATATCCACAGGCTAGCGAGCTCGTCCGAGAATCTTCGATGTAATAGTTGCAGCTCGTTCGAATCGTTTGACGACGTAAAATCTTCGATGAAAATGCAATTTTGAAAAAAAATATCTTCGTTTGTTTCAAGTGACACTTGTCAACAACGGTAGCTATGGAATTTGTCCAAATCTTCGTTTTTCTTCGCGGGTCACCAATTTGTGGGATGAATGGTGAATGAAATATATACCACATTTTAGTATGTACATTTATACATATAACGTTATATAACAATTTACATTATGTACAAAGGCGAGTGCATGTATTTACAAATTAAGACGTTGGCGAGAAAGCGCGTGCTTTCTGTAGCTGCGTCAGATGTGCACTGATCTGTCTTGGTTTTGATTCTTTTAAATAAAGAAATAGAAAATCAAAAAGTCCGTTAAAGGAGGTCGCTACACAACTATTGTTGTACAATTTCAATCGTTACAGAATATATGACCCTTGTATTATTATGTATATGTAGTACATTTTAAACACATTACCATAAACACAAAGCCATTAACCCCTTGGAATATAAGTTAAATATAGAGGTTGATTTGCAAGATACCATATTAAGTGGAAATATATTAGAAGTTCAGAGAATAATAATACAAATTTGTGGTGATGTACATGTAAGACCGAACAGTGGTTGGACTCCTCTAATACATGCTTGATTCCTTGCTCAAGACTAAATAGTAAAAAACTTCTGGAAATAATAAGAATAAAGGATAGGGGTCGAACCAAACTTACATCCAAAGTTGTAATCCGTAGTGGACAATTTTATATTGTTAAGTTATTGCTAGAGTAAAAGTAAACATTGACATGAGGGAAATACATTTGGCTCTTGGAAAGACATTATTATCCAGGTACCCAGACCGAAGGAATGCCAGACTATTCAAACGAGATACCAACTCCCTTGTATGGCATGAATTTTGAACAATTGACACCTACTACAATGGATTTACGTACTATTATATTGTTACAAAAGGAGGACACGACTCAGATGGAAATCTAAGATAATAATACACAAAACAAAACTACATTATATGATATACCTATATACTTTTCTCCTTTTCTTTGAGTAAAGTGTTGGGTCATACTTATTTATTATAATGTGGCGGCGATCAGTATCTTGAACGCAGTTTAGAGCCGCCATCTGTCAAATTGTTGCTGGTGTCACTGTCACTGCTCTGTGTGAATTTAATCAAGCCAATTCGGTTTTGTAAGACAATGGATTCCAATATATGTTTATCGTAAGATATGTTGTTTTCATGAGGCTGGTATAATAGAAACATGCTAATCCCATATTGGTGACTACCACAGAACACTCCAAGCGCTACAAGCATAATACAATACTGTTCTTCTGGTTCTGCATCATCGACGTTTATTCTGCATGTTTGCAACGAAATTTTTGAAACAACAAATTGGAAAGCATCTACCTGATCTCCTTACCCATCAAGGAATTCAAGATACTTATCGCCGCCACACCACCTACGCCTTTTATATATACGATGTCCGTCGTAAATTGCGATATAAAATTTAACTGGTTCAGCTGCACTGGGGAGAGTTTCTCACGTCGCTGTACAAAGGCGTAAAGAAGAGGCTTATGGTCCGTACGGTGCAATGCTGAGCTTCCAATATATGTCGGAAGTGTTGCACGGCCTCATACACAGCTAGAAGCTCTCTATAGTAAGCGGGCCAGAGTGTTTGACGACTGGTTAACTTCTTGCTGAAGAATGCTAAGGGCTGCCAATGTGTGCCAACGCGTTGTTGGAGACAAGCTCTCACTTGTGTGCTTGAAGCGTCGGTGAAAAGGCCTAGTGGGATATCTGGAAGTGGATGAGCTAGCATAGTAGCCTGGCTAAGGCTCTCTTTGCAAGCGTTAAAAGCACTTTTTAACTCAGTTGTCCAAGGCACAGGTTTGGTACCCTTGAGCTTGGAATCAGTTAAAATATTTACTAATGGTGTTTGCATTTCAGCCGCATGTGGTAAAAAACGTCTATAATAATTGATCATACCCAAGAATCTACGTAGGCCCTAGACAGTTTTTGGAAGCTCGTAGGGTAAAATTAGCTCGTCCTTTCGATCTTTGATCTACAATTCTCCGTGGGGGGGTGGTGTGGCGGCGATCAGTATCTTGAACGCAGTTTAGAGCCGCCATCTGTCAAATTGTTGCTGGTGTCACTGTCACTGCTCTGTGTGAATTTAATCAAGCCAATTCGGTTTTGTAAGACAATGGATTCCAATATATGTTTATCGTAAGATATGTTGTTTTCATGAGGCTGGTATAATAGAAACACGCTAATCCTATAATAACAATAATCTTATTCATCAAATTTGTTGTTTTTGATATTTTATGTCTGGTTAAACAATAATAATAATAAATGACGCTATGCTACCCTATCGTATTAGACGATATTTTGGTGCGCTATTTTTGAATTAACAATAATCTTATTCATCTAATTTGTTGTTTTTGATATTTTATGTCTGGTTAAACAATAATAATAATAAATGACGCTATGCTACCCTATCGTATTAGACGATATTTTGGTGCGCTATTTTTGAATTAACAATAATCTTATTCATCTAATTTGTTGTTTTTGATATTTTATGTCTGGTTAAACAATAATAATAATAAATGACGCTATGCTACCCTATCGTATTAGACGATATTTTGGTGCGCTATTTTTGAATTAACAATAATCTTATTCATCTAATTTGTTGTTTTTGATATTATATGTCTGGTTAAACAATAATAATAATAAATGACGCTATGCTACCCTATCGTATTAGACGATATTTTGGTGCGCTATTTTTGAATTAACAATAATCTTATTCATCTAATTTGTTGTTTTTGATATTTTATGTCTGGTTAAACAATAATAATAATAAATGACGCTATGCTACCCTATCGTATTAGACGATATTTTGGTGCGCTATTTTTGAATTAACAATAATCTTATTCATCTAATTTGTTGTTTTTGATATTATATGTCTGGTTAAACAATAATAATAATAAATGACGCTATGCTACCCTATCGTATTAGACGATATTTTGGTGCGCTATTTTTGAATTAACAATAATCTTATTCATCTAATTTGTTGTTTTTGATATTTTATGTCTGGTTAAACAATAATAATAATAAATGACGCTATGCTACCCTATCGTATTAGACGATATTTTGGTGCGCTATTTTTGAATTAACAATAATCTTATTCATCTAATTTGTTGTTTTTGATATTATATGTCTGGTTAAACAATAATAATAATAAATGACGCTATGCTACCCTATCGTATTAGACGATATTTTGGTACGCTATTTTTGAAAAACTTAGTTTATGTGTAATTATATAGTGGAAGCAATGTAATTTTATTGTAAAATAAACAAGAGTATATATTGTACTTCTATATTCTTCTCAACACATATTATATCAGACAAAGAATGACAACATAATATTTTCTTTTTATATTTTAAATGTAGTTCTTAAAAGAACACCGAACCAGATGTACACATTATAATAGCAAGGAGTATTTACTCCAACAGAAAACACCAAAAAATGTAAACTTTAAAATGTAACCGGTAATCCGGCCCTTGTCTAATCCGGTGCCCCTTGTAATCCGACATATCTGTACATATTATTATTGAATATATTTTGACAATATTCCCTAATGTTATCGAGTAATGTCGCCACAAGCCCAGAAGTGAAAGCACAAAACACTGATAATTAAAGAAACGTGATATTTTGGACCGCTTAAATCGTAACTGATCGTAACTATCTTTCAGTAGTTTAGGAAAAAAAAAACTAAAAACAGCTGACACTGACAGTCGTAGTTTTCTATTTTCATTTCAATATTTTGTGTTTTTATTGTGTTTTGCTTATTTTTCCTATTATTTACAATATTTTTTGGTTTTATTGATGTACAATAGAGGTGATAAATTATAATTTACAAGTAAAGAAATCCGGAATGTCCATAGCGTTAAAAAATTTATCAACTGAAATATTATGTTAAAATAGACATATTTACAAATTATACAAAAATTAATTTTTATTAAGGGTGATATGCGATTTTATCCAATGTTTAAATATTGGGCAGTCCACCTTCCGAGCAATCCGAGCACCTTCAAAAGTGTGTCTGTGCTGCCTCGCACCTTATTCATTAGGGATGATTAGTATTATTATATTATTACTAGTATCTTAACTGTTATTAATTGTGCAATATACCTGACGTGTCATGTGTGACTCAAACCGTGTCGGGTTAACGACTCGACCTACTCGTCAAATAAAAATCTTATCGGCTTGTTTATAATATACAACAATCTTCATCTTCTTACCGTTGGTAGGGCGTCGGAACTCTTTACGAACTTCTTCAAGACGTTTTATCACTGCTGCACCGTTTGGAATGTAGAGTTTGAAAAGGACAATATCTCCTGCAAATAATAGTTACTGTTAAGCTAGCCATAGAGATGAGAAATTCATCAAAAACAAGATTTTGGAAAAAGTGGTCTGAGGTGGGTTTTTACAATCACGCATTCAAATATAAGTTTAAATATATTAATTAATTTATGTATACAGTACAACAGTAAATGTAAATAATTATGCTACTAATAACATTTGAACGATTATAAAAAATAAATAAATAAATAAACAAATAAAAACAATTAAATAATTGATATTTCGGTTTTTAAATTTTCCTGTTGCTTCTGCCGTTCCTTAAGAAAAACTTTTAATTTAGTTTTGAACCCGTGTAAACTGTGAAGGTTACGAATTGGTGGTGGTATGTTATTCCAGATCTTACTAGCCGCGTATCGGAAACTACCTCTAAAGCACGCTGACACATGACGGGGCGTGCACAGTTCTCGGCCATGCCTACGCGTTTCGCCAGATCTGGAACCCCCGATCCATTCGAGTCGCTTATACAAATATTTTGGAGTTTCGAATTTTATTAAACCAAAGAGTAAACTTGCCAAATGCAGATTCTGTCTAGACCGCATTTTCAAAATTGCATGTTTATTTAATTTAATACTTATAAATTGCATAAAATCAAAAATCTACTATAATTCTAAATCATCATAGTTGATCCTAGTATGTTAGATTCAGATGGACTTTAAAATAAAAAAAAAAACCTAATATAATTAAAGTATGTAAAAAGTGACAGCCAATTGAAAGGCCAATTTTTTTAAGTATAAAAAAAAAATCTTTTGTGGGTATTTATTAACCATTAAAACCATTGGTATTAGCCATTTACTTTAGACGATTGTTTCATTGTTATTCTAATTGAGCACTAATTGATAGTCTAACTTCAATTAGTTATCATTAATAATTATGATATTTTGACAATACAATTCTGATTTTATTAAAAGCTAGCATTGTTTGCATTTTTTTTATTATTATAAAAAGCACTAAATTTGCGAATACATCACTAAATTTTAAACTAAAATTTTTCGAATTCCACCCATTTGACACCGCTAGCTTTATAGACGTATTTTTTGAGGCAGTACACAATATTATCGTGTTTTAAAATATTTATTTCTGACGACTCGACAACGTATCCCGTTGCTAGAATACAGAGAACTGGTGCCGGGTGCGCGCCGGGTACTTTTTGTAGACGTAGGTAAGCGTAAATTTACAATTAAATAAAGAACTTCAATCTTTATTCGAAAAGGTACCCTGGATTTTTAAATGACTAAACGTATGTAACGGACGCGTCTGAGTTGACGCAGCGCTTTTGGCGCCCGCTTATTAGCAAGCGGCCGCCCCGCGCAGTTCAGTTGTTTCCCGCACGTCGTCCGCTCTAGACCCTTTGTAACTCTTGTAAATCTTGTACGTGTAACCTTTATAACCTTTGTTAAACATAAACTCATTAGACTTTTACCATCTTTTATTCAGCAACCTGGAGTCGTAGTAAGCTCTACCACCAAGCTTATTACATTGGTGACCCCGACGTGATTCCAGGGCGCTAAAATTTAATTTCTAATTTCTAAAATTTCACGGAACAACTCCAACACAAGGGGTCGACGACCGCTATCAAGTGCATACGAACAGTACCGCGTGCGCTTACGAACTATATACCGCGTGTGCATAACTCGTGCAAAATGCAAGCAGCAGCCAGTGTTCCACCGTGCCCCATGCCGTCCAATATTGCGTCATCAGAGATTTCAGTGATCTCCGTGGCAGCCAGAATTCCAGAATTTTGGACGGACCAGCCTAGGATATGGTTCATCCAGGCGGAGGCTATTATAGATCCGCTCAAAAGTGCTGATGAGGCACGCTATCATGTGGTGCTGGCAAAGCTGCCGAAGGATGTCATCGTGCAATTGGGCGATTTCCTGCAACGCCCGCCCGAAAAAGACAAATATGCGGCACTCAAGGCACATCTACTCTCCATTTACGAAGAGTCACAGACTCGGCAAGTGAGAAAATTAATAGACGAAATGGAGCTAGGGGACAGGAAGCCATCTCAGTTACTTCGTGAGATGACAAACCTAGCTCGGGGCCACGTGACCGATGAAACATTAGCGGTCATGTGGACCAAACTCCTGCCTCAGCCAGTGAGAGCAGTACTAGCAGCGGCCGACCCAGCCTCCAGCCTGTCTACATTAGCTGCGATGGCTGACAAAATTATGGAAAACGTAGGCGTTTTCCCAGCGGCGTCAGTGTCGGAAGTTTCAAATCCTTTCAACACGTCAACGCTCGCAAAACAAATTGCAAGGATCAACTCTCGCCTCGACCAGTTCGAATCAACCATGCGACGGGGACGACCATCAAGTCGGTTCCGTCGCCAACGTTCGAGAAGTCGCACACCTGCGACGCACAACAACACTAGGACACCACAGTGGAAGTGTTACTTCCACCACAAGTTTGGCAAGGACGCGAGGAAGTGTGCAGCGCCTGACCGGTGTGCGTGGCAAAGACGCGCACCGACAGCACCATCGGAAAACTAGATGCGGTGCAGCCTTCGGTGGGGGCCAGCATCGCCCACACCAACCACCGCCTGTGCGTTACCGACCGGCAGAGCGGTTTCCGTTTCCTCGTCGACACGGGTGCCAACGTGTCCGTAGTGCCAGTGCTAGTGCTCAACAAAAAGGTCAACAAAGTGAAAAGTGTTAGCCTTAAGCTTTACGCGGCCAACGGAACCGAAATTAGGACTTACGGCGTACAAACTCTAGTACTCGATTTAAACCTACGTCGCGCGTTCCGTTGGACATTTATAATTGCAGACGTTTCGCAGCCTATCATAGGCGCAGACTTTTTACAACACTATAAGCTTTTAGTAGACTTAAGTAGTCGTAAGTTAATTGACCAGGTGACCTACCTACAAGCAGCAGCAAAAATCGTAAGTACTAAGCAACCTTCCCTCAGTACTATTTGTTACAAAACACCATATCATGAGCTGCTCAAAGAATTCCCGGAAATTACTAAACCGATTTCCTTTAAAGAGCCACCAGCTCATAAGGTGTTTCATCATATAGAAACAACGGGACCTCCTGTCCATGCGAGAGCATGACCTCTACCCCCTGGCAAGTACAGTCAGGTCAAAGAGGAGTTCCGCATTATGCAGGAGATGGGCATCTGCAGACCATCCAAAAGCGCGTGGTCTAGTCCATTACATGTCGTACCTAAAAAGGATGGAGGCCTACGCCCATGTGGTGATTATAGGCGGCTTAACGCCGTTACTAAGCCCGATAGGTACCCAATACCCCGTTTGCACGATTTCACCTATATCTTGGCAGGTAAACAGATTTTTTCTAAAATAGATATAAATCGTGCTTATCATTTTATCTGTACTGCCCCCGAAGATATAGAGAAAACAGCTATCATTACGCCGTTCGGTTTATTTGAATTCCCTCGCATGACGTTCGGACTGCGCAACGCAGCACAAACGTTCCAACGTTTTATGAATCATACCGTGCTCGAAGGGCTAGATTTTATTTTTGCCTATCTGGACGACGTACTGATAGCTAGCAATTCTGAGGAGGATTTTTGCCTATCTGGACGACGTACTGATAGCTAGCAATTCTGAGGAGGAACATAGAGAACATCTTCGTACAGTTCTCGGAAGATTTAGTACTTACGGTATTACAATAAACCTCGACAAATGCTGTTTTGGTCAATCTCAACTAGAGTTTTTAGGTCATCAAGTTAGCGCTGAGGGCATTAAACCTATTCAACAAAAGGTGGATGCCATCAGCAAATACCCCAAACCAAAAAACATCGAGGAATTGCGCAGATTCTTAGGCATGGTTAACTTTTATCGTCTTCATATTCCGAAGGCAGCCATGTCACAACGCATTCTAAACAGTTACCTACATGAGTCGAAGAAAAAAGATAAGACACCCATTTCATGGACGCCTGAAGCGGAAGAAGCGTTCGAACAGTGTAAAAGCAGCCTAAAAAGCGCTATTACACTGTCGCCGCCGCTTCCTAACGCCAAGTTGGCATTGATGACCGATGCCTCAAATACTTGCGTAGGCGCAGTCTTACAACAAAAAATAAACGGTCAATGGAAACCACTGGGATATTTTTCAAAAGGGTTATCCACCACACAACAAAAATATAGCACCTACGACCGCGAGTTGTTAGCTATATATTTGGCCGTTAAATACTTCTTAAATCTCATTGAAGGTCGTGATACATCTGTTTATACCGATCATAAACCGTTGACGTTTATGTTCAGTAAAAATGACATACAAAAAGAATCTCCAAGGCGTGCAAGACATCTATCGTTCATAAGCGAATTTATTACTCACGTCGAATACGTACATGGCAACGAAAATGTAGTAGCTGATGCATTATCGCGTATAGCAACAATCACTTGCCCCACGACGTTGGATTTCGTAGAAATTGCACGCGCGCAAGCGTCGGATATCGAGTTGCAAAACCTATTGTTATTAAACGATAACAAATTTAGCTTCTTGAAAGTTAATTTAGGTACATCCGACACTCTTATAACGTGTGAAACATCGACAGGTGTTGCAAGGCCATATTTACCTAAAGATTTTAGGCACAAAGCTTTTTTTGCTGTACATAATCTGAGTCATCCAGGTGTACGAACATCACGCGAGTTGATGCGCAAAAAGTTTTTCTGGCCAAACATGAATGCAGAAGTAGGAACTTGGGCCAAAACCTGCATTCCATGTCAAAAAGCCAAAGTCACACGTCACACAACAACAGGTCTTGGTAGGTTCGAAAAATGTAACAGGTTCGAACACTTACACATAGACATTGTGGGACCGCTACCGACGTCACAAGACGGGTATAGGTATTGCCTCACGATTATAGATCGTGCTACCTCGTGGCCGGAAGCGTTTCCCATTAAAGATATTACGGCTCAAACAGTAGCCGAAGTAGTTTTTAAAGGGTGGATTACTCGATTCGGATGTCCAGTTAGGATAACAACCGACCAGGGCAGACAATTTGAGAGTAATCTTTTCACGCAACTCATGAAGTACTTAGGCATCGAGAAAATGCGAACCACAGCCTTTCACCCCATGAGCAATGGTGCGGTGGAACGATGGCACAGGTCGCTCAAAGCTGCCTTAATGGCACGACTCGATGGTACTTCCTGGGTTGAAGAATTACCGTTTGTTATGCTCGGACTGCGCGCCGCACCGAGAAGTGACACAAAGGTTAGCCCTTCAGAAATGGTGTACGGTACCACAATCCGTTTACCGGGCGACTTTTACGATTACACGCCCACCAGGATAACCGATCCTGACGAATTCATAAAAAAATTGCAAAACACAATTAAAAAATACAAACCTAAACCTTTACAACATAGGGACTATCGCACTCTTTTCGTGCATAAAGGGTTACAAGACTGCACACATGTTTTTGTTCGCAACGACATGTGCAAACGATCACTGCAACCACCCTATTCAGGTCCTTACAGGGTCCTTGGAAGGCACGACAAGTCTTTCAAGTTGCAGTTCCCTGGTAGGCATGCCGAAGTCTCCCTAGATAGGCTAAAACCAGCATTTGTCTTGGGTAGCGACTTACCAGGTGATCACGGTCACAACCTTAGTCCTAAGGTAAAGGATGTTGCGAAATCACAACTGCATAATATACCGCCTGACGCACCAACCCCGCTTAGCAACACAAGTACGCCAAAGGTGACGCGAAGCGGCAGGGTCATTAACCGACCGGTTAGATTTGCGTCATAATGGTCACGCCATATTGACAAATATTGCTTAATTGTAACATCATTACAATACAATTGCATGCAGTGCAATTTAATTTAACAAACAATTTCGCAACATTCTTTTTAGGTTAAGTCAGCTAATTGTTGTAATATTAATGTGTGCAAACAATTCTTTACGCATTCACTCAAAATCCATCGCCGAATTAGTTTATTTTACTGACATAGTCATCATGGGATCGTATTCAAGTACAGAGACAAAAAAAGTGACTGCCGAGTTAGGCAGCAGCTCGGTAAAAGAGGACCAGCTAACAATCGTAGCCGAGCAACTCAAACGCAACCAGTATCTGCTCACTTGCATTATCATAATTTTGTTCGCGTGCCTAACGTTTGAGGTTTACCAACGATCCAAGAAACAGGCGAAAAAATGGATGACTAAAAAATTATCGCTAACGCTCCCGAAACCCAGTGTGGAGCGAAATCCAACTTGTGTGTAAATCTCCAAAACGAGGCGTAAAGAAATGTTACAGTATTATCAGTATGTTTTGTTGTTAAATATAAAGTTCAAGTTACTTTTTTTCTTGATATATTATGTGCATCTAATAATCAGTTTGTTTTACCTTTACAATGTTTAAAATGTGCATGTTAATTTTAATAAATTTTTAAATGTAATTAGATCCATTTGTTGCGTCATGCATTCTGCAACATATTCCAGTTAAAGTAGCCACAACATCCTACGATTATTATGCGTCATAACAACTTTATCAGATTACTTGGCGCGACTCAATGGCACGGCGACTTGCTGACAATGCAGTGTTAACATACAGGCTGTTGTTTTAACTGGAAAGTTACAGGATATATCGACAATTTAATTTTTTTGATACTGTATAATTTTCTTAATAGTCAATTTTCTCAAAAGGGGGGGAATGATGTAACGGACGCGTCTGAGTTGACGCAGCGCTTTTGGCGCCCGCTTATTAGCAAGCGGCCGCCCCGCGCAGTTCAGTTGTTTCCCGCACGTCGTCCGCTCTAGACCCTTTGTAACTCTTGTAAATCTTGTACGTGTAACCTTTATAACCTTTGTTAAACATAAACTCATTAGACTTTTACCATCTTTTATTCAGCAACCTGGAGTCGTAGTAAGCTCTACCACCAAGCTTATTACACGTATGTACGTAGGTATGCGTAAATGAAATGATAATTAAATGATACGAAATATATGAGCGGGCGGGTTTTTTAGAACCATAAAGCGGGGCTAATCTCAATCTAAAATAATGCGAACTAACTAAATAAGTGTTCAATGATCGGCTCGAAGGACCAAAAAGAATGTAAGGGCTGTCGAAAGTACTGAACGGTTTTGAGCCCAATACACAGAGGAAGTGGACTGTATTTTGCGGGAGGAACAACCTATTCCACGCACTTTCAGCAATCCGCGGAGTCTTCTTTCTGGATTCTTCTTCCAAGGCCTTGGATCTTCTTGCACTTACGACGCGTATCACTTTGGCACAGTTCGTGAAAATAGGCGTTTGCGGTTGGACAATTGCGGGTTTATGCGGATAAACGGATTAACGATTTAGCGAGTAGCAGCGGTAGCACACAGATTACTAAACAATTTTAGCGGTCAAGCGGTTTCATTAGTCTTAATTCACGACACTTGCTAAGACCTAACGACTACTACTCTAAGATGGCGGCCGGTTAGCGGGTTGTCTGATTGGGCCGATCATCCGACGCGACCAATCAGAAGCGTTTGTGTGCAATTACAAGACGACAAAATGGCGCGAACACCATACCTTCATCAAAGCTATAGGAAAAGCTTCAATAAAACGATTGCAATATGAAACTAATTTAAAAATACATTCAAGTGGCAGTATAGAAGAAGCATCTTGCGAATGTGTTGCTAGCAGTGAAACAACAGCTCATTGCAAACATGTTGCTGGCTCTCTTTGCAACCGAGCAATATGGTAAGAGAAAAAATTATAATCAAGCACTCGGTAATAACAGAAAAGTTGCAAAAGTTTGACATGCCAAAAAATGCATTCACATCCACCCCATTAAAAACTACAGGATTGCCAACAAAAAGAAAATTGGAAAGCATTATATACTCCGCACAAAAGTTAAAGGAGCAAAAAGATATTATTTTTAGGTTATTTTCAACAAGCTGTAACTTGAAGACGAATTTGTCCTACAGTATATTTTACAACCAAATTGTAGCTCCAAGTGTGTAGTTTTTGAATCTACAAATTTTTTGGGGGTAATTTTTGCCTTTGACACTTTTTTATATGTATTAAAGTTTTCGCAAAATACTTAAAAAACCATTGACGGGGACAAACTTTGGTGAAGCGGCAAGTGTGAATCTTGATCAGCAGACCATCGGTATTAAAAGGCCTCCATTTGTACGCTCTCGTTCGAAGTAGTTTCTCAAATGAATAACTAACTCCCGACTTTGAGAGTTCAAAACTGGTTTTTTTTTGTGTTTTTTTTCGGCATTGTAAGTACCACACAGAATAAGAAAAGAATATATTAAGAATTAGAAAAGAACAAACAAACAGAAACAACAAAACAAAATAATAACAAAACTACAACAGAAAACTCAACAACAGTACAGTCGGACTGGGTAACTGACCCATAATTCATTGTTTTTTGCTGATGAAATCGGAATTATTCAATTAATTTTGACGTTTTATGCATTTTTGCTGGCATCCAAGGTTGCTTTATGAATAAATATAAAAATATAAGAATATAAACGAAGTATAAAATAAACTAAATCTAAGCACTTCACAAAGAAATCATTTACAAAGTTAAACAGATTACTTTGCGATCAACACATTCCCGTATAAAATGATGTAAAACATCTATAAATCATTATAAATGGTAATAAAATTTTCCGTCGGTTATATCCCCCGCCCAATCTGCGTCGGATGAAATTTTAACCTTAATACGCCTCTTAAAATTGAATTCGTAGCTAGTTGTCCCTAATAAATATGGCAGTCCATGTTTAGGCCAATGTAATGCATTATAACAAGTGTTATATTGGCTAAGCTTACTGCACGCTATATCAGGACCAATGGTTCCATGTGGTTCCAAATTGAATTTGGATAGGATCTCCCTTTAAATTCATTTTGAATCAGCTGGCATTTGACAAAAATTCAGACGTCAGTTGTGGCTCCATCGCCATAATCAATGGATCAAACTTATCTGGCAAACCAATCAGCATCAATTCGGCTAACTCCTCGTCATCAACGAAGCAGCCTATATTAGCTAGTTTTTATGTAACGGAAATCATATTTCCCAAATAGTTATCCATGCAATTGTTAATTGTCATTGTCAATTAGCAATACCTTCATCTGATTTTTCCATGTGCCATAACTGGATACTCCTTCCAGTTTCCGTCATTTTGATAAATAATATTATTTTATTATATAATATTATTTTACACACACACAATAATTATTGAGTTTAAAAGCCCATAACCAATATACTGGGTTCATGACCAATGTTGAGACTATATTATAGTCGAAACCCAGTGTATTTTTAAAGCAACAGAAAATTCCTTATATTTCGTTTATTGAACAGACATTATAGACATAATATTTCTTTTTCATTAAATATAAAATCAATAAACAAAAACATTCGTAGTGAACAAGAAAAAAGGTTACGCATAACATATATTTAGAAGGTAAAAAAATCAAGCGGTTAGACAAAAGCATTTGTGCAGTTATGAAATTAGCTAGTGATACTTATTTTAAGCGATTAATCGAATTGTCAAAAAATGCTACGACCGAAAAATGAAAAGAATTCATCAATAGGCCATGTTACCTGGGTTTTGACATGTAAAAAGTCTTAGAAGAAAACCAACTGCGAGAATAGTTTCATATGATATACTGACATGTTTTTTACTCGTGTTTATTATTTATAATAACATTGTTATTAACAATTTTATGGAAAAAAAAATCGCTGTTTTTTTAGTTTTTTGGTTATAAAATTGAAACTATCAGGGTATCAAAATACGAAGATAATGAAGGCCCGAATGACTCGATCGGATTGTTAGTTAAGGAGAAAATTGGGAAGAACCAGAAGAATTTCTACCAAGAACCAGGACCAATGTTTTCTCACAAATACCGGAGACATTATTGAATTTGAAAAAGTAGTTTACAGTACAGAAAGTGTGCGAGTGCATGGCTTAAAGTCTTTAAATAAAACTGATTTATTTAACACTCATAGAGATCCTCATTGTTTAATAATATTTATAAGGTCTATTCAAACGCGAAAACTAATGTCATTTTTGATAAGGTTTTAATTTAGTTTTAATATTTTTAAATTGTCTTTGGTTTTGTAACCTTGGAAACGATTGTATTATTTTTTGTCAGAAGGAATAACGATGTTATGTTGAAAAAGGGAAAATAAAGTAATCGATGTGCTAACAAGAAATATATTATTTATTATTGTTAAATTGAAGAATATGGAGACTTCCACAAGTAAAAGTTTAACATTTTAACAGGTTATGGGCCGCCCCATATTCCTGAAGTTTAACGATTCGGATAAAATTTAAATTTACGATCATAATATTTTTTGAGAAGTTCATAATTCATCTAAAATTTTAATATTAAAGTATACAAAAATAAAATATGGCCCAATCGAAAATAGAAAACGTGATTTGTCGATTAGAAGATGGAAACAATTTCCGTAATTGGAAATTTAGATTGGAATTATTACTGGATGCAAAAGGCCTTTGGGATATAGCATCTTGTGCCAATGTAAACGCGGAAAATAAAAAGAAGGATGCAGAAGCGAGATCGCTTATTGTTCAATGCATAGGAGATAATTTTTTGGAGATCGTAAAAACTTGCAAAAGTGCAAATGAGATGCTAAACTCTTTAGAAAACGTTTTTACACGAAGGAGTGTTATGAACAAATATAATTTAAAAAGAAAACTAATTGAGTTGAAATGTAACAACAACGAAAATTTGCAAGATTTTTTTTTGAAATTTGACAAGTTGGTAAGCGACATTGAAGTAATGTCAAAAATGGACGAATCTGATAAAGTAGTACATTTGTTACTTTCCTTACCCAGTAAATACAATAATGTTACAACAGCCTTGGAAGCAATGAATGAAGAACTGACTTTAGAAAAGACAAAAAGAACACTACTTGATGCAGAAATTAGACTGGATGACATGATTGCACCAAATCAGGATAGTGCATTTAATATAGAGTGCTGGAACTGCAATGAAAAAGGACACACAGCAAGATATTGTCACAAAAATGTTCAAAACAGACAGTATTATAATTCCCAACGGGGAGTACCTGTCCGAAGTGGTGAACCATATAGGCGAGGTCGTGGTAGAATGCAAGGACGCACTCGGGGTGCCAATAGATCATATATACCGAGGGATGATGCAATAATAGTCCACGAAGAAACCACAGAGGAAGTAGGCTACATGATTGATGGAGAATTTAATTTAACCTGTAAGGCACTCAATCAATCAATTTCCTTTGTAGTAGATTCTGGTGCATCACAAAATTTTATATCTAATCTGTATACACAATGTATGACAAACATAAAGAACTTGGAACATCCCATTAAAATTAACACTGCTAATGGTGAAAAATTATTTGCATATCAAAGCGGCAGTTTACCAATAAAATGTGGTAACGTTAAGTTTACTGTCGAGGGATTTATAGTAGAAAATTTAGCATACAATCTTCTATCTGTACGAAAATTACTGGAAAAACCAAACAAAATCATATTTGTAAATAATTATGCAAAGATTACCTTTAATAATGGACATAGTATATGGGCGTACAATAATGGCAGACTTTATATTTTACAGGGTGAAATTATAACAGAGGATGGAGTTGAGGCTATATATTCGGCGAATGGTATGATATGGCATAGACGTTTAGGACATACTAGCTCTAAAACTTTACAAAGACTACAGCTACTAATTAACGATAATGTATGTAATGCGTGCATGAAAGGTAAGGCAACACGGTTACCATTTAAAACGTTAGAGCGACCTAGGTCACGCCATGTCTTAGAATTATTACATAGTGATATAGCAGGCCCATCCAATATTCCGACTATACAGGCTGAAATTTTTTTTCAAACAATTATTGATGATTTTTCCCACTTTTGTGTAGTTTTTTTGTTAAGAAGAAAATCAGAAGCTGCCGAGAATATTATTAACTATATCCGTCGATATGAAAACGAATTTGAGAAAACGGTTAAAAGGATTAGATGCGACAATGGAGGTGAATACACCTGCAATAAACTTCGTCAATTTTGTAACCTGAAAGGTATAGTTTTAGAATATAGCTTACCATATTCACCAGCTAGCAATGGCGTGGCAGAACGAATGAATCGAAGTTTATACAACAAAGCAAGGACTATGCTTGTTGAAACTCAACTACCGAAAAATTTGTGGGGTGAAGCTATAAAATGTGCAGCTTATCAGTTAAACCGTTGTACCTCTATGGCTATTGGCTACAAAACTCCTTGTGAAATATTATATGGAACAAGAGATTTAAAGAAACTACGTGCATTTGGTGCAAAGGCGTGGGCCTACATTTTACCTAAATCTGACAAATTTTCAGAAAGAGCATGTGAGTGTAGAATGGTAGGATATAGCAGAACAGGGTATAATTTATGGAATCCTAAAATTAACAAAATAATTGTGTCACGAGATGTGAGATTCGATGAAAACAACATTACATATGAAGAAAGTAATCAAACTGATAATGAGCAAGATTGTTGGCAAAGAGTAAGTATGTCAGAAATAAATTCAGAAAATAATGAAGTCAGAGAAGAAGTTACCATTGATGATACGAATGATGATGATGGAATTACGGAACCAGAAGAAATATTTGAAGATTGTACTGAAGGAAATTTAAATGAGAGAAACGAAGATACAAATGAACATGTGATAAAGACAAGAAGTGGCAGAATTGTTAAGCCTCCGAAAAAATTAGAAGATTATGAAACATATGTGGCATACTGTTTGTGTACGGGTGATCCAATTTCTTACAAAGAAGCTATTGGAAGAGGTCAAGAGTGGCAAGATGCTATAGACAAAGAATTAAATTCCCTTAAATGTTTGGGAACCTGGGAAGAATCTGAATTGCCTAAAGATAAAAAGGCTATAGATACCAAATGGGTATTTACTACTAAAAAGGATGGTACAAAAAAGGCCAGATTAGTGGCAAAAGGATTTCAAGAAGAAACACTATTTAATGTATATTCACCAGTAGCCCGTATGCCTACAATTCGAATGATGCTGAGCCAAGCAGTACAAAATGATATGTACATGAAACAATTAGATATTCCTACAGCTTTCTTGAATGGTTTTTTAAAGGAGGATGTTTATATAAAACCACCTTTAGGGGTAAAAGTTGAAAAGGGTATTGTTTTGAAACTGAAAAGATCGCTCTATGGGTTAAAACAAGCACCTAAATGCTGGAACGAAAGACTTAATTCATTTTTAATACAAAAAGGTTTTATACAATCTAAACATGATTTTTGTTTATATGTTTTGGAAGATGTATTTTTATTAGTTTATGTTGATGATATCATTCTAATGTCAAAAAGTAAAATAAACTTAAATAAGTCACATGATTATTTAAAAATTGAATTTAATGTTAAGGACCTTGGAGAGGTGAGTACTTATTTGGGATTGGATATTGTGAGAACGCCAGAATCAATTTCAATTTCTCAAGAATCAGCAATAAATAGATTACTTGACAAATTTAACATGGCAGATTGCAAAGGAGTGGAGACGCCAATGGAAGTAAATTTCACAAAAGATGACAATGAACCCATTACCTTCGATATACCATATCGTGAGCTTATAGGTAGTCTTCTGTACTTAGCTACTTCAAGTAGACCTGATATTTCCTTCGCAGTATCTTTCCTAAGTAGATTTTTGGATGAGCCCACTTTATCACTATGGAAAGCAGCTAAACGTGTTTTGCGATATCTAAAAGAAACTAAGTCAAAATCTCTCGTATATAAGCGGGATAGCAGGTGTAATTTAGTTGCCTATACCGATGCCGACTGGGCTGGCGACAAAAAAGACAGAAAAAGTATGAGTGGCTCTGCCCTTTTCTTTGGAAATAATTTGTTGGCCTGGTTCTGTAAGAAACAAAATGTTGTCGCCTTATCAACAGCCGAAGCCGAATATGTAGCTGCAGCTCTAGCATGTACAGAATTAGTTTTTTTAAAAGGTTTGTTACAAGACTTTAACATTTTTTCAAGTTCAATGTTATTTGTAGATAATCAAAGTGCCATAAAGTTAATGGAGTCAAATGAAAATAGTAAGAGATCAAAGCATATTGACATAAAATACCATTTTATCAAGGATTTAATTAGTAAACGAGATATAATTGTAAAATATGTAAACACGAATGAAAATGTAGCAGATATTTTAACAAAGGCTTTAGGAAAACTGAAGCACAAATATTTTGTACAAAAATTAGGGTTTAATTGAATGGTTTCTTTGTATGTGGTTGTATAGATAGGGTTGCGTTTTCAAATTTATATTTGTGTAGAAATAGTTTATATTGTATAGAAATATTAAATATTCAATTCAAGGTCTCAATTTCAACAACTTGCAATTGCGTTAGAGTAAAAATGATTAGAAGTCGTTGAGATTGAGGGGGGGTAGGATCTGTTAAATTAAAACAATTAATATTTTGTGTATTTCTTTTCTTTATTTTTATTTTTGTACAATTCTTATTCTGTAGCGAATTAGAATTGAGGGGGAATGATAAGGTTTTAATTTAGTTTTAATATTTTTAAATTGTCTTTGGTTTTGTAACCTTGGAAACGATTGTATTATTTTTTGTCAGAAGGAATAACGATGTTATGTTGAAAAAGGGAAAATAAAGTAATCGATGTGCTAACAAGAAATATATTATTTA
This sequence comes from Synanthedon vespiformis, assembly GCA_918317495.1. Taxonomy (NCBI): domain Eukaryota; kingdom Metazoa; phylum Arthropoda; class Insecta; order Lepidoptera; family Sesiidae; genus Synanthedon; species Synanthedon vespiformis. Next base: position 6,830,471 of record OU906966.1, on the reverse strand, counting down.
TTATTGTTAAATTGAAGAATATGGAGACTTCCACAAGTAAAAGTTTAACATTTTAACAATTTTAAGTCCAGAAGAAATATTATATAAACTAGTTGGCATTGAACACAAAAGAGAATTATTCGTCTTTCCTTTATTACATACGTATATTTAAAATAAAACAATTATATATATAAAGCAACTTGTTTTATTAGGAACATAATATCAAAACTTAGTATTAATTACAATAAACTAGAAAAAATAAATCTTTTATTGTCACCAATTGTAACACGTACCAATAAAGATGCTATTTATTAAATCAACTTGTTTTATTAGGAACATAATATCAAAACTTAGTATTAATTACAATAAACTAGAAAAAATAGATCTTTTATTGTCACCAATTGTAACACGTACCAATAAAGATGCTATTTATTAAATCAACTTGTTTTATTAGGAACATAATATCAAAACTTAGTATTAATTACAATAAACTAGAAAAAATAGATCTTTTATTGTCACCAATTGTAACACGTACCAATAAAGATGCTATTTATTAAATCAACTTGTTTTATTAGGAACATAATATCAAAACTTAGTATTAATTACAATAAACTAGAAAAAATTGATCTTTTATTGTCACCAATTGTAACACGTACCAATAAAGATGCTATTTATTAAATCAACTTGTTTTATTAGGAACATAATATCAAAACTTAGTATTAATTACAATAAACTAGAAAAAATAGATCTTTTATTGTCACCAATTGTAACACGTACCAATAAAGATGCTATTTATTAAATCAACTTGTTTTATTAGGAACATAATATCAAAACTTAGTATTAATTACAATAAACTAGAAAAAATAGATTTTTATTGTCACCAATTGTAACACGTACCAATAAAGATGCTATTTATTAAATCAACTTGTTTTATTAGGAACATAATATCAAAACTTAGTATTAATTACAATAAACTAGAAAAAATAGATCTTTTATTGTCACCAACTGTAACACGTACCAATAAAGATGCTATTTATTAAGTCAACTTTGTTTTATTTTAAACAAAATACGGAGGACTGAGTCCGTTAGACCCATTAGCGAGTCCTTAAATGTTAACACAGGGACTCATTTTCTGACTGATCCTTGTCTTTTTAATTTTCACCACTATAATAGTTATTTTTAGGGTTCTGGTTAATTGCTTCAGCTCTGCCATCTATATTGTTAGTCAAAATCAATTCTAAGTTATTATCTGTTGTTTCATCCATGAGGATGAACCGCAAAGGTTCGCTTTCTTCTCTCGTGACTCCGATAGCCGTTTTATTAATTCGGACTTAACTTTGTCGTATTTGTTTAGCGCTGGGGGTAGTGTGATAATGTCTTCTACCTCTGCTGCGAATTGGGCCTCTAGATGTCCGATAGCGCAGTAAAATTTCGTTACGTCGGTGGTTATATTTGCCAATACGAATTGTGCCTCCAGCTGTGCGAACCAGAGTGACGGTTTTTCTGCGTAGAACGGTGGAACTCGTACGCCAACTCTCCAGGTCTCGACTCCTCTAGCCCCGTTAGAAGTGTTCCCATCAGTCATAGTGAACAATGGGGGTCACCAGTGTGGTCTGAGGGTTGAAGGCGCTGATGATGAGGACGGAGAAACGGGCGTGCGTTGACCTTGAGAATCTTGGTGTTACTATCGTAAGCGTCGCCGATCGACTGCCGCGCGCGCCGCTTACGCTAGTGTGCGTAACATATGAAGTAGGCACAGAGGTGTGCGTACGCATCGGTTAACTAGCGACGCGCGCTGGTTTGTCCGTCCAATTACAATTTATATGCAATTTAAAATATACTAAATTTATAATATACTGTACGCCACAGAGCCATCCCAAGCTTTGATCACTTCATGGAAAAACTGTAACTTTTTTTGTAATGTTTTAAGCATACTTTAACACTGTCTGATCGAGAACTTTCTGACCATGACCACGAACATTCATAGAGAAAATCTCTTGAAAATAGCACATCTACTAATATAAATTTCAATAAATAGATAGAATATATAGAAATAACTAACGTGGCAACTGAAAACAATGATGAAGCATTTAAAGTGGTAGAAAATATTGCGAACAAATTAAAACAGCCAAAACAGGTAATAAAGAGTACTAGACGATTAAAAGAGAGAAATGGCCAACCACCAATAATACTAGTTGAATTAATTTTGTATTTTGTTTAAACAAATTTTGTTTGTATTTGTTTGTTCAGAATGTATTTTTGTTAATTTAGACAACTCAGGTGTACGGCAGAAACTCCATTGAGTTTATAGTGCACTTAAACTGTGTACCTATTGTATGTTTTTTGTGTAAATAAATTAAAAAAAAATGCAATTGGATAAGATAAACTACCACAAATTCTAAGAGTTTTGCGGGCGCGTAAAAGATATTAATAAATTAATGCATACTTTGACAGTAAACTGATGCTCGCACTAATATTTTCATGTATATAAGTAAAAAAAAAAAACATTATATACTTACTTACAATTTACACCCCGATGAAAATTAATATACCATAACACTTTTGATTCCACGTTTGTCACGTACACTCCGTAGGTACCAATAAATATCTACAAAAAATAAGTGTTACAGTCGCGTCGCAAACAGGTATGAATTCTATAAAGGTGGTATAAGTACTTCTTGTAACTCTTTTAGCTGCTACAATAGCCTTTTAAGCACCTCTGTAACGCTCTACAAATTCTTTACTACCGCTTTTATAACGCTACTGTACCACTAAAGCCTGTATAAAAAGTGCCCTTTTCGGGGGTATAGAAGCTTCTAGCGCCTCTCTATCACTACTGTAACGCTTACTTGTGCTTCTTGTGCAGGCTAAGCCGTTAAAAATTCCCTTTAAGCAGCTGTTATAGCTCTTCTTATAACTCTTGTGTGCTACTTGGGTAAATATGTACGGGAGGCGCTAGATGACAAAATTTCGGTGAATGGTATTTTAGGTTGGTCGGATAGTACCATCGTTTTGTCTTGGCTTACAATTTCACCTCATCTATTACAAATCTTTGACGGAAATAGGGTCTCGCAAATTGTAAATAGCGTGTGGCGATACTCCACATTACAAAATACGCATATATGTACAACCTCTTCATAGAACGCTGGCAGTGAAAATTCGAAAACGTCGACTTGAAAAATTCGAACGAACATTTTAATTCCATGATTGATTTGAATTGGAAATAGAATGTCTTGTCAAAATGTAGATATATAAGGGTTGCCAAAAATTGTAAATAAACATTCTCCTATCGCTTCTCAACCGGGGTTTTGCTATGTAAATATTCTACTATATTTTTTTTCGGCCGAAGTTTTTCCATGTATATAAACTAAATTTATTGTAAATACTAACATAATTCAGTGAAAACAATCAAACAATGGTGAATTTATTTGCTAGTGACCCCGCCGTGTGGGTCTAGCCTGCCTTTCTGTGGACCGGGCCGTCCGGCCCATGTGGATCATGTGGTCCTTGCTGAACATACTACGTCACCACCTACTGGTGATCCCTGGGTACTTGCCTGGGAAGGAAAACATTGTCGCTGACCCACGCACTGTCACGAGAGGAAGAGATTGCAACTGCAATTGACTACGAGGAACTTGCACGATTTCAGGAATCAGACCCTGAACTGCAAGACCTTCTACTAAACGGTTCAGCACTGAAACTTCAGAAGAGGAAATATACTTACCTGTCTACTATGACACTTCTATTTTTCCTCGACCGTACATCACTCCTCAGCTACGAAGACAAGTTTTCGACATTATCCACGGTCTGCATCATTCCGGAGCATCTGCAACGTTACGAGATGTCACCGAGTACAAACCGACTTCGCTCCCACATGGCGAAGTTGACTCCGCAACCTACTACATGGCACAGCAATTCACCATTCTACATACCCCGAGACCTGCATACATCTACACACGTCTTCATTCGTCAAGACCATGTCAGAAGTTCTCTGGAATCGCCGTATGCTGGACCCTACAAGATAGTGAAGAGGCGGCCTAAATTCTTTACCGTCGATGTCCGCGGCAAGGTTCAGAACATTTCTATCGACAGGCTAAAACCGGCATTTCTGATGAGAGAAGCGACGCACCTCAACGAAGACAGATGTGAGCTGACCGATGAGCCATCTTCAAGTCGTGACCTAACGTCGAGCCTATCGACCATAGTCATGGTCTGGCCAGGGGGAATATGTGGCGATACTCCACATTACAAAACATGCATATACAACCTCTTAATAGAACGCTGGCAGAGAAGATTCGAAAAATTCGAACGAACATTTAAATTTAATTCCATGATTGATTTGAATTTGAAATAGAATGTCTTGTCAAAATGTAGATATATAAGGGTTGCCAAAAATTGTAAATAAACATTCTACTATTGCTTTTCAACCTGACTTTTTCTGTGCTAATGCAAATGTATTTTGAGTTTCATTGGCTGCTGACTAAGTTGTGGATTGATAAACATTCTGGTGGAAGTCGGGGATAGTAGTATCTGTGCATACTAATTTATGTACATACGTGGGAACATTATCTAAGCCATCCCACAGCTGGGGAGCCCTCTATACTGGCGACCCACAAGCGGAATAAAAATTAAATGGCGATACTTACCATCTGAGATGAACCCTGCGGACGTTGTTAGTCGCGGTTGTCGGGCTCATGACCTGTTGTCTCATCCATTATGGTGGGGATCTTCATGACTGCTGAAAGAGGAATGGGCTTGGCCAGCAGACATAGTGGGTGGGAGAGGTGAGCCTGGAGTACTGCCTGGCTTACGGAAGGCGGATATATCGGTTCACGCGGCTACAACGGGGATTACGCCATCTTGGATATTTACTAAATACAGTCTACTAAACACGATAAATGTTTCGGAGTTCTGTCGGTAATGGAACGGAATATGGCTCAATCAGAGTGTTTTGCGGATGAGAAGGATCTACTTCAGCGGGGTAAACCCTGCTCTGTGTAAGGTAACACAGACAACAGCGGGGTAACACCCAATGTTATTACTGAAGTCACATCTTCTTACGCGTATCATAAATTATATTGTCACGTGGGATCAACGGCTCTTCAAGCCATCCTTAAAAATCGGTTTTGTATCTTTTCGGCTCGCCAAGCTGTGCGAAGCCAGCTATTCAAGTGTATGTATTACTTTAAAACTAAAGCAAGATCGGACAACCCGGTTATGGCAGATTTGCCATCAGACCGAGTTAATGCTATGGGCGTTTTTCATACGGTGCAAACGGATTTTGCTGACCATTTATGATCAAGACATCACGGTTACGCAAGGCTAGCACTATGAAGGCGTATTTATGCGTATTCGTGTGCTCAGCCTCTAGGGCGGTTCATTTGGAGGTGGTCAGCAATCTGTCAACTGACAGCTTCTTGGCAACGCTATCAAGGTTCGTGGCGAGACGCGGTCTGCCCAAGGTTATTCGTTCCGACTGCGGAACGAATTACATCGGAAGCCATCGACATTTAAGTGAGGTTCAACGGTATTTGGCCTCTCGGAGTACCACATTTTGGTGGCCTATTTGAGGCCGCAGTAAAGTCGGCCAAAACCCTGCTGAGTCGGGTGATCGGAAATCAAATATTAACCTTCGAAGAGTTGACCATGGTGTTCGCCCGCATCGAAGCGGTGCTGATCTCTCGGCCGCTATGTCCTCTATCGCAGGACGTTCAGGAAAACGAAGTACTCATCCCGGCTCATTGTTTGATCGGCAGATCGTTACTGGAAGTACCCGAAAATAATTGGGTGGATGTACCGGACAATCAGTTGTCCCGGTATCAATTGGTCCAGGTTATTACACAACGCTTCTGGAAGAGGTGAAGCGAACAATACCTTCACTCCTTGCAGATGAGACTTAAATGGACTTCTCAGGTTCGTCCACCGTGGGTTGGAGAACATGTTTTGATCAAGGAAGATGCGTTGCCCCCACTTCAGTGGAAACGTGCGCGCATAGTGCAATTGTTGCCTGGTAGGGATGGGGTGGTTAGGGTGGCTACCTCGAGAACTTCTTCAGGGCAATTGATGCGGCCTGTCACCAAGCTGTGTAGGCTGCCGGTTTATTAATTTCGGTTTAGTAGATTAATTTTAGATTTATTATTTAGGTTGATAAAGGCGTTTAACCTTTCTCGGGCGGGGAGATGTTTAGTATATATCCTAGGTTATGGTTAGGTTCACATACAGACTACTCAGTTCACACTCAACACTGTATATATTTAGCGGGAGGGTCTGTGTGTAGCAAACTCACTGTCAACGTCAACTGTGACAACTGGGGAGTGACGTGTGTGTGTGTCACTCACATCTTTGTGAATTCGGATAACGGTCAAGAACAAAAAGAACTTAGAACTTGAAAAACGGACGGTCGGAAGTTTTATAATAAGCGTGTGGAATTCATTTGTGTTTACGGGTCAAGTGAATGTTTGTCCAGAGACAGCTACATACAAGTAAGTATAAGCAAGTGAATAAAGCCCAAAGCCATCACGAGCGAGCCACGTCAGTGCCGTGAGTAGTTTGCCACTATTAGTTTTCATATATCTATATTTTGTAATGCGCATACACTAACCGTTGTTTTAAATAGAACGAAATACCCCGGAAAAAAAAAATTGCTGAGATATTCAAATGTGAAATAAAACACCGCAAATACACACAATGTTATATTCCTTCACCCGATACTCGCGCGCTCGACCGTTTCTCGTGATGTTCAGCTTCAGTTCTAACATACTTCTCAGCGTTTTAATGCAAAACCAAGATATACTGGAGATACTTACAATGTTCTTGCTGATGCTGTCAGTATCCAACGCCTCTGTGGAGCGTGCGTTCTCCACGTATTCCATTATGAAAAACAAACTAAGAAATATAATGTCAGTTCCAATGGTGCAAAGTATAATGATGGTGAGATTTTCACTCAAAAGAGAAGGATCTTGTGTGAAATTCGCACCCACACCCAATATGATAAAAAATTTTAGCGTGCGAATCTACGCTGTGTACTAGAAATTATTAACGATATTATACGTTAGGTTAAATAAAATTTCCGTCTATATAGATTTTATATAAAATCGCAAATTCAATATAAAGTTGTTTTACTTTATGAACAACAACACAGACGTAGCTGTAGTTAGTATGAGACAGGAGTCTAATATAATTTTTTCTAGTAAATGTTACAAAAAGGCCATTATGTAAGAATTTTAGCACTAAACTACACTAATGTTAGCAACTATATTAGTCTACGTGTAATTTTTACTCGCGTTAAGATTGACTGAACATAGATCACGAACGTACGTCATGAAAATGTCATATAATGTGTGACAGCTGTCACCTGTCACTGTTACTGTCGTACGTCCACGCGGCCACGCGGGCGGGCTCTTGAGAGTGTGATCATTATTAGAGATATTACTTGTGAATCGATAGGAGTGTAATTGGAAAACTAATAAAACGGAGTGATTATATATTAAAAGAAGAGTCTGGAGTTTGATTTGGCAAAGTGAGGACGTTAATATCAAGTATAATAAAATTAAAAGTTTTTTTTTTTTCCAGTTTTTCCATTTCATTTATTAATTAAATACATTTATTTATTAGCTAATCTATACTAAAATATTAATTATATATTTACAAATAAAACATTATAAAAATAAATCTAACATTAAACCTAAAATATCAAACAATTATAAAAAGAATACCTCGTCTAACAAGTCCGCCTGCGGCATGGACCCCATTATGCTGGCAACGTTACCTCTCTGTACTGCTAGAGCGATACGCTGACAAAAGTATGTGCCAGCCCTGGGGTCCCCTGTAGAGTCGACCAGCCGTGCCGACAGTGCCCTTACAAATGCCTTCATGTCAGCTGACCAGGGGCCCAGTGTCTCTATTGCGAGCGCCGCAAGCTCGTAATCCTTGAGTAAGGATGAGTATTTGCGGCGCTTGAGAATCTGGGCCTGATCAGCAGCAGCGCCGGCCTGTGTTCGGGTCGCATTAAAATTAAATTTAATTGAAGGTAAAGGTACTGTAACATTGAAAACAAAATCATGTACTTTCACATTACACAATACTCTGTATGTACCTGATTTGAAAACTAACCTTCTTTCGGTATCGAAGTTGACAAACAATGGTTATAATGTCTCATTTGTAAAAAATAAAGCATTGGTAAAAAATAATAAAGGACAAACTATTTTAACAGCTATTAAAAGAAACAATTTGTACTATATTATTGATATATGTGGACATGAGTCAGCGTCAATTGCATCCAATGAAGAAAATAACTTGGATTTATGGCATAAAAAGTTTTAGCACATATAAATGAAACTGATTTGAAGCTATGTGTGAAAAAGAAATTACTTCATGGTTTAGATTTTAATACTAACTTAAAGTTAAATGAATGTGAGACATGCATAAGTGGAAAATTTTCTAAGCCACCTTTTCATATTTCTCAAGAGAAAAGAAGTAGTGAGCCATTAGAGATAGTGCACACAGATGTGTGTGGCTCTATGCAAAGTAAATATCTAGGCAATTCGAGATATTTTGTCACTTTTATTGATGATTTCACAAGATACACAAGAGTATATTTCGTGACTCATAAAAATGAAGTATTTAAACATTTTCAAGAATATAAGAGCGAAGTTGAAAATTACACAGGAAAAAAGATCAAGTTTTTACAAAGCGATAATGGCATAGGTGAATATTAAAGAAATAAATAATATTAATTAGGTGAATAATAAAGAGTTCACTGATTACCTCAAGAAATGTGGCATAAGAAGACGCTTGTCTGCCCCTTACACACCTCAGCAAAACGGTGTTGCTGAGAGAAAAAATATAACTTTATTGGACAAAGCACGATGTATGTTAATTGAAGGAAACTTACCAGATAATTATTGGGCTGAAGCTCTCTGTACTGCAAATTATATTGCCAACAGAGTACCATGCAAAACTCTAGGATATGAGACTCCATTTCAAAAATGGGTTGGTCGCATACCATCAGCAAAACATTTTAGAGTATTTGGAGCGAAGTCATACATATTAATAAATAACAGAAAGACAGGAAAATTTGGTCCAAAAGCCATTGAAGGTATTTTTGTGGGATACTCAGAGTCATCTAAAGCATATAGAATACTTGGGTTCCAAAGTATAATAAAATTGAAGTGACAAGAAATGTAACAATAATGAATAAAATGTATTATACAAAAGAAAATGTACCAAAAAGGGATGAAATACTTGTAGAAGATAAAAAGGATAAAATTATAATACAAAAAGAAGAAAACACTAACAAATTCTTACCTTTTCAGAATCCTAATTTTTCTATCCCTCGTTCCAATGTCCATCACCAAGATGAAGAAAATGATAATTATTATGATAGCATTGAAGATGATACTCCTATCAATGAAAATGTGGTTAATGAGATAGAAGAAAATGAAAATAATTATGATGAGCCACAGATTTCTGGGTCAAATACGAATGAAGTTGTATCAGAAGGAAGACCGAAGCGAATTCAAAAATTACCAGAATGGACAAAAGACTATGAGTTAAATGTAGATAATTGTGATTTTACTTACCTGTGCGATGATGACAACCATGATGAATCTTGGGATGAAGCTATCAAAGAAGAAATAAAGGCACATCTTAAAAATGAAACATGGAAAATAATAGAAAATAAAGGGATAGAAAATGTACTTACTTTTAAAATAGTGTTAAAAGAAAAACTTTAATTAAAATACTTTTAATTAAATTTCTAAATTAAAAGTATTTCCTTTAGAGACTAATTCTAAGGGGTTTTTAGTATCTACAGAAAAATGGGGGAAAATTGGGTACGGGTTAGCAACACTGCGAACTTTTATAATGGGATTATAATGGCAAGTCTTTTCAAAAAACCGTTTTATTTTACACACACAGAAATATTATTTAACTAGATTTAGGTTTACACTAGATTGATTATAATAAAGAACTAGAAATAGAAAAATGGGAATAGAAACTGGAATATGTCTGAACTGGTAAAAGGTTGGCTGAAGACTGACGCTCTCTGTGACCGCAAAGCGGAGAGTGGAGTTTAGGTCTGGGTCAGGGTTAAACATTGAGGGTTATAACAGCCCCCCGGAAAAGCTTCAGGGTTGGAAAATGAAGTTTAGGTTGAGCGGAGTCGATGAGGCCCTAAGAATATTGATTCAGTGTCTAGGTTCTTTAGGGTTTGAGGATTTATTGAAGGACTGTAGGATTTTGTTACACAAATTACAATTTTTATAAAAATAATAAAACTACAATAATGACAATTAAAATAAGGTAAATTAAAACACTAAGTATTTTAACATGACGTGAGGTTTTTTCGACAGCCTCATCTAATTCTTTAAGCATAATATTGTCAATTTTATTTTGTTCTGAGAGTTTTCAAATCTATATTCATTAATTTTACAGGTACTAACTTAGGTTTTTATTATCTGAAATTGAGTAAGGTCAACATGAATAGTTGATTAGGTGAAAGTCTGATTGAACAAATTTGAGTTTAGTATTGTAGTCGTAGTTCTGAATTAAATAAATGACGTTACAATATGCTGTACAGTTTTTGGGTAGGTTTAGTATACCAGTACCACTTATTTTTAGTTCTTGAGTTCTTGAGTTTGGTTTTGGTTTCTTTGGAAAGTATATATATCCATTAACCAGAGTAAAGCTTTTGCCAAATGTTGAGATCACCGTGTAGAAATTTGGTGTTACAATTTTTTGGAATCGAATGTAGCTTTTGATAATACATCTGTTTCACATGTAGGATTGCCTCATTTAGGGTTTTTGGGGACCTGCATCTCAGGATTAAAGCTTTTCATGGATGGAGTCCTATTATAAAGTGATGGAGTGCTAAATCCACCATAGCCGCTATTCGGCCTGGCATTTCTTTGGCCTTGGATATATATAGTGAAATTTCCGTAAGTATTAGTGAAAGACAAGTTTCGATTTTAAGAGCAAACTGGCTGACATTCTCTTGTGGGCCTTGTTTGCTTTCTTGTAATTCCGTTAATAGGTGAACGTAGTGTTTTCTTTCACAAAATTGATTTTTGAGGAATCTTTTCAGTTGTTCCCAATTGTTGAATTCCTTGATGGAGCAAGCAATTTCTGCCTTGCCCTTAAGTTGGCTGAGAATATATTTGAACAGAATCGGTTTATGTAGATCCGATGCTAGCTCGTTGGTGTTATAACAATTTGTGATAAAGGCGTTTAATGTTTCCCTATGGCCATCGTATGGACTTATAAATTTAAATAAGACGTTGAGGTCTATTTCAGGAGCTGTAGGATATTTCAGCGATGTTGTTCGTGATTTACGTTTAGTTTGGCGATCTTCGACCTCTAGGATGAATGTGTCTGATTTCGTTTGCGGATTGGCCATTGTAAGAGGTTTGGATATATGATGCAACAGTATAGGAAAAGTTTGTTTAGTCTCGAAATTTGTTTACACTTACTGCACGTATGCGAATGCGACGTACAATCGCTGTTGCGAGCAATGATTTTGAGAGCACTTAACACTTTTACCACTTTCACAAAATTTTGATTTGATTTTGTACTGAAATGACACTCAGCTTTGGAATTAGCACGATTGTTTGTCTCGAGATTCGGAGTCGTACCGAGGACCTTTTGAGATCCCTTTGAGCTGCCACCAATGTTATAATGGGTTTCGCAAAAGTCTTTTTAAAAAACTGTTTTATTTTACACACAAGAAAATTACAAAAATATTATTTCACTAGATTTAGGTTTACACTAGATTGATAATAATAAAGAACTAGAAATAGAAAAATGGGAATATAAACTGGAATGTGTCTGAACTGGTAAAAGGTTGGATGAAGACTGACGCTCTCCGTGACCGCAAAGCGGAGCGTTGAGGGCGAGGAGAGTGGGGTTTAGAATGTCGCAGCTACATTCGCGTCGCGATTTCCCTCAGTAGCGCGCGAGACGTAGTCAAGAGTAGTCGTGTAGATGCGTCACAGCTGCAGCAGCAGCAAAATCGTCGTCCATTTCACTTGGAATCGCGAACAAAACTGCGAAAAAAAGTTTTAAGCAGATGTAACAATTTGAGGGATTGGTTTCGAAGTAAGGAATCGCTAAGTTCGTTAGAGAATTTGGGCCCTGTATGTGAGATGGACACTACTTCAAAAATGGATCATTTTCCCAAATTCGCGGTTTTTTTTATAATATAGAGGTGGCAGACAGGCTCACTTGATGGTAGGTGGTTACCGCCGCCTAAGGATACAAGCAACAACAAGGGGAGTGCTAGTGCGCTGCCTACCCTACAGGAGTTTATTTACAGCTCGCTTGAAGTAGCCCATATTGTAGCTAGGTGGAAACACCTCAGGAGGGAGATTGTTGCCACCTGTTTGCCACAATTTCGGCCCAGCGGTGAAATCTGCTTTCCTTTTGCTGGACGGTTGTGTATGGGACAAGGAAAGGGATATGATGTTGGAAGCGGCGCGTACAGTCGTTGTGGTCTAAAAATGATTTTTTATCTTCGAAATGATTTCGAACAAGTAATCACGTGACAGCAAACAAGAAATTCTGCTACATTAAATCAAGCTACAGAGATTTGGTAGTATGCAATGAATGTAAAAGTTTTAGAAGAAAACCAACTGCACTATTGTGTGGAGAATAGTTTAATTTGCTATACTGACATGTTTTTCACTCGAGTTTATTATTTATATAATTGTTATTAACAATTTTATGGAAAGAAATCGCTGTTTTTTTAGATTTTTGCTTATAAAATTGAAACTATCGGGGCAATCACGATTTGTAGAGAACGAAAACACGAAAAAAATGAGATCTCGATGAATCACTCGATCAGACCGTTAGTTTAGGAGAAAATCTAACTCTGTTGTTTGTGGCTGTTTGAATCTGAAGTTGTTTTCATTAAAGGTCACGTGTCTCTTGAAATTATTGTTTCGTCTGTTTCTGGATCCTATAGTCTGTAACCTTGTCCACAGTATGATACGAATCTAATTTCTTTTGCTCTTGCTTCCAGCTTTCCTTTCCTAGGTAGGGTTTGCCCGTCCACCCCACCTATTGGACAAGGAGGCACCGGGGAGTTTTAGTGGGTAGGGGCCAGTTCCGCCTGCACGTGCGCAATCGGAAATACTGGTCGACCCCCACATACCCCTACCGTCTAGCCAGCGGTAGGGGATCAATAAAAGGATTTCTCCTCGTCAAAAAAAAAAAAAGGTAGGGTTTGCCTGGCTACCAAAAATTTTAAATTGTCTATCTTATTTTTTCCATAAAAAATACTAGCTGGTGTGTTACCTTTCAGCACTTTTGTAGGGGATCTATTTATAGTATAACATGCACATCTTACTTTGGTAATTACTGTCTATGAAATAGGCCCTCATTCGGTCCATTATAGTCCTATTCATTCGTTCACACACTCCATTTGCTGTGGCGTATAGCTACATGTCAAATCTTGAATTATGCCTCTTTTCTGCAGAAGTTTTTTAATCATCATTTTTAAACTCTCCTCCATTGCCTGACCTTATTCTGAGGACATTTAGATCATCGTTTTTTAACCTTTGTACATAATTTTTTATATATTCTTTGGCTTCAATTTTTGTGCATTAATGGATAAACTTGTTGGCGAGGGCTATTAAATGAAGCTCATACGAATAAGTCTGTTAACGTTTTATTTAGATATTTACTTCGGTTGATACAAAAGAGTGCGTCCGTACAAAATACATAATGGCGTAGAACAAACTAAACAAAACAATCTTATGTGTCATAGACTATAAACAAAAACTAAACTATTTTAATATTATTTCAACACCCTCCCTATATTAAAATTCTAGCAGATATTTAACCAAACAACAAAAAGAAATGTTTCACACAAATTAACAAAAAATGTTTACAACCCCTGAATGTTAACTAACAGCTAAACACAATAAGAAACATTTTTTTTTTTTTTTTTTTTTTTTTTATTATTATTTTATCCGCAATCAGTCAAAGGAACTATAATCGGATCTGTTGTTTGTTTTTTTTTTTTTAAATTGTGAGAGTATCCTCCAATAAGAATACTACTCTTAATAATAATGAGAAAATTTTTACTCGTTCGGTTAAATTTAGCTGGATGAAAATTTTATATCCAGCTCCAGGATGTGTGCCCTTTTTAATCTTTTTGGTGGATTGCTGCAAAGAAGCTTTTGGGCTAGCTCATTTGGATGAGTCTTCAGGCGATTCTTATAATTTTTGCAGATTTTAGCAATTTCCTCTCTTACGGTAGGTATATTCGAGAAATGATGCACTTCAGCGTTGGTTATAAACCAGGGTGCCCTGAGAATAGTTTTAAGTATAGCATTCTGAAAGCGCTGGAGAATCTCTACGTTAGAATGGCTAGCAGTGCCCCACAGCTGAATCCCATACGTCCATATAGGTTTTATGGCCACTTTATAAATAAGTAGTTTATTTTCCGTCGACAGATTAGAAGATCTACCCAGCAACCATTGTAGACCTCTGAATCTGAGATTTATTGCATCTCGTTTCGCTTTGATGTGATTTTTCCAGATCAGACGCCGATCCAAGTGTAGACCTAAGTATTTTACCGATTCCACGTGTGGCAAGATTTCGTTGTTTAAAGAAACGGGAGGACAATCGCCGTGGCGGAGAGCAAAAGTTATATGGGCAGATTTTGATGCGCTTACTTTGATTCTCCACTTCTTTAGCCATCTGTCTATTTTATCAAGTTGCGTTTGTAAGGTTATCGAGGCAATCTCTGGACTATTGTTGCTTGCTAAAATGGCTGTGTCATCCGCGAATGTAGCTGTTGTGACATTTTCAGTGACAGGAAGATCTGCGGTAAATAGCGTGTAGAGGTATGGCCCCAGCACTGAACCTTGCGGAACACCAGCTCTGATTTCGTGAAGCTCCGATCGAGCTTCTTCCTCTTTAATCTGGAACATTCTTCCCTCCAGATATGAATTTAGGACTACAAAGAAGGAATGTGGAAGATAAGCCTTAATTTTGTAAAGTAATCCCTTGTGCCATACTCTGTCGAATGCTTGTTGTATGTCAAGGAACACTGCAGAACAATATTCCTTCCTTTCTAAAGAGCTCCGAACTATATGACATACTCTATGTATCTGCTCAACAGTAGAATGGCCTCGACGGAAACCAAACTGATGATCCGGGAGAACTTTGAGGTCTTCCAGTACTGGAATCAATCTCTTCAGAAGGATCTTTTCGCACACTTTAGACATTACTGGTAATAAGCTTATTGGGCGGTATGAAGAAGCCTGGTTAGCCGGTTTTCCTGGTTTATAAATCATCACAATCTGGGAGACTTTCCAGTGGTACGGGTAGTATGAAATCGTCATGATAGCATTGATAATCATAGTAATCATGACTATGCCCTTTTTAGGAAGTTCCTTTAGAACCCTGGGAGTTATGAGGTCATATCCTGGAGCTGATTTATCTTTTAGTTTCGAGATCACTCTCTGAACTTCTTTTGGAGATGTTAGTTTTAATGGCAGCTCCATCTGTAGGGGTTGATCCATTACTCTATTGATATATTCCTCATCAAGATCATACACCGCCTCATTGGGACAGAAAACATTTTCTAGGTGAACAGCAAACGTCTCCGCTTTTTCTTTGCAAGACCTAGCCCAGTTGTTGTCAGCTGTTATGATAGGTGGTTTAGGAACTTGGGGTTGATCGAGATGTTTGGTTGCTTTCCACAAGGAGTAGTTATTTACCTTGGTTGCGCTTAACGTCTCAACGTATTCCTTAAAGCTTTCGTCTTGAAACTGCTTTATTGCTTTCTTTAACTTCAGACTAGCCTTGTTCAACAGTGTTTTATCGGCTGGGTTCCTACTAGTTTGCCAGATACGACGTAGTCTTCTTTTTTCACCTATTTGCGCTTTCAATGTGGAAGAGATATTTTTGGAAGCTTTCCTATAGTTCATTTCAGGAGTACATTTCCAGGCAGCCTCTTGTATGAGCCACGATAGTGATCTAACTGCCTCTTCAATATCATTGGGAGATTTGAGGGGAATTTTTAACTTTATATTTTCATTTATGTGGTGCCTGAATGAATCCCAGTCAGTTTTATTGTTGTGTAAGGTCACGTCACTTCGCCTAATCAAAACAGATGTTGATATTGTCAGTAAGACAGGTGAGTGATCGGATGCACTGTCAGAACATGACTGTATATCGAGATAATTTGTAGATATGCCCTTTGTTACAAAAAAGTCCAGTAGATCAGGTATCTTTGCACGGTCAGTCGGCCAATATGTCGGTTCTCCAGTCGAAATTGTTGTTATGTTTAGGCTGTCAAGGCTCTTTTTCATCTCCCTACCCCTGGTCGAGATTAATCTGGAACCCCAGTGACTGTGTTTCGCATTCCAGTCTCCCCCACTCACGAAGCGACCTCCAAGTTTTCGAAAGAAATCCGTGAACTTATCTTCTGTGATTACATGTTTAGGAGGGCAGTAGACCGCAGAGATGGTTATGTTACCCAAATTTCCTTCAATTGATATTGTTGTGGCCTGAATGTGGTCTGTACTGAATGGTGGTTCCAGGTGGTGTCTAATGGATTGCTTAATAACTATTGCAGAACCCCCGTGAGCTGTGCCGTCAGGATGGTTGGTCGAATAAATTATGTATCCAGGAATGTAGACACTACTTCTGACAGTAAAATGTGTTTCAGAGATTAGGATAATGTCTAGTTTGTGAACATCTATGAGTAATTGAAGGTCATGTTTGCTGGAGGGTAGTCCGTTTATGTTCCAGGTGGCTATACGTAGTATTTCAATTTTATGGAAGACTTAGCCTATCAACGAGTTTGACTATAAGGCTCATCATTGAGCTTATTTGTTGTAGGAGAGCTTCAATTTTTTCAGACTGCCTGATCAGCAGATCTTCAACTAATTTATTACTAGTTGATTGTTGAGAGTGTTGAATGTGGGTTCCTTTTGTAACTTCTGCATAGGTACTTGCACATGGGTCACCACTGGATTGTAAGGAATTGCGTAATGGCTTAGGGAGTTTGGGCATTGTTGATTCAGTTTTTTCCAAAATTGTACCCAGTGATTGCTGAGGTGCAGATTTAAATATTGGTTTCAGACTTGTTTTGAATTTTCGGTTGTAAATTTCTCTGTACACTTGGCAGCCTTTGTAATTTGCCGGGTGGCTTCCAAGGCAGAGCGCACATTTAGCAGGTGTATTGCGGTCTTTCTTAGTGCATTCGCTTGTCTTATGGGAGAGTGCACACTTTACGCAACGATAAGGTCTTGTGCAATTATTCTTTGTGTGACCATATTGTTGGCACCTACTGCATTGAGGAATACTATTTTGTTTCTTCGGATCTTCGATTACTACCGCTGTGTGGTATATGAACCTAATTTCTTTTGCTGTTTTGTTGTTGGGACTTGGTTCCAAGTTCACAAAGAAAGTTGAGGTTGGTTTTTTTTCTGGGCCTATTCGCGCGTTTATTATTTCGCCAACAACAGTATTTCCTGTGGCTGCAATTTCTTTTATTATCTCTTCATGGGGAGTAGAGTGGTGCAGGTTTCGGATAACAATCCTACAACATTTTTTCTCTTTGGACGTAAAGGTGTGCCCTATTAGTCCCTTTTCTCTTACAAGAGCCATCAGCCTTTTATAGGATTCTGGTGTATTACAATTTATTCTTAATTGATTTTTAGTAATAATTTTGAATCTATAGTCAGACGGTTCCATTACCGATTCGATCGTCTCTGTTAGTTTTGTAATGTCATCGATTCCATACAATATAAGTGGTGGTGGCTTGTTAAAAACTTTTGGTCGATCTGTATTTTCAGGGACGTCTATGGGCAACACATCAAATCTATTGCTAGTTGTGGTGCAATTATCGATGGGCGGAGAATTGGCAGTTCTTCGCCTTTTGTTAGTTCGAATTGTGGGTACTCTTTGCCATTCGGGGTTAGACCGTTGTAGATGTTGACTTGGAGTACTTTTGGCCATTGTTTCACCGAGAGAGGAACTTCGGGGTCTGCTAATAAACATTCCTTTATTGAAAACCTGCTGCACAAGGTTTGGTTTTCGTTTCTCGCCAGAAATATTAGCTTTCGCGGAGGCTTTAGCAGGTGTTCCTGTAATGTCTACGTTTACATATTTTACTCTCCCAGGCTCGGATACCTGTGAGCGCTGGGGGCTAGCCGGGTCGCATTGCATAGCCTCTTCCATATTCGTAGTAGTTTCAAAACGATTCAACAAAGTTGTGCCCTCCCCAGAATACGTAGGGCAGCCTGAGTTAGACTCAGGGAGGGATTCTCCAGCATGGCTGGTACCCTCCTGGGGTAATATTTCTTTAAACTTTGCTTCCATTGTTTATGATTTTTTTTTTTTCCAGACATTTTGAGAGATATTTAGTCCCCAAGGCTCGCTGTAGCCTCATCCAATTAGTAACCTAAATGGGAGTATGGTTATACCGCCACTGTTCGGTCGCCATAGCCTCGTTAGTTATTCAGCAGGGGGCACCACGGTTTCCAACTGGATACCGTCGCCATCCGGCGCGTGCAGGTGAGGTTGACAATTGGGTCGATTAGGTGTTGATCTCGTTCCCCTTACCCCCCAATAAGAAACATGAAAAAAACATTTTTATGCTACCTACCTAGAGTACTTTCTCATAAACACGTAACATGTTTCTAAATTTTTGAATTTTTTTTTCCTAAAGGCTTGGTAAATATGTCAGCTAGTTGATCATTTGTACTAATATGTTTCAATATTATTTTGTTACCAAAAACTTTATCTCTCACAAAAAACATTTTAATATCAACATGCTTTAGCTTATGATGAAACTGAGGGTTTTTACTAAGACTGATAACAGACATATTATCCTCATATAATGTGACTGGGATGTTAATACCTGACATACATAGAAACAAATTCATAAGCCAACAAGCCTCACTAGTAGCCATACTTAGGGCTACAAACTCAGATTCAGTAGATGACAAAGATACAGATCGCGCGGCGAGAGTTTGGCTTTGACCTTCGGGTGGAGGGGATTACTGCGCATGGGTACTGTCACGCACACAATACTTTTCCTTTTTTATGTACCAGGTTGGATATTTGAGTGGGTCAAAATTCATGTACAGTGGTAATAATGCTAGAAAATAATACGAAATAGATAAACTTCTTCATTTATTAAAACTATTGATAGTTATTTTACTTATATAAAATGTTTATTTCCTTTTAAAGTTTACAGAGACAGCGATGAAAATTCTAAATAATTGTTTTTTAATAAAATTATTTATTCCAAGATACATGTAAAATTGGTACATACAAACAAAAGAAAACTTAAAATAATTATTAAATACAGTGTGTCTACGTGATGAATCTACGTAGGATTCATCTGTGTAAACAATGGGTCTTCCTTCTTGTCGATATTTTCTTATTTTTCTTAAATATTCAATGCGTTGTAATCGGATATTCGATGTTTCTATTAGTAATTTACGGTTGTTTTCTGTTTTTTTCCAGCGAAATCCTAACTCCTTTACAATTACACGAAGGCTTGTTTCTGACCCTTTAAAGTTTATATCTTCCTCAAGTTTCTTTTTTAGTTTCCCAATGGTGGGAAGTTCATTATTCGTCTTG
Organism: Synanthedon vespiformis; assembly: GCA_918317495.1. Lineage (NCBI taxonomy): Eukaryota > Metazoa > Arthropoda > Insecta > Lepidoptera > Sesiidae > Synanthedon > Synanthedon vespiformis. The sequence goes on along the minus strand of OU906966.1, from coordinate 6,810,887 downwards.
TGAAAATTGTGTATACATCTTTTTATTACACCTTGGTCAAAATTATCAATATTGGTAACTGGTTTAGCTCTGGGACGTTTTTTTCCAGGTGTTCTGAAAGTAATTAGCAAATCGGAACTCTTGGCTTGATTTGCGATATTTTTTACAGTGCCAATTGAAGTCTTAGTGGCCTCCGATGTCCGTTTTTGAATTTGAGCTAATTTATTGACTACACAATTTAATTTAGAAACAGTTTCCGTTTTCATTACCTGCATAGTCTGTATAGTTTGGTTATTCTCCGACTGACTGAGTAAAGAAGCAACTTCCTCAATCTGACTTCGAATTTGCTTCAATGAATCGATACATTCGTCAGCTTCTTTCTTTAAAAAGCAATTCACGTCATATATCATTTTCCGTGCTTGCCTTTTTAAAACAATGTTTTTTTTACGCATTTTCAAATCACTTTTTAATATTTAACAAAAAAAACTTAACTGACAAACTTAAACAAACAAACTCAACAAATAATAACAATCGACAACAATAAACAATTAACGAAAATAGCAATTCACTTGTGAACGTGATTGTACAACAGGAGTGCGCGGTACGTCGTATCGATGCGAGAGGCAGGGAACGACTGGAGCGCCAATCAGAGCACCGCGTGCGCCTACACACCCGCCCCGCACCCCGCTAATTGCCCGTTGATACCCAATTTCTGATTTCTGCGCAATAACGGTCAAAGCCAAACTCTCGCCGCGCGATCTGTATTATGTCCCACTCGTATCTCAGAGAGGGGTTAGCTATTAATTGGTTTACTGCGGTTAGGAAGGGTGACTCTGAATTCCAAACATAACTGGCAAACCGGTCGTTAATACGTGTATATGTTTCTCTTTTGATTCTTTTATTTGGCGCGAAAACGCTTGGCATATTGACTTGCACATGTGAGAATCTTGGATACACCAGCGACATGTATGCGGCATAGTCAGGTATTATGTATTTGGCTGGTCCATTGTAAAATATAACGTCATTTATCAATATTGATGTGTCGAAATGTACAGATAACATTTCCAGTAGTGTGTTTTTTGAGATTCCGACTATAACCTGTTGAAAGTATGGGCTACATCGATGCAAAGTATCACCGGGTATACCTTTTTCGATGTTGAAGAGCATGTCTGCTCTAGTTAATGTTCGTCCGCGGTATTCTACTAGTATGTCTGCGCCAAATTCTTCATTGATTTCTGCCCTCAGCGTTTCGTTGTGGTAACAAGAGCTAAATATCAATGCAGCAACAACAGAAAAGAACTTTTCGAAGGATGCCATGTACTTAACCGGGAATATCACCTCTATGGTTGGGTCGTAGGACGTCAAGTGTGTTACCCCGCTTAGAGTCCATGCTGCCCCAGAGCCCAACGTGGGTATAGACCAGCCTGGTATCTTCTTCAACCCTGCCAAGATAACCGCACCAACACCTCTTCTGTATCTTTTTTGTAAGTGTCCTGGCAATGCATTTATTGAAGAGAATACATTCCGTGGGTTGTCAGAGGTTGTTGAACTGTTTGTCGTTATAGTTGATGGGACAGTGACTATCTCATTCCCTGGAGATGTTGACGTTGATGATGATTTCCCACCTGTGGTGAGCGCTGGCTCCGAAGACGCCGTTGTTGGTGCTGGGGTTGATGTGCTCGTAGGAGCCTTTGAAGTCCTGCCTTTACCTTTCCCCTTCGCGGGTTTTATTGGTTCCAATTTACCCAGCGACACTGATCGCGACACACGATGACGCGAGACACCGCGACGCACACGTACGACGTTGAAAAATCTAGTAATACCAGCAAGCACACTTCGTAATGTAGAGGTGACTATGTTGTCACCCGTAGTGGAGACCCTGGTGGCAAGGGGTGCAAAACTAGAGATACTCGAAGATGACGCCGACCTAATTACACCACCTGCTGTCATCATAGATGGTAGTATGGGTGTCGAAAAACTCCTGATTAAACCGCCAGAGGTTATTAACCCTGTTCCTATTTGGCTACTTCTGGCTATGATCCCTGACGTAGTGGACAATGATGCACTTATTCCGCTAGACATAGATGAGTGCAATGATGTTGTTCCCCGTGAGATTGAAGTTAGTGCTTGCATTTCGTGTGCTACGATATTACCAGACTCAAAAGTCTCCGCAACCACCGCACCGACCTCGCACCACTTATGAGCCTATTGAACATCTGTTTGATTGGTTCCTTTGCCGTTACGATTGCATAATGTATTCCGAAATTAATCGCGGTATCACGCGTCCCATCTATGAAAAATTTCCCCCAGCGGGGAGGTCCACACTCATCACAATTGTCGCGCAGAATATATGGTGCATCCATTCCGAGGGCAGGTATTGGAAAGGACTGTATTATATAAGAGTAGTCTATGTTGCCGGCCTGCATAATAGATATAGCAGCGTTTTCATCTGAATATTCAAAGAAGGGTAAGTTAAACGATCTCCTGATAAGCTTGACGTCTATTGATCGTTGTATAATAGTTGCAAAAACAGTGGATTCATCGATGCATTGAATTTTGGGTGCATGTATTTGAAACAAACTGCACATAGATATGCCATCAGGCAAGTCCACCAACAGAAATCTGTGTGTAGCATTGTGCACTATCTTGGTCTCGACTGTCCACCCGGTCATGGATATTGTCACTTGTTGTATTGATGTCGCATGAAGTATGCTACTATAACTGGTGGTCAACACCAACTCCTCATCGTTACGGTGCAGAGTGGTGTAGTGGATGTAGGGTACAGTAAATACAAGGGCAAGTTTAAATGCAAATATGGAAATCATGTTGCAGTGTCTAGTAATGTTGATTGGTAGCTTTTGTGAAAAAGTCGCTGTCCTTGATGAATAATTGCCTGATATACTTCACTGAAAAATACAAAGTGGTAGTGTTCTCCGAAGGCGCCGTCTATGAACATACGATTGTCATCCAATCCGTCAGGTATTGAGTAGTGCACTAAGAAACTGTTGTGGTTTCCTAACAACACAATGGATAAGTGAGTTGGACGCAGTGGCGCTCTACTGCCTATGTATGGCTCTGTTTTTAGCTTGGTTAAAGTGGTGGACAATTTTTGTTTTAATAGCACTGGCAGTATAGCATCGCGCTTCCTCGTGCTATCCAGTAGATTCACTTTGACACTGCACCCTGTCTGTATGTTAATTTGTACAATGACACTATAGTATAATTGCCCTGCTTCATTAAATGATGTTGTAACCCCTTGTAGTACTCTAAACTGGATGTCCTTGATTGCGTATCCTGGATGTAAGTAAAATTTACTTAAAGTTTTCAGATAGTTCAACACGCATATATAAACATTCTTGATTTTTGATAGGTCCGAACCAACAGCTAGCTCCACTTCCCAAAATGCTGGTGCATCTGTTCTCTTCCGTGATATCTTTTTGAACCTATGGGTGTAATTATTCAAAAACTGCAACTCGTCTTGCATGTAATAAATGAGTTTTTCGATGTCTATTAGTTCTCTTTCGTATGAATCTCTGTGATATGTGTTCGTTGTTTCCATTCCGTGAATAATTTGGATCTTTTCCCAAATGCAGCGGTTTCCTTTATCGGTCCTCTCTGCTAAATCTGTTCAAAATCGTCGCACCGGGCACACGTATCGCTCGGCACCCCGCTGCCGACCCGTCGTGTCCCGCTCTACGCCATCCACCGCTACGGCCGGTTGAAGCCCTCTTCGCCCGCCGCACCATCGACCGCCCCGCCGCTGTGTCGCCGACCGCCGATCCGCCTGAGTAGTTTCAACTGCTTGGTCGATCCCGCTCTAGGCCACTGGCCGCCACGCCGCTGTGTCGCCGACTCGTCGCTCAAGACCGCGAGGTGCTAGTTGCGCGTCCGCCTGAGTAGTTTTTAGCTGCTTGGTCGGTCCCGCTCTAGGCCACCCGCCGCTACGGCCGGTTGAAGTGCTCTCTCTTCGCCCGCCACTTACCTCCTCGCCGTTTGCAGAGTCGCCGATTCGCCGCTCAAGACCGCGAGGCGCTAGTTGACGATCCGCCTGAGTAGTTTTAACTGCAAGGCCGACCCAACTAGCGTTCTGAACAAATCCGCTACGTTTTGCGGTCGCACCAAGAGTAACCTAACGGTGTCAACAACTTGGTGTGGGCGTAGACCCAAGACGCCTGCAAGTCCAGTGGACTTGCATTACTTGGACGGGGCTAGAACCACCGGCCTTGGGGGTGACCCCTCGCCGACACTAGCTGTCGCCCTCCCACCCTCCGACTTCCCCTTTCCATTCTCCAGTAGATGTTTGGGCGGACATAGTAGTGTTCGCGCTCCTCTTTGTTTTGTCAGGTACACACACGCTACACTCGCCGGCGTGTCATCTGCACGCCGGTCCGGGGACTTGCCCCGCGACCCCCCACCCTCTGTCAGGATGGAATGCGCCGTCCTGATAGAGGCCATCAGGAGACTCCACTCGGAGAATCCTGACGAAGTTGCGGCTATACTCCGGGAAGCCCAACAGCCCGCCCCCATATCCCCCGCGTCGCCAATGGACTCGTCCTACTCGCGCACGCCATCCCCGACACCGACCCTGCGCGCTCCGACGCCGCTGTCGGCCGCCCCCTCCATCTGCGAGTCGATCTCGGACTGCGAGTCCCAGAACGAAGGTTTCGTCCCCGTAATGGGACGCAAAAAGCGCCGGAAAAGCGCACCCTCCCCCTCCTCAGCCCCGGCTAAGAAGCCAGCAACGGAAAAGCCCCCCGTGGGCCACCGTCCCACCCCTCCACCCGCCCCTAAGGCACCACCCCCCATTGTCGTACAAGACAGTGGGAAATGGACGGCCATCCGCAATGAGATGGCCCGTCGGGGAATAATCCCTCTTCGAGCCTCTTCCAGCGGCTCCTCTATGACCGTTAAGGTACAATCTATCCCCGATTACCGCTCCCTAACGGATCTCCTCAGGAAGGAAACCATTTCCTTCCATACCTACTCCCTCCCGGAGGAACGCCACCTCCGGGTTATAGTACGCGGCCTCCCAGCCTCCCTTAGCGAGGAAGACATCCTCGAGGATGACAAATCCCAGGATTTCCCCGTGCTCGAAGTCCACCGACTCCGCTGCAGAAGCCGCGGCCCTCTTAATCTAGTGCTCCTGGTGCTAGAACACACCCCCTCCGCAAAGCGCATCTTTGGCGCCTCGACAATCTGCGGATTGTCAGGAGTCAAATTTGAGCCCCCCCACAAACGAGGCATCATCGGCCAATGCCACCGGTGCCAGTACTATGGCCACTCGGCCCGCAATTGCTTTGCGAAGCCGAGATGTGTCAAGTGCTTGGGCGACCACGGCACCACCGACTGCCAACGCCTCAAGGACTCACCAGAGCCCCCAGCGTGCGTCCTCTGTGGACTCCAAGGGCACCCCGCCAACTACCGCGGCTGCCCTAAAGCCCCCAAACGGAAGCCCCAAAAGGCCTCCCGACAAGGACCCCTCGAACCGCCTTCTCAAAGGCCAGCCCCCCCAGCGCTCAACAGCGCCTCCCACTTCCCACCACTGGCCAAATCAGTGGCTGCCCCACCCGCATGGGCAAATCTTGTGCCTGCACAGGCACCTGCACCTGCCCCCGCCTCTGTCCCTGCCTGGAGGAAGCGCGACCCTAGGGTCCCCACCTCTAGCCTCCCAAAAGCACTCCCGCCCCGCCCCCCTCAATCGACACCAGCTTCCCTGCTGTCGACCGCCACCCCAAATTCTTTCACGGATTTCGCGAGTAAACTCTCGGAAACCGTGAGTATGAGAGAGCTCATAACCGTCGCTCTCGAATACCAGAAGTGCAGTGATATGTTCTCCGTTCTGGACCTCATCTCACGCCACGCCCAAGTCTTCGAAGCCCTCGAACGACTTCAAGCCTCCCTCCACAAGTTCTAATGGCTCCGCCCAAAACATGAGCCCCCTCCTCTCTTGCTTTAGCGTTCTTCAACGCCAACGGCATCGCCGCTCAAAAATTAGAGATCCAACAGTTTCTCACATCCCATCAGGTCGACGTAATGTTAATCCAAGAAACCCGCCTTAAACCCAGTAGGCGCGACCCCCGATTACCCCAATACCACATTGTACGCAACGATCGTACCACCTGCCGCGGTGGTGGCACTCTCATTTACTATAGGAGATCCCTCCATTGCGTTCCAATGGACACACCACCCCTTATTAACATGGAAGCCTCGGTCTGCCGACTAGCTATGACTGGACATCCTTCAGTCATAATAGCATCGGTATACCTGCCTCCCACCAAACCGCCTCTTAGGTGCGATCTCGAATCGCTATTCAGCCTCGGTGACTCCGTCATTCTGGCGGGGGATCTAAACTGCAAGCACACCAGATGGAACTCCCATTCCACTTCTACAAGAGGCGCCACTCTGGACAGACTGACAGACATCCTAAACTTTGAGGTAATCGCACCGATAACCCCTACGCGTTTTCCTACTCTACGCACGCACAGACCAGACGTACTTGACATAGCGCTAATCCGCAACATCTCCCTCAGACTTGTAGGAATTGAGACAATTCACGAACTCAGTTCCGACCATCGCCCGGTTCTTCTCAAACTATGACGACAGACCGAACGCTTCCCGCAAACCACCATCACCATAAACTGGAACAGACTGAAGAAGTCCCTCGGGACCCTCTCTCAGCATCTGGACCAGATCCCTGACACCTTCAGCGGGCCAGACAGCACGGGCGAGGCGGTCCGAGCACTCAACTGCCACCTCCACGACTGCATTAGCAGCTGCTCCCGGGAGGTCCCAGCGGCGAACGATCGTCGATGGGAGCTCCCGGAAGACGTGAGGAGGCGGTTGAGGGCGAAGAACGCCGCCGCCAGAGCCTATGACTCGTTCCCTTCCGAGGAAAACCGGGTGCGACTACGCTCTCTGCAAAGAGAGGTTAAAGCTCGCATCTCGGAGTTCCGCAATAACAGTTGGGCCCATCTATTGTCTGGCATATCGCCCACCCACCAGGCTTACTGGAGTTTGGCGAGGTCGATGAAGATCGACTCCAACATAACCCAAACCCCTCCCCTAAACCGACCCATTGGCCCTCCGGCGTTTGACGACGACGACAAGGCCGAATGCCTAGCCGACTCCCTCGAGGCCCAATGCTCGCCTAGCCTCCAACCGGTCGACGCACTCCACGTCGCCCGGGTGGAGGAAGAGGTCGGGCATCGCTCCTCACAAACACCCACTGACTCCCTGGATCCAGTCACCGAACTAGAACTGATGAACCTCATCAGAAATTTAAGTCCCAAAAAATCGCCGGGCATCGACGGTATCTCTAACAAGCTACTGAAGATCTTCCCGCCGATTCTCTTGTCCCTCCTACTAAGCATCTTCAATGCAGCCTTGCAAGACCGCTTATTTCCAACCGCTTGGAAAGAAGCCGTCGTCATCGGTATTGCAAAACCGGGCAAGGATAGAGCCCAACCATCTAGTTACAGACCAATCAGCCTCCTTAGCTCCATTGGGAAACTCTACGAGAGAATCCTATTGACGCGCCTGTCGAATTATCTTAATTCGAAAGGAATTCTTATTAACGAACAGTTTGGCTTTAGAGCCAAACATTCTAGTGTCCACCAAGTCCACCGGCTAGTAGAACACATACTTACAGGACTGACAAACAAACCACATCGCATTAACACCGGAGCTGTCTTCTTCGATGTGGCGAAGGGATTCGACAAGGTGTGGCACGCAGGGCTGATATACAAGTTATACCAGCTCGACGTGCCTGAAAGTCTCGTACTCATAATACGGGATTTTCTGACCGATCGTAGCTTCCGCTACAGAGTGGAGGGCACCCTCTCTACACCTAGACCCATCAGAGCTGGAGTCCCCCAGGGCTCAGTCCTCTCTCCCACCCTTTATTCCCTCTACACAAATGACATCCCTCGCTCCGAAAAGGCCGAACTGTCCCTTTTCGCTGACGACACATGTATTTACTTCTCCGCTCGACACAGAGGCTTTCTCTCACGCACCCTTCAAACCGCGGTCACCTCCCTAGGTGACTGGTTTCTCAAATGGAGGATCGAAGTCAATCCCGAGAAGAGCGCAGCAATGTTCTTTTCCTGGGAAAACACACGTACCCTCGACCACACCCTCCATCGCGCCACCATCGACAAACTCACCCTCGGCCAAATCACCCTCAACGGTCAAGTCATCCCATGGGTAGACAAGACCAAGTACCTAGGCGTCACTCTCGACGCCAAACTTACCTTCGGCCCCCACATCAAGTGCGTCCGTGATCGGGCGGCATTTGTCCTCGGGCGCTTATCCAGCCTCCTAGGTAGACACAGTAAAATGTCCCTTCGTAACAAGGTGACACTATACAAAGTCTGTGTAAGACCTATTATGACTTACGCCAGCACTGCCTTCGCACATGCTGCCCCTACCCATATCAATTCCCTTCAAAAAATCCAAAACCGCTTCATGCGGAATGCCGTGAACTCCCCATTTTTGTTTTGATATCCCATGGCGATCACATGTGACTCCATTTTTAAATAAGCATGGTATATTAAAAATGAAGCATCGCCGCAAACTTCATCTCGCGTGCCTTATGTTTGGCGTCAATAAATATAGGGAGCCTTCTTATCTCTATGAAAAGTTGTCGTGGAGGGATGTTCATCCTCGCAGGTCTTCGACGCAGCTAGTAATAGAGCGCCATAGTACTGCTGCCTTTAGAGGAAGCTTTCGATATGCTGCGTCAAAGTGCTGGAATAACATCCCGCCGCCTATTAGGGACCTGCAAAGTACTAATAATTTTAGAAATAAATTAAAGAAGTTTATTTTCGAACACCAAAAAAGCGAGGAGCAACTGCGGAATGACACCAGTGCCTTCTGAAATTTTAATTTTAATTTTAAGTATTTGTTCAAGCAATAACCAAACGTCGCCGAGGTTACCCGCGAAAATCAAACGAATTCAAAATTTCTTTCTTCCACCGTCATTATTATTACTTTTCTTACTACACGATTAATATACGTTAGCAATGTCTTCTATACGAATTATCCATGTAAATTTATAATTATACGAAACAAAACGATCTACGATTTTTATTTACATCATACGAATGAAGAAGACATCATCAGCATTAACATTGGTCCTTCAGAGCCAAATATACGAAAAATATTGATCCAGCCAGCCGAGTCGACTATACGAGTAAAGAAGCAAATCAGCGGCATCGAAAACTGAAGCTTCATCCATCAGCCCAGCACTTCGAGTTACGGTCAGGCTATCCATTTATCTTTTTCCTATCCATATTCGACTAGTGTTTACACCGTATTGTAAATTTCAATTAATTGCGTTAGTTAATTTTAAATTTAACGGCTAATTATTTCAATTTAGGGGGGTACTATATTTTACTAGAATTAGTTTGGTGCTTTATTGAATTTATTCCCGCCAAGTCTTCAAAATGACTGATGGTGCTTCAAAATTAGACCCGAAAGCTAATTTACCAGTTCGGTCAAATTCCAATGATCCTCTTTCCGATCTCAAGAAGCAAAGAGGAACTATGAAGGGAAGATTAACGATATTCGAAAGAATTGTTATTTCTAAATTCGATAAAAATTCTCCATTAACAAATGTTCAAAAAGCAGAACTTCAACTTCGAATTCAGTCAGCCGAGGAGATGTTTCAAAATTTTAATTTAATACAAACTAACATTGAAAATTCCAGTGATGATGTTGAGCTCGCAAATCAGTTGGATTACAGAGAATCGTTTGAAACGCAATATTTCAACATTATGGCTACAGCTAAGTTGTTGGTGGAAGACTGCTCAAACAGCTCACGGTATACGCATTCAAATTCGGTAAGCGCATCTACAATTAAGTTGCCTGAAATTAAATTACCAGTCTTCGGCTTGAATTTAAAAACTCATACATCACTATGATACATAATCGCACAGACCTAAACAATATACAAAAATTTCATTATCTTAGGTCAGCTCTTACTGGCAGTGCTTCTCAAGTGATAGCTGCATTGGAATTTACGGCTCCCAACTACACTCACGCATGGGATTTGCTTGAAAATAGGTTTAATAATTCTAGACTTTTAGTTCATAATCATGTTAAGGCTTTGTTTACATTGTCAAGCATTAATAAAGAATCTCCTGTACAAATTAGAAAGCTGATAGATAACGTTTCAAGAAATTTACGCGCTTTAAAAACTTTAAATGAACCCACAGACGCATGGGATACGTTAATTATTTATTTAATCGTTTCAAAACTTGACCCATTTACTGAACGAGAGTGGGAAATATATAAGGGATCTATCGCTTCAAGTGTGCAGGGCGATTCAAATATTACAACAAAATTAAACGACTTATTGACATTTCTAAAAAATCGAGCTGATATGTTGGAAATGATAAATACTAATTACAGTAAAATTACGGGTACTAGTAATAAAATAAGTCACGAAAATATTAATAAAGTCGATTCTAAAAAACATGTGCCTCGCGAACAGCAGATGCACAGTTTTGTGTCTACGCGCAGCGACAGATTAAACGATAAGCGCTCACGTAAAATCATTACACCTTGTGTTCTATGCAAGGCAAATCATGCGCTTTATATGTGCACTTCGTTTTTAAATTTACCTATAAGTGACCGGTTAAAATTAGTTGACGATAAGAAACTTTGCACTAATTGTTTACGTACGGGACACACGGTTACTAATTGTTTATTCGGAGCGTGTAAATATTGTCAACATAAACATAATTCATTATTGCATCTAAACACTATTGAAAACAGCAACGGCGCATACGTATCGACTGGTGCTCGTCACGAGACGACTGATTGGAGCGCAATGAACACGGCCGCTATCGCGTCGACAGCGTTGCATACATCTCATTGCATTTCGAATAAAAATGCATCTAATTCATTGGGTCTTACGTCGGTTTTGCTATGCACGGCGTTAGTTGAAGTAGCGGTGAAGGGGGAAAATAGATATTGTACTGCGCGTGCGCTTCTAGACAATGGAAGCCAACATTGTTTTATTTCTTCGAAATTTTGTAAACGAAATAACATTCCACTCATACAGTCCACTATACGAATTTCGGGTGTGGGACAATTAATATAAGTTCTAAAACAAGCGATTATTATACGAATATTACATGTTTGGTTTTACCATGCATTACTTCTAAACTGCCGGCGAACGAAATTTCTATCGATACTTTACGGATTCCGGATAACATTCAGTTAGCGGATCCTACGTTTAGTACACCGTCCGAAATCGATTTATTGATAGGTGCCGATATATTCTGGGATTATTAAATACGGACAAAATTCGTTTGTCTAATGGGCCATATTTACAAAGTTCAAAATTGGGATGGTTAATTTCCGGACCCGTTTTTACGGAAGGCTTACGTAGTAATCATATTCATTGCAATTTTGTTCAAAATATCGATTCCCAGCTTCGAAAATTCTGGGAATTAGAAGATATTCCGAAAATTGATAACATTTTCACCAAAGACGAACGCGAATGTGAGGAGTTATTTATTAAAACAACGAAACGGGAAGAGAATGGCAGATTCTCGGTCCGTATTCCGTTTAAGGAATCGATTAATTCTTTAGGCGATTCATACACGTCGGCGAAGAAACGTTTTGAATCTACAGAACGTAAATTAGCGAGATTATCAAATTATAAAAAATTATACCTAGATTTTATGCGTGAATATATAGATTTAGGTCATATGTCACGTATAGATAAATACGAATGGCCTTATTGCTTTCTTCCGCATCATGGAGTGTTTCGTGAGTCAAGTAGCACCACGAAATTAAGGGTAGTGTTTGACGCGAGTGCAGCGACTTCGTCAAATAAATCTTTAAACGATATTCAGTTGATCGGGCCACCATTACAAAAAGATATATTTTCGATTTTACTTCGATTCAGGCAGCACAAGTACGTTGCGTGTGCCGATATCGAAAAAATGTATCGACAAATTCTTGTGCAGCCAGATCAGAGAAATCTTCAGCTCATTCTTTGGCGAGAGAACGCGGACGAAGATCTTCACGTGTACAGACTGAATACGGTAACTTACGGCACGGCTTCAGCCCCGTATCTCAGCATGCGTTGTCTGAAACAACTCGCCCAGGAATGTGATGATGATATCATATCTCAAATTATAAATAACGACTTTTTCGTAGACGATTTGATCACTGGTTGCGATGATAGTTCAAAATTCAGTCTTTTCCGATTATTTATAAAAAAAAAAAAAAAAATAGTAAACGACTTTCCTATTACTTACAAAATAATAAATCTTTAAGCGCTATTCAAGGTTTAAACGTATTTTTAGACAACAACAAATTAATTCGAGTTGGTGGTAGATTGTGTAATTCGACTACTTTCGATTATAATAAGAAACATCCGACCTTATTATGTGGTAAACACATATTTACAACTTTATTATTTAAATACGAACATATAAGGCTGCTACATGCTGGTCCCCAGCTGCTAGTTGCGTCCTTGCGTGAGTGTTGGTGGGCTCTCAGAGCACGAAGTCTAGCCAGAAAGATAGTGCATCAATGTGTAACGTGTGCGCGTTTTAGGGGTAAGGCGTTAGTACCTATTATGGGTAACTTACCGTCTGACCGTTTGGAACCCAGTTTTCCTTTTATGCATACTGGCGTAGACTATGCCGGTCCAGTATTCATGTTGAATCGTAGGGGGCGTGGAAGCGCACTGGTCAAGGGCTACATTTGCTTGTTTATTTGTTTTGCAACTCGAGCTATACATTTGGAGCTTGTCAGCAGTCTTTCCACTAACGATTATTTATTAGCCTTGAAACGTTTTATTTCTCGTCGTGGAAAACCATCTACTATATTCTCTGATAACGGCAAGAACTTCGTGGGTGCCGAAAGAGAAATTTCGACAATTTTAAAATACGATTCCGCGAAAATAATTGATTACGCTGCCTCTGACGGTATAGCATTTAAATTTTCTCCACCATATGCTAGTCATTTTGGAGGCTTGTGGGAGGCGGGAGTAAAGTCATGTAAGCACCATCTTAGACGAATATTGGGTAACGCGAAATTGACATACGAGGAGCTCACCACGGTGCTTACACAAATCGAAGCTGTCCTAAACTCCCGTCCAATATCCCCTTTATCCACAAATCCCAACGACTGCTCTCCTCTAACTCCGGCTCATTTCCTTATTGGCCGACCGTTAACAGCGCCGGCGGGCGCAGACCTTGCAGATCGGAACCCTCTTTCGCTGGCACGCTATGATCGAATCGAGCTTCTACGGCAACACTTCTGGCGGCGATGGTCAAAGGAGTACGTGTCTGAAATGCAAGTTCGGACGAAGTGGAAGGCGCACCAGACTGACATCGCACCGAACAGCCTCGTATTAATAAAGGACGACAACTCACCACCGCTCAAGTGGAGATTGGGTCGTATCGAGCGTACTTTCCCGGGCACGGATGGCGTCGTCAGAGTAGCGGATATTCGCACCACCAGTGGCATAGTGAGGCGTGCCTTTTCAAAAATTTGTCCGCTGCCCTTGCAACCGGAGGAGAGTAGGGACTAGAGACGAACGAATCGAATTATTATGTTGGAGCGTGGTGCATCCAAGGTCGGGGGCTATGTTCAAGCAATAACCAAACGTCGCCGAGGTTACCCGCGAAAATCAAACGAATTCAAAATTTCTTTCTTCCACCGTCATTATTATTACTTTTCTTACTACACGATTAATATACGTTAGCAATGTCTTCTATACGAATTATCCATGTAAATTTATAATTATACGAAACAAAACGATCTACGATTTTTATTTACATCATACGAATGAAGAAGACATCATCAGCATTAACAGTATTTGTATTTTTGTTTTTATTCCTAGTATTTTTTTTTTTATTATTTTTTCTCTCTTGTCTGTATAAATATGTTTTTTGTTTTACACATTCATAGGTTGTAATTGAATTTAACTAATTTATGTTTCAAAATTTTCTTTGTATTTTGGAGCTTTTATGTTTTGTATGTTTTGTTAATATGTAAGTGCGTAACCTCACCATCGGCTCCAACGGAAGACCAGCGTAGGTTTCTACAACCTGCATTATGCTGAGTTGGAGCCGGTTTGTGACAGGGGACGTTTGTATGTGTGTGTGTTTTTCTTTTTTTATTATGTATTTATGTCCTTTGTTGCAAATAAACTGTTATTCTATTCTATTCTATTCCCATGGTATATCCGCAACGTAGACCTACACTTCGACCTGGACCTCCCATCTATTGTCGAGTACATTAAGGACCTTGCCCTTAAGTACTACGACAAAATCCCCCGTCATCCGAACCCTCTGATTGTAAACTCGTCTACACCCCCAACCCCGACGACCTACACTCTAAATCCCACAGGACATGCTCTCCTTGCCCCCGACGACCCCATTACGGCCGCAAATGCCGTCTTGCTCAACCTAGCTGACGATGTCCCTCAATCGACATCTAGGCACCCACGGAGAGGCAGAAGGCGAGGTAGACCTCCCAGACCCTCCCGTGGAAACCGCTCTTAGTATGCCTTAATGCTAACAGCATCCGTTGTCTAATGACGGAACACCACTCCCCACCTCACAGCCATCAGTGCTGATCTCTACCGCCTAGTCGATGTCGTTCAACCGACATCTAGGCACTTACGGAGAGCCAGAAAGAGGTTCACCTCCGTGACCCTTCCGGGTCCCCCCCCGTGGAGCGACCAGTATAACTTCTTTTTACTGATCACTGCTCCCCGTCCCTTGTCGCGGTTCTTCCCGAGCCGCTTGTTGCAGGGCTTGGTAGCGCTTGTAGAATAATTTACTTATCCTACAAGCACTCGCCTTAAGTCCGGTAAAGCTTTCAAAGTCCTAGGACTAAAAGCTAAAGCAACCGTGAGGGGTTTTGGTGCGGTAAAAATCCCACATAACCTTGTGAATACGAACAGTCCAGAGTGCTGTTAGTCCCTTCACAGGTACTTTCTTGAAAGTTTCCCCTCTCGACAACAAAAAAAAAAAAAAAAAAAAAAACGACCGATGTTCATTCTACTCCGTACTTTTAAACAAGCTTAGTCGTGTAAATTGTAAACTTTTATATAATTATATTGTAAAATTGTTAATAAAGTTTTATTATTTTAAAAAGTCCTAAGGCGTAATATCTTTTCTGGCGCCCAACGTGGGGCCCATTGTAAACGTAAATTTCGCGCAAAAACTCTTCATAAGTTCAAGATCTTCGCTCCAGTCCAAGATCGCTTAAAGAAGATATAAAGCCAGAAATCTACGGTGACTCTTCAGTCTTCAAACAAAGGGAACCAAACAAATAAATATAGAAGAGATGAAACTACTAGTTTGTCTGCTGACGCTGTGAGTATCTTTCGCATCCCGTCCAAAACTAGTCCTTTCAAAGTTCCACTCCTTAGGCCCGCTAAGTTTGTGTTTAAAAATAAGTACGAGGGAATGTTCCAACCTTCCATTGAATCAGGCGAAGGTAATATTAACTACGTACCTCAAGTATCTAGTATTTTAGACTCTGCGCCATCAGTAGCACAGAACCATCCTATTATGGACCCTTTGAAAACTATTAATTTCGTTCCCACATATGATGGAGAACCATCAACAATTTATAACTATTTACAGAATGCCAAACAATGGTTAAATGTTGTAGGAAGTAATCCTCAAAATATAATGTTATTGTTAAGCAAATTAATCGGTAGAGCCGAATTAATAATGACTATGGTGAACCATAACTTTGATTGGAGCATTATAGAAAATACTTTAAAAGCCGAATGCGGAGACAATCGCCAATTTAATACTCTTTTAATGGAATTAGGAAACGTAAAAAGAAAAGGAACTTACAGAGATTTAATTTTTGAATTAAAACAAAAATTGTTTTTTATCAAAAGTAAACTAATGGATAAGTATAATGACGTGACTGTAGTAAATGAGGTTATGGAACCTTATATTGACGCATCGCAAATAACGCTACGTAACAGTTTACCATTCCACGACCAAATATGTGTAAGCGATACTGACTTTACAGTTACCTGTCAAAAAATTCTACAACTGGAAGCAATGGGTAGATTCGATAATATAAAACAAAAATTTTCCAATATACTACCTACACCTAGAATAATTAATAACAGTTTTCCTCAAATGCCTTCAAATAGTTTCCCCAACGATTTTAAAAATAAATTTCAGCAAAGTCATACCTATCCACCAACGCAAAGATCAATTATGAACAAACTTAAATATACACCTAGGCATCCTAGTCAATATCAGAGACCATGGATACCTAATCCTAATAATGTTTTTTCAAAATTTGCCGAACCAGACACCCCATCGCCAACATTTTAGTAATACCGATGTATCAATGAGGACAGCTATAAAGCCTGCTCCTAACCAAATTCCAATAGGAAAAGGTTTTGTTGCAGAAGTATATTATTTCTTTAAAATTCTTCCGAGTTTTCCGACTGCGGGCGTCCACGCGCTCGCAGCGTAAGTGATTATGGGCTCCACCGCGGCGATATAGATTATAAGCGAACCACTTCGGGGTGAAGTCCCCAGGTAGTCTTGGCGGCTTTCCCCAACTGCTTGTATATGCCGATGGCCTTCCGACAGACCTTATCGACATGACTGTTAAAAGTCAGCTTACTATCTATGACGAGTCCTAACAGTTTTATTTCACTTTTCATGCCAATGTCAACCCCTCCCATGCCCAGGCGCGGAGTGTCAAATTTACGCTTTTTGGTTAGCACCATCGCGCTAGTTTTGCTTGGTGCAAACCTCAGCTTATTTTTGACACCCCATGCCAAAACATGGGCTAGGGTGGCATTGACATGTCTTTCTATGTCATGAGGCGTATTACCGTCAAAGATGAGGACCACATCGTCTGCGAAAGCCTGGCAGTAGACGCCTCTACTCTCCAGGCTCCGCAGCAATGGGTCGAGTGTCAGGTTCCAGAGTAAAGGGCCGACTATAGACCCCTGGATGCATCCCCTGTTTGTCATCGTAGTATCTGACGTTTACCGTCCTGTCGGCGAGGTAGGTGTCGAAGACCCGCCTGATATTCACCGGGCATCCTGCTTCCGCCAGTCTGACCCTGATCATAGGCCATTACATGCTATTCTTTTTGGGAACCGTTCTTTTTATTATTGTTTCCGCTCTCAAACAATGTCTATTACGTCATATAAGACCACCTCTATGAAAATGAAAAGACCATTTTTATGAAAATTGTATATTTCTTTTGATACAAGTGCACCTTGACATTCCTCGCAAGCAAGTGTTTTTAGCAAAAATCTGATTACATAGCCAGCAGCTATGTAGTAAATCACTTGGTTTGATGGTTCAGACAGAAGTCTCAGGTAAGGCCAAATCATCTTATAAACTGCGAATCTGCCTTGGATCTTTAGTTGTTAAATTGATATGGTCAGCAGATGAAGAACAATGTAAAATAACGTAATGTTTTCTAAAGAGAAACAATTCCCTTTAAGGGTTTTTCTTAATTCCATGTGAGTCAAGAGTTTTTTATAAATTTCTTTAAACTGCAATGCGAATGGGTTGTTGTTGAATCCTCCGTGTGATCTAATTGCCGAAAACAGCAATTTTTTTACAAGCTTTTTACTAACTTGCAATGTATGTATGTTTGTGCGGGTGGAATCTTGCAATTTAATTTTGAATCTTATCTTTAACCGACTGAGCTTAACTTTAGTATACACGCTTATTTAGGTGACAATGCATGCTTAGATGCATAGCCATGTGACGTCATTCTAATTCCAATATGGAAGATCATCCAAGATGACGGATTAGTTTAACTACAAGAAATTCTTTTCTTGCATTTTGATAGCTTGAACCGATGTTGACTACAAGTTTGTCCATATTGATGTAGGTTCCTACGGAAGTAGTGATTCTGAGATATTTAAATGATCACAAATGGGCAAGATGTTAATTGAAAACGTTGTTAACATTCCCCAGTGGAAAATCCTTACCTAATGAAGATAACAGGCGGTGATGAAGCATTTGGTCTTTTAAGTCACATATTACGTCCGTACTCAAAGAAAAATCTGAACTACGCAAAACGTATATTAAATTACAGACATACTCGAGCACGTCGATTAGTGGAATGCATGTTTGGCATTTTGGCAAATACATAAATGTCCATATATTTTTTTCCGTTAAGATTATAAAGGTAGCGGCCAAACTACGGGCCACTGTCCACGGACGCGTCATTTGACGAATGCATGCAACCTATAAATGATGCAGGCGTATTTTGCATATCTGTGGCCCTAGACAAAGTGACATGACGAAGACAATAACGAAGTTCGCTAAAAATAAAATGTATGGGATTGACATTTATCACGTGGTAAGTCGTATTCGATAACGGAGTTGGTAGACAAAGTTACATTTCGAATCGAAATGATTAGTGAAAGAATGGGTTCTAGCGCTATTCCCATACATATGCGTAGCCAAACAGCACTTTTGCCGGTCGTTTTCGTTTTCGTCTTCGACAATGTAACGATGCCCAAGATGCTGTAGATATCGACACAATTCAATTCGTTAAGTGTTATTTTTCGTGTTAAAGTTATTAAAAATGCATTCTCTACGTTTATTGTGAGCTGCAAAAAATAAAACTGCCTGGTTGAGGCGCCAAAGGCTTAAATTGCGACGACAAATGGAAAAAATACATGATATGCCGGAAGTCATTGACTTATATATTCCTCCGGAACTAATTATTTATACAATATTTTAGGGACCTAGAAAATTATGTGACGACCTAAAAGCTCATAGCGGTTTAAAAGGTCTGAAGAAATTCCCCTTGAAACAAAGGTAAGAAATTTCACATATTATACCTACCTATATTACATACAGCTAAAGTGATAATGTCATAACCAAAGCAGTGCCAGCTTATATAAAACATAATCGTCTTTTTAACCAGTTATAAGAATGTTAATTTTATTGTAATGATAGGTAATTAGGTACGAATTATTATGATAGTGTCACCTAAAATTATTAACTGCAACAGATTAAGTAATAAACTATCATCAATACTAATAATAAATCTGTAGGTGTAGGTAAGTATTGTATGTTCCTCCATAACTCTTAAACGAATGAACAGATTTTCATGAAACTTGATAAATTTTAGATATATGGGACACACACAGGATAGGCTGCTTTTTCCTTTTTCAAAGAAGACGAAGTCGCGGGCGCTAGCTAGTAACATATAAACTTGGTTTTAGTGCCTATTAAATTTTGCCTTTTGTATTTTTCAGGGCCCAATGTCTTACGCAAAGGACAACAAGTCTCTGCATCAGAGAGGTTGTTAACGCCCTCAACCATAATTGTACGGGTAGCAGGTGGATAGTGTTTCCACAAACACCACTAGAGAGATCCTAAATCAAGGAGAATTGGTTATCAAACTTGAAGATATTATGACTTGCAGACCCATGTGTGAGTCATGTGTAATGAAATGTAAAGTTCACAATTTTATATTATTGTTACATATTTGTACATTTTCTTTGTATTATAATAAAAATATTTAAAAAATGTTATTTGTTTTTGTGTACAATTTAAAACAAAACTATATAGGTATAGAGGGAATCATCAATCAATCAATATAAATAATAAATCTGTAAGTGTAGCTATTGTATGTAATGTATGTATGTTCCTCGGTTCCTCCATATAACTCAAACAAATTAACTGATTTTCATGAAACTTGATAAATAAACATTTAGCAGAACACAGGATAGGCGCCAGCTAGTGTAATTATAAGAGCCAGGGTAAATAAGTATAGACAAATTTTTATTACTTGAAACATACAATTTTCATGGTAAAAATCACTTCTCAATTTTAATATTGAAGATATTAATCAGTTAGTTTAAATTGCTTTGTAAACTCCGTTCTGGTCATGCACCACAGCGGCAATGCTACTGCTACTATGCGGGTATTTTCATCCTGTTGCCGTCGTGGGGTATCCGGATCGGAAGGGTAGATGTGCCAGAGCGTAATCTTGTGGTGCTGTCGATTTCAGGAGCATTTTCCGGGGCAAGCATTCCCTGGGCCTACCATTCCCCGGGCCTAGTATCCACCGAGTACATCGGCATTCATCGACCAGCTTCGGAGCGCATTAGTTTCGTTGCTGGTCTTATGCAACTGCATTCGTCGGCCGCCGCCGGGTCGCATTAGATCCGTTGCCGGCTTTGCATCGCCGCCTTACCATCATCGTCACATCAGCAGGACACGCACCGCCTGGCTCGCATCTACCACCTTCGACGGCCGGATCATACAGGGGAGTGCCTGCACTGCGTTGAGGAGACAGATTGGCCGATCACCCACGACCTACACTTTGTGTTGCCTACCTTTGAGCGCATTTAAAATATATATTTTTATTGTTACTGATCACGCTTGTTTTACTTTCCTGGTAGGCTTCACTGGCGCCCAACATATTTTTCATATTTAGTATTTCCATCACTAATTTAGTCAGTGTCGCCGTGGGAAATTCCCTAAGCGCGACAGTATATCCCTACATATTATATTAGCAACTCATTACACACAACACCAAACTGCTAGAGCTGTAGATGTTTTTGAATTTTGAGTCATTCCAAATGATGGGATAGTTTTTTTTGTTTGTTATGTTCTTTTAAAATTTAAAAAACGAGTCCGCTTGTGAGCACATTTGACACTGACAGCTAAATTTGACTTCGCGACCATAGCCAATTATCGATATTTAGAACGAATGAAACGAATGACCCATTCGTCACAACGATAACGATCACTTTGGCTAGGAAATTGTTTTCGCTATCTCACAAACGATTGACGAATGACTTAGCGAATGCAACTTGTCTAGAGCCCCTGATCCTTTATTATATTATATATTTTTTGGCCTCCATTACATTTACGTATCATTTAAATCGCATTTTCCATCATTTCCTTATTGTCTTACCGACAGCCTGTCTTCAGCATTTCGGCTATAGTCTTTCCTTCATTTTCTCATACGTTTCACATCCAATATTCATCATACAATTTCAAATACGGCCGCATAGTCTTACAAATTAAGTGGCACGTTTTCCCAGTCCTACGCTTGGAAGTTTTTTACGGCTGCTAACTCCTTTAGCTACCTCTATCGAGAATTTTCGCAGAGGCAAAAGTTGTTCGTCTTGGCAAACTGAAGCTACTCACGAAGATTCAGCCTGTTAGTAATCAGAAAAAAAAATCCTTTGAGGGATACCGGACTATTTTATAATACGTGACGTTTATAAAAATATTTAGTAACAACGTATGTTCTACTTGTTAGGATTACAACATACAAGTACCACCAAAATGACCGTCATCGATATGGGTGGCATTGCAACATATCTACAGGCGATTCTCTGAAGCATTGCAAACCCTGGGAAATGTATTTCCACGCGTTTGTATTAGTACGCGTATTTGTCGTGTCTGAGGTCTCACTTTCGGTTGGTTGCGTTAGCAAAAATGCTGGTTTGAGTCTATCGATAGAAATGTGAGCCTTTCTGTTCGGTAACTGAATATAAAATATTTTAGGACTTCTCTCTAGTACCTTATAAGGACCGTCGTAAGGCGGTTTTAGAGACCTGCGTACCGTGTCGTCCCTAACGAAAACATGACTGCAAGTAGATAACTCGCTATGCACGAAAATTGATCTACTTGTAGTTTGTCTTGTAGACACGGGCTTGAGGCGCGCTATGCTGTCCTTTACTTTTTCCACAAAGCTAAATGGGTCATTAACGTCTCTCCCATCCCTAGTAGGCTCAAAAAACGCTCCTGGTAAGCGCAGTGTATGACCGAATGTTATTTCTGCTGCACTTATGCCACTATCACTTCTACCTGCGGCGCGGAGCCCTAGAAGGACTGTAGGTAGTTCGTCTATCCATGAACTAACTCCGCTGAGCCTTGCCATCAGGGCGGATTTTAAATTTCTGTGGAACCGTTCCAGGATGCCGTTTGACTGAGGATGGAAGGGAGTGGTTCTGATTTTCTCAATTCCCAGTAACTTTACTAACTCCGAGAATAACCGGCTCTCAAACTGTCGGCCTTGATCGCTAGTTAGCCTTAACAGACAACCGTAGCGAACAATCCAGCCTTCGTAAACAGTTTTTGCGACGATTTCGGCGGTTATCTCCATAATTGGGAAAGCTTCCGGCCACCTAGTATGCCTGTCTATGATGGTTACTAGGTACCGGAATCCCTGTTGAGTTATGGGAAGAGGACCCACAATGTCTACGTGAATGTGTTGGAACCGACCTGCTTCTGCAAAAGTACCTAAATCTGACACTGTATGTCTATTGACCTTTGCCCTTTGACATTGGATGCACGTACGTGCCCATTCGCCAATGTCTTTATTCATGTCAGGCCAAAAATAATTTTTACTGACTAATTTCCTAGTGGCTCTTATACCAGGATGACTTAACGAGTGAATATTATCAAATACTTTACGACGAAATTCTTTCGGTAAATAAGGTCGCGATTCGCGTGTAGATATTTCGCATAATATCGGCTTGCTGCATGTAGGTATCGTAATTAGCTTGAGTTGCACTTTGCTTGCGACGTTGTTGCAATGCGATGCTAACGCGTATTGTGCATACTCATCTTTCGCTTGCGCTTCGGCCAATTCTGCGAAATTGAATAAAGTAGGACAACTGATAGTTTCTATGCGCGAAAGTGTATCTGCGACTACGTTATGTTTACCACTAATATGTTGTATGTCTGTGGTAAATTCGCTAATATATGTAAGTTGTCTTGAGCGAGTAGGGTTTTCCTTGTTATCATCGCGTACTTTAGAAAATGCCGAACATAATGGTTTATGATCTGTGTACAGGGTTAACTGACGTCCTTCAAATGACTTACGAAAATGTCTCATTGCTAAAAGTTCGCGGTCGTATGTACTATACTTAGTTTGAGTTGACGACAATTTTTTTGAAAAGAAACCTAAGGGTTGCCATGTGTTATTTACCTTTTGTTGAAGCACCGCACCTACGGCGGTGTCGCTTGCGTCACACATCAGGGCTAACCTAGCGACCGGAGATGGGTGCGCGAGTGTAGCGGCCTGTTGTAGGCCTGCTTTACACTGCGCAAACGCTTCCTCGGCGCTTGCCGTCCACTCTACCTTAGATTTGTCCCTTTTCTTAGTGTTAATTAAATACCTGTCTAATTCAGCTTGTTTGACCGCTGCGTTTGCTATATGACTTCTATAGAAATTTAACATACCTAAAAACCTGCGCAGACCTTCGATGGTTTCCGGTTTTGGATAATTTATGATGGCTTGAACTTTGTCATCGAGCGGCCTTACGCCTGCAGTCGAGACATGATGCCCTAAAAATTCCAACGACGATTGCCCAAAACAACATTTGTTTAGATTTATAGTAATTCCGTACTTTGTAAATCTTTCAAACACTAGTCTGAAATGTCGCTCATGCTGCTCTATATTATCGCTAGCTATGATGACATCGCCTGTACGCCCTACGCAGATTAAGATCTAACACTAGAGTCTCTGTACCGAAAGTCTTAATTTCACTGCCATTCGCGGCATACAGTCTATATTTATATAGTCTATAGTCTATAGTCTATAGTAACACATAATCGACGGCTAGACGATGTAATGCAGGTCTTCGTCGTAGACTGCACCGTCGTCCTTAGTTTTCCGACGGCGATTTTCCATGCGCACGGCTGGCTGCATTTTTTAGCCCGCGGTCCGTAACGATAATGATAGGGGCACAGCCAATCAGGGCTGCCCCTCTCGCGGCGCGGTTGATCACGTGGCCGCGACGTACTCCTGCTCCTCGGGAACGTTCTTGACCTGTTGCGCCTTCCCCTTTGGTGGTTGTCCTGGAACCTGCGCGACACCTCCATGCTGGTCATCCTAGCGCTCAGCTTAGCGATTTCCAGCATGATCATTGCGGTGTCTCTTGCCATCGGTGTTGAGGCTTCGGCGACCGCTCCATGTGTGTGCGCCGGGTGAATAACCTCGGCGACATGCGTTCGCCGCGTGGCCTCGTGGACATTGTCGGCTATTATTGCCAACCTGTCGAGATCATTCGTTTCCGCTGCCACAGGATTTTCAAGGTTTCATCGGGGAAGTTATCCCTGGCCAAATCTCTCATTTTGTTCAATAATTGACCGGGTTTGAGATCACCCAACTCCAACTCTCCGATGAGTTTTTCAATTTGCCTATTTCGCGTCTCCTCGAACATAGACAGTAGTTTGTCTTTGAGAGCGTTGAACTTTCCGGTAGGCGGCGGGCGGGACAGGAAATCTGTAAGCTGCATTATAACCTCCTTGGGTAGTTTGGCAACCACGAGGTCGAAACGCGCGTCGTCGCCCAACTTCTGTGGTGCCAGAATTGCTTCCACGCGTATATACCAGACACGTGGCTGGTCTGTCCAAAACTCCGGCAACCGCGACGATAAAGACTGTTAATTATAATGTACTGATATATTGGAAATATTCATTTATCGAACCATCGACACTGCGTATTAATAAAAACTTTAATGAAAGCGAACACACACGACATTTTTATATACATAGACAAAACTTTACCCATAGACAATTTGCTTACTTAAATGGAGATTTACTCACACAGAACAACTACAATCAACACGCCTCCTTAAATCTACATTTCAACATAACATAAAAACTAACTCTACCATAACTATTACACACAATATACTTAACACATTTAACATTCCTTTACATTTAACATTTCTTTACATTTAACATTTCCCTAAACTTAACAAACTTAACTTTTCCCAACGCTTTTGTAAATATGTCTGCAAAATTATTTTCTGAATTTACTTTAACAATATCTATAGTTTTGTTTATATAATTCTCATGTACAAAATGATAATGCACTTCAATGTGCTTTGAATTTTTAGTCATGTTTCCATATTTAGCAATTAGTAAAGCTCCAGAATTATCCTCAAAAATTTTTATCGGCTTATCAATTTTTACATTAAAAACATCATTCATAATACCAAGTACAAATTTTATTTCAGTTACTGCCTCTGATAATGCTATATACTCTGCAAAAGTAGAAGATTTACATACACTATTTTGTTTTCTTGATTTCCAAAATATTACATTTCCAAATAATCTCATAACAAATCCTGTAGTTGATTTCCTATCCAAAATATCGCCTGCCCAGTCTGCGTCTACAAAACAGTCTACAATATCAACTTTATTATTTTTACTATATGTTAACTTTAAATTTCTTGTTAGATATAAATATTTCAATATTCTCAGAGCATATTTAAAATGTGTTTCATTATAGCAACTTTGAAATCTACTCAAATAATTAACACTAAAAGCTATATCTGGTCTAGTACCACAACTTATATATAAAAGCGAACCAATTAAATTTCTATAATTTACATCTTCGTTAATATCTGTCTTTTCAAGTTTTAAGTTAATTTCCATTGGTGTATTATACAATTTTGAATTTTCAATATTATATTGTTTAGCTAATGTTTCAATGTAAGCTTTTTGACTGAGAGTCATTACACTAGTTTTATTACAATCATAATCAATATCAATACCAATGTAGCTCTTGACTTTACCCAAATCTTTCATTTCAAATTTGTTAGATAATTCAGTTTTAAGATTAAGTATTACTTGTTTGTCTGCAGAACAAATAAGCAAATCATCAACAAATATTAAAATATAAACTGCTATGTTATTTTCATTATTTTTTACATATAAACAATAATCATAATTACTCCTACGAAAACCTAATCTAATTATAAAATTATTAAAACATTCATACCATGACCTGGGACTTTCCTTCAAACCATACAAAGACTTATATAGTTTATACACTTTGTCACTTCCATCTTCATAGCCTTGTGGCTGTTGCACATACACTAGAGAATTTACTTTTCCATTTAGGAATGCGGTTGTAACGTCCATTTGATCAATATGTAACTTATTTTGACAACAATATGATAACAATAACTTTAACGTTTGCATCTTTGCCACTGGCGAATAAGTATTTTCAACATTGTCCACTTGCTGAAAGCCTCTAACAACTAATCTAGCTTTATATATGGTGTCGGATTTCTTTCGATACACCCACTTCACATCTAACACTTTATTTTCTTTTGGTAAATTTACTAATTTCCACGTATTATTTTTAGTTAAACTGTCCATTTCACTATCCATCGCTTTCTTCCATTCATTAGCTTCATCACAATTTATCGCCTCCTCAAATGACTTAGGTGTTTCCATGCTACAGTAATTTACATAAATATTATATCCAAATTGATCATCAAAACGTTTAGGGGTGTTAATTTTTCGATTGGATCTTCTCAAATCTTTAGCTTTAGTTTTAATCGTTTCATTTCTATTTATTTCTTCAGTATCAAACTCATCCTCTGTTAATTCTTTATCACTCTTTAAGTTACTCTCCTCACCGTTGTCCTCCACCTCACTTTCTTTATGCTCATCTTCTGCTATTTCTTTATCATCAATTTTTAAGTTTTTCTTATCAGTGTTTTCCTTTTCTTCACTTTCATTATCATTCTCGTCTTCAAAACCTATGCAGTTTGTATCCTCTTCAATTATATCAACATGTCTTGCAATAATTATTTTGTTATTTAATAAGACTCTGTAGCCAACATCTGTATAACCAAGTAAAATACCTAATTCAGCTTTTCTGTCCCATTTCGATTTTCTTTTAGCTTCTGGTACTCTCACAAATACTTTGCTTCCATACATTTTTAGATTCTTTATAGACGGCTTCCTCTTGAAAAATATTTCATAGGGTGTTTTTCTCTCAATTGTATTTGTCAATGTCCTATTTTTAAGATATGCAGCAGTTTTAATAGCTTCTGGCCAAAATTTTCTTTCAACCTTTGCTTCTGCCAAAAGACATCTCCCCATATCCATTAATGATCGATTGTATCTCTCTGCCGTTCCATTTAATTCATGTACATACGTTGGACATGATTTTATTATTATTCCTTTTTCCTTTGCAAACTGAAATACTCTTCTATTTATATACTCCTTCCCATTGTCACATCTTAATTCTCTTATCATTTTTCCAGTTAAATTCTGTACTTCATTAACATACTGCACTAAACAGTCATATACTTCATCTTTACTTCGAATACAACAAACTCTAACCAGCTTGCTATAATCATCTATAAAACTCAAAAAATATCTTTCTCCGCTGTGTCCTGTAGTTCGATGTGGCCCATTCAAATCAGTGTGTACAATTTCCAATATATCCTCTGCTCTTCTTCTGTTGTTATGAAATGATAAATTGTGCATTTTATTTTCGATGCATGTTGCACATTTTAAGAAATCAGATTCAATCGTTTTAGGCAATCCATCCAATGATTCATTTTTACACATTCTCTCCAGATTATTAAAATTTATATGTCCCAAAGTACGATGTAGTTTTTCTTTTATAGTCATGTTCTTTTTACTCACATTTGCTTGCAAATTTTTTTTATTGAAATAACTTTTTATTTTGTATAATCTATCCTCTTTTAAAGCTACGGCTATAAGCATTCCATATCGGTTATATATTTTTGATAGTTTTCCTTTTGACACGACTGAATTTTTATCTGTGACTTTTGAATAACTTAACAAGTTTGCCTTCATGTCTTTAACATAGAATACATTTAACAATGTCACCTCAGACTTCTTGCCATAAACCGAGAAATAAGTTTTAATATTACCAACCTTCGTGGCTTCTAACATTCTTCCATCGCCAACTTTTACTTGTACAGGTTTCTTCAAAATAGTGCAAACTTCATAGTACTCATCCGTGTTAATGATATGGTCTGTGCAACCACTATCTAACAACCACTGTATTTGACCTGTCTTTGTTTTTTGAATTTCACTCATTTCACAAGCATTATATGCAATGGAGGTATAAAAATTATTTGCTTTGTAGCCGTTGTCATAATGTGGGTAGTTTCCTCGTCCTTGGCCATTGTAATTTCCACGTCCTCGATGAAAGTTTTTCCTATTATATATTCCACGACCTCTGGTGCCATTTTCATTAAGCAAACGACAATTTCGCTTTAAATGTCCAGGTTTTCCACAGTTATAACATTTAAAATTATTTTGTACTGCCCTCGTTTCAGCTCGAAAAACATTTGATCTTTCATTTGATGTTTCATTTGTCATTTTTTCCACATTTTTTAGTTTAATTTTGCTCTTGAGATAATCAACAGTTCTGTCCTTCTCCGGTAAAACATCTATCAAATCACCAATGTGGCTGTAACTATGCGGTAGTGATTTTAACATGTAATTCAGTTTTTCCTGCTCCGATATAGTAGCTCCCGCCTGTTTTAATTCGTTTACCCCTTTTTCGAAATCGTCGAAAAATAATGACACATCTGAATACTGATTCAATTTTATGTTTTCAAGGTTATGCCGGCACACGATTTGTAAAGCGGTCGACTTTTTTAGATACATCTCATCAAATTTCTGTATTATTTCGAAGGCTGTATTCAACTCGCAAATATATTCCAATTGTTTATTGCTTATCGAGCTGTATATGAAATTAATAGCTTGGATATCCTGATTGTCCCACGAGTCGCCATCTGTAATTTCTTTTGCTCTCAATGCCACACTTTGACATTTTTTATATTGTAGGAACTTTAGTATTCGTATTTTCCAGTTTTTATAATCGGCTCCATCGAATATTGGTATACTAATCTCACTGGCTCTTGCCGCCATTGTTCACTTTTTCGTTGTCGGTGCGTTGTAATTTTTCTGTTTGAAATTTCTTCTTACTTTTCTTTCTTTTTAACCACGCTCTGCTACCATGTTAATTATAATGTACTGATATATTGGAAATATTCATTTATCGAACCATCGACACTGCGTATTAATAAAAATAACTTTTTCTTCTTTTAAACATAACTTTAATGAAAGCGAACACACACGACATTTTTATATACATAGACAAAACTTTACCCATAGACAATTTGCTTACTTAAATGGAGATTTACTCACACAGAACAACTACAATCAACAAAGACAAAGCCATTATATCTGAGTCCGCTCTTTTGTGTGCCCCTTCTGGCGTTTGTGGTTTCTGGCTTTGTTGGATTGCTGTTTTTTGTGTGTCGGTCATGATGGAAGTCGGTGCGCGTTGTCTGAAGATGGCGTTCGAAGACGATACGCGGGGTCACCACTTGTAGCGGATGTGATGCTACTTTATTTAGGCCCTGATGGCGGGTTGTTGAGACTGTGAATTAAACACTGACTTCCAAGATAATTTATATTTTAATCACAATGACTCGAGGTTTAGACAAGGTTACAATTTAACGAATTAACAAAATATTACTACTAAAACTAAACGCGGTGTTACAGTAAGAAAGGGCGAGCGCGACTGACTATGGCGTCGCTTGGCGATCGCTTCGCGGCGGGCGGAATTCGCTTGCAGTGCATTCCGCGAAGCGACCGCCTGTGTTCCCACAGTGTAAAAGTGAAAATTCAGTGTTAAAGCTTAAGAAAGCTCTATATGGACTAAAGACTCGCCTAAAAATTGGAATAAAAAGTTTCATAATGTTATTGTTAATTTAGGTTTTTTGAGGTGTGATTATGAGTACTGTTTATATATAAAAACTAGTGGTAATGTTAAAACATATTTACTTCTGTACATTGATGATTTAATTTTAGCTTCAACAGTAGCTCAAGAAATAGAAAAAGTAAAAAGTTTATTAAATAAACATTTTAAAATGAAAGACTTAGGCCCTATTTGTCATTATTTAGGAATGTTTGTAAAGCAAGACTTAAGGGAGGGCACTATTGTAATAAACCAAAGTACATACCTCAAAAATTTGTTAAAAAATTGTAATATGTTTGAGTGTAATCCGGCCTTGACCCCAATGGAGGAAAGTTTTGATCATAGTGTTTTGAAAAGAGAAAAGTCAGAAAGTCAAGAAATTGAGACTCGATGTAGAAAAGTAATAGGATCTCTTATGTATGCAATGTTGTGCTCAAGGCCTGATCTGTGTTTACCTATAAGTATACTTAGTAGATACCAGTCTTGTGCTAGTCAGGATTTGTGGAATGCATTAAAGCGTGTGATGCGTTACATTAAGGGCACTCTGAACATGAGCTTGGTATTTACTAAAAATTATTGTAATTATATAATTGTTGGATATGTTGATTCGGATTGGGCAGGTTTCAAGAAAACAAGTTACAGTACAGATCGCGCGGCGAGAGTTTGGCTTTGACCTTCGGGTGGAGGGGATTACTGCGCATGGGTACTGTCACGCACACAATACTTCCAATATTTTCCGTGCTTGCCTTTTTAAAACAATGTTTTTTTTACGCATTTTCAAATCACTTTTTAATATTTAACAAAAAAAACTTAACTGACAAACTTAAACAAACAAACTCAACAAATAATAACAATCGACAACAATAAACAATTAACGAAAATAGCAATTCACTTGTGAACGTGATTGTACAACAGGAGTGCGCGGTACGTCGTATCGATGCGAGAGGCAGGGAACGACTGGAGCGCCAATCAGAGCACCGCGTGCGCCTACACACCCGCCCCGCACCCCGCTAATTGCCCGTTGATACCCAATTTCTGATTTCTGCGCAATAACGGTCAAAGCCAAACTCTCGCCGCGCGATCTGTACGAGCTTTTTGCAGCAGTTGCTTGTGTTATAGGTGACGGTAGCCATCTACCATCAAGTGGACCGTCAGCATGTCTGTCGACCTTAACATAAAAAAAAAAAAAAAAAAAAAATGATCGATGTCAAGTCTACTCTGTATCTACGTTTTCTTTTTAAAGAATTATAATCTCAAGTGGTCGAATACCTTCCTGAAAGGAGGTGGCCACATCAGCCCCCCCGGAGACCGTTAGGTCGTAACGAAAGACCTCAAATTAGTAGGGAATTTAACCTTTCTGCCAATCCGCGTAGAAATATTTGGCAGAATGGAAGGCGCAGGCTGAATGGAAGGCGCAGTCTGAATGGAAGGCGCAGTCTTTGAAGCGACTCGCTCGCCATCACTGTTATTCAGTATATAAGCTGGCTTAAGTCTGTCTATGGACACTGAAACTATCTTGCCTCCTATATAAATTTTGAAAACTTTTTCCGAACGTTCAATAACTTTGTACGGACCAGAATAAGGGGGGTTGGAACGGCTTTCTCACACAGTCTCGTCGAAGGAAGACAGCAGTAGCTGTGTGTATGTCGTTGTGAACAAATGTGTTCGCGTTACCATGTCGACGGACGGGTGTTGGCTTGAGCCGATTCATGTGGCTTCGAAAGCGTTGTAAGAAATCGCTGTAATCAACGACCTCGGTTGGGGTCGGCAAGAACAAATTTCCAGGTAACCGCAGACTCTCTCCGTACACCAGCTCTGCGGAGGTTGAGGATATATCCTCTTTCCAGGCACTACGAACACCAAGTAGCACTATTGGAAGTACCTCGTACCAGTCACTGTTATCGTGACACATAATCGCAGCTTTTAACTTGCGGTGAAATCGTTCAACTAAACCATTTGCGGCGGGGTGGTAAGCAGTTGTGCTTACATGATTTGATCCTGTAATTTTTGCAAATTCGCGAAATAAGTGTGATTCAAATTGCCTGCCTCTGTCAGTTGTTATCTTCTCTGGGCAACCAAAACGCGAAATCCAACTATGTACAAATGCTTGTGCAACAGTATCTGCTTTGATGTCTTGGAGTGGGGTTACTTCAGGCCAACGGGTAAAACGATCTATTGCCGTTAGACAATAACGAAAACCATGAGAAATTGTGAGTGGTCCTATGATGTCAATATGTACATGTGCGAAACGTGATGAAGGAGTTTGAAAAGCATGTACCGGAGCTCGAATATGTTTAATGACTTTTGAACGTTGACAAGCCATACATGTCTTAGTCCATTCTCTAACATCTTTTCGTATGTGAGGCCAGACGTATCTTTCGGTCATAAGACGGATGGTAGGCTTCGCGCCTGGATGGCCGAGACCATGTACACCATCAAAAGCTTGTCTGCGAAATTCCGGCGTCAGGTACAAACGAGGTGATGTACCGGACACATCGCAAAACACTGGACTCCTGGAGCCAGAAACCTTAATCTTCTGAAGATCCAGCGAAGTTTTAGTGCTTAGTAAATGTTTCAATTCGGTGTCCGTCTCCTGTGAATGAGCCAGTTTATCAATGCACACGCTACTCGATATAGCATCAACACGTGACAGTGCATCAGCTACGACATTGTCTTTACCAGAAATGTGGCGAATGTCGGTGGTAAATTGCGAAACATAATCTAAATGTCGGTACTGTCGTGGGGAACATTTCTCCGAAGCTTTTTGAAAAGAGGCGATTAAAGGCTTATAGTCAGTCCAAATCGTGAAAGGCTTTAATTCGACCATAAAGCGAAAATATTTAACGGCTTCGTAAACAGCGAGTAATTCTCGGTCAAAAGGGCTGTAATTGCGCTGAGCTAGAGATAACTTTTTCGAAAAGAAAGCTAAAGGTTGACAGCTATTATTAACCTTCTGTTGCAGAACGGCTCCAATTGCCGTATCCGATGCATCCGTAACGACCATGAGGTCGGCTGCTGGATTGGTATGCGACAGAAGAGTAGCAGCAATGAGGCTGTTTTTGCACTCATCAAATGCCTTTTTGATCTCAGATGTCCAGACGATAGGTGTGCTTGGTTTAGTGTTGACACCAGACAAGAATTCATGCAGCGGTGCTTGTACTTTAGCAGCGTTTGGTAAGAATCTTCTATAAAAGTTAATCATACCAAGAAATCTCCTTAGCTCCCTTACGTTCTTTGGTTGTGTGAAATTATGTATTGCCTTCACTTTCTCGGGAGTTGGTTTCGTTCCTTCAGCGTTAACTAGGAAACCAAGAAACTCAACCTCTGAAACACCAAATACACTCTTAGAAGAATTTACCACAGCGCAATTATCTCGCAAGCGTTCTAGCACCTGTCTGAGATGCAATTCGTGCTCGTCGTGATTATGGGATGCAATTAATATATCGTCTAATATATGGAAAGGCGAAATCCAGATCGCGAAGGATTTCGTCCATGAATCTTTGAAAGGTTTGTGCAGCGTTCCTTAAACCAAAACCCATGAATGGAAATTCAAATAATCCAAACGGTGTCGTAATCGCGGTTTTCGCTATATCGGCAGGATTGACGGGTATTAAATTGTAAGCACGTACAAGGTCAATTTTGCTGAAGACAGTGCAACCATGAAGATTATGAGCAAAATCGGCAATATGGCGCACTGGGTATCGATCAGGTATAGTCCTAGCGTTTAAACCTCTATAATCACCGCATGGTCGATCGGTACCGTCTTTTTTAGGAACTAAGTGGAGTGGTGCTGCCCAAGAGCTTTCGGATCTACGAGCAATGCCAGCTCTTACCATATCTTCAAACTCACGCTTAGCTCGGCGTAATCGATCTGGTGCGAGTCTGCGTGGCTGACTGTACACGGGTTGACCAGGTGTAGTCCGCATAAAATGAAGTGTCTTGTGCTTGACCTCACGAACAAATGGTTCACTGGAAGGCCTCGTGACTTCGGGAAACTGTGTGAGAAGCTTATGGTAACGTGAAGTTCCTGCAACGGTTTTTATATGAAATACAGAAGAGGAGATACAAGGTTTTACGTTTACTTGTAAAGAAGTGATGTTCTCGACAAGACGATGGCGTTTGATGTCTACAAGTTAGTCGTAAAATGCTAAAAAGTCTGTGCCTATAATGGGTTTTGTGACGTCCGCTATTACGAAACGCCAGCGGAATTCACGGCGAAGACCAAAATTTAAATTTAGAAAACCGTAAGTATTTATAATAGAACCGTTAGCTGCAGAAAGCTGGTAGTTACTTTTTACAAGACGCGTATTCTTACAATATTTACAAGGATATACACACAAATCAGAACCAGTATCAATTAAAAATTGCATCTTAGTACTAAGGTCACTAACGAATAAGCGGCGCGACGAATTTCGACAGCCGACATCAGCCGCCATTAACGACTGTCGGTCGCGTTTTCCTCCAAACGTGCACGGAGAACTGCATTTGGTGGCGCGTTGCTGGAATTTTCGATGATACCAGCAGTGTCCCTTGTCTGCATGGTTGGACCGCCTGCTGGAAGGTGTTGTTGAGCGCCAGCTACCTCTACTCAGACCAGACCAGCTCAGACCAGCTACTTCCTGTTTGAGAACCTCCACACACTGTCGGAGAACTTCCACCTCATTTAACATCGACGGTGCGGACACTTGTACAGGCTGGACGATGTCGACCCATGCGTCAGCGAACTTAACCAAATCGTCCAATCTTGATGATCCGGACATGTTCTTTAAGTACACGTTGCGAGATTATTTACAGACGAAAATGAAATTCTTGAAAAAACTTTCGCTTGTTTCGCTTGTACCGTTGTCACTTTGTCAACAAACGGTAACTATGTGAAATTTCGTCAAAAGGTTTTAACATGTTCTTCGTTTCGGGTCACCATTTAATGTGGGTGATAAAAATGAACAACTCCACATTATGTACACGCTATTTATATACAAGAAATTATTCTAAAATATACTATGGGTACATTGTAATGTTTATGTACGTGCGACTCGTACGAGCTTTTTGCAGCAGATGATCGATGTCAAGTCTACTCTGTATCTACGTTTTCTTTTTAAAGAATTATAATCTCAAGTGGTC
This sequence comes from Synanthedon vespiformis, assembly GCA_918317495.1. NCBI lineage: Eukaryota > Metazoa > Arthropoda > Insecta > Lepidoptera > Sesiidae > Synanthedon > Synanthedon vespiformis. The sequence goes on along the minus strand of OU906966.1, from coordinate 6,776,270 downwards.
GAATACCTTCCTGAAAGGAGGTCGCCACACTATTAATCAAAAGAACGAACGTGAAAATAGTGAAAGTGATAGTGAAAATATAATCGTGACAAACACCATCAGTATTGGAACAGTAATTTTATATTTACTCATAATCATTGTAATCGTAGTATTAATTTTATATAAGAAAAATGTAATCATAGCCTTAGTATCCTTAGCCTTAGCCTTATAATAGGTGCCTTTCCACATACGCTCTTTAATGCGTAAATCGGCTTTCGTGCTGGAAAGAGTGACAAGGAGAACGAGAATACACCCGATCGCGTTCCCCAGTCATGCATTGAAGTCTGTGCGCTTCAAACATAATTTACATGTACGTTTTTGTTGTCGTCGTAAAATGGCGGACATTAGACTATGGAGCAAAGATCTTATTACAGAGTTGTTGGCATTAATGATTGTGATGCTGAATAGTATCATAATATACTTATGTTACTCAATCAGGCGGAAATGGCCGGATGGATTTGATTAGTTACAGTATAATAGTTAGTCCATAAATAATAAAAAAATTACAGTATAAATACATAGGTATGTGCTGCTTTTATATATGCTTTGTTTTATATGTTATTAGGATGGTCCAATAGATCTGGGACTATTAGTTCAAGCAGAAGCATCTTCTTCCTCGTGTTTTCACTGAATTCTTAAGTAAATCCCAGTGTCTATGTACTGTTTATTTTATTAATTAACTGTATATTGTTTAACTAATGTATTTTTGTTTCAGGTCACCTCAAGAATCATTACGACAAATGGTGGTTCAAGCAGACATACATAATCAAACTTGTGTTCCCTCCTTCAAAAATATTATTCCCTCAGCACATGTGCCTTATGAAGGGTTTAGCTACGATAATATTCAGACTCAAACTAATTGGGATGTCATTGAAACTAACGCTTCTGAAACTGATGCTTCTTCTGCTTGTAACATCTCAAAGTAAGTATATAATTATACAGTCATTCTATGTAATCAATGTATGAAAAAAAAAAACAATTAATAAAGTTTTCGAACTTGCAAGCCATTTACGCAGAATTTATAATAAACGATGTGCTACGCAGAGGATTACTAATAAAACTAACGGAAGATACTGGTCTGTGTGACAGATGTAACAGAGGTGTTGAAACTTCATCTTTATGTTGAAAAAAACTAAATGTCAACAAAAGTGACAAACAGGCTCAGGTCACTTAAAATATTTATTTTTAAGCCGTTTAATTTCCTGACGGCTCAGACCTGCATGCATATAAAAATTTATCAAGATATTTTTCATATGTGCGCATAGGGATTTTATCGTTGTTTCCACCACAGTGCCTGTTCAGTCTTTAAAAATCTGCGTGTGATAATTTCAAGACGCGGTTGCTAAGGCCGCCATCGATTGTCCTAGCGACGACATGCGTCAGTTCAGACTTCCACTGCAGCGTCCAATTGCAAATTGCAAGACCATCCTGTGACGCACCTACGTAACGACGCATGCGTCTTGTTACCAAAACAAGCAGCCGTCATATTTTGACTTTGACTTTTTTATGTTTTTAGTGTACATTTTAAGTTACTTTATTGTATTTTAAAATTTGTTTTAAGTTATTCTTTTTTGTGAATGTATTTAACTGTTGTGAATGCAGCCCGTGACCCAATCTTGTGATGGCACGTCGAACGCGACCCATACAAGTACACAGTGCAACAAGTCATTCAAATCTTTGAAAGGCCTCAACATACACACTTCAAAAACACACAGGAAATGTATTAGCCAAAACAGTTCACCTTTAGATATCCATCCCATTATTCCGAGTGCGCCTACTTATGTAGCCAACGATCCAACTCCTTTCCACACATATCTTAGCCGTTTGAAAAATAGTATACCCATAGTTAAAAGAATCCCTCGAGTAGCTCGAATAACCGTTGCTACACAGTTGTCACAATTAATTAAATCAAGAAATGTTACATAAGCAATTGTACTCAAGACTGGCAGAACCTATTTTTATTTTCATACAGCACACTACATATAATAAAAACTGATGAACCGAATTTATCCTTGACACAAAAGATTAAGAATGAATAACTGTGCTGTAAGCTCTTCGCCTTCTCCCGCACCTCTAATCAAACATGATGCCCCTCGTAATCGCAACAAACTCATCGAAAACAAAATCTGTGACGGAGATCTCAAAGGTGCCGCTCGCCTTTTGTTCTCCAACGACGTGCTATCACCAGATACCCCTGGTAAAAACAAAGCAAAACAAAACATCCTCCGGCTCCAGTAAACCCATATTTTCTCGACCCACCAACAGCAGGGCAAGCATGCCTTCAAATTCAAAACAAAGATGTTACGGATGGCATTTTATCTTTTAAACCAGGTTCGGCTGCAGGTTTGAATCTCACCCCAACATTTGAAAGACTTAACATCGCATTCTGTTGGTGATGCAGGCGAGCAACTTGTAAATTCGATCACTAAATTAATCAACTTTATGTATTCTGGTAATGTCAATCCAGAAATTTCGGCGCGAACCTCATTGCCCTCCACCAAAAAGGCCGGAGGGGTGAGACCAATTGCTGTTGGATCAACACTACGATACGACGTCTGACCTCCAAAATTGCTGTTCGACATATTTTACCAAAATTAAATTCGATTTTTTTTTTATAACACTACGTTCGCAGACCCTCAAACAATGTGTAAACGTGTTGGTCTTGATCGTTATTATTAGTGTCAGATTGAACTTTATAATTACTCTACCCATATATATATATATGTCGGTAAGATTGTGCTTTGCTAGAGGCGCAACACGCGAGAGGGCTTTGCTTGTAACGAAACGTCGGGCGGTGGGGCAAAGTCCTTATCATGATGGGAAAATTTGTGCATATAGTTCGAGGTTAGAACCAATGTCACACACGAAAAAAGGAAGTTCCAGGATTAAGAATCGTGGGACATCTGGTTCGAGGTTAGAACCAATGTCTCACACGGAACAAGGAAGTTCCAGGATTGAGGATCATGGGACATCTGATTCGAGGTTAGAACCAATGTCACTCATGGAACAAAGAAGATCTAGGTTTGAGGATCATGGTGCAGCTGGTTCGAGGTTAGAACCAATGTCACATACGGAACAAGGGAGATATAGATTTGAAGATCATGATACATCTGGTTTGAGGATAGAACCAATGGTATCAACTGAACAAAGGATATCAACGTTTGATACCAACACACGCAAGGATATCAACACATGCGTCGTGTTCGAGGTTAGAACCGATTCTTTGGAGATTTACAAGACATGAAGGGACTGCTTACCGAAACAGGAATAGTAACAAGCGCAATAATGAGGTACCTAGACGGCATCGGTATCCACATCAATCAGACGATTCGGATCTTAAAGGAACACAGAGGAAGAAACGAATGCTAAGGGACCAGACCATGTCGTCAGAGGTTGAGGCCGAGACTTCTCATTTAGTGCCCAAAGAGAAGATCACGCAGGAAGTGTCAGATACAAATAAAATATTAGATAAGTTCCTTGGTATTCTAAATGAAATCAGAAGTTCGGATAAAGCTAAAGTAACTTTTAATAGTAATGTGATACCCGAGTTTGATCCAATGTCAAAGGAACATTGGACAAACAACGACAACATTGAACTCAACAAAAGTAGAGGAATGTGCTGAAATATACGGCTGGGATGAAAGGACCACTATACATTATTCATTGCCAAAACTAAGCGGGGTTGCAAAAACGTGGTATCAGGGGCTGCCGTCGCTATTGCTCAGTTTGAGAATTGACTTTTAATTTATCATCTGATTGTGAGAAGGCAAAAATCCTGAATTCCTTTTCGGGTTTTTTCTCAGGATCGTCATCTTGGCTTTTTTCCGAAACCTAATTTATAAATGTCATATGTAAATTGTCACCGTTTTGATTGTCAGGATATCATAAGATATTATTTTAACACGTAATTTTTCCCGGAGTCGCCATTCAATTGTTAAATAAATAACAGGTCAATAATTAAGTTTGCGAAAATTAAGCTGATCGTTAGTTGCTCAAGTAGCGGTGGGTGTGAAAGGCGGCGAAAATGGTAAAAATAATAATAAAATAAAGTGATAGTAAGCCTGCTGAAATAACTCAGCAAAACCTAGATAATTTAGGTTTTATTCAACATAAAATTGTACATGGTAATAAGAGACAAATAGAAATAAATTTACAATGTAACATTACAATTTTAATTAATTAATTATTAATTTTAATTTACAATTTTTTAGTTGGAGCCGGTTTGTGGCGGGGGACGTTTGTGCTTGTCTTTCTATATGTTATCTATGTATTTTGGTTTAATGTCCTTTGCTGCAAATAAAACATTATTCTATTCTATTCTATTCTATATAACAGAAATTAATAACCAGGTAAAAGATGTGTGTGTCCTCGCGGCAGAGAAACGGATACTGGCTCAGCATTGTGCTGAGATGCACCTGCACCGCTGATTTTCAGCCAGCACTGTTTGGGACTCACAACATTGACCTATGTGTGAACTTTGCAAACAACTGCTACACTTTGATTCAGACAATCAACATTTGCTCACATTTTGAACCTTGGTGCAAGGTTTATTAAAGACCTTAGCATTAGACCGTGAAACTGACAATGAAGAGCGAGAACAGTATGAAGACTATCAAAACAAAACTGAGGAAGATGAAGAATATGCGCCAAATATTGTATTGGTACAGCTATTACAAAATTACGCAGTATTCCCGGTAAAATAAAAAGAAGTGAGATACTGACGAGGAAGTTCCAATCTGCTTGTGAAGCAGCTGGTGTGCCAACAAATATGAATCCCATACTCGACTGTCCAACGAAATATAGGAATGTTAATGGATAAACAACACAGAATGATAGTAAGGATGACATCTAATTTACCTTTTAATAAAACAATCAAGAGAGTAGCCTCTCTTGAGTCAAGAGAGTCAAGAGATATCAAGAGAAGTCATATGAGGCAATTATGTACTTAATGTTAACTTCAGTTGAAGGTTGTGCCCACTCTAAAATGCCTTGGTGACATCTATTACTAGTTTCCATTCCACCCTGTCCTGAGCGTTTCTCATAGCCTTCGCAACAATAAGGCCTGTAAGAGCAACAACTTGGTCTGTCCATCGGCTAGAAGTTCGGCCATGAGATCTCTTGCCAACCACCACCAGCTTCTCCAAGTTTTTCGGTTCTCTGTGCGCTATGTGCCCAAAGTAATTGAGAACTATAATGTATGTATGTAATGTTGGTGCTGGGCCGGGCCAGTGGGACAGTGTGCAGTACAATTTTATAGAATTATATGTCCACTGACAAAATGACTTTTGATGACAAAAAGAATAGTATCCTGAGTTTCTTTCGGGGTTTCTTCTCAGGATCGTCATCTTGGCTTTATTCCGAAACCTTGGTAAATTTAAATTTATAATGACGATCAAAAGAGTTTCTTGTAGAAACCTAATTGATAAATAAATATTTTGATTTTTGACTGATGTCAGTGTTGGTGCAAGGCCGGGTCGGCCAATGAAGAAATGCCCATGAAGAAGCAACACTTCTGTGTGAATTCCAGTAAACACTTTTAGTTCATCAGCAATGACTACAGAAACAAATGCATATGCAAACCAGCCAAAATCACATAATACAAACACGCCTGCTCAAGGTTCTGGACAAGATTCAGGGGATCAGCAACCAAACGAATAATTCGAAATTGCTCCATCAGACGACTTACAAAATCGTCAGATGAATTAACTTATTATCATTTGCGAGTGAGTCATCAACTTACAACTGATTGTCTCAGAGAAAATTATTAGAAGTAATAAATCTCTCCATATAATTGGTAAAATAAATTGATACCATCCTCAAATTATGTTCACTGCGTCAGAATCAAAGTAAGTTCACTCTGTGAATACAATTTTAGAGCAGTTGTTAGAAATTATGAGAAATTCATAACGGGCCTCGTCAATGAGTTCTCCATGACCAATTTGCATATGTATCAAAAATAAATTCCGCCCTGTCATCTCCCCAATGTATTATTTCCTTTATATATGAACCCATGTATCTGTTTGCATTTTCGTGTCACTCCTTTTTTTAATTTTTTCTATATTTCGGCAAATCAAAGTATTGACGTCTTCGTTTAACATTATCAAGCATAACCTTAACACGATCGATCATCATAATATCCTTCCTTTGCCGTACCCATCACACATAATTGCACATAACTTCGAATATTTTGTCAAATATTTACCGCTTCAATTTTTGCTAGTTGTTCTTAAACAGATCTAATATTTAACAAGCTATAAAATAGCTTTTAAGTTTGGTTAAAGATGGTTTTATTCTCTATCTCTAAACAAAACAAACTTTATCACCAAATGATCAAATGACCACTATGGACAAGACAAAGACATTAGACAAGACCAAAGACAAAACAAACACACAGCTGCGCACAGCACCCAGCACCACAGACAGCATGACATGACATTGACAGCACTTAGTTATTATTCTATGCAGCACACAGTACAGTGTTGCCAACCGTAAAAAAATTCCCTCGTACATAATTATGCAGCTAAAAATCTCGTATTTCAACTTTCAAACCGCGTATATTTATTATGTATGGCGACACATACATTATCTATTGCGGCGGCTTCACTCTCGAGAAGTTCCTCGACGAAGTACTCGAGAAAGTTGACCGAACACGAAGTGCCTCGCTACACACTCGTTCAACTTCGCGAAGAGCTCATTCGCGTTGCATATATATTATGGTAGCAGAGCCCAAGAGGGGAATTTTGGATTTACTCAAGCGCGTCAGATATTTTTTTTTATTTATCTATTTGTTATACAGTAATGTTTACATTTAAATTAACAATGGTGTAAACATAAACTCATTAGAGTTTCTCCGCACACCATGTTTAGGTTATAATCATTAAAATATATAGGTACATTATTATTTACATAATATAAATAATATTAAAATATATACATTTATATATACAAATACTTATTATAATTTATTCCGATTACCCTTGATTAAACCTTTTGTTGACGCTCACAAACATTTACTATTCTTAAGAATCACCCATTTTAAAAATTTGTTAAAAATTATATTGCCAATGTATATTCTCCACGTGTCTCCGATAACGGATTATAACGGATATTATGTATTAATCTGACGGTTTGGTTAGTTGGATTGGCGGGGATGGGGGTAAAATTGTAAATACAACTTGAGCTCGTCAGGTTTTCAGAGGGGATGTTAAGTGAACCTAAACTAAGCTCCCATTTAAAATTCAGACGATTCGGATGTAACGCAAGCTCGTTGCAGCTTTTTGAAAATGCAAAAAAACCGTCTGTATGAAAATCTGAAATGCGCTTCACATTTTTATACAGACGGTTCAGCCTAAATTCCTAATCGTGCTGATTCTTCTTACCATCCTATCTTCAAAGTCCAAATTTTGCATCGTGGGCTCCCTAACCCTATGTTATCGATAGTGTTATCGATATGCTTGGCCAAATAAACTGATATATTAATGACTGAGATACTAATGTTTTTCATAGGTAGGTACTAAAATTTAGATTAATCATTGACATTTATATAATTTTTTATTGTTCTAGGTTTCCGAAGAACCCAGATGTCAGAAGTCAGTGGATAAAGGCTGTAAGACGCGAAAATTGGGAGCCGACTAAAATTTAAGGCTTTGCTCGAAACATTTTGAAAAGTCTAAAATCAGACGCGGTACCGGTTATTTTTGAAGAATACCCAAATTATTACCAATTGAAACAACAAACTAGCGTGCGGAATTTTTTATAACTAATTTTATAATAACTATTTAAAGGTCATTAGAAAGTTTTAGATTAAAAATTTTCGTAACATTTGTAAGATCATTTCTTAAAGTGATGTACTTTTGCCTCATAGATTCCCCACTACTCAACTTTATAATTATTGTTGTGACATCCTGTAAGAAACTGTAAGAAAATTATAGTAAATATAATGTGATAATTTAATATTTTACCGTGTAGGTAAAATACTCTTTTAATGTATACTATTTTAACTAATGTTATGACTTAGGTGTCAATCTAGTAATTGCTATGACAATAATATGTAAATAGAAAAATCAAAATAAAAAATTGGTACTTATATTGTCGTTTCTTTAATTAAACTTACAAAGCAACAAAATTGTTTAATTTATCACATTATACATTTTAACTGCCACACTTAAACTACATAAAACCTTAATTTATGTCCCTATAGCTAATAATATAAGAAATCATATAGTTGTTCAAACAAAAATTTGTAAAGTACGCCTTTGCTCGAAGACAATATCATAATATATTAATATTACCTAGGTTTAAGATAAAGAAAAAAACTATTTGTATGTATTATTTTGTATACATCAAATATATATAGTTTTTAATAAAAATTTAAGTAATACTTTTTCCGATTTTTATATTTTTATCGATAATAATTTAATAGTCACCCCTTCCCTACTTGTACACACTAATGCAGTTAGACACACGCACACTAACAAAAAATGGACATGCTTGCCAAAGCATTTTTACATCCAGAGTATCATTTATCCAAGGGATAGCCAGTCCATATATTACAGGCCAGCAGTGCTAGTCTGCTAGTGACCCCAGTGATGCCAACTTAGGTCTTTTATAGCCAGATTTAGCTATTTTGCACCCCTGACAGCTACAATTTCTGAAAAATTAGCTGCTATTTGTAGCAAATTTTTCAACATAGCGACCTTAGCTACACATCATTGGTGCTTCTGTGTGATTTTCAGTTTTATTTTTTTATCTATGGAAGCAGTTTGTAGAGTCGTCAACTCGTCAGCATTTTGTTTCACTCATAGTTGAAAACGCCCAAGAAAGGGGATTCACTTACTGGAACATTGCGATTGTGTTTATTCTCTTTCTCTTTCTCTCTTATTAATAATTACCTTTGTCTCTATTTCACGCATTTTGTTAGTTTGTTGCAGTAAGTGGTTTATTCACATTTAAATTCTGCGTAATTATTATTTTAATCGTTTGCGTTCGCAAAGCATACAGCCATCTATAATTGTGTTGTAATTATTGTTATGAAAAATGGATCTACATAAGAAACCTAAGACTTATTCCCAAAAATGTACCTGTAAATATATTACAAAATTAAAGTTATCCCTTAGTTTTAATGTAGAAAAGCGAATTTAACAATTAGTTTAGTTTTTTTTTTAACTTTAGCTACTTCTAGCTACTTTTTGGAGCAAGATAATGTGGGAATCTAGCAACTTTTTGCAAAAGATCTAGCTATCAGCTAGCTACAGACACAGTATTACAATATAGGGAATATTATTGTAATACTGTGCTACAGGATGATAGTACAGTTGGCAACACTGAGTGACCCACCCTTAGCTTAGGTTTTTGTCCTGTGGTTCCGATCCGATCGCCGATCGGGGTTTTGGTGGATTGCGAATAATGCGAATTTGCAAGATATGGCAAGAAAAATTAGCTAAAATTTACAAAAAATATATTTTAGTGTAATATTTTTTCGATTGTGTATAAAATAAAGGTATTATTTGACCTTATAATACAACAGAGCAGTCTTGTTAGTGAAATTTTAACCTCTCTCTATCATGATAATGTATTGAAATAACGTTATTTGTTGTAATTGGGAAGAGGATAAGTAAATGTTAAATTTGCGATAAATGAAGCTTTATTTTCACATTTTAAATGTGTACTCTCGTTAATAATTTGTCAGTGTTGTAAACTTTCGTCGGTATCGTAACGGGATAGTGAGTTTTATAATTGAATATTTGAATTGAAGTGATGGTGTAAACATGTTTATTAATTCGTTTTCTCTTAACTGTCGGATGTTTTTGTGGTGTTTTTGAATGGATGTTCCCGTAGGATTGCCATGTCCAGGCTTGTCGACTACTTCGTTATAGTGGGATTTGACCACGAGAAAGAAAGTGAGTATTTATGTTATTGATTATACATTACTAGCTGCTGCCAACGACTTCGCCCGCGTAACTTACTAAAAAACTTATTATATACTAAAAAGCTTCCTCGAGAACCACTCTATCCATTGGTGAAAACAGCATGAAAATCGGTGCAGTAGTTTTTGAGTTTATTGCGAACAAACAGACAGACAGACGCGGCGGAAGACGTTGTTTTATAATATGTAGTGATTGAGTATCCCATTTAAGTACCTTACCTTACCTTTAACCCTACTATGATTAGCAGCGCCTGTTGCATTTTTTAATGTCTCTGCAACGTCAGATCTCCTCTGATGATATCTATCTGATACTTTTTATAAAATATTAGCTATTCGTCCTTATAAACTATAGCCTTATATATAAAACTTAGCTTTGTAAAATATACTTTACTTTACTTTACTCGCTGACAATGTAGCTCTTAAATTTTTTTTTTCTTTTTGGGGCATCATTATTCTTCTATCTTAAACACATTTCTCTGGGACCCATTTATTTTGTTAAATAAGTAGACTTTCTTTTTTAAAAACAACCAGTGTGTTCAATTTCTCAACAGTAGATACCCAACAGTGAAAGAATTTTTCAAATCATTCCAGTAGTTTCGGAGCCAATACAATTAAAAAAAACAAACAATCATTTCTTTCCTCTTTATAATATTAGGTATAGAAGAAAGGCAAAATTCAAATTACAATTAAAATTAGCAGAACATGACATGAACAGAACACTTAAGAATTTAACATATATATACAAAAATTCAAAATTTGAACTTTTACAATAAGTGAAACTATAATACCTGTAATTTACTATTCTCAAGAAATATTTAACATTGATATTTAATAAACAATTTACAATTGTTTACATAAATAAGACAAATGGTATATGAAGACAAGACTTATCTAACCATTAGCTCGCAAGTTCATCGACTCTAGTCCACTGTATTCATTTATCTCCGCCTATTAAATACTTAATACAGTTCATATTGACATTCCATTGGTCTCTTTATGAAACCAATTTAAATATATTTATTATAATATAATTAACATATTACAGGATTACAATATAATTACAGGATTTAACAGAATACAATTTACTATAAACTAGCTGCTGCCTGCGACTTCGCCCACGTAACTTTGTAAATTATATATACTAAAACCTTCCTCGAGAACCACTCTATTGGTTGGTGGGATTGGTGAAAACAGTATGAAAATCGGTGTAGTAGTTTTTGAGTTTATTGAGAACAGACATGTAGGTAAGGATTAATATTTAACATGGATTTATCCATTTTAATCCACTATAGAGAGTATATATATATATATTCTACTATTATTGATTAACCTATATTATAGGTGTGTATTTATATACCACCTAACTATATCATTAAAACACAAAAAAAATGTTAATTTTTATGTTTTTTTACTAAGTAAGATATAATAAGAAAACTATTTTACTAAGTAAAGTAAATAATAATTTCATCTTAATACAAAGCAATGCCTCAGCTAATATTTTTAGAAATGATTAACTAAGTAGGTATCATCAATTTCCATAGAAGCAATATGAAACTGAATGTAGTCAAGGTCAAAAAAATTAGGCGTCCATCTAAGATTCCTACAACTAACAATGTGTATATTTAGTTAATTGATATTATTCACAGCACAATATATAGTTATACATTATTGTTTTTGTGTTATTTGCTTCTGTTAAAAAACTGTAACATAAACAACGTTACAGTAAATTCCTAATGCCTGTCTGTCTATGGCCGATTTTGATTTATTTTTATTGCTTGAAAGCCGACTTTTGCATTTATAATGTAACTTGCTGGTTGGTGCCCAAGAACAAACCACTTTCATCGCTGTTGAATGAAAAAAATAACTCCTGAGAAACATCTTATTTTCTAACATCTATCTTCTTGACATCATTATCGCTGTGACGACAATGGCGCACTTAATCCCTCGGGAGCCTAACATTTTTCCAGAATAACCTCTATCCTATATGTTAATCCAGATAATAAACTATCTGTGTGCCAAATTTAATTTGATTCTGTTGAGCCGTCTTTGCCTGAAAGAATTTACAAACATCCAGACATCCATGCTCACAAATATTCACACTTGTTATCATATCACTTAGTAGGATTAGGTTAAGACCAAAGAATTTGTATGAATTTGAAGGCGGTGGCATTTCCCCATAAAGTAAGTAAAAATTGTTCTTGGCAAAAGTTTATAATGCATTATGCATTTGTTTACAGTCCCATACAATCCAATGACGTCATTGTGTTATTTGGCAATCACGTGTCCATGAACTCAACGGTTACTTAATAAGTTCTAATATCACTTCATCACTGCGAAGGAAGGTGAACAGGTTTGTTTCGTGTTTCTAGGGCAATAGAGCTGGTTTTTGTCTGTGCATATGATTGATACATCATATTTTATTATCTGTGGACCAATTAAACACAGATTTCGATATAACTTATATTTACAATAATTGGCAAATATAATGCACTTTAATGCAATTACCGAAAATTGTGTAGTTAGAGTTGCTCCAAATTGTATAGGTTCAAACATTCTAGCAATTGTAACTTAGGTACACTTTTTTTATTCAAACCTGACATGATTGGGATGGTTCGTATCTTAGCTATAGTTTATGAAGATCTGATCAGGCATCAGGATCAGGAAGATCTTCAGCCCATTTCCTAGTTGACGAAAGGATCTTGCTAACTTTAACATGTTCAAAATTTACCCAACTAACTACTATTACTTCAATGGTATTCCCGTGACACTGTAACCTTTTCTTGATGCTGCAGCATCAAGTAGTATGCGGGACACTCAACTTCTCAGAAACTTCAGCAGATATAGCAAGTTTGGATACAATAGAAAGCCCTAACTCCGCAGATAGGCTTAAGGCTTAAGGAGTGATAGCCTTAATGATAGGCAAACAGAAACAAAAACTGTTCACAACTTTCTAAGATTATTGCATAGGTATCTCTACATACAGAAGGATTGAGAAAAAAATAACTTTTTACTGTGTAGTGAATGGATGCCATACCTAAGTTCTTTGACAAATTTTGGTTTATTTGCATTTTGCGTTCATGTATATATAACAAAATTAAATGTGTAATACAATCGCACTGCGTTATAGTTATAGCGCATGTGTGGGCTCAGTAGCTGCCGCAACGACCTTGCCACGTGTCACAAGTACCTAATAATAATAATTAATAATAACTTAATAATATTGCGTTAAGTTAATTCTAAAATAGGTAGGTACTTATAGCCTATCATTATCCTGACAGCAGATTTTTTTATGTAATTTTTTAATTAATTTTATTTTTATTTTATTAGTTATAAAAGTTCACAAATTAGTTTTCTTAATTTTAGAAGATCCCTCGGGAACTGGAACATTACCTTTTCTTGATGAAAGGTACCCTAATGTGCTTTCCCGTATCCCTGACAATGTTTATGCAAAATTTCATGATGACCGGCTGTGTAACTAGTTAAGGCGTGAAAAAGTTGACAGACAGACATACACTTTTACATTTATAATATTACTAGCTACACGCTCCCGGCTTCGCCCCGGTTCAAAATAAAAACTATCTTTTAAGTTTGACCAAATAACACCTATAGTTACGAAGTTTTATCAAAATCGTTTCAGTAGTTTAGGAGTTCATTGGCCTCAAACATGAGACACGAAAATTTTATAAATTAATAGCTATATAGCTGGTGCCCGCGACTTCGTCCGCGTTCTCTATAGCCTTCCCCGATAAATGGACTATCTGACACAAAAATAAATTTTCAATTCGAACCAGTAGTTAACCAGATTAATAGCCACGTACAATCAAAAAAAAAAACAAAATAAAAAAAATTCAGCTTTATATATAGTTATATAAAGCTGAATTTTTTTTATTTTGTTAGATTTAGTATAGAAGTATAGATTAGTTAGTAATAATTGTTTACATACATAGAGATTCTTATGTGAACCATTTTTAATTAGTTTTACGGTCAGTAACTAAAGTTGTGTGTCATTATCGCACCGCACCCTTATAAGTCTCGAGGTCGAGGATGATCGCGGTCACAAACATAACTATACTGCAATGCTATGTAAACGAGATTAACAGGTAAATTGAAATATGACACAATAACTGTTAGGTTAAAAGTTAGTCAAACGACATGTTTTTAGGTGCAAAAACGGGGTGTTATAAGTTTGACGTGTGTGTATATCTATGGCATCCTAGCTCCCAAACTATGGGTCGAGTTTACCCAATTTTTTTTTTTGTGCTGGGATATACATATTCGACAAATTTCTCTACTTGTATGTTTATTTTTAAATCATTGAAGTAGCTTTCTCTTAAAAAAAGAAAGGCTAGGGGCACGACAACCCCTGCCACGAATGCGGGGAGCCGATTGATACGGCCGACCACACTTTGGCGGAGTGCCCAGGTTGGGGCAATGAGAGGGCGGCTCTGACGGCAGTCGTGGGACAAGACCTGTCCTTACCCGCTGTCGTCAGGGCAATGGTAGAAAGTCTTGACGGCTGGAATGCCGTCAAGAAATTTTGTGAAGTGGCCCTGAGTGGAAAGGAGGCCAACGAGCGGGCTCGCGAAGCGGACCCGCAGGCTGATCCACTCAGGCGTCGAAGAGCCAGCCGACGTGCCCGGGCGTATGCCGCGGCGCACGTCGCGTGACAACTTCAGGGCGTCAGAAGGGGACATGTCTGACGCCCTGAAACACTCAACAAGGACGCGTGGAGGCTCATGGTATTCCTGTGGGTCGCCACATCTAAAGTGAGGCGAAGCCATCGCCCTGAGCTGGGTGTGAAGAGAACGCAGCGGTGGGTGGGGATCCGAGAATAAGGCCTCGGCTGTCGTCTCGGACCCACACATCACCGCAGATGGTGGCCCGGGGGGGTTTTAGTGGGTATTCCCGGTGATAAGTCACTTCATCGGGCGAGTCCCACACTCCTCGTCGACTATCCCCGTCGACGAGGGTAGTGTGTAAATGTCATTTCCCCTCCTAAAAAAAAAAAAAAAAAGGGGGGCATGACAACCCCTACAAAACCAAACGGTTAAAGGGTATAAATTTTAAAATCCTTATTATAATTTTATTGTTTCAGGGGGCGGCCTGAGCAGTGGCATAATACTCCAACGATTTCCAGAGAAAAATTGGGACGACACACCATTCCACGAGGGTATAGAATGGGTACGTTAAAATAAATGGGTCAAGAAGTTTGACTTAAATTTATGTAACATTATGTCTTTTGCGATAGCGTCATTTGGGCTGATGGTTGATGATTGACTCTAGGTTTAGCTGTGCAGCACTAGGGACTATGTGTACAGATAAAGACTGAATAAATATTCTAACATTTTTTTTAACGTTTTACGACGGGCGAAAGTCTCCCCTAAGGCCACCTCCCGGAAAAAAGTGGCGCGGACGAAGTTGCGGGCAATATCTATACCTATCTAGGTATATTATCAATCAATCAATAATAATAATGATAAATCTGTAAGTGTAGGTATTGTATGTATGTTCCACCATAACTCTTAAACGAATTAACTGATTTTCATGAAACTTGGTAGATAAACATTTAGACGTATGGGACACAGGATAGACTACTATTTTTTTTCAATGCGGACGAAGTCGCGGGCGCCAGCTAGTAAAAAATAAATTCGCTATCCTCACCGCCCTACTTCTCCACTCAAGTAAGAATATATTCTATTCGGATTTTGTGCAGAAAGACAAGCGTGGTGGCAAAATTTATTACCATTGAAATTTTGTTACAGTTCTGCCAACCGCAAGGATGGGCTCTCTCGACCGAAAGATCGGAGCCTCGGTTCTACGTGTCCGTTTTAACGGATGTGGATGCGAACCGCCATTACTGCGCTTGCCTATGCTTCAACGAGACCGTTGCTATTACACCCACAAAGCCGGCGGACGAGGTAAGCTTAAACTCCACTATTAAGGTTCCTCAAGGTGGATCAGCGTTGGAGATTTTGACACCAGCCAAGTAAACATTTAGCTATTGGCCGTGGCAGATGATCTGATGTGTAATTTAAACAGGAAAATACCACGAACTTCTAAGAATATTTGAAAAAATTAATTAGACAGATTCGTCATTTTTGCGTCCGTTTGGCATCCCTATTAGCTAAGTTATAGTTCACTGTCAAGACAGTGACCTTGTGACCAGAAAAATGCACTGGAGAGATTTCAATCCTGATAAATTATTGTTATGCAAAAGTTCGTATGGATGTTGGATGTTTAGAGGTTTGGGTGTTTGTTACTAAATCACGCAAAAATGGCTGAAAATATTAGGATGAAAATAGGATCGTATGGGGTAATTTTTATTCTGGAAAAATGTTAGGTTCCTGTGGGATTTAAAAAAAAAACGAACTAACGATACTGCAAATATTGCATTGCTTGCTTTGATGTCGAGAATTGTCTATCGAATTTTGTATGTCATTCAAACCTCTTCAGAAATTCTATTTCAGTGTATTTCGAGAACTCCAATAATTATGATTTTAGAGCTATGACTATAGAATACACGTTGACCGACTGACATTGTATATTTGTGACTCGTAGTCATGCGCCCACGCACTGCGCTTCCGTTCTAAGAGTAGATAAGAAATCACAGTCGTCACTCGTCACCATTTTCAAGGACGGCGCACACAAGTGTTCTACATACTTGAAGAAAGTTATTTGCGATTAGATAAAGCTATTTGAGTGACCTTTACATAATATTGTTTGTCTGTTTATCAGTTTAGGAAGTTGTTGTTATCATTAAAATGTCATTGCATATGTAAAAATGAAATAAATAAGTGCGAAATTGTTTAATCAATCTCAGGTATGGGTGGGGTTATTTATGTACATGTGTGATTTAAAAACACTGATAAAAAAATCGCATCTACATACTTGTATTGTAGGCATTTTATAATATAACACTTTTGCTTAAAAACCAATAATCTATAAAGTGTTTTGAATTTTTTATAATTAATTCTTTATATCTCTGAAAATATTTTCTTATTTTGACATTATGGATATGAATTTCAACTTTTAATATATTTTGTTCGTTATAACGTCCAACGAGTACGTTCTTTGTCGCTTGTATTTACGGCAGACGTTCTGTTTACAATATATGGATAACTTCCGTTCTTTGTTTAGAGAAAAGACTACAGAGTTGTTCCGTATTAAAATACCATTACTTACATAAATAACTAATCGGCTGAAGGTACGAGGACCTTGCTAACTCATGTCACCCCAGATAAACGTCGGCTAAGAAAATTTCTACTTAAATAAATTCATTTGTAATATTCTAATAGTCAATTGACGAGCCCGTTGGATGAGTGGTTAATGTGTCTCAGAGGTTCCGAATTCGAGAAATTTTGGCTATTTTAAATCAATAATACATACAAATAGCTTTAGTATTTTGTAGGAGGGTTGTTTGAATACACTGTCTATACCGTGAGAATTGAATAAAAAATATTGTGGGAGCTGTTACGGTTCCATACACAAAAATAAACTGAGCACCTGCCACAAGCAATATAATTATTCTCTTCCGCCCCTTTCGAGTTAAAAGAAACACCACCTCTGTTTTGAATTTTTGGCCATGAAGGCGCAACACAGGTTGATTCAATTTCATCGATGTTCAATTTACATAAAGATATGTAGGTACATATGGACGGTAGAAAAAAGCAGTTCCATAAAGACGATTATGCAACATGACATGCAACTACGTGTTGGCAGTTGATTGATAGTTCCTTTTATTTTTAATCCTTCAAGCTATGACTGACGCATGATCCTATAGCGGTCCCAAGACGATCATGCGGCAAGACATGCATCATGATAATTCACGCAAACGCATGTATTGCATGCGTATTGCACAAATTTTTCGCATTTTTCGCCTGTCGCCCAGCAGAAGCATTTACATAATAAGCCTGCCGGTCCGCACGAGGACCCTGCCACTATGAATATATCTACAATCTACATTGCAGCCATATATATTCATAGTGTGTGTCATAAGACATTAAACGAAGTGTGTCTATAGTCATGATGCATAATTGAGATTAGTATGAAAACTCGCCAAGCAGAACCGTACTTTTTTTCTGGATGAAATGTCACCGTGTCCTTTTCTGTGTCCTTAACAACTAGTATGCATTTTCATGATGATCGACTGAGTAGTTAAGGCATAAAACAAATATAATTTAATTTAAGAACACGAATAATTCTTTACCCATTAAAAAAAAAGGACCCCACTACTATAGTAGTGTCGTATCACGCACGCAGACACCACTACTATAGTTTTAGTCTTTCGAGTCCCCATGAATTTTTCAGGAATAATTCAAAAAAGGCTTCCATTATATGTACGAATCTAGAGATAGCTTTAATAGAAATGTAACTGGAATGGTTCACGCACCGTCCGAACAAAAGTGAAGGATCCAACCGGATAACCGTCGTTAGTGTGTCTATAAAGACACGCTATAAATAATACCTACCTACACAATACGCATTCATTATACCTATATACAGTACAAGTGTACAGATGTTAATGACTTACGACCGTTTTATGTGGAGGTTTTGGTTTATCGATCAATAAAAATATCAGTTATTTCAGTCTGCTAACAGCCATTATACAAGTTATTTTGGGTTCTAACTACATCCTAACTTATTATCTCCATGGCTATCGACTTCTATTCTGTTGCTGGCTATGGTAGGTAGGCTATGGTCGCTTTAAAGCTTTAAAGCACAAATGCTGGAAGTGCTCTGCCGACCATAATAGGAGGATAAGATATTTGGAAGGGATAGGGTAATCCTCACTCACTTGCCGAAACACAAAAGCACACATGTCGTCATTTCAACATTTCAATATTCTGTAAAGAGGTGGTTATTATTATTGCCAGACCAGATTGCCTAATTTAGTTCTTAGTTCCAATAAATCTTAATTCGGTCGTCCGATTGGAAGTTCAGAGAGGAAAGAAGCTAAGAAATATCTTTTGGTTATACCTACCTAATTCTATAGTAGGAAACAGGTCACCTAATGTTAACACTGCTCTGTAACTATGCATGCACATTTTGTTTAGAGTGTTGCACAATAAAGTCGCACTTGAAATTCAAATTGCGCACATACTCCTGTTTAATGCATTAGCGACACACATTCGTTGTTGATTCATTCGCGCAGTTCAATAATGAGATCTACAGTCTTGGCTGTGTGCAATGTCTTTGTTTTCATTCATTTCTATTGTTGATGATTGGTCAATAAGTAGGTGCTGTCGACAAATTCCACCATTAGGGATTCTGTCGTAATTAAATTAATAATTTTGTATAAAGAAGTGTCAAACAAAGTTCCTGACTCAGCATAATGCGTATAATAATATAAAAATATTAAAAAAAAATAGTTGAAAGTTCACCACGGCACGTGTGTGTTCACAGAATGTAATTAGAACCGGTCGAATTGCACTGCCTTCGTGCGGATGTTTTGCTAATCTAATATATACGCGTAGGTATGTTAATTGCGGGTGAATCACGCCGTGCGATCCAACCGTATCTCCTTTATTTCCATGTATGTATAAAACGTTTGTTTGTTTGTATAGTGCCCCAATGGAATGAAATAAATGCCTTACTGTTCCAGGGATCTGTGTAGGGCACAATGGGCAACTCGAATCGAATCCTATCCTATCGAAGCAACTCGAATGAACAGACTTCCGACTATTACTGTAAATATACACTTATCTTTCAAGTTATCGCAGCTGTTGACAGAAAACGCAACTGAGCTATAGCTATATATGTGTACCTATAGGTACACATTAACATAACCGTAACCATCCGAGCTAAAAAAGTGTGGTAATTGTGATCTTACATTAGTAAAAGATAAAGTTTCTTCCCGCCGCGCCGCACTATGGGACGTAAACGTGATTTGCGTCTCGAAAATCATTTTTACAATACCCAGATCTGCATGATTTTACTATTTAAATGTGTAACTGAATGACCAATACATCATATAAGACTAATAAAATCGACTAGAATGTATTTATTGGTACTAGTACTTGACTTTGAACTTTAAGTTGTATACGGTGCTATTTAAATAGACAAAAATACTTGATGTTTACATGAGTATATTTCTATTTTTTTGTATTAAATCATATAAGTGTTCTATATTGTTGGAAAGGCAATTAAATAGAGTAACGATTAAAATAATAATTAGGTCAAAAACATTAACCAGAAAAACACAATCTATTTTTTTTCCGCAAGACTGTGATTTTCCATGACTGAAAATTTTGAATAGAGTTTTGACAGTTACCTCCACTTGCCTCCACTCTCATTTCACCTGTATCGGATACCTCAGTATTTGTATATTATAGGGTAAAAAAAAAATTCTGCTCATATTTGCTCCATTTGGGATGAGACGTATTATTGGAAAAAAGGAGACAATTCCAAACTTTGGGAATTACATGTTAGTTTAATTTCTTGATAAGATCCATTAGATTTTAATTTTTTCCAATAATTTTTATATTAGTATGGATATTTTTATTAAAAGTAATCACTTAATTCGCGTCTAATACGAAAAAAAATATCAATTTACTTATCGGTGTCTAAAAATTTAATTTTTCCATTTTTCGTTGATAACATTATTTTGTTCCCACGTGAACATCATATATAGGTAATCTCACACTGAAGTAAATAAAAATAAATATTCAAGAAATAAGCAAATTTTAGTAAAAAAAAAAATTAGTATGAAAAAGTGGCATTTCTTAAATTTGTATGTTTATTTATATGTTGCAATAAATTAAATATATTATGTTAGTGGTATCATTTCATAGCCTATATATGTAAGATTCTGTATGCGAAATTTCGTATCCCTAGGTGTAGTAGAAAAAAAGTTACAGATTTATGAGACGCAAATCACGTTTTCGTCCCATAGTGCGCCGTCAATGCGGTTTTCACCATTGGAAAATGCGCTAAACGAGAAACGTTTATATATATAATTTGCAGAAAAAATTGGACCAGTGCAAAGTCGGGATCGGGTCGCTAGTAAAGCGAAAACTTTTTTATTTCGCGGACAGGCGACTTTGAAATTTGGTACAATTAAATTTTATATGGAGAAGGTATAGAGAGAACTAATAATATGTGTATAAAAACTCTACTACCCTATCACACACTACCGCTTGTTTGACACACACATTGAAACCAAGTATATATGTAAAGTCTGTGGTCATATTGAGAAGTGATTAGAATAGTACTTCGACCACTGAGCGACTTCTGGTAACAATAATTATGAAAAGAAACATTGATTTGAACTCCTCGACCTTGCCTCTCAACGCGTAACTATTCAATTTTCGAACATCGCAAAAAACTTCGTAAGCAAAACTAACAAGAAGTTTTCTTTGTGATTTTTCTTCCGAGTTCTAGTTTTGTTACCAATTAGTAACAACGTTTCCGCAGAAATCAGTGCGTCATCTATTTGGATTTTCATTGTCGATGCCCACCCACAAGGAGGGCAGAGGCAAGGGCCGCGAATTGACGGTGGATTCAGGATGCTTCTGAATGGTCCTATTGGAAAATTATGGAGGAGGCCTATGTCCAACGATAGACGTCCTATTTTATTGTTTGATAGGCAATAATTGTCTTGGAGGTTATAGATCTGAAGAAGAAGAATCTGCCGGCGTCTGTATTTCCGAGCTCATATAACCCAAACCTTTTCAAAGTTGAAGTTAATATAGGCATCTTCTGGGTTAGCTCGCTCCATCATAGGACTCATCTTCGCTACACAGCTGGATGTTAGCCTAGCTAGAGCATACCCATCTCTAATAAAAAAAGAGAAGCTAGGTTAGAGAAAAGCGGCCAGGTATCCGAAGGGTCCATCCAATTTCATAAGATGTCAAAGAATTTTACTAAAAATAAGTATTGGTCAAATCCATACTATACCGAAATAGTAAGAGCTATCGAGGGTTGTAAGGGTTTTAAACTAATTTATTGTTTTGTAAGGGTGTTAGGGCGTTACTTAGGTCAATGACCTTGTTAATTTAACTCCTAAATTTATATTGAATATTCATTAAATCCCACTTAATTTGGGTGCGCTCTCTGGGGTAATTCTGTTGGGAATAAAGTTATTAACAGTTCTTTTATGATTCAAGATCACGCGATAGGTATTTGTATATTTTCTTACATAATTATTTTATATTTGAATCATCTTAATTCGTAAAAATAATGAGTTTAACGTAAGTCACATAAATATATGAGTTGAATAAAGATTGAATAAATGGTTTACACCTAAGTAAAAGGGGCGCAGACAAAATCGCGGGCTATAACTAATACTACAAACTGAAACTATAGTCTATAGTTATATAATAATTATTGATTTATTTTCATTTGAATTTTGTGCGTGAATATAGATTTTTTTCTTAAATAAAGATCTCTCGTATAGTGAGTTACTAAAGTAGCTGTTAAACTAAGTAACTGAAGCCCGTCTACATGTATATTCTAGCGTACTTGAATGCAGATACATATATGTATTATTTCGATGGTATATAATATATTCATTTATCGCAACAAGTTGACAAATAGGGGTGGACGTTTGTCTCCGGTCTGTCGAGTACGCGTCGCTCGCTAGCTGCATAAATCGAGGGCACAAAAATTGTCTCGGTCTGCCGGCTATCTGCTTTCTTTAACGTGTAATAAGAATTTTGCGTTAAAAGCAAGCGTGTCTCAAGCGTTTGTTTGTAAATTCATTACTTTATAGTTATCAACAGACATGCAATTGTGTCGCGTGTTCTACGTGTTTGAATGTCTCTTCGCCTTTCTTACGACTTTAAATGGGGATTTATTCAACAGTTATATATATGTATAATATAACTTGTTGAAGTATGAACTGTTCTTACTTCGCAGTAGGCAGTGTCAAGACGTGATTACGTTCCAAAGTTATAAATTGACCAATCCGTCTTGTCTATAGTAATCACCTCCTTCACAGAACTCTATCTTAGTCTATGCATGCATGTGATTGTTTCAGTTCATGAATGATATGAGTGAGTGTCCGTTCGCTCCCTCATTCCTTAAATCCGGAATTCCCAATCCAGCTTGTTGATTTTTGGGCTATGTTGACCACCTTGTCTCAAATTGGTCTGTCCGTAGTTCACCGAGACATTATTTATTATAGTCAACGTTCAGATTTCATTGGAAGCTAGGCTATGAATAAAATTGCTGTCAAGTTTAAATGTACTTTTCTGTTAACAACCTCTTTATTGAAGTGTCCTTTCATATATCACTTAAATACTCGTACTTATAATTTTTTGTTCTATTGACTAACATCTTATATTTATCTATATATCTCTGTCTTTTTCTCTGCGAGATTCTTGACTGCCTAATTGATTTTACTATTTACTGATGTAAAGGCGATCAAAGGGGAAGGTTTGTATGCATTACATAATTTACAGATTAAAAATTTCATCCGTGCGTAGCCGCGGTCGGGTCGCTAGTGTACATATAATTGTTTGCTAGAATACATAAAGTTTATGAAATGGCTCTTAACTGTATAGAGAAACATTTTTTTCACGATAGCCACTTTTAAAACATCAAAGCGTGACTTTGTAGGAATGTCGATGCTTATTTCAGTGGTTTCCTACGAGAGGGAGTAATAAATATCTCGACGCATTGGTTTTGTAGTAAATGTGTAATGATTGGGTCAAAGACCCTGGTGCTGACGGCTCACTGAAATTGTACTTGGTTCGTTACGTATTAAAATGTATATGAATGTGTATTGAGAAGTATTAGATTCGGATTGGATGTGGTAGATTTTTTCCTTTGATGTCTACTAAGTTTTTTTAGTGAGTTTTTACCTATTTTTTTATTTATTTACAGTTATTTTTTAATGTGGATTTAAAAGTAAGTCTGATTGTGTTGCCTTAGACCTTTGCTATTATCTAGTTTAGCTAGATCGAGCTAATATCTACATTTATGTAAATACATAAATGTAGATATTAACTCGATTGTATGTTTGTGTGTTGTACGCTTAGAACAAAAAAAAATGTCGATCTTATACAGTATTGACTATTGAGTATGCTACAACTTAGAACTGATAAAAATAAAAATGTATAAAAAAAGTATAGTGTATAAAAAGTAACAAATGTTTACTAAAGCGTAGTACTAAAGATTTTTTGTTAAACTCTATTCCACAAAAAAACTTGAACACATATTTTTTCAGTCCAATGCCTCATACATCAGATTAGTCACAATTACTTTTGGACTCTTCGTATAATGGTACCCGCAGTGTTTAATTGGAGTATTCTCATGAGGCCCCCGATTTACTTGTCGGCTGTGACGTCACTGAAGAGGCGGGCTCTTAAGGTGAAACAAGTCGGCGGCCCGAACTCATCGGTCTCATGTCTAAAATGCGTCCTGTCTCACACAGCACAAAGCGCGGGACGAGCAGTAGAGTGAGATGCACAATGATTCATACCAAAAATAAAATCATAAACAGACTCTTGGGCATATACTCTTTTTGACAAAACTACTGCATGTATCTATTTCGTGTAAAGTTATTTAAACTCTTGAATAACTAATCAATATTTGTATGCAAAGTATTTTGGAGTTTTTGTACACTGGATTGACCTAATCACCCTCAAATTTGCATTAAAACTTGTGTTAAAATATGGATTTTTCAAGGATCATACTTTTTTATTTTATTTTGAATGCATAAAAACCTAGTTAACAACAAGATAAATCGGTATCATGCTTACTTTTGTAAATTAAACATAAAACAGCGGAGTAATTAACATTCTACGCTTGTATGGAGGAAAACTGACTTGTATTACCTTAATGATTGGTGGTACCATATTGCGTGTAGTCTTAAATCCTACTTACATTTAGGTCATCGTAAGACATGTTTGCATCACATGTGCTTAAGTATTTAGTGGATTGTTCTTATTATCTTACTAATAATTCTACTATTTGATTGTTATTATTGACTTAGTCGCTAGTCTAAATTTATGAGAGTACCCACTGGCTGGTGCCCGCGACTTCGTCCGCGCCCGACATCTTTTATCACTATGACGACGGTGACGCCCTATATTTTATATTTTATATTATAAAGAGATAAGATTTGTATATATATTTATATGTCTGTAATGAATAAACCGTTTTTGAAAATTGTTTCACCTATAGAAAAGCTATATTATCAGCCATTAATATAGGCTTTATTTTATAAAGTAACGCGGGCGAAGTCGCGTGCAATAGCTAGTAGGTATTATATATTATTTTTATACGATCCCTCGGGAAGCTGACATTGTTTCAGGATAAAAAGTATTATATACCTATACCTACTAATCCATTTATAATACTACTAGAAACATTTACAATTCAATGCTTCGGATATATTTATATCTAGAACTATTCTTGTGAACTTATAAGAAACGAGCAGCGAGTGAGAAGTACCACGTTAAAACTAGACACCTATGTACACCTATCGAAGTCTATCTGAGCTTTTTGTTCAATGGACCGGAAGCTTAAACAGCCTTGAACCGTTGCCTTTTTAAACAAATACTTACCATAACAGGGTTAGGTTAGGGTATGTATACACGCGTGAAATCTAAAACTCATTGGGGGTTAGGTAGATAAGATACTTATATTCTACTTCGTTTTAAAATCATCAAAATAATCACTAGGTAAGTTATTTAAAACTTGCTGTGTACGCGACTTGGTACGCGCTGTTGTTCGTGTTTTAAAAATCCCCCAGGAATGAAATACTAGCTGGCACCCGCGACTTCGTCCGCGTTGAAAAAGAAAAAAGTAGCCTATCTTGTGTCCCGTATACGTCTAAATGTTTATTATGTACCAAGTTTCATGAAAATATGTTAATTCGTTTAAGAGTTATGGGGGAACATACATACATACAATACCTACACTTACAATTTATTATTAGTATTGATTGATGATAGCCTATGTTAGTCGCTGATAATGTAGCTTTCTATGGGTGAAAGAATTTTCAAAATCGGTCTTGTAATTTTTGAGTTTATTTCATTACAAACATACAAAAATACAAATCTTCTTTCTTTATAATATTAGTACAGAAGTATAAATTAGAATGACCTAACTTAAATTTTTCTTAAAATCTTAAATCATTTAGATTTAAGATGATAAATGTTAAGCTAGAGCTTAGATTCGTAAAGTCAATAAGGTGGACTTAGGCAATACTTTGTAAGTTTGTCCTCCTAAATACAGTGTGCTCCATTATCGTCAAATATACGACAAAATACAAATTTATTTTCGGAAATGTGGTACGGAATAAAATGTAGGTCGCGTCAGGAGTCAGGACGTTTATGAAGATATACGATACAAACGGACATGATGTTCCACATATACGGAAAAGGAAAAAAAGAAAAGGAAAATAATTTTGACGACCAATGGCGACTAATATTTTAAATAACAAAAGCAAAAACATATACACTTGATATATAAAAAAAAAGAAAGAATAGTGTGACGCACGTGATCTCTTTTAGGAGCTATATATAGACAAACATAATTATGGGGAAAGCGATTTCTTTCATAATATTTACTATGCACTAGTGCCCCGTTCCCGGGTTCACACTGGTGATTTTTTGGCTTTTTCCATTAGTAAATACGGTATCAAAATCCATTCAGTACATTTTGATATTATCGCGAACATGTAGAATGAATTAAACCAAATGTCCATTAGTATTAATTTAATTCCAATAAAAGTAGTGAGTGAGTTACAGATATAACAAAATATTTGTGTCTATACTCGCTCAGTATTTAATATTCTGTGAAAAAAAATATATATATTAAGTTTATATATACTTAAAACTGTGCAACTGTATCGATTATTTCCACTTGAACGGTCGCGTTAATATTATGCGTAGAGAACTTGGCCGTTATCGCAACCAATTCGCTTGCTGCATTTAAAATAATCAAAACAACGCCTCGAATGCAATCGAGTCGCGGTAATAATGTTTTATTTTTTTTA
This sequence comes from Synanthedon vespiformis, assembly GCA_918317495.1. Taxonomy (NCBI): domain Eukaryota; kingdom Metazoa; phylum Arthropoda; class Insecta; order Lepidoptera; family Sesiidae; genus Synanthedon; species Synanthedon vespiformis. The sequence continues at coordinate 6,749,361 of OU906966.1, read as the reverse complement.
AAGTGAGTAAACGTCTTTAAATTTGCTTCCACGGTGGGATTAAATTCAAATTTAAAACACCGATGATAACAAAATTGGGGGATTTCATGGGGGATACAGTTTGATGATGTAGCTAAAACATTTTCTATCATCTAAATCCAAAAAGAAAATAAGCAATATAACGCCTGCACAATCTTTATTGCTATTACACTTTTGCCAAGCGTTACTTTTCTTAATTTTAGATAATCCCTCGGAAACAGTATCTTTTTTCTGGATGAAAGGTACCATATATCTTTTCCTTATAGTAAAAGTTCATGATGCCTGATGTTTGGTTGAGTAATTAAGGCGTGAAAAGGTAACAGACAGAGAGACATTCACATTTTTAATGTTAGTATGGATTCGAATTTGTCAAATAGCTTAGACTAACAAAAAAAAAAAGGACAAAAAAAATCTATTTTTTGTCTCTTGTAACATAAGTAAAACGTGTACAATTTTTTTTTTTTAATATTAAATGTACATATTTATATATTTGTATCCTTTACAATTTTGATATAATGTTAAATGGAAAACCAAGAACATTCCCTACCAACATGTATTATAGAGACGGATCGTTCATTACTCGGTCGGTAATTCCGTTAACATTGGACGTGACTGTTTCCTGGCGAGTCGGGAGTGACGCCATTAGCTGAATATTGAACAGTTTTGAAAAGGCGAAAACGGTTCAATAAAACAGGTGGATTTTTGCGTGAATCAATCTATTCAAAAATATTTAAAGTCACATGGAAACATATAGATGTAAGAAAGTTTTAATGAAGCAAGAATGAATGAAAAATGAAAATTTATGAAGCGTCTCCCTTCCCAACGTTAAAAAAGGGGCTTGAATATCTCTTGGGACCTTATTATATATTAGAAATGTATGCATTGTAAACTAATTAACAAATTTCCTAATTATATTTCAGGACGAGGAGTCCCTGGAGTCAACGAGGCCTGTCGCAAACATCACTCATCACAGTTTAATGTACGCGCCAAAATGTCTTGTCATAGTTTCGAGACAGGACTACATAGACACATTCAGAGTAAGTGTAGTTACTTCTTTTTCCGATCACACCATTTTTGTTTATGCCTTTATAGGAAAACACGAGATGCTGCGACGGATCGGAAGTTACTGCATGGCTAGATGCTGGCCAAGAGCAAACCCATTATTGATAAAAAATGTTATAAAAACTGAAATTCATGCTAAGGCAAGCATCTTAACCGTGAGAGCGTTTTGTGTGAAGATATATAATAAGACATTGCTGACTCATACACCGAAGGGAGTCAGTTTTGCCTTGTGATTGGTCCCAGAAAATGACAACATTTTTAATGTTTCAGAATTGCTTGGGCATAATCTACACAGTGTGGGTGGAAAACCTAGGTGTCCCACTAGAGACCCTTGTCGGTAATCTGTTGGGCTGCGTGTTGGTGCCGCCGGCTGGGGGCCCCCAGGTGCGCTTCAGTATTGGCGCCGGGGACCGGCAAGCACTGCAGCCTCCCGCAGCGCCCCCCATGCCGGTCACACATACCTCTGTACATATGTTGCTCAGGCTTCTGGGTAAGTTTTCTAGCAGCCGGCCATGAAACCAACGTTTGCTTTCCTGGCCGGGTGTTTTACCCATTTGTTGAAACTGTATTGTGTGCAATTATGTGTTCGATCTCAATATCTTTCAGGTATTCACAACTCGGTGACCCTCTGGTGTGCCGTGATGAGCGAGCACAAAGTGCTCCTGGTTTCGTTGGCGGCGGCACGACTGGCGGCCGCGTGTCGCGCGCTGGCCGCCCTCATGTTTCCCTTTAGATACGCCCACGTATACATTCCGCTGCTGCCCGCGGGGCTGGCTGAAGTGCTGGCCACCCCGACTCCCTTCCTCATCGGTGTACATTCCAGTTTAAAGGAGGAGGTCACAGAACTGGTGAGTCAACACCTACATTTACACCGGTTATACCCAAATATTGAAGTACTATAAATGAGGCTTTCGAAGATTTGATGAATGAATATAATTTTGACCAATTTATGGTCTATGTCTGCTAGATATATATTCAGAACATCCATTACTAGTGGATCTTGTATATAATTTATTGCGATTCCAGTTAGACGTAATCGTGGCGGATTTGGACGTGGGATCTCTCCACATTCCCGCCGGTGTGAACATTCCTCGGCCAGAAGGGAAATTGCTCTCCTCGTTGCAAGAGGCGTTGGCTCTCGTGCTCCAGCCGGAACTCAGGTCCGCGGATTCCGCATTCGCTCCGCCTCCTCCCACCGCGTCCTTGCCTCACATGCTCGACAAGGAGATCAGGGCTGTCTTCATGAGGACTCTGGCCAAATTGCTACAGGGATACAGGTATCCACGCATTTCCATAGTTGTAGTACATTGATAGTGTACACTGTAGACACAGAAGGCTCTTGAAACTCAAGGCATATTTAACATAGGCCGTATTGTATCGACTTGTAGACACTGCCTGACAATAATCCGCATCCACCCGGCGCCCGTGCTGACGTTCCACAAGGCGGGCTTCGTCGGGGCCAGGGGACTGGCCACCTGTCCCTTCGCCACTCGTCTCCTGGACTCCATGTTCTTCAACGGACTGGTCGCCGAACGAGGGCCTCCTTGGAGGGTCACGGATATCTTCGACGACCTTGTACTGTGAGTATTCTTTCTCTCATTAGGACTATTTTATTCATTCTATCTATCACAAACAAAACAATGTGAGCATTTCACAAATAGATCGGGTCTCCTATTAACAAAACCAAGTTGCAAGTGCGCTGGCGACATTGATGGGATGAGGGATAATGGGAAAATGGCTCTTGCATCCCTTAGTCACTCCACCCACAACACTTTGAAATGTTCACGGTCAGTATAGAATGATAACGAATTACATAATTACAGAAATTTACCGGAACAAATGCGACTCGAGTCTCTCAATCCTGAATTGGAATTGCAACACATTCAAGACCTGGCGATGCAGCTGCACCTCAACGAGAATCCAAATCCACAGGTATTACGTTTATTGTAAATATTGTTATGTGCGTTATGAGTAGAAATTCCGTGTAATGAAAGAAATCAGTTGCTTTTATCAGAAGATTTCTTTTAAATAAAAATGTTTATTTACTGTTTGTAAACTCGTTTTTACAATAAATCGTGATTGAAGACTATTTTACCCTTCTGTAAGGGGGTGGTTACAACCCTACTACTACTGAACACTCGTGCACTTGTTTAAAAGGGGCGTGGCCACCATTGGGGGTATCCGCATTGGGGGCATGGTGCCCCATGTGTCTTTGTCATTCTACTTGTTTAAAAGGGGCATGGCTACCTTTGGGGATATCCGCATTGGGGGCGTGGGGTGATGTGTAAACATCCCCCCATGCCCCCAATGCGGACTAAACATTGTGCCTTTATCATTCTACTTGTTTAAAAGGGGTGTGGCTACCATTGGGGGTATCCGCATTGGGGGCGTGGGGGGAAGTGTAAACATCCCCCCATACCCCGAACGCTGACTAAACATTCTATCGTGCATCTCATCCGCAGACATATCAGCAGAGGATTCTAAGGCCGCCAGAGGGCGCGTCCGCTCGCATCCACCAGCCGCCGTTGCCGACGCTCGACACGGCGCGCGTTCGTGACGTCATCACTGATGTCACAGCGCGCAATGCGCACACCAAGTGAGTATTACTTACTTACACATACACTGTTACTTCGGTGGTATTTCCGTGACACGGTCACCTTGACCTGATGCTGCAGCATCACTTAGTCTGCGGGACACCCAACTCCTCAGCAACTTAGAGTAGATATAGCGTGTTCGGTCTCAATAGAAAGACATATTATAATTTTTATTCATAAATTATAAAGCATTGATTAGACGTGGTTTAAGCAAGTGATTTAATACGATGTTGTTTTTTCAGAGTGAGCGCCCTGCGGACCCCTCAGCCCCGCATCGTGGCCCCAGCAGCGCCCCCTACCGGCGCAGTAGAACTGGGGCAGCAGATGTTACTCACCAACTCGGCGAGAAGGCTCGAGGTATAGTCGATTGAAGTGGATTTGAGTGGTACTAAGGTATCTTAGTACACTGTATAGTAGTACACTGATAAGGCGCATAAAGAAAGTACACTTCCGACGATTAACGAAGTGAAATTAAAACTTACAATTAACCTTGGATACAATATCTATAAGGTTCATAATACAATGCAGCTGTTGACCAATAGCGGTACTATTGGTAAAAGCCGCCAAGTGTGTGGATTATCGGTCGATAGCATTTTCCACTCTCTAAAAATTCCTCTTCTGCGCAGGTACATCACTAAGCCACATCATTTGGGTACTACATTGTACTATAATATATTTTCATCTTATGATAAAATTAATATATCGCCCGCCATACATTCCAATGGACTAATCTACATTGTAGTACAATATTTCATCTTATGATAAAATTAATATATCGCTCGCCGTACATTCCAATGGACTAACTAATTGAATGGGTGTGGGTGAAATTGAAAGAAATTGTGTTCGGTGCAGGTGCTGAGCGCATGCGTGGCGGCCATCTTCGAGTGCCGGTACGCGGACGCGCGTAAGTCGTTCCCGGCGGTGCTGCGAGCCCTGCGCGCGCCCGCCGCCCGCGCCGCCCTCGTCAGGGACCTGGCCGCCCGGCTGCCCACCAACAAGCATCTACTGCATCTGCACCAGTTCGACCTCATAGTCAGGTGTGCCCGGTGTCTCATATAGACAGGAGCCTGAGCCCGCGCGTAGACTGGGAACAGTAATAATTGTGTATACAACATTTCAGACTGATGAATTGCGCCCTCCAATCGGCCACAGCGCTCGACGAACACTCCATAGCGGCAGCAATGTTGCCCCTGGCCACAGCATACTGCAGGAAATTGTGCACCGGAGTCATACAATACGCCTACATGTGCATACAGGTAAAGCTTTCAATGTCTCATCTGTCTGTATGTACATACGCAAAGTCCTCCCAAAATCACTCAACAGATTTAGTTGCGGTTTTCATCATCAATACTAATAATAATAAATCTATAAGTGTATGTAGTATGTTCCTCAATAACTCTTAAACGAATTAACTGATTTTCATAAATTATTATAGCTAAGAGCGATCCTGATCGCGTCAGCTTTCATACAAAAAAAAAACAGCATCCAAATAGGTCCATCCGTTTGGCATTTACGAATCACGTTTTTGCATCGGACGCCGAAAGTTTAAATAATTAAATTATATTATTTATTTATTTAATTTACAGTGACGCAAAAATATAATAAAACGTAAGTTTTTTTTTTTTTCACCAGGAACACCAAGTGTGGACGAGCCAACAGTTTTGGGAGGCGGCTTTCTATCAGGACGTCCAGAGGGATATCAAAGCCCTATACCTCCCAAGTCCCACCCATCACGCCAGAGCACCTAGTCCCAGGTGAGCACTAGATTATTTCTAGAATTTCATTGGAATATTTGAACAGCAGGAGAGCGCGTCCAAATTTTAAATAATTTTTATTATGTATTCAGACATATTTTGAGTCACTATTTTTGACTATAAATTAATTTAGTTATATGATTGACTTCTAAAGTACATGATACATTAGTTTTGTAAGGTCTGCGGCAAATAAATTATTTCATTCGATTTGATTTTGGATAATTGGGAGAATTTGAGAAAAAAAAAACTTCGTGCCTGTCTAACTTATAGACATAAAAAATTATGGACTGACAATTTTCTATCGAGCTAAAAAATAAATAGAAGTGAGAGATAGAGAGACGAAGCGATCGTGCGGCCAGTGGCTGTTGTCTTTTTCTAAAATTTTAATTGGCCTTCGAATTTACTACAGACAGGAAAGTGTCTCTGCAGAGAATGGTCAATTTCACGTTTGGTCCAGCAAACGGTCGCGGATTCGTGTGGAATGTGTGAAGATATTTATTAATTTAGTGGCTCAGTCCATCCTCTATCTATGAAATTGTCTTTCAGGGAGGACGAGGAGTACTTGTCGCTGCTGAAGGCCCAAGAGCCGAGCGCTCTCGAGATAGCCGCCGAACAGATGAGAATGTGGCCGACACTTTTGCCAGGTATCACTTTGTTAAGAAAGTACACACATATCACATTAATCCTTTAGCCGCCAGAGTCGGATTTATCCGACAATTTAGCAGTTAATTAGTTTCCGAAACGTTTCTAGCTCAAACAGTGATGTTATACTACTTTTGAGTATGTATTTGATTTGATAAGTGTTCGTGTACGAAATAGTCGATTTTTAAATTTATAGAAAAGCAACGCGAAGTAATCGCCAGCGAGGAGTCGACGCTGTACAGTCAAGCGATTCATTACGCGAACCGGATGGTCTACCTCCTTCTTCCACTGGAAGGTCGACGCTCTGACCCTCGAAACGATGACGCGGACCGAGCCAGCAACAGCGTCACTAACAGGTCGACCTCTACTAATTTTATACTAATATACTAATGCATGGCACATTGTTCAAAACCAGAGCATCATAAGAGTCTCTTTCAATTTCTGATTTTGTCTGTGTTTTCTATATAAAATTGTCTTATGCAGTGTTGCGGAGTCGGATAGTGCGGATGCGGAGTCTGGCTTCGAGGAAGCGGACCCGGGTGAAGCGGGCAACAATGTCATCAAAATGGTCTCCAGATTTGTTGACAAGGTATATTTTTATATCACGTATGTCACTTTTAAAAGTAATAAGTAAACCGGTTACTAAAGAGCATCCCAACTATTGCAGGTTTGCACCGAAGGTGGCGTGACCGCTGAGCACGTTCGCTGCCTTCATCAGATGATCCCGGGCGTGGTGCACATGCACATGGAGACCTTGGATGCAGTCGCCAGGGAGAGTCGCCGGCTGCCGCCAGTGCAAAAGGTACTGCACTTGTTCACCTTGCCAGATTGTATTTTGTTAATTACTGTATTGTTTGACGGTGGATCCGAGTCACCTCCGATGATTGATTGTGTTTATACCGGCTGAACGTAAACGATGATTCCAGCCGCGGCTGATCCCGCCGGCGCTGATCGCGGGCGAGTCGGTGTCCGCGCCAGCGCTGAGGGCGTTCCTCGTGCCGGACGGACGCCACACGCCCCTGCTGCCCGCCGAGGGCGCCCTCTTCCTCACCAACTACCGGCTCATCTTCAAGGGCATGCCCACCGACCCCTTCGGTCAGTACCCTGGTGTCCTATAATATATTTAGCTATATGGTGAAAATCAGCGCTGCAGATGCTTGTCTAGCGTCTCAGCACAATGCTGAGCCAGTATCCGATTCACTGCCGCGAGGACACACACGTCTTACCGCCTTTTTCATTAATTTCATTGTGTCATTTTGTTTTTGTTGTTTCTGTTTCTTATGTAATGTCATGTTAATGTCCTTCGTGCAGTGAATAAATGTCTTTCTTTCTTTCTTTCTTTATATGGATATCGCGATCGCATCGATGTGCTACAACTATGTAATTTCCGTCACAAATGCCAAAGCGGCACATAAAAAGTACGACTAAAACGGAATGATTGCGGAGTCAATGGTAAAAGGCAGTAACGACTAACTTCTACTATTCATTTTAAACTCCAATGTGTAGACTTAAAGTCACATTTTCCATAAATGACAGATGAAGAGTTGATGCTCTACGTGTAATTGTGTCACTTTTAAATGTTCTATAAAGTTCGTAGTGTCTTGTTGTATGGCGTGTGAAATCCATAGTTGTATAATACATTGATGATGTCGCGTTACAAAATAATTTTCGCCTGCATTGCAATTTATCCTTGAGGCAAAATTTTTATGGTGTTTAAATTGTAATTTTTAGCTTGCGAGCAGACCGTGGTTAGGTCGTTCCCCATAAGCTCGCTGACTAAAGAGAAGTCCATTCGCACCAACTACTTGCCGCACATCGATCAGTCGCTGCAGGAGGGTTTACAGTTCAAATCGGCCACTTTCCAACTTATCAAAGTGAGTACACTCTCTCTTTTTTTTGGATCAAACGCTTCAAAAATTAAGCGCCATGACCTCAATTCTTTTCAATGTGGTTCAGGTGGCACTCGACGAAGAAGTGAGCGGAGAGCAAGCGGAAGCGTTTCGCAAGCAAGTCGCCAGACTGCGCCACCCGCAAGACCCGCAGATGCACTTCGCGTTGGCGCCCAGGGCGCTTCCGGCCCCGCACCACTCGCACGCCAAGCACAACACGCTCAAGTAACTGATCGACACTTTTCTTCTCACCTGTACCAACTAATCTACAGAACATTTACTTACATTGTTTAGTTGTTTATTTAGTGTTAACGGCAGTCTCAATTCCTAGTTTGCAGTTTATTTATTGTATGCCTTAAAATTACCTCTTCTCTTTCATTCTTTCTGTCTTTCTTTCTTACTTTCTTATAACGAACACAAATAAACCGTTTAATTTATGAAACTATTTTTTTGTGAAGATAAATTTTTGCTTCTGACGTGCAATAAATAATATAAATAATATAATAATTTAGAAAACTGGTGATAATAAAATTAAGTAATACAGTTTGATGCTGTTAGCTACATACCTTTCAAAATTCAAAATGCATTCAAAATTTTGTTACACCACTAAATATTGTAATGTTCATTGAACGAAAATTCTGAGCGTCTGTTGGTGGTTTTTTTCCAGAGGATTCGCTAAAAAGACCTTGTTGAAGACCGCGAGGCGCGCCGGCCTCAAGCCGAAGCCGTCGAAGCGGCAAAAGTACGTGCTGCCGTCGGCGGACGCTCGATCTCTTACGTCGCCACCGCTCATGGCGTCTCTCTCGGCGGACACCTTGTCACGTGAGTAAAAGACACCTTGATAACACGTACCGAGTCAATGCTCTCGATCGAGTACTCGGTGCGTAAACATTGCGTCGAGAGAGAGCACGGCCGAGCGCTCGACCAAACATAGTGGCGAGACAGTGCTCTCGGTCGAGTAAGTACTCGGTGCGCATTGACATTGCGCCGAGAGTTCGACCGAACATTGCAATTGGTAATTTACACTAGTAAATATAAATACATATTTTAAGAGGGCGAGACATAGTTTGTGATTGCATTCGTGTGAGTGTAACCGTGTATTGTACACGGCGAAGGCGTAGTTCTATTGGCTTCACTCTGTCGTCTAGGGGCACTTCTATTAAGTATAAAAATACTTGTATCGGTAGACCCCGCTCTCTTGCATCTATCATCGCTTTCAAAACTTAGGCTAAATTAAATATGTTTGTTAAATCATTGTTAAACTATCTGTAGAAGAAAAATGTGTAAGTGTTTGTGTGTGTGAATGTGTATGTGCATATGTGAGTATTATCTTATTGCAGTGGAGGAGCTAGAGGCCGGCGCTAGTGGAGGCAGCGCGGGCGCGTGCGAAGAGGCGGCGCGCGTGCGGACCCTGGACCGAGTTAGGGAGAGGGCGTACGTGCGCGAGTGGACGCGACTGGGGCTTGCTCACGCGCCGTTCCGGCTGGCGGGTGCCAACGCGCTGTACTCGCTGTGCCGCTCGTACCCCGCGCTCTTCCCCGTGCCCGACGCCGTCTCGGAGGACTCGTTGCGCCGCGTGGCGCGCTGCTACCGCCAAGGCCGACTGCCTCTTGTCACCTGGAGGCATCCGCGCACTCACGCCTTGCTCGTCAGGTGACAACCATTTTTTAACGTTGAGAAAGCCTCAAGGAAACCCGTTAGCGCAAAGGAAGTTGCTATAATAACGCTGCATTGCCGTTATCGAAGTTTGCCACTATAACACTGCAATACCGTTAAGAGGAAGTTTGCCATTTTGCGGCTGCAATGCAAGCTTAGAGGTAATCAAGCATAACGAACATTATTGTATAACGTAAGATCCATATGGATTTCCAGGTCAGCAGCACCTCATCACAAGGGCGTGATGGGTATGCTGAAGTCTAGCAGTCACCAGACGCCTGCCGCGGCGCAGAGTGGAGCGGAGACCACGTCTAGTATAGAGCAGGTGATTAATTAGGCCATTATATCTAATTCATTATCCCATGATAAAATTCAAAAGTTACGCGATTTCAAATTCTTATTAATCTGCAAAGTTTGCTGCGGATTAGGGTGCGTTCCCTATGCACCCGTAAAGTAAATACAGGACAGAAAAGTGTGAAGGAGACAAAAGCTGCGAAAGCCCCGCCCTTTCTTTATATCATATACCGCCAAGAATCTCGCAGCGATCAATTTGTATCAACATATTATGTGTGACGCTTCTCTCACCGCTTTATAGCAACAACAGTGCATGAAGTAGTTTTTATTATGTTCATTTTATTTAGAATATTTTCGAAATAGACTTGTGACGATTGTGTAATTTTTAGGAGCGATACCTGAGCTGTCTTGTTCAATGTACGCCGGCGCGACAGGCGAGAGGGGACCTAGATGACTCGAGCCTCAGTCTAGACTCTCTGTTGCTCTGCTGCGAAGACGTACCTCTCGCCACACACACGCCTCTACTCACCAAGGCCGCAGGAACACTCGGGTATCTCTCTCTTTCTCTCTCTCTCTCTCTCCCTCTCTCTCTCTAATTAAATCTTACAATTTGTCAAGTGGGCTTTATAGCGTCACTCACTCACTCACTCCCTCACTCACTCAACAGCACATGACCTGTTATTTCATGGCAGTAAAATGACTTCGAAACACACACGAACACATTCGTTTACTTCTAACTTACGGAAGGACAATCTTATATGGGTGTTAAACTGTAAAATGAAGTTTTTTAGTTTTAAATTTTTTCATATGTATATAAAGGTCTATCGCACTTGATAATAAAATCAATTTGCAGAGTACTAGGGCGCAATAGCGGTGGTAAGAGTGGAATAGGAAGTGGCCGCCCCTTCGGCCGATGGGGTGGTTCCCTGAAGGACAGCGCCGGCAGACGCCAGCCTTCGCATCTGGACCTCTATGCGCCCAGACAGCGCCTCTCCACAGCCGATGTCGACTCGGGTCAGTCTCTCTGCACTCTTTTTTAGTTTAGCGACAACCTGATACTCCATTCGATGGTCAATGGTGATTCTCAACTCAGTTTAGGCCTGCATAAACAGTATGGGTGTGCTCGCTCCATCATATTCCTCATCTTCGTTACGCGGCTGAACACCTAATGTTAAATATGTATGTTCATTTATAATGACCGCACTATAAGAGCGTAAAATATTTATAATAGAAAATTGCCAATCAAACTGTATAATGTTTAGAAAGTCGTGTAAGAACGACGTTGAAACTGTTATATATCCTCTTAATCCTACCTAATACATGGAATGTGCAGTGTCTAATGAGGGCGGGGCGGCGGGCGGGACGCGACGGGCGGCCGTGTACGTGGTGGTGGAGAAGGGAGGGGGCGCCGGGGCGGCAGGGGGAGTGGAGTACGTGCCCGTGGAGTACCCCGACGCGCGCGCTACCAAGCACGCCTTCAAGAAGCTCATGCGCGCCGCCGTGCCCTCGGCGCCGCACCACAACGACGAGCCGGGCTTCTACAGGTAGTCTTTTTCTCTTTCTCTCTCTCTCTCTCTCTCTCTTTCTCTCTCTTTCTCTCTCTATCTCTCTCTTTCTCTCTTTCTCTCTCTATACGACAAGCGACGCCAGATCGGTTTTTCTTTAGGTGCGTTTGAGGAATTTGGTTGGAGGTTAAACAGTGATGCTCAGTGACTCAAAAGTGAAATACGCGTTGATTGAAAGATAGAACGCTATGACCCGCTTGCGTGGCGCCATCTGTCGTTGAAAAAAATTAACTACTTAAAGTTTCTTTTTAAAGCTAATTTTTCACACACAAAACAGCATCAATTAGAACTTGTTCCATTGTACTTTGTCCAGGTTGATTGAAGAATCGGGCTGGCTGTGGCAATTGCGACAGCTGTTCCAGCTCTCCGGAGCAGTCGTTGATCTGCTCGATCTTCAAGGCTCCTCTGTCCTGCTGTCCCTTGAAGACGGATGGGACGTCACTGCGCAGGTATCCCGGGATTTATTTTTAAAACACCGAACTACAATGCGCGTTTTAAATAAATATTTTCTTAAGTTGCCCGACACACAGCTTTTTGAAAAGGATGTTCAGTTTTGAGGAATTTTTTTAACCAGTTCTTGGTTTTCCAGATATCATCTTTAGCTCAAATATGTCTGGAACCGTACTACAGAACTCTGGAAGGATTTCGGATACTGGTAGAAAAAGAGTGGTTGGCTCTGGGTCACAAGTTCCAGCAAAGGTTGAACCTTGGTCCGACACCCCAGCAGGGATTTACGCCTACATTCCTCATGTTTTTGGATGCTATTCATCAGGTGTGTTTCTTTTTTTTTTTTAAATTATATGACATTGAAAATGTACATCATGTGATGTAGAAATAGATTTTGCACATTTTTCGTATGTTAAGGTTACATTTCCTTAGTTGGTCGCTATTGGTCGCCAGCTGGCTCCACGTTAGCATGCTCCGTTTGCCATCTTCTACGCGAGTGCGCATTCCATTATCAACCTTATACATATTGTATCTAAGGTTGATTCTTCGTTAATCGTCGGAGCCGTACTTTCTTTTCCGCGCGCGCGCTAACTAATATTCATCAAGTGTACGTTTGTGAATTCAGCTGCAGAAGCAGTTCCCCCTGGCGTTCGAGTTCAACGAGACGTATCTGCGGTTCGTGGCGTATCATCAGGTGTCCTGCCGCTTCCGCACATTCCTCTTCGACAGCGAGGCCCAGCGGGCGGAACTCGGCATCGTGGAAGACCGACGCGCCGACACAGCTCGACTGGTGAGATACCATACCACATACCACTCGATGTTCACAGTCTCATTTCATTTTCCCACTCGTACCTCAGGTTTTATTAGGTTCATACAAAACCTCCATCCATCCAGGTTTATTGTTATTGTGTTTATAGGGCGTGGAGACCGGCGCGGGGTCAGAAGAAGACGTTGGGGGATCACCGCGTACTCCGCCACTGGGACTGTCCCTCTTCGACTACATCGACAAACATCACCAGAAATCGCCCATATTCTTCAACTTTCTCTACACGCCAGATCTCGACAATCCGGTAATAAATAGAATTAGTCAACTAACTATGTTTCTTGTTATATGTTCTAATTAGGCCCTGCCGGAAATCGAGGCCGGTACGCTTGTAACAGAGCGTCAAAGCAAATCTAATGTTATGTGCAAAATTTACTCAATTATAATTTATAAGTTTCGATTAACCATAAAGTAAATAGTATAGTACTTAACCAGTATAAAGAGTCATTCACATTACAAAAATCTTTGCTCTTTATTAAAATACTTTTTTTGTTAACCGTGTAAACGATGGTATAAATTGTAGATAAATATGTACTTTAATTTGTAGGTCCTCCGACCTGTATCATCGGTGAGCTGCTTAGAGGTGTGGCAGTACTACGTGAGCGAGGAATTGTGCCACGGGGCGTCCTACGACTTGGAAGTGCTCGAACCCTCCGCCGAACAGAAACCTGCGCAGCGAAGGGTCGTCACCGCAGGGTGAGATTTCCTTCCAGGGCCACAGTATCTCATTCAGAGAAGAATCTATTCTCATATTATAAAAAGAGAATATTTGTATTTTTGTAATGAATAAACTTAAAAACTATTACACCAATTTTAAAGATTCTTTTCACCTATAGAAAGTCGCGTGCAACGGTTAGTTTTTTTTTTAATGAAAAAAGATGTGGATGTTGCCTTCAGGTACGATAGCATATCGCGGTGCATGCCGGACGCGTTCAGCGGTCTGGTGGAGCGCATGCGCCAGTTAGAGCTCGAGCTAGGCCATCTGCCCGTGAAGTGGCGCGTGCGATGGGAGCAGCTCGAGTTGCCCAACACGGCCGAGCTAAGGCGCGGCGGCTCTGTCAGCTCATGGCTGGTGCGACGCGCCTCGCTCTCGGCGCATCGACGTGGCACGCTGGAGCTGCTCGCGAGGGCGCGCAGGGCGGAGGCGCACGCAGCGCCCACAGCGCCGCCCCACCGCTGGACCGCAGGCGCTGCCCCTGCGCCGGCTCGCTGCGACCATTGCGGCGAGATAGTGTGGGGAGCGCTGCACGCGGGAGTACGTTGCGTCGAGTGCGGAGCCGCTTGCCACGCACGCTGCGCCGATTCGTTGGCGCCTGCTTGCGCACGGCACCGTCCGCCTGCGCCGCCCGCCCCCGACCGCAAGGATCTTGCCACAAGTAATTAAGCCACAACGATAAATGCGTATAATGCGTATGCGTTCCAGAAGAATCAGTGTTATCTTTGACAAGTACCGCACGTTCCTATGATAAAGCCGCCTTCTGTGCTTTTTGTTTCGATATAAAAAAGTTGATAAGGGCACTTCCCTTCTAACTTAACTGTGAATATAAATTACTAATTGGTTTGTTTTTCGTTTGTAAAGGTGTGGGCACACTGCAGCCGTCGTCGCACCAGTACTACGAGCAGTTCTCGTCCAACGTCGCCGAGAACAGAACTCACGAGGGACATCTGTACAAGAGAGGGGCGTTGCTCAAGGGATGGAAGCAACGGTACTTGTACAAGAAAAATATATCAATTTTTAGTCTAACTTAAAAAAAAAACAATTTGATTAAATAATCACCTCTTTGTATAATTTCTTAACTATACATTATTTTGACTTGATTTTAATTGTTATCATATAATTTTTTTGCAGTTGGTTCGTGTTGGATTCAATCAAACACCAGTTGCGATACTATGACGCCATGGAAGATTCACATTGTAAAGGATTTATCGGTAAATATGTTATTTATTAAGTCATTTATTTAAAATCCCTTGGTGTTGCTTTCTCTTAAAGCCTTCTGTGGCTAAAACCTCAAAATACATAACAAAAAAAAAATCTATAGCATAATATTATAACATTATTCCTTGCATGTTCACTTAACTGTCTTCTCTCACTTAACTGTTATCATTTTTTAATAATACATGTATATTGGCTTTAAGGAGATTTTCAATAAAGGTATGTCTTTGAAATGCGATGTAATAATGTTCTTAATTTAAAAAAAATATATATGTTTTCAGACTTGGCGGAGGTGATAGCAGTGTCGCAAGCTGCACCTGCGCCCGGACCGCCCAAGAAGTGTGACGACAGATCATTCTTTGACGTAAGATCACTTTATATATCTACACCCCCTTACAGAGGACCATACCTTACCCCAAGTGAGTAAGGGTCCCCATATTGGAGGAGCAGCGATGCGCAGTCGCGAGCATTGACGCTCTCACTGCGGCGTCTTCCTTCCTTTGACGTGAGAGACATCGTCTGGACTGTCTCACGACTCGTGGCGCCTCGCTCACTGCGCTTCAGGGCGCGCGGGGGCTCGAGTGGCCGCGAGTATAAGTGCGTGGCTTCTCCGCACCGTTGCTACAGGGGGGAGCGCGCACTCGCGAGGCGCCGCGAGTCACGCTTATTATCTAAATGTCTCTGCTGAGCGACAGGCGAAAAATTTGTGCAATATCACAACTAAATGGTAACTTTTTACGCAAACCACACTAGTGTTATGAGTTACGTGATACGATTTAGTGTGATATTGCACATATTTTTCGCCTGTCACTCAGCAGAGGCATTTAGATAATAAGCCTGCCATTTTTCTGCTATATGAAAATAAAAACGTATAATATATATAATAATATGTGCTTATACGAGATATACTATATTATTATAAATATTTTTTACACGTTTTTTTTTTTTTTTCGACAGTTGCGCACGAACAAACGCACATACAACTTCTGCGCAAGCGACGCGAACGCTGCGCAAGAGTGGATCGAGAAATTGCAAGCGTGCTTGCAATAAATAGGCCAACACTTATATTATATACTCTTAGTTTGCTAAGTGACGATGAATATTCTTCTGAAATGTTCTTCTTTTACTCTGCTCTCAAAATACTCTGAAATAATCATTATTGAAATTGAGGCTAATTTTGAAAGAAAAAATTGCGTTTAGGGAATGTACCTATATATACTATGTGAGCCAATTTTTTTTCCATTTTGCTATAGTTTATCTAAACTATAAGAAAATATATATTATAAACTTTTAAACCTCAAATTTTATTTTTAATTTTCTTTTTTTTCTTTGAAAAATGAAGAACTACTACTACTACAATTTTGTAGAAATACAACAAATTTATTGAATATTTATTAATTAGAAAGTATTTTGAAAAATAAAATGTTCAATTTGAAATTTAAAAAAAAGCATTTAAAAAAAGCTCGTTTTTTAACGTGTGTTTTTTTTTATAAAAAATATTTTTTTATTTAATTTTTTTTTACTGTACATTTGTGAATATAATAAATAATTATAAATGTATGATTATAATAGAGAATTTATTTCGCACTTGAAATCGTATCGAGACCTGAATTAGTTTAAATATTGACCGCGAACATAATATAATTTATTATATTTATATTATATAGGGCGTATAAATTATATTTAAAATAAATAAATAAATAAATAACCTCACAAATACACAGTTGGAAATTAAAAGTTTTAAGTTTTTTTTTTTTCAGGTCTCGATTCGAATGTGTCGATTGATTTATTAAGTTTTTTTTTAAATATCACAAAACGCTTTAAAAAGTTGAGTATTTTTATAATTGTATAACAACACTAAATAATGCTCTAATCTAATATTTTTATCTTGTCAAATTAATTAATTGCTAAGTTTTTGAAATTTATTCTTTAAAAATATTTCAAAATTTTATGGACAAATGTTTTTTTTTTATTTAGTCCATAAATTACGCGATTTTTCGTAAAAATTAACAAAATATACTAAGGTTGGGTTGCACCGTAGCTTAGGCTTGGTTATTGTTACGGTCAAAGTTAACTTTAACGGTGACAGTCGAAATTAACAATCGCATGTTGCACCATCGTGATATTGTTCGTCACTGTCAAAGTTAAAGGGGTTGTTGCCATTATAAAATAATTAAATTTTCCTAGGTTGTCTTACTTTAAATATATATTTTTTTAATATGGCAACATTCAAAGTCACCTGTTACAGTTGACTTAACTGTAACAATAACAATGACCGGCCAATATCGAGCGGTTATTGTTATCGTTAAGTTATGGCGTCATTTTAACCGTTGTGAAATTTAGCGGCTGGTTTGGATATGTTAGATATGTTACCGTTAAAGTTAGATGGTGCAACCCACCCTAAATATTGAATGAAACAACCACAAAAGTCTTTTTGCAACATACAATATGAAGGGTTGTGATTGTATTTTTGCAATAAAAACATTTTTGATATTTTGACTTGTGGTACTTTTGAATTTAAGCAGCGATTTTGTGATTCATTTTTTTTTTTAAATTTAAAATCTAATAGATAGATTAATTATTCGAACTACATATTACAATATTATTTTGTAGGATTTAGCCATATTTTAGTGGAGATACATGTTTTACTTAATTTAATTCAGTTTTCTCGCAACTCGAAAAAAAAAAAACAAGTGAGATTTGCCAAGACCGGGGGGTGAGATCGTGTGAGATTTGGCTGAACCCCCTCCCCCCTAAACATCTCACGTAATTTATGGACTTGATAGTTTTGATTTTCATTAATTTCAAAATACCAAAAAATACATACGAACGTTTTCAAGTTGCGAAATAATTTGACAAGATAATAATTGCGACATATATATACTTTTATTTATATATTATATGTCGCATATATATAGATAGATAGATAGTGATCTCGATTCTATGACAGAAAACTCAGTAGATAAATGTATTATATAAATGTAGGCTAAATGTACCGTTATATTGATTGTACATATATTTTTTTTATTATAATTATTATTATTAGTAATAATAAAAATATTTGTTGTGTAAAGAATTTCGTTCCATTTTGTATTCGTTCGAGATAATATTTTTTATATTATACATATATTAACCCTTTAGCCGCCACAGTCGGATTTATCCGACAATTATTTTCGTGTCAATATCGCCAGAGCCGGATTTATACGACAAATTATTCTACTTGTATAATGTTTATTTGTAAATCATTAAGTTGTTTTCTCTCTTAAAAAAATACGAGTTAGGCGTTAGGGGCCTACAAAACAAGACAAACCAAGCGGTTAAAGGGTTAAAATAGTTAATTGATTGTATATTATAGATTGACTATTTGTATTAAAAATCCTTCGTTACCCGTGTTACTACCCATCTTACTACCAGTAGTAACACGGGATATTTTCTGTTTCCCATATTACTACTGCCCATTATCATGGTTCAAACTAAATATCTTCACACATTCCACACAGCACCATCTAGTTCCAAAGTAAGCAAATAATGCTTGTATTGTATTATGAATACGGGACAGTTGATATACTACACTTTTTTTTTCGTAAATACACACATATTATAAATACAAAACATCTATGACTCGGGTACTAGACCCTGTGTCAAAACGACATAATATATATTATTTGCATAGAATTAGTAATTTCAACTAGCATTTTCTATTTACTTATTGAATTTTGAATAATAATGGGCAGTAGTAATATGGGAAACAAAAAATGTTCAGTGTTAGTAACACGGGTAATGAAGGTTAATAATAAGGGGATATTATTTAACAATAGGGAATCTCGTTAGTTCCACTGAGACCTCGTTTCTTGTTGATAAAAATATACTCAAAAAGATTATTTTTCCAGATAAGTTTTATTATTCGTACCATCAATGTACTACAAGTATGGATTTCGCATTCCATACAAAACACCCAAGAACTTAAACGTTTAAAAGTGACATATGCATAGATAGAGCATTAACTCTGTCATCTGTCATTTCAAAAACAAACCAAACGTCTGTCACTTGGAGAAAATGTGACATTACGTCAACACGTTAATAGTAAAACTTGGTAGTTACCTACCTTTTACCATTGACTCCACCCATGATTCAGTTTTAGGCGTACTTGACATGTGCCGCTTTGGCATTTGTCACGCAAAATCCACAATTGTAGTACTTCGATGGACCGTACACATATCAGTGTAGCGGTGGCCGACGCGATTCGTTTATTTATTTCAATGTGTACTTAGATAAATAAATGATATGTAGATTTGTCTGTTCGTACAAACTCAACAGACTAAAGTCATGTTAGGTAACCGTTTCATATATAGGAATTTTTCAACGCAAACGCGGAACTCTAGACATCCGCAATAAAATTGATTGAAAGTCCTTAGCGGATGCGGATATTAGGGCTACTAGTCCTAAATCTGATTGATTTTCGCAGGTTTAATTATGAAATTGTTTCAATTTTCTGCTCAATTTCATTATAAAATTTATTAAAATGAATCAATATCAATCATTTATTAAAAAATAGTTGAAATCCGCATCCGCGAATGTTAAAACTTTTGTGCTGCTCTTGTACACTTTTGTGTAGTAAATATGTTTTATATTCTTTTAAAACCTTTTTAAAATAAAACGTAACGTTTTGTATTGAAATAAATTTCTTTCTCAATTTTTTTTTTACATTAACATCGAGGCTTTTAATGACATATTTGAAGAGATATTGAGTACACTCGAAACAGAATTTATTCTATAGTGTTTTCGCGTCGGCCACAGAGATGTTAGTGCCAAACATGCACATGGTGCACCAAACGCATTTGCTCACAACAAGCAGACCGTCAGACCCGTTGTTGTTAGTAGAAGAGCAATATTTATGCCTTACGTCCGGTTACTTTATAGGTGCGCTTGCGCAACTCGAATGCGTTTGTTAACTATATAGGCTTCTGTTAATTGTAAATCGTCTATATATGATGTCAATGTAAAGCCTATTGCTGTATAGTATATATATACAATAGAATCACGTGTCCGTGTATAACTTCGTGCAATATAAATAAATAAAAAGTACATATAATATATTAATTTGTATAATTTCCAAAGTAGTTCTGAATGTTTACCTACTCCGCAGTACAGCAGTAGGCTAAAGTTAAATATTACAGACACTGCGTATCTGGTGATCGAAATAAAGAATAAAAGAGATATTATATATTGTATTTTTTATTGTTTCCTCATATCTCCCTGTAGCAGCTAGAAAAACTAATCTAGTGAAATTTAATATTATTTTCAATATTAATAGCCGGTGCAGACATACAGATGAAAAGTTATATATTTTAAAGTACATCTTATTATATTAATATTATTATGATATAATATTAAAATATTGTTTTCTTTTTATGTCTCTTAATCTCTTACTTAATTCTTTTTGGATTTTTATTTAATCATTACACGAAAACAAACTATCTTAGAAAAAATATTGCGAATATCAGTATGATCATAAGTTCTGTTATAAGACATTTTTTTAAAGTAAAACTTTCATGTTTGTTAATTGTTTCAAATACTTTAAAAATATCAATAAATTTCGATGTACCTAAACATGTATATGGGTAACAAAAACAACTGCATCATATGTAACAATTTTTATTTAGCAATATTATTAATATATTAACATACGTGGTCCAAAAACCACCCGACTCTGATAATAATAATAGTATATAATACAAAGGATTTCTTACAAGAGGTATTCTCAACCCATAACAAACAATATTTAAGGGACTACGACTTCATTTGACGAGCGTTCGCTAAACACCTACATTTACATTTAAAACGAGGTAAAAGTTAGATGAAAAAAAAAAGTACATAATATAAATGTCTTCGTAAATTACACATAACATTAACCTAAGGGGGAAATGGGGGGGCGCTAGAAATGCCTAATTAATTAAAATAGCACCTCACTAAAGATACTTTCAAGAATAGTTTTGTTAAAAGTCAGGTATTTAATTTTTAAAAACAATAAAATGCGAAGTAACATAATATTTTAGGCCAATCCGTAAAAAAAAGCGTCCTGCCCCCAATATACAGGTTGTATAGATAAATAAGTGAATTAGTAAAATAAATATAAATATGTATACAAATTTTTAAACAATATTGTACTTGATATTAAAAACTTGATGTACAGTCGGCGTCCGAAAACGTTCCGTCAGTTTTCAAATTCATTCCTTTATCAAACTCTAGTAGACACTTAGTACCTTTTCAAGCTATAATTCTTTTTAACAAAAAATAAACAGACTTCAAACCGTTTTCTCATGGATGCCATTGTCGGAACTGGACCAAGCTTTTAAATGAAAAAAGAATCGTCAAAATCGTTTCACCCAGTCGAAAGTTATGAGGTAAAAAAAATACAGTCGAATTATGAACCTCCTTTTTTGGAATTCGGTTGAAAAACAACCGATAGATGTTTGAAATGAATGATAATTGCTCTGGTGCAAGCAAATGTCGACTTTAAGGTACAGTTAAGTGCAGTCGGAATGAGAACTGTGCTTAACTGTACAGACGTTCCTGGATATTTAATTCTTCATTATCCTTCTTTGTAATAATTATCTTCACATCTATAGATACAAATGTGACGAACCTTTTCCTACCCCGACTGTACATAAAACATCTTCACATTCGATGTTCATCTACAATAGTATGGAAAGGAATGTGTACCCGCGGCAAAGAAAATGCAAAAAATAAATAGGCTTCTTTAAAAAAAAAATATAAACGTCACAATTTGAAAAAAAAAAAAAATAATAATAATGCAAAACTTAAAACAATGGCACTTATTTATGTTGTATAAATTGTTTCGAGACTTTTGTTTTATTTAATTTATACAACCTGCATATTTACGTATGAATATACATTATACATTATATACAACGAGGAAAATAAAAAATAAAAAAAACATTTTTTGCTGTCAAAATGCGTCGGGTATATGAAAAAAAAAAAAAAAAAAAAAAAAAAATGGCGTCGATTTATTTATTTGGCTTAACTAGGTTTAGGTACTTTCAACAAAGCAAATACGATCCCACTTACTCAATAAAAGCAGTTTTTTTTTTAAATATAATATATGTAATAAAAACCATCATCGCACATAAAATAAATCGCACAAATGGATTTAATTAAATTTTTAAATGGACTTAGTTTATTTCTCGTGTAAAATTCCGTCCGATATGAATGTTTGTGTAAATTAACGTAAAAAAAAAAACAAGCAAGAAAGAGGTCAAAGATATTTTGATTGGTCTCGCTGCTCTCGACTAGATGCAGCCGCCGTGCTTGAAAAATGCGGCAACTTTTAGTACGCCGAATTCGGCGTACCCGAGCTAGTCGCACTGCGAACTGTCCGTGATGTGTACATGACGAATGTTTTATTAAATTTCGGGCATGATAAAATGCCAATTTGCGTTGTGAAACTGTTTAATAATATATTTAGTGTGTAAAAAAGTGATAAATAGTGACGATGTTTTACACACACTACAATAAAATGTTGCCGCATTTCATTCGCGGAGCTCTATTGCTTTTAGGTAGGGCCGTATCTAGTCGAGATTAGCGTAGCGAGGCCAATCATTTATCTATGTTATAACCCATGCTGTTTTCTAGCATCAACTTTGTAAATTATTACCTTCCATCGCAATTAAGCAATTAAACGCCGTGTTATTGTTATTATTTAATTTTTATATTTTTTTTTGGTGTCACATTTAAAATCACTTTACGAGGCTAATTAGAGAAATTAAAAAAAAACACATTTCACTTCCCATTTAAATATCAAAAATTGTACAAAAATTTAGGCTCAAATATTTATGTACCCGTTAAAATGGTCTTCATTTCGGCTATGAAAAATATTTCGATGATTTTCTTCTTTGTATATTATAATTATATATTTTTATAAGAAATTTTGTATAATGTGAAGAAATTGTAAAAAAAAAATTTCGTTTTTTTTTTTTTGTTTTTATTTTATTGTAAATCGTGAGCTCATTTGCTATTGGAAAAACGAAATTAAGATTTTCTTTTAGATTTTCATTTTTTTTTTTAATTTTTCTCTCGCTGTGTTGGAATTTTCTCTAAAAAGATTATTTAAAAAAAAAATATTTAATACACCGAATATTTTTTTTAAATTTTCATTTCTTAAAAAAAAATTCTTTGGAATTTTCCCAAAAAAAAAAATTTTTTTTTTAATTACATATGTAAATACATTTATTTATAGTAAAATCGACGTTTTCAAATTTAACAAGAGCAATTCGCCATCAATCAATCGACAGATGTATTTGTATGTTTGTATGTATGTTTTCGTTAAACAATACAATTCTATTTTTTATGTACTCGTTATTTATTTATTTATTTATTTATACACATCATCATTAAATAATAATCCTACTCGTACAATTTTTTTCACTAAATACACAAAAACCATTTTTAAGCATAACTATTTATTATGTTATGATACAATGTATGTATGTATGTATGTATGTATGTATGTATATTATTATGTATATGTATAAATATTCATTCGTCTAGTGAAATTTTAATTTTTCAAACAGTTCATTGACTAAAAAATAACCGTTGGAACAATTAAAAATTTCTTATTAATATCGTAATATTTATTTACACAACAATAAAACATTTATTATGACAATCTGATATTACACACACATATTATATATATATTTATATATATTTTTTATAATTAACCCTAATTCTCACATCCAAAAAAAAAATCCAAAAGAAAAACCTTTGTATTTTTGAAAACAACCCAACATTTAAAAATTTAACTTTCGAGGGTATCGTCACATTTGAATGAATGGAGGATACGAATAGGAAACTACCTTCACCTCTCTGTTGTTATTAAAAATACAATTGGACCCGGTAGGTGGCGCTGCTGTCGGTGTGTCAATTATTAAACGGTTCGAACCGGATTGGGTTGAAATTTTGTATGTGTAGTATTATTTCAATGGTTTCACAGACACGAGTGTATTATATTTTATAAAGTAACGCGGACGAAGTCGCGTGCAACAGCTGGTATATTAATAAAAAAAATTAAAAAAAAAAAACACTTCACTCAACAAACTAACAGACGGATGAAGGTAGTTTTCTATTCTACTTGGGGTATTTGTCGTAACATTCGTAACATTTAATTTCAACATCCTATTTACATATACAATATATTATTATAAACATGGGCTAACGGAAAATGTTAAAAATTAAATTAAAAATGTTTATCAACCCTTCTTTTCTTTACACACTTTCAAAATAACTTAGCCATAGAACCTAGAAACATTTCAAGCTTTCGCGGGTATCGTCAACTGTTTCGGGGTGAATTTTAAATATAAGTTGTGTGTGTGTGTGATCACATAGAACGCGACATAATAATACATAATTATATTGCGCTAGTGTCCGACCGGTTCTACGTAATTTGCTGGATAAAGTCCGACCCGTCCGTCCTTTCGTCCCTTGCACCATCCCTGCTCGTCCTCGTCCTCTAACTTTTCGAACACGTCACCTGAAACATTTACATTTTTCAATTAATATCATGTATCTTACCTGCTGTGAAATATTTGTGTCTTCAGTAAAGAAGTCGGCTCTGACGATTAACGATTAAGAAAGCTTTTAACTGACAACTATAACCTTAGATACAATATCTTATAAGGTTCATAATACAATGCAGCTGTTGACCAATAGTGGTACTATTGGTAAAAGCCACCAAGTGTGTGGTTCGGTAGACAGCATTTTCCACGCTTTAAAAATTCCTCTTCTGCGCAGGCGCATCCCTAAAGCGGCGTTTATACGGTCATAGTACACCAAGCAGTTGTCATGTTAGTCGCTTCACCTATTTCTGGATAGATGACGCTGTCAAGTGTATCCCGGGCCAAGCCGCTAGTGTTTACTTTTATTTTAGATTTCCCGTAGGAATGAAGCATTTTCCCGCGGTAAAAAGTATCCTATGTTCATCACAGATAATGTCGGCTTCTAATGTTAAAAGAATTTTTCAAATCGGTCCAGTAGTTTCGGAGCCTATTCTATTTAAACAAACAAACAATCAAATTTCCTCTTTATAATATTAGTATAGATTATGTCGGGACGTTGACTCACCTTGCCTGAAGCTAAGCTCGTCGCTCTCTGCGCCCGTGTAGTCGTAGAGGGCGCGCACGGGCACGCCCGGCTCGCCCGTGTCCGTCAACGCCCCGCCCGACTCTTCGTCCCACTCGTCCTCGTCGAAGGGGTTCTCTGCGCCCGCGGCACCCCCTGCGCCCCCCGCACCCCCAGCGCCCCCTGCGCCCGACGCCGGGGGACTCTTCGCCGCCTCCTTGGCCGGCGACGTCTTGTTCGACTTGGGCGCTGACGCTGTGCCGTTCCTACCACATACATTTCCATTAGAACTTGACGATCTTACCAATCTTACCAATCGACTACCTACATTAAGCTATTAATACTTTCAAATGAAATAGGTATACAATTCAATATACATACATACTAATACTACAGTTAAATCTAAACTGCCTTGTAGATAATAACAAGTTACAATTAAAAGTTATATGCTTAACCCCCGACTTTCTATTGAGCCCAAACACACTATATTATTGCTGTAAGTTGCTGTGTTACGCTATATTATTACTTGATGCAAGGTTACCATGCCATGGAATTACCACCAAAGAAACGGTATACCAAATTTCAAATCAATCGAACCTGTGGAAGTTAGTGAGATAACGTTCGTCAACTAGGGAATGTGTTTATGATCTTAAACGCCTGAACAGAACTTTATAAATTGTATAGCTGAGAATCATCACGATCACGTCAGCTTTCATACCAAAAAAATCCGATCAAAATCGTTCCATTCGTTTGGGAGCTACGATGCTTATAACATCCGTTTTTTGCGTCTCTCGTCGTCGTCGGGGGTTAATAAAGAAAGATATTTGAAAGGGCAGTTGGACTAACGGCTCGACATTCTCGGTAATGTGGTCCAAAGAGAGAGGCATCGAAAGCCGTAGCAGACGCGGCGTGTCCACGCAGCGTCCCAATTTGGATATGCGTCGCGTAGACGCACACGATGTGCAAGCGAACAGCTCCAGTCTCTCTATACTGCATAGTATCGGTGTTATCGGACTTGAGGGTAATTTTTTTGCATAATTTGTACAACAAACGATGAGACCACAACATTCATAATACTCATAACCTAACCTACTATTGACCTTTGGACCTGTCAAACGCGCGTCCACGTTGATACCTGTTTTTAGCTATGTCAAACCTAGAGGTTACTACGCCATACAAAGCACTAGGGATTTTATGGAACATTTAAAAGTGACATAATGCCTGTCATCTGTCGACTGTCAACTGTGTTATATGTCATTTAAAATCAACCAAAGGTCTGTCTTTTAAAGAAAATTTAACTTTACTTCAACTTAAATTTGAGTTTAAAATGAATTGTAGAAGTTGGTGGTAACCGTGATCCACCTTTTACCATTGACTCCGCCATGATTCCGCCGTTTTAGGCGTACTTTTTATGTGCCACTTTGGCATTTGTCACGCAAAATCCACAATTGTAGTACTTCGATGGTCATAATATATGACTCGGTACTGCTCACCTTTACCCTCCACAATTGCTAAACGATCATAAATGGAGAAGACTTACGTGACAGCGATTGGTGCGCTTATACTCTTCTTGTCTATTGTGTTGTTGCTGTGCTGCTGATTGTTGGCGACCGTCTCCGTGTGGTTGTTGCCTTTGTTCGCCTTGTTGTTCGTGATCGGCGGCAATTCCTATACAAATAAAAAGATTAATCTCTCGGTGCGTATGCGCATACGCAAAGTCCTAAAATACCTTGTTACTTGTTACCTATTATAGTATATAATAATATAATATCATATCATGTAATGTATATGTGGAATAATATAATAAATATAGACTAACGGTTAACAAATTTATTACTAATATAAGAAGACATGCCAATATGCAAATATTGAAAGCGACATCCATCATGCAGACATTGATATTAAAAAAAAAAAAAAATTAGGAAATATATCTTGGAAACTTATTAAAAGCATACACATAAAGATTAAAATGAGAATGACCATCACTCAATTCCGCTGTAACCCCGCCTTATATGGAAAAAAAAACCCAGCAAACATGCGATAAAATAGTAATAATAATAATAATAATACAATAATAATATTATAACAAACAGTTCACTTCAAATAAATTAGCCTTTCATTCTCATTTGAATCCATTTAAAAGGCCTGACCACGAATTGTACGCATTTTAAACATTTTCTACTGGAGCGTTTCTCATTATAATAAATAAGTCAAATGATTTTTTAATTGAGGCCCAAGTACAAAATGTGCTTAGGCCCGATAATGTGTGTGAGTGTGATGTTTCAAACCTTCTGTCAGCCATTTCATTGGACATGTTGAATTGAAAACAAACAAAAAAAAAATGGGAATTGTAGAAAAGATTCAAAAGATTAATTATTTGTTATTTTAATAACTTTCGGTTTATTTATTCACTCTCATGATGAAGTCACACAACCATCAGTTACTAGAAAATACTACTAATGTACGAGTAACAGTGGTGATAGAGAAAAAAAAAATGATAATCTATGACTAGGAGTAATTCAAAAACATAGTCTTACCCTCTTTGCAGATTGACGTTTCTCGTATACGCCTTAAATATGTTTGAAAATTAAATAAAGTAGGTAGATAATAAAATAGCTAATAGATCGTTTCAAGCGTCGTTTTTTTTAGTTAATATACCACTCCCACATGCCGTTTATTATCATAATTAACAGTACCATAAATAATTGGTACATATGTAATAAAATTATTGCAAAAACTTCCATAAATTTAATTAGATTTGTATAAAAATACTTAAATAATTAAGTGTTTATAATAAAGTTATAACTATAAAGGTAATAGCGAATTATTTTGATGGTTGGGGGATTACATAATCGGAGTCTTGGTTAGTCTTTGTCGGTTTTATGTCTGTTTAGTGTCTACAGTCGTTTACGCTAGTTTACGCTACGCTAAGAGAAAACTTTGTTTCTTAGCTTGTCCTCTGTTCGTTTCCGAAGTACGCAACGAATCGTTTGCACGTTGGTCTAGTGAAATGGCGGACAGAGGGGGGTCGTGTGTGGGTGTTAGGTGGAGTGTGACGTACGTCCTCGCTGACTGGCCGTTGGTTGAGCAGCGTGATGGGGCCGGTGGGAAGGCTCTCCTTGGACTTGCCTTTGGCGATGTCCCGGAACTCCTCCGTATATTCCTGCTCGGTACGGTACACACAGCCACGTCACAAGCTGCCGCGGACGCACTGACACGTTGGAACCGCGACCGTTCAACGAAATGGAGCAGACCACGCAAGGAACACGGTCTTGTCGGTACCATATTCGAATATAACTTAAGGCAACATCTTTTCGAATTCAATGTGAAATTACACGTATTGAAAAACTTTAAAAAAAGCGTATCATTAGCGATAACTTCTCAAAAATAAACATTATCTGCTCCATTTCTTAGGAAAATCAATGAATCAACTTAGGATCGACGCGTACGAACGCATGTGAAATTGTTCACGGAACAAAATTTGGCTTTTCCGGTGAACAATTTAACAATGCTTTTTTTTCTATAATACGTTACACATACACAGTCCCAACGTCTCGGAGCGTAAGCGTGTCAAAATAAAAAAAAAGTTAAAAAAAAAAATTAGGTAGGGTAACACTTCCATTCAAAGCCAAGTGGAGGTAAGGTTAAATCTATCGAGTGGATTACTTTGTGAACTGTTCGGAAGAATTAAAACCATGCGATTAAATAATAAAACAAATCTTATTGAAGTGAAGTTTTCTTTTTTTTTTAATAATAAAATATATAAGCGCAAAGTGTTTTGCGTGTTCTACAATAAGTATGCCCTAAATTCTTGTACTACCCGCACATTCTGGTGAGGGGATGAGAGTGTGGCTTGTTCGGTTCGTTACACCTATTAAATACTACCCGCATTCGATACACCTGTGCAACGCCCAATTTGTATCTCTCTTATGAACGTGTGTGGGTAGTCGTGTGAAACATTTTGACCAATCACCGTGTAGCACTGACTTGTAATATATACCACTGGACAGGCTGTCCCATACAAGTGACAGTTTATTAGTTCCGAGAACTAATTTTGACGTTTGCATATTTTTATTCCATGAAGGGTAGAGGTAAAGAAGGACCGACTTACATGGGTGTTAAAGTGGCAAGCTAAAAGGAGATAATCTCATATGGTTTAAAACGCAGATGGTCTATCGTTTTGAACAATATACATACTAAGACAGCATATACAGTTAGACGAGTTGCTAATATAGACCACCTGCGTTTTAAATCATATAAGCATCAAAATAGTGATTCAAAAATTGTCCAGAACGACGCTAGTGCAGCATTAGTGAATTGATATTATCGGTTGGTTTCGTAATTCATGAAACCACCGTAATGAAAATGCTAATTGTTACAGCGCCGCCTAATTTGAGCGTGTCCGTCATTTTCATAATTATTGGTAACCCAAGAAACCAAATGACATCTATACCTATATTAATAATTAATATAGATATAGATGTCATTTGGTTGTAGATATGGATTACATTTTTTGAAATTTCAATTGCAAATTTTCAATTTGTGACAACCCTTCTGTACTCCGTACTACATAGGTGGCGATATCGGCCAACTTCAATGGCGTGGGTCTATAGTATGAAATTAATATCTTGTGGAATTAATGTGTATAATCACTAATTTCACTACCATGGACATTGGGACACTCGTTCTATAGGCTACAGCGCCACAATGGCGCATAAATTTGCAAATGTAGGCATAAAAACGAATTTGACAGCAGCCTGTCCAGTGGTATTTATATACATGTATGTGCCGTGTAGTGACGACTTGACAATTCCCTGTAGGTACATACAGGTGTACCGAATAATTTGTGAAACAAAGACGACTTCGGTGAGAGGGTGCACCATGTATGGCTGGTGCGGTATTGCATTTTGTGGATTTTCATATGGATTTTTGCACGATTATCGACCACCACGGTGTAAAAACAACCTTAGAACTTGAATGTAAAACTCATATTTCTACAGGCGGTTAGCGAACGTTCTAAGATAAAAGATGTATTTCGAACTGAAGCGTGAAATTGCCGTTTAGGGGTCACGAAGAATACGATTTATTGTCGCAGACCAAGATGACTACCAAAATAACAGAGCTTCTCCAATTAAACCGTAAAACTTGTCAAAAGTCGTCTATAATTCACTCAACGTGTCACTAATGCACTGTCGCAAAGGTCTTCGTAAAAGCTCCCAATTATATCCAATTTATACTCGCGCAGTCAGCCTCGATGGTTTTGGAAATTACTAGAAACTTTAAAAGTCGTAAACAACTTCGTTTACCTTTCTGGAAGCCTATTGTTGTTAGTGGAATGTGAACCTTATGTCGCAACCGTAAGGAACAGTTTGCTTTGACACATTACCCAAAGAGGGGACATCAACTGAAGAGTTGACAGAAGTGTGGGCGTGGCCACCCGCTATACGTTTTGGGCGTGGCCAGGACTACTCTCAAGATTTCGAGAATGTTCTACATTATGGTCGTAACAATATTGAATATCGCTTGACATTGGTGAGAAAAGCGTTAACTAATTAATTAACTAATTCTAGGAAACATTGTTGTGAAGATGACAAAACGTCCTCAGATTCTATGACATATAAAGAAGCAAATAAATGTTTATTATTTGCAAACTAAATATGTTTGAAAATTAAGGAATTATATACATACATACATACATGTCGTACAATTTGCCTATATTCAAGTCGCTTATGAAATAATGAAATTATTAAGACTATGACCAGTAGTGGACGATCTACGGCTGAGTTAAAGATGATATAATATAATAATATGTGTCGCAGTATAATCAGAAGAAACGGATTTTTGCAAAAATCTTAGTAAGATTGCAAAACACCGGATAATAAGATACTAACAACTAACAACGAATTTTGTAATCAGCCGAGGTACTTTCAGGATCTTTGCAAAAATTTGTTTAAGACGATTAGAAAATGAAACGCTCATTGGTCACAGGTCTGGTTGGTCAATCAGCACACCATCAGTAACCTTATGAAAGTTGAGCGTTAGGTCGCGACATACCCTAAATTTGGTCATTTTTTGCAGATCCTGAAGGTACCTGGATGATTACAAATTTCTTTGTCGGTTTCCTGTCATCCGGTATTTTGAAATCTTACTGGGATTTTTGCAAAAATCCGTATTATTATATGTTTTTTTTTCGATTATACTGCGACATATGCATTATGCAACTCTATGGGGGATTCAGAGTACATAATACTATGCGAGCTAACCGCCTGTACGCCTGTGTGCTGTGATCTAATCTTCGTGTGCCCTTACACCGTGAGGGCGTACCATGGACGGATTGCTGTGGCAGTAGTCGCTGGAGGGCGCCACTTTGGAGGAGCCCCTCTCATCCCTCTCATCCGAGTGGCAGAGGGCGGGCAGGGATCGCCTGAGGCGGCGGAGGGCGTTCGACCAAGCGGCAGCGGACCGACGGGCCGCCGCCGACCTGCCGCGCCACTGGGTCGAAGCGGCCGCGGCCATTCGCCCGACGACCGCAGACGCGGCCGAGGGCAACAATTTGTATCTTATCGGCTCTGGTGAGTCCGCCGGTTCGTCCTTACGCAAATCACGTCCCACTTTAAAACCTCTATACTCTTCTATAGGTACATGTAAAGATCGGACCTTGGTCTCACTTATCAAAGTTCCACACTTCCGATTGAAGACTTTCTAGTCTATGCCTAGTTGCAGTTGAAAGAGTGAAATAAATATTTGTTTAAACATGTCAGTTTTGGATTTTATTTTTACATACTGTTTCATATATGTTTAGTAGCATCATACATATATAATATGTATTTGATAATTGATAATTATGTGGTTGAGTTGAGTTGGTCTATTTTATTCACAATATTTTTTCGTTGACAAAATCTTTAATTATGCAACTGTAGATAGTTATTTAGATAATTAATTATATATTTGGAATAAGTAGTCATTCGTTATTACTATACTAAATTGTTTAAGTCTTAAAAAGGTGGTAAAATATATCATAATTTGCAGCTCTTTAAGGGAAATAGAGTGAAATTGGATCAAAAGACTTATAAATCGAACCAATGACTGACATGTTTAAACATGGACACAGGTTGAAAAGTACGAGACGTATTTGCAATGGAACGAAATCTACTTTTTATGGATTTTGTAATTAATAAGTATGTGAAATATAAAGATAATGTTTCGACCGCAACCTTTAATTATGATAAGCTATCAGTTTTATGTAAGGCACTACTTAATCCCGGCTACGGATAACCTAGGAAACAAATAGCACACGACCTTGGTCGTTCGTTGCACCGTTTGGGCAATGGTTGCGCACGCGCAGCCAGTGGCCTATGGTTTAAGTCAATATTTAAACTGTGAAGACCTTGTATCTAACTATCAACTCGTTAACTACAAGCCTCGGAATGTTAGATTTCATACTAGTTCTACTGTGTAACGGACCACCACATCGTATATTGACAAGATTTAGAACCGAATCTCTTTATGTTGGACGAATATTTTGATTGCTAATTAATTGGAGTAAATTGACAAAACAAAGTGCCACTTTAAATGGTAATTTTACTTTTGTAATATAACTCAAAATATATTTATTTCATTCTTATCAAATTATGACTGAAACAAATTATCGTGCTTTTGAATTTTGTCTCACGTTACAAACAGACTTGTCTTTTTAGTTTCAACGTCCTTATGTCTGGAAGGTTTGTAAAATTTTCACTGCATTTAACAACTCAATTATTGGGAAAGGTTATTTAAAATAATTATAGCGTGGTGTTAAATATTTTTGGAGTCGATTTTTGGAGAAAGAAGAAAGTATTAGGGAATAAGGGACACGTCTAGTTAATATATTTAATAAACTTCAAACATTTTCTATAGTTTACATAATAAATTTTTTGCACCTGAGACATTTTCTGTTGCCATTCTACTCCGAATAAAAAACTAATAATACTGATTCTATTAGTGATTTAGAGACTCGTGAAGTTAAACAACGAAGTGGTTGACCAAGAGATAAAATAAATTCATAACACCTAGAGTAGTATACTAGAGTAGTACTCAATAAACATGCTGATAACAACTTCGTCTAAGAAGAACTATTAATGCAACGTAACCTTCACTAATTTCACTTCAATTGTTAAGCATTCAATAGTTAATACGATGCATAGATAACTATACTATAATAACTCACGCTACACCGCTGAAGCTAAGCTTAATAATAATAATAACTGATTGACCAATTTAACCAAGTTTGACAAATTTATATAGTTTAATATATGTAAAATAAGATATCAAATTATAAGAAGAATGGGTTCTTGCAATGGAACCAATCTAAATTTTGATCTATACCTAATATTATAAAGAGGAAAGATTTGATTGTTTGTTTGTTTGTATAGAATATACTCCGAAACTACTGGACCGATTTGAAAAATTCTTTTACCATTAGAAGCCGACATTATCTGTGATGAACATAGGCTACTTTTTATCGCTTCTTCCTACGGGAAATCTAAAATAAAAGTAAATATTAGCGGCTTGGCCCGGGAGATAGCGCCATCTATCCAAAATACGGTAGATAGCGTTTTATATTTTTCTACGCGGAAGAAGTCGCGTTTTAAAAGGGTTAGGTCAGTTTGGTTCAATCAGTATCTACGGATAATACTCAGCTAAAGGGACCGTTGAGTATAAGATAATAAAGCTCAGCTTCTGCGGTGTAGCGCAGGCTTTACGCGGTTAAGAGTGGTGTGAAGCGAGCGTGAGTGTGTCGTTTTGTCCTGTGCGTTACCTCGAACTGAGGCCACGCCATCGCCATGTTGACGCCGTGATTGTTCGCCCACCACTTGAGGTCCTTCTGATGGTCGGCGTTGTTTATCGTGTGGTGGAATTCTTCGTATATCTGTGGTAGTCTGGAAAAGTTTTTATACAAACAATAATAAATCTATAGGGGTCGTCGGTCATGGAGTAATTTAATTTGCTTTCAGAAATATCGTGTATATAGGCTCTATACATGATACTGAAACTAAATTGAAGATTTTTAGATTTTTTTTTCTGTATGTATATATGTTCCTCCATCACTCTTGCAAATCTGATGATTTGCTAAATTAAGAGTACTTCTTTCATGTAGAGGTTTGACATATTCTTTAGTGGTAGAAAGCTGCCGTAGTATATACTATAATTACAAGCAAAAATGGGTAAAGGAGAGGATTAGGATAGGATAAAGAGCTCTGGACTCCCAATTACTCGAAATACAAGAGCACTCACAATGTGTGTGTGTGTGTGCGTTTGTGCGTGCGTGTGTGTGTGCATGTGTGTGTGCTTGCTGCATATGTGTGAGCAAAATTTCATGATGATCGTTAAGAGTAGTTACAATTACAAGTGTGAAAAGGCAACAGACAGACACAGTTAATTTCACTGTTATAATATTAGTACGGATATTGATTAAATAAAACGTTTTTAACACTTAAGAAAAAGAGGGTCCGCAGCCGAAATCTCGGGTAAACGCTAGATTTCGCTATAAAAAAATGACATACACAATTATAACTATCTGGTGCCAGCGACTTCGTCCGCGTTGAACGATGAAAGGTACCAGACAACGTGTATGCAAAATTTCATGGTGATCGGTTACATCAATTCCATCCATACATACAAACTTTCGCATTTATAATATTAAGTACGGATTTATCCTCCGAGCGACACTTACATTGGTTCCTGACTGATATTTAGGCACTTGTGAAAATTAAAGAGGACCTCCTTGAAGAAGGTGAGCCGCTGGCCCTCCATGAACTGGCATCTCTCGAACACGGCCGTCATGTCCTCGATGTAGCGCGGGTTGTAGCCGGTGATCTCCGTGATCGCCGCCTGATACTTCTCCCTGCTCTTCGACACCTCCTCGCGGCATTTCGCCACGCGCTCCGCCATTTTCTTTACCTGAAATTCACAACAATTCTTTTTAAAACAATCAAACATCTACTCTTCTTCAATTTAAAAAATGAGTTCCGATTTTAAAAATGAGTTTCACCTATAGCGAGCTACATTATCAACGAGTAACATATAGGCTATCTATACTAATATTATAAAGAGGAAAGATTTGATTGTTTGTTTGTTTGTATAGAATAGGCTCCGAAACTACTGGATCGATTTGAAAAATTCTTTTACCATTAGAAGCCGACATTATCCGTGATGAACATAGGCTACTTTTACCGCGGGAAAATGCGTCATTCCTACGGGAAATACGGTAGATGGCGTTTTATACTTCTCTACGCGGATGAAGTCGCAAGCACCAGCTAGTATTTTATAAAGTAAATAAACAAACAAAAAAAGGGGGGGGTGGTTGCTGCCGGCAGATTGGCAAGTTTAAGACCGCAGAATAACTCTGTATGTGTCAGTATTTCTTAAAATTCTTTTAAAAGTTGCTTACACTTAACTGTGCTTGTAGAATTAATTTAGCAATTATAGCCTATCTCGAATCTCGATCATTTGTATTGAAACATGTGTTCGCAATTAACGGTGCACTTGTACTTTATTATTCAACTTGACATAAGTGTTATCAAATGCTAGAAATGAGTAATGATAACAAATCGTGCAATTATTGTATATGGAGCACTCATCACTGGTATATAACTTCATACCTACAGTTTTCAAATACATTCCTTTATCGAACTGACAGACGTTTGAAATGAAAATTTTGGCAATGACTGCTAGTTGCCCTGGGGCCCTAGACAAAGTAACAATCTTTTACAAAGCAACAATGATAACGAAGTTCGTTATCGTTAAAATGTATGGGAAGTATCACGTAATTTAGCGAAGGCTTATGTCAATCCCATTCATTTTATTCTTTTCAAACTTCGTTATAGTTTTCGATTGGTTACTTTGTCTAAGGCCCCTGGTGCGAACAAATGTCGACTTTGAGGTGACGAAACTTTTCTTACCCCGACTTTACAATGATTATTTCACGTTACTAAAATAGTTAGGGCGAGCAAACCCCCTAAGATAATAATATGATCTGCCACTGAGATAATCTTTGAGGGATCTTTCCACGTTTCACAATATTACACACAAAAGTACAGCTACTGATGTATTTTAATCCTAACAACAGCCACGTCACATTTCAACGATACAATTACAGAGGTGTATTTACAGTGAACGGTCGATAAATAAGGGGAAAGTTATTTTGTGCTAGCATAATTTCATACCGAGTGCAGAAATAATTATCTTTATTGATATTTTATAATGGACATTTATTATAGCTTTGATTACTACAACTTAATAACATGTGCAAATTGTTTAGCTTACAAACTCATTACGCAATCAACCGTTTTAAAAAAGTACGCTTACCAAGATATTCCTCTATGCGTGTTAAAAGATACAAGAAAAAAGTTATGTAAGATAAAAGAAATATATATTTCTGCTTGGAAAAATATACTCTAGTCAAAAAGGCCAAGAGAAGTTGATCTATTTTTAGTAGAATAGATAAGGGCCGGCGCAAATTGGAGGACGTCAATGCAAAGTTCAATATTTACTTTAAAATATAATACGAGGCAAAGCCTTTTAATATATTTTAATTCTAATTTCGTTGTATTATGCTACGACGGGATGCCGCAGCAAACTAATTGCTTCGAAATAATTATAAAGAGATTAAACTTTTGCTTAAAATCCAGTACGAAAAAACGGCACCGTCACACGAAAACTATTAAGAATTATTAAAAAAATATTTTCTTGGAATGTACACTTTATGCTGCAGCATTGCAGACTAAATGCTGAGCAAGATAAGTCTGTTCAGAATCACAACATCAGGATTCGGATTCGAGTCAATTTTATTTATAAACAACTTTATGAGTCATATCATAGATGATTATAGTCAAGTACAATTTTATTTTTAAAGTTCAATAAAAAAACAGCAGTTCGATGATATATGTATGTACATATACATATGTATATTATATACATATGCATATGTTCACACACCAATTGTTCGAGACCTACAGCGACATCTATTGGCGGATTGAGGCAGCGCGTGTGTCTTCTACCCCTCACGAATCTTTTGACCCTATGTGTACCCCCTTTTTTTTCTACCTCACATAATTACTAAAATTTTGTATTCGCCACATTCATTTTGATTCGCATTCAATTCGCATTGTAAATTTATAACAATTATACAAGTCGTTTACCAAAGGTCTAATTTTATTTCGAATCATCACCCAAGAAGCAAAAAGTCGACCAGGCTCCAACATATTGGTCTTCGAGCCGAATACGACCGTATCAACCGTTAAAGCGTAATCGGAAAGGACATCCACGGGTACAACACGCCAATTGCAGAAACAGTATCTACGAGCATCGCCCACGGCCGGGAGCTACCACGCAAGGCATCCAAGGGAACAGGAACAATCGCGCAGTTCTGGACATCGCAGTCAACATTTCCCCTAGAGGTGTCGGTGCTTGTGTCGTGTCGGGTTTGTGCTTTCAACTTTGAACTGTAAGTACATCTGCATTTCCACACAATTTCCAAAATGTCAAAGAGGGTCCAAAATGTCGAAGACGATACCCTCAGAGATTTAAAAAAACACAGAGGTTCTATTAAGGGTCGCCTTACAATTTTTAAAAATTACGTAGATTCTTTAGATGCAGAATTAACTCACAAACAGCACGCAGAGTTAAAATTGCGATTGCAAGGCGCTAAGAATTTATACAATGAATTTAATGACACTCAAAATAAAATACAAAATTTAATTCCCGAGTCTGAGTTCAAACAACAATTAACAGTAAGAGAAGCATTTGAAAATGATTATTACGATGTTATAGCACAAACCGAGTGCATGATAAGCGAGGATACTGGTGACAGGTCTTTTAGTAATTTTCATAGTTTTACATTACCTAATGTTAAGTTGCCCACTATTTCGTTACCGACCTTCGACGGCAACTATGAGCACTGGTTAGAATTTAGGGATACATTTTTAGCATTAGTGCATAATTGTAAGGAAATATCCGATATACAAAAGTATCACTATCTAAAATCGTCATTACGGGGCAGTGCAAACCTAGTTATCAGTTCAATCGAATTTTCAGCACAGAACTATAGTATTGCTTGGGATTTATTAGTCAATCGCTATAATAATAACAGACTGTTAGTACACAATCATGTGAAGTCTTTATTTGGCATACCAAATGTAAATAAAGAGTCTTCAGGGTCAATTCGAAATCTTATTGACACTGTACTAAAAAATATTCGCGCATTAAAATTACTCGGCGAACCCACGGACCAATGGGATACGCTTATTATTTACTTAGTAGTTTCCAAATTAGATTCAGCTACGGAACGTGAATGGGAACGGTATAAGAGCACGCTTTCGCCATCTTACGATTCTTCAGAAAAAATAAAATTAAGCGATTTAATTAAATTTTTGAGAAATAAAGCGGATATATTAGAAACATTATCAGTTACTCATTCAAAACCACATTCATCACATTCCGTCAGTCACGCATACAGACGCCATTCATCATACGAACAAACGCATTCAAAGGTACACTGCAACGTAGTAGGTAATAATAATTTAAAACAGCTTCAGCGGCCTACGCGCACGAAAAACTGCATAATGTGTAACGGGAATCATCCATTATATTCTTGTACTCAGTTTGTAGCTTTAAATTTACACGATAAACTTAAATTTATAGAAGAGAAGCATTTATGCGAGAATTGTTTACATTTCGGTCATTCGGTAAGTGATTGTCGTAGTGGTACATGCAGAAAATGCAATAAAAAACATAATTCATTAGTTCATCGTGAAGCGGGCGATGCGAGTACGGAGAACCGCGCTGTTTCGTTGTTAGTTACAAATGAGGCACACAAAGATGCGCGCCCTACACACACTCATACGCAGCCCGTATTGTTATCTACTGCAATCGTTCAGGTGAAAGATAAGGACGGCGTTTTTCATAAAATTCGTGCATTTTTGGATAACGGGAGCGAACTCAGCTTGATTTCACAATCGCTGAATAATAAATTAAAACTTAATACATTACAGTCCACTTTGCAAATACAGGGAGTTGGTAATATCATCACTAAAAGTACGCAAAGGTGCAACATAAACCTAAAATCGGTATGCGGCGCATATTCCACACATATCGAATGTTTAGTGTTGCCACATATAACATCAAATTTACCATCGGCGATAAATATTAAAATAAATAAATTTAATATACCTACGCGCATTCAACTAGCCGATCCTAAGTTTTACGAATGTCAGCCTATTGACATGTTGATAGGGGCAGATCACTTTTGGGATCTTTTAGAAGACGGCAGAGTCCGTTTATGTAATGGTCCTTATCTACAGAATACAAAGCTGGGTTGGATAGTGTCCGGTCCCATTTTTAATTATGTTAAGGTACCATCGACAACAGCATCCTGTAATCTAATAACAGCTGTAGATTCGCGCAACACAAATACAGCTGCAGACACGCAAAATATAGACGAGTTATTACGCAAGTTCTGGGAGCTCGAGGAGGTGTCTCGTTCTTCAAAATCCACAGATTCGCGCAGTAGAGACGAACGAGTATGCGAAGAGCACTTCTTGCAGACAACGACGCGCAATGCTGTTGGAAGGTTCACCGTTCGCATGCCGTTAAAACAATCACCAAAGGCGCTAGGTGATTCTTATTTGCAAGCCGAAAGACGTTTTTTAGCATTAGAAAAACGTTTAAGGCACAATGCTGCTTACAAGCAGTTATACCAAGAATTTATCAACGAGTACATAAAATTAGATCATATGACTCGCGTTACGTCATATGGTAATCCACATTACTTCGTTCCTCACCACGGTGTGTTTCGCGAACACAGCAGCACGACGCGACTTCGCGTAGTCTTCGATGCAAGCGCAGTATCATCTAGCGGGGCTTCGTTAAACGATCTACAACTTATTGGCGAACCACTACAGGGTGACCTACTCTCAATTCTTTTGCGATTTCGTGAAAACAAATATGTCGCCTGCGCGGACATCGAAAAAATGTACAGACAAATTGAGTTAGCACCTGACCAACGCGATTTATTGTTGGTCCTCTGGCGAGATAATCCATCCGAAGAAATCGGAATCTACCAATTAAATACTGTCACTTACGGCACCTCATCTGCACCATTTTTGAGTTGTAGGTGTTTGAAGCAGTTGGCACATGAGTCTGATATTCCCGAGATCGCGCAAGTTATTCAAAATGATTTTTATGTTGACGATTTGATTTGTGGTGGGGATGATATAGCAAAGTTAAAATTCGTCTGTCAAGAAGTAACAAAAACCTT
This sequence comes from Synanthedon vespiformis, assembly GCA_918317495.1. Classification (NCBI taxonomy): domain Eukaryota; kingdom Metazoa; phylum Arthropoda; class Insecta; order Lepidoptera; family Sesiidae; genus Synanthedon; species Synanthedon vespiformis. The sequence goes on along the minus strand of OU906966.1, from coordinate 6,709,252 downwards.
GAAGAAGGGATGTTTTTCTTTTCGTAAATGGGTTTTTAATTTTGATTACGATATTTCATCTTCCGATAATATTATAAGGGAATTATCCCTAGGTGAATATGCCCATAGTAAAACACTGGGCTTGGGTTGGCATAATAAATCCGATATTTTACATTTCCATACGCAATATGATAAAACGTGTCAACTGCATCCAACAAAACGTACAATATTATCGGTAACGTCTCAGATATTTGACCCGTTAGGATTATTGAGCCCTACTATAATTCTAGCTAAAATTGTCTTACAAAAAATTTGGCTATTGCGCGCAGACTGGGATGAAGAAGTTCCTAACGATATAGCCCAAGCGTGGTTTAAATTTGTGAATAATCTGTCACTACATCTCAAACAAATAAACATTCCTCGTTATGTCTCTTGTGATAACGCAACATGTAAAGAATTGCACATATTCACAGATGCGTCGCAAGTGGCATATGGCGCGTGCGCTTATATCCGTAGTACCAACAGTAATTCCGTTCTTTTGGTAAGATTGTTATACGCAAAAGGGAAGGTTGCACCGCTAAAACCTTCAACCATACCTAGATTGGAGTTATGTGGAGCTCTGCTGGGAGCTCGACTTTATTCTAAGATAGAACAATCTTTTAAAGTTAATTTCGAAAAAGTAACATTTTGGACTGATTCTACCATAGTGTTAGGTTGGTTACGCATGTCCCCCAATTTACTGAAACCTTTTGTGCAAAATAGGGTTGTAGAAATACATGAGCTGACACAAAATTATCCTTGGCGTCATGTTAAGGGGAGGGACAACCCTGCCGATCTAGTTTCACGTGGCGTGCACTTAAACGAACTGAGTGAATCAACTATTTGGTGGAACGGACCGCCATTTCTTTATGAATTTAACTATGACGATTCATATAATATTAATATGCCGCCTATAGATTTGCCCGAAATAAAGTCTAATATTCTGAATGTTTACTTAGCCAAACAAGTGACTCATGACTCGCTGTTTCCATTTTCCAGGTTCTCCCAGTTCGGTCGCATGCAGCGCGCCGTCGCCTATGTGCTAAGATTCTTACATAATACGCGCAACAAAACAGCACAACGGCACGGTGCGCTCACTGCGGACGAGCTGGGTGAATCTGTCATCACGCTGGCGCGCATTTCACAGCGAGAATCATATCCAGATGAGTATCATAAACTAATAAAAGGTAAAAGGTTAGAAGGCAATCATAATTTGTCAAAATTAAATATTTTTGTCGATAATAGGAAACTTTTAAGAGTGGGTGGTCGCATAATTAATTCAATAACTTTTAATTTTGATAAAAAACATCCCATTTTGTTATCGACTAAACATCATTTTACTTTATTGTTGTTTAGAAATCAACATAATGAATTAATGCACGCAGCACCACAACTACTTTTATATTCGTTAAGGGAAAGGTGGTGGCCAGTAGGTGGTAGAAATTTGGCTCGAATGGTATATCACAAATGCATTATTTGCGCGCGAATGCGAGCCAAAGTCACTCCACCGATCATGGGTAACTTGCCACAAGAACGATTGCATCCAAGTTTTGCTTTTGAAAAATGTGGTGTAGATTACGCAGGACCAGTGCTCATACTAAACCGTAAAGGCAGGGGCGCTAAAACGATAAAGTCCTATATTTGTTTGTTTGTATGCTTTATCACGCGGGCAATTCATCTCGAATTGGTTAGCGACTTGTCATCGGATGCTTATTGTCTTGCACTTAAAAGATTTATTTCACGTCGCGGAAAACCATCAGAAATACACTCAGACAACGGACGAAATTTCATAGGATTGTTTAAAGATTTTTCTAATTTTTTAAATACTTGTTCAGAAAAAATTAAAGATTTCGTCTTTAGTCAAAATATAAATTTTAAATTCATACCCCCTTACGCAAGTCATTTTGGAGGTTTGTGGGAAGCAGGTGTGCGTAGTTGCAAGCACCATCTACGACGCGTTGTAGGCAACGCTCACCTAACTTACGAGGAATTTAATACGGTTTTAACGCAAATTGAAGCCGTTTTGAATTCCCGTCCTCTCAGTCCCATGTCAGCGGATCCAGAAGACCTGCTGCCGCTCAGTCCTGCACACTTCTTGATTGGCCGTCCGCTAACGGCTCCAGTCGGCGAAGACTTGGACGACAAGCCAGCTCATTTGCTTACCCGGTATCAGCGAATAGAACAAATTCGTCAGCAATTCTGGTCGAGGTGGTCCAAAGAATATATTTCCGAACTTCAATTGAGAACGAAATGGAAGGAGCATAAAGATGACTTAGCAGCTCAGACCTTGGTTTTGTTGAAGGAGGACAACCTGCCACCATTAAAATGGGCTTTAGGCCGAATTATCAAAACTTATCCAGGCACAGACGGAGTTTCAAGAGTCGCAGATGTAAAAACAGCCAAAGGCATTTATCGCCGCGCCTTTTCAAAAATCTGTGCCTTACCGCTTTTCGACGAATTGAAAGTATAATGGGATACTTCCAAGGCCGGGAGTATGTTCACACACCAATTGTTCGAGACCTACAGCGACATCTATTGGCGGATTGAGGCAGCGCGTGTGTCTTCTACCCCTCACGAATCTTTTGACCCTATGTGTACCCCCTTTTTTTTCTACCTCACATAATTACTAAAATTTTGTATTCGCCACATTCATTTTGATTCGCATTCAATTCGCATTGTAAATTTATAACAATTATACAAGTCGTTTACCAAAGGTCTAATTTTATTTCGAATCATCACCCAAGAAGCAAAAAGTCGACCAGGCTCCAACAGCATATGTATATGATATACATATGCATATCATATGCTTAAAATACTATGCACTATCGAAATGCAAAATAGGTTGGCGATATTCTGTTTGCAAGCAGTTTATGGAAATTCATTTGCTTCGTGTCTCATACATTCCAGTGTGTGTTATTGAAAACGGGTATTTTATACAAGCAGCGCCTTTGTGAACCACCCCGGTGGCGCTTGTCAGTTCGGAGCGCCATCCATCACATACTGCCAACTCAGCGTCGGACCTACCCAACACCCAACCCCTGCAGGGTTGAATATTCTCTTTGATCTTTCTTATTTACATAACAACCGATTTTTATAGAAGTACAAACACATGTTTTGTCGCACAGACGGACATTTTGTATGCCTTTTTTTATTTGTCGACGTCTAGAAGACATGTACGAGAGTTTAGGGTAACGCAATAATACAATAATGCCAGCTTCTTTCAATAAAAGCCCGACGGATAGATTGACCGCTAACACATCGCCAGATTTATCTAAAGCAATTCGATTCGATCTAAGGTTCACAGACCGTTCTGTCCCTCCATGTTAGTTAAGAGTCCAGTAGACTTTTAAGTGCGTTACCGTTACTGCATAACAAGACTTAACAAGAACTATATAGATTTGCAATATTCAAATCTAAACACTAAAGTGAATACTACATCAACACGACGATGAAACAGAGTTGTGTTTTGAATAAAATGGGAGCTGAATATGATGCAAGAAATAATTGTGTTGTCAATGGTGACGTTACAAATAAAAGATGCGTGTGACAACCCTAGATCGAATCCATATCAAGACCACTTGGGTCGGATGGATAGCCCGCACAAATGAAATTAGCCTACAAAAGTGTGCCCTTCACATATTCCCGCGGCTATGCGACGAGCGTCGATTGGATTATCTACAAAGTCCGTGTTAACTTATAACATGCATGAGATATAATATATATTATATATACAAAATACAATTAAAACCCACAAGTTACGACGACACTACGACAGTCACTAGATTATGGGGATAACTTTGAATTGAAAACACTTCATCTGCTTGTTTGCAGTAGTTCTCCGATTGAATTACTTTGAGAGTTGCAAATTTCAGAAACTGTTCTTCAAACTTTATTATTTAATGCAAACTCTTCTTCTTTGTGATTATGTGAATGAGAGTCTAGATAAGCTTGTAAAACTAGACTAGAATTCCAGATAAGACATTTGAAAAAATAATATAAAAAGAGATTTGTCTTAAATCGCAATGAACCCCAAAGTTTAACAAGAGCACCTCGTGTAAAATATATAAAAGCGCAAATTGGATTCTAAAACACGAAGTCTGCTTGTGTTGTGGTGAGTTGCATTGACCCAGAAATGCGGCGTGTCCGTCATGAAATGGTCGGGAAGTGGGAAATTGGATGTCAGCGTTCGTCCGCACGACGATGGGACGATCTATTTATATACATCAAGCGCGGTGTACAAATTAAATGAACCCCTAAAATCACGTATCACTTAATAATCATCGTGTCACTTCATATGAAAAAATGTTTAATCGTTGTCTATAGTCTCTAATTAAACAGTTTTCGATTCGAGTTTCGCCTCTCGAAAGAAATTATCGCCCCTTTGAACTCTTCTCGCTCATTGCCTTATTTATACGATTATTTTCCACTCTCGTTCGAAACTCGCACATGAAAATCTTCTCGTGTAACTGAGCCCTAATTCTCTGCAATTGTTTATCTATTGGGCGAATTCTATCAATATATATAATATAAAACCAAGCCTCAAAATAAAAGAGAAGCCTCAGATCAGATAATGTTGAGATGACACTTCATTCACCCTGCGATGCAATGTTCACGTAGTAGTAACTCTTACTCGCAGTAATTTGATTAATTACTAGGACGAGTTGGCCTGGTCGCATCACGGCCAACAAGTTAACCAGATTACATGAGAGATTATCTTTTATCCTACTCGTATGTGAAACCCCAGTTTATATGTAATTTAAATATCGAATCATAAAATTTTGAAAGGAATTTAGTAGAGGCTGAGCACACTGATTCAAGATTCAAGACCACCGTGAAATAACAGTATGTGTGCTGTTTCAGCGAGTGAGTGAGGGATGCCCATTCCTCGATCTATACCTTCCCATTCATTATTCTTAATCCTTTACTGGAATGCCTCAAAAATGGCAGAAAATAGTGAAAAAAATATCAAAAAGGCAGTGCCTTTGCCTACGTCAAAAGTATTGACTTACATAAATACACTTGAGAAATCTTTACTTCTATAATTTACAAATGAAATGACATTTGTTTATGTGGGCGAGGCCGCGTGCAGAGGCTAGTCGTTCAATAAAAAGTTACAGTGGAACCACAATGAGGTAGAGCATCGGCGCACGGTAATTGAACTCGGGTGAAAGAAAGTCGAACCGTGCCGTGGAAAACTGTGCTATTCGTCGGCGCACTGTCATGGGAACCGTCTGCTATAAAGCTGGTAAACGTTCGAAATACGAATAATCCATCAAGTATTTTTTTTTATTTTCTGAAAAATGTCAATGAGAACAATTCAGAATAGCTACCTCTCACAAAAAATAAATAAAAAAAATATTGGCCATGTCTTCAGATCGATTATACTCGCAAGTGACGTCATTGGTAAGCAAGGTGAGAAAAGCTTTCACTTATGATTTTTTTTAGGTAAATTATATTACGACAAACACACTATATCAATAACGCTTACATTTTTTTTTCTATATTGATTTATGCATGTTATTATAACAATTATATAACATAATAACAACGTTTCAGCGGCGGCTTTAAACTATGAGTTTTCCTTACTTTGGCGTCGTCGCTTTTTAATGTAAAAATAAAATAATCGAGAGAATGTAGGCCCCGTCCCACTTCATGTGAAGTGTATAACTATACGCCTACAATGTATACTTATATATGTACGTTTTGTATCTACATAATACCACGTTACATAAGCACGTGTAACGTGACACGGTTCCGTTTCGGATCACCTGCCTCCAATTAAACTGCTTGCGTCTCAATAAATTGCCAACCGATCGTTATTATTGTAAACTAGCTAACGTCCGCGACTTCGTCCGCGTTGAAAAAGAATAAAGTAGCCATCCTGTGTCCTTTTACGTCTAAATGTTAATTCGTTTAAGAGTTATGAAAGAACATACATACATACCTACACTTAAAGATTTATTATTAGTATTGATTGATAAATATCTACTTAAATTAAAATGAAAATGTAAGGTTAACTATGAAACATTAACTATGTAGCTTGGTTGGACAGAAAAATAACATCTAAAAATAAAAATTAAGTAAAAAAAATTTCCACGGAGGAAGTCGCGTGCAAAACTAGTCTACATCGACTAAAAACAAGTACGTATTAATAGGTCTTCAGAGAGGGCATTGCATTTTAAATATTTTAAATTAAAATTTAATGCACTGAATGTACTGAATTTATTTCACTGCACGATTGAATTTATCACGAGGCGATAAATATGATTAACCCATTTCCTTTGAGACTTATCCGTATTGGCGGCATAATTAAAAAAAAATGAATAAATAAAACTGCCTTATCGATGCCATCAATGGTGACTAATGCGATTGCAATCTTCATACGAAAATGTGTCAGTATTTCAATGTAAGATTTAGACAAAAGATAAATTATTATCTAAGATTTGAATTGTTTTTAGCGGAAGAAAAAAGAAAAATTTCTAAAAATGTAAAATCCTTAATTGGCTGTTAGGTATGTTTTTTGTTTTTATTTGTAAATTGTATGTTGAGAGCTGGGGATTTTGAGAAAATATATGTTTAAATAAATAAAAAAATAAAAAAATATACATAGTAAAAAAGTTGGAATTCTCGCAGATTATAATGTTCTTAACTTCACGCAGATTTGTCATGTGTACAGTCGGGGTAAGAAAAGCTTCGTCACCTTAAAGTCTATATTTGCTTGTACTGGGATCAAAATTATTAATTATGGCAAAATATCATTTCAAACGTCCGTTGTCTGCTCTGTGCTTTTTAATTTTAAAAGGTACTAAGAGATTACGACTTGATAAAGGAATGAATTTGAAAATTTACGAAAGTTTTCGTAGCCCGACTGTACTTTTAATTACGTGCTTTTACATCTAAGGAGGTATTTTGAATTTCTTAAGAAATCTAGTTAGTTATTTTGATCATGCTTCTTTACTTGAGACTTAAAATAGCATCGGAATACATACGAATATATTAATATATTTGATGAAGTATGACGTCATCGCCGTGTGGTTAGTTTGATACGCACCAATCAGCGATGGCGACTGATACCGAGTCCTTGTCACGATTGTGTCAAATGTTAGTACCGCTTATCGCTTATCGTGTTTTAAGTTGATGATAAAGAAGTATAATGATTAATGGAGAACTACGAGCGAAACAGCGAAGAGGTACGCCTCATGATATATTATATATAAATATGAAAAGAACAGAAAACGTGATGTACAATAAACATCACGAGGAAACAAACCTTCGAAAATTAATGGTAACAGGACTATAGTAACTCGACAGGTACGGCAAATGCGCTGCCGAACATAGTATTAGCATAGACAAATGGGCTGTGGCGGGCATCCCTTACTCACTCACTGAAACGCAAAACAGCACACAAGCTATTATTTCTTCTGTAAGGGAGGTATTGTTTTTTTATTTCATATTTTGTAGACAAATATCAATTTCAAACTTTGATATAAATCACCACAATACGTTTGCATCTCTACATAAGTATGAGTACAAGAAAATATTTTATATTATTTCTGAAGGGAAAGATTTAAATTATTTTAAATTGCAATTAAAAATATTAAGATACAGAAAACAATGTTATTTATGCCAATGAAGTCTTGCTTGATGATCAATCCACGACCGTGCTGAAGTTTTAACACGCATGCGCGTCTATTGACTCACCAAATTGAATACTAAATAACCGTTGTACGTGATTTGAAATGATATCATTTCATTACCAATACCTTAACTTTATAATTAAGTATGTATAATGTTCAGAAATACAACGTGAGAATTGATATAGTATTCATTCATAGTACATGTTGCAGATAAAAATTATTTCACTAAAACTAGTTTCTGAGCAAGCAATGACTGATTAGGTAAATGGGAGTTGCAGGTTCGAATCCCGCTAGGGGCAAAAGTTTATGTGTTAATTTATTTACCTTTGTACCTGAGTCATGGATGTTTTGTATTTATAATATGTGTTTACAAAAAAAAAGAGTAATCTATGGTATCCAAGCATTATTTGTTTACTTTGGAATTACACGTAGATGGTGCTGTGTGGAATGTGTGCAGATATTAATTTAATAATTTATTTATTTATTTACTATAATCTCACGGTGGTCTTTTGTATGGGGATATAAAATACTACGAAACGAAGTATATCCAGACCAGAGCTAACTTTAAAAAGTCCATAATTGCAAAGTTGTCACTGCCGGGAATCCTGAGACAATGCGTTTAGTCAAGCACCTCAACTAGTCAACCATTTAACTCGTCAAAATAATTGTGTTACGCGAGCTTACAAATAAACCGTTGAATCACATTTTTATTAATTTTTACATAGTACTTTTTAATTTTTAAACCTGTCACCATAAAACAAGTAGCCAACCCTACACTTGTTGTAATACATATTTGTCCAGCACCATAAAATACTTAATTCTTGGACGTAAGAGCGCTCATAAGCATAAAATAAAATGACGTCCGCAGTTCAAGACAATAGTGAATAAAGATTGTTTAGAGGTCGAATTGAACACAATCATTACAAGTACGCTATGAGAATATTCATTTGTTTATACAATGCAAATTGTAGTCACCATTTTTAAATAGTTCAATATGTGGAAAAAAACTATAGGTTAAATTTTCATACTGCGAAAAATTGCGGTCACAATACTGTGTGGACACCCCAAATAAGATCGCGCTTATCTAGATTCTAGCTAGATGTTCTCGGCTCGGGCGGTCATAATATGCCTACTATATAAAATGTGAATGCATAATGAATAATTTCAAAGATTATATAGAACGTTTTGCGTGGCTACAACTGAATAGGTAGCTTCCCTTGGTGACCCGTCTCAAATTCCCACCCTGTGTAGTCGACGGACCGTGTAAATACAAGAGGGCCTCCTTCACCCTTCTAGTTCGGGGTCAATTGGACTCGTAGGGACAACCATTATGAGCCTGGTCATATACATACATTACATACCAGTTTGTGAATAAGGGGGGTCACATAATAGGGATTTTAATGTTAGAATGAAATAATAATAATATTTAAGACTTTTAGAGTGATTCAACCTTGAGAAATAAACAAGAAAAAATAATGTCTGTATCGTGGATATACGTCCGTGTGTTTACGTAATACGAATATTTTTAAGATATTATACCCAACGAATTCGAATATACCATATTATACCAAAAGATAGATAATTATGCACCTGCAGCATGCAACTGCATTTTTATGATTTTATTATCATTAATTATTTATTAGAGACGGGTTTGCTTTTGGTCAGCATCCAGCCGTGTAGCGAAGATGAGGCCTATGATGGAGCTAGCTCACCCAGAAGATGTCTATTCACAGATTCACTCCAACTTTGAAAACATTTGGGTTCGAAAACATATGAGCTCGGTAACAAACGTCTACAGGACCAATATCTTTTCCCACTATGGGAGCAAACTTGAAGACGTATTTAACGTAAAAACCACTTCTAAAATGCACTAAATAAAAAATATTATTTATTGTGTTATTACCTCAACACTATCAATCAGTAGGTACTACTGTCGCTTATCGCAACAATAAAGTAGTACCGTTGTCACGTGATTCCAGTATTGTATGTCACGGTTACTTTACTGTACGGGTGGCCAGGCACGCTATACGCATCATACACAATCCACAAATGTACAATTGTACACTGTAACTGAACAGTACTTAATTTGACAAAATTCGTTATCTTAGAAACTCAAAATTAACGCGACTTATGGACATTCTGTTTTAAGACAAAGAAAAAATAATATAATAGCTAAGTACCTGCCCCCGGCTATGTTCCCCGTTTATCCCTCTTTTCATGTGTGAAAATCTCGAGTTTTTCACCTCCTATTATTTTACACAATTTTATTAAAAAATTACTCGAAACGAAATAAAAAATGTTAAATAAATAGTTAAATAGAGGATGGCTAACAAGATGCAGGCAACACACTCTAACTAAAATCTCAACCTCCAACTAGAAGGGGTTACATCTTGTTAGTTATTTATATAAACAATTTTTGGTATAAGTGAAGGCTATTTTAATTAAATCTTCTTTCATGTAATAGGTATTTTACACAAGGTTGCATTTTTTGTATACAAAATATTCGGAGCAGCGACAAAAAAGTTGTTGACATTTATATATTATTATGTGCAGTATGAAAATGTATCGATTCTTGGCATTGATTTCGGGACAGTTTACGGCTTTACTTTCATGGGGAAGTTTATATATTTTATATTTAAAAATTTTACCTAAATACTTTACGACTTTATGTAAATATACTTTGTTACAATAAAGAGACGTCAATATTGTTATAGGTACCTACATAATTTATCTAGCGTGTCAGGGCTGCAGGCTAATTGGCGTGATTGTTTCTGCCGTGTTATTCTTTCTAGACTAACTTTATCGAGTGGGTTGCGATTAATTAATTGTCTTTGCACAGATTTTATCAACACGTGAACTAAATTAACATATTTTATTGAAAATGTAAATTAAAAAAATATTTATTGAATAGAAAACATATTTAGGTAAGATAAAATGATTAGCAAGAAAAATAATAATTATATTATTAAAATAATATTCATTAGACATAGTTTATGAATAGATATACAATATTTAGTTTTTAAAATAAAGGAATTTTTAATTCGTCCTTAATAATTTGATAATTTAATATATGATAAATAATACAACCCCACGGGCCAGACACTATAAATACACGAGAGAATTTTTCGAGCCACTATTTTCCCATTCAACACTCGTTTTTCTCCATAATGTAAATATAGTTTTCATCGATTATATCGAGGTATGTAAACACTTGTGTCTGGTGAATGCCAGCAAGAAATAGCAACGGCCATTGGCGTCATCACACTTTAACTATTTTCGTACAACTCTTTGAAAAATGTTCCATAAAAAATCGATACAAGCCTGTTAAATGGCCCAATTAAATCTAATGTCACGGTACCTAAATGCTACTTTGAATCAATCATAGTCAATAATATCTGTTTATTTGTGGCTAAGGCGCTCTATAGGCGGTTTTAAATCGCCTCTCGTTCTTGTAACATGTCATTTTAGTGAATATTACGCTACCAGATTGAAACTAGTTTTATTAATTGCTAAACCACAAACTTACAGTACAGCTACTGTAATAACAGGAGTAGGTAATTATAATCCCATCAAAGTTAATGGATATCGTTTGTCTTGTCGTTAAGCAAGACAAAAGTAAAGAAAAGAAAGTCAAGGAGCAATCAAAAGGATGAATATTATAGCTATAGGCAGCCCGCTTTCACGACAATAGTAGGTTAGGTATATTTAAAGACGGTTTTACCGAAGGACCGACTAGGTTTGTTAGATAGGCATAATCTAATCTAATATTTTGCAGATCGACGTTCACATTTGCAGATAAAATATTTTATTAAAAAATCAATTTAAAGCGCCTAGCTTTTTATATTTATTTATATTTTATTCATTATTTTACTTATACCTCTAATTGTTTTTACGATTTGCCTACACATGAGGCGATCTAGGGGACTCCCCACCACTGACCCGATATTGCCACCGATTTTAGGGCTGTGTGTAGGCGCTTTTAGCTATAATTATGTTCTCGCCATTTGACTTTTGCTGATTTGCTGCTTCTAAAGCTTCTTCAGATTAGAGTATTTTCATTACATTCGCTATTAACCTCATTGGTTGACCATAATATAGGTAATGATTGGATACATTTTTTTTAATACTCAATAAATGCGGCTTGTGGTTACTTCAACATAATGCACGTATTATCTAAAATATGTTGTTCACTTATCTGACACTTTGATAGGAACCGTTATCACCAGTTCTTTGATAGAAATGCGCATGTAGTCGTTGCAACGAAAAACATCATTATTGTGTTCAAGACTTATGTAATTTTTTAAGCAATTTAAAGCATATCGAATGTTTTATCTCAATGCTCGCAGAGTTTATATTAATTCGATGTTTCAATGTAGACATCATAGAGCGCTTGCCTTAAACGCTGTCACAGGGTTCCCGGGGTCGATTCCCGACTTAACATTAAAAATAAAATATTAATAGCCCTTAAGTTGTTACTTTCGAACATACATTATACTGACTAGACGACTGATTTAAAGATAGATCGATGCGATGACTAATTTTGTCATATTTTCCATTATCGAGATTAGTTCCGCGAACACTCATAACTTAGGATAAGTCAGCGTCAAAAACCGAAACAATTTCAGACAAATACATCCCATTTATATCAGATATCCACTTTAATAAACTCTGTATCGAAAACGTCCATCGTAATAAGCTATATTTTAGCATTAATACTCGATTAAAAAGTGTCTAATTTAGTGGAACATATGCCACGTGTACTCGTATTGTTAAATAAGTAATTTATTTGTCCTATAAGTAAGTGGTAAATAATAAATTCGATATAGAATTTTAAATTTACTTCAGTTTTAACTGTGACAGAACACAAATGTTGTTTCACGCGGTTTGTTTTTGAACTGTTTACACGACAACATGAAATTTCTCTTTCTGCAGATTGATGGCAACAATCGAGTTAATTAGAACATCTTGATTTAATTATCGCTTACGTTAATGGAAGCGCACAGCATGATTGCTGGCTAGCATAATATAATATGTCAAACACTCGTAAGGGGTTTAAAGATGTTCTTTTTCAAAATATCGTATAGTTGTTGACGACATAGTCAATTAAAATTATTATTAAATTCTGATTATATCCCTTTAACGCAAATAATAGTAAACTAATATCTAAATACACTATCTATAAGCAAATTTTTGTGATATTTTTTTTTTCAAATGTTAACATGTTAACATGGCTTAGTTCATAGTTATATGACTATCCAATCCATATACCACTTACTTATTCACCCAGAAACACAAAAGACACCCGTCTTCAATAAGATTAAGGTACAGGGATTATGAAGGGAGAGGAAAATGGGCTCTGGCATTCCTTTTTCACCAAAACAAATCTTGTAAGGGATGGTCACCACTTCCATACGAGCTTGTAAGACGTCTTGTGTCTGTGAAATGCAGTATTCCTCGCCACTCATAATCTTAATAATATATAGTGACTTGTATTCAATATAAAATTACTGGTAGACCTATCAATGTAAAATTATTGATAGGTCGATATTTATAAATATTATAATAATATGATTCTAGACTAGACGACTGCAACACAGTTCAGTTACAAATACTGAACAATCGATGCAGATCATTCAACTTTGTAAATGGGACATAGTTCATAGAACCCCACTCTAGACGATCGATCGGTAAGTACTGACTGAAGACCCTAGTCTGCTCTCGACTTACACTTGTAATGCAAAAACAGTTCTTTCCACCATAAGAACGTTTTTTATACTTGTAGTAGAAGAACTAAGAGCTCACTTTCCAACTCGAGCAGCTTACAAATTCCATCATTATTCATTAGTTATTGATCGTAGCAGTACATAAAAACGTGACATTTCTGAAATTTCATAATTATAGATGAAGGTTTAGATTGGACACAAAAATATGAAATTAATTTTATGACTAGTATAAATAATTTCTAAAATGTGAAGAATTTGTGACAATCACCAGGGTTGAATTCTTGTAATTACTGACTAAAGGCTAAAATTGTTTTTCAATGAAAATATCCTAGCGTATGTTTCATTTCTTTATTTTTGCGAGTTCAACTCTATAGTTGGCCGCAAATGTGTTTGCGTTGCATTTTGTCTTTGGTTATTCGCATTATAGTAAGTTGATACTCCCAAATACCCCCAAATACAAATACTCCTAACTAGTGCTTATTTCACTCGCTCGTACAGCGTGTCCTTAAGGGCCGAGTTTGTTTAAGCGGGCCTATAATTAAAATTTACGGTACATGACATTTGGCTTCCACAGTACACACTTAATTGACTGTGTAATCTACCCACACATGAATCACAATAATTGCTTTCCTATACGGTATAAGGTTTCATCAAAATCAATATGAGCAAGTATGGACACGGGCGTTTCGCATATTATTTCAATGAAAGGCCAACGGGGTCATCAATAACTCTATCCACATTTTTCATTAACTCAAAATATACAGAAGCAGCGCCACAAAAGGTCACATTTCCAATTTGTCTTCTGCCGGCTACACTGAGAAAATATCAAAGGCCTTTTATATGTGTACGAATGTATGTGGCCAACTCGTTTTTTATCTTTGTTCCAAACTTGCTTGCAGCGAAGTATACTTTCATTGGCGAAACATTAATTTCATTTTTCCAAATCTTATTAAATGATCTGTAGGAAATCCATTTTGGAGTGTCTAACCAATTCCAAAATCACGTGAGTTACAACATCTGTAGGTGTATCAGTAGGGTTAGCATAGTGCTGTTGCTTTTTAATAATAGGCATGAGAATATTTTTTGAGGATAACGACTTATCCTTAGAAAGGATATACTATGTTCCTAGCGATATCTACTATATCACCCTGCTATTTGACGGTATTCATTTGTAAGGAGTGATCACTGTCAAGTTTATGACCGCAGAACGCAGTGTGCCCTGATTATCTAGAGTTTGTATGACTCAACCCGATTTAACTGACTTCCTCGTTTGCAAATTTGTTGCAAATACAGTCCAATTTAGGGTAGCATGTCTAGTACGCTGGGTATAACTCTTATTAGGTGATAGGTAGACAGGGTCGTTGTTAGTTAAATTCATTGAACAATTAAAAAAAAAACAATGTACCATTTTAGGTTTAACGAAAGTGTTGGCATGACGTGTGCGGCCGAGTTATTTGGGTCGTCGAATTCCGTGTATCATCTTGTATTTATGTAGCAACGTGTCAATGATTCATTAATCGATTTTGGTCTTTAAGGTCAGTTTGATCACTTAAATATTTAAAACAGCGGAACTCCACGAAAACGGAAACGTATCATTTTCTTTGGCGTCAAAACCTACTATCAAATAATTAGCAAGTAAACATGCGCGTCACTAAACTTGGTAAGCGATGTTCGTCCGTTGTGTTGTGACCATTACTTAATTAACAATTTTACACAAATATTTATAGATTTTGATTATGATATTTTATAACCCTTTCTCGGACGGTGGAACGTCCACTTCTGGACATACGCCTCTTCCACAAATTTCGATAGGAGCAGTTTAACTTCTCTGGTCAATCACATCAATCATCAATAGCAGTCTCGAAATAAAGTAATTAAGTCTTCGCAATATTGTGTTGGTGCTTCCCGCGTGGTCCCATTTAAATTTGGTCCAGTTCTGACAATGGCATCCATGAGAAAACATTTTGAAGTCTGTTTTTTTTTTATTGTTAAAATGAGTTATTAGTAAAAAAAAAGAGACTCACCTGGTCTGGACTAAGTGAACTATCGCCGCTCGCGTTTCTTTCTTGGTTCTGCGCCGTCCTCTCCTGTTTGCACGCCGTGTGATACTCTAGCCTGGTGCGTTCCACCTTCTGTAGCAGCTTCGCCCAAGGTTTCTGCGCTTTTTTGAATGCCTCGTCTGTCTCTTTGCGTTCTTTTATCTGGATCATTGACTGTAACAGTGAAATGTTTTTTCTTCATTATTTTCTTCGGTCTATATTCTTATTTTATTCTATGTAAAGAAGTACCTTGAAACATTGCCTACATTTTATGAGCATTTCTTATTGACACCGTGCGTGACATCACCAACCCAAAAACATCTGCAGTGCGTGACGATAAAGGGCTTAAGATAACTAAGCTGTACTCTGAGTAGTCTGAGTGAGGAATGATAAGAGCAGACATTGATAAATATTCGAAGTCAATAATTCACTATATTTTTTTAGGAAAGATATTAAAAACTGTATAATCTATTATCTAATTTAAAAAAAGTTCAATGGGAAAATATCTGCAGTTCCATTACCAATCTTCAGGTTCTACGTTTAAGTATTAGACGTTAAAACTATAGTTGAGCGTTGTAAGTTATAACTCATTTTAAGTTTTATAACATAAAATAACAAACTGTAAAAAAATATTTGGCAAAAGTATAAAAACAACCTGTGTGAAAGTTAATATCCACTATTATTCTTTTTAAAAATCCTTATCTCGCTTCTATTCTAACAAATATTTTCTTTCTCATCGGTTGAAAAATATATATACATTCCCTTCAATTTAAAGTCTGTAGTACACTTCATAGTTAATATTGACTATACTGATAAGTACAAAACACGTCATCTCTTTATTGAAACGCCCGATTAACACGATTTGCATAGAGCTCTAGCTGTGTGTACATTTCCGCATATCTGCGGATCACTTATCGCACAAAATTACGCACAATAATATGGCTAGCTCTTATTGAAGTGGGCCTCTTAATTAGTTCGTCCCCTCACATGTTCATGACAAATATTCTGATTAGTGGTCTTAAGTGAATCACTGGTACCGCAATATTGTTACTAGGTGAACTAATCTATAGGAAAATCTTTATATTTTTTTCTATTTTAGAGGAATGTGTAGTAAAAAAACATATGTAGTACTACACACCAACGGATATGAGACGACGAACCGACTCATAGCGAAAATCCTAGAGAAATATCTCAAAGAGGCTCTCACTGGCATACACAAGGCAACACTTGACAGGGCACGTATTGTCTGAGGGTTCCTCATTCTGCAGTCCTAACCATCGGTAGCTTGGACTGGACACCTCTCCCAAAGGCAAAATTATAATTTTAAGGGTTTTTTTTATTGATATTTACTGTGTTTTTTAATGTTTTTATATTATAGAAAAAATTAAATACCTAACATAATAAAACATTTGGTAAAAGATAAAATTTTGGAAATTGTAATTTTACCTTCATCAATCTGGTTTTAAAGAATTAATGTAAACAAAACACTTAATCAATCAGTGAGCGTTAAGTTACAATAACTTGCATTACTTATACGAGTAAGTATAAGCACATGCATTAACTTACAAGTGGCTGTAATGTAATTGAACCTTCGCGATATTCAATATCGGTAGTGTTCCATGAAAACGAATGACGATATTCAATATTATTGCCACTGATAAACATGTTTTTGAGATTGGAAACAATTGAAATTATCGTTAAGTCATGGTTATGGTAACATGACTATTATTGACTATGTTTACCAAGAAAAATAAAGGTAATCTAATAATTACCTAACAACCTAACGTTATAGCAGATAATCGCCAAACAACTAACTAGCCTTATGTTTCTTTAGTAGAATTTGTAAAAGGTGATGCAAAAGAAGCAAATAAATTAAATCTTCAATTTAAGAAGAAGTGTTTGTTGTAATAAGCAACGTGGAAGAAATATAAAGTGATGATAAAGAAAGCTTAAAAAATTATTGAAATGTATATTTTCAGGGCAGTTTTCTCAAAACTCAAAACTCGAACCAATGAAAGGTGACCAGGCAAGATTACGGTCCTCTTTGAACCTTTACCTTTAAACTAAGGTACACTGGAGGAGATGAAAGGCATTGCCGACCCTGATAATATAAAGGTTGTACAAATGCGTTGTCTTTTAAGATGCAGATGGCAAAACTATTAGGAAAACAAAGGCCCAGTCGCTTATTTGCTTCGAAAATAATATTTCTGTTAAAGAATACGCACGTCTCGAAAGAACATTTCTTTGAACATTTCCCAAAAGTAAAGTTTGTTTTTATTGTGCCACAAAGAGACAGTAAGAGAAAGGTCAGCGATGGTCGTTTATTTTCACCATTCACCCGAAAAACGTTTGGCGGGACGCCAGATGCACTGCACAATAAAATGGTATATTATCGAATGGTCACTACAATGTTTATATACATAGAGGCAATTTTCCACCTAAGTCATAAAATTATACCCGTGAAATTACCTTAATACTTGTACCTAAGTACTTTGCGATCTGTTAAATTATTACAAACTCTATCTAGATTCTGGACTCTATTTAGATCATCAATTACATTTAATCGCATCTCATATCGTCCAGTCTCTCGACGTGAGTTAGTTCCATGTCCTGCGATGGGCATTTATAAGATACTAGATATACTGGAATTACTGAGAACAAGAAACATTCGTACTAAAGTTTAGGTAGTATTTTTATTTGCTTACTGTATTTTAAATTATCTTAAAGATCGTCTGAATCAGCTATGTTAGCTTCAAAAGAATGCGGCAGTACAAGAATGCTTACAAACAATTTAGATTATTCCGATAACCGATACAAACTTCGACTTGGTATGTTACGCGAATATCGTTCCGCCCGTAACTTTTGGCTGTATTTTGTCGACAAAAGAGGCGACTTTATCAACATTTAATACAACACCATCAGCATAACAGAAGGATATATTCTGAAGTAAATCATTGCAGAACCATGATAGTCGTGCGTACCTATATATATGATGTAACAAAATTAAAGGTCTCTGAATTTTTGAGATTTGCAAAGCCATGATAATTTATAAAAGTCTTAAAATACCCTGCACTTAAAATCTAGATTATTTCCCACTGGTTAGGTGAATTACAAGTATAATTTGTCCATACGAAAATATTTTTTTGCTATAACTCCTAAGAAATAGACGACAATCTTTGGAAACCTTTAGGATTAGGAATCTTCTTAATACTATATAAAGCTTTAATTTTAAAATGAAACTACCATCTTCTTTGTAACTAAGTTAAAGACGTGAGTAGTGTATTGAGAAGTCTCAGAATGTCCAGTATCTAGATTTCTGTAGTAAAACAGTTTTAGGTTATAAGTGCATTCGTAGAAAATGTTATTACAAACGAACGGTCAATGGTAATGTCTCTGTGGCCGGACTTGTCTACGAACAATTTATTTATAAAATAACGTAATTTATGAGCAATTGCAAAACAATTGGCGTTTATGAATCATCTTTCATTTGAGATTTAGGCCATAATAATGATATTGGCAAACATATTCACTAACATAGCCGTGTGTTAACCGCTGCTGGATTGCAATAATAATAATAAATTTGTGTGTGTAAAATATAATAATAATCAAGTCCAAACTTGATTATTATTTTATTTTACACACACAAGCTCGACCATTTTGTTCCATGTAATTTTGTTCCATGTAACATTGCTGCTGGCATAATACAATCAAAAGCTTCTTCACTTGTGACAGTCTTCAGTGCTCAAAGACAATTATGTACTTCAACCGTTTTTTTTTTATTTCTTACAAAGCATCTGTCTTCGTATTCATATGCAACTAGTATGACTATATATTTATTCGACGAGTTTTATCAAGAACCGCTAATTTGCTTTGAAACCACATCCTTATAATACTCAATTATCGCCAAGAGGTCTGAGAACATTAATAAAGTGTTAAATTAACAGTTAATTTTAGTATTATTATTATAATAAAATCGTAAACGAGCCGTGTCTGTACATTAAATTGTACTGATTAATGTACGGTCTGTACATTAATTGTACTTATTTTACCGAGGTAAAAAAATAGTGTTTTTTTTTTTTTTTTTATTAAGGTTCACAAAACTGGTATACAATTCCATATACACGCAAATAAATAAATAACTAAAACATACAATACAATAATTCGGAATGTAACCTACTATATGTGAACACAACATACAAAGTAAAAACATAGTTACGGGACAGTTACAACAAAACAAACAAACAACAATTATAAGGTAACATATTTAAGAATTGATTTCCTTGCTGAGACCGCAGAACCATGGAATAAATCAAATTCATTACGAATACCGTTGTAAGAAGAGCACATGCGATAAATTGGGCTGTGTTGACCGAGATTAGTACGACATGGAGGTAATGAAAATGTTTTACGGTTGTGCAATCGGCTACCCAGTCGAGGTACTGAAAAGTTGAGACGCTCGAGGATATCGGGAGCATCGACAACACCATTAACAAGTTTGTAGAGAAACATAAGATCTAGAACCCTTCTACGTTTACGCAAGGAGGCCAAATTAAAGTGAGAGAGACGTGATTCATACGATAGCAGTTGATTGCACTTATTGCCCTGATAAGTAAGATGATAAAGAAAGCGCTTTTGGATGCGTTCGATGCGATCTGAGTGAACCTGATAGCCTGGGTTCCATACAACTGAACAATATTCCAGTATACTACGTACTAAACTGTTATAGATAAGTATTGATATTGTAGGATCCTTGAAAACTTTCAACTGCCGCGACACAAAGCCTGAGATCCTTGAGGTCTTCTCAATAACGGTGCTAATATGATTGCGGAAGCTCAAGCCACTATCCAAAACAACTCCAAGGTCACGTATATACGAAGCTTCGGATAAAGTTGTACCGTCAATGGAGTAAGCGACATCAGCTGTTTTTTGGCGCTTAGTGAATTTAATAAAATAACACTTGTTAGCATTAAGAAACATACAGTTTTGAACACACCAGTGATGTACCCTGTTTAAGTCTTCCTGCAATGATTGACAATCCTCTCGTGCAACAATACTCCTGTACATCTTCAGATCGTCGGCATACATTTTAAAATTACATTGTAAGGTAAATGATAAATCATTAATAAACACGAGAAAAAACAAAGGTCCCAAATGGGATCCCTGGGGTACTCCACATGGGACCTCACATCGCCTAGATTTGAATCCATGAACAGAAACCAACTGTGACCTGTTTCGCAAATACGATTCGCACCACCGTAGGAGTGAACCATGAATACCCATCTGTTCCATCTTTTGTAAGAGGATGTCATGATTAACTAGGTCAAAAGCTTTTTTAAAATCGGTATAGATTGAATGTACCTCTCCACCCCCGTCGACCACCCCAATCAAATCTGACACATAAGCGACCAGATTGGTTGCGGTAGATCTATGAGGTAGGAAACCGTGCTGGTTGCGATTTATTAGATGCTTTATATGAGCATAAATTCTTTTTTGCACTATTGATTCAAGTATCTTACCGGCAGCAGATAAAATTGAGATTGGTCGATAATTCGACACATTGTGCAGGCAATCAGACTTATGAATAGGGGTCAGATGTGCTAATTTCCAGAGAGTGGGAAAAGTACCAAGCTTTAATGACTTCCTATAAATTTGAAAGAGCGGACCGCAAAGAGCATCCGCACAGTTTTTGAGAAACAATGGTGGTATCAAATCAGGACCTGCACCCTTTCCGCAATCGAGCGACAACAAGCATCGTCGCACCTCTTCTTCCGAGACAGAACATTCACTCAGTGGAAGACTGTTGTTATAAGCTTCAACCCTATCCTCATTGTTTTGCCTTAGATTGTTGCAATTAGAGTCATACACAGATTGGAAATGTGCCGAAAAAAGGTTACATATTTCCTGCCCCCCTCTAGCAGTTCTGTTGCAGAAGTACATTTCGTGGGGTAATGTAGAACTGTTAGACCTGCGGCTCTTAGAAAACTTCCAGAAATATTTAGGATTTAGTCTAAGGTGATCCCTAGCATGATTTTTAAATTTGGTGTAACACTGTTTTATCAATGCGTTACACCTATCCCTTAGAATCTCGAAAGTCAGTCGGTCCATAGGATTGCCATACTTCTTGAATTTTTTGTGAAATTTGGCTTTTTCTTTAAGCGCTTTTATCAAAGGTCTAGTGTACCACGCTGGATAATTACTGTCACCCGTGTAGCTCAAAGGAGTGTAGCTCTCAATTATCTGATTAACCACCCCATAGAATCGTGCAACCATCTCATCAACACTCATTTGGTCGTCGAATATCTCTGACCAGTTAATAGTATTGAGTTCAGTACGAACTGCTACAAAGTTGCAATTAAAAAAAATTAAATAGGAAGATCGTTTGGGTTTTACTGATTTATGTGAGGATGTCCTCAATTCAACCAATAATGGTGGATGCAAGGGGTCGATACCAACAAGAGCATCATCAGCCTCTCTCACCAAAACATTATCAGGTCTGTTAGTTAGAACTAGGTCCAGGGCCCTATTCATGAAGTTCTTGATAGGATTACACTGGGACAGACAATTGTAGGCCATTGCATCAGTCAGTATGTTATTAACAGTAACTGCAGTGGGTGCTGCAGAGAGAAATGAGTCATTTGGGTCACCTCTATACCATTCAATATCCGGAAGGTTAAAATCACCCAGCAATAGTGTAAAGCTATCCCTAGGTAACTTGTTTTGAATAATTTCAGTAACATAATTGAATAGAAAATCTAAGCTAGATGCTGACTGAGGAGGGGGTACATAGGAAGCACAGATAGCAATATTGATATTAGCGATTTTAAGAGACACCCATAAATCCTCACCTCGAGACTCCCACTTCATCCTTCTTAATGCTTTATACTTTTTTAGAATGGCAACAACAACGCCACCACCATCCCTTTTCAAACTGTTGGAGGTGCTTCTGTCTCGTCTAAAAAACATCATACCTATCATCAATGCATTCTCTATCGTAAACACTGTCATTAAGCCACGACTCGGTAAGCACTAAGATGCCATAATCGTTTGACAGCACAGAAATATATAAATTATCAGTCTTGGTTCTGAGGCCTTTAACATTCTGGTAATAAATTTTAAGATTTAAATTGGAGTTTTTATGTGATTGCATATACTATCCTATACAAGTACAAAAGCAAAACAACAATCAAAGCAACAACAAAAAACAAAGAAAAGAAAACAATAGTAGAAATTTTATGTTAATTCAGTCTTTTAAGAAACTCTACGGATTTCACCACAAAAGCTGGAGATACACTGTTCTTCCGAATAAAAACGCCCCCGGTTCGAGCCCAGACAAACTCGTAGCCTTTCTCCTTAGCAGTGATTCTCGCAGCAGCGTGTAATTTTTTGTTCGCGGGAGACAAATGTTCCGCAATGTAAACAGGCTGGCCGCTACCAGGTATCCCAAGGTGAGTTGTGTTAAGTTTGTCTCCGTTAGTGGTCTTAGACTTATTGAAGTTAATGATAGCCGCCAAGACAGTATCACGAATCAAAGGTGTAGCAAGCCTGACTATTATATTACGTGGTCTAGTAGAATCAGATTTTACCTTAGAAACTCGATGCAAGGTGAGAATACTTGAATCAGGAATCGAACAAGACACAGTACTGAGCAAATTAGACAGAATGACACGAAGGTTTTCACTTTTACGTTCTGGGACACACTGGATTTCTAAGTTGCACTCTCTTGACAGTTGTTCCATATAAGACACCTTTGCATTAAGCTCCGAGACAGTTTCCAGGAGTGTGATATTCTCAGATTGCAATTTAGTCACCTCGCTCCGCAACTCGCTGTTGATGGTTACCTGCTCGCTAAAATCCTTTTGAATTGACGTAAACTTGCCAGTTAAATCTGTAACCTCGGAGCGGAGCTGCGATAAAGTATCCGTGAACTTGTCAAACTCCGACCGCTGGGAGTCAAACCGATCAGTCATCTCCCTACGCAAAGCCTCAATAGCTACCAGAACAGAAGATATCCCAGCACTCTGCACACCTTTAAGCGGTTCAGTGTATTTATTCCGCGGAATAGTGTTGACAAATGCCATAGGATCAACGTCAGCTTCCTTGCAGCTCAAATTAGTGGGTGTTGATGGCGGGGAACGTTGTACTTTTGGCATAGTTACATAAATTACTTATATTGAAGAAGAAAGTTTCACTACCAAAAGACAATAGAAAAAACCTTCACTAGCAGACCTTTAAGTTCTTCTCTTCAAATTCCAGCAAAATTATCTGTTTGTTATTTTAAACTCTTAATTCAAGCTAGCAACACCAATTCAGAGCTGGCAACACTTATTTTAAGATGATAACCCTTCGGAAAACTTTTTCTAGTCTGTGGCTGTGTCAAATTACCTTTTGTGTTTCTACCCACTACTGCGATAAAAGTGAGAATAACTTCGCCCTCTAACCTTCTCCAACGATGATTTTTCAGCGTAATTACGTTCTACTTCAGCACTACGTACAATCAATATATGGTTATATTGTGTATTGAACACTTGTGATGATGATGAGTAAAGGTAAAACTTATTGCACTCAACTTTGATACTGTTTTAGAAATTATTTAATACGAGTGATGATTCGAAAACAACTGTCAACTGTCAACTGTTAATTTTTTTTATTTGTATCTTGGTTTAACTGTTTGTCTGCTGTTCGTTTGTGCACGATAATCTCAGAAACGCGATTGAATGCAATTTTCACTGATGCATTAATGATTACCTGGACTAAGAGTTGAGGACATCAGTGAGTTTACAGTATATTATTTAATCTTGATTTGATTTACTTTAGTTGTATAATTGAACAAAAATGAACTGCAAAGTTAATGTTGATTTAATATTGTATTTCGTACTGGTTGAATTAGGGAAACCCAATGATTCACGTGTTGGAATGTGTTACGACCGACGCCAAAGGACGATTTTAAAACTTAAACAATAAATATAATATATGTAGATAGATAAACTATATATTATAACTAGTGGGTGCCCGCGACTTCGTCCGCGTTGAAGACGAAATTTATGCTAGCTTGACCCGGGCAAACGTTGTTTTGCAACTATCACTTACCTACCGAAAAAAATTTCATAAAAATCGGCCAGAGATTGGACCTCAAACTACAACAAAACTCTGAACGCACCTATAAATATTTGACAACCAAGTGACAATTTTAGACAAAAGACCTCAATAATGTTTCACACCTAGGAATATTTTGTATTGGAAAATTGTTGTCGCTTTTAGTATTTTCCGTTACTTATTTATTTATGTTGTCACCGTTTAAACCTTCCCTGGACTTTCACGAATATTGCAAAACCAAAATCTCATGTCATCTCATATCTCTTTGACGACGATGGCGCCGCCATGCGACAGTGGCCCCCAATTATTTATGTTTTTATATGATCCCTCGGGAATAGTCCTTTTTTTCTGGATGAAAGGTACCCTATGTCCTTTCTGGTGTCCCAGATGCAACGTCTTTCTGTGCAACGTGTATGCAAAATTTCATGGTCATCGGTTCAGTAGTTTTTGCGTGAAAGCGAGACAGACAGACAGAGTTACTTTCACATTTATAATATTAGTATAGAAGTATAGATTTAGATGTTTTTTTAGCGGCTCTGTTTGACAAGAGTCTCGACATGTGCAATAATTTCAAGGCGAAGTTTACATCACTCTGATAACACCATAATGGATTGACTGTTGAGCTGTCATCGTATCTATTCTATTCAGAAGAGTATTCACTAAAAAAAATATCCAATAATTATTAACACATCAAATTAAAACTAAAAACTTATAAATTCAATGGGGACAAGATAAACCACTTGTAATCAAAGGGTCCATCTGATTAAGTACTCGTGTTAGAAATTAACTAACTTTGGACTTTATTTATTTATTAAAATTATTTCATTGTTTCCCTTTGAATTAACCCTTGACGTCCGATGCTAAAACGGGTGTTATAATATAAGTGCGAGTGTTTGTCTGTGATGGACCAATTTAGATCAGTTTTTATTTTGTTTCATTGTTTTTAGCTATAATTTATGAAGATCTGTTCAAGCGTATGAAAACCATCACCCAATTTCCTAGTTAATCTGAGGGACAGCCAACTCCTCAGCATATAGTGTTTGAGCTCGCGGGAGTTAGTTTATAATTTAAATTATAGTTTGTTTAATTTAGTATGTATATTAGAGAGATTTGATCCTTATTATTGACACTAACTATAGATACCATAAAAGTACAGTGTGTAATTTTTAACTGATCTTAGCAGGTTCAATACCCGAGTGTTGAAAGCGTATATTTACAAAAATCTTTGAATGTGATTTTGCTTTTGTTCCATTCCAAAAGAATTGACTGAAATTTAGTCCTATACAATATTTATTTAAATATTGTTTAATTAAATATTATATGAAACCATTATGGAGTGTAAAGCCTTGATACCAGGGACATTCTCGGGTATACTTGAATTCCCGAGAGCTACGAGTACTATACTAGGTCCGTCTTGAGGTCGAGCGATGACCTAAAGGTTGATACATGTGACGTTGAACGTTGTTGGCGACATTTGGCTAAATGCCAGTAATTTCAACATTGTATGAAACACTTCATTAGTATTATCATATTTTTTTTATATACACAAGCCTTCGTTTATCTCTCTTTCCATGTTGGTTTAGTTAGAAATAATAGCGGAGTAACAGACGAACACGTACAGTTTCGGCGACTTGGTTGCAACATATTGTTTGTTTTTATTAATTATATAAACACTTAATAATGTTTAATAAACCTTCAGCATAAAAACAAAAAAAATGATGGTTAACTAATCCAAGAGTGCCGGGTTCGATACCCGGGCATGGCAATACAATCGGTGCGTTTAGTCTTAGCGATATTGCTAAAAAATATAACGGTTACATTTATCTTTATAACGATTTAGGAACTTGATTTTTATATAAATTTTATTACGCAACTGAATAAAAAAAATATATAAGACTTAGGGCTAATCTTGAAAACGAGCTCAAATTCAAGGACAAGTAGATTTGAAGGTACGCTTGAGACGGGACTACGTAGCTCGTAAATTCTTTATAGCAAAAATGGCATCTCATGAATTATACAACGCATCGACTAGATGCCCTTTAATGGAGTACAATCTTGGTGCACGACCATGACAGACAGACAGACGTACGAACGAATGGAAACGTCTTAAATACAAATGACAGTAGCTGGTAAATCATTAAAAATGAGTGGTAAATATAGACACAAATATGCTTTAGATTTCTTCAGTATATAAATTCACCTGCAAAATAAAAGCAGTGCCAGGGAGAAAAAAATGTTAGAAAAAGTCAACACTGCAGAAATCTATACTTTACTAATATTATAAAGAGGAAAGATTTGAAAAATGCTTTCACCTATAGAAAGCTACGTTTAACAGGGAGTACCTAACATAGGCTATCTATACTAATATTATAAAGAGGAAAGATTTGTTTGTTTGTTTGTTGTGGCTCCGAAACTACTGGACCGATTTGAATTTTTTTTTTACCATTAGAGGCCGACATTATCCGTGACGTACATAGGATACTTTTTACCGCGGAAAAATGCTCCATTCCTACGGGAAATCTAAAATAAAAGTAAATACTAGCGGCTTGGCCCGGAATATAGCGCCATCTATCCAAAATACGGTAGTTGGCATTTATACTTTTCTACGCGGACGAAGTCGCGAGCACCAGCTAGTATTTTATAAAGTTACGCGGACGAAGTTGCTTGCAACAGCTAGTATATTATAATCGAGTAAGCAGAATCCATTTGTGCTATAATTTGTAAACAAAGTGGATTCATTGTTATGTAGATTGAATTCACCTCATCGAACGGATTAACAATTTAAACAAATTCACTAGAAATTCCCTTTCTATATATATTATTGAAAGTTTATTTAAATTCATGTCTTTAACATACCTCTTTGTTGGAGTTGAATCTTATACTGTGTTCGTACATTATGTATGAGAATTAAATGCTGTTTAAATGTAAAAGAACGCAAGGCCTTATTTGTCTCTATACTAATTTTAATAGATCACGTGTTCCGATGTTCGTTCACACTAATCTCTGAATCGCCAATCTATTACAACTATATTTATTCTCCATATATACCCTTGTCACTTAGGGTGTTACGACAAAATAAACAAAATAGTTTACGACCTATTCTAACCTACCGAATATACACAAAAAAATTCATAAAAATCGGTCATGCCGTTTCGGAGAGGAGTTTGGTTACAAACACTGTGACACGAGAGTTTTATATATCTATCTATACCAATATATAAAACTGAACGTTGGTTGTTTGTACGCGCTAATCTCAAGAACTACTGGTTCGAATTGAAAACTTATTTTTGTGTTGGACAGTCCATTTATCGAAGCTAGGCTATAGGCTACAGGGCATAGGCTATAGAGAACGCGGACGACGTCACGGGCACCAGCTGGTAAGTATATATATAGACAGATACTAGCTGGCGCCTGCGACTTCGTCCGCGTTGATAAAGAAAAAAATAGGCTATCCTGCTGTACGTATAAATGTTTATATACCAAGTTTCATGAAATGAAAATCAGTTAATTCGTCTAAGAGTTATGGAGGAACATACATACATAAATACAATACTAATGCATTGAGTTGATTGATTGATTGACAGAAGTTTACTTACCTTGTGATACGTATCTTTCTGCCAATTTTTAATTTGTGATATAACTTCATTGCATAGCCGATCTCTAACGGTGAGGTGTAGGTCCGATAGCCTTTCGGCTTCCACCATTCCTCCCTTCCACGCCGCCTCCATTGTACCATATTCGGGTCCTGAGAACAAAATATTCATGCAATTTGTATTATGCAATGCAATGGCAAACTGTTTCTTAGTAACAATGCCATTCGTATGACAAATATTTATTATATGAATATTTCACTATAGCTAGTGTTAAGTAACTATCTCAATAAACCTTCGAAGTAATAGTCTACATTATAACATTAAAATTAAATTGTAGCATTAATAGTTTAATTTAATTAAATTAAATTAGATTATTTAAATGAATAAAAAAAACACGTTACACTGAGATGTTTTTGAAGGCTGTATAGTTTATTTCTTGGACAATAATAATATTTTTATCACTTAAAATTATCA
This sequence comes from Synanthedon vespiformis, assembly GCA_918317495.1. Lineage (NCBI taxonomy): Eukaryota > Metazoa > Arthropoda > Insecta > Lepidoptera > Sesiidae > Synanthedon > Synanthedon vespiformis. Next base: position 6,680,675 of record OU906966.1, on the reverse strand, counting down.
ATTAATCAGAGACTAGTCATCTTTTTATGAATTCCTCTTATATAAATAACATTTTAATTTACAATTATTTTTATGCTTTTACTTAAATATTTTATTTTATTTGTTTATATTTGGGAACATACAATATCTCGATACACATTATACACATACATAAAAGTAAAACATAAATCAACAAAGTTTCCACTAAATAACTAAAACATATAATAAGTTACAAGACAGGAGTACATAATATTGAAAGCTGAGAGTAAACATACACAAAGAAAAAACATACAACAAACAAAAAGAAAGAGAAAAAGCATATAACATATCAAATAAATAGATAAACTATCCGCTACAAAGAGACGATTACACAAATACACAACTATATTTTCGAGGGCCTGTTTAAGGCTTTGTTTATAGGCTCCTATAGGACTACTAAAGATATCCAGATCTAGCAAGTGCTCATTATAAAATTTACAATTGTAAATAATATAATTGTAAAGTTGGCATTATAATTGATTATTATTATTAATTATTAATTGCTATAACAAATTATAGTCATCACCGTGAAATTTTGCATACACGTTGTCTGGAACACCAGAAAGGACACGGGGTACCTTTCATCGTTCAACGTGGACGAAGTCGCGGGCACCAGCTAGTATTTTATAAACGCACGCAACGGAAAATTTAACGATCATTCATTCAATAACTATGAAGTTTTAAATATCAATAGATTTTACTACATAGTACATAATCGCGTGATTACTCTTTTCATTTCATGAATAATATTGAATACTAGTGTTATGCCGGATCGTTGCGCTGTTATTATATAACGTAATCATGAAGTCTCCATTTACGATTATCGACTTCGAAATACCTATAGTATGTTTATTACTGCTCACCTACTTGCAAAATGAGAAATCAAATATTATTACAACAAGTAACTCGATTTCAATGACACACTCAGCCACGTAACATCGAGATGGGAAAATGCAATAAATTATAGACACGAGAATTTTAGGCTTTATTTAAGGAACTGAAACTGATTTTCTGCAGAGATTGAAGTAAGTATATTCATCAGTAACATCCTATATTGTGTTTATAAGATGTGGGATTTGGTATACTGTTACTTCAGTGGTGTTTCCTATGACATGGTAACCTTGACCTGATGCTGCAGGTTTCAGCATCAAGTAGGTAATCTACGAGATACCCAAATACTTACAGGGTGTATATAAAGTTGGGAGTTAGTTTATTGTTTTTAATTACAGCTTGTTTAAACTATCTCTTTAAGAATTACCCAACACCTTATTACTTAAGATGTACGTGTTGTATTGACCGCTACTAAAGGCGAAGAACTAAAACCAGACAGACATTGGCGTAGTGCGGCTGCATTAAACGCATTATCTCCTTTTTCGACACGCAATAACGCTTCACAATCGCCGTGAAATACGGGGTGCCGTAACACCGAGCAAAAACTCGTTCCCTCGTCGTAATAACAGACGCGACATAATTGGCAATGGTTGTAATAAACAATACCCGCCTCGTCAGGTGTACACGAGACTAAACTAGTTCTTCATTAAGAGACGCAACATCCAATGCGGGCTTTTTGAACGGAGTGCTTTTAATTTTTAATAACACAACGATTAATGAAAGACAAGCACGCAGATAGGAACGCCATGAGAGAGCGCTGACGATTTCATGATAGTCCGATTTACACACTTGCAACTCGTTGCTGCTTGTGATGTAAGATGCAATGCAGGCGAAGTCCGATGACCGATTCGCGCATTCCGTTCGGAGCCTCAGATAAAATAAAATATATAGATAGAGCCCCGTGGACGGCAGAGTGATACTGGTAAAACTGTGCTTTCGCCGTGTACAAGTACATATACACGATTACACGCACACAAATGCAATCAAACTACACCTCGCCTTATTAAAATACTAGCTGGTGCCCGCGACTTCGTCCGCGTTCTCTATAGAATAGAGTTTTTCAATTCGAACCAGTAGTTCCTCAGATTAGCGCGTACAACCAAAGAAACGAACTCTTCAGCGTTATATATTACTAAGTAAGTATAGATTTACTAGTGAATATGCCGAATTGCGTACTGAAACCATTCTTTAAAAAATTGAAAGCAGAATGGAATCACATTTCACTCGTAAGTAAACTTGGAAACCAATATTTTCAATTACATTAACAAAATTAAAATAGCTTGGAGTACTAAATACAGTAAACGACCTACGCACACATGTTTATAAATCCTGTTTCACTGTGTTGTCCACTAAGTTCTGTCTATAGTTCTTATTTGATCTGAGTTCGGAAAGCGGACCGAGAGGACACTTTCGATTTATTCGAATATAGAAATGCAGTTTCGGCATTTTCGGCACGTATGTAGACGCGTGCGTCGACGCACTAATTGGACATAAATATTTCGAGTCGAAACACGAGTTGAATATCACACGATTCGATGAGACGAGCGTGGAATTTGATTTCCGATGTCTGCAATTGACTTTCCATTTCTTTACTCATGTTCTATTCCGCTTGCGTTCCGTATTGCACAACAGTTAAGAAAGACCATTTTTTTGTAAAACAATTCGAGTGTGAAGTTAGTTTAGATTCATCGAATGAATCGAACGGTTCAAGGAGTTTTTAGAATGGTGTGATTCGTGCAAACTCTATTGTGATAGACAAATAGCTAAAAACCAACTTTTTTATGTTTTTTATAATAGGTTATGAACACTAACTCAATGATAATAACATACACTGCCTAAAAGTTTCTTTCTTTTTTTATTTTCAAAAAAAGCCAATTATTTTTGGCATTTCTCAATTGATTTTCCTACCCTATCATTACAATTTTAACAAAGTCAATTTAAAATCTAAGATTGGGTAGTTATCACAGGTTGGAGTTTGTTACATACATTAAAATCAAAACGTTTAGGGTCTCTCTTGTTGTAAATATTATTATCTATAGTCCATTAGGTATTGAAAATACACAACAAATTATAATGGCCAGGGATGAGCAGACGGTTAAAAAGCCCAGTCTGAATATAACTTCATTATCGCATCTCGACGTGCGGGAGCAATGAAATGAAAGCATTAATACATAAATAGTAATGCAAATGAGTTTGAGAGGTGAGTAAGAAATAAATCGTATATCGGTATATTCATTTGAATTACATACTAATAAAATTAATGGACACGTGTGTGTTTTGATATCAGAATAATTTTAGGATTCCAACAATATTATTAAGGGTGGCAGGCAGGTACATAGTCCAGTTGATGGTAGATGCCTATGACCGTTGCCTTATGACACAAGCAACACCATAAAGTACGACATTGCAAATATTATAACGAATAGAATAAAATCGACAGGAAAGACATCGCTTGATACGAAGGGCAGAAGACCGAGTCTTGGGAGAGGCCTTGATAACGACTAGCAAAATTTTTAGCCACAAATGGCTGAAAAAGCAATTGAGAACCCCCATATCTTTACAAAGCCATAGATATATTTGTAATGTATGTATACCAATCTAATCGATATCACTCCATACTAAGTTTACTATATATTTTGTTTTTGTAACTATGAGACGATGTCCAACTCAACTTTTATGACTCGTGGAACTTTTCATATAACTACCAACAACTTAGATTATTTGTTAATTGACCGAACCCGCATACTGTTTAATCCGCGCTCTTTTTTTACTACACTGTACCAATAAATCATTCAAGCTGTTTCCATGCCAAGATCGTGACAGACAATTTGAGTGATCAATGGAATAAATTATGAATAAACATCCGCCGTATTATAATATTGTTCGGGTGATTTAATAATATTCAAGCTTTCTTTATGCTCTATTCACATGTTTACACTTTGCATTCCATACAGGATCTTGGTATACGGGTACAAACAAGCCTTCATCTAATTTCTGCATCATTGCGACTTTACGACGTTCGAGTAACTTCACATTTAGCACCGTGGGGTCTCCTACCAAGAGGGGTATAATATTGAATTCTATTAGGTCACCAACCTTTCTCTATGAGGTCGTTCCACTTCTTGGCCCACCCCCTCAGGCTCTTGGCGTAGGTCTTCTCGATGTCCGCCCTCTCCTGCACGAGCGCTTGCAGCTCGCTGCACAGACGGTGGCCATCGTCGACTCTACGCGACGTGCGTTTGTAGTTCCCCGGCTCCCAGAACGAGTCCGAAGTGACAGTCAGCAGATTCTGCTCGTCGCTGTGATGCGACATGGCGGTGCGACACTCACACACCGCCCCTCTGTAACAAACGACAAATATAACTTTAATAGGAACAACTATTTTATTACGAGAGGAGAATTCTTCAAAAGATAGTGTAGTATTTGGTAGTTATAGTGCTTTCAAACGCGCTACGGACCTTTATAATATATATGACTAGCTGACTAGCCTCTGGTGAACTTCGTGCCGCCTCAGAATAAAACCCTTTCCATACAAAATGTATGAGTTCAGATGTTATTATTTTGCTATTCGGGGCGGAGACAAATTTTAGTCTAGCAGATCAAAGATCATAAAAATCGGTCCAGGTCCAGCCATTCTCGGATTATATAAATGGCGTAACTACATAAAACGACTTTCTTTTATATTGATATTACGATAGTCAGGGGGACACTGCTAAATAAGTAAATGGACATATTTATCTATATAAATGTTATAAAAAACAACTAGAAGTTCCACAATTCCGCATTAGTATAGAATACAAATGAAAGACGTCTGGCTCATTATCAATTACTCGTTAATATACAACATTACCTCATTCATTAAAGATTCGCGTAGACATAAACTCGTACGATGAGCAATTATTACACAATATAAATAACTTATTATGAGGTCAGACGGCCATTTTATGTTGTCATACATTCTATCTATCCGACAGTATAACTGACGTTATCTTATAATGAGATTATGATGATAGATATGCGATGTATAAAAAATACACAAGACTAAAAAAAACTAGCTCAAATTGTAATTTCACTTCTCCCTGTACTAAGTATGGAAAAACAGTACTAAAACTACGAAATAATAAAATTTATTTATTCGTTGTCCTTTTGAAATTAATCTATCTTTTATACAGATGTACAAAGTGTTCACTCATGATTAGATGTGTTTTATCAAATCTATACTAAATACAATTATATTATTATAACGAAAATTATTTGTATTTTTGTTTGTAATGAATAAAGTCAAAAACTACGGACCGATTTTAGCGAGTAACATAGGTTATAGTTTATAAAATTATGCGGGCGAAGTCGCATGCAACAGCTAGTATAATAACTAATAAAATAAATGTCAGCTTTTGTGTATCTATATTTTGACTAATTTTTTTTTTACTATTTCACGAATAACATCTTTTTAACTCATTTTACAACTCGCGATCTACTAACATTAGTCGATCGTTTTATAATTCGCCGTATTTTTACCATTATAACTAACTATCATTATTTCAGCCTGTGACAGATATCAAGTCAAAAATACTTTTCTAAGATAATATTATGTTAATTGTATGCGTTATTTTAAACTTAATTAAAAACAATAACCCAATAGTTAATCTGTTATTATAAAACATAAACGCACCTTCTATCATAAACATAATATTTCATTTGAGTTTATTATTAACAGAGATGCAACAATTATTATGAATGGCAAATGTCAAGATCAAGGTCGACGTGGAGATCGCTTGGCTGGGACGAAGCTTGTTTTTATATAAAACGTCTGTCATTACATAATTATACATTGTATATTATTAGAAAAATCCGCAAAATATTCTGCAAAAATGCGAACGTTAAAGTAAATATGTATAATGAAAATATAAGGTGAGATCTATCGCAATCTATGTAGTCTTGGCGACATTTTAGACAATTCCTTACATTATTATAAAACCTCCGCCGTGTCTATCTGTTCACGATAAATTCAATAATTAGTGCACCGATTTTGATGCTGTTTTCACCAATAGATAGAGTGGTTCTCGAGAAAGGTTTTAGTATATAAATTTACAAAGTTACGCGGGCGAAGTAGCCGGTAGCAGCTAGTATAGTATAAATAGGATAAAGACGAGCATTGTTTCTGGTACTAGACAATATTATTTCTTGTTCTTCATACAACTTCATACTGATACTAACTACAACATAACTCAAGTAGTCTAATGACTACTTACACCTTATATATACTGATGGCGCTAAACAAGTTTATCAGTGTTTCGAATTTAAAAAAAAACTGCAATTTTATTGTTATCTATTTTAATTTTACCACTTGGATTTTCAATATTTTTGACGAGTAGTAATAACCCGAAAATACATCAAATATTTAAACCTTTTTAAAATTATAATCACCTTAGATACTGCATCGTGTGATGCACCTTTCCTTTACACTTGGTTCTTCCGTATTTAGTCATCATCACAAAAAAAAAACCTAAAAACACAATCACCGGACTCTCTGGACTCAAACGAATCCTCTTCTCATTGTTTCCACGTGGGACGAAACAGTTCAAGAGACTCCTACGTCTATTTGCCACTGACTGCTTTGCGCTTGCTCGCTTCACTACTAATCTGATCTGATGGTGGCGACAAGTTGTAAACAAACGCGCCACTATAATAGACTTGCGTTTTATTAGATAATGAGTCTATCCTAGGGAGACAAAGTCCTTGATTCGTCTGAGATTTTCTCGTCACCAACGCTTGTCACTTTACATTAGATTTAATGGATTATTAATAATTTTATAGACATTTAAGATTACCTACGCTTGGTATCTCCTATCTATTTTATACGGGATTAACTATAAAAGGTTAAAATATTTCAGTTAAATATATTAAAGGTTATAATGGCAGTATAGAAATAAAGTATTACTGCGACACTCGCTATACATGAGTGATGACAGAATTCAAGATCAGATCGAGACATTTCCAAGAGTCTAAATTTTAAAATACATTTCGCATCAAACAATTTTATTATTGTGTTGTAAAGAACTTTGAAACTTTTATAATACAAAAAAACAACATGTCTAGGTATTTCTACTTCAGCGTCAACCACATGTATGACGAAATCGCAGATAAACTTTAAAATAATGTACAACTGTCAACGAATATGAACTCCTTAATATTTTATATTGTGACCTTATAAGACACTACTAGGCTATCTGTTGCCCGCGACTTCGTCCGCTTATCGATAAATGGCCTATCCAACACAAAAAGAATTTTTCAATTCGAACCAGTAGTTCCTGAGATAAACGCAACCAAACAAACTCTTCAGCTTTATAATATTAGATAGATACGACTCATTAACTATATAACTCATTTATTTTATGGTACACTTTCATCACTTAAAAATTGGACATTCACAGACACACGCGTCGAACGGTCTAGTCTAGTCACTGAGTTAACCGACTCAAAAATCAAAACTAAACAACACCGGACCGAATTCAACGATGTCGTCGCGAAACGTTTCCCAGGTGTAAATAGCTTCACCTCAAATTTCAACTTTATGCCAAAGGAGATACGTTTGCTAATGGTGTAAATTGAATTTTTTAAAGAAAACTCGATAACCGAGATGACCTTGTAATGTGATTCATAAATGTGTTGTTACAGTATGGAGGATGTTTCGCGCGGATGCTATTGTGTTACCTAATTTTAAATTTGCAATACGAATCGAGGAACACGTTATTATTGTGAGGAAGATAACGTTACAAACGTTCAATTGGTGAAAATGAAGTATTCGAGGTCGCGCTCGCTGATAACTGGAGTGGATTAAATTACTCATCACCCAAGCCAGTCTATGTAAAGTTTAAATTTAGAACAGAAAAGAAAACAGTTCATTATTCATACGTTATAACTTGGATTGTTTAGAAATTGGAGTGTATGGACGTTTGTTGCTCTTTCACGCAAAAACTACTGAACCGATCACCATGAAATTTTGCACACGTTGTGTCTGGGACATCAGAAAGGACATAGGGTACTTTTCATAGTTCAACGCGGACGAAGTTGCGGGCACCAATCATCTAGTTATAATATAAAGTCCGCTTCTGTCTGTTTCTTCGTCTGTCAACTTCTAAGCCACGGATTTTAATAAAGTTTTCACTAATGGAAAGAGCTATAAACGAGAAAGGTTTGTATTGAAGTATATAATTTGCATAAACATGCATCCATATTATATATTTATTGCACTATCAAACTTTATAATCCATGAAACAAGCCACACACATTAAACAGGATTTTAATGGTCAAACACAATATAATAAACATAAGAAAAATGGGGAATAATATGGGGCCACAATCGGCCACATGTTAGAACCATAATAATCTCACATTTTATTCCCATGTGAAGCGTATAACGAGCGTCAAGTACAAAGAGCGCGATAATCTTTATAGTAGACATAGGGTAACATCTCGTTGGCAGGCTTGGTATACTTGCCCATTATAATGTCATAAATAACGTTTAAGCCTAAAGCGGGGAATGTATTACGAAATAATGATAAATCACTTCATTCGACATCGAGTGTATTCTTGCGAAATGTCTATCAATTATACGAACCGATGTCTAGTAAAGAAATATATTGGGCAAGTAACTTGCTTTAGCGAACAATATTAAAAAAGAGATATAATATTAGGAATATCAGATTTCAGGAACTATATTATAAACAGCACTTTTCTATAACTATAATTAACTATAAACGGACATGCAAAGAGATACCATCATCGATGTTTAACCATATTCTACAATACAATACAATAGTATTTGGATGTATTCCGCGATAGTTTGACTAATTATAGGATTGAGATACGTAACAGGCTGATGAGCCAATTGATGGCTCCTTGAATGTATTTATTGTGTGATTTTTTATTGACATTTGGTGTTTTAGACGCTATGCCCACTTGTGGCGCATTCTTGGCAAATCATGGCAATTTGATAAAAAAAAAACAGATAGCTCATCTTAGCTTGTATAAAATATTTTTAAAATAATTTGATTCTATTTATTACGCAAACATAATAATCTCATTCTTATCATATCGAAAGTGGACAAAATAGCAGGACAAAAGATGGATAAAAGTCGATAAAAGTTGACAAATCGTAATCTTATTTAGGAATCTTATCTAAAAAAAAAAGAAAAAATATTGTCTTTTATCGCATCTAGTTATGGAACACAGTTACCACCAAGATGGAAGTAAGTGTTTATTTTCTAGATAAACATATAGGGCTAAGCTCAATATAAGCCTGATTTAAGATTTAAGATCGTGCTGTTTAGAACCAGTGTTACGAAACTAACACGACAGAAAAATTGCAATTTTGCATTGATAGTTTTGCATGCGACAAACGGCGCATTGTTATTGTCACACGTTGAAGTGAAGAAAAGTCGAAACAATCGCATTCGTAGACGAGAAACGAACAAGGCAACCAATTTTCTGCCAAGTGCCAACTAAGTAACTTCAACGATTTGCGGTTCAAAGCGCATCCAATGCGGTTAACTCTATAACCGCATTAACATCGAGGTCATGGGCATTATTTCAATACCATGAGATTCACGAAAAGTGAAATTTTTTTTAACCAATTTAAAAGCATTTTTATTAATATTCGAGTCTCTCAATAAATTGCGTTCAGATGCAAGTCTCAACACGTCTCCGACTTCATACCACGTCACTTGTCAAGTGTGTGGCTGGAGCATAATTCATAATAATAGTCGATCCTGCCATTACAGGTTCTTCTACGGATATGCTCTTCAGACATACAGTAACGTAGGCAAACCTGGACCATATAGATAGAAAAATAACTAAAAACAACCTATTTTCATAGTGGCATCACTTATATAATGAAAAAAAAAATCAAATTTACATTTGTCTATAATCTGTACAACGAATTTTCTTCATCCATCGCAGAGATAAAGAAAACCCTTCCCGTTTTCTACGAAACAAATACTATTTCTGGACGCTCACATAAATGTCATTTTGCTGAAGAAACCTTAATTTTGTTGGAAATTTATGTAATGTAATGTTGAAAAAGATTCTTGCAAAGACAAGGAAGGTAACTATTGAAAGACAAAGACCACTTATCATCGAAATAATATATACTTCAAGCACCACTACTATAACTATTTTAAGATTTTTAAGACAAACCAAAAAAGCAAATCAAAACGAGAGTATATTAATGTCTGGTATGGGATAGGGAGAGTTACAGCAAGATAACAGCTCAAATAAATAAGGTTCAGGTTAAATAGTTTAAACTAAAATTAGAGATCGTAACGGTTACGGTGATGTGCGCGTACTAATGCGATTTCCCTACGGAAAACAAATCGACACCGGAACTACGAAACACACAATACATTGGCCAATTAGGGATAACAAAACATTACCAAATAGTATTTTTTTAAAGTATGTAGCTTGATTAATTCAGACGGGGCAGCGCGATTTCAAAATTTCTAACGAATTTTACGATTTCAATTGCATTGAATAGTGATCGATTTGAAGAGTTAACATTTTTATAATCATCAAACTTTTTCTCGTCTGTGCTACTCTCGTAAACCAGATTTTCAATTACATATTTACTTTGAAGCATATTTACTTACTGATGATCAACTGTAACTCGAATATATTAGCTGACATCATTATTGATTAGATGATTAGTTATAAATATTGAAAAGTACATTGAATATTTTCACTCTATTTTTACGGAAGACCTCGAAAAAGGTTTTTCTATGAGGTACTTGATTTTGCAGATGGTCCTAGCATGGGAGTCGCTAAAACTGCGCCTCCCTGTGCTAGCCTAGTAATCCCTTCGCAGACTGGTACAACAGAGAAGGAATTTCTTAGAGAAATCAACAAACACTAATTAAAGAAAAAACCTATTTTTGAAAAAAAAAAAAAGAAATATTACTTTTTTTTAAGTAAAACTGCGTGAGTTCTCGTTGAGTGTTTTTAGAGTAAAAGCCTGCTTGGAAACATGAGTAGCGAGGTCGCGTCGAGTTAATTACATAGCGACCAATTAATTATGGAGGTGAGGTAAATTGGAGTGCTAAGGGGGGGAGTATAGTGAACATCCGAAACCTCACTGCTAACCCAACATCCTTATAAGGGTAACGATAATATGTGTTGAAGAAATTTATACTACTATTCCAGGTAGAAAAATATCGTCAGCGATAAAGCAGATTAGTATGTTATTGAATTTGATCGACATCTTTAATTTTGAATGTGTATGGGTATGGACCAATTTAATCTCGAAAATTCAAATCATCTTATAAATTCCATAAAATATTTTAATTAGTTATATATATCCGTTTTTATTTAAAGTATTAAGAGTTTTACAGCAGTTTTACACACTGAATTAGTATAATAACAATTTGTAAACATATTTTATGAAAATAATTTTATTTACCTAAGATAATAATATTATAAATAAAGAGAGAAGATTTGTATGGTTTTAAAGAATAAACTCGAAAACTACTGGACCGATTTTGAAAATTCTTTCATATATAGAAAGCTACATTATCAAAGAGTAACATATATAGGTTCAATACGAATTTCAATATTTCAAATACGAATCAAGGTGCCTAATTTCAGGCCAAAAGAATCCGCAAAATAAAGTAGGAAAAGAACAATCACAGACGACTGAAGTGTTTATGTGGCAGCAGCGTTACGCTTGTTGTCTGCTGATGACAGAGAAAGAAATCTGTTTTTCTGAAACAACTACCACCGTCCTGAGGTAAAAATAACCGTCACAGAAGACTAAAGTGTTTATAGGCAGCGTTACGCTTGTTGTCTTCTGATGACAGAGAAAGAAATTTATTTTTCTGAATTTGGAGTCCCGTCGTACGACCAGTTAAACAATACATGACGCGGTCAGACCAGACACTGAAGTGATGGACGCTTTCAATTGAACCAAACGAGATTTGCTCACTTCTCGTTCATTGTTTCACTGAATCACTCTTCACGGTAGCTAAACCAACGTAACAACCAATTTACTCTTGCTTTTTTTGTTAATCCAATTTGTACGCGTACCTTTTTTACAGTTTTACGGCTAGATCCTGAATCATCACCTCTGCTATGATTTAATCACGTCTAATCATATAAACCTGGTCTGGTAAAGTCTCTGGTTCGTTAACGACCTTTCTCCTTACAGATTATGTCCCTATGTCTGTAAAATTTACATTCATCCACTATCTTCTCAATCCACCAGTGGAATTTAGTGACGCCGTACGGCTATTAAGCGTTTAGATTAAGCATTATTTTAAACAATAACTAATATTGAAATTCAGGTTCTCAATATTGAGATTCTCACCACTTCTCAAGATTGAATTAGTTGAAATGTTAATGTTTTTAAATAGAAATGTTCTGTAGGTATATAGCTACAGCTTGAATTAGTTTTTTAATTGTATACTGCAATTTATGGTCATTTTATACGGCGGTGATGAAATGGTATTGAAGTGTACCGTATTGAAAACTAGTACATTAATCAATTTGTGTTTGCAATGAATAAATAACTATCCAGGTTTCCAGCGCAAAATTGAGAAATTCGATCAATCCAAATAAACCCACAGTCATAGCAAATTTTGAACCTTACATAACTACAGTAAGAACCTTACATTTTGTTCTGTCTACAATATTCGTTGGTCTATGGCCCAATTGGAATGTTGTCCTGACCTGCCCCAAGGAAGGGACGATACAAACGTAATGTAACTCGACCCTTTTACGCGATTTATTGTCCCGATACCTTTTTACTTTGTACAATTCTAATTTATTGAATTAATAGCATGTTACGAAACACGTTTTGAAAACGTAAATTCCGTATTGTGTGGGCTATCACAACATTGAATACGCGTCAGTATTCCTGTATATATTTCAGGATTTGGGAGTTATTATTCCTCATTTTTCTCGCTCAGGTAATACTCAGATTACTTCAGTAATAATAAGGCTTTATTTATAGAAGAGCTCAAGATTATGAATATAATAGAATTTCGTTAAAAACTAAGTTCCAATGGGAAAATAAATTACACTTCAATGTCCGGACGAGACATTTAAATAAGCTAATTCCACGGTAACAAAGTCGCGGGAACAACTTGTGAAAATTAACAAAGTACCAAATAATGACGTTAATAGGTGAAATCAAGCAGACATAATATCATGCATTGCCACTGTTATGTACTAAGAAGTTAAAATTGCGGTCGCGCTTAATAATCACCTCGGGGAGAGTGATTATCGTTTTTCAACTATCATTATTAAACTGGCTCAGTTCGCTTTCGTCCATTCATTCGGACAATTGAATGATAATAAAAACTGTTTGTATTGTACGTATGCATTGTCGGATAACGGGAAACCGGTTTTATGTATACCGACTTCCATACATAACCGACAATTTGTGATTGTTACTTTGAAGGCACCTTCTAATTACAAACGAATAGAAGAAATCAAAAATCATAACGATATACAAAAATATCAAGAAAATCTCCACACAAAATTGTAACATTGGTAACATGAACTAAAGAAAAACTTTATAAAAAAAGTCTACGAAATTAAAAAGGCGATAAAGTTCTAATTTCAGTTCAAAGCCATATTATTTTTAGTCTCAAATTGTATCGTCATCGTCATCATTATCATATTAGCCATAGGACGTCCATTGCTGGACATTACTTATAATTTCCCTGTAGTTCCAGTCAGAAGCAGCCCTTATTAGGTCGCCTCAATGATTTTTCTTTATAAAAATAGCAGTTTAACAATTTGGACATTAAAATCTGTCATACTCTGCAGTAGAACTACTTGGAGATTTTTGTCCAATTTGTTCTAACGTAGAACAAAATAGAGTCCAACCAAAAACTAGTTGGACTAATCACACATTGGTCGAAAACCTTAGTTAGGAATGTTAACCATGTTAAGCAAACTATATAATTTGGAATCTTTGACAGAATCCTATAGAGATCAAATTAATGAACATATAATATTACTCCTAAACACTAATCAACTTATAATAAACCAATTAAATGAGAACACATTACTCAACATTGCGTTTGGATCTCCATTAAGAGCGAAGATCGTTAAATGTAACGCTGGCCACTTCTATAATTGAAACGAAGCCGCATAAATGCAAAATTGCGTGACTGTCCCTCCGCCAGTCGATCTTCGTTCGTCTTTGTAATGTGACGTATTCAGCCAACACATGCATGCACCATAAATTAGTTTTTATACCTATCTATACTACGGTGTTTTTTTTTACAAGCCTAGGATGAAACCAAAGACCACGATGACTATGTAAACGCAAGTGCTGAAAAAGTATCTAAACAATGTGTAGAAACAGTGAAAGAATTCGATTTAGAAATCTAACCGAGGGTCGCTTGTGATAATTATTTAGATGACGTTGTAGAAAGTGATGTTAATGTTAATTTTTAAAATACTTAATACTTAAAGTAGTTTGGTTACAAACTACTTAGAATTGTAAATGGATGTAATGTTGTGTAGTATATTGACTCACTCACTTATAGGCGCGTCTAGATGCAATCCAACGTACAGTATCGTCCGGCGTCATCGCGAAAGACTTATTGTTATGGAAGCGTGCTCGCTCGTAACGTCTACCTAACTACAATGCATTTTATAAGTGCATCTGCAAGTGACGAGACGTGAGCGTTTCGGAAAAAAATTTACGAGAACAAAACAGATAGCATGATTGAAATAATGCATTCAATTCGCTATGGTTTTCGTAAATGTGAAGAAAATTGTTTTAAAAACATTCTTTAAAAAAAAACCACTGACGAGACAGACATACGCAAACGAAAGCTTCCACATCAAACAGAAACTAAGACACTGTTTGTAAATTCTATCCATTTTGTACAAAGATATTTGTTTATTTTATCCGTACCATCTCCTAATCTTACTCGTTAAGCTTGAAAGAGAAAAAATCATTTGAACATACTAGACAAATTTCAGCTCCAAAACTATTTTGATAGGTTACTGTAAAAGCTCGTATGATGCTAAAAGCAAAAGCTTTGCCGGCGACTTTGTCAGCGCCCCTTTTACTTAGTTAACAATTAAAACTGTTAGGTATTCAATTTATATTGCTTACTCTATTTTTGTCGGGCGTGGATTTTTTTATTTTTTTAGGTGTCAGTACTTTTTTCCGGGTGGAAGGTTCCTTACCCTACGTCCTTTTCTGTATCCCTGACAATTCAAAATTTCCAACGAATCAATTTTGGAACTACATTTTATCAGCGAACTGCTTGCAAAAGATATGTTATTTCGATGCATTTTAAACGTAATAAAACGTACGCTTCATATATCTTTTGTACCACACGCGACAAAATATCCATAGGGCTGGCTCTACTCGTAAGGAGGAGCCGCTAAAAGAATTAATCCACGGCCACTAACAAGATTATATTCGTTCGACTTCGTGGCTTTCAATTCACGTCGGAAACCATTAACACATTCGTGTACTGCGCTTGCGTTGCTTTTATGTACATTACAAATTTTTACAGTGACAAGTAAAAGGTTGTTTAAATTTTTCTCCAATTTTTCTATTTCATTTCCCATGGTTTCAAGCGAGCGCATATAGTATAATCTTGGGAGTTGGGAGTAATTTCAACAAAAATCTATTTTACTTCCAAACTTACCCAAACATTAATTGATTTATAAAAAGCATATACCGTCTGGGCTACTATGGCAACTAACAATTTAAGATGGCAACGCATGGGATTGGCAAAACACGTAAAAAGATAAGTTCAAAAAGGATAGAGTTGATGTTGATAATCTCTTGCTTGATGTTAATGTCCCCTGTTACACTGTCTTGTCTATATGTGTTTTTGTGTATTTAAAAAATAAGTTTACAGTTATGACTTCTGTGTGTGTTTGTCTGTGTATTTTTTGTTCACGAACATAAAAGGAGACGATTACGTTTATGGCGATTCTCACTGCGCGATAAGAACAAGGAATGCTTACATGAATGGCACTTTAATACAATTGACATTGTCTTAAAAAAATACTAAACAAATATGTACTTACGTAATAATAATAATAATGGAACAATAGAGTCTTCTTCGAGGCGTTTTTGAGGTCTTGCGAGTTATAAAAAATTTATTACCAAGGCCGAGGTCGGTTACGCAAACGAATACATCATTGTCGTCAACTTTAATGCGGGATTTCTTACGGCAATTGTTCGTGTCACCTGCGATTTTCCACAAATAGTGTGTGGTTATTGTTCAAAAATTGTTATTTGTCCAATCCGTCACGCCTATTGTCACGTCGCCTTTTGTTTTCTTTCACGGACTACCGCATGGTCAAGGCAAGGATTGACGGGCGTGTTTATTTTTCCCAATAATACCTTTTTATTGGGCGCCATACCATTTGATAAATTACTTCTTTTATTGACGCATATACGCGCATATATAGTTTCTTTTGAACATAGCAACGAAACGAAACGAAATAGATTTCGCTTTAGCTTTTCAGTTAAACTTATATGAAATTACTTTTATTTATGTAAAGGTCGTCATGATAAAATTTTTATGAAAGGTTTTTTTTAATGTAAGTTAGGCTGACAGAATGATTAAGGAGTGGATATGGAAATCACCCCTTACTCACTCACCGAAACACAACTGCACATGTGCTAATAATCACAGTGGTCTTCTAACCCATAGAAAGTAGGAATATATAATACCAATAGAAGGTGAACTAAACAAACTTACTATGCGGCCCTAGTGAACCGCGTACGGGGGGTGTCGCCTGGGGTGAAGCGCAGAGGGGTCGAAACACGTGCAACATCTAGGGAAGACAATAGGATGCAGATGTGTCGCCGAGTTATCGATAAATGACCATTGCTAAGAATATTTTGTTTTACGTATTCATTTATTATTGACGTATAAGTATTTACACAACTTATGTTAAACTCTACATTTACATTAAATAATATTAATTAGACTAACAACTACGATTACAATCTTAACATACAATATTACAATATAATTATTTTTAAACATAATAGCATTACAGGTAGGTACAATAAAAACTAGTAGAGAAGAACGTTATAGGGAAAAAATATCTACAGAAGATTACCAAAATATAATAAAAAAATATGGAAGCTTTAGACAAAAACAATACCTACTGTCCCTGAAACAAAACCATTTTATTAAAAACTTGCCGTTTTGACGATTCAGATTGTCGATTCTTTGTCAAGAAAAAAACTCTAATATTTAAATATATATCAATCACTGCTTTGACCAATGTATTCCGATGATTTTCTAAAGGCGCCTGATCGAACTGATGTTCAGTTAAGCATTTAAAGATATTTGTGCCTATAAACCATCTTAATATGGAATTAATAAAAACAGCCTTTTTGAAATTATATTTGATGCAACCATCTTCAATATATGTTTTCAAAAGTTGTTCTGTTTTTAGACACACTGTTACTACATCTGCCGAAGGATATAACAATCCTCCAAAGTCTCTTATTTTAATAAAACCTAAATCTTCTTGTCCTAATTCGTAACCACCACTAGTCGTAATACACGCACTGACGCACCATTCACAAGAAATATATTTTTTTAATTTTTTTCGCTACGAATCCGGCAATGTACGTTGTAACTGAACGTGAAAACTGAGTAATTGTTTGTAACTCTGATAATAAATTGTAATTTAAATCGTCATTGCTTAATGTAGAATCGTTTAAACGGGCTCGTTCATTACTTTTGTTAATGCTTTCGATGGCCGAAGAACAAGATAAAATTGGTATTGTTTCAAGAGGAATACAATTTTCATTGCCATAAAAATGTAGTTGGGATTTTACAAGTATTTTTCGATATGCCGAACGAAATTGTAACGCAGTTGGATTATTGTTATATCCTCCTTTAGCACGAATCACTGAAAATACCATCTCAATGTGGTCTTGGTTAAACTTATAAAAAGGAATGTAATTGAGGAGGTTTTCCTTTATAATTAATGTTTCATATAAAAATTTTAAACTTTGAATACCTGTTAAAAACCCTATAAATCCTGTTTTCCTACTCGAATTAATTAATTGAACGTTAGTTTCTACTTCACATTTTAACATTTTACTAAATTTTGTTTCCTTTACATAAAGACCTTTTATATATTTTTCTGCTAGTTCTAAAAATTGCAGAATACTATGAAAATTTTCTTTACAAAGAGGTTTCTTGAAATTTTTTTGCAACATATTTTTAGAATTTAAAACATCGAATAGATCATTAATTATTTTTAAAAATTTGTATGTTCCATCTACCCCATTAAACTCTGTAAGATTTAATCTATTAGCACAAAAGTCTAATGCAACTGCAACACTTCTGCTAAACAATTGCGAAGCTAGTTTTACTTTCATTATATTATTTTGAAAGTTCAAATGTTTAGATCGTAACTTATTTGCTAGTACGAATGTTTCGTCAGTTTGGAGTTTATTCAATTCCACCAAATAACTCCATTTTATACTTAAATTATCTGCATCATATAAGATACATTTAGCTTGAAAACAGTTTCTTACTAATTTTAATGCATGACACGGATCTATAATAACAGCAATATCTCTATTAGTTGTTTTACTTTGAAATGTGATTTTCATGTTATTTGCAGATAAGTTACAACCAAGAATATTCGCCATGTTGATATTGGCTGGACAACCATCAAACGTAATGGATGTAACCCTTACTCCAACATTTTCCAAAGCACTTATACATTGGTGCACTAAATTAGCCTTTTGTTCTCCTTTTATTCCATTTACCAAGAAGTATCCGATAGGAATCCTCCAATAGCAATTTATAGCCACTGCCAGAAAAACTAAAGCGTCTTTCGCTTCTTCAATACAGTCGCCATCTTCGTCACCGCCAAAAGTCACATGTCCGTGAAATTTATTACCATCCCACTCAATTTTTTTCCGTATAGACATCTCATCTAACACTAAAGAGCACAATATAGGATACTTAGTGTTTGATACTACATTTTTTATTGCATTAAAAGACTCCTTCGTAAGACCCGGACTACCATTAATGTTTTGGTACCATTTAGATAACGTGGAAGTGTGAGGTAAACATGATTGAAAAGATTTTCTCACGTAGTCATATGCCCTAGGGGAGAAGTAATGTAATGTCAAAGCAAAGGTCCTAAGTTGCTCCGAATATTTCCTTTTCATGGGTAAGTTTTTATGTGTTAATAATTGTCTTTGCATTATTTCAGCATTACTTATACTAATTGTTCTTAAAATATCAATGTCATTATCTTGTAATAATGATTTACTCTTTAATTCCTTGTATAAATCTTCCATTTTACCCATTTTTCTTTTAAGAGTCCTTTGTCGATGTTGAAGCCGTTTAATATTTTTTTGACGTTGCTTTAAGACAGTTTCCAGATATGCTATCCTTGAGAGCATTTTCTTTTTACGCGGTGTATTACACTCAGACGCAGTGAATGGCTCCACAGCCATTTTGATTTTTCCTTGATCGGGGCTAAGGGCTTTGTCTGACATTTCATCATCCTATAATATAAATAATTAAGTATGAGATACACTTTTTATAGTAATAAATATAACATAGTAGAATACACAAAATAACAAATTAATTTTGTTAAAAAACAAACAAATAAAATTTAAAACAAAGGTATTCACCTGTAAACTGATAGTTGGAGATGCTTCTGATGTCAAATAACATTTATTGTTCAAAAAGTATATAAAACGTTTTTCAAAATGTTTTGAGCAAATCGTGGTACGACGGTTGGGAAACCACTCATTACCTCTGTTTACAGCTTCTATCCACAGTTCTTTTCTTCTTGGATCAGTGGGAAAGCTAAAACAAGGGTAAATTATAAAATTAGTTGCTTATTGCTCATTCCTTCTACTTTTTGCGCAACTTTTATTGCGTCTTGTGCAATTCCATTTACAAAATAACACATGGTTATTGTTTATCACTACTATAATATTTTTAGGACAAAAATAGTAATATAAAATAGAACACTTAATATTTATTTTACACTTAATTCTAGATCAGCAACACCAAATGAACACCCCTTTACATAATTTACTAATATGTAATTTAATATTTATATACATATAAAACAATATAATATTATATTGTGCTTGCGATAAAATATAATAACTTATCGATAACTCATAAGACGACCAGCGGGACATCACTAATGGTCATGGCGCGTTCACAATTTGGCATCGACACTGATTGAAATTATGCAATTTTATAATTAGGAATAACTTAAAAACAAATACTTACCGATGAAATGTTATACCGCTATTTTTCACTTTTTTATTTAAAGAATGGTTTTTGCACACTTTTACGGCACAAGATGGCATTTTTACACAAGAAAATAATAAAAACTTGGGAGTTCCTATCCGCACTGTGAACAAAATACGAGTAAGCGTGGGCGCAGTTGGTGCACTTATTTTAAGTGTTCGGTTGGCAGGGCGATGTAACCGTAGTGACAACTCTATTCAGTAGTAACAGTAACAGTTCGTAACTCTATGTTCTAACCAAACGAGCTGCCCAAATGACTGGGAAACGCATTGGCCATTAGTTCAACTAAATAGATATTTACTAACCGTAAAAAATAACAGAAGTGTCCTTCCTTCGTAACTGTACCATTATTTCGTAACCATACCTTGACACTGGCATTAACTTTCACTGAGTATCCAAGATTGGTACTGGCATGCAACAGCATTATTTTAATACACAAAACGGACATACTATTTGCGTATCATTAAACAAAAAATTACATCCACGAAAGGTGTAAGTATATAAATTTCTCTTGTATAATTCCTTTTTATTATAGTGTACACATGATAGTCGCGCGAAAAGGGTTGCATAATACCTTAACCTAGTTTAACTTAATCATGGGAGATAAACGAAAATTAGAGTTTAAGCCGTATCTAGAATTGCAATCGATGTAGACAATACTAATGCTTCTACAAAACCATTTTAATCTAAATGTTGTTGGCACGCGACTTCGCCCGCGTAACTTTTTATAAAATATAGCCTATGTTACTCGCTGATAATGTAGCTTTCTATAGGTGAAAGAATTATCAAAATAGGTTCAGTTGTTTTTGAGTTTATTCATTACAAAAACTTATCTCTTCATTAATTAGTATAGAGTACAGATACAGTCCGACACAAAACATGGAAATTGAAGGAAATGGAAAAGAATTCATTCCAAAGAAAAGTGCTAAGTATATACCACAATAGCAAAGCAAGACAATGCAAAGAATTGCACTGTGTAATGTGCTGCAATTAACATAGCCAATGATAAACTCTGCTTTGTACAAAAACATGGGATACCAAACTAACTTCATCACGTATAAATAAGTTCTCCTTCTTCTCGGTCGTCTGCAGCATAGGTATTTAATTGATTGAATCTTTCTGTGACTGTGATTTTAGGACAAGACGCGAACACCTGTGTCAGCGAACTTGAAGCAAACACAGCACATAGCGCAATAGCCGCGCCCGTGCACCTAACGGTACTCGTACTACCTGTGAATCGCCCGATTTGGTGTCGCTCGGACTTTCTGCTCGGGCTGGTTTGCGACGATTTTAGACGAAGCGAGATTACAGCACTGCCTTTCAATCTCGGAGGCTGGACAACATCGCATTCCACCTGTTGCTACCTCTAAATATGTGCTTTAACCGCAAAAAAACAGAAGCTGTACGAATTTCACACCATTCAGTGGGGTTATTTGTGTTTATAAGTAAAAATAGTACAGTCACCAATTGGACCGTCAGCAACAGGCTGACCTTTATTATTATATTATTTTAAAATCTATAAGATTATTTTAAAAGTAAAAACTAATTAAATATTTTTATATATGTGATTAAAAATACTATGAGAAATCAAGCATTTCAACCTTCCATTTAGAATCCTTTAGCTATCGATTAGCACAATTAAAATTTGGATGTTTGTTTCTTTTATTTGTTATTATCAGTTTTCAGAAATTTTTCCCACTATGTGGAAGTAAATTTAAAGACGTATTTAAATTCCTAAAATAAAATAAGACGTATTTAAATAAAAAAATACTTCATTCTGGTCTAAATCGCCTCTATGGGCTCCAAGATAAGATTCTATTGGGCAGATGCAGCACCAAGATATTTTCAATAGACATTGACACGTAGAATAAAACAGGACACTACGGAAACTACATATAAGAGGCTTTATAAACCGTATGTAGGTACGTATGTCTTTTACTTAAGTACACACTGAAACGCAATACGCCCATGTACCATTATTTTAAGGTCGTGTACTGACATTATTTTAAGGGTTACGAAACGCCACGAGACCCTACTGACCCCGGCTCATTTTCATTTTTAAAATAAAAAAAAAACACCTGATGAATAATACAAGCTAATTATAAGTAAGTAATAATAATAAGACATTGGTTAAAATTTTCATTCATTAAGTTTTAATGGTACATACGCCTACATGACACCACTTCTCGAAGGTCGCGAAGACACGATGATATCATGTAGAGACAGCTGTTGTTTGTAAATACACATTATTTAATGGTAATCAGATAGAAGAACTCTATAATCGTCTATTTATATAATATGTATGCATGGACGGATACTTATGAAATGCGTCACTGTATTGAAATAAATTATTCATCATTAAATAGAAGTAAACAGGTGTTTGGTAAATTTAATTTTAAACAATATTTGAAGGCTGATTAAGGTTTGGCCTATGGCCATTTAATTAAGGGAACTATCTGCCATAAACGACTTAATACAATTTTTTTTTATATCAAAAACCAAAAATGTAACTCTTGTCTGTCTGTTACATTTTCACGCCTTAACTACTTAACGGATCATCATAGAATTTTGCATACACATTGTCAGGGACACAGAAAAGGACATAGGATAGCTTTCAAAGAAAAGGTAGTAGTCCATATTATTATTTATATCAATAAAGATTACATTATAAGAAATGCTGGAGCATTTTGCGTTGCAGGTAATAGATAAATATAAAAACTATCTTTATAAATAAAAAAAATATTCTAAGACAAATATACCTATATAAAATGTTGTAATGCTGTCTTATATCTTGATTTCTCTAGAGAATGTAACTTTCACTGAGTATGTATCAGACAGGTATTCCGGTACTTCTTGAAAAGCTAAATACATGATTCTTGAAATCCCTTATTCATCATAATCAGATTTTAAATTCTATTAAAACAACTAAATTAGGGCCTCGAATGCTATTCTCAAAAAAATCTCATGTTCTTATCGTGATAAACGCGATCTCACTGGAACTGAAATTTCCTAATATCAAAAACTGGTTTCTTGGGACATTACTATCGCTAAGACAGTACATTATTCATCGAAAACTACTGTACGATGATTGAAAAGGAAAACAAAACAGAAAACAAAAAATAAACTGGGAAAGATCCGTCATAGAATTTAAACTCTTGTGAGAATTACAAAATACACACACAACATACAGATGAACAGACAAATTGTATACAATGATAAAAATAGCAAAGATAAAACCATTACTTCACTTAGCACAAACAATACATGAACTCCTAGAAGTATCTATGAAAAGATGAAAATATATTGTAGACCTCGGCCAACAAATGTGACAGAACCTGATGTCAATGGAGAAAGTGTTCAAGTGAGAAGACGAGCACTACAAGAAATTTACTGAAAACCAACTCAGCCTTCTGGTGACCGCAAGAGGCAGTACAGGGCTCGACGCTGGACGTTGTCGAGGTCTGCCTTTGCATCTCAGATCTAATGGAGCTCTGTCGTTCCATTGGCGTCGGTGTGGAGTTCTGCTTTTGCAATTTGGACGTAGTTGAAGTCTGCCTTTTCATTGTGACGATACCGGTGTACTGCAATCTATTAAAATATCACGTCAAAATGGTGATTCATAAAATACACGACCGAATTGACGCGGAGCCATTTCATCAAAGCCCCAACTTTAATGCCTTGAGTTTAACGTCTTGCTTGAGAGACTTAAAAAGACTTGAATAAGTGAACTAAACAGTTTTTACATTTATGAAAAGTAATCGAATACAACTTATATATTAACTATAAAGCTAAGGCCTGAATTTTAAAACATTTTTCTTACAAATAATGAAAACAAATGAATACAATAATGAAATAATGAAAAAAATACAATAAGGAAAATAATTTCAAAAGCAGTTTTTATAACTGTAACCACAAAATTTGTAGAATTGTTGATTAAATTCAATGACCAAGAATTAACTTGATCTAAATGTTAAAAAAATCAAGAAAAACATATGTAATTATAGATGTAGGTGTATAAAAATTATCACTCGGCGATTACGATATGATAAATCACTCTAATGAAGATGAGAATTGAACCGAAACATGTAAATGTTACATATAAATAAAGACTTTGACGCGGACAAATCGCACTCTTGAAAAAGTAATCAATAACCCAATAATTGCATTGTTAAAATGTGAGGTAATGCGATTAGAAAATCACTTATTGACTGGTGGCATAACAACAATGATGTGTGCGCGTGAGTCGGACGGGACTCACGTAACAGTGCGCGCATGCGTAACGCGCGCCAACCGAATGTATGCGCAATAATGGCGGCGCCGCGCGTGAGGCGACAATTAAACGCGGACTTGTATGGAAAATTACGTGCCATTCATTCCTTGCTAATTGTCTTACATGTTTATATCGACGAATGCGCTAAACATCGAAGGTCGGAGAGAGGAGCCTTTTCGCAATAAGAAAAATAATGTTTTTTTTTTCTATAGCACACCACACTGTATTAAATTTTACACAAACCATGTCTGTTAAGTGCGGCGCCTAATTGCAGTTTCCGAGAGAGTGCAATAAAAATTGTATATCCCGCACAAGCCATTGAATAAAAGAGACATTAAAAAGGCGTCTTAATGATGAAATAATTATTTTGCTTTAAACATTTCATTAAATTTCCATTTATTTCATTTTATTTTTTCAATTTTTCTAGAACAGCGATTGAAAAAGTTTCGAAATTAAAAAAATTACTTTCGGTTCGGTAACATTACCAAAATTTTGTTAATCTTTATGAACGGGTGAGACAAAGTGAAAAACGATGTAAACCATCATTACGAAGTAACTTAACTACATAGTTAGTAATCTGAGATTGTAGTGCATAACATAGTGGATATGATTAGGTAGAGTGGTAATAAGATACAGATTGAGGACACAGCGATGCAAACCGAGATTGCATAAATGACTAAGGACTTGATGGTCGTGATGGGCAGTTTTTCTTTTCCTGCTATCTAGGGTATAGAGATTTGGAGGCATGTGTAGGCCAAACGCCGCAAGCATAAAAGCTAGTGAAATGATAATCGTATAATATGGCAGACACCTAACAGATTACACGGTTAAGTATAAGAATCACGACATTAGAGTCGTGATGTTTGTTCATGAAAGTCGCGTTCAGAATATACGCTTTTGTTATGCATATGTAAGTGGGTACTTTGTACAAATTTATAAGTTAATAAGAAGAAAACTATATTATATGGATGTTGCCTAACAATATTATTAATAGAAATGCGCTAACAAATGCCTACAATATTTCAGATACATTTTTTGTTGCGTTTTTCTCGTAAATTGCTTTGATTTACCAGATCGATATTTGACGGAAAAGGTTACTGTCAGGTGGTTTCTTTTCTTGTGGTCATAAAGTTGAAATTACTTGCAATTAAAATAAATTAAGTCAGCAACTAGTAGGTTTCGCTTGTGCACAAGAGAATCCCTGTTTGTCGCACGCTTCATTGCATATCACCCAGCAACACAAATACAAAGACGGGCGGTATCCGTCATTCATTGCATGTCCTTCCATCCGAGACCGGCTGACGGACAAACCGAGCCCATTGCATGTGTGACGGAGAGCAACGACCGCGCATTTTATTAGATGATTGTGAGATTGCTGAATTGGCGGTGACCGTTTTCTGCTCAAAGGATGTGGGCCTCTTTGGACAACGGCACATCTTAAGAACAAATCTTAAGAAGAAAAATAAACAGATGAGAGTATGTACCAAAGCAAGTCAATTTTAAGTAAAAATTAATTAATCTATTTATATATAGAAAGTTTAATAACATAGAAGTACCTAGCAGTTAAAAATATCAGATACGTAGTTTCATTAAAAATACGCGAAAATCGATCTATAATCGAAATAAAAATGTCTTAAAAAATGTTTTTAGGCCCATTCGACAACAGGTAGTGATAATAGGATGTTTCTCTATTAGGTTAATTTGATCTTGTGGCATTTTTATAGTAATAATTATATGTTTTGCCGATACGAAGACGTTCCTCTAAAAACACTGTCTTATATAAAACAAGCAAATATTTTTAAACTATCGAAAGATTAAACATTAAATATAAATATGAATAGCGGTCCCACAGCAAATGTTGTGACCACTCATACACACAAAAATTTGAGCTAAATCGGTCCATCCTTTTGGATGGAGTCAGTCACACACACTGACAGAATTTATTGTTACAGTATATTTATGATACTATCGCCGATCAAACAGAGCGTCGAGATTTTGAATGAGGAGGTCGCTACTACGCTTTCACGTTCATTGCGGCGAACGACGACGATGTGAATTGTGTGATCTACCTATTCCGTATCAAGGTGAAGGTCAAGTGCGAGGCGAACTTACAAGTTAGTGAACCGAACAGCGTGGCGCTGACTCTCCCCACCGTCCAACACTTAGCGGCGTCTCATCGGTGCACACGCAACATTCAACTTTTCTGTGGACAAACAAACATTTCATCAGACTATTTACCCAGTATGCACCTAATACTTAGGTCTTTGGATCTTAGACGCTTTATAAATATGTCATCAACTTCGATGTGTAGAATTATTGGGTTTTCGCCAGAGCCAAAAGTTAAACAATGCGCGTTTCGTAACTGACTTCAACACTACCTAATAACTATTATACAGCTAAATTGAGCTGAATAAATGTAAGATACTTCCCAAGATCTTCCCAAATGTTCAAGATATCTCTACTATAGACGAAAAATTCTTTGGAAACCTTCCCTTGGTTTAGGTGAGAAAAGGTAACTCCCCTAAAAACTTTCATAGACCAAATTTCAAAGAATAACATGGTAATGCTATTATGTAATGTACGTATGAACGGTAGGTAAATAATTTCATAGGCAATTAATGGTGCTGAACAAAGTATAGCGTTACTTTTGAGTTTACTTAAATATCACGAGTGGCTTTAGTTTTCAAATAATAATAGTTTTGCTATGTACATGGATTAGAACTCGTCCGAAGCTGAGAGCCGGTTCTTCACAATGATCGGCCTTGGCCAACCCTCGTCTCATCCGCATCTGTTTTAATACTTCCCCTATCAAGAACGCCGAGTAAACTATTTATATGCAAATTTAAACTCTAACACTAAACTGTAAAGATTTCATTCCAAAGTAAATGGAGCTCAGATAAGATCTTCCAAGACTGGGTCGTGTTAATGATTGTAAGAAAGCAGTGGCCACTTCGTTGGGAGAATTTGTTTCAGTGTCGCATTTCGCTTGGGAAATAATTTTTCCTGTTGCAATTCTGACCTCCACTAATGTTAACGTTTTTGTTGAGGAGCAGAAGAGATGGCAGCTTCATTGTACAACTTCAGGGTATAGTTAGCTGTTGAAAGAAAAGTTGCTGCTAGCATTATAACTATTATACATTGTTTGTTATATGTGCAGTGCAGTCCTAATTTCTAATTATTTTGAAAACAGTATACTTAATAATAAATAGTACAAAAGCAAGTTTGTAAAGCTGGGCTCGTTACCAAGCGGAAGAATTTGTGTGACCTAGAATGGCCCAAGTATTTCCAGTGCATTCCGTTGTCCTACAATTCCGGCCGGTAGCGCAATTATTACGTAAGAAAGGATATAAAAAGCTATATATAACATATATAATATCGCTTGCTCGCTTTACAACGACTTCGTCCGTGTGAAATAGTGACTTTTGGTAGCATTTTTAATTATTTAAGCTTTTTATTTTACAAATTAGACACATTTTAGTGAATACTTATTAACTCTAAAAAGAACATTTTAAAGCCGACAATAGTCGTACCGTATGTCATCCGTGACACTAATCATCTTTCAAAACCCCGAGCGCAAAGAGTTTTCTACAAATGACGATACTTCCATACAAACTTTTATCTCATTTTTCAACCCCTTACAACCCTTATTCCGCATTAAAAAGTAGCCTATGTCCTTTCCGAGGTTCTAGACTACCTGTGTACCGAATTTCGTTTAAATCGGTTCAGTAGTTTTGGCGTGAAAGCGAGACAGACAGCTCACACTAACATTAATTAACTGCGCTTAAGCAAAATATTGCGTTATGAAAAGAAAGCGACACCAATTGCATTATAATTGATTGTTATTATATGTCGAGTGTTTAAGTATAAGCAATTAAATGAAATTGAAATTAGTTTCTCTGAATTATGACAGGAATATTAAATAAAATTTCCTGGTACAAAATGGAACGATTTTAAGTGATCGGCATTTGCCCGCATAATGTTTTCAGGAAAAGTTTCTAAAGCTTCACTAACTACTTTTTCTTTAATAACCATGTCTATGTCTAGCTTCTGTCTATGTCTATGTCTAACATATCGACAAAGTTTCATTATTAACTCCGAAATTAATTGCTAAGAGTATATTACTCGTAGCTTTGAAGTTGTAATAGCCGCTTAATGACAACCGATTTTAATTGAAAAATATAATATATCTATATCTGTACATTTTATAAAATAAAGTCGCTGTCCACCTCTTACTGAATATTTTAAAACGGAGATGATTGTCAACCTTATTTCGAAATTATATGTAATTGATGATGATCGCGCCGCTTGTAATTGTAATGATCGTTGCTCTGAAACACGCGAGCCGCTCTTCAAGAAATTGCGATGCGTTTGGGAAATTTCTGAATTGCGAAGTATGTCTGTCGGCTACACTTCACAGACAGATAACATGAGTGGGTTTTTTTCGTCTGCTCTAAAACAGAGTATGTAGAGGCAAGTAGAGTTTATGTGACGGAATAAGGCTAAACCATGCAATATCACGCTCGATTTTAAAATTATTACGCATTATTTTAATGGAAACAAGTGCTGTTTTCATACAAACTTTGTTGAGCTTGTTCCCAATAAATATGCTTTTAACTATTACAACCAAATTAACAAAACTCTTTATGATTTTACTGTCATAAGTGCAGTTTTTGATTAATTCCTTATGTACTGTACAATATAGTCGACAGACGTGTTTTGAAAATATGTAGTTAATTTGGAAATATAAACTTTTATACCACTTGCTTGTAAGTGTGACTGTTCGTCGCCAATTTCCATCGGATAACGGGGGTTTATTCATCACGCGCGACGGTAAAGCAATTTAACTAGCGGACATCGTCGGTTGTTTTGATGTTTTAGTGAAAAAACGGTCGAACGCCCACTTTGTTTTCAGACAAAAGAGCTCTGAACTAATGAGCCGGGATAATAGAACGACTGTGCGAGCGGAGCTTAACAATTCGCAGTTAAGTATGCAACATCATCTGTTCTAACTAATATCGTTAAAATATATTATGATAAATTCCAGTTTTGCATATATATATTTTTTCACATGTACTATATTTAATAATGTGGCAGAAGGCACAAACGTTTCTCAAAACAATTAGAGCTTAACATTTCTGGTATGTAACCGGAAATTTGGAAAAAATTATAAAAAAAAATTTCAATCTAGTTAATAAAGAAAAATCAATTATTTAACTATTTCTTAAATAAACAAAAAACAAAATAAAAGTAAAAGAAAAAATACTCGGACACCTTCACTATTCAAATAGAAACGGGAAATTGTATTGAAGAAAACATTTAAAAAAATTGCCAACTTGCCGGAATCACGATTTCATCGCATTCTTGGATTAAGTCAGAGGTGTTGGTGAACGTGCGTGACAGACTAAAGAATGAAAAAAAAAACGCAGAGCGTACGCACTGCAACTTTGGTTAAATCTGTATTGAAACAAGGTATTAAATTATTATTAATAATTCATTGCAAAATGCGCATATGAGACTGTCACTTTAATATATATATAAAGTGCCCAATTAGGAGAAAGCCTTCCACTTTTTTTACAAGGTTATGTCGGACTACTACCCCGATATGGTAGTGTTGGCATCTTGGCATCTCTTGGCATCCTCCGCGTCCGCTAGTTATAGGCGAAGTTGCGAGGTCGGACGAACACTCTTCCGCAAAGGAGAAAACCTTCCCTGGAAAAGTTGCCTGAACCCTGCAGTGTTGAAAGAATCTATACTAATATTATAAAGAGGAAAGATTTGATTGTTTGTTTGTTTGTATAGAATAGGCTCCGAAACTACTGGACGGATTTGAAAAATTCTTTTGCCATTAGAAGCCGACATTATCTGTGATGAACATAGGATACTTTTTACCGCGGGAAAATACTTCATTTCTACGGGAAAACGGGTAAAAGGACAACGGGTAGTAAGACTTATCCTTCCGTACTTAACTTCTTTTTCACATAACTTCTAAACGGCTGAACCGATTGGGGTTGAAATTTTATATGGGTATTTCGATGATTTCCTGGATGATTTAAAAATACAATAGGTGGCGCTGCTGTCGGTATGTCAACTACTAAACGGCTTGACCGATTGGGTTGAAATTTTGTATGTATTGTACAAAATTTGTATTTCCATGGTTTCACAGACACGAATGTATTATATTTTATAAAGTTACGAGGACGAAGTCGCGTGTAACAGCTAGTAAGTAATATAGGAAATACATAAATTATATCACTTAACAAGTGCAGGGCCCAATTCGTAAAACGATTTGTCTTTTCTTTCAATATTCAATATTCTTACTAGTTACTAAAACTTCCAAATTAATCATTTCCATTATACAAACATGATTTCGGGGTCAATTTAATAACTATTGTACAGTGACAGAGGCCTTGCACCCAACATTCCTAAGCCAATATAAGATACACATCTATATCTACCTCACTTGCGTGCCCTTTTGTTCCTGAGGTCACGTATTGGACATTGGACAACCCGCTGTTTGTCCATTCGTTTCTATTTTCCTTCTCTTTTAATTAAATTGTAAATTAAATATGACACGTACCAAGTACAAATTGCCTTTAATATCGATTATATATATTACTAATATTATAAAGAGAGAAGATATGTACAATGAATAAACTCTAAAACTACTGAACTGATTTTGAAAATTCCTTCACCTATTGAAACCTACATTATCAGCGAGTAACATGGGCTATATTTTAAAAAAGCTACGCGGCCGAAGTCGCGTGCAACAGCTAGTTGTTAGTATAATTTAAGGACTTCATATTAAACAATTTAATAATTTATTGACTTCTACAAATACTGCATCCTGTCTGGTATTCACTTCAGGCTAAAGATTCTATTTCTGTTCTCCGTTACTGTGTAAATGGTTCTCGATAGACCATTTACACAGCAGTGATTTGACATAGGGGTCAATATATTTAAATTGACTATAGGCAGTTTACAGATAAGTGACTATAGGTAGGTACAAAACAGATGTAAAATATCAGTGGCGTAGTATAACAATAAAAGACTCTCAGCAGCTAAAGGATTTGAATTATTGTTACGACCTTCACTTTAATTGGAATTGGAAACATGTTCGTACCTTATCTAATGAAATGAAAGACAAACGAATAATGGAAATCGTAATTACAAATCAAAATTAATTTAGAAATTAATTAAGACAGCAAAACGTAAGAGGTTAACGGGTTTTCCTTAGAGGGCTTAGTTAGTAAAAAGCCAAGTCACCGAACGAGCTTTCTCGTCTTTCATGACAATCTTAGGAGATGGACAAAAAGTTTCGCTAGAAATATTATAATACTAGCAATTGTTGGATGGACTTGCATTTTCGACCGACGAAAACGAAAAAACAAAAACGGAGAAGGTACTCAATTCGACGCGTATTTTTGTATGATCACGCATAACTTTTGACAGGGTGGTCCGATTTTGATAATTCTTTTTTTTATTTGAAAGGGTGCACTCCAAAGGGGGTCCCATTTTAATTTGAAAAAAAAAAAAAAAATCCAACCCTAAGGGTAAGAAAACAAGGGATGATTGATTGTTCACTCACCGATTGTAGCGTATAACCACGCATAACTTTTTACAGAGTAGTCCGATTTTGATAATTCTTTCTTTAATGGATAGGGTATACCTCGAAGTTGGTCTTGTATAAATTTGGAAAAAAAAAATCCTACCCTAAGAGGGTGGGAAAATGGGGGTGGGAAAATTAAAAATTAAGCATGTAGTAAATATTAGGTTATAGCCACAAAAAAATATAAAATAAAACTTTTTAACAAAAAATAAAACCGCCGAAAAAACTGAAAAGCATAAAATAATCTTATTATCATTTTACCTAAGAAATTTTGATTCGGCGCCAAACAAGCAAAAAATACGTAAAGAGTGATTTTATGCTTTTCAGTTTTTTCGGCGGTTTTATTTTTTGTTAAAAAGTTTTTTATTTGATAACTAGATAATAATAAATCTGTATTGTATGTATGTTCCTCCATAACTCTTAAACGAATTGACTAATTTTCATGAAACTTGGTATTAAATAAACATTTAGACGTACAGGACACAGGATACGCTCTACTTTTGATGCACCAACTAGTTTGATAGATAAAAATGCAGCACAGTGCAGACTTGGAGATGTGTATTGTGTTATTACTGCAAAAGAAGGTGTGTAGAGTTGTGTCAATTCAAAATTTATTTAAAAATATTTATTTAACGTTTAATATTTAACTGTTCAGTAATGTTTTGATTCCGCACGAACTCTTGGCAGACCGAACGCTTCCAAATAACTGGACTGACTAGTATTTTAAAGCATCTTAGATATTTCAACAAATAATTGAATGTTTATTTATCACCATTAGTAGAATACACACAAAACTTAAAAAGTTTGCTTTTGGAATGCATTTTTTATGTTCGTAATATCTAAGTATTTTGTTACCCCTCATTGCATTAGGTAACTATTTCTAATACAACTCACGATTTGTTATGGTTAAAATGAAACTTTAAGTGAATGGAAATAAAATATTTCATTTTCTCCCAATTATTTGTAACTACAGATATAGTTATATCCCATTCCTATATTTTCAAACAAGTACATAAATAGAAGAGGTCTAAACATGTCCAAGACCGGCCCTGTCTCATTAGAATACCAATGGCCCACGCCACCCTGTGCACAAACAAAAATAAAGCTTATCTACATTGACAAAAAGTAGCATTTCCCTTGGTGAGTTCGCGGGACTGGTTCGCAATGGCATTCGTAACCATAACCGATTGTAAAGATAGGGTTTTATACATACTTTGATAGCTATTATACATGGCGCGCATGTTTTTATTTTTACCTTTATAAATACAAAGATTGGATGATTTTGTGCCGTGTTTACAAGATGCGCATAGAACGTCGACATTCAAGGTTATTTATTGTGTGTCTACTGTCTTGTTAATGATTTATTTTCTCTTAGCGACGATTATGTTCCGTCATCGCTTCAAACATTTCCGGGTTTGATTTCAACAAAATCCATTCAAATACTTTTTACGTTGGAACCTCTCAATAAATAAACAACATAAAAAAGTAGCCTATATCCTGTGTCCCGTACGTCTAAATGTTTATCTACCAAGTTTCATGAAAATAAAATAAAAAATCTAAAAATCGTCAATTTAGTTTCAGTGACATATATAGAGCCTATATACACGATATTTCTGAAAACAAAGTAAATTACTCCATGACCGACTCCTACAGATTTATTATTAGTATTGATATTGATTGATGATGACTAAAAAAAACTTCTAAAGTATTCTAAAACCTAACTAGCGACTAGAATAGAATAGAATAGAGTAATTTATTTGTTGATCATAATCATGTACGTATATATAACTATAGGTATTTCAATTCATATTTGATCTAACTATATGACCTACAATAGAGTTAACTACTGGCATACAAAATCTTTTATCTAAATTCTAAATTTAACAGTGTATTACCAAATTATCTCATTATATTTAATATCAAGTAGTTATTAATAATCCAATATCAAGTATATTATTTCCAGTACTAACTGTTAACGAATATTTCATAAACAATTATTAATATTTGCTTGTGTTTGATCACGTACTATTTGAACTACTTTGAAAAGTCGAAGAAAATATTTTTAATTAAAAATAATCACTTGACACGCAGGACACGTTTATAAATATTTTAATATCAATATCATTTGAATCGAAAGATATACTCGTAGATAAATATTTAATAACATTATATAGCAATATAAATATTTTATTTATTTATAATTCATTTTAACACGTTGCATTTTAACACTCTTTGAACACAGTCATAACTACATTAAATTTATATTTTCTCAGATTTTTTTTTATTTAGAGGGACACTCCATTTATCAGTCCTAAACATCTCTAACTATATTAATATTATAAAGAGAGAAGATTTGTATTTTTACTGAATCTACTGAAAAACTACTGAATCGATTTTGAACATTCTTCTATTTAATAAAAGAGAAAGCTGCGAGTACAATAGGTTAATATATTTTATAAAGTTATGCGGTCGAAGTCGCGTGCAACAGCTAGTTATGTATGTACACGCGTCTACCAAAGCAAAAGGGACGTCACGACCTACCTACCTTCATCTTATCTATTAGTTATTAGCCTTTAGACTTTACGAGGCTTTCTAGTCGACTCGTAAAACTATGTTTTTTATTTCGATTAAACCTCGCGACTGTCTTCAAGTTGATCTTCCCCTGTGTGTCTTGTGTGGAGCTGTTGACGAAGTAAACTCAAGTCTGCACGGATATTAACATTTTAGTTTCTCTACACGTGTTAGTATTTTCCGTGTAAGCATTGGAATGGGTTTCCTGTATCGATTTACTCTGAGAGTTGTAACGGAGTAACTCGTATAACTACTTGGTGAGCTGCGTTCGGGTAATAGCCGGCGGTTTCAATCAGTTATTTTTGACAACAATGTTGCATAAAGTTACTTGAAGTACTTGAAGTTAGTGACATGTGGCGGGATTTCCTTCGACCGTTCGTTCAAGTCGGAAACGCGGACTTGGATGTTTACAAACACAGCAAAACAGTTGCAAGGCCCATTGCAGAAACCGTCGGACGGTATATTATGATTCAATTTCTAAACTTTGCCGGAAATAAACCGGGCGGTGTGCTGCAATCGGCACTCGTGCGTGATTCCATACGATATACAAATTTTTTGTTGCCACGCGACCATCAGCACCACACATACTTCGCAATACGTTCTCGCCATTACGAAAAGTCCGATATAATATATGAATAATTAGCAATTATTTTTCTCAAATCCCAAATTGCCTGAAATGTGAATACGCCTGAAATCTGAATCCCTAATAGACTGAATTTTAAATCGACTGAATCTGAAATCAACTAAATCCCAAATAGATTGATTCCCAATTCGCCTGAATGCCAAATTGACTTAATTTATAATTACTAGTTAATGTAAGCCGCACATTTCTTTAATTCTTTTTATAATTTTTATGTTAAGATAGACACTGGCAGTCCACTCGGTGTTAGGTAGTTGCTTTTTTCTTAAAGGTGCTGCCGCAATTGATATGGAAATGTCAGCAAGTTTGTGGTGTTACATGGTCGGTGAGGAGAGGATCTAGTTCGCAGATTTTCCCGCGCAAAAAAAAAGAAAAAAAGGGATCTTCTTCTTTGCCTGGCCCTTTCCCACTTTATTTGGGGTCGGCCCTCCGTATCATGCGTCTCCAGGCAGCTCGGTCCCGGGTCGTCTCTTTGCTGATTTAAGCTTCCTTCAGGTTCTTATTTACGACAGATATCCATGTCATTCGGATCAACTGCAATTATTTTTTTTTGCAATTGCAACTTTGAACAAAATTGGCTCTGATAAACAACGAGTTATGCATAATATCTAAAATAATTTTCAGGCAATTTGGTACTAGGGCATTTCGGATTTCAGTCAAAATGGGAAACAGGCAATTTGGTATTTGGTTGTATTGGACCGGAAGCGAAATTTAGCTTTTAGACGGCAATGAAACTATTAATTAAAAACTTCAGTTTCCATTCTTACACAATCGAGACCTTATATTATGTATCTTTTTTAATAATAAATAAAAAAAATAGTCTTAAAGTAAACCTCGTAGGTATATTTTTGTAAGGAAATATTCAGCCGCTAGGACGTTAGTAATTTTTTAGTTATACTTACTTATCATCAATACTAATAATAAATCTGTAAGTGTTAGGTATCGTATTGTACATATGTTCCTCGGTAACTCTTAAACGAACTGATTTTCATGAAACTTGGTAGATAAACATGACGTACAGGACACAGGATAGGCTACTTTTTTCTTTTTCAACGCGGACGAAGTCGCGGGCGCCAGCTAGTAATATATAACATCTTTGTCACTAGTTACTCGTAAAACAACGTGCTCAACTTATACATAACTCGTGATGATGTTACACCACATCATAGTTAGTTTTCAACTAAAACAATTTGTAATTGTTGCCTGTAATTGTCAAGACACGTCAGCGAAGTGGTTTTGGGGAGTTGATGGTGGCATGCCAAGGGGCAATTATTCCTTATAGTTAACTTGTTCTTGATTGCTGGATACAAAGTATATTGCTTTTACTTGCAACTTTCCAATGCTGGATGACATAGGGTCAGATAGGTTTAATTAGAGCCTACCGGGAGCCGCGTGGTAGTCTTGGGGGAGACAGTCGCCCATGGCCGGCGTAACTACATCTTCACATACGCCCAGATTCGTATGGTCAAAACTTGTGGGCCCAAAGGGTCTGCGACACCGCGTTTCCATAGTACAACACAGTGT
Source organism: Synanthedon vespiformis (assembly GCA_918317495.1). Taxonomy (NCBI): domain Eukaryota; kingdom Metazoa; phylum Arthropoda; class Insecta; order Lepidoptera; family Sesiidae; genus Synanthedon; species Synanthedon vespiformis. Next base: position 6,643,857 of record OU906966.1, on the reverse strand, counting down.
TATATAGTTACAGACAAACCACAGTATTTTAATAACTAGTTACTGTTGTCCAGTTAAAATCGAACGCAAGACATTAATTAACAAACCGGGCCCGCCCATTGCCACACATGTGCCGCATTTTTGCATAATTCCAAAACTAAAAAAATTATTCACATTTCCCAACGAGGCAATTTTGTAACGGTTTTCGTTCGTAATTTTAAATTGAATACATTCCAAATGGCACGTAGCCTCTTTACCTTGATGCGATGATTAAAAAATTAATGTATTGTATAATTAATTATTGAATCCGATTAAAAATAAAACACAGCTAACTTGAAAATACAACAAAACCGTAGGAAGCTTTTTGTAGGCAAAGGCAATGTCTGTTTGACTTGACAAAGGCGCGAGTCGAGTTCCGTCTGCGCGTGGAAGTAATTAAAATAAATACGATTCAAGACATGAAATCCAATAACAATAAATTTAACTAGTTAGTTAGTTATCTCGCGGTTATTCGAAAAAGACCGACGCTCCCGTACTTGGGTACTTTTTAACTGCCCAGTAACTTTCAACAGAATGATTACCCTACCTAATCTATCTATCTATACTATAAGCTCACCCCACAAACGTTGGTTTCAAAAAAAATATTAGTAGTTATATACAGTTTAGATATTATACTTTTAAATCAAAATTTTCTGTATAAAACTGTTGAACAAGCAAACCATCCATTCTCTACGTACACGTTATGCTGAAACCTTTTAATAACACGACACGTGTTTTATCAACCATCTGCAGCGTTCGAAAAATGTAGGCACATCTTACAATGACAGTAGCTACGCGTTAATGACCTGTCATAAGTCATTTATGAAGGTGAACTGTGGTTTTGCTAAGTTGACAAGCGTTTAATTTTTTTATTCCCTATTGTTGGTCAGTAGAAGCCACTGCTGTCTAAAAGTCAGCAGTGTTGTAATCAACCACGCTGGAAACAGTCGTTTCTTCTTTCAGGTTCTTCCCCTGACTGAAACGATCTTAATTCTTAGTAGTTAATCTCATAATATCGAAAAAAGACATAATGTATGTTCTCTATGGACTCCAAAACCGCTGAACCGATTTTGATGAAGTTTTCAGACAATCTTCAGATTAGTCCGGCGGGCAATCCTATGCAGTTTGATAGCGATCGAACGCGGACGAAGTCGCGGGCGATACCTAGTATTGGTTATAACTTTGAAAAAAAAAATTAGCTATAAAAAAAGTTATTTGATTACAATTAGATTAGGTCATTTAAAAATAGAATAATTGGAACCATTAAACAAAAACAAGTTCAATTTCAAATTGGACAAGTAAGTAGTTAAATTAAATGAAGTCGGCAATTATATACGGGGCACAGTTAGTGAAGTGAGTAAGGTACGAGTAAGTGGGTAAGTAAACAAGCGACAGGCGCAGTCCGACCTTGCAACGGTTCCGAGCGAACATTTCCCAAATTCCGTAAAGGCTGCATAACGTGAACTGGATAATCCACTCGGTTATAATAATGTTACTAATGCAATGAACAAAAACGCTGCAGCGCTGCAATGCCTGCAATGGGAGCGCTGCATCGCTGGTTATACGGAATAGACTAGAATTTTATGACGTGATGAAACTTGATTTGTACAAAATTATTGTAAAATGGTGAAAGTATGTTGTACTCTCGTGTTTATTTTATTCTCGGGTCAGATTTTAATGCAAATTAATCGAAACAAGGAAAACGTATTAAATATTTAAATTTATGAACGATTGCACGCGACTTCGTCCGCGTAACTTTATAAAATATAGCCTATGTTAATCGCTGACAATATACATAGCTTCCGAACAGTGAAAGATTTTCTCAAATCGGTCCAGTAATTTTGAAGCCAATTCAAACAAACAATCAAATATTTCCTATTTATAATATTAGTATAGACTAGCTTATGCCCGCGACTAGGATCGCGGTGAAAAATTAAAAAAATAATGTCTAAAAAAATATATTGAGCAATATATTTTTTTAAATCTTATTGCTGTTAGTAGTTTTGTCAGGCATTGGGAACAGTACTTTTTTCTGAAAGGTACCCTATGTTATTTTCTGTATCCCTGACAATGTGTGCAAAATTTCATAATGATCGGTTGGGTAGTTCAGGCGGTAAAAGGTAACAGACAGACACTCAGACAGTTGCTTTCCCCGAGTAGAGAAAAATGGATAAATAGAAATGTGGTGCAATAGTTTTAATAATAATGTTATTACTAGGTTATACCAGCTGGGGAAAAACCAAAACGAAAATCCAGTTTACTTGGTTGAAAATTGGGAAAAACGACATCTTTGGGTATGACATTTTGCATTTTATGTAATCCTAAATAATTATGCTAATTGATTGCAGTCATAAATTCAATATAGGATACTGTCAGTTTAGTTAAAAATCTTGAAAAAAAAAAATTGTCCATTTCAAAATGGTACATTGGCAATATTACCCCATGTCCACTTGACGTTCAGTTTTGGGACACCTGTATCCAAAACCTTATCCAAAAAAACCTCCATGATGTAACAGATAGCAGCAAGTTAGCTGTAAGCTTGATGTTTGGTATGAAGACTATTATCATTTTTGAAAATTCTTTCATAGTAAGCAATATTATCCTCATATTTCAATAATTCATAAATGTGAGAATAGACAAAAGGACAATTTAGCCCATAATTTTATGTTTATAAAAAAATTATAAGGTTTAGAATAAACACAATACAAGGCACATACACAATACATAATTTTTACTATAAATAATATATACGTTTTAAGTTGATAAGAAGGAAACAGAAATGTAAATAACTATCTGTTGCACACGAACAAACAAATCTTTCCACTTTATAATATTAATAAGTATAGAAAATCAGAAATAATGTAAAACATAATGGCAACAGAGAGCCAACAAGTGTTTATGTTGAATAAGAAATGCTAAAAAAAGTGGAGCCATGAAAGTTTCAAAGTAAACATGGCTCGTTGCCAATTGGGTGACCACTCCTCTCTCTATTCCCAGACTAACTAACTACTGAAGCGATACTACATTTTATAACAACCATTATCTTATGATGTTTTATTGAGAACATAAAATGGTTTAAGCATTAAATTTTAAACCAAACTTTGCATAAGATAAAGAAGACTATGATCCATACTAATATCAATACTAATAATAAATCTGTAGGCGTCGGTCATGTAGTAATTTACTTTGTTTTCAGAAATATCGTGTATATAGGCTCTATACATGATACTGAAACTGAATTGACGATTTTTAGATATTTTTTTTCACATGTATGTATGTTCCTCCATCACTCATCACATTAACTGATTTTCATGAAACTTGGTAGATAAACATTTAGAAGTACTGGACACGTGATAGGCTACTTTTTATCTTCTTTAATGTGGACGAAGTCGCAGGCAACAGCTGGTTATAAATATGAATGTAAACTTTTCACACCTTAACTACTCGGCTGACATCATGAAATTTTTGTATATACATTGTTAGGCATACAAGAAAGGTCATAGGGTTACCTTTTAATCCAGAAAAAAGTACTGTGTCCAAGGGATAATCAAAAATTAAGAAACTAAGGCCTGGAAAAAGTGTAATAACAATAAAGATGTCATGTGCTATGTTGCTTGACTTTTATTTTTAAACTTTTCAACAACAAAGTCGCGGGCACCCTCTACTATTGTAAAATATAATTCATATTATATTTGATTTATCATCCACCAAATTTGTATTTGCTTGTCTAGCTATAAAAAAATCGTTTCAAAGTGATCTTAAGATTATGGTTGTATTATAGACAGCCAGATGCATATATAGCAACTTTAATTCATAGATACTTTGTAAGGACGTTTTTTCATAATAACTTTGATAATACTGCAAACATTCGGGTAATAGGACAACGGGTATTAAGAATTATCCTTCCGTACTTATCTTTTTCACATAACTTCTAAAAGGCTGAACCGATTGGGTTGAAATTTTATATGGGTACTTCGATGGTTTCCTGGATGATTTAAAAATACAATTGGACCCGGTAGGTGGCGCTGCTGTTGGTATGTCAACTACTAAACGGCTTGACCGATTGAGTTGAAATTTTGTATTGTGTATTTCCATGGTTTCACAGACACAAATTTATTATATTTTATAAAGTTACGCGGACGAAGTCGCGTGCAACAGCTAGTCACTACATATTATAAAACAAAGTCCTCTGCCATGTCTGTCTGTTCGTGATAAACTCAAAAAGTACTGCACCAATTTTCATGCTGTTTTCTCGAGGACTTTGCCCGTGTTGTAAATTATATACAATACAATTTACAACGCGGGCAAAGTCGCGGGCAGCAGCTACCTTATAATAAAATGCTAACAAAAGTACTTTATTGATATTATAAGTATGTAATATTATAGTACATGATAATAAGAAATAATTTTATAATGTATTAAAAATTACATAAACACCTATAGTTATAGGTTAAATTATTTGTACTGATTTAGGTAACTAATCTACCGATAAATTTAGGGTAACCACAAGTCTTTTCTATATTCCCCTCTATTCAATAGCAGGTATTAAAATATTTAAATTAAAAATATAGAAAAAATATTTTGTCATAATAAAATAAATCGTCTACAAAACGCTCAAGACGAAGAAGTCTTATCAAAATATTTGCGCAATCTTGAGCGTAATTCGCCGTTATCTCGGAGCCCGGGCGGACACATCACGCGTTCGTGGCAAATAGATAGATTTTCTAAAAAATCTAAAAGCCAGAGAATCTACATTCAATAAAAAATAATTGTAACGACATTCACTCACCTGTAGCCCTCGATAATCAGGTAAACGGCAAATAAATAATCCAATAAGATTATGCTGAAACACAGATCTTGTTACGTTAAGGGCACAAAACAAAACGAACAACACTAATGATTTTGATGTCACGATAAACACAAATTCACACTAAATTGTTTTTTATATTTATTTTTAATTTACAACACACCCGACTAGTGGGTATAGCAGAAACGAAATTATTTGAATGCAGCAATTCGACAACCTAATCCGCTACCACACCATCAGAATAATCGGCCATCACTAAAAGTGTTGCCATGTTTTAATCTGCGTTTTCAACCAAAATAGTAAGTCCCGTAGTGAAAACAGATGGCTGTTCATCCAGATTTTTTTTAAATGTATTTCAAAATAAATAATTTCACAGACTATTTCTTTTCGGTTCAAGTATTGCGATTAAATAAGCAAAAAGCCAAAACAAAGTGTAGCTTTTCTTAAATTATGTAAAATATTGCTTTAAAATAAATTTAAATACTTACTTATGTAATTTCTACTAGACTCACTTAAACATTATGCAGGTTAGTTTTTTTAGTAATCTTTATAAAAGGAAACTGTTTACTTATTTGACTGAGTTTTCCAGTTAAGTTTATTATAACAGTTATTGTTTATTATAATAAATTAATATAAATAACTAATATAACGTTATGATTGATACGTATTAGTTATATATTCTACTTTTATTTTGATAAAATTACACAGCAATTGAGAGAAATATTTATGTCAAATATTATATGAAATAGATTTTAATGTCTCTAGTCTGTTTTTTAAATACATTTTTTTCTAAATTTGGTACTTCATGGTTTGTGTTGCGAATTTATTTTCAATGAAATGCTTTGCACATTATAAATTTTTATTTATTTTTTGGTGATTAAAATACGTAAAATCGCAACAGAGAAAGTGTACATATTAACTAATGTGACAAACTCAGAACATTTTTATATTAGCTTGTTCCCCGTGATCCCTCGAATTTATTATAATGGGGTATAATTTTGTTTTCTGGTAACATCAAGAAATGTCATACTCAGAAATATTTTTGATTATTTGACATTTAGTCTGTATTTATAAATTAGTCACATCTTACGACGAAAGGAGTAATAATGTTCTGTGCATCTTACGCCCTCTTCTATCACGTTTTAATTAAGCAATATCAGAGGCAATATAAAAATATCAGCACGGTTTTTATTGGGCTTATCAGAAAAAAAACTCATAGAATAATAACTAAGTACAACTATACATGACCTCGTTTTTTCTAGGTTGTTTCATGTAGCTATATAGAATAATAATTGAAGAAATCCGATATTATTGCAGCTCAAATGGTGATATTAGATATTGATTTATCTGAATCTATCAAATGAAATCCAATTTTAATTTTATAATTTAAAATTTCATAGAAAAAGGGGTTACACACGTAATAAAAACACAGATTTTGTAGATAATGAATATAAGTCTTATTTATATATTTTTATTTTATTTTATTAACTAAACAAATCACAACAAGTTTCTTTCGGCTGAACATTTAAAAC